>CM023448.1:41771779-43008248 GCA_013339765.2 Haemaphysalis longicornis | reverse complement strand
ATCGAAACTCAACCTCGGCAGAAACTTTCACTCATACATAAGATCCTTCCTCAGGGACCGCATGGCCTTCTTCAAACTCGGCCAGGTGCGGTCAAAGGAGTACGGACTCGGTCTGAGCGGCACCCCGCAGGGAGCAGTACTGTATCCGCTGCTCTTCAATCTCGTTATGCGGGTCCGGTCCCTCGAGCTGGGACTTATCCCCGGAATCAATTATGCTCTGTATGCGGACGATATCACGGTCTGGAGCCGTGGTGGTTCAGAAGCTCAGACAGAAGAAGCTCTGCAAACAGCACTAGACATCACAGAAGAGTACCTTCAAGACACGGGACTAAAACTGTCGACGGGAAAGTCGGAACTCCTGTTATACCGGTCCTGTTATGCGGAACGGGGCAACCGCACCCCAATCAAGCGGCCATCGAGCTGCGCACGACAGACGGCTTCGTCATACCGAAGGTTGATGTCATCAGGATACTCGGTATGCTCATTCAAAGTCGAGAGAACAACACCAAGACCACCGAGAACCTGACCGGTAAAACGGAAGCGGTGTGGCCTCTCCGAGCGCAACCTCCTGCGACTGTACAACGCGTTCCTAATGAGCCACATTAACTACGTGGCGGGTGCCCTCGAGTGGTCCCGCATGGAAGAGAGTAAAGTCGACACGCTCATGAGGAAGAGCATAAAGAGGGTGCTCGGTATCCCCTTATCCGCAAGCACGAAAAAGTTGGAACAACTGGGCATCCACAATTTACTGGTCGAAATCGCTGATGCGCAAAGAACCGCGCAAGCAAAGAGGCTGCTTTCCACCTAGGCCGGCAGGAAGATACATAGAGACATCGGCTACGTGAACAAAGATTTTGTGGAAATACACTGCACAGGTCCCCGGAACGGTGAGGGAAACGTTCCAGGTAGACCCATTACCGAGGAATGTACATCCCCAATATAACGAGGGGAGAAGGCGAGCCAGGGCACGAACCATCTTGCGGCTCGCAAATACAGGATCGTCCAAAGCTCTGTTCGTGGACATCGCCCAGTACGGCCGCTCGGGCAGGTTTGGCATGGCAGCGGTGGATGTCAAAGGAAACCTTGTCACCTCGGCGTCCTTCTATGCACCAAAGGCCACTACGGCCGAACAAATCGCCTTATCCATCGCCATGACGGAAACCCGGTTTAAGCAAATCTACACGGACTCCCGCTCGGCGGCAAGACCCTTTCTCAAAGGAACTATTGCCAAAGAGGCAGCCAGGATTCTACATGGAAGAAAACAAGAGACGTTCCATAACATTACATGGTTCCTGGCCCACATGGGTTCGCTCATCATGAGTTCGCTCACGATCGCGCGCGAGAAACCGTCAGCCACGGCGATCGAACAGGCCGAGCTCCCGAGGCCCCCAGAGAGTTCCGAGACGCGTTGCTCACGTTCAACGAGGTAGTCACACACTACCAACTTATGCGAAGAACACTCCCGCTGGTCCACCCTGCTCTCACACACCCTCAGCCAGGAGCCTTTAGAATGCTTCAGACCGGTTCCTTCCCAACCAGGAGCCGGTTTAGCTTATTTTACCTGGACATTGACCCTCACTGTCCTCTCTGCGACGCCGCTTACTGTAACTTAGACCATATGCTATGGCAGTGGCCGGCGTTACAAGAGGACGCCGAACTCATCACAGAGGAAGAATGGATTATGGCGCTCCACAGCGAAGACTACTACACACAACTCCGAGCTGTCCAGAAGGCCCGCGTTAGGGCGGAGGTCCTAAACCTCCCGCCACCCGCGCGGGTGCGGCCCGCGTCTACTCTGGACGGTCCTCTGGGCTGCTAGGTTAGACTTTCCGGACTTAATAAAGTTCAATGTCTGTCTGTCTGTCCTGTAGGCAGCTAGGCTTAGAATCGATCATAAGCAATACACCCCATCGAAATTATTGAAGTTTTAGTTAAACCCGCGAAATGAAATCAGCCTCTTTACAAGGCTGTGTACATTATAAAAACATTGGATTCAGTAAGCACCGGCGGGATTCTGTATCTTGTGCAAATAAACGAAAGAGGCGAGTCCTACAAACGCCTCTATAGGACAAATGCAATCGATGTACGGGCAGAAAATCCTTCACAAAATAGTCAAGAGCGCTAGATCTAAAGGAGAGTGCGACAGCAATACTCCATCCGTTCAAACCTCTTAACAGAATATCTTGAACAGATACACTGAAAGCTTGGCCAGTAAAACTCACGAGTGTGAACTTGGTAAAAATTCTTGAGCCATTTATTATTTCCAGACCCCATTGCCTTCCTCAGTGAGTCTGCAGAGTACATGAAAAATTGGTGGAAAAATACACACAGAAAGCCAGATCCCTTAGCCAAAAACAAATCGCGCAGCTTGCAGCTGTGGTGCAGACCTCCACAAACAGGACAGCTGGAGCTCGACCTAGCTTCTTCGGACTTTTTTGCTCTTTTGTAAGTTGGATTGGCGTTGCTGTGTTTTGTTTGGTTTCGCAATATCTTGTCTAGGCTATGCTTAGTGGCTAGGGGTGACGGCAAGCTTAGCGGGATTTTATGAGGTCATTGCGATTAATCCCCACACTGAAACCGAATCGTAGAGAAAAAAGAATTCAGGTCGGCCTCTACCTCCGCTCTTTCTCCAGCATTGCACCACAAGTGCTAGCTGGGCAAATACGCTAGCAATTTAATATGGAATAAAGGCCATAACCTTCCCAATCATACACTACGTTGCGCGCAAGTGCATAACAGCTCGCATGAAAGGGTTATAACAGGTTCACTGTTATAATACAGGATTCCTGAGAGTGCACATTTTACAGCTGGAATAGTTTTTTTTGTTTTTTCGTGAACCCACTGGACCAAGCTCTAGCTTTGGGTGCTTTGTTAACATAATAATAAATTAAAGTAGTGATAAAAGGTGTTCGTAGAGCGCAATTATCAGCAAATGTAAACTAATGCCACAAACAAAAAAAAAACATATCAACCTCATACTGGTCACCACTACTGATCCTAACAAGAAGAAAAAACTGATAGAATATTTGCAGGCTCAGTTGCCTTTGGCTCGCGCTGTGTGAAATCTACGATTAAGCTAACTCTGTCACTGATAGAAATGGTATGTAACTAATGTGAGCTGGTCGTGGCCACTTGAAGTGCACAAACGTTGTGCCATACTAAACAAATGAGAAAACAATGCCTAAGTCAGCTATTCGGGCAATCTAACAGGATGATTCTGGTAATCCTCCGAGACAGTCAAACACCTTCCCTAAATCATAAAACAAATGCAAGTTGAAGATACAAATGGGCTTGTGCTGGGCGTTTTTTGAGACAATATAACAACAGCTGCACTCAACGACCAACAAGTGGCAACTCAAGAAGCGGCAAGAAATTTGTTGCTGGATGGATGAGAAAAGAATAGGAGGTAAAGACAACACACTCGGGTAGAAGCGGCTGAAGGTAAACGAATGACGCCTTCTTCCTACAGTTCACTTAAGTCGGCTGCGTATGATGATGATTATCAATGTGAATGAGTGTGGCAAATAAATATTGCCCATGTTCTGCGTCCCCACGCCAGCATGGGTAAGGGTAATGCATTAAATAACAGTACAAAATGGAATGCTTGGTTCCTCCCTAGTGATGTATGTAGGAGCTATTCAAAGTAGCCTGGCGTTTCTACGTTTCATATGGTGGCCATATATCAACTCGTGCTTCTTCCAGCGCTCTTGTGCAGCTTTGGGAAACATTGCATCAAAATGGACGCAAGGGACATGAAGTGAGCCTTTTAATTCACAACAAAAGTTCTGCATCTCGTATTCTGTTTACGGCGCTATTGATTAACGTTTTAGTCTGTGTGCAGTGGGCAGGTGTGAACATTCCCGCTCACCAGGTTACCCTGGTAAACCAGGAGTGCGTTGCGGCATTGCTAAGAGAAAAGTATCTACAACCCAAGCTACAAGTCGTAACAATATATCTTCAGTCGGAAGCTTGAACGGAATTTAAAAAAAAAATTGTATTTTGCAGCACTACGTCGGAGCGGTACGTCCAAATGTTTGCTTATTTAATTTTGTATTCAATCTTGTAATCACATAGTCTTAAGTTTATTGCATTAGGGGAAAACGCTTACGGAAAAAGTTTACACTTGAATTTCTGTGACGAACTTATTCACCATTTATAACATTTAGGTGTTTTTTTTTCAGACAAGAACCCTGTTTCTGAGGTATCAATCTAACAACCGCTGAATGTGTTAAGTGTGATCCGTATGAATCCCTAAAAATACAATATAAGAAGCATAAATAAACATTGAGCCTTTACAATAATACAGACGATTGATGGTAACATTTTTAATAATTTACAAAATAGAATACGAGCTGATAACAAAAAAATAAATTTCCCATTGTAATAACAGTAAATGCTTTGAAGACACCAAAAAGCGAAATGAAATATCCAAACTGCAGATGGTATTATCAGGAATATGGCATACAACTTAATAAAACTTCCCCTACAAGATACAAAATGCTATAAAATATTATTTTTCACAATTGTGACCAGCCTACCAAATTTTTTGCGGCAACTATACCTTAGTCCTGGTACAAAATAACATATTTTTGTTTTCTTTTTTTTTGTTTTTCTGAGCCAATAACGTTTTTTAGCAGGCTGATTTACGTCAAAGATTCATTAAAATAGGAGTTTTGCGCTGACGGTGGAATCCTATTCTGCTAAGTCCAATGTGATTGGTGTATAAGATGGCAAGTTGGGCTAGTTGGTGCAGATTAAGGTTCATGGTGAAAAACAGCGCAAGGAAGAAAGGGACAAAAAGGAAGAGTGGACGACGCACAGCGCTGAAACTCAGCGCTATGCGTCGTCTGTGCGTAGTACACTGAAAATCAGCGCTGTGCGTCGTCCAGTCTTCCTTTTTGTCCCTGTCTTCCTTGCGCTGTTTTTCACCATTGTGTATAAACTTTTGAAATGATAATTTGGCAGCTAGAATATTTGCCAGAGATTGAAATGCCATTACGTCTTCAGATTACGCGCCATGGAGACCTCTAAGTCACGTGGCTAGATACCGTGAGCTCCTCAACCTAGCCCTAAGGGCATGCATTCACCTTTGTTGCAGTCGAAAAAGATTAACAAGAGAAGCCGCATTGCGCATAAGATCGGCCATCACCAATGGACGCTCACTTCTAGTCCTAAGCGGTTCTCGGGTTTTACCTGTAAATAAAGCATCTCCACCATCTGACGGCACTTCGGCCAGCTCTGCCACAAGCGGCTGAGCTCAATGGTTCTTATTTCCCTCTGGAGCTTCATTACTAAAGGCTACCCCCGATTTTCAACGAGCAGCCATCATCCTGCTGCTTCGTTGGCCCCAACCATGATCTTCCCTGGCTTGATGTGACAGTGCGAAGCAGCCACATTCATCAGGGTAGACGAACAATGATGCCGAGGACTGGCTGTCGTGAAGCCAACGAGTGAATATGCATAATAAATGACACAACAATACCAAGCCAAATGACACCATTTTCTCTCCTACCGAGGTCACTATGCTGTGGTGTTTCATTAAATAATTGGACATCACTACCTTCTCTTCACCCCGAACCCACTTTCTAGAGTATTCGGCGGCCCCGCTATATGCAAGCTCCGTCGCAAGCACTAATTACAGGTTCGACGCCAGCAAGCTGGCGAAATCTTTACCATTTAAAGCGAAAACAGGACGGTCTTGTGGAAGCGTGTGAAGCCTTTGTACATAGATGCTGACAAGATCAACCACATCTCACAAAAGAAGATGAAGATGTTTTCTTGGTGGTTCTGGACAAACCCCAGCAAAATATTGCAGAAATCGTTAAGTACAGAACAGCTTACCGTACCTGCGAGGCAGCGGGCTGTCACTCGGCTGGCTTGTGCTCTCGTCGTGCCTGAAGCGAGTATGGCATGCGGTACTGTTTGTCTGGACAAAAGGTTGTAAGTAGGAAAGTGGCAGGCAATGTGGCCCTGCTTCCTCGTAGCTTGGAGCCGCTATCTATTTTGCCTCGAGCAAGTAAATTATTCATTGGAACCTCTGGCTGGCAGTTTATACAGAAACAGCACGCTGAGGCACGCCCACGCCTCTGCACTAAGGGCTGGGATCAGGGCCAGTGACCTACGCCACAGCCGTGAGATGGTCGCTTCAGCAGCGTGATCTATTGCTAATGAGAACGATGTCGAAGAAGCCAGTAATCCCACATCAGTCAGCTCACGCCAGTAACCCCATTTGGGGCTGCAGTCACAGCGTATATAGATTGTGTCAAGAAGTCGTCCTCCCAAATGTGTGTCGGTTTTATGGCGTATACAGGAACACCAACAGCTCTCTTTCGACTGCGTAATTCCGCGGAATGCAGCTGGTGAATGATAACTTTGCCTGCTACTCTTGGAGGACGCTCAACTAGCCTGTATTACAAGTCCGCGTTCGCCCCGTCGTATATAGCACAGACCATGCTCTAATGTACATATGAGCGGTCTTTTACATTTTTGACATCCGATAGTCACTCACCTTTGCCTCGTAGCCGCTCTTTGGCGCCTATGCGACGCCGCTATATCATCACTATTCAATTGCGCTATACACTCGAAGGCAAGAAATGGGTCGTACTGAAACTGTCCAAGTCTCTTTTAGGGGCGAAGCTCCTTTTGCTCGGGCCCTGTCCCGGCCGTAAACGGCACATTGTGCACGGCATATTATTGATGATTGTGGCTGGATCCTACAATGAACTGGCCAACCAAAGAATGGCCGAAGTGGTCATAACATTCAACGCTTTCGTTGCTACCCAACAAGAAGAAGAGAAAGGAGAAGATGTTGTCGTTCATCGCCTGCGAGCTCAAGACTCTTGCTCTGGCGCTGTCCAACCTCTCACTGCCATACATGGCGGAATGATGATAATTGTGGCAGGATCAATCTAGGGACTGGCTAACCAAAGATTGCCATAAGAGGTCAAAACTTTGAACGCGTTCGTTGCTACCCAACAAGGAACAGAAGAAGAAGAAGAGGTAGCGGTTTCTCAAAACTAACTGATCTAAATTATCTTCCCTAGGCTTGTCGTGAATTGATAAGAATACCATTCCTTTTTACAATCCTCTGTTGTTTGGCCGATCCCCTGATTGGGTATGCGCCAATAATTATCAGGATCAACAACAACAACAACAACACTCGTCGCCGGCGAGCTCTGCAGAAGGCGACGGCCAAGGTGACCAAAATATCACAAACGAACAAGCGCTACATAATCACCACAAACATCAACGTCGTCGACGGGCTTGTCAACGGAACGGTGGTAAGCTTGACGTGTCGAGACTTTATATGATGTGCGGGCGAATGTTTCACGGTTTTACCGATAAGCATTTTAGCTTCGCCCCTCTCTACATTATTCACTTCGTGGAGGTATTTACATCTTTGTTCTAGGGGTTCTACCTCAATCACTGATCAACTGCGGCGATGTTATTTCTTTAATTTATGCTAGGCTCTTCAGTTCAATTTTTAAAAACTATGGTTTCACTTTCTCGAGTAATAGTGCGAACCTCTGATGCACAACACATCAGCGCACTAATCGGTGGTATAGCTTGTGTGTTTATGCAGGTGGTAATTACCACCGTTGTATTCGTCGTAAGGTCACGTTTTTCTGATTATGACGTCTGTGGCTGGGACTTTCTATCGCGGCATAAGGAAGTGTTCCGGTGCACTCCCACTGAAGCCAAATTTTCACCGCTGTCAGAAATTTTTATCTTGTTCACAGAAATATGGTATTTGTTGCTCAAGGCACCCACATTCTGTGGCGCTGTTCTCGTTTTCGTTGTTTATGTCTTGCATCCGGCTGCTTCAAAGCCGGATGCCCAACAAACGGTGTTGGACGTCTTTTTCAAACGCAAGTGTCTTTCGCTACCTCAGGCCCTTCTAACTATAAGCAATAGCGGATACATAATGGTGATTACGAATTCATCCACGTATTCACCGACCCCTAAACAGGAAAAAAATACTTCGTTTTCCCGATATTCCCGATCCAAGGCTGGGCATAAAATCCCGCATCATTTTTCCCACCGTCAGTTAGACCGGGTTATTTGTGATTCATGTGCGCATTGTCATTGTCAGTGTGCTTGTTATCATTCCTTGAGGGAGTTTTTGATAAGGAATTTACCAATGGGCGAGCTAATCTTCAAACAATGGCGTTTTTAATCTCCTACCACCTTTATAAATTTAGGTTATGCCATTCTGCCATTGTGAAGCTCCTGCCCCATTCACACGCGGAATGGACAGTTTTTTTTTTTGGTCCCTAAAGTGGAGACGTTTTCTGTTTTCTTGATAAAGTCGCTCTTTGGGCAGATTTTTAATGCCGCTCATTTTCTTTGCGCAATATTTCACTTGCCTTCCCAACGCTATTTTGTGTTAACTCAAAGGAAACAAAAATTGTCACCATCCCCCGGGCTGCAACGCACGGAAATGGGGCGGTTCTCGGTGGTCGGTGTAGCGACTGCCATTAGCGCTCTAACCAAATCTCTTTCACGCTTGTGGCTTTATTCCCGCAATCGGCTCCCTTCCGCGCCTTTTGTGTGAAACAAAAATCGTCTGATCGCGCAAGCTCATTTTAACGCCATTCATGATAGCCGGATTTATCAGGTTATCGAGACTTACTGACATAAACTGGCATGACAGTAGCATCACTCACTGGAATTTCATGGGAGAAAAAGAAAAACCGATTCAAAACACACTCAACTTAAAGTACATATATCTGGGGTTATGTACCTGTTCTTCTTTCGAACCTGCACAGCAACCCAATTCTTCCGAATATCGTGGGGCGCCAGGGCAACACCGAACGAAAACACATTTAACCTGCAGTAAATACATCCGGAGTGACGTCTATGATATTCCGATCCCCCTAAGCAATCTCAATCTTACAGTAAAAAAATTTGGGATCTAAATATAAATGATTATTATGACGTAGCCAGTACAATGTATCGTCGATGCCTGGAAGTCGGTACACATATTGTGTTGTCACTCGGTTCAGCATCCTTTCATCGACGCAGAAGTGGAGAGTCTTATCCTTTGTTTAGACGACGGCAACATGGTTTGATCACAGAACAGGTCACGGCTGAAATACGTCGTCTTTTAACATTTCTTTCAGAAGCTTTCCCATTGTTTTCCGGTGTTTTGTATATACGAAGTGCAGGTTATGGTTTATTTGTTGGTCATTTTGTTCCGATTACACTTTTTGAAAGAGAACATGATCATATTTTCGACAACGTATTGGATCATTCGACGAATAGCTGAGTAGGTTTGTAAGCTTTTCTGGCAGGTCTAACAACAGATGTGGGCGGAGGATGGTTTACCCCACAGCCCCGTTTAAAACGGGCGGTTCACAGCAGTCCGTTCGTAGAGTAAAGAAATCGTTCGATCGAGGATTCATGGGCAGGTCGCCCACGGCAGTGCCTTTCCTGACAATGTTGGAGCCCGTTAGAGAATTAATCAACATAATGTCCACATAGCCATCTTGCAAGCAAAATGGTCTTCCTGTACAATAACAGTTTCTTTCGAAAAAGAACAAACGTTGCCGGAAAACAACCGCTGATAGGTTTCTGACAAGGAGCCTTGCACACTACCGAAAATTATCCTATGCGGTACCACTACGTCTCCGCCGACTATGATGAGGACGCATACTTCTACTTTTCCTGCTTGTTTGTGGCGATGGCTTCTTCTGTCTTTAAAGTTAAAGCAGTTGCGTGCAGGTTCATGATGGCGTCGCTCGTTTGGAGAAATTCGATGTTTGTGTATTGTCTTTCCCAAGTGCCCAAGTACAAAGACGTCCATGGGGAAGGTGTAGCCACTGATACCACACCGCGCTGTACTTGTAGTGGAAATGGCATGCTCGTCGCTCATGTGAAGTTGAATTTGAGAGTACGGGGCAGCGCAATGAACAGGGCGAAGCAGAGGGGAGGCAAACAAAAGTGAGCTTGTTTTTATCTCGTCTCAGTTTTGTCCCGTTGATAGCACCGCACCCTTCTTTCAAAGTCATTTACCAACGGGTTCAATCATCATCTTTTCTATGGCATATTTAGTTGCCGTTTTATTGTGTCAGGGTTTCTTACCCTGCTCGGCCATGACGCTGCTTATGACCGAGTAGTCACCCCGTGTGTCCACTGCCACAGTGACGCAGCAATCATTGGTAATGAAGACGAGAATAAATATTGTGCTGGGCTTGTGTCGTTACGAAGTGAACGGGATATGTATAATGGCGGCCATATCAGCAACTTCCATTCCAGATGTCAATGACCTTAGTTTTCGCAATGCCGTTTGTTCATGTGGCGCCCAGGAGAGCTTGGTAGATGAGGAGGGCTTTGCGACCGGTAATAATTAGATGCTCTTCACCTGCCTTTTGGACGTATGAACATCGGTATGAATATGAACATCATGTGTGAACGTCATTGAATTTTATTTTCCGATAAATTCTGCTGGCTTACAAAGCCTAAGCTTTATTGATGAAGCTGACGTTACGTTTTCTCGACGCAATGGCTTCTGCGCCAAAGATAGACATTAATATTGTTAGGATTAGTTGAAATGAAACATGAAATAGAGAATATGTAACACTGTATTTTAATGTTTATAAAAAATGAACGCCGTTTAAATTGGTGGCGGCCTTTTTTATTGCTCAAAAAATTTTGTATTACATTTGTACAGGAATGACGAATGACGTCCCTTCATATCTCGAGCGGCGTGGCTAACCTGCACCTATCCATAAGTATGGTTGAGTGGCATGGGTACAGGATAATGGGAGTCTACAGAAAGTAATCTCAACTAGCTTTTCTCGTATATCAAAAAAACATTTACCTATTTTTGGTTTTATCATGTACCACTTGATTTTTTTCTGCCTATTCAACACTTAATTTCATTGGTTATGCTGCCTCTTTCGAGCACATGATTGAAGATTCTCATAAGGCGCGGCTGTAACATCTCAGTTACTCCTAAGAGAGGCGGCCGCAGCATTCCGTTTCGTTTCCTAATTTTCAGCTAGGCCGCACTGACCCGAACTCAAAGACTGCGACTTCCGTGCTTAGCTCGTGCCCTTAGCAGAGCTGTTTTACTAGCCGATTTATACCTGAATTTTTCTGTAATTTTCTTGAGGACATGACCCGCACGGCACTTTGAGAGTCGGTGAGTATCACGGTCCCTTGCACTTTAATTGAAATATATGTTGAACAGGCAAAGCAAGCCCGTGCATTTGAAAAGTGATTATGGATGTTGTTTTAAGGACTATTTTTCTTCTTAAAAAGGCAGGACTATGTGCAGCACATGCACCGGTCTCTATACACTTGGTCGCTACCTTGTAGACCTCAGATGCTGTGTGTTTTTTTTTTCTGTAGACACAAAACATTGGCGTAATTATATTCCTTAGACCTGTTTTCATGTTGAAATTCACAGAATACAAATGTACTGACGCGAGATATTGGTCCCAAGGAGGGATCAATTTATCAATCTTGGTTTTCTCAACATAATATATTCCGACATTTCACGCTAGCGTACGAGCTCACAGTAGAAATGGTTTAGCTACTGTCACTTTTTAAAAAAACGTTATCGCCTGTTCACGTTTAGTGGTATTTGGGTGTTTATGGCATGTTAACCCAGTGTATAGGTGTTATTTCTCTACCGAGCACTGCTTGGCTCCCACATTATTGCTTAAAATAATGCTAGTCCGTAATGCTGCAGTACGCAGTCGTAGGCCTAGGCTGTACACTGGGTCTAAAATCCCGTAGTGCAGTCTTTAGTGCAGACTGCTACAGGAGAAATCTGTAATAATGCATGATCTCACAAGACTCGTAACCAAGGCAAGTATACGCCCAATGTCAATACCTCATGAGAAGTGGTGGAGGACTTTAAGAATGTTGAGATTTTCCAAGCATTTCATTCGGGTACGCCTAATGGGTGGAATAAAAGAGAATTTATCAAAAAGCACAACACCTACCAATGTTTTTACAACCTTTCCACCTGTTCGTGCATTATTGAATGAATGACACAAACCTATTTCAAATTTCACATTTCGCACTACACAAATCCTTCGGCCATTGGTCTTTGCGAACATATATGTAACATGTTGTGGCTGTCGCTAACCTACTGAAGGCACCCGACGGCTCATTGAGCTCCTTGGGAGCAAGCCTACAATCGTCATTCCAGCAAGATCTCGGCTCGGTAAACTGTACAAGAGAAACTTGGGTAATGGAATTGAGTGCGGTGTGGAATATATATGTGATCAGAGTTTTGCTGCTTCATTATTTTCCAGGTTGTTTATAACTGAATTATGAAGATTGGACAGTTCTTTATTCTGCTCCCAGTAGGCAGCATCCCTTAGGAAGCATCCCAGTAGGCAGCATCCCCCTTAAATTACTGCAGAAGTCAGGAAGTTTTTGTTGTTCTGTAGAAATGTAAGACTTCCTCGCAAGTGGTCATTCCCGTGCGTGTTTTAATCACTTTCCAACCAATGGTTTGCAAGAAGACGGGCGTAGCAATGGCAATACGTATGCAGGAGTATGTATTGCGTGTTTCGTTAAACTACGCTGCATCTTTCCTATTCAATAGGCAGGCTTTTAATGAAACCAAAATCTTTCAAAGAAGGCATTGATCGCACCTCCCCAGATGTGCGCATGCAATTGTCGCTGTTTTTTCAGTATAATGTGGTTCACATCAAGCTGTGTTTCCAGGGGAAACATAATATTCATGTGGTGTTCTGACAGCTTTCATAGAGAGAGAGACAAACATTTATTATACTGGTGAGCAGGGGGATATTCGTAGGGCCTCCACCCAGTAAGAGGCATCCTCATTCCAAGATGCCTTGGAGCTGGCTGGCCGTCCGGGCCCGTTCCACCAGTCGGCGCTGGTCCGAGAGCTCGGAGCTGGTCAGCTGCTCCACCCACTGCTCATAGGTAGGGTTGGGATTTGGGGTTAGAGTGGGGGTTTGTTGGCACTCCCATACCACGAGGTATAGGGTACCAGCAACAGGGCAGAAGTTACAGGTAGCAGGGTATTGGGTGGGGTACATAGCGTTTAGTAGAGTGTTGTGGGGATACGAATTGGTTTGTAGGCGCCGGAAAGTGGTTTCTTCGTCGCGCGTTAATTGTGTATGAGGTGGCGGGAAGCGACGGCGGTCGTTTTTGTAGTGAGCTAAGATTTCGGTGTACGTGTGGAGTGGTGCTGGCTTTGAAGCAGTTCGGTCATTGGTTGCTCCCTGTGAGGTAACGGCCCGGTATGTATGAGCACGGGCCGCGGCGTGTGCCGCCTCGTTCCCTTGGAGGGACTGGTGGCCGGGTGACCAGATGATATTAATTTCTGGTAGTCTTCTTACTTGACGAAGAAGGTACAGTGCGGGTTGAGATATTCGGCCAATTAAAAAGTTTCTGCAGGCAGTCTGTGAGTCAGTTATAACAGTAAGAAATTCCTCGTCTGTTGTTGCAGCAAGGGCGATGGCACACTCCTCAGCAGTCTCGATGGAAGTGGTGAGAACGGTTGCTGCTGCCAGTTTTGTGCCTTGCGTGTTAACGACACAGGCTGCATGCGCTTTCTGATGAGGGTACGGCGATGCATCTGTGTATCGAGTGCAAGATAGATGGTGATTGTCCTTATGAATTAATCGAGCTCGTGCCGTGCGCCGTTGTTTGTTGAAAACCGGGTGCATGTTTCGGGGTAGAGGGGCTACGCGGATGCGTTGCCGAATGTCTGCTGGGATTCGAATCTTCTGATCTTGTTGTGGTGGCACGTTGTAGTGTAGACGGAGAAGTGTATCTCTTCCCGTGGGCGTGATCTGTAGTCGTCGTATCTGAGATGCACGGTGGGCCTCTTGTATTTCTTCCCAGGTGTTGTGGACCCCTAGCTGCAAAAGTTTCTTGTTTGCCGTGCTTATTGGGAGCCCCATAGCGGTCTTGTAGGCCTGGCGTATGGTGGCGTCGAATTTCCGTATTTCTTGTGGTCTGAGGGCCAGGTATGGCGTGCCGTACGCTATCCTGCTGATAAGAATGGCTTGGACCATGCGTAGGGTGTCGTGTTCGCGAAGTCCGAAGCGACAATTGGAGACGCGGCGGATGATGCGCATGAGCTGGTTAAGTGTGCGCTGTTAGTGTGGTATGGCTTGCAAGCCAGATCCGTCTCTAGGTATTATGAGGCCCAGTATCCGAAGGTGCGGGACGTTAGGGACAGGGTGAATATTTATGTATAATTTTGGCTCGGGTATTTTGTGTGCGGTCTTGCGGGTAGTTCTCTTGCTGAGAACAAGCAAACCGGACTTTTCGGGGGCGCACTCCAGTCCTCTGGATTGGAGATATCGTTGGGCGGTGTCAATTGCCATTTGAAGTGCCTCTTCCTGATCCCCGATTGATCCAGTGGGTGTCCATAGCGTGAGGTCGTCCGCGTAGAAAGCGTGTCGGAGATGCGGAATATCTTGGAGCAAGGGTGGGAGGTCCTTCATGGCAAGGTTAAAGAGTAGGGGTGAAATAACCTAGCCTTGAGGTGTTCCTTTGGGAATTGCTGGAAAATGGTCAGATCGCAGATGGCCGATGCGCACAGGGGCGGTTCGGTTGGTAATAAATGCCGCGACGTAGTTGTAAAGTCTGGGCCCGCAGTTGGTAGTAGCTAGCCCTTGTAGGATGGCTTGGTGTGTTACATTGTCGAATGCCCCTTTTATAACAAGTGCGACAATGGAATATTTGTGGTTGTTTGAGAGTTGCATTAGTATGTCTTCTTTAAGCTGTAGCAGGATGTCTTGGGTGGAGAGATGGGGCCGAAATCCATACATGGTGGTTGGAAAGTAGTTATTGTCCTCTATGTAATGGGCGAGAAGATTGTGAACCATATGCTCGAGAAGTTTGCCCACGCACGATGTGAGAGAAATGGGACGGAGGTTCTTGAGTGTGAGGGGTTTTCCGGGCTTGGGAATTAGCGTGATATCAGCATGCTTCCCCTGTGGCGGGAGAGTTCCGTTCGTCCAGTGTTCATTCATATATGTGAGCAGATTTTCGAGGGCGACGGGGTCCAGATTGCGCAGAAGTTTGTTGGGGATCTTATCCTGTCCAGGAGTGGTGTTCCTTGTTAGGTCATGTATCGCAGCTTCAATTTCTTGAATTGTGAAAGGCGTATCCAGCTCTGGGTTCGGTTGACCAGTGTACTGCTGTGGCGGCAGTGCCTGTGTCGTGGGCTGAGCTTCGAATGATTTCTGCAGCTCTTTCAGCAGGTCTTCATCTGTTCCGGGGTGGTTATGGATTCGCGCTTCTCGAAGAGCACATAGCTCAGCTCCGCGCACAAATTCAACCGTCAACACAACCGCCTCAAGAAATCATAGCAACCACCCAAACAACTGAAAGCGCCCCCATCCCAGCTGTAGTTTCACCCCAAGAAACCCTACCAACAAATCCAACAACTGAGAGTGCCGCGATCCAGCTGTCGTTTCACCCATGATTCAGGACCTCAAACGCTACATCAATGGACTTCTTTCGGACTTGAACGCGAAAATTCAAGTGGTTGACACACGTGTTTCCGCCCTAGAAATCACCCAGAGGAAAAAGCACGTTGCCGCACTAGAAATTACCAAGAGGAAAAAAACGGAAGAAACCCAAAGAAGGCTCTCGCCCACAACCCACCGGGAGAACAGTACCGCTCAAAGATGATGGGGACGCCCCCTTCCTCTCCGCCTAAAGCCGCCACCCCACCTACCACCCTCGTAAGGCAATGGAATTGTAGCTCATACCGTAGCAAGGAATCATCACTCCTTCATTTCACTCAACAACACCTACCCGATAGCATCGCTCTACAAGAAACAGACACCACCAACGTAACCCTTAAAGATTATACGACATACACTACAGACACCCTTGCCCGCACCGCCATCCTCGTCCGCACCGATCAAACGGCCCAACAACACACCCTCCCCACCAGCATCGATTACACCTTCGTGGAGGTCATCCCCCGAAAAAAGACGCACTCAAGTCTATTCGTCCTGAACATCTACAGCCCACCCGCTGCTCTCCTGTCAGAAATTGACAAGCTCTTCCGAGAAGTGAAACTACGCACTAAGGGACATAAATTAATAATACTAGGAGATTTTAATGCCCATCACATGATGTGGGGCTACCATCGCAACAATCGGAGAGGCATTCAACTTCATGAAGCAATTCAGCAGCATCGTCTTCATCTATGCAACAACCCAGACACACCCACACGCATTGGAAACAGCGTCTGCCGAGATACTTCACCCGATTTAACCCTAACTTATAACGTCAAGAATTAGGAATAGACCTGCCTAGACAAAACATTAGGAAGTGACCACCACTTTATAGAACTCCGAATCACTCATCACAAAAACGCTAAGCAAAGAATTGGGACAGCCAGACTTACTGATTGGAAGGCCTTCAGAGAAGGCTCGCCTACTGAGTCAATCCAAAATATTGAGGATTGGGCCGCTGAGATTATCACGACATTCGCTAAGCACACAAAAGAGCTTCCTCTCACCGAAGACAATCCGGCCATCGACAATCACCTCAAACACTTATGGGACGCCAGAAACGGCCTTCTCAAGAGGTGGAAAAGGCGCAAGACCAACCGGAAGCTACGCACTCGTATACCCTTGCTCACACAAGAAGCAGAACAATATGCTCGACAAATAAGCCAGCAAAATTGGAACCAATTCTGCAATACGCTCCAGGGAACCCTCGGCACCCGGAGAACTTGGCAACTTTTCCGTTCCCTTATGGGCTCCAAAGAATCAAAAGCCACGGCTGCGCACAGCTTTTATAGGTATTGTCCTAGTTTTTCAAGAGGCATATGCAGTTCAATTGAACAACATTATTAGTTTCCATCAGTTTGTGATATGCCAAGAATTGTGAAATGCTTTGTTGTCTAACACATATGGTTATGACAACCTCCAGGAGACGTTACCCTAGGTGCCATTACCTCTCGGCGGCCAACAGAAATGCAGTGCCCTATCAGCTCACCACGCACCGAGAGCTTAGCGTTATATCCATGGCTTCTTGCGAGCCTCCACTGCAGGGGTTGGCAATCTGGTTGAGGCAACATGCCTTTCAGCCGAAGCCGGCTCTGCACTACAAGCAATAAACCTAGCGTAAGCATTGGGGGGGCTGGGGCAGCCTTTGATGCGTCTTTTGTGGCACGCGTGACGGCCTTAGCCACCGGTACCAAAAGGAGATATTGCGTACCTTGGAGTGTCCCAAAGCGTACTCTAACGGAGTGTAGTGCCGCCCCCTCCCATCGTGCTACATCGGCAGCAGGTTTGCATGAGGAACCGTCACTGTCGTGCTTTCCGGCAAGCACTGTTTTCTTTTTACTTCGGAGTAATGAATGCTTTCTTTCTTCCACTGAGAGCACTGTGATGAATGGCCTCCCGAGCGGTTGACCGCGCCGTTTACCCAGCAGGATATGCAGCAACGACGACGAGGAAGAGCAGCCCCGCGGTGTCGGGATCGCGAGGGCTCGAACGACGACGGCTTCTTTCTTCTGCTCCATTATTTTGCCTCGCTTGATTGATTGTAATGAAAACCTAACTCTTCTTAGCCAATCCCCCTAAGTGGGTATGCGCCATTTTTTGGGCCACCACCACCACTGACGACGGCTGTAAGGCAAGCGGCGGAACAGGGCGTGGTTCGTGGGAAAGAACCCCGTAGAACGCCTGGTCAATACCGTTGTCACCCGTTGTCAAGGCTCGAGAGCGCGTCTGTCCACGTACCGTCATCGTGGTACTCGTGCACCAATTCCTGACAGTCCGTTCCGGCTGTCGGGCGCTGCCGTTCCTGCTGTTAAGCCACCAGAAACGCATCGGGACGGAATGTGAGCCTAATCGCTACCAGGCATTGTCCTCAGACCTCCCGAACTGCCAGAGTGTACTGTGTACCGACAGACGGTGTTGTGCTTTCCCCATCCCATCTTATACTCCTGTCGTGAGCTTATTCTTCATCTCGTGAAATATAGCGTCAACGTGTTGAACAGCGTTCGTCTCCGCCTGCGTGGTCCTTGGCCCATTCATAACTAAAGTGGCGAGCCTGCCAGGATCCCACCCATAACATCTGCAGGGAGAAGTTTAGTGCTGTGAAAGCACGTGATTGAAGACTCCACCATGGATGTGGAGAACACATGGCGATCGGGACGCAGCTGGGTTTCTCAGGACTGGAACTTCGCAAGTGGATTGACGCCCAGCGGGCAGAGCAGCGTGCGGAGAGGGCAGCTGAAAGAGAGGCACTCCGTGAAGCTGCAGAACGAGAAAGAGAGTGACGGCGAGAAGCTGCCGAGATAGCAAAGGAGGCTGCTGAACGGGAAAAAGAGGGACGGCGGGAAGCTGCCGAGATAGCAAAGGAAGCTGCCGAGAGGGAAATCCGAATCCTGGAGTTGAGGATTCGTCTTCAAGAAGGGTGGCAAAGCACCAACGCCGTTACTGCCGGGAACGAAATCAACCCAAATGCGCCCGTCGTGAATCCGCAGAAGCTCCTGCCCCTGTTTGATGAAACACATGACGACCTGCACGCGTACTTGCCGCGCTTCGAGCGCGTGACGACTGGACCGGGGTGGCCACAGGAAAAATGGGCTGCGGGCCTCAGTACGTGCTTGTCAGGGGAAGCACTGACCGTGATTGGCCGCATGACTGCAGGGGAGTCGCTTGAGTACAGCAAGGTCAAGAAAGCGCTGCAGCAGCGGTTCAGATTTATGGCAACAGGGTACCAGGAGAAGTTTCGGAAAGCCCGAGCTGAAGACGGCGATACGGGAAGGCTGTTTGCGGTGAGGCTCTCGAGCTACTTCGCCCATTGGGTGGAAATGGCCAACATTTCCAGAACCTACGAGGGGCTTCGCGATTTGGTAATCTCAGAGCAATTCTACGGTTGTTGCCACCCGTTCGTGTTCTTGAAGGAACGCCAGTGCGCCACCCTGGATGCCTTGGCAGATACCACGGACCGTTTCCTGGAGTCGCAAAACCTTGCGAACATAGGTAAGGCTCCCACTGACGTGCAAAAAGATGTCAAGGGCACAACCGATACACAGAAAAGGTCGGCGCAGAGGTTTTTTTATGTTAGCGTCCCGGACACCTCGCGCTAGACTGTCGAACTGCGATCAGAGAGGGGGAACACTGTTCTAGGTGTGACAGACCAGGGCACACTTCCGACAATTGTCGTAGCGGTTCGGGAAGCAAAGACGAAATGGCTGCTTGGGCTCTTAACGCTCTTCCAAGGAGGGCCCCAGTAGTGAATATCCAGAACCCCCAGCTGTCTGTCACAACTGGTCATGACTGTGAAGACACCGGGGAAATTTCACCGTTCCTGGTCAAGGGGATGCCAGTTGTTTTTGGACGAGTGCTTGGAAAGGTTGCTAGGGTTCTTCGAGACACTGTGAGCAACACTCCCATCGTCCGCCGTGATCTGGTCGACGGTGACTGTTTCACTGGGAAAACACGCTGTGTTGTCCTTCTAGACGGGTCCATCTAGGAACTACCGGAGGCAAGAATCCAAGTGCACACGCCGTATATTTTACGCGAGATTAGTGCCGCCTGCATGGCCTGCCCCCTTTACGACTTGGTTCTGGGCAACATTCCCTGAGTCAGGGAGCCTCACCAACCAGATCTTTACTGAGAGTATGCAGTTGCTGGCGACAGAGAAACACCGTCGAGCAGCCTGGGCCGAGATCTCCCGTCGGACCCTTGTAACTTAGTTTCTGCTGTTGCGAGTACTCAGGAATAAAGGACATCACCTTTAAAAATGGCTCCCATTCCCCACGTTGATGTAAACCGTGGCAAGTTAGCTCAAGAACAGAACAACGACCCAACCTTGACTCCCTGCTACCGGAAAGTTGGGAAGGAGTTTCGTTCGGGAAAAGGAAATTACTATACCTTTCTGGAAAGTGAGGGTCTTTTGTATCGGAAATACCACCTCGCGATTGGGCGAACATTCAAACAATTAGTAGTACCGAAGGCGTTCAAAGATACCATCCTTCGAGTCGCACATGAGAGTATCATGGTGGGACATCAGGGCATCCGGAAAACGAGCGATCGAATTTTAGAAGAATTTTATTTTCCGGATGTACAAGGGGACATGAAACGCTTTTTGGGGTCTTGCGACATCTGCCAGGAAACCACCCCCAAAGGAAAGGTTGGCGTAGCTCCCTTAGTTAACGCGCCATTGATCCGGACACCATTTCAGCGCGTCGCTGTTGATCTGATAGGGCCGCTCTCTCCTAAGTCAGCCCGACGAAACGGCTACATATTGACTCTAATTGACTTTGCAACCCGGTATCCCGACGCCGTACCCCTTCCTGCGATGGACGCTGTACATGATTCCGGAGCTCTCGTGGAAATTGTTTCTAGAGTTGGAGTACCCCAGCAGATGATTACAGACCAAGGGGCCAACTTGACATCGGAGCTAATGAAGGAAGTGGGTAGGCTATTGTCTGTCAAGCTTCTCCACACACGTCCTTACCATGCAATAGTTAACTGTCTTGTGGAAAAATTTAATGGCACATTTAAATCCATGATTATGAAAATGTTCAAAGAGAAGCCACGCACATGGGATCGATACCTTGCACCACTCCTTTTTGCGTACCATGAGGTGCCACAAGCAAGTCTCGGTTTCTCTCCTTTTGACCTAATTTATGGACGTCACGTTCGTGGCCCATTGACTGTCCTGAAAGAACTCTGGACTAACGAAAACATCGACAGCGAAGTTCGCACTACTTACCTACCTCGTTGACCTACCTTCGGGATCGGCTAGAACAGACGGGCCGACTAGCCCACGAGGAACTTCAGAAGGCCCACATCAAGCAGAAAAAATATTATGACCGCAAGTGTCGTCGTAGGAAACTCCATCCTGGCGGCGGGAAAGTTCTCATTCTGCTTCCGACTGCACTCAACAAACTGCTGATGCAATGGAAAGGGTCATTCAAAGTCCTCGAGGCAAATAATGACGTGGACTACCTGATCGACCTGGTTGGGAAGGGCAAGGTGTTTCACGTAAATACGTTGAAACGCTACGAAGACCAAAAACCTTTGCCGTCACTCCAGGTATCAGTCACTGCCACAACCAACGATGTTTGCTCGGGTCCTGATTAAACCGAAGGCTGCGGAACAGAAGATTGCCCCTTTCCGTACTAACCCGCCGTACACAGACGGCCACAGACGTCAAGCTCGCTGCTGCCCTCGATGATACCCAGCTCACTTAAGTTCGAAGTCGGCTCCAGCAGTACGAGACAATCTTTTCGGATTTGCCAGGTAAAACTAACCTTGTCACCTGTGCATTGAGTTTAACATCAGAAAAACCGTTGCACATCCCACATTTTCCCGTACCTCCTGCCTTACTTCAGGCAATCGAAAGTGAAGTCCAGGAAATGCTGCGAATGGGTATCATAGAGAAGTCCCAGTCCCCATACCACGCACCCATTGTGGTTGTCTGGAAACCTGACGGCACCATCCGACTGTGCATTGACTTTAGGGAGTTGAACAAGATTCTTCTCCGATTCAAAACCTATTCCTCGCATTGACGTTGTCGTTGCGCGTGTAGGTTCGAAGAAGTTCTTTTCAAAGTTTTACCTTACAAAAGGATATTGGCAACTGCGAATGGGCCGTGACAGCCGTGAGAAGACTGCGTTTTCATGAACGTCGGGTCTCTACCACTTCCGATTTATGCCCTTCGGAATTAAGACGGCCCCATCTGTTTTTGCCCATGTAATGCGAGGTGTTCTGGGTGACTTACCGTACGTATACACTACTTCGACAACGTGGTAATTGCAACCGATACGTGGGCAGAACACCTTGATGCCCTCGGACAAGTTTTTGAGAGAATCCGGAAAGCCAATTTGACCATTAAACCCAGCAAGTGTGAAATAGGCGAACACAGCATGACGTTTTTGGGTCATCGGATTGGTGGCTTTCAAGTTAAACCAATGCTTCAGACCTTGGAGAAGATCCTTGGTTCAAAGAGACCAGAATTCAAGAGAGCTCTGCAGTCCTTCCTGAAGTTGGCTAACTACCTCCGGAAGTTCATACCGAATTACGCCGCGATTGCCAAACCTCTTACCGACCTGACAAAGAAGGGACAGCGCAACAGAATCGCCTGGGGGGCAGCACAAGAAGACGCGTTTAACGCCCTAAAGCACTGTCTTGCCTCCGCTCCAATACTGCGCGCACCCGACCTCACCAAACCGTTTGTACTACGCACTGATGCCTCAAACACGAGCCTTGGGACAGTGCTTTTGCAAAGTGTTGGTGACGTCCTGCACCCGGTGTCGTACGCCAGTCGAAACCTGTTGCCACGAGAGACACGGTATTCGACCATTGAGCGTGATTGTCTCGCCCTGTATTGGGCCGTCCAGAAATTCCACATCTACTTGTATGGCAAGCCGTTTATAATTGAATCGGACCACCAGCCATTGCAATACCTGCCGATGGGAAAACACGTCAACAACCGAGTTCTGCGCTGTAGCCTGGCGTTTCAAGAATACAGCTTCACCGTCCACTACATCAAGGGTGCCGACAACGTGGGCGCAGGCTACATGAATAGAATTTGATTGCTCTTCTATCCTCTCCGACTGCGTCAACTGATTCTTTTACTTCAGACTGCATTATATGTGTGATGACCTAGAACCACATCCAGTTACTTTACACTCCCGTTAGGAAGAATAGTTGTCTGGTCCCCTACCAACTTTCTTAAGGTGGGGGTGGTGTGATGAATGGCCACGCGAGCGGTTGACCACACCATTGAACCAGCAGGATATGCAGCAACGACGACGAGGAAGAGCAGCCGCGCGGTGTCGGGATCGCGAGGGCTTGAACGACGACGGCTCTAAGGCAAGCGGCGGAACAGGGCATGGTTCGTGGGAAACAACCCCGTGGGACGCCTGGTCCATGGGCAACCTAGAACAAGACCAATGTCACCCGTTGTCAGGGCTCGAGAGCGCGTCTGTCCACGCACCGCCATCGTGGTACTGGTGCACCAATTGCTGACACCCATTCCGGCTGTCGGGCACTGCCGTTCCTGCTGTTGAGCCGCTAGAACGCGTCCGTATGGAATGTGAGCTTAATCGCTACCGGGCATTGTCCTCAGACCTCCCGAACTGCCAGAGGGTATTGTGTACCGGCAGACGGTGCTGTGCTTTCCCCATCGCATCTTATGCTCCCGTCGTGTGCTTGTTCTTCATCTCGTGAAATATAGCTTCAACGTGTTAAACAGCGTTCGTCTCCGCCTGCATGGTCCTTGGCCCATTCATAACAAGCACTACCGCGAGTACGTGGCGGACTCTCCTTTCAAGTGTACAGTGAAGTCGAGCGTCACAGGTGTCGGATGTGTGTTCGAGAAGGCTACGCGTTCTAAAGCTGTCTTTTTTCTGTAGTTTGACAAACCATGGCTAAATCATTGACATTTATAGCACCATCGTTGGTCTGGAATTTACAACCGAACACGGATCTTATCGTATGCTGTCTCTAGAGACAAGGGCAATACACTGGCCCAGAATGTGAGAAAACATATTTGTTTGCAATTTATTCCCATATCCAAGTATTTTGAGTCGTTCAACATACAACCCCTTTTAACCCTCGAAACCTCACACGTGGTATTTCTCAGACAAGTTCACGCAGTCATCATCAGAGATGACACTTATAGCAGTGTTCGTGGATAGGTGGGGAATGATGGTAGAGGTTTGTCACATACACTGCGTATTTTAGCAAACCTTTCACGCTCTTCTGATTATTTCAATTTCGAAAGACGTTCAGCGCTTCCCCACTTGAATACCTTATAGGCGCTTCCCATCTAATTGGTTAGAACTTTCGCTACAAGAAATGTTGACAGATGCCCCTGGAGTGCCATCTTTTTCAGAACGCATCACTTGAAGCTTCAGAAAGTCGCCTTGCATTTTGGCATAAACGTGGCTAAACTGCTTTGTTGCGAACCAGTATTCGTGGTATATCATGGGTTGTAGAGGGTCATGTTTCCATAATAAGTAAAATTCAGGTGCCATGATGGCCACCCACCACCAAGCACAACATCGGAACGAACGAGAAGCACGTAAGCCATACGCGGCTATTTTAACTGTGTTTAAAACTACATATTGGTTGCTTAACCAGGGTTAGTCCTTGTCACCCGGGAATCTGTAGAAATATGGAAATGAAGAGATGACAGGACAGGGGTACAAAAGGAGACCGAAGGTGTAAAGAGATTAAGAGGAGACAGGACAAGGTGACTGGCTGATTGCCACTTGGGGGTAAGACCACGGGCATCGCCATTGTGATGCGTGGGCCAAAGTGGTGTTTTACTTTTGCCAGTGGCCGTGAAGGCCCCAAACAAATCTCGCTTTGGCTGAGTTACCACGATGCCTTTTCCCCTGATATGCCGCAAAGCCACGCACAGAATAAGGCATAGGTGGTTTCAATGCGCTCGGGCTCAGGGTCCCCGGTGTTGCAACTACCGTCATCCTATTAACAAGCATTATTACGAAGACAATAACTAATGCAACTCTACAGAACTTTTTTTGCGCACAAGTTGATAAAATACTGGAACTATAGTGTCAGAAGAACAAAAGAAAAAACAGTATTAACTTTGAATGAAATAAATATCAACATCACGCCGGGAAAAAGAAACGCGATAATCGAAACAAACGCGTACCCTTCGGAGAAACAACAATGCACCAACAGCCCAAAATGTCTTCGGGACGACACTACTTCGGTAGAGATACGCATCTATATGTGCGAACGATAAATGACAAATTACAAGTAACAAATTTCATTTGCCAATAGTCCGACGACACAACGAACCTTTGGATTTTTAAGTCGTACATAAAATGAGAGTAAAAAAGGGAATGGGTGTGACGGGGATTTTGTTAAAAGGAACCTAGGTAGACAGTACGGTTTTTTCAACGATTATTCGAGAAAGATTGGTGAAATGATTTCAAGGGAAACGAATTCTGCATTAAATTGAGATGTCATATATACCGATTATATGCTTGGTAACACAAACCCGACGGTTGTATTTGGAGTAAATAAAACCCACAGCACTTCTCTGGGTTTTCTGAAAACAAACAATGATAGAGTTGTAGAAGGGATCCCGGACTATACATTCATATTCCGATTTCGGCCTAACAAAGTGGTGCGCGAAATATATTTTACATGAGAGGGAGCATCTTTAGGCTTATACCATCCTGACCAAGCAAACTTAACGCTGAGCCGCGAAAGTTACGAATGTGAACGTTACAGATTAACTTTCAGGTAAATGTAACACCATGATATATATATTGACAACCTTCAACTACGGTAATGTTAGAAACGCAGAAACAAAGTTCAATTAAAAAGGTTTTGGTCGTTTTAAGACAAAGCAATTTCGGTCTGTTTGTCTGTCTTGCTCTCTGTGTGTCTGTTTGTCTTCCGGTTTCCTGTTGGCCCATCGATTCAGCCGCCATGGCCCACGGTTTACAGATGTCCCCTCAGCCAAATCAAGACGTGTACTTCTGTGGCAATGTTCATATTTCTCAACATTGCTAAGCCCAAACAGCATTTTCCGCATATCTGAGGCAAGCCACCAAAAACTTTGTGATATTCGCTGTGTTCTCTTACAAAACACACAGATGGTTGATTTAATAAAACTTTCGTACCGGAAAATACAAAATCTGTCTCCTACAGTTTTCTGGCGGTATTGTGGGAATCAAATCTCAAGAGTGACCAGGACTTGACATAGATAATCTTTGCATTTCGCTGAGAACGCATGTGAAGTGGTGTGGCTCGCTTCTAGTGCACCTCTGTTCTACGGTGGCGCTGGCGTCGAGACTCCCGTTGTGGAGCAGTTGAACACGGTAATCTTAAATCGACTTCAGCAAACCTATAGCATGTTCATCCCTCGAGAAAACAGACAGGGAAGCAACGGCATGAGAGGTCGCCAGGACCGAGAAGGGGAGCATTCAATTCGCACGGGTGCCAGACGACTAATGTCATTAGTCGAGATTTGCAATGAAGTTGCAAATGTCGACTTAATATTGACATTGATAATGTCGACGCTGAGTAGCACGCAAGTAAAGCAAAGCTAACTGAATTCTGCGCACTAAATTCTTTACTCCGGTTATCGTGTTACTGTTCTCATAAGTAGACAAGTCAAATGAGCTCGGTAGGCGCATTTTTGACAAAGTTGGAGTCATGAGCCGGACTTTAAACAAACAGTCACCGTATGTTCGACAGGGTTCTAGTCATGGCGGGCGCACTTATATGAATTTAGAAATATTTGTTCGTCATGTTTTACGCGCTTACAGTACTTTTCAAATTGTTGTCAGAAAAGCTATCAAGCAGGTTTTAATGCTTTCGCAGTCTTGATAAACAAAGCTCCAGATCACCTATGTATCAAATTTCAACTTCCTAGATGAATAGTTTCACATATATTAACGTATGCTTTTTCTCGGCGGGGGGGGGGGGGGGGTGGGTGGTGAGTGGTTGGGTGCGGCCGCACCCGTTCAGTAACAGGCCAGTACAACAAAACCAGCTGGCTTTTCAACAGGCTACCGCCTTAAAATCTATACGGGCGTTATCGCGTTGCTCTTATGACAGTTAGAAAAGTTAGATCAGCTTGCTAAGTGAATTTAGAGTCAATTGGAAACCAAAATCCGCAACATAAAGAAACAGTCAGAGTACGTTCGAGAACGTTCTTTCATGTTAAACGCGCTTAGGTGGAGCGACGGAAATTTCTAAATTTCGTCAAGAAAGCAGCCCCGTGAGTTTTATTTCTTCTGAACCCCGCTTTTATAGAACTCAAGATTCCCAAGTAGCAATTCTGAACCCTCTAGCACCGATAATTTCACAGAAAAACTTGTTCGTTCTTTCGCTGCGGGCGGAGATCGAGGGTGTTGGCCCTGCACATTCAGTCACGCGCGAGTAAAATAAAACTAACCAACTTCAGTGACAGGGCGACACATAAGGGCCATAATGTGGCATCGCACTGCTTTTCCTATAGTTTGGCAAGTAAATCAGCTAGCTAGGTGCATATTTCGTTAACCGAGAGGAAGAAGCCAGAATGTACACAGTCACCATAAGTACGAGAAGGTTTCAGTCGTGGTGAACCCGCTGAGACGAATGTGGAGGTTTTTTGAAACTTTCTTCAAGAAAGACTACCATATAAGTTTCAATTCTTTCGCTCTCCTCTATTTTAACTCTACATCACCTTTGTACGAAACGGGAAGCTTGTAGCACGAACAGTTTCGACGACGGCCGCGCAAGTAGAGCAACGCGCAAGTTAAACAAAGCTAGCAACCTTTCACGACAGGGTGACGCATTAAAAGCTATACCTCCGTAATCTCTTTGCTGTTTCGATAGTTTGACACGTTAAACATTTTCGCGGTTCGCGTGTTTCGTAAATTTGGAGCCAAATTTAAGAATTAAGCAAACAGTCACAGTACCGTCGAGAAGGTTCTCATGTCGGATGTATTTCCACAGAGATGAGAAAATGTTCAGATTTTCTTCAACAAATCTGCCATGTTCGCTGCCGTTTTTGAGAAAGTGAGTGATCACAAAAGATTCTCCGTTCTAAATAGTGTTACCACGCGAAGAATTAGTTTAATACAAATTCTGCGGCCTTTTTGGTAAACAGCTTGAAACTAGCCATTTGTTTTTAGCTTTACAGTCGTCCATGGGAGTAGCTTACCCGTACAACAGACAGACGTCAGATATTCGCATCAGTAAGCCAGCGTTTGATGCTATTCCATCAGAACCGCGCGGATAAAAATCAACACCCATAAACGATGGCCTAATATGACTACAGCCGTGCGGAGCAACGTCGTCGTGCCAAAACGTTACTTGCCCTTTCGATCTTTTTTGCCTGGCTTTATAAGCCCAACATAGGCAGGAGTAGAGTGCTGCCTGCTCGGGAAGTTACGATCAACCGCGATACCTAACGCGCTACACTAGAAAGGTTCAACCATGCTAGTATGGCTCTTAAAACGCGAAGCAGCACACCCGCTGCAGAAAAGGACCTGACCACCCAGGTGTAGTAGATGGCCGCCACCTACCATGACCGCACTCTCAACACTCCGCCTTCAGTCCCCAGCAGCTGTAGAGCACCTCTCCGAGGCGGTGTTCTAAGCAGCACTACAGTAGAGGAGGCTAAAAATATCTACGTAAGGACAGGCCGCGGTGGCAATTCACCCTGGCAACGTTCAATGAACGCGCCTACATTTTCAATATTACCAAGCGTATCGCCGCTCTTGTGCACACGCGTAAGAGGAAATACAAGTTGAGGGTAGTACAGGCCTATGCACCAACAACCAGCTATAGTGATGAAGCCGTAGATAGCTTCTAAGAGGATGTCGAATCAGCAAGAGAGAAACCAACAACACAGTCACTGTTGCGATGCCAGACGTTACGTAAAAATCTGTAACTAGCAAATAGCAGAATAGTCAGTGGGGCACTTTGGAAGAGACAATCGCAACATTCCAGGAGATACACCGGTCTGATTTGCAAGAACACTAACCTCAGACTGATGGACTCATTCCTCTACAAATGCAAGAATAGTAAATGGATATTAAAAAGTACGTTTGGTAGAACCAAAATCGACTTTGACTTCATTTTAAGCGACACCTTTGAGATGATTGTCGGAGTTATATGCGTAGCAGCGATTATAAGACGGGTAAATAAAGGCTAGGGCTGAATCTCAGAAGAGAAAGACATAACCCTGTCAAAACTGTGAACATCCACATGGAATTAACCAGAGCCACATCGCAGGAGTTTAACAAAACCCCTCACAACAAATATCGGCTTTTGAACGAGCAGTACGAGGTCAGTGCCGTAAGGTTACACGACAACCTAACCTTGATACTGAGTGCATCAGCAGGAGCTGTAAGACAGGGAACATGTAGAGAACAAACTGGGAAACTAAGAAAACGAAGAAACTAAGTACAAAACCTAAGAACAAAAGTTTACGACGTCTTTTCGTGGGGGGAAACAAGGGGTAATGCGACGCATCTGGGCGGTGCTTGTTACGGTTGCGCCGACCATCGCGGTAGCAGACCTGTTAGTTTCAATTCAAATCATCGGTGGTCATCGGATGTCATCGGAGCGGCGGCGGTGGAGCGACTGAGCGGAGCGGCGCAGTTATCGCGTTTATAAGTACCGCGCGTTAACGGTGAGGGGAATGAGAGAGAGTAGCGCATGTGCATGTGTTACCCTAGCTCTAACGCGCGCTGACGAACAGCTGGCATAGCGAGGGGAGCGAGCAATAACGCAAGATGGTGCTGCAGTGAGAGCGGCGTTTCCGCGCAGCTGGCGTGGCTAGGAGAATGGGGGAGAGGCGTGGGGATGGACTCCGGGTGCATGCATGTAGGAAAAAGGCGAGTGAAAGAGATGCGTCGCCTCTAAAAAGTGTCAAGCACGGCAGATAATATTCAATGAGCCGAGCCGTTAAAATTGATTAACGGAAGTAAAACAAACGACATTCTTGCAAATAAGAAGGGAGTGACCCAGGAAACACTTAAATAAGAGGTAGCCTAAATGAAACTAACAGAAACCAAGCCCTCAGAAAAGACACGATGCGCACACTAACAGATGAGCAATGAAACATTACGCAGAACGTTGACGAGATAACAAGCGTAGCAGAACGATTCCACACCATGCTGCATATCAGTGACGTGAGACGGGGCGAATCTACTGAGAGTACAAGATCAACTTGCGATTTCCAACTAGTAACTAATGGGGAACGTATAAAGACTTTCAAATGCATGAAAATGGTGAAGCTGCCGGTGACGATGCCCCTCGATATTTTACAGGTGCGAGGAAATATTGTTCCGCAAAACCTGGCTGAACTCTTTCCGGAATTCTTGAAAACTCAAAAAGTGTCCATTTTGGGGAAAACCGTCGACATTATTCAGATTAATCAATGTTCTAGAAGTTCACATTTACGCCATAAGCATTTAGTAAGTTCTCCAATATTTTCACATTTTCGCTACGATATCTGCCATGTTTGTTGCTATGCTTTCCCACTGAACTTTCACTAAGTTCTAGAGCATCTTTGTTCCTTAGTTTTAACCTCCTAGGAGTAATAGTTGTACAGATAGAGACGTTTTTATTTTGAGGGAGCGGGGGGGGGCGCCTAATGTCAGAAGCAAGCAAAACGAACCTAGCTACCTTCTGCTAGAGGATGGTCTTTTAAGAGCCATGCTCGCGTTATCTCGTTGCTGTTGTGACTGTTTCACGAGTGGAACTATCTCGCTATGCGCATTCTCGGTAAAGTTGCAGCCAAAACCGGAAATGTAAACAAACCAAAGTAGCAGTAGCCATCATCCAGATAACCGCCCATGCAAAAACAGAATAAGCAAGTGATAAACACTGTGGAACCTTCAAATAATTCAAATAGGCTAAAAACGCTTTTTTTAGGAACCTAAAAACCATCGACACGCGATGTAAGCAAACTGCAGTAACCGCAAGTGCAACCAGCCTAGCGTCGCGGATAATTTTGAAACAAAAGGAACACCTCAGCTAGGCGGGTTTTTTATTGATCGAAAAGCTGAAGAAGACCTTTTTCAGCAGCGAGAACGGAGATATAAAGGCAAAATACTGTAAATAAGTTCTGTACTACGTCTCATACGCCGGGCCCATGCTGAGCTAGGAGACCGAAATGCGTTCGGTGACCAATGTAACGTCACTAAAGTTAGAATACCTCAACAGCCCCTGTGTGCACAAATTAGTACACCCGCTTCCTATGACCGCACGAACAATTGCTATAAGACATGTAATTGGAATTTATGTAGAAAATTACATAAATATAGCGTTTCAACCACTGTTGCGATCGAGCTGCGCTTCATGCTAACAATCTATAGTTTGTATGTACTTGAGCACAGCGCTTGCTCGCTTTTCTAATGGCCAGACGTCTTTGGATTTCTCATCATAAAGCTTGCGCCGTGGCATATTTGTTGAGAACGGCCCACAAAGGAGATCATAACCGGGAACGCTGGCTCAATATCCCAGCAAACGTGCAAGGCAACATCGTCTGCGAAAATCTCTTTTCTTTCTCTGACTTGCATGTATTTAGTGCTGCATGTATTTAGTGCTGCATGCATGTAACAATCATCCCAGATACCTAAGACGCTACCCTAGAAAGGTTCAACCATGCTATGAAGTCTCTTAGGGCACAAACAGAACTCCATAAAGAAGAATGACCTGGCCACCCATTTATAGACAGTGGCCGTTATCTGCAGTGACCAAACAAATCAACTCTCCGCCCTTACGACCCAGCAGCTGTAGAGCACCTGTCTACGTAGGCGGTCCGAACAGTTACACAGCAGAGGGTGCAAGGAATATTTGGGTCCGGAAAGGCCGCCATTGGAATTTGAATTTGGAAACGTTCAAAGCACGCACTCTGTCTAGCGAGGAAGCTTAGCTGTACCACTTGAGGTGCTCGTGAAAATAGGTCGGATTTTATAGGTTTAGGAGAAGTTATAAGGACCGGATAAGGCTTTATTAAGCTCACTAGCAAGCATATTCTGTGTGACTGTGATGATAGGGCCGAAAGGTGAAGAGTGCAACACCTAAGCAGCAAGACCCCTGGGCAATTCCCAACGGGGTATGTACCGGAGTACACGAGCTGGAAAGAAGTCTGGCAAGTGCGGTAGTTCGAAAGTCTGCTGTGACGAGTGTAGGTGAAGCAGTCCCATCAGTGAAGACGCCGGTGATGGGTGAGATGCCCGGTTTCGGGACAAGGCATGACAGGCACGGCATTCCTCAGAGTCCGGTGTGGGCGTGACCCTGCGTTCGAGGTTACTGGTGCCCTGTGGTCCTCTGCTACGGGGCTGCAGACAGGGATGTGCCCGCATCACTCACGCCAGCGGGGGCTACGTCGAGATACGCGCTACGAAATTCGAGGCGCCGCCGCGCGCGACCGTCCCCTTCGCAACGCAAGTCCGATGCAGGATACTGTTTTTCCTCTTGTATTTACCCTTAGTGCTGGGGTGACCGTCCCGCACCTTGACATCGTCCCTCATGGTGGTTTATGTTACGTTCATGAACGTCGTATTTTAATCGCCGACGCAATGCTGGCGATGATGCATGGCGTAGTGAATTTTTCCAGAATAATTTTGACCTTTTTGGTATCTTTAACGTGCACATGGCCGTTTGCGCTTTTTGCCTCCATCAAAAAAGCGACTGCCACGGCGGGCGAGAATCGAGCCTTCGTCATCGTGTTAGCAGCACAATGTCTCCAAATGCTGTAAGCTGCACTGAGACAGCTCCTGATACATCTTCTATCTTTGTGAATAAGCACCTTTGCCCGCAGGTCAAGAAGCTTCTGAGTTTGATGAATGAGAAAAAGAAAGGGCAATACTCAAAATTCGCGTGGTCAAAAGGGGGAAAATATGTGCACTAAAGGCCGGAAAATCCCAAATTCTTTATATCGTAGATGTCGATCACCTAAGGAAGATAGAATAGATCAACACATACACAGTTTTTTTCCTGGCTGCACACGTGCATCCTAAAATAATTTCCAGAGTTCTTTCTTATTTTTAAGAAAGCAAAACTTTTCGCATCGCGCTTTAATACCGATCCGCGAAACAAAAACGACGCAATTATCCCACTAATTGTTGCGACATTCACTTTGATGTTGTAATGAGAACAGAAACATCGTTTTCTGATAGTAGCAAAGTGTTTCGTTTAACTTGTTATATGTCATAGTTTTTCAACTAAATCAGTAAAAGGGGCAACCCAGTACTGCTGCTTGTAAAAATACATTGTCAGAGTGAAATTGTCCCTCATTTCGCCCAAAAAGGTATAGTTATGAAAACGTCGCTGTGAAGTGTAACTAGGACGTTTTTGCTGTGGTATACCGCGTCCCGTTAGGAAACAAGACCTTCTTAACAATTTTACAGTTACACGAGTTTGATTAATCAAAACTACCACAGCTTAGTATCAGGTGGGCATCTACATATAGCCGCGAACCATACATTGGGTTTATTTATTTGTGTTTTGCTTTTACCGCCCGGCTGCGCAGGTCTGTATTATCCCTGCGCCAAGGGAAACGCGTGTTCCATTCTTTCTTTCTGTGCCGCATGTGTTATCTGTTGTGATAGGGAGAGCATTCCGATCTAACGTGAACAGCCCAGAATAATCTTCTTGTATCTACTATGTTCTCGACGTGAATCGACGTTTGGAGAACCACGCGCGCCGAAAGATAAAAAGCCTGCAGTGCGGACGCCGGGGCATTCATTCGACGACACTCGCCTGTGCTAGTCACTTTGTTGACCGCTGCTTCGCCACCTCTGTATTATTTTGAGTTGTTAGGGGAGCACAAGTTCGCTTCAATAAACTTGTTTCTCCTTCAAGACAACTGCGTCGTCCTTGGCTTCGTGACATCTGGAGGAGGTGCGGGGTAGCACCCTTCATGCCCACTACAACCTCTGAAAGCCGCCAAGCCAGTCCTACAAGAGCCAGCCTTCGCCGGCAAGATTTACCACCCGAGTTCGGTCTTCTGCCAGAAGGGACCAAGAGAAGGAACGCTGCAACCAACACCATGGTGCAAGAAACAACATCACCAATCATCCTGCAGCAGCCGCGAGAACCGCCATTGTTCCGGGGAGCCCCCGCGAAGACCCCGAAGAATGGTTGGAGAAGCTGGAGCGCGTCCGCATCTTCAACAGGTGGGACGACGAAGAAACTGTCCGGCATGTCTTCTTTTACTTAGAAGAGGCTGCTCGAACTTCGTTCGAGAACCATGAGAGCTCTTTGACCGACTGGACTCAATTCAAAAAGGGAGTTCCTCAAGACCTTCACTACCATGGTGAGAAAAGAGCGAGCTGCGCTTTTGCTTGAAACTCGAACGCAGCACCCCAACGAAGGAGTCGTGATTTTCTTTGAGGAAATGAAGCGACTTTTTCGTCGTGTGGACCCTGAAATGACCGAGGAAAAGAAGCTCAGGTTTCTAATGCGAGGAGTGAAGCAAGAGCTTTTTGCTTGTCTAGTCCGTAACCCTCCGAAGACAGTGGCGGAATTCGCGTCTGAGGCGGCCGCGATGGAGAAGACGCTAGAAATTCGAACGAGGCAGTACGACCGCCCTGTCAACGCGCTGCTCTCGGAGACCATAGGTGCCGCAAATGGAACCTCCGATACATGGCGAGAGACCATCCGAGCAGTGGTCAGGGACGAGCTTCGGAAGCTTTTTCCAACGACGCCGCAACCTCAAGTGGCTCCCCTGACCGACGTAATCCTAGAAGAAGTCCAAAACGCACTGGGAACTTCTACGCCGTCGGAAGCACCCCGCGAACCACAAGCCATGACCTACTCCTCGGCTGTTCGTCAACCCCGCCCTGCTCCAACCCGTCAGTCAAGAGGCCGAGCCATACCGCCGTCCAATGCCGCCCGCCCGAACGCTTGTAGACCAATACCAGACGCCAAGGAAGACCGACGTGTGGCGAACGCCCGATAATCGCCCGCTGTGCTACCGTTGCGGAGAGGCCGACCACATCTACCGTCGCTGTCCCTACAAGAGGCTCGGTTTGCGAGAGAGAAAGAAAATGACATTTATTGAAAATTTCCGGCGGGGAGGCGGGTCAGGCCACGCAGTGCTTCGCCACCCCCGGTCTTTGTGCTAAGCAGACCCCGAAGCTATCCCTGGGCGCCGGTTCAGGCTACTCGGCGAGTCCCCTCCCGAAGGAGGGTCTCCTTTTCGCCTTTGCCGGGCCAGAGCAGCCTCGAGCCGCTGGACTGCCAGCAGTTGCCGCTCGTATTCGGGCGATCTCACGAGTCCTATAATGTCCGGTGGTAGCTCTTTTGGGCTCCCCACTGCACTGTGTTTTCACATCCCCACATGATGTGGGCCAGGTCTGCAGTCACCAACGCGCACACACTGCACACAGCACTTTCGTAAGTTCCAGGGCACACGTGGCGCGCGAGCGCTGGAGTCAGCACGGATTCAGTCTGTAGTTGACGGAGGAGGACGCCTTCGGTTTGCGAGGGTTCTCCGTCGATGCCCCACCCCCTTGATACGGCCAGCGCCCTGCTGAGATCGAAGAATACCTCTCCAACACCAGCCGAGGACCAGCCCGCTTCAATCGTTCACCGTCGCCCTACCCGTATCAGTCACCGAACCGCCGCAGCACTGCTGACTTCTCACGTGGAAGGTTCCCCAGCCCACGCGGGGGAAACTAAAAGCAGCAACTTCGGGAGGTACAGTTGCACAACGGCGGAAAAATGTAAACCCTCCAACGACGCAGGGACTTACTGAAGACCATGATTTAAGACATGCCCCGACCCCGACGACCCAATCTAGCCCTGACGCGACTCCCTACCACGACGACAGCAAAACGGCGTGACGTGTACCCGACATGACCGAACCTGCCCATGAGAATACAACGAAGACCATGACGCACAGTGCCCGACCGTCAACACGCAGAAGCCGAGATACGACGCCCCGACGAACCCGGAACTCGAAGAAGACTGCATCTGACGTCAAGGTGTCTATCGACGGCTTTCACGTAGTCGCCCTCGTAGACACGGGAGCTGACTATTCGGTTATGAGCGGACCATTTGCGTCTACACTGAAGAAAGTTATGACCAGATGGGACGGTCCGCACATTCGCACAGCAGGAGGCCACCTCGTGACGCCAAGTGGCGTCACGAGGTGGCCTCACAACGGCACGTGACGGCACAACGTACCCTGCTGAGTTCGTTATTTTGCCTAACTGCTCCCGCGACGTAATTCTCGGAATGGACTTTTTGACGGACAACGGCGCAATAATTGATCTGCAGATCAAGTCGATAACTTTTTCCTCCGATCACTCCACGATGCCGCAGCCGAACCCCGATCACCGTGCGGCTGTCAGGATCGCCGACGATAACATCACCCTGCCACCCCGCGCAAGCTTGATGATCGCCGTCTACTGTGAGGATGCTGCTTCTGACATCGACGCCATCGTAGAGAGTGATCGAAGGTTGCTTCTTGACCACGGTGTCTCCGTCGCAAGAGGCATTGCGCACTTTAAGCAACGCCAATCTCACGTTTTGGCCACTAATTTCACCGAAGAGTACCAGCATTTAAATAAGGGAGCTGCAATTGCGTTCCTCGAAGAAACGCAAGAAGCAAGTGACGTGATCGCGGTCGCCGACTTGGAACGCACACCCGAAGACACCTTCAAGCTCCCACAGCCCTTCGACGTGAATCCGGCGCAACCGCAAGAACAATGGAACAAATTATTGGCTTTGCTGCGTCGCTATAGCGAATGTGTTTTGTCGAGCGCAAAAGTACGTCAGACCCCTCTAGCGAAGCACCGAATAATAACGGAAGATGGAGCCCGAACTATCCGACAGTCGCCGTACCGCGTCTGTTCACACAAACGGGAAGCCATCCGGACTCAAGTCGACGACATGCTGAGCGACGACATTATACAGCCATCGAAAAGCCCCTGGGCTGCTCCCGTCGTACTCGTAAAGAAAAAAGACGGCACATTAAGGTTTTGCGTTGACTACTGGCGACTGAACAAAATCACGAAAAAGGACGTGTACTCTCTCCCCCGAATTGACGACGCCCTCGACCACCTCTGCCACGCGAAGTACTTCTCTTCGATGGACCTGAAGACTGGCTACTGGCAAATTGAAGTGGAAGAGAGAGACCGAGAGAAGACTGCATTTATAACCCCAGACGGCATATACGAGTTCATGGTGATGCCTTTTGGGCTGTGCACAGCACCAGCGACGTTTCAAAGAGTCATGGACACTGTGCTAGCTGGCCTTAAGTGGCACGCCTGCATGGTATACCTCGACGACGTAGTGGTATTCGCCCGGACTTTCGACGAACACCTTGCAAGGTTGGAGTCTGTACTCGTGGCCATTCGTACGTCGGGGTTAACGCTGAAGCCTGAAAAGTGCCGTTTCGCATACGGGGAACTCAAATTCTTGGGCCACGTCGTCAACGCCACGGGAGTCCTACCTGACCCGGCAAAAACTTCAGCCATTGCGAACTTCCCAAGACCGAAAGACAAGAAGGGCGTGCGAAGATTTCTCGGGCTGTGCGCATACTACCGGCGCTTCGTCGCAAACTTCGCACGCATTGCAGAGCCACTCACGCGCTTGACGAAAGATAGCACCCCTTTCAGCTGGGAAAACAACCAAGAAAAAGCATTCTGCAAGCTGCAAAAACGCCTGCAAAGCGCGCCCGTGCTCGCTCATTTCGACGAAAATGCCGAAACGGAAATGCATACGGACGCCAGTGATATAGGCTTGGGTGCCGTCCTTGTCCAAAAGCAAAGCGGCTGCTAAAGGGTAATCGCCTATGCCAGCTGTGGTCTGTCGAAGGAGGAGAAAAACTATTCTGCCTCTGAGAAAGAGTGCCTGGCTATTATATGGGCGATTTCAAAATTTCGCCCATACGTGTATGGAAGGCCATTCAAGGTTGTAACAGCCACCATGCGCTGTGTTGGATCGCCAATTTGAAGGACACCTCTGGCCGTCTTGGGCGGTGCAGCTTGCGCCTGCAGGAGTTCGACGTTACAGTCGTTTATAAATCCGGCAGGAAAACACTCCGACGCCACTGCCTGTCCCGCGCCCCCGTCGACCCACCACAAAAAGACTCTGATGAAGACAGCGCGTTCTTCGGGATCGTGACGGAGATCGACCTAGCCGCCCAGCAGCGTGCCGATCCCGACTTACGCGTCATAATCGAGTACCTCGAAGGATGCAACGTTGCCGTTCCTAGGACCTTCAAACACAGCTTACCAGCATTCAGCCTGAGAAACTCCGTCCTCATGAAAAAGAATTTCAGCCCCGGAACAAAAGCGAATTACCTTCTCGTCATCCCCGCGGACCTTCGTGACGAAATTTTGGAAGCGTGCCACGACGACCCGTCTTCCGGACATCTGGGCACAGCCCTGCACTATTGGAAAAATCAAGGCGAGGTACTACTGGCCCGGCCTACCTCTGACGTCACCCACTACGTCCGGAGCTGCACTGACTGCCAGCGACGAAAAACGCCCGCCTACAAGACCCGCCGGACTTCTGCAAACCGATCGCCGTCCCATCGAGACCATTTCAACAGATTGGAATGGACCTTTTAGGCCCGTTCCCCTACGTCACGATCACAGAACAAGTGGATTGTCGTAGCGACAGACTACACGACGCGCATACGCAGAGACCGCCGCTCTTCCGAGGGGGGACTGCACAAGAAGTGGCGAAGTTCTTTATAAGCAAGTTGTGCTGCGACATGGATCCCCGGAAGTCCTAATCACAGACCGCGCAACGGCATTTACTGTGGAGCTGATGCAAGGAGTATTACGCTACAGCAACAAGGATCACCGAAGAACGACGGCGTATCACCCCCAAACGAACGGACTGACAGAACGTCTGAACAAGACAATCACAGATATGCTGTCAATGTACGTTGACGTTGAACATAAGACTTGGGACAGAAGTGCTCCCGTATGTCCGTTTGCGTACAACACGGCTATCCAGGAGACGACGCAGCTGACGCCGTTCGAGCTTGTCTACGGTAGAGGCCGACTACGATGCTCGATGCCATGCTTCCGCACTAGTAGAAGACGACGACCTCAACGCCGACGTCCACGGATATCTTCAACTGTACGGAGGAGGCCCGCAGCTCGCTCGAGTTCGTATTACGGACCAGCAGCTGGTGGATGCGGGCCCGCTACACAACCTCCGACGCCCGAGACGCCGAGTACCAACCAGGGGATCGTGTGTGGGTTTGGACTCCCATCCGACGACGCGGACTCAGTGAGAAGCTCCTGCGACGGTATTTCGGACCCTACCAGATTCGACGACGTGTTGGCAAACTTACCTACGAAGTGATCCCCAATGGTGACTCCGGCACATCACGACAACGCACGCGGCCTGAAGTCGTCCACGTGGTTCGCTTAAAACCTTTCTACGGACGATGACGAACTTTTATTGTCATTTGTTCGAACTGTCGCTTATGTTAACATCGGGTCGATGCACTCTTAGAGGGGGGTAATGCCGCGAACATTACATCGGGTTTGTTTATTTGTGTTTTGCTTTTACCGCCCGGTTGCGCAGGTCTGTATTAGCCCTGCGCCAAGGGAAACGCGTGTTCCATTCTTTCTTTCTGTGCCGCATGTGTTATCTGTTGTGATAGGGAGAGCATTCTGATCTAACGTGAACAGCCCAGAATAATCTTCTTGGATCTACTATGTTCTCGATGCGAATCGACGTTTCGAGAACCACGTGCGCCGAAAAATAAAAAGCCTGCAGTGCGGACGCCGGGGCATTCATTCGACGACACTCGCCTGTGCTAGTCACTTTGTTGACCGCTGCTTCGCCGCCTCTGTATTATTTTGAGTTGTTAGGGGAGCACAAGTTCGCTCCAATAAACTTGTTTCTCCTTCAAGACAACTGCGTCGTCCTTGGCTTCATGACAATATACATCTGCTGGGTCCATCCTCACAACGTACCCATCTGTATAAAAATCGGGATGCTCGGGCTTTTAGAAACTTTATAATAGACCGATTCACATCCAGCCCATTGCGACGTCATTAAACCATGTTTTTATTACTAATGCATATTGTGAGCTTCTAAGTACCGCAATAATTTAAATGCACCTGAGTAAATATCTACCCATTTACTTTCAAATATTCGCTCTAAACCGGCAACAGGTACGACTACTTTACCGATCGAATTGTAAATGGTAGGATTCTGCAACCCTCCAGAAATGTGCTGTCTGAAGTCACTACAAAAGTGCTCTTGGTTACACTGATGCAGATTCTGCACATGAATCTTTTATTTGCGTTTTCGTAGATGCTTTTATTGAATGCTTTTTTTACAAAACAGAAATTAAATGTGGTAACGCAGCAAACCAAGGAATTGCATTCGAATGCTTAGAAGCAATATGTGAAAAAAAACCCTGTAAGGTCATTTGAAAACATCGTACATTTTTCTGGACTGCAGTATATTTAGAAGACAATGAAACACAAAAAACAGCTTTATGCGCGGAAGCAAGAAAATATATCTTTAAATCTTTTCAATACTCATGCAGGGGGTAGAACCGATACGTCAAAAGAAATTTGAACGCATTGCTGAGCCGCTCTCGTTCACAATATTCAGTCACGTCTGAGAAAACGATGAATAGTAAATTCGTTTTCGGAACGGAGCTGTCATATGATTGTATTAATTTCTTCGTTTCTATTACAGGTTTAAAGGCAATACATGCTCTCTCGAACACTGCATACCTAGTACCTGTATCCAGTACCCGCTGCCGAAATTATTAACAAATTTATTTTACTACAAAATTAGAAAAATACTCATGTAGACAATGTTCAAATAGGTCCAGTAAAACATTTACATAATATTGTAGTTACCGCTTTTAAATGTATAAATAAACTGATGTTCCTTTATGTCATTATTTAGGAAATAAGACAAATTGCCATGGTATTGATTTTTGTTAAAGTAGTGACAAAAAGGACATATCAAATGTAAAGCCTATTTCTGTAGTGCCAGATTTCTCTAAGGGCATTGAAAAGCGGTTAAATTGTCGCATGACTGGCTCCTTATAAAACACAAGACTATAACATCTTTTTAATTTCGATTTACCAAAGGCCATTTACAGATACAGATTCTATTACAAAAAATAGTTTACAGTCTCTCGAAGGTGATTAGTATACACTTGGTATATTTATTGACTGCCAAAATGCCTTCGACAGGATAAACCTGACAACCCAGTTAAAAAAAATTCGCTCATTGGGGACACCACAGTATTTTTTCTGGCACTGTTTTAAAGGTATGTCGAGCACATGAGTCATTATGTAATCATAATGCATTCAATTCAAACTTTAAACTGCTCGAGGGTGGTGTCCCTCATAAAAGCATTCTGGGACCGCTACTCTTTAACATATATATAAATGATGTTGTGAATTTTGTAGAAAACAAAAAAATTTATTGCATATGCTGCTGACCACAGCTCATTTTTTTCCGGACAGGACTTGAGATGGCTTTTAAAAGAATCAAGAAATAAGGAATTAACGGGGACGTCCGCCTTTCTCTCGGGACGTCTTGCGTGGATCTGGTACCAGTAGTCACGAGCATTAGAGTTCTTTGTCATAAAACTATGCTCGAAATGGCGGCACTGCACTAGTTATATCGAAACTGTCCAGGAGGTTCGTCTTATTATTTACCCGCCGCGGTGGCTCAGTAGCTCAGGCGTTGCGCTGCTGAGCACGAGGTCGCGGGTTCGATTCCCGGCCGCGGCGGCCGCTTTTCTGATGGAGGCGAAAAGCAAAAACGCCCGTGTGTACGAGATTTCGGCGCACGATAAAGATCCCCAGGTGGTCAAAATTAATCCGGAGCCCTCCACTACGGCGCGCCTCATCGCCTGCGTTGCGTCGGCGCGTTAAACCCCACAATCAATCAATCAATCGTCTTAATATTTCGTGTAATGCTTCCTCGAAAAAACAATAAATTGGTCATTTATAACTCGTTTTTTTTTTCACTACACTCTGGCTCACGCAATTTTTTTGGTATGATGAAACACAACTGCCACTACCATTTCAAAGATTTACCGACGACAAACAGTCTATTTGTATATTTTCAGCATCGCCTTAAGACGCCCACACTGGGCGTATTTTCGATAAAATTTGAGTGTTGCCACGGACTCTACAAAACGATACTCATGTCGCGTTATCGCGATGGTATAAAAAAAAACGATCCGTACCTACAGGAATTGGCGACCCTTCCAACCCCAGAGAAAGCGTAAAGTACACGAAATAGAAATAGCTAGAAAATACCCGCAACACGTAGAAACTTCGGTTGCCTAACGTTAATGCGCGTTCAACCAAGAACGCTAAACTCGTCAGGACAACAGCGTTTTCATTGGAGAATATATCACATTCTCTCGTTTTTATGTGCCTCAGTTTCTTTTGTTGGCGTTTATATCTTTTGTCAGAGAATATGTGGTCCCTAAACGTGCTAATTGTTTTTATGTTCGTTTTTCTTGTTCAACACAGCTTCTTCTGTAAATGTGTGGTGCTAAAAAAGTTTAAACTTCAAAGCTGAAGGTGGATTTTTGATAGCCGATATATAGTTTTAAATGTTGACTTCGCAACTAAAGTAATGAAATTCTAAAAAAGCTAACACTTGAATCTCGAAAAAAAATAGCCAAGCTAAAATTGGTTTTCATTTGGCCCAAAAAAATTTATATTTTCAAGCATCGGCTTTAATTGCTTCGTTATTATCACGTGGCACGAGGCATCATTATTCCGCTAACTTGGCGCCTATCTCCTTGCGCACTAACACTTTTAGATATTCATTACTTCATGTAATAAACCCGACCAGCATTATCTCCCGCGAAAATTCTTTGTATGTAGTATGAACAACATACTACATACTACATACAACATACAACAACTACATATGTTTTATGTATTATGTAGAATTTATTTTGAAATGTAGTCATATATAATATGTGGTAGTTTGTATGTAGTATGTAGTATGTTAGAATGTAGTCATAGCATCTTGTTTTTAAAACCTTTCACTTTCTTCCATGTGTTCCAGTTTTTTACCAGGCTAGTGTTAATTGGCCCCACCACTATGTACCACCATACCTGTTGCAGCCCAATCGTGCCCTGCAGCATTGTTGAAATAAATAAATAAATAAATAAATAAAGAAAAATTATAAAAAAATAAATATAATAATACACAAAAAATTATAAATACATAAAAAAAATAAACAAATAAATTTTAAATAAATAAATAAATAAATCTGAACTCCAAGCTTCGAAATTTTGGAAAGTCGGAACCAACATTGGAACGCTAATAGAATGCGACGACACACGCACGTGTCGGACGTTCTAACACGAGAAGTTAAGAAATGAATCAATGACTGTTGCTGTTCGTTCTTTTACGTGCGAATGCACTTCTTAAGCGACCCTGAACCTGCGTCCACCGGCGATGTCCGCTTAGCATACCCACGTGGGGGATTGGCCAGGAATCTCCTCGTCTTCCTTGGCAACGGGGAGAGATGGGCGCGCGCTGCCTGGCCGCTGACATGGCAGATACCCACGTGGGGGATTGGCCAGGAATCGGGCGTGAGAAGGGCTAATGCACCCGCTTAAAGGAGTACTGACACGAAATCCGCTCTAGCAATCAAGTACAACGACAACACAAATAGGTGTCTGTGAATAAATGCATCTTTCTTTCTTTGTAGTTGTGTGTGTGTGTGTGATCTCTCTTTCGGGAACATTACCAAACCGCGCAAATTCAACTCGTGCATTCGCACTTTCACATTCTTCCACTCGGGGAAATGCGGGGAATTTTACTACGTGTTACATTCTAGAGCGAGGCGTTGGAAATCGAGTGTCTCGGTGTTTTAGTACCGGTTATACATGCGACGAAATCATGAGGTGCCCACATCCCGAGCCCCTAATGTGCTTCATCTCTAAAAAAGAAGGCACAATGGGATTTTGGAGAGCGCAGTTGTGGGGTTGAAACAGTGTTCTGGTGGGGTTGAAGGCAACATGATGGATTTCTGCACAGTATTTTGGCATATGCGTTCATGCAACACCTCAAGTTCAGCGCAGTTCAAATGAAAAGATACTTAGTGGAGAACATTGGCCAGTGAGTGGAGAGCACTCGCAGCTGGAAATCACTCGTGAGGCACCACTGGTAATGAAAATTTCTACTACCATAGTGAAGGTAGGTGTATAAATAGCGCGATGAATATGGGAGCTCAGGGATCTTGAGCTTTGAAATGTGTCCTATCGTGTGAATTTTTACACAACCAGATAATGTTGTAGATAAGGCTTTCTTGGCTAAGAAACACGAGGTGACATTGAGTTGTCGATGTAGAGCGGATTGTGTGCATTTGAGGCGTATTGCTGAAATTAGCAAAATATTTCTGGACGAAGAATTCTGCGGTCCTCTTCAAATGAAGGGTTCGGTGTGTAGTTGTAAATTATACCGCGTGATATTTTTATTTTATTGAAATGCTCGTCGCTAGCTGTCCACAGTGCATGGTAGCTGTGTAATTGTTTCATCCGAAAACCTAGACTGTCTCGATATCAGTTTCAGCGTCACGTCTGCGTCTTTTGTCCTAATACATGAACATAACGAAGGTGATTTTATATATAGTGCAATGATGTGTTGGAGTCGAACACTCACTTCTTTCTGAGAAATATTCGTCATACCAATAAAAGAAGTAACAAATATTCACACTATATGGAACGAAAAGATGTTCGTAATTCAAACGATTAGAGAGAAACACAGAAAAAATAGTCAATCCGTCGCTCGTGGCGAGGGTGCAGAGTGCGGGGTCTCGATATGACATTTCAGTTGCGCCCCGAGTAACATAAGATTTGCGTCCCAACCGTCATTCGGTGAGAGCCGTGAGTGGTACCTTCATTATCTTCTAAGTGAAGCTGCAACTCCCGGCCCAAATCGAATTTCGCTTGATTTTCACTTGATGGTGCTGCGCGCACGGTAGACGTAGACGGACATTGGGAGGTTTTAGTTACTTCGCACCGTTACAGGTGAAAGAGTGAGCCATTTGACTCTCGGGCACTAACTCACTGTAGTAACCCAATGCTTGGGACGACTGACACTAACCCTCAATTTCATAGATCTATCTTAAACTTAAGCAGCGACCGTGCTTCATGAAGTCCGCTCCAAGACAGCAGACGTGTTGAACGGGTTTAAGAGGAGCTTTGCGTTTCATAGACGTTGGAGGGAGCTTGCTTCATCAAGTCATGTGATGTTTTGAGCGGGGAGGTGATGGACGCAGCTTGGATCGGGAGTAACCGAAAATTATTTCTTTTAACATGCAAATCAAAGTCATAAAACAACCCATTTAACTAAAAACTGCGCACAGTAATTGTTAACAATGGTCTGTTTAAATAAAAAGCAATCTCCAATCGTCTACATTCAAAGCATAACACGTGTTTGAGCCATGAGTGAATGTGATCTGGCAACCCAGTCGCTCGCAGTCCAGCCGCATCGGCGTTTTTGACAGCGTTTTGGTGGTTTCTTATTTGGTTTCTTCGTATTTTTGTGCGTGCGCATCAAATGGATACACGAAATGCGCGTAAAAGGGGCACCAAAGTTCACAGAAGGTTGAAAGACTCTTGTTGTGTTGGTTTTAAAGATGCGGCGAAGCAGAATATAACGCAAGGACGACGTATCTTTCGTTGCAGCGAAAGATACGCCGTGTGGATAGAAGTTGCTACGGAATTTCAACTCCGTTATTTAGTGTCACGAAACACGACGCGGCACGGCTGAACATTGCTGTAACAACACGAAGCAGAGGTGGAACGAGGAAAGTTTCCTCGGAAAGCCAGAGGAATTGAAGGCCGGTAAGTTCAACGTTCGCAATTTTGTTGAAAGACCCTAGCACGCGCTACAGATAGATGTTACTGCCACCGCGCCTTATGTTTGAAAGCTTCGTGCTTCTTTCACGCGCCCGGCTGCAATTTCTTGCTGTGCTCAAAAAACGTTGCTGGTTCTTAAGGGCCGCAGACGTGATATCACCCCCGTTTTGTTCTTCTATTTATTACTCCAGTTCAACGTAGCCGAATAGTATATTTTTAATTTCAAGCCCTTCAAAGTAAAAAAAACCTGGCCTCACTAAGGGCATATAAAATTTAGTAACCGAACCGGTTAAACACCCCGCATCATCTGCACTAAAAGAAATGCGTGCGAGCCAGATTCAGCAATAGGCTTCTGAACCTTGGCAAATAATATGTCCAGACCCAAGTAAGGAGAGCTTATTAGCAGTACTGTGAAACCCCAGCATACTGCAGTACATGGAGCCCTGCCCTAGCTACACCACGGCAGCCTTAGAGAGAAGATTTCATTTTCACACTTCAATTATGGTCTGCTATAGTTTGATAGAGAAGTCGAAATTTGATTACTGAAGCACAGGTATATGTCTGCGTGTGTGTGACTATTATGAATGGAATGGTGCTGTTACAGGAATTTCAATGCTCACATTCACTCCAACCTTTTTTTAACACGAAAGAGTTTTATGCCCGGCTACACAAAGATTTTGGTGACGTGATATCTCTCATGGAAGTGACTTGGTCAGAAGAAAGTTCCATTGACGCGGGGGCGCCCGGTTTCAACCCCACGACTCTCTGGCCGCAACGGGAGGTACAAAACGCGCTTCCGACTGTTCTACCAACCGACGCGTGAATGGGACACGACAAACGCGCATTATACACTTCCTTTTAGATGGTGCTGCGTAGACTCCGCGATCTGGTGAGGACGGCGCGCCGGCGCGCCACCGGCAGCAGAATGCGCAGGCCACGGCTCCTACATGGCCTCCGAGTTTCCCCCGTGCGCGTTTTGTTCCGGCCGTCCCATTGGACCTCTCCCGGGGTGCGTCACGCGGCGGCCTTGACGTCACGGAAATCGCACGTGCTGGGTGTGGCCGGGAGGGTGGCTGGCAAAACATTAGGACCGGCGTGCTGCGCGTATGTAGTGAGACTGCATTAGACGAGCGCAAAAGTGATGATGATGATGGTTGGTGTTTCATGGCGCAAGGCCAACGAGGGCAAAGAGCGCCAAAGAAGAAGTTATATGATGAAGCGAAGTGATTACCACAAAAAGGTAGGTATAAAAACATGTAAATCGGACATAGTAAAATCAATTAACGGTAATGCTGATGGCTGGTGTATAGGGCCAGATTTGATTATGCGTGATATGAGATAAGGTTTAAAAACTTAACATCTGACAAATAATCAAACACACGTTTCCTAGAAACACTGGCATCGTCACCTAGAAATAGCGATGGATGTAGTGGGATATGTTGTCTGTAGAGTTCTCTGAAGTGTTTGTGTCGTGTTGTGTGAAGTGCCTTGCATGTTATTAGTATGTGGACTACAGAAAGGCCCTCCCCGCACCTGCTACACAGGGGTCTTGGAGATCCCGTGAGCAGGTGAGAATGTGTTGCATGCGTGTGACCTATCCGTAATCGAGCCAGGGTAACTTCGTTGTGTCTGTTGTGAGTATCAGTGGTCTATGCTGCAAAGAGTGGCTTTATAATGTGTAGTTTGTTGTCAGTCTGCTGATTCCAGTGCGCTTGCCATGTTGTGCGAAGGTGTTGTCTGATGTGTGGTTTCTCGTCGGTGTAGGGTAATGTGGTTATGTCTACTGCATTCGAGAGTGTAGCAGCAGCAGCCATTCGATCCGCTGCTTCGTTCCCGGCTATACCACAGTGGCCAGGGGCCCAGCAAAAAACAAGTTCAAATTTGCGTACATACACAGACATAACACCCTTGACTATTAAATTTATAACGTGATTTTTTGAAGATTTTGTTGACGACAACGCCCGCACAACACTGAGAGAATCTGTATATATAATGGATTGTGGGATATTGCTTTGAAGGATATGATTAACAACCAGAAGTACACCATAAGCCTCTGCCATAAAGATACTTGTATTACTGTTAAGAGTTCTAGTGACACTAAGCCCGGGCCCATGCGCCGCGCAGAACACCGAGGTGGAAGTTTTAGAGGCGTCCGTATAAAATTCGGAATAATGATACTTCTCCTGCAAATACAAGAAGTGCTGCAGAATTGCACATGTGGGAGCTCGGTTTTTATCTACATGTGTAAATGATGTGTCGCATGAGACAGGGCGGAGATGCCATGGTGCTATGAAATCTGTTACAGAACTTTGGATGGTTTCTAAAAAAGGAGACAGCATGCTCTGACGCTTCCTCTCTAACTCTGTAAGAGAAGGGCGCAGCGAACGATGGTCGATTTAAAAGGAGTTCAGTCATGGAGGTATCATGAAAAACTGATTTAAAAGGATGGTGAGGCATGGATGAAATTTTAAAAGCATAAAGGAGGTCTGTGTATGCTCGCTGACATTGTAGGTTCCATTTGTTGCACTCAACATACAGGCTTTCGACCGGACTAGTTCGGAAGGCACCACATGACAAGCGGAGCCCTAGATGAAGCACTGGGTCCAGCATTTTGAGGGTTGTTTTACTTGCTGACCCATAAACAACGCTACCATAGTCCAATCGTGAACCTATCAAGCTGGTAAAAACACGTAAGAGAAGTTGTTTGTCAGCACCAAACGGGATGTGCGACAGAACCTTCAAGATATTCATTGTTTTTAAGCATTAATGTTTTAGTTGTTTTAGGTGTGGGATGAATGTCAGCTTTTCGTCATAGATAATACCTAAGAACTTGTGTTCCTTTCTTACAGGAATCGAGACACCATTGAGTTGAATGTCTGGATCCGGCCGGATGCCACGCCTCTAGGAAAACAAAACACAAGTGCACTTTCCAGGATTAAATTTAAAACCATTGCTATCTGCCCAGCCAGCTAGCTTGTTAACACCAAGCTGGACTTGGCGCTCGCAGATAGACAGGTTACAAGACTTAAAAGATAATTGCACGTCGTCTACATAGATTGAGCAGGAAATGGTTGGTGGCAGAGCCTTCCGAAGAGAGTTCATTTTTACAATAAACAAAGTGCAACTCAAAACTCCACCTTGCGGAACACCGTTTTCCTGCACATGAACTCTAGAGAGTGCAGTTCCAACTCGCACGCGAAACGTTCTTTCAGAGAGGTAACTGGCAAGCCTGTTGCACATGTTACCCGACATACAAAAGGACTTCAGATCGCTGAGGATGCCGTACCGCCAAGCAGTGTCGTACGCCTTTTCAAGATCAAAGAATACTGTCATACAGTACTGCTTATGGAGGTAGGCATCTTTAATATACGACTCTAACGCAACGAGTTGATCGTTCGTAGATCGCCCCGCCCTAAAGCCTGCCTGGCAGCTCTCGAGAAGACCATTGTACTTTAAGAAGTACACGAGTCTCCTGTTTATCATCTTCTCGAAGAGCTTACACAGGCAGCTTGTCAGGGCAATGGGGCGATAACTGGCGGGAGAGGAAGGGTCCTTCCCTTCCTTTAGGAAAGCCACTACTATGGCCTCCCTCCAAGAGCGTGGGAAGTGCCCCGAAAGAAATATTTTATTGTAGAGGTGAATAAGTGTTTCAAGCGTGTCTGCATGTAAGTGTTGTATCATTGGGTATGAAATCCTGTCTGCACCTGGAGCTGAAGGTTTACAAATACCGAGTGCGACCTTCAGCTCATGAAGTGAAAAGGGGGTGTTATAGGATGAGTTCGACTTAATAGTGCTCGCAAGGACTTCTTCTCACATGATGCTTTGTGTTTAATGAAAGTGTTGGTGTAGTGTGCTGAACTGGACACGTGTTCGAAGTGTTGCGCAAGTCTGTTAGCCTGGTCTTCCAGTGTGTCCCCTGTTGTACTAACCAGGGGCAGGCTGTGTGTCTGTTGTCCTTTTAGTTTTCGTATTCGTGTCCAGACTTTGTGTGTGTCAGTGTATGAGTTGATGGAAGTGAGGAAGGTGCGTCAACTCTCCCTTTTCGCCTCACGACGCACTCGCTTCGCAAAAGCATTGCCCGTTTAAAAGAAATGAGGTTATGTGACGTGGGGTTACCGGCGAAGGACACCCCACGCCTTGTTCTGGGCCTCTCGCGCCCGCCTGCAGTCCTCGTTCCACCAGGGTCTCCTTGGGGTGCCGGACACACTGGAGGCCTGGGGAATGGACTTTTCGGCAGCGTCGAGGATGTGCGCCGTGACGAGTTGGGCGGCCTCCTCAACGTGTAGGTGTTTTATGGATGTGTGGTGTAGTTGAGATGTTTGTGTGAATGTGCTCCAGTTCGCTTTTGATTCAATAAACCTGTTATGAGAAGATGGACTGCTCGGGCCTGTACCTATATACGTTAATGAAGTGGGGAAATGGTCACTACCATATGGGTCCGTGCCCACACCCCACTCAAGACATGGAAAGAGAACTGCGGAACCAATAGCAAAGTCAAGATGCGAGTATGTATTGTGTCCAAAGTTATGGTATGTAGGCTGTTTTTTGTTGAAAAGGCATGCTCCGGAGGATGTAAGAAACTTCTCTATCAGGCGACCTCGGGCATCCGTACGGGAAGAGCCCCAAAGAGAGTTGTGCGCATTAAGGTCGCCTGTTAGTATGTATGGTTCGGGAAGCTGGTCGACCAGCGCCTCGAAATCACAGCTCGAAAGTGCATGATCAGGAGGAATGTAGATGGAGCATACCGTTATCGACCTATTAAATATTATTGTTCGAATTGCTACAGCCTCAAGGACAGTGTTCAGAGTGACAGGGTGGCAGGCTAAAGATTTCCGGGCAATTATGGCCACACCGCCAGAATAGTGTGTGCAGCCATCCCTGTTCTTTCTGAAGACCATGTAACTATTCAAGAAATTTGTGTGCTTGGAATTCAAATGTGTTTCCTGAACACACATTACACTTGGCTGATTAACATGCAGTATTTCGTATACATCGTCAAGATTTTAAGAAGGCCTCTAAAGTTTCATTGAATTATGTTTTCTCTTCCCATTATTTAGTGTGAGAGCTACTGGAGTGTGTGTGTTTGTTTATGTGTCGTCTTTCGGGGCTGTGACTCTCGCCTTTTTTCGCTTGTCGGGAGGCTTTGGCGCCGGCACGCGTTCCTTGCGCCCCGTTGCAGGCAGGAACGGCCCGACATCCATCTCATCGTCAGATGTCCGAGGGGTGCCCGACGGACCGGGCCCCTTGGACTTGGCCCCCCCTCGGGAGCCCTTCCTTTGAGCCGCCACCGCCGAGGGCGTCCGGGGCGCCAGAGGTGGCACGGGCGGTGCGGTGGCGGTGGGAACCGGTGCGGGGCCCGTAGTGTCTATCACCTCTGTACCCTCCAACGCACTGGAGGGCGGGGAGACAGAGGCGGGAGCGGCACCGGTCCCGACGGAAGAGGTTGCCACCACAACCGCTGCTGCCTCAGCAAGCGGCGTGGTGGCGGGTTGGGCTGCCAGAGGCAAGCCAGGTCAGACTCGCTGAACTGGGTCCCTGTGGAAACCAGACGCCGCTCCGCCCCCCGGCAAGCTGCGTCGGCGTACCTCCACAGGGGGAAAGAGGCGAACTTCTTCCGCGCCTCTGGAAAGGTGATGTTCTCGGTTACCTTAATGTTTATGATCTTTTTTTCTAGTTGAAATTTTTCGCACTTGCGGGAGTATGCCGCATGGGGCCCCCCGCAGTTTACACAAGTGAGAGTTTCGGCTGAGCAGTTCTCGCTCGGATGATCGTGCGCCGCGCACTTTGCACACGCCGTTCGGCCACGGCAAGAGTGCGTACCATGCCCGAACCGCTGGCACTTAAAACAGCGCCGCGGGTTCGGGATGTACGGACGTATTGAGCACCGGATAAAACCTGCATATATATGTTGTGGGAGAACTGCGCGGTCAAATGTCAGGATGATGTGCTTGGTGGGAATCTCCCTGTCGTCTCTACGGATGGTGATGCGTCTCACGGCAGTGACGCCCTGATCCATCAAGACGGCAAGGAGATCCGCATCCGTTTCGTTCAGGAGGTCTGTCTCGGATATCACACCCTGCGAGCTGTTGAGGCTCCGATGGGGTGTGACCCTGATGTCGAGATCAGCCAGTCTAGTCTGAGCAAGAAGCTTTGCAGGACTGCTGCTTGTCATTTATTTCAATCAGGAGTTCACCAGACCTTTGTTTTTTGCACTTATACGATTTACCTGCTATGGCTTCAAGATACTTGGCGATCAAGAAGACTGACTGAGATGCAATCGGGTGGGTTTGATTGAGGGATTCCATGACAAGAAATCGAGAAAAGTGATCCGGTTCAGGAAAGGTTAACGACGGCAATTGAGGAAACGATACTTCGGTGCGGCCCCTTTTAGGGGGCCGATCACGGTTGGGGGGGGGGTTTGGACAATACCATAAAGCATAGTATAAAAGCAGGGAGACTGGGGTACTTTCTCCTTTGACCTTACCCTGGTAGTCAAAGAGGTCCCGGAGCTCCCTGCCTGGTAGACAGTCAGGGAGCCCATCGGCCGGAGCTTGACCAAGGCTCCGACGGCCACCGTTTACGGCTTCTACCCTTCACCTTTAAACACCTCGCCACGGTTGGACACGGTTTATGTTGGGAGCTCGGGGTCCGCGGTGTCGCTGCTCACCGTCACCATGAATACTCAAGGTGCCCCGTGCGGGGGAGCGCAAAAGTGGAATTTTTGTTTAAGTGTTGGCTTTTCTGATGCCGGTGGGCTGCTGTGCTCTCGGCTACCGAAATTTTTCGAGCAAAATCTGGGGCATCAGACTTTTCGGAGTCCACACGGAGGTAAATTCGGCGTGTATTGTGGATGCGCACAATGTGCCGAAGAGGCTGCAGCCAAAGCAGCGACATAGTCTGCTCTTACTCGTAGGAACATTTCGTATAGTCGAACTTCAGCTGTTCTCCAAAGCGCAGTCATACCGTCTACAGTGGCAGTCCGCGCTGATTCGTTCAATGAAATAATACTGTTTATCAACCATCTGCTATCATGCAGCACCAGCAGAAATTTTCTCAAGTGAAATATGGGGCTGGGGGGCAGGCGGGGGGCAGACGTAAATTTTCTTGCTGCGAAATATTGTCATGTTTTTAGGAGGTAGAGCACTGTATTAAAAACACAATGAATGCCTAACCTGCTTAGGCGACGCGAAATAAATGATGCGACGAGGGATCCGCGATAGCCGCCTGCTGCCTCATCCACAACGACAAGTTTGGTCTTTTGTTATGGGGGGATCTGTTCAAGACGAACGAAATTCATTGCTTTTGAGTACAATACATTTTTACCTTGATCAATTATATTCTGCCTTGAGGATGCCGGAAAACTGAGATGCTTGCCGTACTCATGTAGCATCGTGCCTTCGGGGCGAGATGGGCAGCTCACGAGACTCGAAAAGTGTGTTTGCCCTTAGCGAACAGACTGAGTGAATGTATTCGTTTGTTGCGGCCTCCCGACGCTTGCGTATGCAGCGGACGTACATGGACACTAACTTTAACTATCATGAAATAACGACTGCCGAAAATATTTCAGTGCACTGTTGCAAGATATATGCACTAACCATATGTGGCTGCAATGTTACTCTCACAAAGACGATGAACCATTTCGAGATTTCACTGGGGTCAGTCTTGTAGAGAACGACATCATCGCGATATTTTTATTGGAATAATGTTTGCCTATTGCTCTTCATATTTTTGTTTCGTTGCTGCTTATTCTACTATTTAATCCTTTCATGCTTTACCTTTCCTTTTTCTTCTCGACATGAAATCGTGTGTACTCCACTGTCTCCGGGCGACGCAAAGAGACCAAGAACAGGGAGCGTTAAGCTGCTGAGGCACCGCGTTTCGCTTAACCCGACCTCGAAAGCAACAATAAATTAGCTTTCCTTGGTATGTGTCCGAACACAAAGAATCTTAAAAAAAGATTTTGGGATGCATCGCAATAGCACCAACCTTCAGAATGACTCGTTTAGGCCGTTCTGCCGCGCACTGATTATCGGAAAGCGTCGCCCTTCAGTGTACTGTACGGTAAACGAAAGTGTTGCGGAGGTTTTAGATGCGGAAAGCTACATGGAGGCGCGAGGGCCACAGCTAGGATAGCTAGACCCCCACCGGCAATGTGGGAAGCCAGTGACGGCCCGAACCAACGGCACATAGTTCCTTTCGGGCGACGCGCGGCCAGGCCGTGCCGTCGGCGCAGGCGCTTTCTGCCAACCACCACCTTACTTCGCGGCCGCCAGCAGGAGCCACCCGTCGTGCACGTGCGCTCAGTGACGTCACGCTGTTTACATACAGGAAGAGGTCCATTGGCCGGAGAGAGCGTAAGTTGAAAAGGGGGCGTGGCCGCGTCTTCCCCCACAACACGCCGCTCGCCACCTATGCATCAACTATTCCGCGGCAGCTTGGCGCAACAGAAGAAGCGCGCATTTTAGAAGCTTTCAATAAAATTGAGTCGAGGAGCCAGGTTTAAAATGGCAGGTACAAGACAATAACCAATATTATTATTATGGTTAACTTAATAATATGAGGCGCGCAAGTGCAAAGAATGAGCAGCAATCACCCCAACGAAGCACAGTCGGTTTTGGCGCTCTATGCTTCTGTTTCGCGTCCTTATTTTTTATATATTTTATTTTTGTTTGTTTATTGACATACGGTACGCTTGAAAAATCTGTCACGTCCTCACCCAACATTATCTGCAAGAGTGCGACTTGCGTAAACATCTGTCGCGTAAATATAATATTAAGATTGCTTCTGATTGGTATGCCTAATAGACCTTTCGTTAGCATGCAATTCCGACACAAGGCAACCGTCGTACATTCAGGCACCACCATTCACTGGAATGTGGTTCAGTGGAATGCGGTATTTGGGAGGTTTTAGTAAGCGCTTCGTGAAATAATGTAGCGTATTTGCGCGGCAGTTAAAAAACGCGAACCATGGTCTGCAAAAAACTACCTAATACCTCATAGCATATGAAGCTGCATAATTATTGCGTGATGAGCGACCTGTATATGTCTCTGTTTTCAATTTATTGCTTTTTGCTTGTATGTCTGTGCGCGCAGCAAACTCAACTAGGTTATCGCACTAATCTAGCTTTCTTTGGAACTATTTACTTGTGCTAACAACGTTATTTTTTTATTTTTTAAGATCACTTTATTAGTCGGTATTTAGTTTTGTTATCTTTTCTGTTTTCAAGTTCCCTTCAATTAACTAGCTCGACGCTATTTCAAAGATAATAAACATGTAATCTTCTATGCAAACAAAGGGGTTTAGACGGTTCGTTTTCACGATATTTTTATACGCGTTTCCGTATTTCAGATCAGCGCTTGTTTTTAGCCTTCCTTTTTTGGAAGAGGTGCACATGTATAAATACGCATTTTTTGTAAGGTGGCGTTTATAATTTATTTTTTATTTTTGGTTCGTTTCAGCTTCTGTACGGCCAATTATTTCCATTCACACTATTAAAACTATAATTTATACGTTTTAACTCCGCCAAATATACATTTTTGCGCAGATACGCAGGGCGTTACATTATGGTCAGTTTTTATGATTTTATTTATTCGTCCTTCCGTAGTTATTTTCGTCAAGGCTTTTTATTTTGTGTCTTCGCTTTTCGCGAGACATGTACTGAACTCAGAGTTTAAATTCGTAAGTTCACCTTTATTATTCTTTGTAGCTTTTCTTGTTGATTATCCCGTTCGATCAATTGTCTCTATTCGCTCCATTTTAACAATTACATCTGGTAACTCCGACAATTATCAATTTCTGTGAAAATGCAGGGCGGCACACGGTTCCTCCGTTTGCGCGTTTTTTATTTGTGTTTTGTCAATATTTTCGCAGCTTCGGTATTCTTGCCTTTGTTTAATTAAGCAGCTGTATAAAAATTTATATTTTTGAATTTGTTAATATCACTTCTGTTTTTCTGTTTTTTCTACTTTCTGTATTGTTTTTCTCTAAATTGCGTTCGACTAATTATCTTTACCTACGCTTTGTTGCTAAAATTATCTTAACTGCGCCAATTTACATTTCTGTGGAAATGCAGGGGTGTGAAAATGCAGCTCAGAAGCTACAGCTTGTGCAGCTGGCAGCAGCAGTGGTAGTAATGCAGCACCACCCGATACAAATGCAGCAGGGCAACCAAATGGTCGTATGGCTCTCCTCCAGTGAAAACTCAGAGCTGACGATAACACGAGGGTGGAGCTCCTGCAGGAGGAGCACAGCCGCACCTTCTGCTGATAAGGTGGTGCTCCTCAAAAAATACTGCTAGAGGACCAGCTGATAAACCAGCAAAAAGAGCTTGAGGTAGAGCTCAGGAGAATACCTTAAAGTGTGAGCAAACTTTGCTCGCCTAGTATTTGAAAGCGAGAATTCGATATAAGCCCGTCAACACACGGAATGAAGCAAGGAAGAATTTTATTGTTTTGAGAGCAGGAGGATGTTGTCTGGGCCGTGTCCTTTCTGGAGTGGTGTTTCTTGTGTGACTGTTTTGGAAACCAACCAAAGTACTTTTAAAAACAAAAACAAACATCATTTTGGTTTTACTACAATAGTTTTGCCTTCCATAGGCAAACCAAAACATTGTTTGTCTTTGAAATGTTTGGATCTCTAGTTTGGCGGGTGTTTTTTTTATTTTGATGGCCAAGGTTTTGCAACAAAAATAATAAAGGTTTTATGTAAGCTTTGTGACTTCGTTCTCCTGCATTTATTTGACAAATGTGGCTATTAGAGCTTTTGGGAATACTTGAACAAAACGAAATGCCTTGGTACAGGCATATTGTTACTGGTCTGATGTTTTTCCTTTCACACTGTGTGGCGGCTTTTTGCACTAAGAGAAACAAGAATGTCGAGCAATTTAGAATAAAATACACAACTACTTAGAGAACAGGAAACTACTTGCTTGATTCCAATTGAAACGTAGATGTTCTTGCAGTGAGGTTTGCCGCTTGAGCAACAACAGCGTTTTAGGCTTCATGGTGTTGTGGATTGTAACACTTTATGAATATGTGCCTCCCAAGCTCACAGTATTGAATCCATGTAGGAGTCGCTGAATCTACGTAGGAGTCGCTGTTGAGTCATAAATATCCACTTTTTCAGGCATCAAGCTAACAAGCCCCCAAAAAGTCTATAGCCTGATAAAGCAATTCACAAGAAAATATTGGTTTGAGGAACATGTGAAAATCTGACGATATCAGTGTTGAAGTGTAGGGGCGGCCAATCCAGTTTTTGCAAAAACATTTACTTAAGCCCAATACTATCAAATAAATTTGGGTCACCTGATTAGTTCAGCAAGGCAAGAACAATCACTGCTGTTAGAGCCCGGAAGATGAAGCGTTCCTGAGTCTTGACGTGATAGCTGGTCAGGCGGCGAAAGAAAAAAAAAGTGACACTGGAGCATTCCCAACAAATTTTTTTCCGCTTGCTTAAAAAGTGGCACTTCACTGCGGTAACCACAAAAATGTGTGACATCAGGCTCTTCATTATAACTGTCCAAGAAATTACCTCCCGTTTATCTCACCCAGCACGTCGTAACTGCTAAGTGTGGGTTGGTGCCCCCAGATGACGGAGTGGATACTAGCCAGCATCTCGCACTGCCCCTGTGTCGTCACTGCGACTGGACTAGTGGTGTAGTGCACGGTGGACAAAAGCCATTTGAAATAAAAATGACTGTGTAATTGTATTGGGCCCGTGGTTCCATTTCATTGTGCTGCCTAGATTCTAGAATGCAGTTCACACACCGAATATGCTGTTTGGTTAGCCTACAAATGACCTTACTGATTACACCGTACAGTAAAAAAATTGGAGCTCCACACTTTGTTCGTGTGAGACCAGTGTTGGGGTCAGAAATAGATGTGGGTGTAACTAAAGGCCAGTCTTAAAAGCAAGAAAATGATGTATGCTGCATTCATGGTCCCTCTCAAGGAGAACCTTGCGGACTATAACCTGCACGACATTCTTTTTCTCTGGATTTACTTTTTAAACCAAAAAAACTGTTAACAATGACACACTTTTGCAGCAAAGAGAAAAAAACAACACCAGAAAATGTTCAAACTAACCACGTGAAGCCACTTTCGAGAGGGATGCGATATGGTATACTCGGTTGAAAGTTCAAGGGATACAGAAGCGCAAAAGCACGTTGGCTGATATCACAGTGCCGTGAATGACAATAATAACATTTGCAGCACTACCTCACGCGCTTTGGAAGTGCACCAGCCGCTCACACAGCGGCCTTTTCCGACCAGCTCTGTCACACTATTAAGGGCGCGGCACACAGTAGGATTCACCAGTCTCCCGTCGCTGCTTGAAAAGAACCGGTGCCGTCAAAAATTGTCGAAAACGGAGGGTCAGCATCAGCTGGTGCAGTGTAAGCCGTGACAGTCACCGACGATCATCGTACAGCTGCTTTGGTGGCTGCTCACCTATTACAATGGTATTTTTGGGTTTTCCTCGTACACGCCAAACATAACATCGGTGGCACGACACAATGCCTCGAAGCCAGCGATCTATTACGCAACGTCGCGCCGCTGCCGATGCCGAGCCACAATGTTGAAATAACGAAGTGACGGAGTTGCCTTCAAGTTCGGCGTCAGAAAACAAATCATTTGCATGACACACTGCATCGAAGCCAGTGATCCATCGCGCAACGACGCGCCGCAGCTGCTGCCAACCTGCAATGTTGGAATAACGAAGTGACAAAATTGCCATCAAGGCGTTAAGGTACCTACGAAGCAGATTTTAATTTCGGCCGACACCGGTAGTCGAAGTACGGTTGAAGTAAGATCGAAGAGTGCCTTTGGTCTATGAAATGGGGGAAGCCGACACAGACGGTGCCAAGTTAAGCTCGGTTTATTTTGAGAAGATACATCTAGGAATTCCGGGGTACCTCTGTCTGCTCAACCAGACACAGGCTCTAATCCTACCGGTGCCTGTGCGATTCTTTTTCGATTGTAAATGCTATGCGCATGGACGCGGGCGGACATTGTGCTGTCCTGAGGTACTCCGTAAACTAAAATTACCGATTGCGCAAGTTCTGCGACTCATCGTTCGGAACAAATTTATTTTAGACATATAGGCTCCTACGAAATTTCTCATTTCGCTTTTACTCGATTATAGCCTGGACTTGTAAGTAAAACATTATGTTTATTGTTTACAGAGATACTTCTACACCAGTAAAACTGCAGCCTAGTGGCAGACATACTACACATCTGTAAATGCGCCACCGAATCTCCCTAAACTTAGGACCTAAAATTTTTGTCCATATTTTATTAAGGCATATAGTCCAAACCGGGAATGTGTTTTAAAGTGTCTCCAATAACGCAAAGCCGAAATAACACCTTTCGTTAAATTGTAGTTATCCTGCATGCCCTGTTACCATCGATTGGTTCCTTTACAATATCTTCCTCACCAGAGATGTCTAAGTAGTAGTTATTTAGGCTTCGTAGATAAGCTGTGTAGGTTTTCTCTGTGGGATGAACAAAACGACGCAAACAGAACGATCTTAATGCCCAGCAGTAACTATACGGAAATGCCTGCACAGTAGACCAAATTTTTTTATCACCTGGTAACAATTTTTGCTGAAAGCACTTGTATTTTCAGTGACCGGCTACGCTGTGCAACTTTGTTTATATCAAATTGCCTATAAGATTACAGATCCCAAAAAACTCTTTTTGAGCCATAAAGAAAACACTGATTTTTTTAAACGTTATATTTCTGGTCCGAACATTGAATAATAATTGAGGTTATATAAATAATAGTTAACAAAAAATTAGAGCTAATTAGGCCTCATAATGATATCACACGCCAGTTTTCGGGACACAGGCATTTGGAGTTTATGTAGGACAGTGAAGCACATACCATATTGTCGTAAGAAAGATCCTTTGTTTAGAAAAGACAAGGATAAGATTATTGCAACAAAACAATCTCGCCTCTTGGCATAAAAAACGCAAACGAAATCGAAACCGAAGCTCACTATAAGGTACTTCCCTCTTCGCGAACAGGGTGATGATGATGATGGTTGGTGTTTCATGGCGCAAGGCCAACGATGGCAAAGAGCGCCAGTAAAAAAAGTTATAAAATGAAGCGAACTGATTACCACAAAAATGTAGGTATAAAAACATGTAAACCGAATATAGTAGAGTCAATTAAAGGTAATGGTGATGGCTGGTGTATAGGGGCCAAATTTGGTTATGCGTGATATGAGATAAGGTTTAAAAACTTAACATCTGACAAATACTCAAACACACGTTTCAGGGAAACCATGGCATTGTCACCAAGAAACAGCGATGGATGTAGGAGAATATGTTGTCTGTAGACTTCTCTGAAGTGTTTGTGTCGTGTTGTGTGAAGTGCCTTGCATGTTATTAGTATGTGCACTACGGATAGGGCCTCCCCGCACCTGCCGCACTGGGGTCTAGGAGATCCCGTCAGCAGATACGAGTGAGTTGCATGCGTGTGCCCCATCCGTAGCCTAGCCAAGGCGACTTCTGTGTTTCTGTTGTGTGAGTAAGCTGCGTACCGTCCCAAGTGTGGCTTTATTACAAGTAGTTTGTTGTCTGTCTGTTAGTTCCAGTGTGTTGGCCATGTTCTGCGCAAGTGTTGTCTTATGTGTGGCTTGAGGTCTGTATATGGTACGCTTGTTATGTTTACAGTCTTCCTGAGTGCAGCAGCACCAGCCCTTTCGTCTGCCAACTCGTTCCCAGCGATCCCAGCGGGTCCAGGGACCAAGCAGAGGAGCAGCCAATGCTTGTCCGCATACACTGACATGATAGTATTGAATACAAGAATAATTATGTGGTTTTTGGGGGTTTTATGCCATGACAATGCGCGAACAACAATCGAAGAATCTGTGTAGATGATAGAATTGGGAATTTGATTTTCAAGGGTATGTCGTACAATCAATAAAATTCCGACGCTGCTGCTGAAAAAATTGTTGTGTGCACGCTCATGGTTCTGGCTGCATTGAAATTTGGACCATGAGCAGCGCACGACACCATAGTGGAGGTTTTAGAAGCGTCACTGTAGAATTCAGCACGTGGGTATTTGAACTGCAAAGAAAGAAAGCGCTGCAGTATTGCAGCTCGCGGTACCGGATTTTTGTCAAGCTTTAGAAAAGAAACGTCACAGGACACAGGGCGAACTTGCCAAGGCGGTAAAATGTTTAAAGAGGATGAACTGTACACGTCTGAAAACGAAGCACTCAGATCCGAGGCTCGCTCTCTCGCTCGAAGTGAAAAAGGCGGAGTAACGAACGGGCGATTTACAAACAGCACAGATGTTGATGTATCGTTAAGGACAGGATAAAAGTGTGGTTATTCTGAGATGAAATTTTAAAAGCATAAAGTAAGTCCATGCATGTACGTTCGCTGGTTCTCAAGGCTCCACTTATTACATTCAACGTATAGACTCTCGACAGGGCTAGTGCGAAAAGCACCCGACGCAAGCCGTAGCCCCATGTGTAGTACTGGGTCAAGCATTCGCAATGCTTTTTTACTCGCCGACCCATAGACCACACTGGCGTAGTCCAAGCGAGACCCAACCAAAGCAGTAGAAAGCCGTAGTAGGAGTTCTTTGTCGGAACCATAAGAATGGTGGGAGAGAACCTTCAGGATATTCATTGTTTTAAGACATTTTTGTTTAAGTTCCTTGATGTGTGGAATGAATGTGAGTTTCTGGTCAAACACAACACCTAAAAACTTGTGCTCCTTGTACACATGAAGCGACACGCCATTAGGTGTAATATCTGGGTCTGGAAGGATCCCGCGCTTCCTAGAGAACACAACGCAGGAGCTTTTTGCAGGATTCAATTTAAAACCATTCTTTTCTGCCCAGCTGGCAAGTTTCTTGACGCCGAGCTGTACTTGACGTTCGCATATTGACATATTACAAGATTTAAACGATATCTGCACGTCATCTACATACATATAGTAAGAAATTTTAGGCGGCAGTGCCTTCCCAAGGGAGTTCATCTTTACTAAGAAAAGAGTGCAGCTTAGAACTCCACCTGGCGGCACGCCATTTTCCTGCACGTGTACCTTTGAAAGTGCCGAACCAACTTTGACGCGAAAGGTTCTCTCCGACAAATAACTAATAACGGTATTTAACAAGTTACCAGAGACACCGAACGACTTAAGGTCAGTAAGTATGCCATGACGCCATGCGGTGTCATAGGCCTTCTCTATGTCAAAAAACACCGTAAGACAGAATTGTAAGACAGAAGGCATCCTTAATGTATGACTCTAGTGCCACAAGTTGATCGTTTGTGGATCTCCCTACCCTGAAGCCCGCCTGGCAGCTCTCAAGAAGACCGTTGTACTCCAAAAAGTACATAAGCCTCCGGTTTATCATCTTCTCGAGAAGCTTGCACAGGCAGCTGGCCAGGGAAATGGGTCGATAGCTAGCCGGAGAAGAAGGGTCCTTTCCTTTTTCAAAAATTCTACAACTATGGCATCCCTCCAAGACTTTGGAATGTGCCCCGAAAGCCATATCTTGTTGAAAAGGTGAAGAAGTGTTACAAGAGTGTCTGTGTGTAAGTTCTGTATCATTGTATAGGTAATGTTGTTTGGGCCTGGAGCTGAGGGTTTACACGTGCTCAGAGCACCCCTCAGCTCATGAAGTGTGAACTCAGAGTTATAAGAAGTGGCTGACCTCTCATTGTCATGTAAAGGCTTCTTTTCGGCCATTTATTTGTGTTTCATGAAGTGTTTGTGTAGTGTGCGGAACTGGAAACGTGTTGGAAGTGTTGTGCGAGTGTGTCAGCCTGGTCTTCGAGTGTGTCCCCTGTTGGGCTGACCAGAGGCAGGCTGTGTGTTTGTTGTCTTTTGAGTTTGCGTATTCTTGTCCATACTTTCCGTGTGTCTGAATAGGAGTTTATTGATGGTATGAAGGGACGCCAACTTTCTAGTTTTGCCTCACGACGCACACGTTTTCCTAACGCCATAGCCAGTTTGAACAACATGAGGTCACCCGACGTGGGGTACCGACGAAGGACACCCCACGCCTTGTTCTGGGTTTCTCGCGCCCGCCTGCAAAACCTCATTTCACCACGGTCTCCGCTGGTTGCGCGGGGCACCAGAGGCGTGAGGAATGGACTTTTCGGCGGCGTTGAGGATGTGCGCCGTGAGCAGTTGGGTAGCTTCTTCAACGTGTAGGTGTCCTATGAATGTGTGGTGTAGTTTGGATGTCTCAGTAAATGTATTCCAGTTAGCTCTTGCTTCATTAAACCTTTTAGGGGAAGATAGACTGCTCGGGCCTGTGCTTATATACGTTAATGAAGTGGGGAAATGGTCACTACCATAGGGGTCAGTGCCTACTCCACACTCAAGAAATGGAAAGAGAATTTCAAAGCCAATAGCCAGGTCAAGATGTGAGTATGTGTTGTGACCTATGTTATGGTATGTAGGCGGTTTATTGTTGAAAAGGCGTGGTCCATAGGATGTAAGAAACTTCTCTATCAGGCGACCTCGAGCATCCGTACGAGAAGAGCCCCAAAGAGAATTGTGAGCATTAAGGTCGCCTGTTAGAATGTATGGTTCGGGCAGCCGGTCAACCAGCCCCTCGAAGTCAGAGCTCAAAAGTGTAACATCAGGAGGAATGTATATGGAGCATACCGTTATCAACCCATTAAATAATATTAAGCGTGTTGCTACAGCCTCAAGGATAGTGTTTAAAGTGACAGGGTGGCATGCTAAGGATTTCCGGACGAAAATGGTCACACCGCCAGAAGAGTGTGTGCAGCCATCCCTGTCTTTCCTGTATACCAGGTAATTATTCAAGACATTTGTGTGTTTAGAATTCAAATGTGTTTCCTGAACACATATTCCACTTGGCTGATTGGTATGCAGAAACTCATACACGTCGTCAAGATTATTCACAAGGCCTCTGCAGTTCCATTGTACTATGTTCTCTCTTCATATTATGAAGTGTTCGGAGCTACTGGACTGTGTTGTTTATGTGTCGTCCTTCGGGGCTGTGACTCTCGTCTGTTTTGGCTTGTCGGGAGGCTTTGGCGTCGGGACGGGTTCCTTGCGATGCAGCGCAGACAAGAACGGACCGACGTCCATTTCATCCTCGGATGTCCTCGGAGCACCTGAGGGATCAGGCTCCTTGGACCGCGAACCCTTTGGGGCGCGTTTTTCCTTGCCCGCAACCACGGAGGGATTCGGGAACGCCTCGGATGGCTCAGGCGGTGCGGTGCGGTTGGGAGCTGCTGCTGGCTCCCCCATTTCCATCTCCTCTGCGCCATTGCCTTTGGTTTGGGACGCTAGAGTGGAAGTGGAGGATGCAACGTCGCTTCCAGCAGACGTGGTTGCCCCCACAGCCGCTGCTGGCTCAGCGAGCGGTGCGGAGGCGGATTGGGCTGCCTGAGGCAACCCGGGGGGGGGGGGGCAGGCCCGGCTCGCGGTACTGGGTCCCCGCAGAAACCAGACGCCGCTCCGCCCCCAGGCGAGCTGCGTCGGTGTACCTTCCCAGAGGGAAATAGGCGAACCTCTTCCGCGCCTCTGGGAAGGTGATGTTTTCAGTGACTTTGATGTTAATGATTTTCTTTTCTAATTGAAAATTGAATGCTGCGTGCCGCCACTGACAGTTTGCACAGATGAAGGTAGTAGAGTCACAGTTTTCAGTAGGGTGGTCATGTGCGGCGCATTTCTCGCAGGTCGTTTTGCCGGACAAGAAGTTCTAGCGTGGCCGAATCGCTGGCACTTGTAGCAGCGGCGCGGGTTAGGTATGTACGGACGTACACCACACCTAATAAAGCCAGCATTGATGTGCTCAGGAAGTTTTGATTTGTTGAATGTCATGATTATATGCTTTGTGGGGATTTCCTTATTGTCTTCTCTGATGGTGATACGTCTCACTGCAGTTACACCCCGTTCTTTCAGGCCTTCCAACAGATCAGCTTCGGTCTCATTCAACAAATCGGTCTCCGAGATCACACCCTGAGAGCTGTTGAGGCTACGATGGGAAGTGACTCTGATGGCCAGATCTGCCATGCAGGTTTGCGAGAGGAGGTTAGTGGCTTGTTGCTGCGTCTTGACATTGACTAGGACTTCACCGGTACGGAGTTTCTTAGCATCGAACGATTTTCCGAGGATGCCTCCCAGGAACTTGCTGATCAAGAATACGGACATGGAAGAAACAGGGTTTGTTTTGTCAACTGCCTCGATAACCAAGAATAGAGGATATTGTCAGGTTTCGGAATGTGGATTGTTGGAAGGGATGGAAAGGAAACTTTGGTGCGGCCCCTTTTCGGGGGCCGATCACGTCTAGGGGGGGGGTTTTTATTTATCCATATGGCATAGGAAAAAGCAGGGAGACGGGGGTACTTTCTTCTTTGACCTTACCCTGGTAGTCAAAGAGGTCCCGGAGCTCCCTGCCTGGTGAACAGACAGGGAGCCCATCCACTGGAGCTTGACCTGGGTTCCGCCGGCCACCGTTCGTGGTTTCTAACCCTCCACCTGTAAACACATCGCCACGGTTGGATCCAGCTTATGTTTGGAGGCTCGGGGTCCGCGGTATCGCCATTTCCGTCACCAAAATTGTTCAAGGTGCCTCGTGCGGGGTCGCGAACAGGGTTGAAAGGCTTAACTTCCTCTTTTACTGACTTGTGTGGCGGAAAAAAACCCAGAACGAGCGACTTGATGGTTTGCAGGTAACCATTCTGGAGGTCAGCCTCTTTGTTCTCCTCCTATGTCACGCAAGCAGGCTAAACCAACGAGACGATTTCTCCATCCTTTTGTGTCAGGCATACGAGCTAGCAGCTGAGAAAGAACATCTGCCATCGTATTGGTGGAGCACTTGGGCTATTCCACAGTGATATTGTAACATAGGAGTCATGAACTCGGGCTTTCAAATCGCTGTCACCTTCTTTCTCGTCTTTGCGACGACAGAAAAGACACCAAATTGTGGTGATCAGTTCGAATTCATGAATGGCCACCACAAAGGCACGTGTGCCTTTGCTCGCATGCCCAAATGCATCCCAACGCTTCGCTTTTCCCAACAGAGTACTTTCTCTCCGTCGGTCAAAGAGTAAGAGAAGCGAAATCGACTGTGCGGAGCTGATTTCTATTTGGCTGCTTCGACACAGCTCCAAACCCACATTTGGAAGCGTCGGCTGACACAACGACTGTGAGTCCAGGATCAACCATTTCCAGAACAGTACTTGGCGAAAGCATTTCCCCGATTCTTCTAAAACTGCTGTCTGCTTCGGCTGAGCAGTGGAATGGCTCATTCTTGCGCCGTGGGTCTCTCATAGGCTCCACCACTTCTTTCAAGTGCGGAACAAACACGGAGTACTATTCTACAAGCCCAGAAAGGAACGAAAGGCAGCAACATATGTTGGCACTGGAATCTGCACCCTGGAGCAGTGGAATGTGCACCGTGGTGAGATGACCTTGCGCCATGATCTGGTGCCCAAGAAAAGAGAGTTCTGGAACATCAAAGAGGCATTTGCTGTTGAGCGTCAGGCCTGCGTTCTTGATATTTCACAGGGCTGTTTTCAGGTTAGAAATCTGCTCTTCTGCTCTGTGGTCAAAGACGTCACAGATGTAGAACAGCACACCAGATCAGCCATCTAGAATTACCGCCATTCTTTGCAATGCTGTTGGAGCGGAAGGTAATCGAAAGAAAATTCTGTAAAATCAAAAAAGTATTTCATGTGAGGCAAATACTATCAGGTGCCTGCCGTCAGGGAACAGAGCTACCTGGTGGAAAGCAGAAGCCAAGTCGAAGTTTGAAAATTAGGTAGCGCTTACCAAAGCGTGAAGTCCCTCTGTAAGAGGCAGCCGGAAAATGTCTGCAACCATAGCCATGTTACGCTTCCGAAGGTCAACACATATCCTTGTAGTACTATTTCGCATGCCATGAACAAGAATGGGGGACAGCCACTGCGAAGCATCAATATTGTCGTTGACGTCAAAGGTGAACACTCTCTGAAGCTTATTTGGCACTGCTGGCAGCAGGCAATTTGACAGACGGCTAAGCTAGGAACATTCAGGCTACTTGCTTTGCCACCTCTTGTCGCGATTTGAGAACCCCTCAGCATATCCGAACTCGGAACTGAACACTGAAATCAACTCATTGAAATAAACTCGAGTACAGGCACTCGAGCGTGGTTCCTGAATACGGCGATTTAGTGCCCTAATGTCGCCCGGGGAACGAATAGAGGTTAATTGGATAACAACGTAGACACGATGGGATGCAGAGCGACCTTTCCACAGAACGTCTTCCTGAAAACAGCCTAGCACGTAAATTGAACCTATAGACTAGTCAAGCGTATTGATGTGCGAAGCAGGCTGAAGAGAAACCCTCCGAAAATGTCGACGAAATTATTACTGGGACAATATTGACACAGACCAACGAGAATTAACAAAAAATGGCAACTTGATTTATTTCCCTACGTGCACTTGCATGTGAATGCAGCTGTAAGCGGGGCGTTGCACATTCCAAGAATCCTCGGCGATGTTGAATCCAACTTGGCCTACCCTGCCATGGACCTGTATCTTGCGGTTACATACCTTGTAAAACGACCTCGTAAAAAGTCGCCCTTGAGACCGCAAAAACAAACAAGTCTTCTCGTGCGCTGGGCACTGCGACGCTTGGTTCCGAGAACTGCAACGAAAACAGTGCGGCAGAACGGAACGCCTATCTTGTTTCTGGCGAATGGGCGTTTCCCCTGCTCCGCACGTGACTTTCTGGGGGATGTGAAGTTCACATTAGCCAGGAACGCGAGTATTGAGTACTACGACGCTGCAATGAACCCGGCTTGACAGAAGCACAAAATTCCTTCAGCTCTTCAGCCGCTTGCTCTTACTGTATAGCAATTCGCACTGCACTACCGAACAAAATTGTGCAACCATCTAGCTGCCACCGATCGCATACGCGGTTGGAAAAACGCTGTCAAATAATCGAACTCGAAGAGCATCATCTGGCAAACCGATCGAACACTGCGAAGCGATATCTCGCCACGCAGCTTCAAAAAGATGAACGGACTCGTATGCTTGTCGGCGGTGGTGGTATCAGCGGTCTGCTTGACTACGACGATGGTCTACAATTGCTGGGGTACGAAGGCAACTGCTGTGTCCGTCGTACTCCTCAGGGGTGGTGGTATCAGACTTCTTATATTCCTTTGCCAGGCAACCCCGCAGATAAAGTTTGGTAAATGCGTTGGCCTTCCAGCCCAAAACAATGCAGAAAATGACCCTGCATAACTCTGGTAAGAACGCAGCTGCTCCCGACGCTAGAAGGTAATAAGGTATACGGTGAACATCTGCTTCCTGGGTGCTCCCATGGCAGTGGTGGAGGGCCGGGCGTCCGAAGGAACGACGGCAGCGGAGGACGGCCAGAGAAGCGAAGGTTTGGGCGGATCTAGCACTTGCACCGAAAACTTTCAGTACTATCGCGCATCGTCATCGCCAATGTAGTGTTTACCAAGTAGAGGTACGCCCCAGCCATAGTGCCACACGAAATACCCTTATTCAGAAAACAAATGAAAAAATCAATACGAGAAGAACAGTCGTACCTCTGGGGTGAAAGAACACAAATTAAAACCGTAACGAAATAAAACAAACCAGCCCTGGTTAGTGTAAATTTTCGACGTCTGTTCATCAAAATGAAGTCTTTTGGGTATTCTTAAGCGCTTGTACAAAGCAGCACGCGGTTAGCTCAACAGTTGAATGGGGATGTGAAAAGGACCGTTAAAATAATACCTAAATGCATTTTTATAAGCCTCGCCAATGAATATTTCTGAAACAATTCCTATGTGTTTCGGGGTATTGCAAGAGGAGGAGCCGCAAAATTAGTGCATTGGTTGATGAGTACTGTTTTCCAAGCATTTTATCCGAATATACTTCGATGTTCGTCCCAAGCCTCAACCCAGAAATTTTCTCCCAAACAATTTTACACATACTGACCTTCAAATATAAATTGCCCATCCCAAACTCCTTGCGGTAAATTTCATGGCAGTTATAGATACAGTGTTTTATATTTTATGTATGCCTGTTTTTTTTATACATTCTACGGATACTATGCCTAAACAATGCTAAACGAAAAGATATTACGTCTTTACAAATGTGGCGTTTTTTATTTAAATAAAGTTACGACCAACATCATAACATATGTACCAAGCAGAGTGAGAGAACCTGTAATTTTTTCCATCTCAAAAAAAGCACAGCAAAACTCTGATTATAGTTAAACCAGGGTGGTTTTGAGAAGATTTCTTCTATGAGGCGTGAATCCAAAAAAATTACTTTTGAGTTTCATGTGCTTTGTGTTTTAATTTATCGTCCGTTTGTGATTTCCCTGAGTCTTTTGCTTAAGTACCCATCACTACTTAGGTACAAAATGAGGGCCCTAAGTAATGTCTCTGCACTCACCGCCGCTTTGGTTGATCCACTTTATCACATGTCGCTTGCACTTTGTACAATATTTGACACAAAATCCCAAATAATATACTTGAATCTGTCTTTACTGAACGATCACTTCGTGTATCGCTGGTCAGCAAAGAATTCCCACAAATGGCATCTGTATTTTTTTTGTAAGCTGGTCCTGTCGCTGCTCCCGTTTACCATATCTTGTGGGTATGGATAGATGATTGTAGCCATTCACTGTGGCGTTGGGCAAACCAGACACCGACAAAGACGAAAACATCATTGCCGACGTTAAACCTGAACTGGATAATGAGATAAAAAATTGTATGAAAGAATAAGAGGGCTAAGTTGAAGAACTTTGAAACAGTGTGAAATTCATCACTGATGAGTTTCACAAAAACAAAGTGTAGCACCGAGAATGTCGGCGGTCGAATGAAGCGAGAAAGCAGACGTAGAGCTGGTTTGCAGTTTGAAAACCCAGTGTTTATTTTGGAAACATGCGAGTGCCGTGAGTTTCCCCCGACGAGGGAAAAAAGGGAACCCCCACGTCCTTCCTAAAGAGAGAGGAAAAAGGGCCTCCCGAGCAAGGAGACGGCAGTCCCGCCCGGACTGATCCCAGGAGTCGGCCTGAAAACAAGTGTTTCCCCGAAGAGGGTAGCGAGCAGGCGCCAGCGTCGCGAATACCAGTCTTTCACAAAGCGCGCTGTAAGCAAGCCGGCAATACCGACAATGCCGGAAATGTCGACACTACGTCCGCAATTAGTATAGCTTTGGGCCACTGGCTGTACCTGTTGATGCATGTCAGCAAATGCCTAAAACCTTGGCAGGGTAGTAGTGCTCCCACCATGTCGAGGTGAACGTGGTGAAACCGCGACTCAGGAGATCAAAATTCCCGTAGTGCAGCACGAGAGTGGCGAGTCAACTTTCAATGTTGACATGTCCAAGCCCAACGTCGCATGTCCGCGTTGACTCCGGGAAAAACAAAGCGTTCTCTTATCAGCCGCTGGATGGCGCGGACACCTGGGTGGCTGATGGAATGGAAAATGTTGAGTACCACTCGGCAAAAATTCAGTGGGACGAAAGGTCGTGGGGTTGCCTGGGAGGTATCGCAGGTTATCGTGCCATGGAAGTAGGGAAGTGGAACCTCCGAGAGCCCGAGTGAAGATCCCCCACCTTTGTCTTGTTTTCTCAGTATCCTCCCGCTGAGCCCTGTTCATCGCATCGAAGTCCAGCACTTTTGTGCCGGAAGTGTTGACGCGAGACAAGGCGTCGGCTGCTTCGTTTTCGACCCCGGAATCATGGCGGATGTCTGTAGAAAACTCGTAGAAAAAAAGAGAGCTGACAAATTTCCCGTTTTGAGTAGGAGGAACTGTGGTTGAATATGTAGGTGACGGGCTTGTGGTCTGTCAAGATGTAGAACTTATGACCTTCGAGGAAGTAGCTAAACTGCCTAAAAGAACAATAGATTGCGAGCGTCTCCCTTCCAAACGTGCTGTACCATACTTCTGCAGGCTTCAGACGTTTCGAAAAGAAGCCCAGTGGCTTCACTGTGCACCCTCCTGTGGCGTCAGCACTGCTCCGACCGATGGGGAAAAGGAGTCCACCATGAAGCGTGTAGGAGCTTCAGGCAGTGGATGAATGAGAAAGGTAGCTGCGGCAAGCTCCTCTTTAGCTTTAGGGAAAGCGTTCTGATGTTCGCCAGACCAATAAACTTCTGGTGCCTTTTGGTCGTCTCGGTGCCGCAGGTCGGTCAATGGCTGGAGTACTCGAGCACAAGAAGGAATGAACTGCCGGTGGAAGTTTAGGCGCCAGAGGAAATCTCTCAGCTTGCGGGAAGATGTTGGAGCTCAAAACTTCTTGACGGATTCCACCCTCGATTCCAATGACATACTGCCTTCATCAGTAATGTGGAGGCCAAGAAAGTTGAGCGCCTCGACACCAAACACGCACTTTTGAGGTTTCAACACAAAACCGTGCTCATCCTGAAGCTGAAAGAGCTGGCGGAGGTGCTCTGTAGGCGTTCTGCTGGCCAGAAAAATTTCATCTAGGAAGACAAAGACGAAAGGAAGACCTCGGATGACCTCATCTATGAATCTTTGAAAGGTCTGTGCGGCATTTTTCAAGCCCTAGGGCATGCGGACAAACTCAAACAGGCCGGATGGAGTTGTTATGGCTGTATTTGGTATGTCCTCCGGTTCGACGAGGATTTGGTGGTATGCCGCTACTAGGTAGATCTTGCTGTATATTTTTGTACCTGCCAGCCGCGCACTAAAATTGTGAATGTGTGGCAGAGGTACTGGTCCGGCTTGTCGATGCGTTCAAGACTCTGTAATCACCGCATTGTTCGCCAGTCGTCCCCGTTGTCTTTAGGCACCTTTTGTGGCGATGATGAATGGTTGCTAGACGAACGGTGAACAATTCCCAGTTGTAGCATATGCTCTAACTCACTGCGTGCAGCTTGAAGCCTGTCGCTGGACAGCCGTCGTGGCTGGGCAGTTACTGGTGGCCCGGTGGTGACGATGTGGCGAGTCACGTTAGTTTTCACCGGCTGTTCCGTGTTGCGGGGCTTGATTAGAGAAGGGAATTCGGCCAGGACATGGTCGTAGGCAGATACTGGCTGGAAGGCGCAGATGCCAGATGAGCAGAGGTTTGACTCCGAAACACTCACTTTGAGGGATGTGTTGTTATCCTTGAGGCAACGTTCCCGTACGCTCACATCCAGGTTGAAGTGGCTGATAAAGTCGGCTCCGAGTATGGCGAACTGAACGTCCGCCACAACGAACACCCAGCGAAACAGCTGCCTGAGCCCGACGTCTATTGTCAGCGAGCGGAACCCGTACGTTGCGATGGCAGGGTTGTTCACTGCCTGCAGCGAAGATGTGTTTTGCTACGTCGGTGATCCTCGGGGTTTGCCGGGACAATAGAGATTTCGGCACCCATGTCGACTAGCAGGCGCGACTTCCTGGGGCTGTCGACTATGAAGAACAGGTGGATTGGTGGAGGCCGATGTCGTAAGCCGCCGTAACGACTGGCCGGAGCGTTTCCTGGAAATGAACAACGTTGAGTGCAGTGGCTAGCACCCGTGCCGAAACGATGGTGGTACCAGAAAACTCCGTCATGTCTATCTCGTGACTGGCTTTTCTGGGAAGAGCTTGGCTGTCTTGAAGGGCATAGGCTGCGTCGTTGCTCGTCCGGTTAGGGAGCACCAGATAGAAAATTTGCTGCATATCTCGGTAAGCTGTTGCACTTTCTCCTCAAAGCGCGACCGGCGATCTGGTTGTTCGTGTGTTCTTGGACCAGCTATGGGTGCGGAGATTGTTGTAGCGTATTTCGTGATGCGATGGGCCAGTGGCGCCAGTCCCTCAAGAGACATCTCATCCGTACCCACGAGAACCACGCACACCGACTGGGGCAGCCATTGCAGAAAAAGTTCACGAAGAAGTGGGAGCTGGCCGTCCTGCCGCAGGTTCCAATAGAGTAGTTGCGGCATCCGGTGCAGCAGTTAAGAAGGTCGTTGTTCGCCCAGCCCTTCACGACAAAGAGCTGCTGAAGTAAGCTTTCTTCAGGCGCCTCGAGGTGGTCCAGCGCAGTCTTATTCCCCTTGTGTGGGGGTGAAAGCAAAATGTCGTCGATAGCGTCGGCGATTTCTGGGGGCAGGGCTGCGACGACGTGTAGTTACTTCGTAGACTACGAGGTGATGTGCCCGGAGCTGAAAACGGGCCTCCACTCTGCTGAACCAAACGCGTGGATTTTTTGGCCAAAACTTTGTTAGCTTCAGTTCTGTAGCGATGGCTGCAGACGTGGAGACAGCAGTGTTGTCGTCGGAGCTCATCGCGGCGTGTTCGTTGAAACGTTGTTCGTGTCACCAATTTTGTAGCAGCCGGTCATGTCAGCGCCCGAAGGAAGCGAAAAAACAGACGTGGAGCTGGGTTGCAGTTTCAAGACACACTGTTTATTTTCCAAAGATGCGAGTACCGAGAGTTCCCTTGCCGAGGGAAAGAAGAGAACACCCGCGTCCTTTTAAAAGAGACCGGAAAAATGGCCCCCCGAACGAAGAGACTGCAATGCAGCCAGGAATGATCTCAGGAGTCGGCCTGATAACAAGTTGTTCCCCGAAGAGGGTAGGGAGCAGGCGCAGGCATCGCGAATACCAGTGTTTGAGAACGGCACGCTGTCGACCGGCCGACTGCAAACGGGAGAGAAAGGAATGCGGCGTTGCTAAGCAGTTTCCGCTAGAAAAGCTAAAATCGGCACTGTAAAAGCATAAAATAAGAAATTGCGGAACGAGAACCAGTCCCTTAAGTCTACACGTGATGTTTTCACCGCTCAGTAGGCAGGTACCGAGCATTGCGTAAAGGAATGTTAGCAATACTCCCGTAGCGCCAATGTAGAAATTAAAGGTGTGTCGATTTGAAAGGAAGAAAGTCTTCCAGAGCTGATGGTTAAAATCGGTGACAAGATCGGAGAGCCGATTTGTACGTTGCAAATTGAAATGTGTCATCGCGTGCCTGCCCATAAAACTGCGAGCCAGCGCAACCCATTGTCCACCTTGCTCGTCACACAAAACGCGACGCAATCCTTGATATTGCCCGTAAAGCGAAAATTCTCGGCACTCATCTCGGTCTTTATTCAGCTAACCCAGTCTTCATTAACGAGCTCCTATCGCAACAGCCATATCCTCGCGCGGCCGGCGAGCTGAGAACACACCAATTCTCTGAATAACACTATGCGTCAGGTGTAGCGAGTATGACTTGAGGGACATGTACGCATTTATGTTTTGTTTTTTAGGCTACAGTATCGTGGTTCTTTTTTTTCAGTACGTTTGGTTTCAGTTCAGTTTGGTTGAAAGCTTCCACAAAGCAATTTTACTACAACACAGAGTAAGTCATTTCCTGTGGATGAATGTAGAAAAAATGTTAATCAGAACCAGCAAATTTACAACAATCAGCTCCCTCTCAGTTATAACGGTGTTCCATTAACGTAGATACATGTTCATTTGTCCACTTCGACATCTTGTAATATATTATTTTCAATACAAGCGTCAGACTATTATGTTTAACAGGATGAGCGTGTGCATTGTGTTAGGTATTTCAGTGCTCCACATCCCCTTGTAGTTTGTTTTTATTTTCTTTTGTATCGCTACTCCACTTGAACGGCTCTGTCTAAAGTTATAGCCCCAAATGACCTCGCCTGCCCTAAAGACGCATACACCTCAGTTTTTTGAAATTTTAATGTGCTATGCGAATGGAACAAACATGACTGTATGACTGCGCTTCTCAATGATTTTTTGTTTACGTGTAACGTCTTCATGTTAACCGAAACGTGGTATACTTCCGACGATGAAGTTCTTGTACTACCGGTTTATAAATGTTTTTTTAGATAGGCAAGGAAAGTGATTTCCAGCAGTGCTTCAGCTAATAAAAAGAGAACTTTCTGTGAATTTGCTGACAAACTTTAGTGTATCTTCATTAAACTACGAAGTGCTATCTGTAACATGTGATGACTGCATATCAACCGTTTTATATGGGCCACCATCAGGCGATTTAACTTGCTTTTTTTGGAAACTTCATTGTATTTCTCCAGCGATAATAAACTGAGAATAGTCATTCGTGATGACCTCAAATGTAACATGTTCGAAGTGAACACAATGACCTCTAAACTTTTAGTACTGCTAGAATCAAATAATCTCAAAAATGTCATTTATGAACAAACGCGTATTACTCTGGAAACTGAAACTCTTTTAAATATATTCATTACACAAGCTGAGGTACAACATATAAATGCCGGAGTTATCAAAAATACCGCTAGTGACCATCTTCCCATTCATACGTTCTAAAGGCTAATCCCCAATGAAAGAAAATATATTCTTCCTATAAAGTTTTGATTGAGGACGTCACTTTTAATACTCAGAATAATTTCAGGGGACCAATTACTTTATTTAACTGGCACGGCGTAATAACCTCGCAACTTTCACATGAACCCTACAATATTTTTATCGACACATTTATTGGTGTCTATCAAGAGTGCTATATATAAAAAAACACACGTGTGAAGTCTAAGAAAACACGTAAAACTTGGGTCACCACAGAATGCCACGTGACGATTCGCAAGAAGAACTTGTTGTAATTGTCATTTATAAAACTCATGAAGCCCTAAGATTGCAACAATTTCAAAACACCGAAAACTTGTTACTAAAGCGTTGCAAAATGTAAAACGGGACTATGTCAGAAACGTACTGAAGGAGGCCACCACGAGACATGCCAATAAAACATTGCGTTTGCTAAATACTCTTTTAAACCAGTCTCGAACGCGCAAAGAGATAACCCAAATTGAACACAACGGGGCTGTACTTAGTGGCGCACACCTAGCAGCTGAGTTCAACTCTTATTTTACTCACCTAAATAAAGCAACCACGATGAATCTACCAGACAGTTTCTGACAATGACTAATAAAAATACCGTATTTTTGATCCCAACGACGCAACAGGAACTTTTTGCGTTTTTTATGTTGATGAACAACTCGATGTCCAGGGATGTTGATGGTATTTGCATTAGACCTATAAAGTATAATCTTGACTGTATTCTGCAAGTATTGGAGAATATAACCTATGCTTGCAATGTGGAGTGTTTCCAGACAAAATGAAACCGCCTAAAGTGGAAGTTATGAACAAGTCCGGAGATAAAACAATTTTTCAAAAGAGCGTTTATTTTTTTCCTTACTTCCTGAATTTCCCAAACCCTTAGAAAAGATTATATCATTACGAATCAATTATTTCGGTTACAAGTATAACACGATATCAACTCAGCAGTTTGTTTTTACGAAAGGCGCATCTACAGAGCTAGCACTATAAAAACAAAAAGACATTCTCCTACAATCATTTGAAGATAATAAACTAGCCATGCGTATATTTGTTGACTTTTTATAAGCATTTGATTATTTTATTCGCCCTTCCGTATTAATCAAACGTTAACACTATAGGTTTCGCGGTGTTGCCTTATAAATATTTAGATTACACCTTGGCAATAGCGAACACTGTGTTATGATCATTGAATGTGTCTAAATTTGTCACAATAACCGCTAGAGTTCCTCAAGGCAGTAAACTGGGTCCATTGCTTTTATTTATAAGTCAATCATGTCGTTAACACAACTACGGAAGTACTTGTTATCTATGCAAGTGATGCGAGCAATATTTATATCAATATACAATCTAAAGATCCGGATGAACTTTGTCAAATGCCGCACGCTACATAGCACAATATAAACTTATAAAGTACAGCTAATTCACTTATAATAAATAGCACCAAAACCAAAGCAGTTTCGTTTTCTCATTCCCAGAAGCGTTTACATAACCAGTTTTGCATTCGTATCGGCTTAAATGAAATCAAAGTAGTCAGAAATTATAACACTTGGGTTAATCTTTAATCAGAATTTGTCATGCACTTCGCATGTGAGCCGAGTACACAGTTATCTGGCTAAGACTTCAGTCGCTTTTTGCAGAGTCCGTTTTGTGTTACCTGACAGATTTGTTATTAGTTTTCAAAGCACTATTTTCTCCCAGGTAAAACTGAACTTTGGTCGGGGGAAATACATAAAAAAATATAAATAAGATCTACTTACCCAAAAAAAGTTTTCCGGAATATGGCAAACTTAAGCAACCATTCACCCGTTGAGCGTTTTTTTTTTATTGCTATAAGGTGTTGCAGTATACTTCTTTATATTATTTCAATTTACTCATCAAGTACAAAAACAGCATCAAGAATTAAAACACAACATTTGTATCTCTAACCAGTTCGCAGAGTGTCCCTGAAACTGGGTATTCCTTTCTGAACGAGGATAATTGGCTGATTCCGTTTTGTAGGACCAACTTCGGCCTTGACATGGTTAACAACCATGTACCACGAATTCTGTATGAATTCGCCTCCAATGATAATAATTTACGTAGCATTACACTTGCTTAACGTAAACTTTACTACCTTGACAAACAATCGTAAACGCCGTTTTTTGTTCCTTTTTTGAATTACTATGCGTTGTTGCGTTTGTATTTGTCGTTGTTGGGTTGTTTCGTGATGCCAATGTGCTGCAGTTCTGTTTTGCTATATTCTTTATTTTGTAGAATCTCGCACTTTTTCTCCCGAAGATAAATACTAGAAATTGGTAACTTTGTACTAGATGATACTCTTTTTTATTCCTTCTTTACATTCTACTGCAAGTGTCCAGTGTCATTCTTTTTGCTGTTAACATAAAGAGCACAATCCAAAAAAATTTCAATCCAATTTTCTTGTCCTCGCTTGGTTTTGCGTTTTCACCTGCAAATAAGAAATTGCGGAACTGCTGGCTATGTGCCCCGCTGCTTAGCAAAAGAATTTGGGTCACGTCATGCTGTTAGTGGCTAGCTTTTTTCCCACCTTCCTGCATTTTCTGTTGCTGTAGTTAAGAAAATGCAAAATAAATGAATGAAAATAAAAATCACAGTGCTCTACATTACTGTTTTTTATTTACATATCGCCTACCTAAATAAATTTGCTTTCAAATATACTTTTTTTAAGTCTGCGTCACATACTATGAAGTCTGTAAAGATACGGAGATCACAATATTCTAAGAAGCCTGTAAGGCTATTTGTTGATGATATAGCGAACAGAATGGGGGCGTCAGCCATAACAAATAGGAATCTATGCGTATGTCCAAAATGACCGAGTTCCCAAGCCAGTACTTCTGAAACAATTGCCATGTAAATTCTTATTCGTAACGTTACATTCGAGTCAAACTAACTATAATTCCGTGAAGAATAAGTCGAGTACATAACGGGCAATGCTAATAACCCTTTAGATTACGTAGGCCAGCGTTTTTTCATAGCTCCGTATTCGTTACTCCACTGGTATGCACAACGATTGTTCACCCCCACTTCCCAACCATTCACAAGTGGGACGAAGGACATTCGGCCGCCACACACGCAGTCTAAGCCGCACAATACACATCAGGGTGGTTTATCTTGGCTTACTGTCACCTTATAAATAAAGTAAATTTTAAGACCGTGACGTCATTATTCATTTTTGTACCCGACAGAACCTATTTCTAATCCCTCCTTCCAATACAAAATGTTACAATCTTCATTCACGCACTCTTTGAAACGAAACTGTACGATTTATTACCTCCTGCAACCATTATCAAAACGCTGACATGCCTTGGTGTAGACAGCTGCGTACCAACAATGCCTTTCCAACATTATCAAAGACGAGAAACATTTACCAGACACAATACCATGCTTAGCCGATTTTATACTACTTAAAATGTAGTGCAAAATCTAGGTTTATATTTTTTATGTCTTTTCAAGTTTTCTTCTTTTACTGTAGAAAACGTTTTTGGATACTTTTGTTCTTTTTGGTCTATATTGATAGTTTTTTGACTAAACACTTTCCAATGTACCCTCGCGGTACACGGAGGGTTTCTTCAAAATAAATAAACCACCACAAATGCCGTTAACCACAGCCTCATCTTGGTAATCAACCTACATATAAAACTGAATTTTGCATGTTTTTGACCAATCTATTTCATTATAAAAAACGGTTTAGGAAGCACTTCCTGCGGACTGGGGACAAGAGGGGCATACAAACTTCAGTCACACGCCTGTATTGGTAGCATCAAATTATGAGCTCGTAGCAGGCTGGGAAAGCTGGTGAAAACCAAGAAATAGCTGTTTTCGAGAGCATTGCTCCAAAATGTTGGGACGCCTAGAACGCTTCAGGTAAGTTTGTGGTGAATTAGGTTCTCTAATATGAAGTGATCAGAACCTTCGCAAAGTATTTGTAATGGCGCACAAGGTGTGGTTGTGCACTGCTGATGTACGTGGTTATGCAGTACGTTGGTGACTTGTGCAATTTCGGGCAGACCAATCGTAAGTATTGTGATTTGCGAGATTATATTTTTGTTCTTTCTACAATGCCATGAATCGGTATTTGGTTTGGTGATGTCCTTTGGGTTTTTTATCAGGTACGATGGGTGAATATTGCGTCGACGAAAAGGACGAAGTGGCGCTTGCTGAGAACACAACTATACTGCAGGCGCGTGACCATTCTGTAGTCATTGCGTAAATGGCCTTAAGAATTATGGTTCATTACGTAATAACGTAATGAACCATTACGTATTACGTAAAAACGTGATTGGGCTTGCGCATTACAAGACATGCCGGCTCAGTATCAGTTACCGTCAAGGCAGACTAAACCTCAAAACATATAATAATATACAAAATTGCGATTAGCTGAGGAATCCTCTGTTGTATAATTGGTGGCAGCAATGGTGCTGTTATGCCTGTGCAACTAAGTGACATGCATGTTAAGGGCAGGGCTACTGGCACTCGTAAACTTAACAATTTCAATTTTCAACAGAACGACCAGGATGTCAAGCAATACCACCTCTTCATACTTCATACACTGGAAAGTTTGTTGCTGTGTTCTCTGAGGTCACTCTACAGGTAGATAAATGTATACGACATGTAGCCCGCCTTTTAAAATTTTGTCATAATGAGAACAAGAATAGCTAATTGTCGCATAGGCTTTGCTTAGCTACCATCGACGACTAAAATGTGAGCAGAACGCAGCTGACCTCACCTATCACGGCCACTTGCAAATAGTTCCACGTTAACTCATACAAACACAGGGCCACCAACAAACACGGTTCGTGCCACCGGTCCTGCGGCAACATAGCACGTTTTGGAGAAAACGTTGGTGTGATCTCCAACCTGGTGGCAGCTTCAGAACGTCTCGGCCTTGGCGAGAGGTTGTGAATTGGCCACAAGATTGGCGATAAGGGGGAATAGGCTATGTCAGGCATTCCCCAGCACCGCGGCAACAAGCGCTGCTGCAGGTCACTCTCCAGGTATTCCAGCCTAATGCCGACCAATCAACATAAGCTAGGCCAGAATAGACAAGACAAAAAAAGACGCCTTGACTCCACTCGTCTCCTTGAGTGTTGTTCCACATATCTCAGACGCATAGTTGCTTCCTGGACAAACCTGCTGCTCAAGGACCAGTCACCAACAAGTATATTGTCTGCAACCTGGATGGCAAGCAATCATTTATGGTTTTTGCGGTTATCCCATTTATCCATCTCATTCCGCTCGTGAAGGTGATGTAGCATCGACTGTGATAGTAAGTTTCGTTTAAGGTGCTGTGAAACGAGAAGAAAAAGAGTAAACTCTCGCGTAGCTGAAGTTTCTGTACCAACGACAACATCGACGATATGAGTAGCAGGGTGACTGGCTTGAGCTATCATGGGCGTTTTATTATAGGTCCAGCATAGATATATTTTATTACAGGGCACACCATCAAGCGCTTTTTATGGTATGGGTTCTGAAACCACCTATTATTATCAAAATGTGTCCTTGGCCGATCAGCGAAGCAGTACAAGTATTGTACTCCATCGCTCATCTTCATATATACGTTCCGTTGGGAAATAACGTGGACGTAATTGTGAATACGTTTGAACTCAGCCAGCTGCATTATCGGTCTACATGTACGCATGTTCGCGAAACAATCCGCATGGTATATGAAATTGTTGACTCCATGCTTGCGCTGCCCACCTGGCGGCCGTCGCAAAACGTGCTCATCAGGCCCGGTTGCAAAATTTTTCGTGGCGCGGCAAAGCTTGTTAATCGTCCATCTGCGTAGCTATCCTGATGTCGCCGAAAGAAGGCCCATAGACAAAAAACGTGCGTGTAAAGAATTTTGTTTCGTCTGTTTCTCTATGTCGTATGATAGCAAGACAGCCGTGCGTTTTATTTACTGCTTGCAATGAGGAGCAGACGACGCGCGTCGCCAAGCATAGAGGACGCGCTACCTACGGTATTGGCCAAAAAGTGACGCCCAGAAGGCAAGGTTGCTCAAAGCACTTCTCTAAAGACGACTACCACCTTACAGGTCCACATCCACTTGCGTTTTCATTAAAATAAAGTCGCATTGTAGGCGGGCGGGGTACATTTATTTGGCGCGTTTCCCCTTTGGGCTTTGCTGCATCATTTACCTGCCCATTCCACATATCTGTTAGGTCGCATTTATGTCAAGATGATTGTCTGAAATGATTTCCTAATTTCAATTACTTTGAAAATTGTTATTTTTTTCTTCATTGCAGCGGGCCTGAAATGCGCGATTGTGCGGTCACTCAGCGCGTAGCACCACGTACTTGACGCTAACGTGGCTGGATAGCAATACGGCTGCATCTCTGACTGCCCCAAGCTGATAGCTGATGGTGTTATGTTATCGGCGCACGCTGCGTCGCCTTTATGTTTACTTTTATCGCACGTTCAACTCCAGTTTACTAGTTTCTCTAATTAATTTTCGCATATACCAAGCGCAGGCACTGATCCACACCCCTGATAGCGAACAGGTGTTAGCGAAACACGGGGGCGCCTACAAGTCAAAAGAGTCAAGAATAATTTCAATGCGGAGAGAAATAAATTTCCGAAACAGTTACTGGTTTTTTGACGTACATACGCAAGGTCAAGAAAATTTTTGTACAGCCCGTTTGCCAAGAGCCATACTTGGCCCACCGCTTCCGGTGCCCTTGCCATTACGACATGGCGTAAGATGTTCGCGTTTTATATTGATGTAGCACCTCTAAACTTCATGCGTTCACCATTGCAAAATAATAACACAGGTGGTCCTTGCGAAAAGCATACGGCAATTCAATATAAGCTAAGTTCTCCAATACAGAACATTTTTTTCAGTACAGAGCCTATTTGAGCAAACGCTTGTACTTAAATTTGTGTGTTTTCGTGACATGACTAAATTGTAACCTGGCGATGATATCCTGAACTATATTTTCGGGCTGCAACTCGAGGATTGTGGTAGCAGTTTTAAGTCAGAAACTTCTCAATTCATAAACCCACGATGCGATGAATGCTCCCCGTCATAAATAGCTGAGCACAGAAAGGTAGCTAAGGATGTAGCGGCCCATCATCCACCACTGTAAGCACCACTTGAGAATAATTCTGAAGCTTTCGGCAGCGGTAACCTTACAATACAATGTGCACAGTATGTATTCTGTTTTACCTCGCTTGAACTCAGGGACTCCAGGAAGGTGGACGTCCATGGCCCTGTGGTGGAGTTCACGCATTCTTGACACGCACTGATCAGCACTGCTGGCACTTGAGCTGGTTAGGATACAGAGTAGTGCTGATTTTCTCTCAATTTATCAAAGTCTTTCTGCAAATCAGGGATTTAACCATTTTGCAGCAAGAAGGAAGGATGGAGCAGCAACGTCTTCCAGCTTATGCCACAATTTCGTCACAACACCATACCGCAAGCCTTGCAAGCCATGGCACCAAGAGTGAGCACTTTTGTCCACATTAGATCTTCAGAAGATTCCAGCCTACTTTTACAAATTGGTGCCCAAAATGTACCATGCAGAACAAACACGGACACCAAATTTAGGCAGTTACAACATAAACTATAACCAACAATGACATCACTTGAATTATTGCTGCGAGAGTAGGATGTTTCTCCGTGACCAAAATTCTATTCAACACATTGTAGAATCGTCACTTGAAAATAAGAAAAGAATTCAAGGCACGGAAGTGTGCCACTTTGAAACTTGTGGGTGTTGTACTAAGGCGCATGACCGTTCAGAGGACCTCATAGGACATTGCCATTCCTTTTTTCTGTGTTTCGTGATATCAAGTGTTGGAGCATGGGTTTGTAGCAGCAAAAGCGGGTATCTTTGAAATGCTGTTTCCATGTATACAGGAAAATACGAGTCACAACGAACGTTTATGCAGCCAAATGTGCCTGAACACAGGCCATACACGCACAAAAATATGCGCAACTTTAGCAGGTTATTCGCTTAAGGTACTGGTAGGATGGCCAGGTTTCCCGAGGAAGCAGAGCGTCATGTATTCAAAACCTAATTTTATCATATTGCCAATACCAATTTGTGTTTTAGAGTGTGCTCGGCCAAGTGCAGCTCATATTGTAATACAGGCAATAGTCATATAACTATACCCATAGATGATCTGCGAAAAAAAGGCCCTCTTGTAATGGGCTACACACTTTTCTCACTAAAATGACCAGACAGCGCTTATGCACAGCTTGGCTGTGCCTGCCATTTCATCCTTATGCTTTGTAAGCATAACGATATTATGTGAAGGAAAGTTTTACATCCAACTGAATGAAGCCAGAAAGCTACAAAAGAAAGCTATACCACTTTATCCGAAACTTCGCAGTCGAAGAAAATTTCGTCGTGGTCAAGGATTTGAACCCCGGAACACCGCTTAACCGGAGCTGTCGCTTTGCCAACTCAGGTAACCAGGAGGATAGTCATTTGTTGTGCGAGAGTGAATTGATCCAACTCAAAATGAGGACAGGTGTTAATCGACCAGATTTCGGGGAAGAAAAATATGACATCCACCAGAATGTAGACGTACGGATACAAAGGAAAGCTTTGCAGTTGAAGAAAAATTTGCCCTGGTCCTGGCTTGAAATGCGACACCCCCTGCTGAACTTTTCATAAACTGCGAAGTTTCTGAGAAAGCAGTATAGCTTCCCTTTGTAGTCGTAGGGCCACATTTAGGTGGACAACTTACTCCAACTAGGCGATTTACCGTAAATCTGGTAGCATAAGACTATTATCCACTGCACGAAGTAGGTTGCCAGTGAGCTCCTCTCCTGATTGCTAGTTTGTTTGGGGAGGACTTTAAGAGCGTCGCTTTTCTTTTTATCTCGTGTGGTGTCACGATGTCAGCAACCAAAGCAAAGACTCCCAAAACAAAACTGCTTCCCCTGGTCTGGATCGAAACATGGTACCTCGCGTAGCAAAGCCAATGTTCGTGTCTCTGCTCCACAAAAAGTCTGAAATCAAAAAATGACCCAATTTCTCTTGGCGCTTTTTAAAAGTGATACTGAGTGTTCAGATAAACTCGAAAAATTAAAAGTCATCATTCACCCTACGAAGCTCAAGGCTACAACATTGCGCCGAAACAAATGAAAATCCCTGCGGTTTCTCTAAGCTATCAGTAGTTCAAATCTTCCAGTTTTCGCATTTTGGTGTGTCCGGTCACTACGATAACTGCTAATATTTTGTTGCTTTCTTAATTACAGTAAAACCTTTTTAATTCGAACTGGAAGGTAACCTCAAAATATATCGAATTAAGCCCCGTTGAATTAGTTGGAGGGTGCTAGAACGAATCAAAATCACGCCACAGTGCGTGGGCGGAAATTAAACAAGCCAACTATGGACTCGTTATCATTATTTTTTTGCTCGCGCATGTTGATGGCAGGTAATTTCGCAAATAATGTTTTGTAAACCTAATGGCATGTACCGGAGCACTGGCGCCGGTAGCGTGGCGCCTTTTGTACAACCCAAATAAGCTGTTGCATTTGCGTAGTGCGGGCGCCACGCTGTTGTTATTGTGTTTCGTTATTTTCCATTTCTTGTTTTGCATGACAGCGCTCTTGTTTTGCAAGAGTAGTGTCATGAAGAGGGCGAACTTTGTTCAGAAAACAATCAGCTAAAGGTTTGTTGAGAGGTTTCATGGTATGAAAAACAACTTTGAGTAAGTTTCTCTGTTTGTCTCTTTAAAGTAAATAATGCAGCATTCATATCAAGTGCATCTCCGCGTTGAATTCTTACAGCTTACCTTAGGCCCTTGCATAAGGCTTCACTGAATACTACCGTTCAAAAACCGGGAAAAATGTTCGACAAAAGTGTTTCAGCAACACTAGAGAACCACTGTCGAAAACAAGAAGCTACAGGGAGGTTTTCCGCTGTCTCAAAACCAGTAAACCTATCACGTTTAGAATAGCCACCAGGAAATGCATAGTAAGTAAGGGCGACTTTATCATGGTTAAAGTTGTCGAATTGAACAACAGTTCCTCTTGCAGTGTATGGTTCCATCAGTGGCATCTACGATGTCACTAAGCAGAAACATGAATTTGCCGACTAACTTTGTTCACAGGTCGAAAAGAATTGCCCCGGTCAGGAATGGAGAAAAGATTTACGTCGAATGCGGGGGAATGATTATTGGAGAGTGAAAATTTATTCATAATTTTTTTTGACCTGGTCAAAACCAGTGCTCCTCGTTCTCGGCTGACGCACTGGTAAATGATAAGGTATACAAACAGGCAACATATAAGTTAAGCTAGTAAATGAAAATGGGTAAAACTAATGTGTACTTATGTGGAGAGACATCGCAGCAAGACAATGATTAGGCGAACCACGCGAGATGGTATAATGATGTATTTAAAAGTTTGCATTGATCGGAGCATGCACAGATGCTACATGATAACCTTACCTTCTTACTCCTTCGACATATGCATCACTGCACTATGCTCCACTCGTGACAACATCGCCTTGTGACATAGCCCCGCCGTTGATGGCACCGTCACGGTGAAAGGCATAGTAGGTGGGCGAGTGGGGTGATCATAAATGAAGCCATAAGAATGTGCTCTGAATCCATCGTTACTTCCACGGTTGAGCATGATAAAACCTCTGAACCCCACCCCTGAACAGCGACGCCTGCCACCCCTTTGGAGAAACAAAGGACCACTTGAAGACGCACCGAATTAGAGGCCAGAGGAACGGCATCTTCGTCCGATAATTTTGCGGCATGCTGGCGCTGAGCTTGAATCGGCTGTTTATAGGCTGGGGACAAGGTTTTGCGGAGTAGTCATGTCCGTGCTTCCCCCTGTGTTTGGGCATGACGACGAGACCCCAAGGGCTAGAAGAGTCCGCTTTAGCTAGCCAGACACGACCCTTCACAAATATATGTTATGTGGTTGCATGAAAATGAGAACGTGTGCAACGGGTGATGGTTAAATGATGTACTTACAAGGTGACACATTTCGTAGCGCTGAGCCGCGTATGCGCCACACGCCGATTTTTCTCTTTGGATGTTGGGATCATTGCACTAAGTTCCACTCGCGTCGTTGTCGTCTTGTAAATTTATACTGGTGCCGAGTAACCAAAAAAGCGAAAACTTTTTCTAAACAACAATAACTCGGAGTTTGTTTGTAGTGCATGCCTTGATGAACACATAGAAGTATACACAATATAGATCTTTCGAGGGAGAAATTATGATACTTTTAGGTAGCGGCGAAATTGAACAATGTTACGCAAAAATGTTATAACGTAGAAAAAATGCTAATAAGAGCATGCTGGTATTGGTTTTCTCGTACTAGGCTCAGTGATCTGTCAACAAAAATGCAGCTGTGTGGGCGCCGGGGACTGCTTGGCACTTGCAGGTGAACGGAGCTCGCAAGAAAACGGCAGCCAGAATATTCTCGAGTACTGTTACAAAAAGGAAACCAGGTTATGCCTGGAGTGACTGATGAACATATTCTCCACTTTGAGAAGCTCGAGAATTCCGCAGTGCAACGAATGGCTCAGTTGTTTGTAACGGCAGAGTACAGTTCTAGTGAAGTGCCGCTGAGTCAATTCTAGTCGATGTTACGGTGAAGAACTTCAAAAATTCCAAATTTATTCGCAGCGCCAAGCTAAGCTACAGGCAGGGCGGGGTAGATATGCGAGGAAGCATAATCATTGGGTATAACTTCTGGTCAGCCGTCAAGCCACGTAAACCATACGAATACGGGAGTTCAAATATGAATTGAAAATACATTTTCTAATAATTATAGCATCGAAATTCTGCAACACAGTAGCGTGATTTTGGGTTCACCAGCCGAGAGTGCGAAAAGGTGCAAGAGAAAGTCTCTCGACTCAAACTCAGAGGTTAATCCTTACGAGAACATAAGTGCCCGGTATCAACGAATGAAAGCTGTGAACTTAAACAATGGGGGTTCTTTTAAGAACGACCCAAGAACCGTAACAGTAATGGGCACTGTGATAAACCTACCGGTGCTGAAACCATCCGGGAAACAAAACACCTGTGACCCTACTCAGCCTTCCCTGTTGAGCTATCTGCTTTTTTTGTTATGTATATTCGAATGTGTCCGATGTCCCATTGCTCCAAAATATTTTCCTGTTCCTCCCCGATTGATGCAAAAATAGAAGAGTAATTGCATTTGGTTATGTTTTTACACATGCGCTAGTCGTGGACACTGTCAATCGTTAGAGATTGAACCAGTGGCGTATAATCAGTAACAGGTAGTTTGTATTTGCGTTTGCAATAAAGTCTTACGCATGTAACATGCCTTAAGATTATACCGCAATCTCAGTTCTTTTGCAAAATCTATACTTCTTCTCGACTCTCTGCTAATTGTGAATTCTCGCAGTAAAGCTTGATCGGCGAACAATTGTATAATTTCTTGCAGTTAGAATTATCGGTACGTCAGAATTTTGTCATACTTGAAATACCATTAAAACTTGAAATTTGTCAATTTAGGCCGTATTCGGGTAAAATTTCGGAATGGAATGTGTTAGATCAAAAACGTGGGTAAACAATTCTGGTAGTTCTGTATTTATGTATGGCACTTCCTTAAAACATTCATAATTAAGATTAGCGCATATTTAATGGGAGTACTACATAAGAAAGGATAGCGAGAGGAAAATACCAATAAACTTGGCGAAAAGTTTTTTTGTTGGTCTCCAGATCAATGCCTTCCAGGCTTCTGTATCCTAACACTGGTGCTTGGAAGTATTGGAGAGAAGTAATCAAGAAGAAATGAAATAGTTCATAATACCTAAAGTGAGTGGTTGTTTGGTGTGTCAACAAATAAATTTGCAGCTGCAAAATACCGCTTACAGTATTTCAATCTTATACATTAATCCACTGATTTTATGCTATAAACAATATCTCCAACAAAAATAGCAAATCCAGGCAGCAACAAGGTTACATCGGGTGCTTACTGCACTGATAGAATGAAAGTAATATATAGAAGGGCCACAAAAACCGCACCGCCAAAAATTGACTCAGCCTGCACTAATGGTGCAACGCTTGATAAGCAGCAAAGTGGGTAGCCCCTATCTCATCTTCGGATACCCACCTACTACACCTTATCTAGTGGAGGCGCACGCTCAAGCATAAATGACGCTGGAGCACATGAGCATTTTTCCACCTGTTGCACAGTTACTTGACGGCTTGAAAGCGATGGTGAGACTCGACGTAGGCACGCCTAGGGTAGCCCAGCGAGCGCAAACATATGAACAGCTGCGTCAGGGGTTGCTATACAACGAGAGGTGACTTCACCGCTCCGAGAGTTTTGTGTTAGACAGACGGATCACACTGTGCCTAAACACCTCTGCAAGTAAAAGTATATTACAAATTATTTCTTGGTGTATTCGCATCCAGACGAAAAGAGGAATGGAGGGGAAAACTCAAACGTTGTATTTAACAAAGAAATAAAGAAATGAATATGTCCGATTTTGGCACACGCACAAGTAAAAATAGAAGTGCGAAATTGACCAAACAGTTAAAACAAAGACACAAGACAAATAAAAAAGCAAACCCTGAAATCTTTGCTCAAATAAAAAACACACTGAATGGTTTTATAAAGGCTAGTAAAACACAAAAGATGACAATTTCAAGATTTTTGTTCACAAAGCCTTTTGAAAGGGGGCGAGAAAATTGCCTCATTTGTTTTAGGTGTAGTGTGTACTTGTATTTGATAGAACCGGTGCGTTGATGCATAAAGGAGCAGACTTTCTCACTTCAGTGATGCCTAAGCGAGTCTTTAAAATTGTGCGTTTTACAATCAAGGAGTCGTATGGTATTAAAGTAGCAAAAAAATTTATGTAGGCATTGACGTTTGGTCGTGTTTTAGACAAACGAAACATCTTTGGAATTTTTACGGGCTTTACCAAGTGGACAGCAGTATTCTTTAATATTGTAACAAGCGCACACATACAATGTGTATTTTTTCGCATCATTTTGCCGAGAAGCTTACCACAGGGTTGTTTACTTATACGTGAACTTTTAACGTTCTCCACCACCCGGCTGACTTTTTTATGCTCAAAACGACCCTCGTGTATTCTTCGCGTTCTTTCTTTGCCACAAGGATAACTCATTTTGAAGAGAGAATGTATCACTATTTCATCTAATCGACAAAAACGTTCTTTTTTTAGCATTCTTCTTAACCTAATTTTATGAGTCAAAGAGGAATTACGCAAGAAAATGAAAGGTCGGCGTGCAAACACTGTAGCATTTGTTTTCCGTACCTTGCCTCTTATGTTACTTTGTTGAATGCCTCATCGCCGCGTGTTTATTGTCTGAGTTTTTAGCAGAGCACAAGTTTACTGCCAGACACTTTGTTCCCGTAGGAAGCTGCGTGGTCCTTGTCAACGTGATATCGGGTGTAGGTGCGGGGTACAGGCTAACTAAACCGCTTATGAACCACCCAGCGAGCCGAGCTCCTTCCAGACGCTGACAGAACGCTCTTCAAACCGAGATTGGACAACTGCCCAAGTACGTGGACGAAGACAACCTGACCGCGCCATGAACCACATACCGTGACTGACGCAGCCGCCCTCTTGTAATTCTGCAGTAACATCACCAGCCACTCTCAATTCCTGGGTCTCGATCGGAAGAGCACGTAAAATTCCGAAAACATCTCGAGAGGCACAGGGAATTCAACCAAGACCATGATTAGAAAACGCCGAGGCAGCTGTTTATTTAGGCCAGAACAATCATAACACTTCTTCTGGCATGTCAGTCGAGAACAACAAGAGCACTAACCACCTGTTGGCTATTCAAGAGTGACTTTAATAAAACAGAAACTACCCTTGTACTCAAAAAACAGGCCGACCGGTTGCTCCGAACACCAACGCACCATGCCAAAAAAAGCGTTCGCGCAGTTGTTAAGAAAATGAAGAGTATATTTCACCGTGCAGATTCAGGATTGAAGCAAGTGAAGCAACCCCCCTCCTATTGTAAGAGATGCTGCCAGAGCTCCTAGCTTGCATCATCGGTTCTCCCCAAAAGACGGTCGCTAAATTCACATGGGAGGGAGAAGCTATAAAAAAGATACATTTTCATGAGACAGTACGATCGGAAATGTGCTTTTTATGCCGAACGTCGTCGTTGCAGTCGGTGTCACAACAGCTACTTTCCGTGAAACGAATTCAGTAGTACGTGAAGAGGTGCGCAACGCTTCCTAAAGGTACCACTACCTCAAGTCGTTTTCCTCGCTGACAATTAGAAAAGAGGTACAGCAAGCACTAGAAACTTTAAGACACCAAGAGAGCCCTTTAGGCATCAAGCCAAGCCCAACGAGGAAGAGGTCCGTTAGCTGCTCGACCTGCATCTTCTCCCAAGGAGCCTTCGTACTGTCGTCCTGTGTAACCTACCTAACCACATTTTGTAGAACACCCTGAACCAGAAAATACTGTCGCGTAGGAACGACCGTTAATATTCTGTATGCTATAATTGGGGAGAGTAAGGTCAAATCTATCGTCGCAGCCAATACAAGAGACCTGAACTGCTAGTCTTCCCTATCGACACACACTCCCGTTACCCTAAAAACGCCCAAACGAGTTGAGGAATACGTACCCAAGAGCAGCCCACACACACAACCCTCCACTGCTCGAGGAGTCAAAGCAGCAACAAGAACTTTATGCGTTGGATGTCTCAGGGGGCGTACAGGAAAAATAAAAGCAGCAGCTTCCAGGGGTTGAGCTGAACAACGGCAAAGAAAAACAATCCCAAAACACCATGACCTACCCATGAACAGAATTTATGACGCTATCACAGCACTACACCAGGATTCAACCCTGACGTAACCAAAAAAAAAAACGGCATCAATGCGCCCCGTGAAGGTGGTTCGATTGCGCAACTGTAAACAGCACCCACAGCAAGTACCCATGCGGCGTAACCTGAATTCACAAACGTTGCTCTACAAAGAGTGAAACCAGAGGTGACCGAAAACAGCAGCTACGGCTGAAAGAAAACGGAGAGTATCGTCTGGCGATAAGTGAGCTGTTTAGGGCACTTCGTGGTTATCGGAGGGCGCTTCATCGAAGCGACACAGTAGACACATAGATCTCACGAATGTTTTATGTGCCGCCACCAGGAAGCGCCTTACGCACTATCCCCTTTTGTGGCGCTTTGAGGTCGCCGCTAATCAAAACCACGCGAACGCTGTTTTGCTGCATTATGCGGTTTCCACTTTACACGATGGCGTTGAAGGTGTGCTGGTCGTAGATATACCACTGCACTCGTTGAGTGCAAAGGCTGTCTCCGCCTCCAAGCGGAGAGTAGCGTTTTGATTAAGACGGCTGGCGGTCGGTCAGTTACTCTATTCTGTTAAAGATTTCATTTCTGGCGCTGCGGGAAACTTTTTATTTCTTCAGTGGAGTTTCCTGCGGACGCCGACGGTCGTTACAGATCCTTTGGTATGAACACCTGCCACAACCAACGTAGCCGTAAAGAAACAAAAATCGCTCGCAGCCACCGACCACAAACGCCGATCATCCGTGATACGATGCATCAACGCAACGTAAAGTCAATCTAAAGCAAGCTTAACATCAGAACAAAGGCGGAATCCTTACATCTGCAGCTTCGCGTACTTTAAACTTAAGGTTTTGAACCACGTCTTCAAGACACGAGAGGTCGTGCCTGAACCAGCGGAAATATCAGGCATACACAACTTTACGTCGCCGAGATTCAAGGAAGAAGTGCGCAGAATATTCTCTCTCTGCCCGTGGTACGGGTGCGTTGCGTGAAATTTCGCTGCAATTGCTGGAACCTCAGGTTGCATGATTAAAGACAGCATTTAGTTGGCGTGGGTAGTTCAACACTGCCTATAAAGTAGTTTCTTACACCAGCCGAGCGTTAACAGAACAGAAAACAATTAGGCATTTAAATGCAGTGCCTCGGCATAAGAAATGCGCGTACTAAAGTAGTTCGGATTTCTACGGCAGGCCAAACAATGGTGATAGCATAATACCTTGCAATGTGGTTGGTCGCGAAGAGGGAAACCAGGTGAAGGCCCCTGTCCCATGTTTTGCCGATGAAGCCTAGCATGCTGCAATACGAGGCGAAAATCATTGAAAATTCGACATGAAGCATTTGTAACCTTAATGCATGTCACACATTCCTCCCGATTCACCACCACACGGCTCCCAAGAATACGCCAATTTATCAAACATCTTGGCGGAAAGCTACCCAGCCGTTCAGCATCATTCCAACCGCGAGTTTCCTACCAGAACGACTAAACCTCTTCGAAGGACGCGACATCAGCACGCCAACACCTTTTAGGTTAAAATACGCTGCGTTCTATTTATTCCAACCAAAGACCAGACACTCTTGCTATTTTATACTAGAATCAGCTCTCAGATAACTCCGTTAACCTAATTACTGCAGCTCATTTTTCAAAGAGTCAGAAATATTTAGCTTCTAAAATATATATATCTATATATATATATATAAATTTTCCTTGTTTGAATCATCTTTATCATGTACTCTGGCGTGCCTGAATTTAAAACAAAAGCCCGATATTTTGTGTATCGTTATTGTAAAAGTGCGGAGTTTTCCGAAATGTTTTTATTCAACATGATGAAATTTTCTGCTGACCTGGCATTGCAATGTAACTCGAGGTGCGACTTGCGAAGCATGATTACTGCAATGAACAAGTAGAATAGAGTCGTTGTCCAGAAAACATTTTGCAGGAGAATAAACTAACGTAAATAGCCTTGGGAGAGCACAGCGGCTGGAGATAGGTGGCGAGGTAGTTGAAGTGGTATGCGAATATATCCACTTACCATAAGGAATAACTGTGGATCCCAACCATGCCGCAGAGATATTTAGAAGGATAAGAACGGGGTAAAGTGAAATCGGCCGGTATTCGCCGACATTGCCCCTGAAAAGAAATGTGTATAAGAGCGCCATTGTAAAGGCTAGTCAATACGGGGCAGAGAATTAGAGGTTCACAAAAAGGGTTCAACTTAAGTTGACAACGAATGAGCGAGCAATGTAGCGGAATATGATAGGTGTAACGTAAGGGACACGAAGAAAACAAAGTGGACCAGAAAACAAACTTGTTAAGGACATATTAGTACAAATTAAGAAAGAGATATCGGCGTGGGCAGGGCATGTAAACGAAAGCAACGTAACCATTGGTCATTAAAAGTAACAAAGTGGGTCTCTAGAGAAGGGAAGCATGGTAGGGGGAGGCGGAAAAGTAGGTTGCCAGATAGGAACAAGAAGAGGACGAGATGCGGTCACTGACCAAGTCAAGGTGAAAACCCAGATACGTTTCGGAACCCGTACGAGTTCCATGATCCCACTAAGCAGCCAAGAGCCGTAGGTCGCTTCTTATTCTAGAATGTGACATATTGAACGGGTCTTCATTACGAAATGAACGTAATGAACTAGTCTTAAACGTACGTTGTATCACCTGCGGCCCTTTAGGGCCGCAGGTGATACAACGTACTACGTACTACGTACTACGGTGATACAACGTAAAGAGTAATAGGAGGAACAAATACTTTATTTCACCACACGCTTTATTGCTTCAAAGAGATATTCTTAGTAAGGGTAAATCATGAACGGTGATTGGCTGAGTTGCAGTGGTGTAACACATGAGTGGAGACTTTTTACAAAATTAAACGAAGCTCTATCTCGGCGTTAGACGATGCTGGTTCTCCGTCTCTGCCGCCGCCAACAGAGGAGACGAGATCGGCGGTGGAGACGAAGAAGGAGTAATAGGAGGAACAAATATTTTATTTCAAATTCCTTTACGGCCAAGAAGGCAGCCGAGGAGAGTGTTTTCTTCTTAACTGGAGCCCATACGCAGTCCGAGTCGCTTGTGCTCTGTGCATCAGCTGAAGCTGGGTAGGTCGAGAGTGGCTCGGCAGCAGCATCAACCATTTCTCTTATTCACTAGCTGACGGAAAGAGAGGAGGACGCTCGAGGGCTAAAGTCGCACACCCCGATTATATGGCGTAGAGTTACCAACCTCTGGGCAAATTTACATTCACCGTCGTATTGACTGAGCGCTTTAAGTGATCTCGCGTCGGGTATGGGAAGGAGCCGTATTGTATAAGCCAGAAGGTTGTTTGTTGGTCTGTGAAAAGGTTAAGGTAAACTTAAAGTATGGTCTGTCTCTGAGGGCGATAATGCTGGGTTATGTTCATGAAGGACACAAGCGGGTGACTGTTCACGTGCAACTCCAAAAGCACGGGATGTAAAATCGCAGGCTTGTTGGTGGGCGTATCCGTGTCCTCCATGGAAGTGTGAGCGAGCGTCCAGATGAGCTGTATTGAACGGTGTGGGGAGTGGGTTTTTGCACATGACGTGCAGGTCGGGTCACCCATCCCGACTGGAAATTGCGGTAGGCTTGTTGGGAATTGGTGATTACGTTCCGAACCCCTGGTTGAGTAAGAGCCAAGACGACAGCTGCCTCTTTTGCTGCCGTCATATCTTGTATCGTGAGTGAGGCACACACAAGGAGGTCGGTTCTGGAGGTAGCCATGATGATGGCGTACTTCAGTCCTCAATGTTGGGAGCCGTCTGTGTAGATAACTGCACGATCCCCAACGATGATGGTGTTTAGCGCTTGAGCCCGTGCTTATCGGTGACCCTTGTCGTGTGAGGGGTTTTTATCTGCGAGCAAAGCGAGCAACTTTATATCTTTCCGCCAAGAGTTCTGGAGTACATCAAACGGGTTATATTCTGTGCTGCGGAGCCAATCAGGTAAAAGATTTTGCGACCCGCAGCAGTTCTGCTCATTCGGAGCTTCTGGTTAGAAAGATGGCCCTCTATCGCCTCTTCCACCGTGTTTGGAAGCCCCGTGCTCTCTCTGTGGAAAAACTCGTGGGAAGAACAACTTCCAGCTCAACCACCTTTGTTATCATTTTGAAAAACATCTTTTGTCCTCCTTATCGAGAAGACAAGGGGTTGACCTAAGTGATTCTCGAGAGGAAAAGGCTTGCATTGATCGCAAGGTATCTGATTCCTTGATATCTGTATTCTTGGTTCCCACCCCCGTGATCATGTGTATGATTTGATTGATGCTGTGTTTGAGGTGGTACAAGGATACCTGACTCTTGATGCTGGCTTAGAGATGTAAGCACCGGATCTTGTAGCTGGGGCTTGGAATGATGACCTAGCTGTTAAGGAGTATTTGAATGTGTTCCTTGATGTGTCGTTTGGGTGAGGGGGGATGAAAGGGAGCTGTGATTTTTTACATGAACACTGGACCCCACAGGCTTTAGCACATTGGTGTACTTGAAGTTAGATGCCATGCGTTGGTGTGAGATTCCTTTAATTTTTGTAACTCATAGCACACGCGCATGGCGCGAACAGGGCCGCTAGACGTACCGTGGGTGGAGCGCACTGCGGCGCGAGAAGTCGAGCGACGCTATCACGTGGCATTCAGGGGAAATGCGGGGGGTAAACCTGTAGATGTGCTTGGTTGGTCTATGCCCTGTCTTCCGCGTTTCCGGGTGGGCTCGTAGCTAAATCGTTCAGACAACAGGCTCTCGCTTTGTTGCTCTATTAGTTGCAGGTTCGATCCCTGTCGGTGGCAGTATATTTTCGGGAATGACTACCTGTAGAAAAGAACACAGGCCGGCGCGCCACTAGCAACTCATTTTTATTTGGAAAGAACAGACAGTTATAATGTGTAAAAGCGCAACCTCATTATGTTTTCACACGAGTACATAGAAAAAAGTATACAAATGAAACAAAAACATTGTAAAAAAAAACAGAAGGTGTTATGCAACATGGTCAATTCACGTGCGGTTTCAAATATTCCAGTTCCCCATTCTGCAGTCTCAGTAAATGCTTACTAACGCACACGGAACCCTCCCGGCTGATATGGCACACTTCAATTACCTCTCTTTGGGTTCTTCCCTTGTGTCTGTACATGACTTGCGTCTTATCAAAGAGAGGCCTGCCCCCATCATTTTCGCAATCCTTACAGTTCACTCCATACAATGCCATTGCAGTATATTCGTTTATTTTTTGCGGGAGTTTTCTGTTGACACCAACAGTCGTGAATGAACCCTTTGGAGGTAGAGATAAATAGCTTTCTTAAGAAATTATCCGCATCAATTAGGATTGGTCACGCCGAGTGTGAAAGGACTGTAAGAGTAGACAAACGAGGGCACCACCAATACCGTTATCAGGGACAAAGGCTACATCATCGAAAAGGTCTGTGCGAACTGCGTTTCCTCTGCATCCTGAGATATTGCTCGCTACCCTTGCTACTAGGGCGGTAAGAGTGTCTGATAAGAAAATTATCTGATTCACCTTAGAGTTAACCAACAGACGTCTAAAGGCCCGCAAGAACCGCCAAGGGAAGCCCCATCAAAATCTTTATGCACAACAAAAACTACTGAATCAAGAACTGATGCATCAATAATTGTAAATAATTCGTGCGGTTTTGCTGTTCTGTGTGTTTACAAGGCGAGCACCGAGGTCTGCTAAGAAAACCAACCGAATCTTTCGTATTTTCAGTTGTAACGCCGAAATTCTATAAGAGCCAAAAAAAGTGCCGGCATTCTTTTCTCTGCTCAATGAGTACCGCGATCCGAGAGTTGGTGTGCGAAGTGGTTTTTAAATACATGAGATAGTGCTGGTTGCTCGTTTTGCAGGGGAGGAATTGCGTTGTGGGAAAAAACATTCAAAGAAGAAAATTCTACAATTATGATCGAAAATAGGCTGAAAAAAGATTGAACAAAAACTGTCTTCAAGAATATTTCGCGCTCTGAACGACACAGGATCATAACAGATAAAGGGATATATCTCATTACAGTTTCTGCCAGGATCGGCTTAGGAAATTCATCGAAATTATTTAAATTTTGACACCTTTGTGCACCAAAAGCAAGAAAGAAGAGCCAAGCAACCCTCCGCCTACCATGAAATCCGCGAAAAAGTTGCAGTGATAAATAGAGGCTGTGCGAAGTACCTTTTGACTTCATCGTGAGTTGTATTGCTTGGAGCTCGATTTACGTTGATTGCAAAATATTCTGCAATGAAAAGATTAAAATCATTTATTGTATTTTGATTTTCATTGTAGATAAGCAATACGAGCAGCCCAAAGAAGCGCTACACGACCGGTATGCGCTGAAAAGGATAGGAATCGATGGAGGCTGTACGAAGTGCTTTTTTATAAATCATGAGATATTGCTGGCCGATAAGTCTACCTGGGAAGCGTCGCGTTGTTGCAAGCACACTATCACAATCTTTTATTATTTGGAAATTTCGATCCCAAGAAAGCTTTGAAAAAACGCGAAGGAATCTCTGCCTTCACTGATATCTGCTATAAAAAAAAATGACCAAGAGATGGTGTGTGAATCTTTTTTTTTTTTCACTATATTATGGGATATTTCTGGCTGTTCTTTCTACCTGGTGAGTTGCGTTCCGTATAGCGAACAATCACAGTCGAGATTCTATGACTTCGAGAGCCAATACCCAAAAGAGCAGCCAAAGTAACCCCCCGCACGGGGCACCTTGAGTAATCTTGGTGACGGTGTTGGCGACACCGCGGACCCCGAGCCCCCATACTTTGCTGTAATCTACCGTGGCTACGAGTTGTAAGGTGAAGGGCAGAAACCACAAACGGTGGGCGTCGGAGCCCAGGTCAAGCTCCGGCGGATGGGCTCCCTGTCTGTTTACCAGGCAGGGAGCTCCGGGACCTCTCAGGCTATCAGGGTAAGGTTTGAGAAGGAAGTACCCCCGTCCCCTGCTTTTTTCAATATCGCATGGCTTTTTCTTTATCCCCCCAATCCAATGATCGGCCCCCTAAAAGGGGCCGCACCGAAGTACTAGCTAAAGGTAAACCAGAACATTTCCACAAATTTCTTGTCATTCACTCTGCAGAAACCACTCCTGTTGCAAAGAAGTCTGTCATTCTGTTGGCAAAGTGCATTGAGTCTGTTGTTGGTTCAGACTATGATGCTAAGAAACTCGCCTCAGGTGATGTACTGGTCGAAGTAAAAAGAAAAAATCAGAGTGAGAACCTACTGAAACAGACGACGTTGGCCAACTTGACTGTCACTGTGACACCACACCGGACCCTCAACTCCTCGCAAGGAGTCATATCAGAGAAAGAACTAGAGTCTGAGACGGAAGCAGATCTTCTTGAGGCGCTCCAACCTCAACATGTAACTGCAGTAAAACGAATCGTGATTCGGAGAGCAAACCAAGAAATTCCGACAAAGCATCTAATCCTAACGTTTGATCGCACAACGCCTCCAGAAAAGGTCAAAGTGGGTTTTCTTAGCTGCAACGTACGACCGTATGTCCCTAATCCGAGGCGCTGCTTTAAGTGCCAACGATACGGCCATGGAACCCAATCATGCAGAGGGAAGTTGACATGTGCCAACTGTGCTGAGACAGGTCACTCCTCAGAAGCTTGTGAAAGCACCACTCAGAAGTGCCCGAATTGCAGCGGACCGCACGCTGCTTATTCGCGTGCGTGTACACAATTCAAGGCCGAAAAGGAAACAATTCACATAAAAGTAAATGAAAACATCACCTATCCAGAAGCGCGCCAAAAGCACAAGCTGCTTTCGGCCACATCGTACGCAGACGCCGCCCGCCGGGGGTGGGGCGGCGTTTGGTCAGCACGGCAACACAGTGCAGCCTTCTTGCTGACGTGTTGTTGTCCCAACCCCCAGCTGAGCAGCCACCTGCTGCCTCTACAACACCTGTAGAGGCTGCGGGGGCCCCGTCTCTTGCCGGACTGCCTTCGGTAGTCCAGAGTAGTCAGGAATCGCCCAGTGTGGCGACTCCAGCGAATGTGGCGAGTGCGATCGCCGCTGGGAGCTCTGCCGCTCTCACTGTGTCCTCTCCACAGGCCCTAGGGACACCTGAGGGCACGGAGGAGATGGACACGGTAGGGCCTACAGAAGCTCCCATCCTAGCCCCGCCGCCTGCCCCGCCCGCGGCGCTTGCGGCTGGAACCAAAGGCACCCGTAAGGGTGCCAAGTCCAGGGGGCCCGGTCCGCCGGACACCCCCCGAACATCTGATGAGGAAATGGACGTCGGACCGTTCCTGTCTGCATCGCTCCGCAAGGAACGGGCTGCGGCGTCCAAACCAACAGAAAAGCCAAAGAAACCCGCTCCAAGAATACAAGCCCCGATAGACAAAACATGAACCCACACACACATTCCAGTAGCTCTTAAAGGTACATAATGGGAACAGAAAATATCATCCAGTGGAACTGTAGAGGCCTCCTTAACAATCTTGATGATGTCTACGAAATATTGCATTCCAATCAGCCAAGTGTGATGTGTTTACAAGAAACACATTTAAACTCCAAACACACAAATGTCTTGAATAGTTACATGGTATTTAGGAAGGACAGGGCTGGTGGTGGTACATCTTCAGGTGGTGTGGCCATCATTGCCCGAAAATCATTGGCATGCCACCCTATCCAATTACAGACTGTCCTTGAGGCTATTGCCATTAGAACCATAATTTTCAATAGGCTAATAACAGTGTGCTCCATCTACATCCCTCCTGATTTCCAGCTTTCAAGCTCCGATTTCGAGGGCCTTGTAGATCAGCTACCAGAACCTTTCATTCTTATAGGTGACCTCAATGCACACAACACTCTTCGGGGCTCTCACCGCACAGATGCCCGAGGTCGCCTAATCGAAAAATTTCTAATATCTTCAGGAGCATGCCTATTTAACAAAAACAAGCCTACATACCATAATATAGCACACAACACTTATTCACACCTCGACTTGGCCATTGGCTCTGCAGTACTCTTTCCATCACTTGAATGGGATGTTGGCACTAACCCATACGGTAGTGACCACTTCCCTACCTCACTAACATACATAGATAAGGGCCCTAGGAGTTCCCCTTCCCATTGCAAGTTTATAGAAGCAAGAGCAAACTGGAACACATTCACAGAGACATCTCAACTGCACTACAGAGACATAGCACACTTACCTGTAGAGAAGGCAACCCAGCTCGTCACGGAGCACATTCTCGCCGCCGCCAAAAAGTCAATACCCCAGGCCTCTGGGGCCCCGCGCAACCCGAGAAGGCCCTGGTGGAATGACGACTGCAAGCGTGCGCGGGAGGCCCAGAACAAGGCGTGGGGCATCCTCCGTAGACACCCCACAAGTTTTAACCTTATTTCTTTCAAAAGAGCGAAGGCATTAGGTAAGCGTGTGCGCCGTGAGGCAAAACGGGAGAGCTGGCGCGCCTTTCTCACATCCATAAATTCATACACGGACACCCACAAGGTATGGACCCGAATACGTAAACTAAAAGGACAACACACACATAGCCTGCCCCTGGTTAGCACCACAGGTGACACTCTGGAAGATCAGGCTAACACACTTGCACAACACTTCCAACACGTGTCTAGTTCTGCGCACTATACAAACACTTTTGTGCAACACAAAACATCTGCCGAAAAGAAGCCTATACGCGACAAGAACAAGTCAAAGTCTGGATACAACTGTGAATTTACACTCCATGAGCTGAAGATTGCTCTTGCCACTTGTAAACCTTCTGCTCCAGGTGCAGACAACATTACATACACTATGATTCAACACCTACACGCAGACACCCTTGAGACACTCCTGCACCTATACAACCAAATATGGCTATCGGGGCACCTTCCAAGGCTTTGGAGGGAGGCCATAGTTGTGGCTTTTCTGAAAGAAGGGAAGGACCCTTCTTCTCCCGCAAGCTATAGACCTATTGCCCTGACAAGCTGCCTGTGCAAGCTCTTCGAGAAGATGATTAACCGGAGGCTCATGTACTTTCTTGAGTACAATGGTCTTCTCGAGAGCTGCCAGGCAGGCTTCCGGGCAGGGCGATCCACAAACGATCAATTAGTTGCACTGGAATCTTACATTAAGGATGCCTTTATACACAAACAGTACTGCATGACCGTATTTTTTGATATCGAAAAAGCATATGATACGGCATGGCGTTACGGCATCCTTGCAGACTTAAAATCGTATGGTGTAACAGGTAATATGTTGAACACTCTTGATAGTTACCTGTCCAAATGAACATTTCGTGTGAGAGTCGGGTCAGCACTATCCAAAGTTCACATACAGAAAATGGCGGGCCTCAAGGCGGAGTTTTGAGCTGCACGCTTTTTATCGTCAAAATGAATTCGCTTCGGAAAGCATTGCCTCCATCGATCTCCTGTTTAGTATATGTGGATGATGTACAAATATCTTTTAAATCTTGTAACATATCCATATGTGAACCTCAAGTCCAGCTTGGGGTAAAGAAACTCTCTCGCTGGGCAGACGAAAATGGTTTCAAACTTAATCCCACAAAAAGTACCTGTGTCGTATTCTCAAGGAGACGTGGAGTAAGGCCCGATCCTGAAATAAACCTCAATGGTGACCCAATACCTGTTAAAAGGAACATAAGTTTTTGGGTGTGGTGATGGATGAAAAACTTACATTCATATCTCACATCAAACAACTCAAACATAAATGTCTAAAAACAATGAATAATTTGAAAGTCTTGTCTCACCAATCATACGGTGCAGAATAAACAACTCCTGCTGCGCCTTTATACCGCTTTGGTAGGGTCTCGTTTGGATTACGGTAGTGTTTGTCTACGGGTCGGCCACAAAAACAGCGCTTAAAAATGCTCGACCCACTGCTGCACCTGGGGCTTCGCCTCTCGTGTGGTGCTTTTCGTACAAGCCCTGTCCAAAGCCTGTATGTGGAGTGTGACAAGTGGTGCCTGGAGTACAGCGAATTTATGTTGATCTTTTATATGCTTTGTAAAAATATCATCAATCGACAACCATCCTTTCAAACCTGTTTTTATGGATACATCCACGTCACAGCTGTTTTTAAATCGTCCATCTCTGTCTCTACCTTTCTCACTTAGGGTGAGAAGGGAAGCTTCTGAACTGTCAATCTCCTTTTTGGACACATTCAGAACATCTATCATTGACTTTATAGCCCCCTGGCAATTTCGCCCTGTATTGTGTGACCTGTCCTTACACAATTACAGAAAAGCAGGGTACCACAAATCGCGATTTCACAACATTTTCAGTATCTGCAGCAAAAATACCAGGCTGTAGAATTTTTTAGTGATGCATCGAAAAACTTCCATTGCGGGTGTCTTGTGCTGCGCACGGACCCAACTTTACGGCCTCTACATCGATGCATGTAAATTCGAGCATCTTCACGGCGGAAAGCGTATGGCATTTTTCTTATTGCTGGTCATATTGTTCAACATCACATTCAAAAATCAATCATCTACACAGATTCACTCACCGTTTGTACCGAGCATTATCATCCCAAAAGAGTTTCTAAAAATCACGTCATAAATCTAGTTTTTAAGACTTTAATGTCACCGTATGTAAAAATCTCGAAGTGATTGTATGTTGGGTACCGGGTCACTGTGGGATTGCGGGAAATGAGACCGCCAGACCAAATGGCCGCCGCTGCGGCACACACGAACACAGTGGACATTACAAAAGTACCGTACACCGACCTCAAGCCATACGTAAGAGAACACCTTCGCAGAACCTGGCAAGCCGACTGGAGCACACAGACAGACAACAAGTTACACCTAATTAAACCACACCTAGGACCATACACTTCTGACTCACACAACAGATTCATTGAAGTTGCACTAGCTAGATTGCGGATAGGCCACACACACGCAACACACTCCCATCTGCTCACTGGTTCTCCAAGACCCTTGTGTAGCAGGTGTGGGGAGGGCCTATCTGTAATTCACATTCTCATTACATGCAGAGCACTCCACAGAACAAGACGCAAATATTTCCCACGACTATACAGACAACACATTCCACTACATCCAGCACTGTTTTTAGCGGATGATTCCATAGTCCCCCTACAACGTACTTTTAGGTTTCTTAGCGAAATCAAATTTTTACAGCTTATTTCCCATCACGCGTAATTCTTGCACGTAGTTTCATGCCCTGCACTATCACACCCTGGCCTTTTACACCAGCCATCCTCATCGTCTCACTGATTTTACTATTTTAATCTCTGCTCTTATTGAGTAGTCTTAGGGATTACATCTTCAACCGTCATACATAACCATTGCTTGGGCGCTCTTTGCCCTAGTTGGCCTTGCGCCATAAACATCCAATCATCATCATCATCAGCCAAAGTAACCGCTGCTTATAGTGTTATTTACACTAAATTGTTCGAAAACCAAGGACGGCTGAAGGAATTTATTTTTTCAATTCTTCATGGGATAGTACTGCGCAGTCTTTTAAACCCGAAAGCTGTGATCCTGCAAAGAACACCAAGGAATCACTGGGAATAAATGCTACAATTTAGAGCCCGAATAGCCCTAGACATGAACCGATGACACCACCGCTAGTGCCGTATCAGGAATAAATTGTGCGTCATTGTTAAGGGCGGTTACTTACTTCTTTTCTACAGCATAGGCGATAACTTGCCGCCATTTCGGCCTGTCAAGCGTCATATTCTTCTAAGAAACCATATGAAAAATTTTAGAATTTTGACTTGGAGTGTCAATTTGATCTAACAAGCCAAAAAACTCTACCAAGACGATTATCCACAATTAAAAGTTCAGCAGTTAAGAAGGGTTCAGCGAGTATTTTGAATTAACTCTTGAGATATTGCTCGCCGCTTATAGACAATTCATTGAAATCTTGTACACTTTTGCCACTACGAGCGCAAGTAACCGGGAAGAATAATCACCAAACCCCCTGCCGAACTTGTGTTATATAGAGAATAAAGTTACCAAGAAATTTGATGCAAATTACTTTCTCACTTGAGTACATTTTGCTGGCGAGCACTTCTAAATGAGTGGCGTCACGTTCTGCTATTCATCGGAATCACATAAAACTGCCACCAACACCTTAATCCGCTATAAAAGCTTAGTAATTATGAAGGGCTGTGCAAACCGATGCTCACTGCAATATACGATATGGCACGCGGCTATTTTTACCCTGGTTGCGTTGCGCTCTGCTAAGAATAAAATCTCGAATCAGGTAGTATTTTTGTGAGTTGGAGTGCTGAACCTGTAGTGCAACGAAAGGAACTTCCTAAAAACCAGCAAACTGAAAGGTCAGGACTATGTTTTTAAATGCAACTTGGAAACCCAGTTACTGTGCTTCACTGCTTTCAGTGTAAGAACCTGGAAGAGTGCTACTCAATGAAGGCTTTGTAAATTAGAATTTGCGAATTCTAGCAAAATGAAGGTGTACTTTTCTCATTTGATCCAAGAGAGGTTGTTCGTATCCGAAGACTGCTCGGTAGCTCTTTGTGGAGAGGTAGCGTTTTCTTTTCTTTTGGGGAAGTTCAGTCATGAGGATTTCTAGAAAAACAACACGGGGGTTGGTGTCAAAGTAAGTACATCTTTCCTAGCTAGTTGTAGCATCAGAGCAGCTGTAACTAATACTCTGCAGGAGATCCTTTCTTGCAAGGAGTGCAACGAAGTAAGTGCTACTAGATGGCTCTAGATGCACTAGATGGTTGATGCACTAGATGGCTCTTTATCCAAAATTCACGCCATGTCTGAATCAAATAAACATTGCATTCAACAAATATTGGAGTTATTTAGGCTCCTGGTTCTAAATCGTGTCTGTGACTTTGTAACGTTGGTAGTTAGAATCAAACCGACGCTATAAAGACAAAAAAAAACAACACCAGGTACGGCCAAATCCTCCCACGATCAATACGTTTTTCGGCTTACGTGTGTACTAGCTGACAAAATTTAAAAAACGTAGTACTGCCAAACCTTAACGCTAAAAATTTTCTTGTCCCTTCAAACGGGAAAGTTCTGGCAGCACTTATTGCCAAAAATAAAGTTACACTCATACTCTGTATTTGTAATGTCTTTTTAACCGACAGTGCCGCAATCGCAGATAGCTTAACCAGTCCTTTTGTTCAGTGTTCACGCGAGAAGACAATAGCAGCCCACAGTTTTCTAGTTATGAACTAACTATGCCGATTCGTGAAGTTAAAGTTTTGAAGGAAGGTGTCCTAACACTTTGATTAATTATGACGCAAGAAAATCACCCGCAGCTGACGGAATTCAGAATGGGTTTTTTACAGTATGCCATGTGGTGTTCAAAATATTTACCAATACATAGAAGAGATTGCGGTCATGAGGGGTTAGTAAATCCAAGCCAATTGGAAGTGAACAAATATCATCCCCATAAAAAAAGAGAAAAATATGTCTCTTCCTTCATCACACAGGCCAATATTTCTGCTATGCACATTTGCAAAAGTGTTGCGACACTTATTTTCACGCACACGTCCACCTTGAAAAACAAGAACGCAATAATTCAGGCAAGGCGACATGACTTTTCCAAAGGCTTTTCGATCGTAACCATGCTCGTGGAAACAGTTCATGATATAGTGCATCTCTGGAAATGCGAAGCAGAATTGACCTAACATTTCTATATTTCGAAAAACATTAGACAACGTCTCTCACTCCAAATTACTGCCTAAACCATTTAGGAAAGGCGCTTTTGTTTATCGGATTGATACCTATTTGTCAGTACAACAACGAGATGTACAAATCAAGGATTCAACATCGTCAGCTTTACATGTAGACTCGGGTATTTAGCAAATGTCAGTTCTGCGGCCGCTCCTCTTAACTCAGCGAGCAATGGAACGGAAGGTAATAGGTGTAACATAAAGAGACAAGAAGAGAGTGGAGGGCGTCAAGGAACAAACGTGTGTTCAGGACATATTAGTAGAATTAAGTAGACAAAATAAGTGCAGACAGGACATGTAATCTAAGGCAAGATACCCGTTGGTCATGAGGGTAACAGAGTGTATCCCTAGAGAAGGCAAGCATGGCAAGGGTAGCACAAACTTAGATGGGCAGAGGAGATCAACACGCTTGCGTTGATAAATGGGGTTTTAAATTAATCGTATAGGCTTTGAGGAAAGTTACCAGTCTGTCGAAGAGGCCGTTCTCTGATGGATAGCTCTCCGGACGGTTCCTCTGATCCCGAGCCCTGGTCAAGAAACGTCTTTACACCGAGGGCCTTAACTGCTGGGAAACATAGCAAGGAAACTGTTTTGTACGCCAGAACGTACAGTTTCCACAAAACATAACTTGGTGCGTTCTTAAAACAGGCAGGGTGGGCTAACCGGAACCTTTGAGCTCGCCTTGTGGAACGTGAAGCTTTGTTGGAGTGCCTCAAAATGTGCTGGAGGCGACATAAACCTCATCGCCAGAGTACACGTCTAACGTAAGTGGGGAGGAATTTATGAGTATTTTATGAACGTTGCGTTTCGATGGTTCTCTGCAATGGCATGAAGTTATAAAGCTCAAAGCAAATTTCTGAAGACCGAGTGCGCTTCAGGTTGTTTCTTTCTGTTTCTTTACGCCGACATTTATGAAACGACCCCTCTTGCTTCCGAAAGTGCAGGGTACCTGTCCTGTCGGAGACTGTCCACGCCCACGTCCCAAACATCCGCAGAAAAAAGCACGTTCTTTGAATGGGCCTAATCAGTACCCAATCTTTTCTTTTTGTTTGCTAAAATTCTCAATTTTTCTTTAGGTGTCGATTCTTAGTTATGGCACGGCAAGCACATACGCACAGAAACTGTTTTCTCAATTTGTCATTTTAACGCAAATAAATTGCTAGAATTTTTTGGTGTTCTTGTTCACGTAATCAATTAAAGCAACCAAAACTGCTTCCGAAATCCCTCGTACTGGCACCGTAACCCACAACTAAATACGGTTTATATTCAAGGCCTCCTAAAGAGGGACATTCATACAGTCTCACAAGAACATTTGAGTGATAAGAATATTGCAGCGGCACTCTGGGAACAGTGCAATACAAGGGGGTGGGATAAGGTAACATAAAATTGCATGAAAATACCGAGACGAGGCATTGGTCAGTCGTCATCACGATTATTTCGTGCGTCAACGTGTTCTTTGGGACCTATAAATGCAGCAGATTTATTGTGTATTTTGTTTATGAGCCAGTGCTCGCATTGTCTAGTTTGTTTGCCTGTGCTTGCTGTCAAAAAGGGAAATGTTGAGAGTTAAGGAAACGCACCTCACCATAAACTGGGCAAACTCTAGTTTGGCTGCTTACTTTTTACATTTCCTTGTGTCCAATGGGTCCACTAGAACATGGGTAAATAAAGCAGAAGAAACTGTATAACCCTCCTTGTGAATTCCATAATGATTGCTTGAAGCAATCATTAATCCTTTGGTTGTTAATAGGGTGCACATGTGTACCTGATGTCTGTGACTAGGGGGTGGGGTCTTTTCAATAATTAAGAAATATTTAAAGATATGTCAACGGTATTAACCCTTTCACTGTTAGGGGTTACTGTCGAGGACGCGCCTTTAGTGTCGGATTGGTTTCCCGAGTATGAGAGAAGGAACATAGTAATTTGTTTGACTACGATAGTGTCTGGAACGTGACGCGTCGAAAGGAAAGAGCGTGGGTGAGAAATCGCTTTTTATTCATTTTTAATTTCCGTGCACACTTCCGGGGCGATGATCCCATTGTATCAACATCAGAATGTGATGCTAGAGAACTCACACACCTTCCTCTGATGAGAAACAATCAGAATGCAAAATTTGAGCTCACTTCGAATTCGAATTGCAATCAAATTGCCATCTCTTCTATCCGCAGTTGAAGGTCCCGCACGGTCAGCCATCCAAACGTAACCGCGCTCATAAAGAGAGCAATTTCAGCAGCCCGAACCACGCACATAAATGGTGCATTCTGAAATCATGATGGCAGATAGAGGTAAAAAGGAGATACAACCTTAATACGAAAACCTCATATGCTGCTGAAGCACGAGGTTGTTGCTGACACGAGTTGCGCGCTGGGCTAACCTGGCCTGCCGTAGCAGACACTGGAACAGAAATACAAATTAACCCCAAAAAACAGCGTTAGATGGCACAGCAATCCTTGCACTCATTATCGCACTAGCGTAACGTCATCACTCGTTCCGACAGATGTAAAGCGCCCGGAGCGACCGTGTCCCCCAGCAACGAAAGCTGGGTGCGGGCGCTCTGTACTTTGTTAAAATACAAGCTACTATAAAGATTCGACAGATGGCACATACAATGCAGGTGACCACTTTGCGCCTTGGTACGAATTTTTCAACGCTTATGAGAAAACGCACTGGTATGTCAGGTACCTTGCGGATGGGAAATGCGAAAACGTACCAGTATGTCAGTGACAGTGAAAGGGTTAAGCGATCGATTACAACAAATTTAATTTCAGGGTGTATGCTTCTGGGTCATGACAAAAGCTACCGCGATGAGTAACATGAGCTGACTACTCTGTAACGCGCGCTCGAATGGTAAAAACTCACAACCGTTTTTGCATAAGTTTGCAAACAGTACGGCATGTTTTTCCTACTACAGTCATCATAATACTGCCCGCAACCACACCGTTTGATTTGTATGCTTAATGTTTGGTTACAAGCACCTGGCACAACCCTGAAATCTTATTCCCTTTTAGAGAAGAACCTTTTTCCACTTTTTCCTTTGTATGCTGCACCAGAAGTCGTCTTTGATGTGAAAAGGGTGTTGCTTCGCGATCCCTAATCTAGCTTTTCCTGTTTTATCGACATTGTTCTCGATCTCTATGAATGAGTGCCATTCAAACACTGCGGAATTTAATTCGTCAAGGCTCATCAATGCACGTCCCTTTGCTGACTCCTTGGAGGCTTGCGCTTTGTTTCTTTATGTTCACAGCGGTACACAACTTTGCTTAAATAATGTATATTTTTACAAAAAAATCTGCATTATTCGTGGCTACGTAACAATATTCGAAACAATCTGATACACAAACCACAACCTCCCACAGCTCTTTCTTCAATTGCCGACTACCATTTCACAGTTAAGACCATCAACACATTTCGTAGAGTAAATAGCTTTCGGGGGGGGGGGGGGGTTGGACGACGGCCAGTGAGACCCATTACATTACAAGAAACAAAGTGACACACAGGCACGTCATACACCCCTCTCACTGCTAGGCACAAGTTGCATCTAGGGCATTGAAGTGAATTTCCCCAAAGTTTATTTCTGGGTGCATGAAATTGTTTCACTCCTGTAATATGGTCCATAATACGACTTTTCACTAGACGTCTTAAAATCTAGTTTATCTGTAATAGGCAGTAGAACAAAAATCCCCGCACACTATCTATGGCCACCACGCAACTAACACATATAACGAAGCTAACAAAGTCGTTATTAATTCATGGAGCAAGAACGCTGCCCTGATGCGACAAAAAAAAGAACGTCATCAGGCAGTTTATTAAACTCTTCTGTTCCTTTTAAATGCAGAGCATTTCTTTAACTCACGATGTCACCCGGCGTTGTCGGCGTGCCTCGGCGTCCGCAACAGCCGGTCCAGGTGCACCCTCTCCCCCACTTCCACTCTCCCTCATCACGCTACCCTCCTCACTCTCAACAACCGGTCCGCACCCCTCCCCCTACACAATATAAAAAATAATACTTTCCGGCGCCTGGTTTCGATCCCACGACCCTGCTGGTGGAACGCAAGCTACATGGTGCTCTACCCACTGCGCCACAAAGCCGACACAGAATGGACAGCTACGAACGCGCCTTATATCCTTGACTCATTCAAACTACGTCAAGAAGCTGCTGATAGAACGCATTCACTACCTGTGGGCGGAACGCGAGGACATGGTGCTCTTCCCACTGCGCCACAAAACCGACACAGAATAAAAGGCTACGAACGCGCCTTATATCCTTGACTCATTCAAACTACGTCAAGAAGCTGCTGATACAACGCATTCACTACCACCAACTCCCCAAACACTAAACGTTAACGCAATACACCCGCCCCCTATGCGACGCATTTACTCGAGTGCCCCTCGCAGGGAGATGGGCCCTTTTTTTGTTTTATCTCTGCCATATTCTTATGTCCTAAAATCCGTAAGGTTCCGTAAGGATGCCACAATTGCTTTCTATGTTTTCGTGTTGTCTGAGCCTTCAAAATCGAGATTTTTATGCATTTCGCTGTCGTCATAAACTGCCAAAACAGGTTGTGCAGGATAGATCGAAAGAGGAGGCAGCAAATTGTTTTTTTTAGCTCACAACGTACATCCTCCATGTAAACCACCTGGCCCTGTAAAAAAATGGAAGCTCAATTACTAAATAAACAAAAAAATGCCGTGTTATAACGCTGTGCAATACTCGCACCGACAGGACATGACACCAATTCTTTTTGTAAATGCAACCAAGGCACCTCAGTTGTTAAAATCTAAAAAGTAAGTACAAAGATTATAATCCTTACTAAGCTTTCAGCCATTCCTTAAAGAAAGAGGAGCAACCTTAAACTGAATAATGTTAAACTAAGCCTATTATATCTCCCTAGGTGGTAGAAATCTGTGGAGCAGATTTCAATGTGCAAGCATATTTTCTGGTCCAGAGGGTGCGAAAGGTAGTTAAGGTTTTTAAAGTGCTCTCAAAGGCAGATGGTGAACGTCTGAGCGTGCCAATACCACCAAGGTGTAGGCAAGTTGAAATGCTGACGAAACGAAAAAAACGCGATGGCCAAGAAACACAGCGGCAAGCCCGCACCATGTTTATTCTTTTTCGCACCGTGATTGCACCCCATTCACGTGAATATTGGTAAGAATCAACACGTTTAACACATACTCTACACGTTATTGTTAACACAATTTATTCAAGCCAGCTCCAAATAACGTCACACCACACAAGCATTTCTGTCTGATCATGTCGATGCTGGATGCACTTAGGAAGGATGATAAATGTTTTGCAATTAAACAGTAAAAAATGGCCTGTGACTGCACCAGCAATGCTGGCTGGAACAGCATATTTTCTACCTGCAACGTCTAACCAAGCATCAGGTCAAATGATCGCTGCCTAAAAACCTTGTGCATTCGGTACTATTTATAAAGTTACTAGCAATGCCTAAATGTTAAAAATTCTACGTATATAGAAGTCTCAACCATAATACCTACAAATATAAAGCAGCCTCCTTGCATTTTCTTGCCCGTAAACGAAAACTACTTGCCAGAACAATGCTACGCTGCATATATCATGTACACATAAACTGTGGGTCAAGTGCCGCCTCAAAAAAAAGTCGGGGAGTTTGCCTCTTGTTTTACAACCATTACCGCAGTTTTCTTTTTTTCATGCAACAAGCTTTAGCGGCCAAATCCACCAAGCCAAACGGGGGCCGCCGGGTTGTCGGCATGATAACATTCTCATTTCTTGCAATTGCAGGGGGGTCGATTACTCACACAGCATACTGGCCTCCGCACCTAAAAAACCATTCATGTGAACGCGCCGCCGCGGCCAGTAATTTACGATAAAACGAGCGCGGCGAGCAGAAAACCAAACAGAATACTAAACACGTTTAAAAAACGGCGCTGCGGCAACGCGGACGAACATTTTTGCATGCTCCACGATAAACAATTACTTATGCCGAACACGCAGCATTTTGCACATGTCTTACCGACAGCCTGGAACTTGCAGTATGGGCTCTTCATTCACGTAGGCACGCAAAACTTGTCAGGTGTTTTGTCAAAAGGCGACCTCAATGTGCGTTTACTACAGCAGCGCAGTACGGCACGACACAAGCGCTTTGCCAGCACTCACGACGTTTCAGGTGGCACAAGAGCACTAAGAGGTAATCTTACTGCAGGAGGAGCACGTAGTATATCACGCAAGGCCAGCAAATAGAAATCAAACAACTAAAATCGCGAACCAGCCACGTTTTTTAGTGTCGAAGCTCCGCTTGCTCGGGCCCTGTCCCGTCGCTCGGTGCTGCTGTATCCGGCGCATTGATGATGATTGTGGCATGATCTTTATAGGGATTGGCCAGCCAGAGATTGGCCGAAGAGGTCACAACGTTCAATGCGTTCGTTGCTACCCAAAAAGGAGGAGAGGACGAAGAGGTTTTTGTTCGTCGCCTGCGAGCTGAAGACACCTACCGGTGGTACGCGACCCAAGACGGTCAGCTGAAGGCGACGGCCAAGATGACTAAAATGTCACACACCGAATTCGCCCACTTGCCCATGGAGATTCTCGTCGTCCCAAACAAGCGCTACATATTCACCACAAACATCGACGTCGTCGACGGGCTTGTCAACGGAGCGTTGGTTAGATGACGTGTCGAGTTTTTATATGATGTGCGGGCGAATGTTTCACGGTTTTACCGATAAGCATTTTAGCCTCGCCCCTGTCATCATCATTCACTTCGTGGAGATGGCGGGATTTTACATATGACAGTGACGGCTATACATGCTATTCTTGACTAGACTTATTGCTTCAGTTTGCTAACTAGCAGCTATTCCAAGATCACATTTGAAGCAAACTAAGCAGAAGTCATAAATATTTTCTTAAAGTTGATGGAAAATTCCTAATGAGGTATTTGTCCGACTGTACCCGAGTTAGAAAAAAGGCTGCCATGTGTGGCTGGCGGAAGGTCTACTGGAACTAATGTGGGTAAAGTAGACCCATCAGTGAAGACGCCAATGCTGCAAAAGACGACCGGTTTCGGGACACTGCACGACAGGCACGGAATTGCGCTCGGCTTCCGGTGTGGGCATGAGCCCCTATTCGAGTTTTCCGGCGCCCTGTGGCCCTCAGCTCCCGGGTTACACCCGGGGATAGGCCCGCACCACTCCCGCCGCCAAGGGCGACGACGAAAGACGTGCTACAAACTTAGAGGCGATGCCGCCACGCGACAGTCCCCGGCCGCATCGCCGGTCCCATGTAGGACATTATGTTTTAGGGGCGAAGCTCCTCTTGTACGGGCCTTGTCCCGGCCGTACACGGTAGATTGATGATGATTCTGGCAGGATCCCCCTAGGAACTGGCCAACCAAAGATTGGCCGAAGAGGTGAAGAGGTCAATAAAAACTCTCAATATTTCCCTGTTTGACACCAAACACAGGCAAACAAACTAGACAACGCGAGCACTGTCTCGTAAACAAAATACACAGTAAATCTACCGACATTTATAGGTTCCAAAGAACACGTAGACGCAAGAAATATTCGTGATGACGACTGACCAATGCCTTCTTTTGGTATGCTCATGCAATTTTATGTTACCTTATCCCGCCCCCTTGTATTGCACTGTTCCCAGAGTGCCGTTGCAATAATCTTATCACTCAAATGTTCTTGTGAGACTGTATGAATGTCCCTCTTTGGGAGGCCATGAATATAAACCGTATTTAGTTGTGGGTTATGGTGCCAGTACGAGGGATTTCGGAAGCAGTTTTGGTTGCTTTAATTGATTACGTAAACAAGAACACCAAAAAATTCTTTCAATGAATTTGCGTTGAAATGTCAAATTGAGAAAAAACGTTTCTGTGCGTATGTGCTTGCCGTGCCATAACTAAGAATCGACACCTAAAGAAGAATTGAGAAGTATAGCAAAGAAAAAGAAAAGATTGGGTACTGGTTAGGCCAACTCAGAGAACGTGCTTTTTTCTCTGGATGTTCGGGACGCGGGCGTGGACACCCTCCGACAGGACAGGTACTTTGCACTTTCGGAAGCAATAGGGGTCATTTCATAACTTTCGGCGTAAAGAAAAGGAAAGGAACAACCTGAAGCGCACTCGGTATTCAGAAAGATTCTTTGAGCTTTATAGCTTCATGCCATTGCAGAGAACCATCGAAACGCAACGTTAATAAAATACTCACTTCCGTTAGACGTGTACTCAGGCGATGAGGTTTATGCCGCCTCCAGCACATTTTGAGGCACTCCAACAAAGCTTCACGTTCCAGAAGGCGAGCTCAAAGGTCCCGGTTAGCCCACCTTGTCTGTCCTTAGAACACACAAAGTTATGTTTTGTGGAAACTGTACGTTCTGGCGTACAAAACAGTTTCCTTGCTATGTTTCCCTGCAATTGAGGCCCTCGGTGTAAGCAAGTTTGCTGACCAAGTTTCGGGATCAGAGGAGCCGTCTGGAGAGCTATCCCTCAGACAACGGCCTCTTCGACAGACTGGTAACTTTTCTAAAAGCCTATCCGATTGATTTCAAACCCCATTTATCACCGCAAACGTGTGGACCTCCTCTGCCCATCTACGTTTGTTCCACCCTTGCCATGCTTGCCTTCTCTAGGGATACACTCTGTTACCCTCATGGCCAACGGGAATCTTGCCTTGGATTACATGTCCTGTATGCACTTATTTCGTCTACTTAATTTCAACTAATATGTCCTTAACACACGTTTGTTCCTTGACCCCCTCCGCTCTCTTCCTGTCTCTTAATGTTGCACCTGTCACCATTTCGTTCCATTGCTCGCTGAGTTAAGGGGAGCGGCCGCAGAACTGAGATTTGCTGAATACCCGAGTGTACCTGTAAAGGTGACGATGTTGAATCCTTGATTTGGTCATCTCGTTGTCGTACTGACAAATAGGTGTCAATCTGATAAACAAATCCATCTTTCCTAAATACCAGCTTTTGGTTTAGGCAGTTATTTGGAGTGAGAGACGTTGTCTAGTGTTTTTCGAAATGTAGAAATATTAGGTCAATTCTGCTTCGCATTTCCAGAGATGCACTATATCATGAACTGTTTCTACGAGCTCGGTTACCATCGAAAAGCCTATGGAAAAGTCATGTCGTCTTGCCTCAATTATGGCGTTCTTGTTTAGGAAGGTGCGTGAAAATAAGTGTCGCAACACTTTTGCAAATGTGCATAGCAGAGATATTGGCCTGTATGATGAAGGAAGAGACATATTTTTCTCTTTTTTTATGGGGATGATATTTGTTCACTTCCAATTGGCTTGGATTTACTAACCCCTCATGACCGCAATCTCTTCTATGTATTGGTAAATATTTTGAACACCACATGGCATACTGTAAAAAACCCATTCTGAATTCCGTCAGCTGCGGGTGATTTTCTTGCGTCAAGATTAATCAAAGTGTTAAGACACCTTCCTCTAAAATTTGAACATCATGAATCGGCACAGTTAGTTCATAACTAGAAAACTGTGGGCTGCTATTGTCTTCTCGCGTGAACACTGAACAAAAGGACTGGTTAAGCTATCTGCGATTGCGGCACTGTCGGTTAAAAAGACATTACAAATACAGGGTATGGGTGTAAGTTTCTTTTTGGCAACAAGTGCTGCCAGAACTTTCCCGTGGAAGGGACAAGAAAATATTTAGCGTTAAAACTTGGCAGTGCCACGTTTTTTTTAAATTTTGTCAGCTAGTACACACGTAAGCCGAGTAACGTATCGATCGTTGGAGGAGTTGGCCGTATTTGGTGTTGTTTTCTTGTCTTTATAGCGTCAGTTCGATTCTAACTACCACTGTTACAGTCACAGACACGATTCATAACCAGGAGCCTAAATATATCCCATATTTGTTCAATGTAATGTTTATTTGATTCAGACATGGCCTTACTTTCGGACGAAGAGCCATCTAGTGCATCAACCATCTAGTGCATCTATAGCCATCCACAGCCATCTAGTCGCACCTACTTTGTCACACTCCTTGCAAGAAAGGATCTCCTGCAGAGTATTAGTTACAGCTGCTCTGATGCTACAACTAGCTAGGAAAGATGTACGTACTTTGAAACCAACCCCAGTGTCACTTTTCTAGAAACCCTCATGACTGAGCTTCCCCAAAAGAAAAGAAAACGCTACCGCTCCACAAAGAGCTACCGAGCAGTCTTCGGATACTAACGTCCTCTCTTGGATCACATGAGAACAGTACACCTTCATTTTGCTAGAATTTGCAAATTCTAATTTACAAAGCCTTCATTGAGTAGCACTCTTCCAGGTTCTTACACTGAAAGCAGTGAAGCACAGTAACTGGGTTTCCAAGTTGCATTTAAATACATAGTCCTGACCTTTGAGTTTGCTTGTTTTTACGCAGTTTCTTTCGTTGTACTACAGGTTCAGCACTCAGATCCGCGAATACTACCTGAGTGGAGATATTATTCTTAGCAGAGCGTTACGCAACCCGGGTAAAAATTGCCGCTGGCCATATCGTATATTGCAGTGAGCATCGGTTTACACAGCCCTTCTTAATTACAAAGCTTTTATAGCTAATTAAGGTGTTGGTGGCAGTTTGTCTGTGATTCCGATTAATAGCAGAACGTGACGCCACTTATTTAGAAATGCTGGCCAGCAAAATGTACTAATGTAGCAAGAAAGTAATTTGCATCGAATTTCTTGGTAACTTTATTCTCTATATAACAAAAGTTAGGCAAGGGGTTTTGTGGTTATTCTTCCCGGGTACCTGCGCTCGTAGTCGCCAAAGTGTACAAGATTTCAATGAATTGTCTATAAGCGGCGAGCAATATCTCACGGTTTAGCTCAAAATACTCGCTGAACCCTTTTTAACTGCTGAATGTGGGCAATCTTCTTGGCAACGTTTTCTTTGGCTGTTGTTAGATGAAATTGACACTCGAAGTCAAAATTGCAAAATTTTTTATATGGTTGTTTAGAAGAATACGACGCTGGACAGGCCAAAATTGCGGCATGTAATCGCTCATGGTGTAGGAAAGAAGCAATAAACCGTCCTGAACAATGACGCACAATTTATTCTCGATACGGCACTAGCAGTAGCGTCATCGGTTTTTGTTTAGGGCAATTCGGGCTATAAATTGTAGCAATCATTCCCAATGATTCCGTGGTGTTTTTGCAGGATTACAGCTTTCGGATTTGAAAGACTGCGCAGTACTATCACATGATGTATTGAAAAGAAATTCGTTCAGCCCTGCTTGGTTTTCGAACATTTTAGTGTAAATAACACTGTTGGCAGTGGTTACTTTGGCTGCTCTTTTGGGTATTGGTGATCAAGATATAAAATCTCGATTGTGATTTTTCTCTGTACGGAACGCAACGCACCAGGTAGAAAGAACAGCCAGAAATATCCTATATTATAGTGAAAAAAAAAGTCACACACCATCTCTTGGTCATTTTTCTTTTTGCAGCAGATATCAGTGATGGCAAAGATTCCTTCGCGTTTTTTCACAGCTTACTTGGGCTCGAAATTTCCAAATATTAAAAGATTGTGATAGTGTGCTTGCAACAACGCGACGCTTCCCAGGTAGACTTATCGGCCAGCGATATTTCATGATTTATAAAAAAGCACTTCGTACAGCCTCAATCGATTCCTATCCTTTTCAGCGCATAACGGTCGTGTAGCGCTTCTTTGGGCTGCTCGTATTGCTTATCTACAATGAAAATCAAAATACAATAAATGATTTCAATCTTTTCAGTGCAGAATATTTTGCAATCAACGAAAATCGAGCTCCAAGCAATAAAACTCACGATGCAGTCAAAAGGTACTTCGCACAGCCTCTATTTATCACTGCAACTTTTTCGCGGATTTCATGGTAGGCGGAGGTTGCTTTGGCTCTTCTTTCTTGCTTTTGGTGCACAAAGGTGTCAAAATTTAAATAATTTCGATGAATTTCCTAAGCCGATCTTGGCAGAAACTGTAATGAGATATATCCCTTTATCTGTTATGATCCTGTGTCGTTCAGAGCGCGAAATATTCTTGAAGACAGTTTTTTTTTATCTTTTTTCAGCCTATTTTCGATCATAATTGTAGAATTTTATTCTTTGATTGTTTTTTCCCACAACGCGATTCCTCCCTTGCAAAACGAGCAACCAGTACTATCTCATGTATTTAAAAACCACTTCGCACACCGCCTCTTGATCGCGGTACTCATTTAGCAGAGAAAAGAATGCTGGCACTTTTTTTGGCTGTTATAGAATTTCGGCGTTACAACTGAAAATACGAAAGATTCGGTTGATTTGCTTAGCAGACCTCGGGTCTCGCCTTGTAAACACAGAGAACAGCAAAACCGCACGATGTATTTACAATTATTGGTGCATCAGTTCTTGATTCAGTAGTTTTTTGTTGTGCATAACGTTTTTGATGAGGCTTCCCTTGGCGGTTCTTGCGGGCCTTTAGACGTCTGTTGGTTAACTCTAAGGTGAATCAGATAATTTTCTTATCAGACACTCTTACCGCCCTAGTAGCAAGGGTAGCCAGCAATATCTCAAGATGTAGAGGAAACGCAGTTCGCACAGACCTTTTCGATGATGTAGCCTTTGTTCCTGATAACGGTATTGGTGGTGCCCTCGTTTGTCTACACTTACAGTCTTTTCACACTCGGCGTGACCAATCCTAATTGATGCGGATGATTTCTAAAGAAAGCTTTTATTCTCTGCTTCCAAGGATTCATTCACGACTGTCGGTGTCAACAGAAAACTCCCGCAAACAAATAAACGAATAAACTGGATTGAATTAATGGAGTGCATTGTAAGGATTGCGAAAAGAATGGGGGCAGGCCTATTTTTTGATAAGATGACAGTCACATGCACACACAAGGAATGAAGCCAAATACAGATATTTGAAGTGTTCCATATCAGCCGGGAGGGTTCCGTGCGCGTTGGTAAGCCTTCACTGAGAATGCAGAATGCGGAACTGGAATTTTTGAAACCGCACGTGAAGTGACCATGTTGCATAATACGTTCTGTTTTTACAATGTTTTTGTTTTCTTTGTATACTTTTTTCTATGTACTCGTGTGAAAACATTGATGAGGTTGCGCTTTTACACATTATAAATGTCTGTTCTTTCCAAATAAAAATGAGTTGCTAGTGGCGCGCTGTCATGTGTTCTTTTCTACGTGTAGTCGTTTATCGCGCTTTTTCATAAAATATACTGGCACCAACAGGAATCGAACCTGCCACTAATAGAGCAACAAAGCGAGAGCTCGTTGTCTCGACGATTTAGCTACGAGCCCACCCATAATCGGGGAAGACAGGGCCTAGACCCACCAAGCACATCTACGGGTTTACCCCCGCATTCTCCCTGAACGCCACGTGATAGCGTCAATCGACTTCTCGTGCCGCTGTGCGCTCCACCAACAGCACGTCTAGCGGCCCTGTCCGCGCCTTGCGCGTGTGCTACGAGTTACAAAAATAAAATAATCTCACACCAACGCATGACATCTAACTTCAAGTGCACAAATGTGGCAAAGCCTGAGGCGTCCAGTGTTCATGTAAAAAATCACTGCTCCTTGTCATCCCCCCTCACCCAAAACGACACATCAAGGAACACATTCAAATACTCCTTAACAGCTAGGTCATCATTCCAAGCCCCAGCTACAAGATCCAGGGTTACATCTCTAAGCCAGCATCAAGAGTCAGGTATCCTTGTACTACCTCAAACAGAGCATCAATGAAATCATACACATGATTACGGGGGTGGCAACCAAGAATAGAGACATCAAAGAATCTGATACCTTTCAATCAATGCAAGCTTTTTTCCTCTCGAGAATCACTTAGGTAAACCCCCTGTCTTCTTCTCGCATATAAGACAAAAGATGCTTTTCAAAATGATTAGAAAGGTGGTTGAGCTGCAAGTGGTTCTTCCCACGAGTTTTTCCACAGAGAGAGCACGGGGCTTCCAAACACGGTGGAAGAGGTGATAGAGGGCCATCTTTCTAAACAGAAGCTCCTAATAAGCAGAACTACGGCGGGTCGCCAAATCTTTCACCGGATTGGCTGCGCAGCACATAATATAACCCGTTTGATGTACTCCAGGGCTCTTGGCGAAAAGCTCTAAAAATGCTCGCTTTGCTCGCAAATAAAAACCCCTCACACGACAAGGGTCGCCGATAAGCACGGGCTCAGGCGCTAAACACCACCATCGGTGGGGATCGTGCAGTTAGCTACACAGACGGCTCCCAACATCAAGGACAGCAGTACGCCATCATCATGGCTACCTCCAAAACCAACCTCCTTGTGTGTGCCTTACTCACGACCCAAGATATGACGGCAGCAGAAGAGGCCGCCATCGCCTTGGCTCTCACTCAACCAGGGGTTCGGAAGGCAATCACTGATTCCCAACAAGCCTACTGGAATTACCAGTCGGGATGGGTGACCCAACCTGCACTGCGTGTGCGAGAACCCACTCCCCAAACCGTTCCATACAGCTCATGTGGACGCCAGCTTACACTTCCATGGAGGGCACGGATACGCCCACCAACAAGCCTGCGATTTTACATCCCGTGCTTGGGAGTTGCACGAGAACAGTCACCCGCTTGTGTCGTTCATGAACATAACCCAGTATTATCGCCCTCAGAGACAGACCCTACTTTCACTTTACCTTAACCTTTTCACAGACCAACAAACTACCCTCTGGCTTATACAATACGGCTCCTCCCCACACCCGACGCGTGTTCACCTAATGCGCTCAATCAATACGACGGTGAGTGTAAATTTTGCCCAGAGGTTGGGACTCTCCGCCATATAATCGCGGTGTGCGACTTTAGCCCTGAGCGCCCTCCTCTCTTTCCGTCAGCTACTGAATAAGAGAAATGGTTAAAGCTGCTGCCCAGCCACTCTCGGCCTACCCAGCTTCAGCTGGTGAACAGAGCACAGGCGACTCGGACTGCGTATGGGCTCCAGTGAAGAACAAAACACTCTCCTGGGCCGCCTTCTGGGCCGTAAAGAAATCTCAAATGAAGTATTTGTTACTCCGTTTAATCCTTCTTCGTCTCCTCCACCGATCTCGTCACCTCTGTTGGCGGTGGCAGAGACGGAGAAGCAGCATCGTCGAACGCCGGGATTGAGCTTCGTTTAATTTTGTAAAAAAGTCTCCACGCATGTCCTACACCACTGCAACTCAACCGATCACCGTTCATGATTTACGCTTACTAAGAATATCCATTTGAGACAATGAAGGGTGTGGTGAGGTGCATTTCACTTCTCTGTGGTTTTACTATTTGGAGACGACGTGAGGGAATTCAAGTGACGTCGCACAGGTAATCGTTGCGGGTGCCGTTTACCGCTTTGCTTTCCCACCACATTCACATGGTAAATTGGCGCGAATTTTGTTTACCGGATCGCGATATCGGCGTAGAAAAACAGTTCCGAGCAAGACGTATTGATTTAGCAAAACAATGAGATCGCACAGACGCTCGTTGTCACTGTACTGTGTAATGAATGGACGTCTCAGCGGAGCATTTCTTGCTTTTCATACGCTTTGGCACTGGTAGTCGTAAAATTAATATAGATTCCGATGTTTTCCTAGCTACCTTTAGAGAAGGAGCGCTCCGCATTTTCTCAAGATGTAGTCAAAAAGCTATTCGCCGAGACGCTCACTTTTTCTGTACCCTTATGAGCACGTAACTGTATTGAGCCTTTTTTGGCTGTTCTTACAGCCTTTTTTGGGCTGGAATTTGTAAAGTCGGAAATATTTCCGATCCTTTTCTTAGCAGACAGCCTCGCAACTCGAACAGACAGTACAGGTAACATTAACCCATGGTGTAGTAAAAGCTATTCGAGCAGACCCCTTTGATAGTTGTACACCTTGAACCAAGTAGCCGTGTTGGATGCAGTTTATTTGGCCTTGTTTACAACTTTTTTCCGGAGGAATAGTGAAATCCTAAATATTTCCAATTAAACTTACTTTGTTCTTAAGTTCTTCTGTTCGTTTACGGTTCTTCTAGTATTAGAGCCTTCAAAGTCGTATATCCAAAATTATTCTGTTGATTGTCTTACAAGACGGCGAAGCAGCCGCACAGAAATTGTGGCGCCCCGCATCATATGTTGGAATGAAAAAATATATCGACAGCGATCCTATAAATCGCTGTACCCATTGTACTGTACAACAGTATTGGCCTTACTTTCTCCGTTTTCACTGACATTTTTTATTTGAGGTCAAATCATCGTAAATGATTCGGATGTTTTCTTTTACACCTATGTTACGGGGTAGGATGAATGGCTAGCAGTATTTATTGGTATAGTAAACAAAGATTTTCGCGGAGTTATTTTTTATTGCTGGACACGTTATGTGGACAACGGTCCTAGTAACGCTTTCTTTGTCTGCGCGTACAGCGTTTTGGCGTTCGGAAGTACCAAAATCCTTTATGCTGATGAACTCCTCAACAGACCGCCATGACACCATGAAGAAAAGTGGCCACCTGTATCCCATATAATTATATCAAAGCAATTCACACGTCACTTTCTGATCGCCGCAGTTTTCGTAGATGATAACTCTCTGGCTAGCACTTTCTTAGGCGGTTCCTCTGAGGTGTTGGTGCTAGATGTCGTGAAATCCTAAATGATTCAAATGGATGGCTCAGCTGACTGTGATGAGGCTCTTTAGAAAGTACAGCCAGCAACATCTCATGATGTAGTAAAAAAGCGATTAGCACATCTAATCATGATTTGTGCATTTTATACCGCAGATAACAGTCACGGCGGCGGTTTTTTGGCTGTTTTTACACCGTATTGGAACTCAATATCCTTAAGCGCTTACGCATTCTTATGGTTGTCTTAGTAGACCACGACGCCCACCTGGCAATAAGGCAGCTACAAATATCTCATGATTTTGGGCAAATGGTATTTTTAGATTCTTGATTGTATTATCCTTCGTCAGGAGGAAGGGTATTGCCGCGCCTTCTGTGGCTGGGTAGATAGCCTGTCTTACTCAACGTAGTAATATCCCAATAGATTCCTAGAATTCTATTGCCAGACAGCGAGCCACCAAGGCACTAAGGTCCTCACCATCAGCCTGCTCAGGTCCCCTGCAGGAGTTACGACTATATAATTGAACCTCCAACCTTAACTGTTCTATGCTTCTCGGCTCCACAGTTTGTCCCTGAAATTTTGCATTTTTTGGTTCATCGTGTTATTGGCCTTCCCATTCCTCAATACCCATTTCTTAGTATCTATTCTGTTCCCCTATCATCGAGTTGTCGGTTTGTCATAGTATACAGCCAGCCAAAGTCCCTGTATTTTTGGTATTTTGAACTATCATATGAACTCTAGTTTGCTCTTTGATCCTCATACTTGGATATTTTTAATGCTTTATTATTTCGTCAAACACCCATCATCCTTTCAAACCTTTTATTTGTGATACACCCATGTCCCAACTTCTTCTAAATCGTGCATCTACCTCTGCTCCGTTCTCACGTAGAGTGAGACAGGAAGCGTGAGAATTATCTATCACTTTTTCAGACACCTACAAATCAACCCTTTATGATAATATACGAGCATGACAGCGACGTTACTTTTTTAGCAGTTGATAAAAAACGAGTGGCCACAACTGCAATTCTGCAGCAGGTCGGCTTCTTCAAGAGAGATATAAGAGTCGAGATTTTTTAGCGACGCGGCAAGAAGAGCCCTTACCATGTTGTGTGCTGGGCACAGATCTAGTTTTGGGTATGTAATAACCTGAACTCAAAAATCAGCATTTTACGGTTGAGCCGTAAGTCATTTTTCTCGTTTAATAGCACATCGTCCAACATAAATTCCCAAGTCCATCATCTTCACAGATTCCTTGAGCTTTGTGCGTGTATTTGAATCTAAGCAGTTTAGTAAAAATCGTGTTATTTATTTAGTTTATAAAACAATTATGTCAGCGCTTGTGTTAGGCCTTGAAGCCAATGTGTGCTTGGTGCTGGGTCACTCGGGTAGTGCCGGAAACGAGACAGCAGGTCAAATGGCCGCTGCTGCTGCACTTAGAAGCACAGTTTAACATAACAAACCTTACAATTACCTAGAGTAATACATCAAACAACACCTTCGCACAACATGGCAAGCATACCGAAACGAACAGACAGACAACAGACTTTCATGTTATAAATCCACTCTTGGCAGCATGCTCATCGACGCACCCGACATACACAGTGAAGGTACCCTGGCTCGATTATGGACAGGCCACATTAATGCAACACACTCCTAACTGCTCGCGCGCTCTTCAAGACACCTGTTTCGGAGGTGATACAACCGCCACCTTTAAACTAGTTCATTACGTTCATTACGTAATGAACACCCGTTCATTACGTCACATTTTAGAATAAGAAGCGACTTACGGCTCGTGGCTGCTTAGTGGGATCACGAAACCCGTACGGGTCCCGAAACGTCTCTGCGTTTTCACCTTGACTTTGACAGTGACCGCATCTCGTCCTCTTCTTGTTCCTATCTGGCAACCTAACTTTATGCCTCCCCTACCATGCTACCCTTCTCTAGAGACCCACTTTGTTACTTTTAATGACGAATGGTTACGTTGCTTTCGCCCACATGCCCTGCCCACGCCTATATATCTTTTCTAATTTGTACTAATATCTCCTTAATGATGTTTTTTTTCCCCACTACAATTTCTTCGTGTCCCTTAACGTTACACCTATCATCTTCCGCTACATTGCTCGCTCACTCATCGTCAACTTAAGTTGAACACTTTTTGTGAACCTCCAATTGTCTGCCCCGTATTGACTGCCTGTACGATGGCGCTATTATACATATTTCTCTTCAGGGGCAATGTCTGCGAATGCCCGCCGATTTCACTTTACCCCGTTATTATCCTTCTAAATATCTTTGCGTCATGTATGGGATCCGCACGTATTCCTTATGGAAAGTAGATATATTCGCATACCACTTCGACTACCTCGCCACCTATCTCCAGCCGCTGTGCTCTCCCAAGGCTATTTACGTTACTTTAATCTTATGCAAAATATTTTCTGGACAACGACTCTATTCTACAGGTTCATTGCGGTAATCACGCTTCCCAAGTCGCAACTCGACTTACATTGCAATGCCAGGTCAGCAGAACATTTCCTGATGTTGAATAAAAACATTTCGGTCAAACTCCGTACATTTACGATAACGGTACACCAGATATCGGGATTTAGCTTCAAATTCAGACACGCCACAGTACATAATAAAAGATGAATCAAACAAAAAAAATTATGTATATATATATATATATTTAAACAGTTAAATATTTCTAACTCTTTGAAAAATGAGTCTGCAAGTAATCAAGTTAACGGGAGTTATCTGGAGCTCATTCTAGTAAAAATAGCAATGTGCTGATGTCGCGTCCTTCGAGGAAGTTTCGTCCTTCTGGTAGAAACTCGCGGATAGGAATGCTGATGAACGGCTTGGTATCTTTTCCCGTCGAGAGTTTGATAAATTGGCGTCTCGTCGGAGCCGTTGGTGGTGAATCAGAGTGGTGTGTGACATGCAGTAGTAGGGTGTAACAAATGCTTCATGTGAATTTTTCAAAGATTTTCGTGTCGTATTGCAGCATGCTAGGCTTCATCGCAAACAGGGGACAGGGGCCTTCACCTGGTTTCCCTGTTCGCGATCAACCACATTGCAAGGTATAATGCAGTCACCATGTTTGATTGGCCGTAGAAATCCGAACTACCTTAGTACGCGCATTTCTTATGCCGAGGCACTGCATTTAAATGCCTAATTGTTATCTATTCTGTTAAAGCTCGGCTGGTGTGAGAAATACTTTATAGGCAGTGTTGAAGTACCCACGCCAACTAAATGCTGTCTTTAATCATGCAACTTGAGGGTTTCAGGCAATTGCTGCGAAATTTCACGCAACGCACACGTACAACGGGCAGAGAGAGAATATTCTGCGCACTTCTTCCTTCAATCTCGGCAACGTAAAGTTGTGGATGCCCGATGTTTCCACTGGTTTCAGGCACGACCCCTCGTGTCTTGAAGACGCGGCTCTGTAAACCTTAAGTTTAAGTACGCGAAGCTACAGACCTCAGGCTTCCGTCTTTGTTCTGATATAAGCGTGGTTTAGATTGACTTAAGTTGCATTGATGCATCTTATCACGGATGATGTGCGTTTGTGATCGGTGGCTACGAGCGGTTTTTGTTTCTTTACGGCTACGTTGGTTGTGGCAGGTGTTCGTACCAAAGGGTCTGTACGACCATCGGCGTCCACAGAAAACTCCACCGAAGAATAAAAAGTTCCCCGCAGCGCCAGAAGAAATGAAATCTTTAACATAATAGAGTTACTTATCGACCGCCAGCCATCTTAATCACAAGGCTACTCTCCGCCTGGAGGCGGAGACAGCGTTTGCACTCAACGAGTGCAGTGGGGCATCTACGACCAGCACACCTTCAACGCCATCGTGTAAAGTGGAAACCACATATTGCAGCACAGCAAAACGGCGTTCGCGTGGTTTTCATTAGCGGAGGACCTAAAAGCGCCGGAGAAGGGGGATAGCACGTAGGGCGCTTCCCTGGTGGCGACCTATAAAACATTCGTGAGATCTATGTGTCTACTGTGTCGCTTCGAGGAAGCGCCCTCCGACCACCACGAAGGGCCCCTCTCCTCCTCACTCATCGCCAGACGATCATCTCCGTTTTCTTTCACCCGTAGCTGTTGTGTTCGGTCACCTCTGGTTTCACTCTTTGTAGAGGCAACGTGTGTGAATTCAGGTTGCGCCGCATGGGTACTTGCTGTGGGTGCTGTTTTACAGTTGCGCAGTTGAACCACCCTCACGAGGCGGATTATTGAAGCCGTTTTTTTGGTTACGTCTGGGTTAAATCCTGGTGTAGTGCCTGTGATCGCGTCATAAATCCTGTTCATGGGAAAGGCCATGGTGTTTTGGGATTTTATGGTTTTTTTTCACAGTTGTTCACCTCCGACCCCCCGGAAGCTGCTGCTTTTATTTTTTTCTGTACGCGCCTTGAGACATCCAACGCATAATGTTCTGGTTGCGGCCGGTGACTCCTCGGACCAGTGGAAGCTTTGTATGTGTGGGCTGCTCTCGGATACGTATTGCTCAACTCGTCTGGGCGTTTTTAGGGTAACGGGAGTATGTGTCGTTAGGGGAAGACTCGCAGTTCAGGTCTCTTATATGAGCTGCGACGGTATATTTGACCTGACTCTCCCCAATTGCAGCATAGTGAAATAATATCGGTCGTTCCTACGCGACAGTATTTTCTCGTTCAGGGTTGTTCTACCAAATGTGGTCGGGTAGGTTACAAAGGACGACAGTACCAAGGCTCCTTGCGAGAAGGTGCAGGTCAAGCAGACAACGAACCTCTTCCTCATTGGGCTTGGCTTAAGCCTAAATATCGTTCTATGGTGTCCTTAAAGTTTCTAGTGCTTGCTGTACCTCTTTTCTAATTGTCAGCGAGGAAAGCGCTTGAGGTGGTGCTAATTTTAGGAAGCGTGCGCACCTCTTCACGTACCTACGGAATTCATTTCACGGAATGTGGGTGTTGTGACACCTACTGCAACGACGAAGCTAGGCATAAAATGCACATTTATGGTCGTAAAGTTTCATGAAATTATATCTCTTTATAGCTTCTCCCTCCCATGCGAATTTGGCGACCATCTTTTGGGGAGAATGGAAGATACAAGTAAGGAGCTCTGGCTGCATCTCTTACATTAAAAGGGGAGTTTCTTCACTTCCTATAATTCAGAATCTGCACGGCGAAATATACTCTTCATTTTGTTAACAACTACGCGAACGCTTTTTTGGCATGGTGCGTTCGTGTTCGCAGCAACTGGTCGGCCTATTTTTTTAGTACAAGGGTAGTTTCCGCTTTACAAAAGTCACTCTTGAATAGCCAACAGGTGGTTAGTGCTCTCGTTGTTCTCGACTGACATTCCTGAAGAAGTGTTTTGATTGTTCTGGCCTAAATACTCAACTTTTTCTTTCCGCGAGTATTTAGCCTTATTGTTGATGGGACTGTCCTGCACAGTGATATGGTGTTTTTTTGTGGTTAAATCTTACGTTCAGGTCCGTCGTGCTTTCAGTCTTGAAATTTATACGCCTGTGTTGTCTGACACCCGAGTACCAGTCTCAAATCCTCTGAAAGAACCCAAAGTGGCCCAGCCCTTTACAAATATTGGCGAGCCTGCCAGGATCATTAGTGTTTCGAGCGGAGATTTTATTGCCGTTCTTGTCGGCGCTAGGTTCAGGAATGAATATAGATAAACTGATAACGTTGGGTATTCAGTTAGGACGGTTATGCTGGGAGCTCGGCGCGTGGGTAGAGAGAAGAGGGCTTTGCTCAGGCCAGAGCGAGCAGCCGAACGTGATGACCGTGGGAAGCGGACGAGAGGGAGAGGCATCTCCTAGAACTCAGACTTCATCTGCAACAAGTCGCGCAAATTCAAGCGCCAGTGAGATATAACGGTGCGGCTGTATCGACGATACCCACTGTCAATCCGCAGAACCTCTTTCCCTTGCTAGACTAACTGCTCGAAGGCCTGCATGCCTACCTGCAGTGTTTTGAAACGGCTGGTGACTGGACAGAGCTGTGGCGCAGGAAAATAGGTTTCCATCTTGAAGCTTGTGTCTCACCTGAAAACGCGCTGACGGTGATTGGTTTTGTGACAGCGGACGAGGCCCTCGACAACTGGCACGTCAAGAAGTCCCTCTACAGCAGCTTCCGCTTCCAGGTTCGAGGCTATCAGGAATAGGTTAGGCCAGCACGGCTCAAGACATCCCAACCGGAAAGCATCTGGCTGATAGTCTCTCTGGTTATTTCGATTATTGGGTTGAGTGGACCAAAGTGCCCGAGACGTACGTCAGTCTCAAGAGCACATAATCTCCAAGCAGTTCCTTCATTGCTGCAGCTCGAAGCTAAGAGCTTGCTCAAAGAAGCGGGAGTGAAATTCCCTTGCTCTGCTAGCAGCGTTCACAGCACACTTCCTGAAGCCCAGTATTTGCACAGCCCCGGAGATGCTGCAGATGCGCGAGCGACAAGCCAATGCATGACTTGGCGAGAAGAAGGAGCCACCTGCAAGGTGCTACCTGGATATCTAGTAGGCCATTGGGATGCGGAATGTCGTAATGCACAGAAGGACTCGCCGGCGAAGTGCCCGCGTGGGGCGGACGAGGTCGTTGCTTGCGTGATGTCCAAGCGTTTTATCGCTCGTCCTAGCAGCTCAAATCCCCAGCGTTCCCAGAAATTTGGTAGCCAGACAGAGAACAAGGGCTTGTACACAAGCTATGAACACCCCAACTTTACGTAGAAGGCATGCCCATCGTGGAAAGTTGTGTATTCGGGAAAAATCAACCGTGCTAAAGGACTAAAGGAGTAAAAATTCACCCGCATTTCCCCGAAGGGGAGCATGGGGAAGTGCGAATGCACGGGTGATTGCTATGAGAGGGGAGTTATGTTGAACTGTGTTGGCATTCGCCGTTAGTTGGCATTTAACACCCGGCGTGATCAAGTGGGGATTCACACACCCCGTTAGTCCCTCTCTGGAAATCTTGGTGAATTAAAGTGTATGTTCGAGAGGGAATGAAACCACACACACACACACACACACACACACACACACACACAAGCACGCAAGTAAAGTACCACAGTATTTATTTACACATCAGCACCTGCCGGTGTTATCGATGTACTCGACCGCCACGATCAGCGCTTTATGGTCGCTGATAGGCGACCGATCTCGACGGAGTCGCGCGCTCGACTGAACTGCCCGCGTGGTGCGCCGAAGAGGGCGCGACAGCAGGCTAGCGAAGGGAGAGAAGGCGACAGCGCGCGACGTCACGTGGCGTACTACGTCATTGCGCCGTTGGTACACACGCTCCCCTCCGCTCTGCGCCGTTGCTAGGGGCGAGGAGGCGCGCGATAACACCTGTGCTGCGGACGGACGGCGGTATAAAGTGCATTCGCACCTAATATGGCCACTGTACGGAGATGGATGGACCCTGATAGGTGTCTGAGCGGAATGACAAGACGTGCGTCTTCTAGGCGGATCCGGCAGGAGGTTGCAAGAGCAGTTATTCAGGCTGAGACTCCCTAATTTTACCGGTGAAATAAGAGCGTCCTGCATGGAGAGTCCGATTTATGATCTTGTACATCGCAATCTCCAAAATCTAATGAAATTCCTGAATCGAGGCCCGAACTGGAAGTGTAAAAACTCGAGATGCCAAACGCCGGCCCAAAGAGCGACAAGACACCCGGTGCACAGCGAAACATCAGCTTTGGTTTTTGCCATTGCCCAAACGAAGAAAAAACTTCCTGCCTTACGAAGGGACGCCATTTTCCAAATTCCCCATTATCATTTTGTTAGGGAGCAGCGCAAGGACTTCACCTTGAAACGTTCCTTCCGCAACACAACCAAGCCTTCTCTATTCATCCGGAAGCAACAGTTATACTTTCCTCTATGATAAGAATGCTTTGCTACCGGGGACAAGAATTCGCGACCGGTGGGGCAAGCAAGCATCCAGTCGTCCAGAAACAACACCGGGAGATGGCATCTTTAGAGTGGTCCACGAGAACACCAAACACTGTTATCAAGGTGGTCGAGGAACCGGGGGTACCATGTTCTGAAGACTTTCTCTTGCCCAGTCTCCGAGACGATGCAAAATGCTTCGTCATTTCTTGAAAGGGTTTTTCATCAACCACTACTATCGGGTAACAGTCAGCCCTTCGACAAGTAGGGTGCAAAGACGTCCTCTATCAAGTTATTCATGCTAACCCAGCTTCCATGTGAGACTGCAGACACTGTACTACCCAGTGAAAGTGTCTAGCTTTCATAGGCTAAAGTGTGTCACTAGCTTTGCGGTGAACCTTATTATGTACTCGGATGAGTTTCCTCTTGAGCATAGAAAAGAGACAGAACAAACAAGGGACGCCAGAAGGCTAAATGACTATAGCAAGCTATCCTTCGAAACACTTGTTCTGGAATATGTTTAGAATGTGTGTTGCGCTTGTGCACCTATTGAGTAATAGAGTTCATGAGCGTATGTTCCTGTGACTTCCTCAATTATTGGGCTTCTGGGTATGAAATAACTCTGTGGTTGATTTCCCGCTCCCGACTCTTCGATCTCATCGACCCGCTGCAGTGGTGGGGGCCTGTGCGTGAATAGGTTCGCAAGAAAAAATATTCAAAAGGTGGGGGTCAGTGTGATAATGTGGCCGAAAGGCGAAACATTTCAACCCCCAAGTAGCTAGACCCTAGGGCCATTCCCAACAGGGTGTGTGCCGGAGTGTACCCGACTGACAAAAAGTCTGGCATGTGCGGGCTGGGGCGAGGTCTGCTGGACGGCTTTGGGTGAAGGATTCCCATCAGTGAAGACGACGGCGCAGGGCAAGAGTATGGTTTCAGCACAGCACGCGACCGGTACGGCATCGCGCTCAGCGTCCGGTGAGGGCGTGACCTGCAATTACAAGTTGCCGGTTGCCCTGTGGTCCCTCAGTTTCTGGCTGCAGCCAGGGACAGGCCTCGCATCACTCCCGTCGGTGAGGGCGACGACGAGGGACGCGCCTACAAACATCAAGACGCCGCCGCCGCACGACAGTCCCTGGCGCATCGCAAGTCTAATGAAGAACATTTTGTTTTCCCCGCGTTGTATTTAGCCTTAGTATTGAGGGAACCGCCCCGCCAACAGTTCTCTCGTCCCTTCTTGTGGTTTATCTTACGTTCATGTTCGTTGTCCTTCCTACCTTGCAATATAATCCCCTGGTTTTCTGACGCACGACTACTAGTCGCAAATTCCCTGAAAGAACCTAATGTGGACCACCACTTCACAAGCAGACAAATACTGAGATGACTTTATCCCATCACCACCACAAGCCCGACATAGCCTCTTTTGTATTTTGTTGTATAAAGCTGCAACCAACACAAAATACGAGAAAAGAGAAGCCTCAGTGGCACGTTGTAGACGCCGGTTAAGTCACGCCTGCCCTCCTTTAATAAGTACGTGAAGTGGCTTGATCCCGTCACCCGCACCCGTACGTCGATCGCCGTACGCGCCGCTGTTTTTCACCCATACAACGATGTACTAAATAGCTCAGCACAACGTCTTGTCTTCCGAGGGGCCTCCAAGGTCAGTGCGGGAAGTTTGAGGACTATGTGTTGCCCCGAAGGCACGACCACGGTGGCGTTTATATCTGCGCTGTGCACTGCCGGGTCTTGGGCGCGCTGTGCTTCCGTGAGTGCTACAAGAGATCACGACGCTCCATCGGCGCCCTCTTCGGATGGATGTTTTATTGTGATAGATGCCTGAAAAAAACTCCATATTTTACTTAAGTATACAGTTCTTTTCTCTTTCAAGTCTGCTAATAAACTCAGTCTGACAACAAAATCTAAAAACGAAGCACCTTCTCTTTAAGGGTCATGCAATCATCGCCTTGCCACCGCTAACCATACGTGCAGTAGAGTTGTAACTTAATTGCACAAGCAATATGCCCATAAAAACTTATACCTAAGCTCGTGTGAAGGAGCATCCAAGAACAAAACTAGCCCTGTACCTTTACACTCACATACTACACTCACATGCCACAATTATTTATCTGGTTCGCAAACAAAACATTCTACAAGGGCAACATCCTTTCATATCTCGCCCTATCAGCAGATGCACCAAATACCTTTTTGTAGCTCTGCGTGGGCGGTAGTAGTGTTTTCATGTTACTGTGTCTCAAAATAACTGAATAAAAGAACGGAAGGGACACAATAATTATTAAACCTTGAGACAACAGGGCAAGGGTAGTAGAGAGTGGTCCGATGCTAGACGATGCATATCCTACTCAGCTATTCTATTCGTGGTATATTGGTCACTGGTTTCCACGCAGAGCAATGAAAAACCTCTTTTCCTTCGCCTTGGAAAGTTGACACTCTTGCAGGTTATAATGTGAAATTTGCATGCTTTATATAGATAGTCTATCCATAAAATAGATCGGAATGCACATTCCATGCCGTTTCCTACGCGCGGGAGCTCCAAACCGATAGATTGCTGCTGCCATGCACTACATTACACAAAAAAGACCCAGCCGCTCTTCCCAACGTTACCTCAGAAGTGGCCAAATATTTCTTTTTCAAAGTAGTGCTGCGATATGAAGCCTTGTAAGTTTTATTACAAACTGCGGGATGGAGGATCCTTGCAGAATTTATGCCACTACTATATCACGCCAGCAACACTAACTCCGTTACATCATTACGTACCCCTCCAAACAAACAAAATAATCGAAACCCTCAACATGACGCTACTAGATATCCCATTCATTCACCATTGCGTACAAATTGGACGTAGAAAAACTGCTCTTTTGTGTTATGCACGCGTTCACAAAAATATCGATGAGGGGTGCAGAAGGCTCAATTAAAAGTTCATTGCGGAGATCAACGAATTTGGTTACTGGACCCAATTGTACAACAAAAACAAAAATTGTGTCGACCACATTTTTTTAAACAATGACGCTGTTTTTTGTCTTTTAAGCCAAAGTGATTCGCGTTATGTAGGGCAATAGAATCTTCAAAGCCGTGACCCACAGGTTCACGCCGAAGATATGGTGTCGATCGGTACCCAATGCCAGGAGCAGGTTTCAGCAAGGATGGTCTGCAAGCGTGTTTCCGACCACAAAAAGCTTTACCACTTATTAGAAAACTTTCAGGCAATGTTGTCCCTTATGTTAACAACGACACATCAGGGTGATGCATGTGGAACGGTGTGGTTCCATGGTTCGCATATAGCCTTCTAAGGTAGATAAACACTGGCCATTCAAAGCTGGTAATGTAGTGAATTGTTCCATCTGATTTTTCTATCAACGTTTTTTTTCCTGCACGTCAATGCGGTCCCTTATTTCAGCCTGTGCTTTGTACAAATCCCGGTGTGTTTGTTATCTTACAGTATTGCCCCATATTCGTTGATAGAAGAAAAGTCTGAACTTCGTTCACTATTAGGAGTGTGTTGGTTTGATAAACACTTTTTTTTCTTCTACGGTGATGTCGGTCGAGAGAGAGAGGGTTCGGGTTTATTTCTGCGTGGGTACATACAATGAATGTCAACCCGCTTACGCTCTACAGCAGGAGTTGTTCTGATTTCACTTCCGTAATGCAACTTCGCTCAACAACCTTTGTAATTTCAATCACGGTGCGTCCATTTAGGCTACGTGAAAATATTTCATCTGATAGGGTGGAGCTTGTCAAAATTGTCAATGCCTGTGCTCTCTTTATAAACATGACACAAGAAAATGCGGCCTAATGTTTACGGCTTAGTTCATTTTTGGTAGAAAATACAATATATTGCAGTCATATTAGATGTGCAAACACGAAAAGCAGGGTAGGTACGTTTACCAGGACGTCACTCCCAAGCGCCGGTCCGCATTTCAAAACTAATCACAGCCTGTCAACACGTATAAAATACTAAGCAGCAGCACTGGAATATTGAAATGTCTAACAATAAACATGTGTATGCGTAGTGTGCGAGGAGTGTAGGCCATTAGGTCTTATAGGATTTATAAATTTTACGATTTTTTTTCGCTGATTCAGTCGCAACATCCCAAAAGAAACGCATCATTGGTCATTGATTTTACACATCAACATATGTTCTTAAAGAGGGTAACCATGATTCATTCAGAATTCTATTTACCTCAATAAACTCTAACGTGAGAGATATACACTTACAGTGAAGCCTTTTGGTCAATCCTTTCCTCAAGATACCCTAAACAATCGCTTCAAAGGTCGCAGCGCGAATTCGGAGCACCTGAATAAAAAATTAATTGCTCAGCATTCTTCCCAATTTTCGAAATCTAGTTTACTCTTCTTTGACCATAAACCGCCATGATATGCATGTGTTACAATTTTTAATTTTGGTAAAATAAAAATGAAGGTAATGACAAAAATGGTGAGTAAGCGCTGGCACAATTTAGGGTATTAAACTTTCGCTTCGTTTCCAATATTTAGGAATGCACACGAATATGGCCACTCGCAATTAAGCTTGCAGCAATGTACTGCCAAATGTAGCTAGCCACATGAACTAAGTGTTTTGCTTGGCAGAGTAAGAACAGGATCTTCCGCATGGAACTGGTTTTATTCTTCTCTGTGTTAGTTAATATAAGCAGTAAAGAAATAATGCCACAAGCCAAATGCCTGTTTATTACCTTTGTTTTACGGAAAGCTTTTTATATTGCAATATCAGCTTCGAACGAATGCACCATTTTAAAAGAATACATTGTCTCTCAACACAGCTTCACAGCAATGTTGCACACGCAAAACACCACTGTCGTTGGAATAAAATGTTAACAAGGCACCTTTATATATTAAAACAAAATTATTACAAAACATTAGCGTGGGCTTAGCTCAGCCATGCCAGGATATACGTAGACTGAGATGAGGTACAGCTGGTTATTCTTAGCTTTCCCCGGGTTGTGTAGGATCAGCTTGATTACGATCCTTGCTCCTGTTTCAATGACACAAACATGATATACACTATATTTGACACGTATATAAATAAAGGGGTTCAGGCGCAGCGTTACCAACCACTCCAGAGCTTGGCTGGTTCCACAGGCGCACGGCGGTGTTGCTGCGATGCACGACCCATCAGTTTCACACCCGGCCACCCCTCACATGACAATAATGCGGACCGGGGCGCCACGTGCGGAAAGGACGTCGGTGAATACGCTGGGCGCGTGCGTTGTGTGAGAGACACCGGGCAGCGAGGAACGTTCTGTGCACCATGTGACGTCACTGCTCCTCAAGCATGTGCAATACGGCTCTCAACGAGCCCCCCGACACTGCTCAACCTCGGCCAGCAGAGCTCACACTACTAAAATTGGAATCGATAAATAAACTACCTGAAATTAAAATTTACTGCGTCAGAATGAAATGAATTCAATGTCACTCATTATTACTGAAAATATACGATGTTTCTTTTTACAGGCATCGCTTAATATACAACCTAGTTTGCTTGGTTGATTAAATTGAGTGATTGATTGAATAATTGATTTACATTGATTGACTTTTGTCGCCAGAAGTTTACAAGCAGTGATTGGACCCACACCCAAAGGGTTGTGCAAGGTCTAAAAAGAAAAGTGATAGACAGAAGCGGGAAATATCCATTACACGTATTACAGGTATAGCTGCGCAGAGACTGTAATTATCACGTACAAGTAATTATGAGCATACACTTTACCACAGTACAGATCCTTTCTCTCCTTAAACACTGGGGTCAGGGAAGAATAACACAACACGTGCGCGTACAGTCAAAAAGTTCCGACAGGGTACTTTGTGGACACACCGAGAAACATGAGCGTTAAAATGCATTAAAAACTGTAGCTATCACGGATTTTATACAGATAAAAGGAAAGGTTTAGGACTGTTGCCAGTGTGCTATTGTATAAATAAGAAGTGTTCAACACCGAAACACCAAAATAAGTTCCAGCGTGCCAAGAGAGAGAGAGAAAGAGAGAGATGACTTTATTCGATGCCCGAGATGGGTTCGGAAGGGTAGAGGACTTGGACGGTTTGCCTCCCTCATCTGTAAGCCAGGATTTCTTGCATCCTCCCGGTGGCTTGGGCTGTCCGGATAGCTGTCAGTTGTTCCTCCAGTGTGGAGCTGAGCAGAAAAGTCTTCCATTGTTCTGCAGTCCAATTTTTGTATCTTCAAAGTGTATGTACTTAGGATTTGCTATTATACCCAGTCGTAATTTTTGGAGCTCATGGCAGAACCATATCATGTGGTGTAGGTCGGCTCTGCTTTGGCACAAAGTGAAGAGGTTTGTGTAAAGGTCTGGGCAGCAGCGGTTGAGGAAAACAGTGCTTGGAAAAGTGTTTGTCTGCAGCTGTCGCCCCCTAACTGCCTCTTTCTTAGAAAGAGTGTGGTGTGCTGGTGGATATTTGCATCTGGTTAACTTGTAGTGGTTTATAAAATCCCTGTATGTGACCAGCCTATTTTTGTGAGATATAATACCGTGTGATTTCTCTTGTCTTTCCTCCGAGGTCTTGTGGGGGGTGCTGGTGGTTGTGGTGGCGTAGTACGCAACACAGCTCCATTGACCAGAGCTAAAACGGTTGCGTGAGCCAGTTCATTCTCCTGTAGGCCGCAGTGGGCCGGATTCCATATAAAATGAATTTTTCTTTTGTTAGTGATCTTCTCTAACAGCGAGGCTGCTGCACGGGAGATCCTGCCTTTCGAGAAGTTAGGAATGGCGGACTTGGAGTTGCTTGTGATTGTGGTTGCTCGTCTAGAATTTATAGCAAGGGCTATGACCACTTCCTCGCCCTGAGTGGGATTATTTGCCGGCGCGGATGCTGACGTCACCGTGACACCGTCATTTCTTACGACTGCAATTGCCATGGCATTGAGACAAGATCCACCGTTGTAGTACTCGGCTGCGTCAACGTAGAAAATTTCCCGTGGCTCACAATGGATCAGGAAACGTTTTTCAAGGGCTTGTGCTGTAGCTTCTCTTCTTTCCACATTTACCTCTGGATACATATTCCTGTGTAGTGGCCGGATGCGATTTATTTTCGACATTTTAGCGGGAGATCAACTTCATTTGGGAGAGAACTTTCGCTTCACATTGCTAGTGACTGCAGAATATGTCTTTTCTTTTTGCTTTTATATAGCCGCTTTAATTGGGGTATTTGTTGCGCTTCAATTAGCGTTCGTTATGCGTGGTAACTGGTAATCCCAATGCTTGTTTATAAACTTTCCTCATTAGGCCATTATTTTTTACTTTCTCGTCATTTTTAAGTTGTAGAGAAGAAATGGTTTAGGTGATTTTGCTCATTACAAAGGTTCGTACGAGCCGTGTGAGCGTGTCTTCCTTCATTCCTGTATCCTTGTTTGCCGTTCTGAAGATGAGTCGCATGGTGAGCTGAGTGCTCCTCTCGAGATGAAGAATGGTTTCTTCATCGAAGAAACCACCCAGGCAGCACAGGACTGTTCGGCCTAAAACAGGCCGGTGTACTTTGGACGGTGATTTTCTGTCCGGCAGTTTTCCGGCAGCCATGTTCGGCCCATGTCCAAATGTGGGCCTTTTGGCGGTATACGGCCGTACTCCCATGGCTGTCCAACGGCCACTGTCCGTCGGCCAGTCGACCGGCTTACGGTCATACGGCCAGATTCCAGCTGTAGGGCTCCGGCCATTCCAAAGCCACCCGTGTACGGCCGAAGTACGGCCGCCCGATTACAGCCGAGATGCGGTCGTCGGACTCCAGCCGGACTAAAGCTACCGGAAATACGGCCGTGCTACGGGCATTGGAGTTCGGCCACAGTACGTTAACTGTACTGAGGCCGGTCACTGCATGTCGCGCAAGCAGATGACTCGTTCGCGCAGTGCAGAAGCAGCACAAACCCAGCATTTTGGGTCCAATGCAGCCACATCAAAGTGAGCTCGCGCGCAACCACCAGCCGTCAAGATTTCAGCGCAGCCTTGCTTAATTACCAGCCTCAGTTGACAGCAAAATTCATTTATTAAACAGTGCTCACAAATTGTCGTTCCTTTAATTGCTGTGCCTCTTTTACTGCCGAACACCGAAAATATTCTGTTCTTTGTAGAGCTTGAATAGATGTATTGTCCAGGTCCTGATATCCTCTGTGGGGCGGCTTACCTGTAATAAACGGGGAAAGAGGAGGGGGGGGGGGGGGGGGAGGGCGCATACTTTAGTGGGTTGAATTTCAGAGAGATAAATTGCGCCGCTTTTAGCCAATTTCTTTTAGGGCAATATTGCGGAACACTTTCATGCTATGACTACATAAACTATTTTTATAACAGTTGCTTGACCACTTTTGCTGTATATAAAACTGGCGTGAATGCCTTTACGAAGCGTTTTGGTTCTCAACAAAACACTCAGGAGCATTTAATATAACTCCTTCACAAAAAAGTATGTCCAGTTTTTGCCCATTTTTCTTGCAAAGACATTTTCTACTCGATCAACTTTTCTGATGATCTTGCGCAGGGCTGATCCTAAGAAGGAGCGAACAGGTACTTTAATTTTCAATCTATTTTAATGTTGTTTTCATGAGTATAGGTTCACACCACTTAATAGTCCAAAAGAACGTAATGTACTTCTAATGTCATACTACGTTCAAAAAATTATAGACGCGTTGCGAACGACGCCCTGCTTCAGGTGGCTGCAGTTGTATCCCTCGGTGTTCACGTAAGGAAAGGCGTAAAATTAGAGTTACATAATTTGTTGCAAACCAATAACATAGCAATGGTAGCATGCATACAGGAAACCTTGCATAGTGCAACGAATACGGCAATAAATATTTTATTGGTCAAGGTTGAATCCGTAGGGCTCTCAACCCGTCGGAGGCAAACTTGCGCCTCTGGAAGTTTATTTATTTATTTATTTATTTATTTATTTATTTATTTATTTATTTATTTGATGCCTGCTTGCCTTTGCATGCATTACAGAAGGGAGATACATAACACTAAGCATTAAATATGAGACAAAATAACAAAATAATTCTACAAACAGCGCTGAAAATCGTCAATATAAACAGTTAATGCAATCATACGTGGAAGATAATTACACTGCAGTATTGATGTAAAACAAAATTAATCGCGCATGGCGTCACCGTTAAAGGAAAGTTAATAATTTGCTTTAAGCTAGCGGTCCTACTTTGCGATATGTAGAATGGCGCTTGGACATACCTCTCCCCTTCTACTCCAGTTTTCGAATGATAGATATTACGAAAAAAGTTCAACCTCTGGTTTCCTCTGTGATCTTTGAAGTGCTTCCATTTCAGTTAACTTTTACTTTCTCTCATGCTAAGTTGAGCGTGCCAATTACCTAATACGAATCGCACTGACATATTCTGTATGTTTTCGAGCGTATCAACCAGCTCTTTGGTGTAGGGATCCACGAAAACACATGCGTACTCCAAGATTGAGCGCACATGAGTGAAATACGGTTGTTCTTTTCAGTTAGATAGAGGTTCACTGAAATTTCGTCTCAGAAAGCCAAAAACATATGCAGCCGTAACTTTTATGGTGTGAACCTGCCTATTTAACCTCTAACCACTCCCTAAATAAACTCCTAGGTATTTATATTCCTCGGCCGTTGTCACAGCAGCATAATTTACGGTATACGTATTCAATTGGAATGAAGGTTTTCTTGTAAAGGTGCCGTTAACACGCTGTTTAACATCCAAAAACTTTTCTGAATCAGCACACCAGGATGTTATTAAATTCGAATAAAGCTGCAGGTATACGGAATCACGTTCATTCGCTATAGTCCGGTAAACTACACAGTACTTTTGAACAAAGCTATAGGGCCAATAGTAATAACAATGCAAAAACCGATTCATTCAGTTCATAGGATGAAATGTACTACGCAGAAGGGGATATGGAACACCATCATTTGCTTTTTTGCAGTCCAAGAATATACAGTCAACCACTTTAAGCTTATCTATTGCAAGAGCCAAATCGTGCGTGAACTCAACAATCTGCGTTGAGCAAGAAAATCCTGACAAAATCCGTGTTTGCTAGGATGCTGGCGATTATGTTTAACCAAATGAGTCATATCCCAAGAGTAGCTAAGCTCACCTTCAAACATCGGAACTAAATTAACAGCTAGGCTTCGTAAGTGACGAGGCTCTGTTGTTATCGCAAATTTAAAACAGTTTTTTTTTTCTAAATAGGCAGTCGTAAAATCCCATGAAGTAACATATTGCAGGGCATGAAGTTGATCCTACCAATGCGCGAGCAAGTCTCTTCTACGTTTATCACCAACAACATAGTGCAACAGTGCTTGTCGCAGTTTAATTGTACGCAGAATAACTTTCGCTTTTGCTCGCACTTGCCTTTCTTTGGTGGGGAGTCCTTAACATGGTGGCGTTTTAGCTCCTGCGTGGTGGCCGCTTGCTCGACGCCCTTGAAGGCCAGTTATTCTGGTGAACCATCTCCATCTCGGATCGGACATCTCTGCCGGGTCGATGTCTCCAATGCTTTCTCTTGAGGGGACGAATAGCCTCGAGCAGATGCGTCGACGAAGCCGGCGGCGGAGGCGTAGTAGCGGCGATGACTGGCGAGGCTTAGCTCACCCGTCGGTGTGGCACAGTCTTCTTGTGGCAATAAATGACATTTCGATGGCCTAAAAGGTTCCCTGCTAATGTCCAGTGAGTCCTTGCACCTTGCCCGTTCACCGAGAACACTCATTACTGTTTGAAAAACGATGTTCGTTCATTTAAAACGTAGAAACACGGAGCGGATGAAAAACGCATCCCCGTCGTTCGGCTCCCTAACGGCTTTTTCTGCCCCCAGGGAAAAAACCGGTCCGTCTCCTTCCAAACACGTCTGTGCATGAATTCTCGGCTCCCAGGCGCGTGCCGTTGTTCGGCTGTATGCCGTTTGCCGAAAAAATGACGTATAACCAGATACCTTACGTAGGCCGGTCTCCTCTTGAACACCGGTTGCCAAATATTCTGTGGCCATTCGCTTGCCGTAATTCGGCCGAGGACAGCTAACCGAATGAAAAACGTATATTCTGGGGCCGTACATCGGCCGGTATCCTTCATAACACTGGTTGCCCGAAGAAAACGAATATTCTACCGCCGGACGCGCGGTTCATCGTTGAAACAACGAATGCACGGCAGCCGCGCTCCGGCCGGTCTCCTTACGGACACCAACTGCCGCAAGAATACCCATATTCTGTGGCCGGTCGCTAGCCGTGCTTCGGCCTGTTACCGCTTCCCGAAGAAAAAACGGATGCCCTAAGGCCGTACTTCGGCCGTTCTCTTCCTCAACATCGGCAGCCGTAAGAGAACTGAATATCTGGCAGCCGGTTAGCTGCCGTTGTGCGTCCGGACACGGGCGGACGGAAAAATACCGAAGCGCTGGTTGCCGAATGTTGGCCGTTCAACGCATGATCAGTGGCTGCCAGAACCTGGATGCTGGCCGGACATGCCAGAAAGCGGCCATGGGCCGGTCTTGGGACACACTTTCTGTGCCGCCTGGGCATTCGAAGGCCGATGATTCTAATGGTGTTTACAACTGGGATATTCTGGTTCTTGGCGTAGACGCTGATGTCGGGATTTGATGGGTCACTCTTCCGTCCCCTACTGGTAGGCAGGTAGATGAGAAACTCGGATTAATGAGAACACTCCAGTCCTCGTTCTCGAATAAAATTGTGAACCGTGTCTACCGCCCCTTGTAGGGTGTCTTGAATGTGGCCATCGCTGCCGCCGCCGATCCGCCGAGTAATGTTGTCGGCGTACAGACTGTGGTTAAGGCCTTTGATGTTGCTTAATCTCTCAGGCAGGCCTACGTGTAAGACGTCGAAAGGAAATAGGGAGAGCACAGCCCCTTGAGTTGTACCCCTACCACCCAGGGCAAAGTCACCCGACTATAGGCTGCCGATAGAAATTGAAGCAGTCATGTTTGTAAGGATGTCTGGGATGTAATTGTATTCTCGCTTCCCCGGGGCTATCTTGGCTAGCCCCTGTAGTATCGCTTCGTGTCTGACGTTATCAAAAGCCTGATGGGGTCATGAACTAACATTTCCCTTGCGTCCAAAAGAGAAAGTTTGTCACCGTCGACTATTTGATGCTTGATTTGTAGCATTATATCCGGGTTCAAAAGCTACGCTGTGAACCCTATCATAGTGTGCGGGTATAGGTCATTATCGTTCATGTAGTTGCTGATACGGTTAAGAACGACCTATTCGAGGCACTTGTCAATACAATATGCAAAAGGATTGGTCTTTTGTTGTCAATGCGAAGCTTTTTTTCCAGATTTAGGCATTATGACTATTTTAGCAGTTTTCCACGCTTTGGAAGGCTGCCTCTCAACCAGCACTCGTTCATGAATTGAGCTAGCGCAAGTTAGGGAGGCTCTTCGGGGTTTCTAAGTGACTTGTTCGATATGCCATCGGGTCTCGGTGTCGACTTCGTCAGGAGCTTTTCAACAACCTCAAGGAGTTCCTCAACGGTGACTGGTCGGTTAAATAAGGTGTTCTCTCATCAGGAATAATCCGGGAGCTTTACGGGGGGTTTGGAGGACGTACTTGTCTTTGTTTATTTCTATGAGCTCGGAATTTGTCTCGTTGTACACGTGGAGAATCTGCTGAAATTTATTTTCTGCACGGTTTTACACGACTCAGGATTTGTAAAGCATCACAGAATGTTAAATGTTTTAGGAAGCCTGATCTGAATGTCCATGCATTCACACGTTTCGTGCCATTGCTGGCGCGAGAGTAGATTCGCGTGTTCTTGTATTTCGCAGTTTAATCTAGCTATTCGTCTTCTCGGGCTGTGGTTGTGTTTTTGTTTCTTAAGCCGTTATTCTACTCCCTCTTTGGCTTCCCACGTGTGAAGAAGGCGGGAGTCAGCTGTCACAAAACCCGCCTCCTCTGGTATGGTTCTCGTAGATTTCACTACGTGCTCTTTCAGCTGTGCTGACCATGTGTCGATGTAGGTTAGGTCCGGCATACCACCGTCCTGGGCACACTCAGCACATCTTAGGGTTCTGAAGTCATCCCATTCGACAACCTTGTTTTTGTGCCCTTTGGCTTTAGCTGGGCCAGCACTGATTTGGATGGATATAATGAGGTGATCACTCCCTGCATTTTCCTGAGTGATATCAATGCGACCTAAGATGCGTACTTGGTAAAAGCGAGATCCGGAGTGGTGTCCACGCTGATGCTGTTGCCGTACCACGTGGGGTGAGCGGGGTCAGTTATGAGAGGACAGACTTTCTTGCTGAATATTTTACAAGAGTTGTTTGCCCTTCGGTGTATCTTTGGCGGAACTCCAAGCCGTACACGGGGTGTTAAACTACCCTATGAGTAGGCGTTGCCTTTTTTTCTGTGTCTATGGCCTTCCAGAAAAGAGTTGAAAAATTGTGCTTTTTTCGAGGGTTACAATAGACGTTTAGTACAAAAGTCTATTTTCCTTTTGCCTTCTTCTCGTGGGAAAAGTTACTATAAGAACGTGCTCATCAGTGCGATTACTATGGTCGTTGTTGTATTAAAGCCACGTTTCTCCTGGTCAGCGTGGAGGCTGCAGGTTTGTCCTTGCCTCTCATCTTCAGTATCTGAACTGAAAGCTTTATAAATTGAGTAATTTTGCTTAGCTTGCAATTTCCTGCAGACTATGACATCAGAAGTTTCAGCGACGGAAACGTTCAATGTGTTGCTGTATGTCTGCCTCCCTTGCGACGATATCCCCCGCGGTTCCATTTGCCATACGGTGTAGCCCCAAATACTGTTGCCCGCTGTTGTCGTTATTCCCATCCATGTTGAGAGCTCTGGTTCCTACTGACGGTTTAAACTGTTTATGGGCTTTCGACTGATGACGGGGCAGCGTAGGGTTTGTGCATCTTTACTGGGCCAATACTTGCGCTAGACTGTGCAGGCAGCGATATGCTAGCTACTACTCTTCCTAGTGCTTTACCACAGAACTTGATAGACCGTCAATTGAGTGTTTAGTGTCGGTGTTAGTTTCATGTCATGGCTTCAAATTTACTGCTTAGTTACTGCTTTATATCTCGCCAAGGCTCGGGGAAAAAGTTTAATGTCATGCTTCAGATTTTCTTCAACTCAAGCTTCTAGCGCTTCCAAGCAGTGTCAGCTGTGAGGTTCCTTGCTCTGTTGCTTATTGTTTTGTTTGAAGGCGGGTTTTGGCTTGTGGATTGAATGTCAACTTCCATTTCTGTGAATTGCCTTTGGTTGGTGTTTGACTGGCCGATCACACTGATGCGGCTTGTCTGCGAGGATAGGCCAGTTATTTTGCACTCCTTATTTTTTCCTGTGCTTTTTTGTGCGCTAGTGACGTTTTCTCTTTTCAGGCTACGAATCTCTTGTTTAAGTTTACAACTCGCTCTAGTGAGTTGCTCTAACACCTGTTGGATTTTAAAAAGCTTCTGCTTTAAAAGTGAACTTTCAGAAACGCTGAGACTATCGTGTTCGTCCTTTTGTGGTGCGTTTGGTTTCACGTTTCTGTTTTGTAGGGAGACTATTTCAGCCCAGCATACCCTTATTTCACAGCTGTTTTCACTGACGTCGCTGTCGCATTGGTTCCTCTGTTGGAGCTTGGCGAGGTTGGCGATGGTGATCAGGTAGCCCAGACAGTCTCTGCCTTCCGAGGATTCTGGGAAGTAAACTGCGACGCAAGCCTCTTCATTTCCTGACCACCCCCCCATGTTTTTGATCGGAAACAGTGCCGGGCGCTGTCATACACACGTGCAGAATTACTGGAATTTCGGCGAGACGTGCTTTCGGAAGATCTTGAATGTGTCGTATAGGACCGCCCCTTGGTTTCGCGGTCCCGCTACAGCAGCTTGCGTCGCAAATTGTAGAGCTCACAGAACCGCATGGGACAGCTTTTGCTATCTGTCAAGTGGTCTCCTTTGCACAGGGCTGTGGCCACGGCAAGATTGGCAACTGGCAATGTTCAGATGCGGGACCACGCCAGATTGATGACCCGTGGTCTGGCAACCGCTGCAAAATGGCAATGTCTTTTTATAGATGTTGCACTTGACTTCGACTCCCTTGTAGTAGAAGTAAAACGGCACTTTGTTCCTGAGACATTCGCCTCGGCACCACCTCCCCGCGCCTCGGAACCACCAGCACCACCGCTTAGAGCGATGTAAGGGCCTGGCCGCGCCCGCGGGCTGAGTCGGGCCGGGTAAAGAATTGTTCAATCGGCCTCGGGCCGGGCTCGGGCCTGGGTCAGGTCCGCATCAGGCCCGCGTTTTATACCTGTGGGTAATGGTGCGTGTATGCTAACGTTTGGCTGTATTGATTCGTATGTTCACTCGAACACAAAACTACAAGACAAGCAACCCAGACCATGAATTTTAAATGACCGAGAATACAGACTGATAGAGGAGGCGGCGCGCCTCACCGCGCCTCGAGACACGGCGCTGCAACGGCGCCGAACAGCGAACGCATCATATGCATGGACGAAGAAAAATTTTAAGACGGAACATGAAGTCAGGCGGCCCAGCTTTGGCAAGCCAATCTCCTTTGATACCGCATTCTCCTTGCGTAGGGCTCCAACCACGCAATGCATCATGGAACATGCACCTCTTTCAGGCCCACGGTAGCATTTAGTGGCTTCGGCTCGCTGCCGGTATCAGCTGCTCAGCCTGGCGTAATCCAACCGGAAGCAGTTGCAGCGCGTTTTTTTTTCTCGTTGCATTTTGCAATAAGCGAAGTTTGAAGGAGAATTCTCTACTGTTGTTACTCAACAGTCCCAGCTTGTCAGCAAGTAATGTAAACTAAACTATAATGTCTTCCGTTTTCTACTTTATGTGGGCGTTGAAGGTATGTGGTAGTCATTCTTTTAAATGCAATAAGAACATTGCGTAGTTAGCAATGCGTGCATGAGACAGCCACCTGTACCTCAACCTATATTATTGCCTTGAAATTATTTCGCAAGAAGTGTTACGGGGCGTAATTAACCGAAGGTACACGCAGCCCCACTGAAAATTGTGACACTGTCTCAAGTTCTCGCAGCACTCTCCAAAAAATATCTCTTGTGCTGCTGGCATCTTCACAGGAACTGATGATTGGACAGTGCCTCGTTTACGCTGAAGGCATAATTGCCTGAAGTGGCCCGGGCCAGGCCGGGCCTGGCCCAAACAATTTAGGCTCGGACTGAATACGGGCTATATTCGAAAACAAAGGGCCGGGCTCGGGCGGGCCGGCGCATGGCGCTTTTGGGCCAAGACGGGCCCGGGCCACAAAAAAACGGCCGGTTGCAGTGCTCTGCCACCAGTGACCCGAACCAACCTGATGCCGGCGCCTCGGCGCCACCACTTCGGTGGTGCCGAGGCGCCGGCATGAGAAAAACTCGAACCACAGGAATTATAGATCGCCTAAGTCTGCCCAAAAAAGTGTTTTTTATCTTTACCATAGCATTGTGTGATTTCTACACTTTTGTGGGCAAACTATTGGATATTTTAATTCCTGTGAATTGAGAAAATCTCTCGTTATGTTTTCTCGTGTGCGTTTCTCTTCTTGGCGCCAAGCTATAGTTACCCTAACGTTTGCTTCTAGTAGGGCGAGAAGAGCAAAAAATAATGCTACAAAAAATGTGTTATTGTGTTACAATACCAATATAACAATCAGTCTTTTTGTATTCACGCCAAAGATCGACGGCTAATATTTTCATAGCTCGAAATAGAAGTTTCTTTATTGTGGGAACTGTGACCTAATATTTTTATTGCACGCTGTTGGAACTTCCGAAGGGGATCCAGATAAGAATCACATGTCTAGCCGTATGATTTCATACAGTAAGTTGTATGACAGGTAAAGCATGCGCAGAATGCTTTGGTCGAACTAGCTCCGGTCATGTAAAACCGCGTCAAAGCCGGAAGCCAGCTTCATACCAACAGCATTTATTTACCCTGCCAGTGAAAGGAATTATCTAGTATAACGCCGAGGCATTTACACGTGTCTATAGGTTCACCTACGGAGTTGTCATTTTAACCTGAATATCATCGTAAGTAATGGTTTTGTAGTGGGAAAGAAACATAATGTATTTGGTTTTTGGGCACTAACTGTTATCCGGTTAACAAGAAACTATTGGGATTTTTTGGCAATTCTGAGTGTACTTCTGTTTGTAATTCAGAAACATTCTCGGACGTACATATAATGCCGTATCATCGGTATTTATAATCATTTCGGGAGAGCTGAATACATACGGCGAGACGTTGATATGAAGAGAGAACAACAACAGCCAGAAAACAGATCCCTATTGCACCCTGTGTTGAGATATTTCAGTGTGGAAGTAATATCGTTCATCACGACAGCCTGCGGTCTGTTCTTGCTATAACTAAAAAAACCTGATACGCTTTATTACGTCGGCCATATGGCTTTAAGTATGCAAAATATTTAAACGATAGACCATATCAAATGATTTTTTGTCAGTCAAGAAAAACGACTCCCAATAGCTAGTTTTTTAAGGGCCGTGTTAGTCCATTGAGCCAATGTCAGCAGTGTGGATGACGTATGATAATTAGACCGAAATTCATCTTTCTGAGGATAGAGAATTATTTGTTTGTGTAAAAAATATTGATACCTTTGGGAAGGAGTTTTTTATAAAAGTTATTTACAAAGCTAAGAACAGAAATCAGTTTGTAACTAGACGAATCGGAATGGATGCCGTTATTATGAACTGGGATAACTTTTGCAATTTTAGTATGGAGTGGTAAGTTTTATTTTGTATTCATTGAACCAAAACATTGAATCAGATTATACCTAGAATATATGCCTTATCATTTTATAATAGCGGCAGAAATTTGGTCTACTCCAGCATACTCGTTGGTTAAAACATTTTTAATGAGAACTCCGGTATGTTCAATATCATATGTCACAAAAGAACAGCAAACTGGGCTTGACACGATATAGCTGTATACATAGCAAAGAATTTTGTTTTCGAGAGCTTTACTTATACGCTAAAAGAATGTTTTGAACACTTGGACAGTGCTGTTGTCAGCGCTGTCAGGAATAACGCGCTGCAATTTATGGCGCTAAATAACCTCGTTCATGATACCCCATATGTTGCGTGTATCGCCAGATGAGTCTTGGATGTGGCATACGTGGTACGGTTTTTACGTGCTCTGATTATCACAACGCAATTTGTGCATAGCAGCTTCTACTCACCTAAATAGTAACTGCCTTTTGACGTTTTCTTTTATTGTGCCAGAATTTTTTTTTATTAGTTGCAAAATGTCTGCATAGATCCAAGTGCAGAGTGGTAATTATTAAGAACCTGTTGGTAATTGGTGACGATGCTTAGTAACTACGGTTCAGAGAATGCCTATGAGGTTAGATAACTCAGTATTACATCCTTGTCGCATATATTGTTGAAACGGATTGGCAAGAGGCTCTGTCGCAGCATCGTATAATATGTCTTGATAATATGTAGGCGAGGTTCCTCTCTTGTTTCGATTATGTTAGTAGTACTATAAAGGTTGGAAGGTGATCCGCAATGAGTTTTTTAACACGCCATCGTGAAAGCTGGAATTTATATTTGTTAGGGCGTGACCTATAAATGACGATGATACACGTGTTACACGCGTGCGGGTGGTTATAACGTTTGGGAATTTGAATGACTGAAAAAGAAATGAGAAATCTTAATTAGCATCATGACTAGTATCCAGGTTAGAGCCCCACTACCACAACGAGAACAGTATACGCTATTTAAAAGCCCAACTACCACAACTAGATCAGTATATGCTTTTGATATCACCACAGAAATATTTATGTTTTAGCAATAAAGTAGGTGGAATAGAATTTCAGGCTTATAGATGATGCCGTCAATGACATGGAATTCTAACTTTACGAACAAGGCTTTTCATAAAAAGTGGCTTTTCTTATCTGTGAAGAACGAATATCTGGAAATATGGACGCAGTCCACGGCGTGCAAGAATCAAACATTTTTTGTTGTAAATTGCGATTGAGCAAGTCGTTCCGAGCGAATCAGCTAGAGGAAACTTGGAAGGACTCGAGCATTACTCTAGCTCACAAACATAGGGCTGTCGGTTTTCAGTCCTCATATTAGTCACCTTAGCGTCTATCTAACACACCAAAAAGCTGTGCTTGACCAGAAGAACGCCAGGTGGGTTGTGTGACATGCAAGTTTAAACGTTCCTCAGTACAAAGGTCATGTCATCCGTGAGACCTGCAGCGTCTAACTGAGTGTGCACGCCCACCCCCTTTTGACATCAGAACCTCGCCAAATCAACCGGTAATCGGCAGTTTCGCTATGGAAGTTACTCAATCTAAAGAAGCAATTATTGCTCACGTCGGCGATCCAAGCGGGCAAGTTTCTGCTTATCCAGGAGGTACATGCAGCTACTCCACGAGGTGGAACCTGCGGTGGCAATTGCGGCGGCAACAGCTTTTCTTTGCTGCCACGTTCATTCGCGCTTCTGTGCTGCCGACGCTCCTTCAACCCTCACTCTTATTCCTCAGAGCAAACGACTCGCGTCCGTTCCACATCGAGTCAAAACATTGAACGACTCAAGCTTTATTGCATTGGTGAACATGTCCGTTTCCTTCAATCGCGTCGCCGGCATATTACTGACACTGTAACACACTGAGAAAAACCCAAACGCTTGACCACTGAGGACAGCTGACAGGTGGCATTGAGCCCTGAGATTTTCATGTTTATGTCCCCCACCAGCTTGAATGGTGTACTGTTAGTATGGACATCAAGCATAACTGCGTGTGCACTCCACCTACTTCACCCCCGAACCGTGGCGCAGAAACCGGCAACCAGTGATTACCCTTCGCTTAGGGGCGAAATACACATGCGCAAATGCTGTTTGGAAAGCGTTTTATGCTGAAGAACAATTATGGGCTCCCTCTGGCGTTCCAAGCGCGTACTTTGCTGTACACTCGGGCGGAATTAGCAACTGCTACAACGAGGTTGCATTTCTGGCAGCAACCGTGTCTAAACATTCGCCGGCAACCAGCTACGTAGTTTCGACGCCCTTTCCCGCTTCTGTTGATTATTCGCAATTAACTGGTAAAGGCGCCACCATCGTTATCACCCGTATACGAGACTTTTGAAAACGTCAGCGCTGAAGGCCTGGGGTATAACAGCAGTGTAAAAGGCTCAGCGTGGTAGGGGAGCATAGAAGCGGAGCACAGTAAGTTGGCTACACCGGAATGAAAACGCGGGGGGAGAAATATTAGGTGTGAGACACACATGTTATACATATAATTTGAACACATGTATACATGTAAAGTGGCTCAGACTTAGCTGGTTCCGCAGGCGCACGCCGGTGTTGCTGCGATGCACGAGCCATTGGTTTGATACCCGGCCACGCCTCGCATGATCATCAAGTGAGACCGGGCCGCCACGTGCAGAAAAAAGGTCGTAGAATACGCTGGGACGAGTGATGTGGCTGAGAGACGCCGGGCAGCGAGCAACATTCTGTGCGCCATGTTCGACGTTGCAAAAACAATTGCATGAGATTGATGGTAATAGTGTGAAAGAACAACTCTTTTGACCAAGATGTGCGACGGCGTCACCGCGAGTTTGCGACTCTTTAACCTGTCTTTAAAAACTATAAACAGCGATTACAACCTCCCCACCTCCGCAGCTAAGTGTCCGTGATTGCAATGATATGCAACGGTTCCGCATGCTCAGGACAACTCTGCTATAAGTTTATTACTTTGGGCAGTACAGTGAAATATTGACGAGCTCGTTTCAACAGGAAGTTCTTGAACCTGAACATTATTGATTGTAAAGGTAAGCCTTGGTACATCAAGGACTCAGTGGATGAGTACATGACTTTGACGATGTCATATTCGCACGTTATGTCAAGAACGTGTGCATTTTACGATTTTCGTATTAATATCTTGCGTCAGAAACCCATACATATTTTCGTTCTTCTCGTGCTTTGCACATATAGCTTTACAAAGGAAAACTTTCTTTTCAGGGCACAGGTTATTGTTCTTTGAAATTGGTTCACTGGTTGCAATTACAAGCATAGCCGTGTTTAGTGGGTTCTTTTAGGCAGCCTGCGTGGCATTATCTGGAGTCAACCTTGTGTTAAACATAACAATTATGTTATGAAACCTTTTCGAAGCTACTCGATGTACTACCTCAAGTTCTTGGGAATTACCGTCAACACCCGGGCGGGTAGTGATTTTCTTGAACGTTTTCTTTATGTCCTTGCTTTCTGTGGTGCGACAGCTTCATCTCAAGGTTATGCTTTCTGTTATACTGTTGCAGCTCTGCAAGTGTCAATCTCACGTCTTTCCTTTGCCTGTTAATCTTCCCATTTTTTCGGTGTCACTCAAGGCTTAGATTCTTGACTTAAGTAAGCTCTTCCCAGAAAGTCTTTACGTCACCAATGAATTCCTCAAATAAGTCATTCATAAATTTTACTGAAGTCCTGACAGAACTTTGTTCCGTTTTAATGTCAGTGGTTGATGAACCAAAAGTCGTTCACGTGGCTGTCAACTTATCCGACGCCTCGATGAACTTCGACACCATTTTTACCAGGACCTTCGTAAATCTTTCGAATTCTTTCGACTCCTTTCGAACTGAGACAAAGATCGGTTTCCTTATTATCTGTTGCTTCCTAATGCATTAAGTATTCCTGAAACGAACATTTTCAAATACCAAGAGTAGTCCAAGCAAACGCAGTACGTCAGCTTGTATTGTATCTATAAACGTATCAGCAGTACCTGCATTGCTGCAGAAAGCCCTTTAGCAACGTTGTCGTTGTCATGTGGCGTAGCGGTTCGTCGGGTATATAGGGGAGACAGGGGCTTCACTGAATCTATTCTGCATGTGGAAAAGCCGGGCCGATGTTGCACACAAGCCGTTAAAACAAAATGCTATGACAGCAACTACGACGGGCCTGGGTGCTGACGTGATGGCGTCCGTGGTTGCAGGAGGAGATGATGACATGCCGGCCGCGTAAATTTGCACGCTAGATGAAGTAGTGATAACGAAAGCGGATCACTGAAGTGCCAGCATGCTGTTCAGCATCGTAGCGGTTCACCGTCACAGCGGTTCAGCGACTTTATCGCTTGGTGCCCAGATTGCTAAGTTAAGACCACTTAGAGAGTGCGCAAATTGTTCGCAATTTCTATAACCTCGTTACACATATTCTCAAGCATTGGATAATCAGTTGGAGGAATGACCCTTCTTCAAGTTTTCAATTTTTTTGTTTCTTTTAAGTGTTGATTTTGGAGTTTACAGGTAGTATAACCTTGTTCTTCTGCTTCATTTCAAGCATAGGATGCATCTCTTGTTTTAAGTTTCTCCCTAAGTTTCTGCAAAAGCTGAACATCACATCTGCCCACACGATTTTGTCTATATGACAAAATGTTTTATACCACAGGTCGGCAAACTTTTGAGGTGCAGGGCATAGTTGCATTAATACAAAATGGTGGAGGGCCGGACAGCAAACTCATTGGAGCGAAGGCGGATGGTGGAACCAAAGAGAAAAGGTGAAATAACCATATTTCACCATCCCTGACTATAAACTGCGTAGTATGAAGACAAGAAAAAAGCCGCACTGAAAGAGATGAATTCTCGGTTCTTGTACCCGTGTAATCCTAGTGAATAGTAGAGGGTCCGTTTTCAGATAGGAAGGGACAGGGGGATGGGTTGGGGATCTGACTACGTGCAGGGATGCACAAAATTTTGGGCCGTCGGGCTTCTGAGACCTGTGGACCACAGGTTCGAGCCCGGTTTTACACGATAGCTAATTGTTGCACTTATGTTTATGTTTTTGTTTTATATTGCGTTTAGTAATTTTTTTAATAAAGACCATCTGAAACATAATGTTATCAATTTCTCACAAAGACTTTCGTCCAGAAATCTATGATAATGATTAGATATTACTAGCGCGAAGCCTACCTCGGCAAAAAGCGCCTATGCAGGGGTTATGTATGAGGAATGAAGATCTAAACACTAAAATCGCTCAACAAGGACAAAAATAGAATCAGTAAAAGACAATGAGGATTACTGGTGTAGAAGGACAGGTTCTGATTATGCGTGGTATAAAACTAGGACTACAGAATCTACTTTAAAAATATTTCCAACGACGCTTGACAGAAAACATTGGATATTCAGTGAGGTAAAGCGCTGGGTGTAATGGGTTGTGTAGTCTGTAGAGTTGAGGGAAGTGATTCCGTCGGGTTGTGTGAAGTGCCTTCCATTGAATGATTAGGTGAACAACAGATAGTGCCCCTCCGTACTTACTACACAGTGGTCTTATGACCGGTGAGCAGGTACGAGTATATTGCATGTATGTGCCCTAACCATAATGTAGCAATGTCAATTTTTGTGTTTCTGTGTTGTGTGTCAGTTGTGTAAGGTCAAAAGCTCTGTTTTAATACAGGTAGTTAGTTTTCTATCTGTTCACTCTAGTGGGGTTTCAAGGTTTTTCGCAGTTGTTTTCTTATGTCTGGTTGATGTCGATGTAGGGTACCGTTGTTATGTGAACTGACGTTGTTCTAAGTTCGTCTGCAACGGCAATATTATCTGCTGTCTTCTTCCCCGCAATCTCAGAGTGACCTGGCACCCAAAACCCGGTCACTTAGAGGTCTAACACATATACAAATATAATAGTGGTAATCAGAAGATATATTACATGATGTTTAGAAGATTTTTGTGATGACAATGTCATTACTGCACTTATAGAATCATTGTAGATAGACTGTGGAATTTAAGTTTGGAGGATAAGATTAAGGAACAGAAGTATACCGTACGAATCCGCGGTGAAGATGCAAGTATATAAATTCGCAGTTTTACTAACATAAAAGCTGGGCCGATGCGCAGGAGAGCTGACAGTGGTGCAGTTTCGAGGCATCAGCATACAATTCCGCGCACCTATATTTGTGCTGAAGAAACAAGAAATGATGCACGATTGAACTAGGTTGAAAATAATGATATAAAAGAATGGTTAGGCATTGATGAGATTGCAATAGTATAAAGAAGGTCCATGTAGGTACGGCCGACTTTCCTGGCTCCACTTGTTGCATTCTAAATAGAGTCCTTCAACTGGGTCCCGCATGTTCAGGGATGTTTTAGTTGCTGACCTATTGAACATCTCTGGCATAGGCTGGCGTGATCCTATGAAAGCCTTATAAAGACGTAGAACCAGTTTTTGTATGCACCGTAGGATTGGTGTGTGGGCGATTTAGGAATGTTCATTCTTTTTAGGCATTTCGACTTAAGTTTTTTCTAGTGAGGAATAACTTTGACTTTGTCATCGCATATTACGACTAAAAACTTCTGTGTCCCCCTGACAGAAATTACTACACCATTATTAAAGGTATCCCGGTTGGCATGAATCGCGCGCTTCCGGGAGAACACGAGGCAGTATTTTTTCAGCGTTCACTTAAAATCATTTGTCACCGCCCACCCCGCAAATTTGTTATTTATTTATTTATTTTTTATACCTTACAGGCCCACTGAAGAGCATTGAGTAAGGGGGGTTACAGTTTTGAAAGAACATAAAAAAAATAATGTAGAAAAAGAAGAAAAGACAAGTACACAATATAGAGTTTGGGTAATCGGCTTACAAACCTAAATGAAACATGTCATACACGTTTCTAACAGACAACTATCACAAACGCACAGGGTTTTTGTGGAATAAAAAACATCACGAAAACACAAATACAAGGGGAAACCCCCATACACAGTAACAATATTATTCTAGCGATTCTTCATTACACAATTACTAAGAAAAATGTCGGTGCAGATTTTTGGTAAAACTATCTTGACTAACTATGGATGCAATTTGGTCAGGAAGATCATTCCAGTGCATGATTGCTCGAGGCAATGCCGATGAATTGAAAGCAAGCGTCTTGCCGAAAATGCGCATGAAACTATGACTATTATGAAGGCGTCGTGACTTACATACTGGGGCGTTAAGAGGAAGCGGGTTAGGTCTAATGCGAACTATGTATTTATGAAAAAGGCATAATAGCGCGATAGTGCGACGGGTATCTAGCGGTTGAAGTGACAACTCTTGTTTGAAGTGGATAACGCTAAGATGACGGTCGTACTTGCGTGTAATAAACATGGCGGCTCTGTTTTGAATAGATTCCAGCTGGACGATTAGGTAGTTTTGGTGAGGGGACCAGATTGCCAACGCGAATTCTAGCTATGGACGAATAAAGGTTAGATACGCATGTTTGTGGACAAGGGCTGGTGCGCATCGTAACTTTCGTCGCAGATAACCGAGCGATTAAAAGCCTTTGCGCAGATGGCGGAAATGTGGGTACTCCAAGGGAGAGAGTGTTAGATGAACACCAAATATTTATAGGAAGCGGCTTGCGAAAATTCACTGTGGTTGATGTAATAAAATCTGAATTATCGTGTTTCCGACTAAAAGACATTACTTAAGCTATTTACTCAAATTAATTGACATTTGCCATGTATTACACCATTTGTAGATTATGTTTAGGTCATTTTGTAAGGAAAGGTGTTCGTTAAGGCTAGTAATCGTACGGTATATAATACAATCGTCAGCAAAGAGTCGTATCCGTGATGAGATGTTGAGGGGCAGGTCCTTTATGTAGATCAGGAACAGTAATGGACCCAGGACGCTGCCCGGCGGAACTGCAGAAGTAACATCAGCGAGGCGTGCAGAATAGTGGTTGACCATGGTAAATGGTTGGCGCAAAGAAAGAAAGTTCCGAATCCATGATAAAGTTAAAAAATCCAGGCAAAGGGCTGATATTTCTGTAATGAGGCTGGAATAACGAACACGGTCGAACGCTTTTGAAAAATCAAGGAAAATGCAGTCTGTTTGTTGGTTAGCATCCATGTTAGAGTGTAGGTAGGTTGTAAATGCCAGCAGTAGTGTATCACATGACAGGCCTTTTCTGAAACCATGCTGAAGGACGAAAAAAAAAGTTGTTGTATTCGAGGTGGTTATACACGTTAGATGCAATAATGTGCTTCAGTAATATACAGCATATGCACGTCAAAGAAATCGGGCGATAAGTTTCGGGTGCATGTTTGTTATTGGATTTGAAAGTGGGAACAACCTTGGCGATTTTCCAGTCGGCAGGTAACTGACCTGATGTCTATGCTTTACTGAAAATATGGAACAGAATTTGACTAGAGATGTGCTCAGTGTTCTTAAATATTTTTGAATTCGTGCTATCGACACCAGATGAAGTGGAGACTTTAAGAAAGCCAATTAGTGAAGCGATGCCTTCAGGAGTAATGTTATTTGGCTGCACATATCTGTAATCCTATTCGGGAACCATGGGTATGGTGGAATCATCTTCGTGATTGAATACCGACGAGAAGAAATGGTTGAATGCATGGGTAGACGCATGTTCCAGAATGGGGGACACCGTTTTCACCATGTAATACAATGTCATTATTAGAACGTATATTTTGAATTGTCTTCCAAAACTTTCTGGGGTTATTTTTAACAGCGAAGGTAAATCCTCAGAAAAGTAGTTTTGTTTGGCACTGTGTACTGCAGAGTTAAAAGTTCTCAGAAATTTCTTATATTTGGCCCATGATGACGCACTGGAAGTCGATTTAGCACTCTTATACAATCGCTTCTTTTTGTTTCGCATGTTTCTGAGTGGTCTGTTGAACCACGGATTTGTCGACCAGTTCGGCTATCTTGTTCTTGAAGAGCACCCTGCTGTCATCTACAGATCGGAAACTGAATGAGGTGTAGGAACAATTCATTGAAGAATTCCTCCCAATTCTGCGTTCATTTCCCTGCAGTTACCTATGTTATAATCCCGAATTTTTTTATTGATGGCACCGTGAAATTTTAGAGGAGTTGTGAAATGTAAACTGAGGAGCTTATGATCGCTGAACCCATCGATGTATGATACGGATCCTATCCTTTACGGTGCAGTGGTTAATACAAGATCTAAGATGTTAGACCCTCGAGTGTGTTCGTCTATACCTGGAACAAGGTTGAAGTCAAGGGCTAAGTTAATGAATTCGGTTGAAGTGCAACACGAGCTGAGAGGAGCGACCAATCAATGAGAGGGAAATGAAAGTCCCCGAAAAGGTAGGCTTTATACGCAGGACATTGTTTCAAGGCACAAGATATACTTTCACGCAGTTCCTTCAAAAAGGATGGATCGGAGTCAGGTGGACGGTAGCAGGCGCCTATTAAGACCTTAGCAGATGCCGGCACACATGCAGCCGAATTTATTTCAACGGAAGCATTAGTTTCAATGGAAAACGACGTTATCCCGTTTCTCACTGCGAGAAGAACACCACCACCCCTCCTGTGTGTTCTGTCGTATCTGTAAACGCTTTAGTTCCTCTTTTCGTTTAAAAGTTCGCTATCACTGATGTCAGAATGTAACCAAGTTGCAGTTAGCACCAAGATGTCGCTATTACTGTCGTCCAAGTAATAGCATAACTGTTCGCGTTTAGGAAGTAAACTTCGAATGTTAGTGTACGTAAACGATAACGACGACAATTCTTTAGTTGAGTGGTTCTTAGGTCGCAAAGGATGGACGCCTGTCCTTTGCTATATGTTAGAAGCGATTACAGTATCAGCTATGGGGTCATATGTGTATGTTTATTGTCCGTGCACATTCTATCCACTGATAGCCTAAATGTCTGTTTTTTCTTCTCTGGCTAAATATATTAGGTTTTTTCTGGCTAGTCGGGTTGAGAAGGCGAAATCTTCACCAATCAAAAAAGTCGACCCCTTATGCCTGTGCGCCGAAACTAGAATGGTTTGTTTGTCCTCGAAGAAGCAGAACTTCGCAATTATGGGTCGGCATTTATCGGGAGAAAACCCTCCCAACCTATGCACGCGATCAAACTTAAGGGTGTCGGCGGTAACTTTAGGCTTATCTGAGCAGAAGTTGACTATTTTCTGCTCAGAGCCAGGCCAGTCCTCCTTGGGGTCATCCTCAATACCATAGAACAATAAGTTATAACTCCGAGCCCTGTTTTTCGCATGATAACTTGCTGTGATAGTTGTTGATTTGTCATTTAAGCTGCCTAAAGTGTCGCTAGGTGTAGAAGATGTCATGGTGCATTCCAACGCAACTTTATTCTCCAGTGTTCCTAGGCATTCAGCCAGGCGCTTGAGCTCGCTATCGCTCGCATCTTGCCTCTCCTTCAGACCTTTCAGTTCAGTTGAAATAGCATCCTGCCCTGCTTCAAAATGCCCATAATTTCAAGGATAGAAGCAAGTGTTTCGGACATCTTAGTTTCAAGCGTTACAGGAGAGGGTCCGGGGTTCAATTCATCGTCCCCCGAGAGTACAAACGTAAAATATACAAGGTAAGCATTTGTAGTGGCAGAGCACAACAACTGGTACAGAAATTGTCTCCAGGACTCGAGCATGTGGGGGGGGGGGGGCACGACACCGCGAGAAAGAAAGGGTCGTCAGAACGAACACAATAAGCAGCGTGCTGTGGGTCACTAACCTGCGCCAAGAAAGGCGCTCTCATGTCTGCGTTCCTCGCGGTGACGTGCCCCGACTGACTCCGGTGCGAGAGCTCCTTAAGTAAGGCATGGAGGGATGCCGGGGCTGGTGATTGTTCTGTGGAGAAGGAGGGAAAAACAGGTTGCGACGGGGACCGGCAGTTGTTCCGCAGGGCGCGTTGGTATGTCGCTGGTCAGGGTATGGTGTGTCTGCTCGCGATAGCCCTGTGGGTCCAGGCGGGCGGCGGTGAAAATTCGGAGGCTCGACGTGATTTTCCAAGCAGGACGACCTGCGTCAAGAAAGGCGCTCTCATGTCTGCGTTCCTCGCGGTGACGTGCCCCGTCTGACTCCGGTGCGAGAGCTCCTTAAGTACGCACGCAGGAATGCCGGGGCTGGTGATTGTTTTCAGGAGAAGGAGAGAAGAACAGGCTGCGACGGGGACCGACAGTTGTTCCGCAGGGCGCGTTGGTATGTCGCCGGCCAGGGTATGGTGGGTCTGCTCTCGAGATCCGTGTGGGTCCAGGCAGGCGCCGGTGAAAATCTGGAGACTCGACAAGCTGAACGTGAGTTCAGAATGTGAAAGGTACAAGACTTAAGAGATATATTGTCTTAATCTACATATATAGAACATGAAATAATTGGGGGCAATGCCGCCCTGAGAGAGTTCATCTTATAATAAATAGTGCGGGGCTCAAAACACCGCTTTGATAAACGCTTTTGTTCTGCCCATAAACATCGGAAATTGCACTGCCTACCCTCACTCGAAAGGTTCTTTCCGACGTATAGCTAGTGAGGGTGTTCAACGTAGTGCCGGAAACACTAAATGACTTCCTGTCTCTGAAGATGCCGTACTACCAGGCACTATCGTAAGCCATTTCTGTGTCGAAAAAGACGGTTATGCAAAACTAGTTATGAATGAAGGCATCTTTTAAAATCTCTACCAACCCAACTACTTAATCATTGCTGAAATTTCCCAACCTGAAGCCTTCTTGCCAGCACTTGAAATTACAAGAGCCTCCGGTTAATCATCTTCTCGGGAAGCCTACACAAGCAGCTTGTCAGGGCAATGGATCTATAGCTCGAGTGAGAGGAAGGTTCTTTCATCTCCTTCAAAACAATGACAACTATGGCCACCATCCAAGACGTTGGAAGGCGCCTGAAAAACCATGTCTTTTTGTATCGTGTGTTTTTGTGTAGGTGTGTAACACGGTGCATGTAAGCTCTGCGCCTGGAGACGAATGCTTGCAAGTGCAGAGAGCTATTTTCGGATCAATAAATGAAAAGTAGGTGCTGTATGAGGTGTTCTAGTTATAATTATCATGCAAGGACCTCTGTTCACAGGATATTTTGAGTTGCTTGAGAACGTTAGTGTAGTGTGCTGAACGGTACACGTGTTGGACAAGTTAGGCGAGTGTGTTAGCCTGGTCTTCCAGTGTGTCCCGTTTTGAACTGACACGAGGCAGGCTGTCTGTTTGTTGTCAATTGAGTTTGCATATTCGTGTCCAGACATTGCGAGTGTCGGTGTATGAGTTCATGGATGTTATGAATGAGTGACAGCTCTCTCGTTTTGCCTGATGTTGCACGCGCTTCCCAGGTGCTTTCGCATGTTTAAAGGAGATCAGGTTCGGCGACGTGGGGTACTGACGAAGAACACTTCACGCCTTCTTCTGGGCCTCTTTCACCTGCTTACTGCTCTTATTGTATGATGGCCATTTGATTGCGCTGGACACCTGACGCGTGAGGAATGGACTTTTAGGCTGCGTGTAGGATGTGCACCGTAAGAAGTTGAGTTGCTTTCACGTGTAAGTGTTTTGTGGATGTGTGGTGCAGTTTGGATGTTTCTGTAAATGTATCCCAGTTTGGTATTCATTCATTGAACCTTTTATGGAAAGATGAACTGCTTGGGCCATTACCTATATAAGTTAGTGAAGTGGGGAAGTGGTCATTGCCATGTGTGTCTGTGCCCACGCTCCACTCAAGAGAAGGAAAGAGAACTGCGGAGCCAATACCCAATCACGATATGAGTTTGGGTAGTGTCCTCAAATATATGTCGGTTTTTTTCCTTGAAAGGCATGCTTTCAAGTGTGTTTGAAACTGCTCCATTAAACATCCTCGGGCACCCGTGCGCGAAGAGCCCCATAGAGTATTGTGCGTATTCAGGTCGCCTGTGAATATGTGTGATTAGGGAAGCTGGTCAACCAGCACCTCAAAATGAGAGCTCAAAAATGGGAAATCAGGAGGAATGTAAAAAAACCTGCCATTATCAACCCATGAAATAATATTGAGCGTGTTGCTACAGCATCAAGGACAGTGTTCAATGTGACAGGGTGACATGCTAACGAACTTTGGGCTAATATAGCCACACCACCAGACGAGTGTGTGAAGCTTCCCTGTTCCTTCTGAATACCACATTAATATACAAAAAATTGTGTGTTCGGAACGCGAATGTTTTTCTTTAACACACAATACACCTACCTCATTTCAATGAAGTATCTCGTCGTGCACATTGTTAAGAATATTAGACTAATTCTGGCGTTCTATTAAACAATAATTGCTCTCCCAAATATTATAAATTCAGAGGTACTGGAGTGTCAATATTGTCGCAAAGGCAAAGCCCACGCAAGTGTCTGCCAGGAAAACAAGTTTATTGCAACGAACTTGTGCTCCCCTAACAACCTAAAAATAGACAGGTGGCGAAGCAGCAGTCGACAAACTGACACACGCAGGCGAGCGTCAGCTTCTCGAATGCCACGGCTTCTGCTGTGCCAGCATATATCGTTCGGTGCTAGGGTTTCTCGTATAGTCGATATGCATCCAGAACACTATAAACCACATAAAATATTCTAGACAGGTGAAGTAATTTAAAACTCTCTCTATATAAAAGGAGAAAAGACGTGTTCCATAAAGAATGGAAAATGCGCTTCAGTTGGCCCACGGTTCCCATAGATAATATACCCCGGCGCAGCCGGTCGGCAAAAACAAAACATAAGCATATATCCTCTAATGGGGCGTCGACCCGATTCTATAACAAAACAACAGCCCGAACAAAAAAAATTCCCGCGCCTTCCCGCGAGGGGAACACGAGCACATGCAGAGCACTGGGGGTCGTTACGCCGCGTAAACCCTCGTTAGGGTGGGTAGTTGGGTTGTAGTTGCGTTGTTGTTGGTTTGGGAGAGTAGAGAGAGGAGAGTAAAGTCGCGTTAGGGTTGAGAGGGCGTCAACCAAGGAAGGAAGGAGCAACGCAGTGACTGAAGCACGAGCAACCGCTAGCCTCTTTATATTTGCAGCGCGCGCAGTAGAGGGAGAGCAGTACGGGGGGAGAGCACGCATGTGCAAGCAGCGCGCGCCCTTCCACGCTCCACCTCGCTGCTATCACGCACCTCGACTGCGACGGAGCGAACGGGCTGACTACGACGCATGCGCGCGCCAGCTGCTGTTGAGAGAGAAGAGGGAAGAAGTAGAGGCGCACCTGCTGCGGACGCGGAGCTGTGGACGCCGGCCGACGCAGGAAGAGGCGAGGCTAAGAAATGCTCTGCATTTAAAACACCCACCTCCACTCACGGGAACCCCTGTGTATATGCGACGCATAGGGGGTTCACGCTGCAGCGTTGGTCAGCGGAGGAACGGCGCTGGAACCATGGAGTGGAGCGGAGCAGGCACCGCCTTTTATAGCGCGCATGACGCAACACATTCCAACACAATCCACTTTCATCCAATTCAATCCAGATCCAATCCAATCGAATCCAATCCAATCCAAGCCACGCCAAGCCAAGCAAAGCAGATCCAAGCCAAGCCAATCCAGGCCAATTCAATCGAATCCAATTCAATGCCCCTGGCGAGAGTGTTCGCTATCGGAGAAGACAGGCGGTGAGCGGCGGAGAGCGCAGCTGGCGTGGCGAGGAGAATGGGGAAGGGGCGGACGCCGACGACGCTGGATGCAGGGACAAGGCGAGTGAATGAGATGCAGTCGCGTATAACAACAACCGAAATAATCCATCATCTCAACCAGTAAGGCTTCAGCCGAACCACGTGGACGAATTCTGGTCGCGTGCGTCGCCGTACTGTGTCAGAATCACCATCGGGGATAACTTCGTATGTAATTTGGCCAACATGATGCAGAATGTAGCATGGTCCAAACTGCCATCGCGGTAGCTTCTCAAGGAGTCCGCGCCGTCGGATGGGAGTCCAAATCCATACACGATCCCCTGGGAGGTACTCGGCGTCTCGGCGTCAGAGGTTGTAGTGTCCGGCATGCACCAGCTGCTTGTCCGTTGTGCGAACTCGAGTGAGCTGGCAGCCTTCCTCCGCGCACTGAAGGTGTCCTTATACGTCGCCGTTGAGTCCGTCCTCTTTTACGTGCGGAACCATGGTGTCAAGCATCGTAGTCGGCCGTCTTCTGTAGACGAGATGGAATGGTGTCAACTGCATAACTTCCCGTCCAGCCGTGTTGTACGCAAACGTGATATACGAAACGACTTCCTCCCAAGTTTTAGGCTCAACGTCAACTTAGAGAGGAGTCATATAGGCGATCATCTTGTTTAGACGTTCCGTTTGACTGTTCCCTTTGGGGTGGTACACCGTCGTTTTTCGGTGATACGTGTTGCTGTACCACATAATTCCTTGCATCAGCTCCGCAGAGAACGCCGTTCCGTGGTCCGTGCTTAGGGTTTCAATGAATCTACAACGCATTACAGCTTGGTTTATGAAGAACTTGGCGACTTCTGGTGCAGTCCTCTTCGAAAGAGCGATGGTATTAGCGTAGTGCGTCCTGTAGTCCATCGCTACAATAATCCAGTTGTTTTCGGATCGTGACTTGGTGGAGAGGAGGGGAAGATTCATTCCAATCTGTTGGAAGGGCTTTGATGGGACTGCATTCAGCAGAAGTCCTGCGAGTTTCGACAGGAGCATTTGTTGTCAGGCGCCGTCACGGAATGTCCGGATGTATTTGGTGACGTCAGATGTAAGAAGGCTTCAGTAGTACTTTTTCTTAACTTTTCCAATGGTGCGAACATTGCAGAGATGTCCGAGATGTCCGTACCATGCTTCCGACATTTGTCGGAAGATAATTGTTTCTTGTTCCGGGGCTGAAATTCTTCACGAAGATGGCGTTTTTGAAGTGGAATAGTGGTAAGTTAACTTTGAACGCCCTAGGAACGACCACATAGCTTCCTTTAGGGTAATCGACTATGACGCGTAAGTTAGGAACGGCAGGCTGCTGGGTGGCTCCGTCGCGACTCCAAAGGATGCGCTGGCTTCAATATAGTCTTGGTGTGGGGTGTCGGCGGGGGCGCGGAAGAGTCAGTCTTCTTCGCAGTGTTTCCTGCCGGATTTTTAGACGATTGTAACGTCGAACTCTTGCAGACGGAAGCTCTATCGCCCAAGCCGGGCAGAGGGGTCCTTCCAAATGGCCAGCCAATAGAGTGCATGGTGGTTTGTCACAACCTTGAACGGTCTATCATACACGTATGGGCGAAATTTTTGAATGGCCACATAATTTCGAGACACTCTTTCTATGACGCTGAATAGTATTTATCCTGTTTCGACAGACCACTGCTCGCATAGCCGATTACTTTTTCGCAACCGCTTTGCTTCAGCACCTGGGCGGCTCTCAAGTCTGTATAACTGGCGTCCGTGTGCTTTTCTATTTCGCCATTTCTGTCGAAATGAGCGAGTACTTGCTGGCATTGCAGGCATTCTTGCAGCTCGCAGAATGCTTCTTCTTGGGTTTTTCCCAGCTGAAAGGGGTGCATCTTTCATCAAGCGCGTGAGTGGCTCTGGAATGCCTCCTAAGGTTGCGACGAAGCGCCTGTATTATGTCCACACTCTGAGAAGTCTTCGCACGCCCTTCTGATCGTTCGGTCTTGGGAAGCTCGCTATGGCTGAAGTTTTTGCCGTGTCATGTAGGACTCCCGCGGCGTTGACGACGTGGCCCCATGAACTTGAGTTCCTCGTACGGGAAGCAGCGTTTCTTAGATTTCAGGTTATCCCCGGCGAGGGAATAGCCTATAGGACAGACTCGAAACTTTCAATGTTTCGTCAAAAGTTCGGGCGAATACCACAAGGTCGTCATGGTATACGGGACAGGTATGCAACTTACAAAGTGATTTCTCTCTGTTTCTCTCTTCCTTCGTTGTATACCTGGCTTTAGCCCCTGCCATAGATTTAATAAGTTGCTCCTGAAAGCTCTCCATGAGTGGCCGGCTGGAATCATTTTATCCGTTCGCCTAAACATAACTAACAAGGTGGACCGTGTAGCACGCGCTCGGAATGGTGGCTACTGGTTTCACGAACTCGGCGTCTCTAGCGCGAGCTGTTCGGTGCTGCCCACTTCCGGCACGAGTGTATGTGAACTGGCGAGTAGAACAGCACGCCAGAGATAACGTAACAAATTCTGGGCAGAGTGTTCTCGAACGGTAAATTGGATGAAGCCGGGTGCACGTCCCGAGGCGCACGCTCACGTGCACGGACTCGCCACCAAGTGGCCGAGCTGTTCGAACGCCCTTCGCATCAGCTCCGAACAAAACCATGTTTCTTCAATTAGTGAGCCTCTACACCGGGCAACGGAACCCCCTGAATGAGTTTTCCCCTTCGGGGACCCGTAACAGTCAGTTTCCTGACTCTCCCGTGAATTTGTGTGCCCGAGAGAAACCGAGAGGAACATTTTAGATGCGACTGCATCTCATTCACTCGCCTTGTCCCTCCATACGGCGTTCTTCTTGTCCGTCCACACCCCTCTCCCATCTCCTCACCGCGCGAGCTGCGCTCTTCGCCGCTCAGCCCCTCTCCTATCCGATAACGAACACTCTCTCGCGATGGTCATTGAATTGGATTGGGTTGGCTTGGTTTCGCTTGTATTGCATTGAATTGGATTGGATTAAAGTGGATTGTGTTGGATTGTGTTGTGTCATAGCCGCGCCACGTTGCGTCATAGCCGCGTCAGGGGGTTCACGGCACGTTTCACGCGATGGGAGAATCAACCTAACGGAAACAACAACAGAACCCCCTATGCGTCGCATCTACACAGGGGTTCCCGTGTTGGGAGGAGGGAGTAATTTTCTCTCGTGACCACGCCGCCGCGGAGCTAAGCCTGACCTTCAGCGCCAGCTTGGTTTCATGAGCTCCTCGCCGCACCGGCCTGATCACGTGCGTCTGGCTGTGCACGGGCGCGTGCTGTCCCGTGCACAGCCCGCACCCGTTGTACCACGCGCAGGCGTAGTAGCATGCTCGTACACGCGCAGCTTCGGCCCCAGTGCCCAGCTCCTCGTCGTCGGCCTTCATGGCAGATGCTTTAAATTTGTTCGCTCCCACCGATGCAAGCATTCGTCGGCTTCGCCTCCTAAACGGAATGGAGTACGTGGTCGAGGGCGAGGACATTGACCCCCAGGTGCTAACGGAACCCGGATTACTCAACATCCGCCGCAAGATCGCTGCAGCGGAAGCCACAGTAACGGACCACCCAAGCCCTCACCGCTGCCGACCAGCCACGCAAGCGCCGCCAGAAACGACACAAACGGAAGCCCACACCACCTGAAGACCCCCTACCGGACAATAACATTAAGGTGATCCTTCGTCCACAAGGAGGCCTTGAACTTACTAGTGTAAACGCAGGGACTCTCGCTGATGCCCTACAAGACCAAGCCAAGCTACCTCGATACGCGGCAGACCAAGTACACCTGCACTACCGGTCAGTTTTCTTTGTCGTGAGAACCCTTTCTTAAGCTCGGGCGCAATGCTACCTCAAACTCCGCTCCCTCCTCTGGAAGGAAGCCACTTATGCCCTGGCCAACCGCATTCCTCCTCCTGGTGCCACTGTAGTAGGCGCCATCCTCACGGTACCACCAGAAGATGATGAAAACACTATCCTCAAGAGCCTGTTGAATTACAACCAGTCGCTTCGAATCGTGAATGGAAAGCGGATTAACGGCTCTAAAATTGTGCAAGTCTTATTCCAAGGCAATGTAGTACCTTAGTGGATCCGCTACAGGGCAGCCACTATGCGCTGCTACCCCTTCAAAAGGAAACAAGAGGCATGCTTAGCCTGCTGGCGCCCCGGTCACCGCAAAGACGTATGCCCTCACCCACCCACTGAAAACCGCTGCACCACCTGCGGCACGCTAGCACCCCAGCCAAACCACCCCTGCATGCCTTCGTGTATCCTGTGTGGCGCGGCCCACCTCACTGGGTTGACTGGATGTCCAACCGCTTCAAACCACGGCAAAAGACAATAGCTCCTCCTCAAGACATGCCTGACCAACACCTGGCTCCACTGAGGACACGCAGCACGCCGCCTGCCACTTAAGACCCACTCAAACACTCACTGATACCACCAGCCAACGTACCTACAGCCTAGCCACACAAGCAATCCGTTCTCGCCCTCCCGGAGGCCCCGCATCACAGGTGAGCCCCAAGAGCCCTCCCAAACTTTAACCTCCCCCTTTAGCCAATTCCCAACCCCTACGTGCAGTACACTAGACACTAAGCATTAACTTCGCGAAAGGCAAACACGGCGAGAAACAATCCTCGAACTTCGCCAATAGAACGCGCGCCTTGCGCAGGAAAATCATGCTCTCCGCCAATGCCTCAACCCCCCCCCCACCCTTACACCCACGTCTGAACCAATGCAGCCAGAAGGACAAAACAACCTTGCATAGGACCCCACCCTCCCCTTCTCAAGCGAAAAACAGAATCCTATAAACCTCCACAAACCTAGGCCTCTGTCCCCACCAGGCAGGAACTTCGCGCCGAATGTCACGAAATTGTCGTATCTTTTCAAAACAAAACAACTGAGCAGATAACTGCGCTCCAACAACCAATGCATGACCTTCACACCGAGGGACTTGAATGGATGCGCACCATCACCCACACCCAACAGGCCCAGACCATAGCTCCTCCCTTACAAGCGCCCTTGGACGCCCCACTTCCTAATGACGCTGACCCCGACCAAAGACTCTAAATGTAGTTTTCTGGTAATGAAACAGCCGTGGATACCGAAACAAGCGGTACACCCTGCAGGCGTTCCTCACCACATCGCCCAAAACTCCTGCTATTATAGCTTTACAAGAGACTGGATCGTACGTAAAACTCCTTAATTACACACGGTACCTTAACCCTAACTTTCCCCAAGTGGCCACACTAATTCAACGCAACTATAGCGTTGAGAGGAACACCCTCTCTTCGGACCTCCCACATCCCCTACATTTTCACTGTTATATTGCCGAAGAAACTTGGAGAGACCAGACTCCTTTTTCTTAATGTGTACTGCTCTCCGAAGCAAACAAAACACAGTTTTCGCGACCTCTTCTCTTCTGCTCTCACAATCACCAAACGTTATCCCCTCGTCATTTTAGGTTACCTCAACGCTTCTCACATCGCCTGGGGCTATCGATGCACCACCAAGAAAGGTCGCTTCCACAGGGAGACTATTCAAGCCCTCCACATTACAACACACAATGATCCCGATCTTGCCACCCGAATCGGTACCATCGTCGAACACGACACTGCACCTGACCTTACACTCTCCCACTGCCTTGGTACGTCCTCTTGGGAACCTTCTTCACATACACTGGGAAGGGACAATTATATTACCGAACTCAACCCCTCACTGCAGCTATCCCCCCATGAATACTCCACTAAAACTACGATCTCATATTGGGACGCTTTTCGATTAGACAGGCAACACACACCACCACCACAGAGTGGCACAGAGGAGGACGTAGAGGATTGGCTCTCAAACATTCTGCGCACAAAACAAGAGCACGAACGCCCAATCGAGCCGGATTCCTGCGGAGTATGTAGACTCAAAAATGCTTCAGCTTTGGGAAGCGTATGGTAGACTCGAGCGACGGTGTGAGCGTCACAAATACCGCCATCGCCTCCGCCACAAGTAACATTTACTGCGCCAGGAAATTACCAAACATGCAATCTATTTTGCCAAAACTAGCTGGATCCAACTGTGCGAAGATATGAGGGGCAAGCTTTCGATGCGACGCACGTGGGCATTACTCCGCCATCTCCCCGATCCCATAAAATCTCGAACGCATCAACACACGTGTATACCCCAGCTTCTCCACGGTGTAACCCTGGCCGAAAAGAATATCCCTCGCCAACTCCACGCTACATACATTCCAAAGCCATTTCCTTCTACCTCTATCCCTCTTCTCTACACCGGCACCCCCAATTCGGAACTAGAGGCAGAAATTACGCGAGAGGAGGTAGAGGCAGCGTTGCGCGCCCTTCGGCGGCAAACGCCTCCTGGCTCGGACAAAACGTCGAATAAAGTTCTTCGCACTCTGGATGACACATCTGTAGATAACCTCACCCAACTCTTCAATATACACTGGAACGCTGGTACACTACCTCGGAGTTAGAAACACTCCGATATCGCTTTAATTCCCAAGCCAGCCAAACCTCTCGCACTACCCCATCTCCGACCAATCTAGCTCACGTCCTGCATCAGAAAACTGCTCGAACCGGTCATCCACAATCAACTATGCGCACACTTTGAAGAACATTCCTTCCTTCCCCCCATGCCCATAGGCTTCCGCCGCGGGCTGTCCACACCGGAAGATTTTCTGAAAATTCACCATTACATTCTACAACACGCTCCCAGCAGAGACTATGCGGCAATACTCAACTTTGATCTACATAAGGCATTAGATCAGGTAGGCACTACGCCATTCTTAGCTCCATTAACACCCTACACCTAGGCGATCACACATACACCTACATACGTAATTTTCTCTCCGATTGCACCGCCACTCTCCGATTGGGCCCTGGAAGTAGCGGAAGCCGACAGAGCCCTGGAAGTCGCGGGCGCCCTTTGGGCCTCCGCCGCCCCCTACCCTGAAAATTATGCAAAATAAAGTGGCCCTTCTACTATTACTACTCACGTGCACTCCGTAACTTCTTCTTTTTGTGAGCCCCTCACGTGGCGTAAGCCAACGCGCAAGCCTAGGTGTTGCCGGTTGCTCCTCACGTGATTCATGCAAACATATGCTTGTATTTTCTGTGCTTAGTATTTGCTTTTTTTGTGAGCCCCTTACGTGGCGGAAGCCTACAGAAGCCTGTATGATGCCGTGCGCTCTTCATGAAATGCACGCTTACGTGCGCGCGGCATTTTGTTGGTACTTTTTCAATTCCAACCAAGAGCTTAATAAACAGCCCGGCAGTGAAAAGATCCGAAATTTTAGAAAAAAACATCAAAAAGCATTTTTGATGTACATCAATGTTCTTTTGTCAAAAAACGCTTTGCCACGTTTTGAAAGCAATTCTAGCAATACCCAGCCGAACATACCGGCCCGAAGGCAGGTTAAATACCCTGTTTGAAAGAAACATCGCTGAATTTAACAATTAGCAGACCTTCAAGGCTGGCAGTTAATTCAGGATTTTGAAACTTCAGAGCAGTTATGATTTGTTGGATTTTTTAGTCCTCAGCGATACTATCCCACTTCTGGAGCATCACAATTATTACCACAACTTTGGAAAACTCATTCCCCTTGATATTTTCCGTGTGAGGGTAAAGGTTTTTATCTGTGCACCACTCTTCAGCTTGGTTCAAACATTAAAATATTTTGCGCCACAAACTGGAGTGGTCGCTTATTAAAAAGATGAAGCAAACATTTTGTGGTAAGTGATGTCGAGATGGCATGCACTCCCTGCATTAGGTTCAGCTATTTCTCGTGGCTTAGTAACAGTCTATGCTGCCACAAAAAATACGAGTGTCCATGTGTGTTTCGGCAAAACCAGACACCTTTTGTTTATTTGCGCCTTAATAGTCAGTGGAAAAATACTACATTCTTAAGCATCATACACATGTGTTTTACAAACTCTAAAAGCAAAAAAGAGCCGATAATGAAGCTAGCGCACTTCCTTGAAAAAAAAAACCGTGTCCGGCAGTCGGTATTGTTCGCGAGGCTTAATAAGCTGCGGGGATAGGAAATAGACGTGCCTAGTATTGGTTTAGGAAGTAAGACGTAAGCTTTATGCGTTTTATTTTAAGTTTAAACCTATACGCATGTAATGTCTAGACATATGAAACATACAACGTGCGCGCTTTTGATTGTGTTGTTCGAATTTGGCGCCATTTGGTATGTTGGGCTACTCGAATTCGCCATGCAAGATTTGGGCTGATAAAACAACTTTATTATATTTTAGCCAGAAAATTTTTTTATAAAGAACGAATTTTATTTAAAGCTCGATGTTCGCGGCCAGAAACGTTCTTTTATTTGTATCATAGCCATGGGCGCCATCTGCTTCATTATACCCGAAGTAGAGTGAACTAGAAGTTTTAGAGTGGCCCGAGCGGCGATCTCTCCCATTGCTCCGCCGGGTCGACTTTCGCGCAGAAAATAAACCCGGTATAGCGGCGGCGCTGCTGTCGTCAACAATTGAACAGCCGTCGCTGCGAGGCACCAACTCCAAGCCTGCGCGCGGCAATATTTGCGTTGCTCGCTGGGGTGTTTTGCGCTTGCGAAGGTGATTTTTTTTTTGGATTATGAAGTTTAACGCGCCGGCGCTACACAGGGTGATGAGGCCAGCGGTACTGGAGGGCTCCGGATTAATTTTGACCACCTAGATCTTTGACGTGCGCAGCAATCTTGAAGACACGGGCGTTTTTCGCTTTTGTCCTCCATCACAAAAGCAGCCGCTGTGGCAGGGAACCGAACCTGCGCCTTTGGTCAGCTGATTTAGAAAGTAAACGCAGAAACGTTATGACTCAGCTTGAGCAAACTTTGATGATGATGGTTGGGTTTTTATGGCGCAAGGCCGACTAAGGGCAAAGAGCGCCAGAGAAAAGTTTATTTAATGAAGTGAAGTGGTTACCACAAAAAGGTAGGTAAAAAAACATGTCAATTGAACATAGTAATATCAGTTAAAGATAATGCTGATGGCTGGCGTTTGGCCAGATTTGATTATGCGTGATAGGAAATGTGGTTTAAAAATTTAACGTCTGACAAATATTCAAACACACGTTTCACAGAAACAATGGCATCGTCACCTAGAAACAGCGATGGATGTAGTGGGATATGTTGTCTGTAGAGTTCTCTGAAGTGTTTGTGTCGTGTTGTGTGAAGTGCCTTGCATGTGATTAGTATGTGCAATACGGATAGGGCCTCTCCTCACGTGCTGCACAGAGGTCTTGGAGATCCAGTGAGCAGGTGCGAGTGCGTTGCATGTGTGTGCCCTATCCGTAATCTGGCCAAGGCGACTTCAGAGTATCTATTGCGTGTGTCGGTGGTGTACGGTCCCAAGCGAGGTTTTATTACGTGTAACTTGTTGTCTGTTTGTTCACTCCAGTGTGTTTGCCATGCTTTGCGAAGTTGTTGTCTGATGTGTGGTTTCACGTCGGTGTAGGGCAATGTGGTTATGTCTACTGCATTCAAGAGTGTAGCAGCAGCAGCCATTCGGTCCGCTGCTTCGTTCCCGCCTATACCACTGCGGCCGGGGCCCCAGCTAAGAACCAGTTCAAATTTGCGTTCATACACTGACATAATATCCTTGATGATCAGATTGACAACGTGGTTTTTTGAAGGCATTGTTGACTACACTGCCCGCACAACACTGAGGGAATCTGCATAAATAATGGATTGTGGGATGTGGCTTTGAAGTTAATGATTGACAACAAGAAGTACACCGTAAGCCTCTGCCGTAAAGATACTAGTATGACTATTCAGAGTTCTAGTTACACTAAGGCCGGGCCCATGCGCTGCGCAGGACACATAGGTGGAAGTCTTAAAGGCATCCGTATAAAATTCAGAATAATAATACTTATCCCGCAAATACAAGAAGTGCTGCTGAATTGCACATGTGGGAGCTCGGTTTTTATCAACATGTCTGAAAGATGTGTCGCATGACATAGGGCGGAGATGCCATGGTGCTATGAAATCTGTTACAGAACTTTGGATGGTGTCTAAAACGGAGACAGCAAGCTCTGACGCTTCCTCTCTAACTCTGTAAGAGAAGGGCGCAGAGAACGATGGTCGATTTAAAAAGAGTTAAGTCATAGATGTATCATGAAAAACTGATTTAAACGGATGGTGTGGCATGGATGAAATTTTAAAAGCATAAAGGAGGTCTGTTTATGCTCGCTGACGTTTTGTAGTTCCATTTGTTGCACTCTACATACAAGCTTTCTACTGGACTAGTTCGGAAGGCACCACACTACAAGCGGAGCCCTAGATGAAGCACAGGGTCCAGCAATCTGAGGGATGTTTTAGTGGCTTGACCCATAAACAACGCTACCATAGTCCCAGTCGTGAACCTAGTAGGCCGGTAAAAACACGTAAAAGATGTTGTTTGCCAGCACCAAAGGAGATGTGCGACAGAACCTTCAGGATATTCATTGTTTTTAAGCATTTATGTTTTATTTGTTTAATGTGTGGGATGAATGTGAGCTTTTCGTCAAAGATTATACCTAAAAACTTGTGTTCCTTTTTGACAGAAATAGAGGCACCGTGGAGTCGAATGTCTGAATCCGGCCGAATGCCACGCCTCTTAGAAAACAGAACACAAGTGCACTTTCCTGGATTAAATTTAAAAACCATTGCGATCTGCCCAGATGGCTAGCTTGTTCACACCAAGCTTCACTTGGCGCTCGCAAATAGACAAGTTACACGATTTGAAGGAGAGTTGAACATCGTCTACATAGATTGAGCAGGAAATGGCTGGTGGCAGAGCCTTCCGAAGAGAGTTCATTTTTACAATAAACAAAGTGCAACTCAAAACTCCACCATGCGGAGGACCATTTTCCTGCACATGAACTCTAGAGAGTGCAGTTCCAACTCGCACGCGAAACGTTCTTTCAGAGAGGTAACTGGCAAGCAAACAAATGACTTCAAATCGCTGGGGATGCCGTACCGCCAAGCAGTGTCGTACGTCTTTTCAAGATCAAAGAATACTGTCATACAGTACTGCTTATGGAGTAAAGCATCTTTAATATATGACTCTAACGCAACGAGTTCATCGTTCGTAGATCGCCCTGCCCTAAAGCCCGCCTGGCAGCTCTTGAGAAGACCGTTGTACTCTAAGAAGTGCACGAGCCTCCTTGACAGGGCAATGGGGCGATAACTGGCGGGAGAGGAAGGGTCCTTACCTTCCTTTAGGAAAGCCACTACTATGGCCTCCCTCCAAGAGCGTGAGAAGTGCCCCGAAAGAAATATTTTATTGTAGAGGTGAAGAAGTGTTTCAAGCTTGTCTGAATGTAAGTGTTGTATCATTGTGTATGAAATCCTGTCTGCACCTGGAGCTGAAAGGTTTACAAATACCGAGTGTGACCTTCAGCTCATGAAGTGAAAAGGGGGTGTTATAGGATGAGTTCGACTTATTAGTGTCTCGCAAGGACTTCTTCTCACATGATGCTTTGTGTTTAATGAAAGTGTTGGTGTAGTGTGCTGAGCTGGACACTTGTTCGAAGTGCTGTGCAAGCGTGTTGGCCTGGTCTTCGAGTGTGTCCCCTGTTGTGCTAACCAGGGGCAGGCTGTGTCTGTTGTCCTTTTAGCTTGCGTATTCGTTGTCAGACTTTGTGAGTGTCGGTGTATGAGTTTATGGAAGTGAGGAGGAAGGCGCGCCAACTCTCCCTTTTCGCCTCACGACGCACACGCTTCCCAAGAGTCTTTGCCCGTTTAAAGGAAATGAGATTATCTGGCGTGGGGTACCGGCGAAGGACACCCCACGCCTTATTCCGGGCCTCCCGCGCCCGCCTACAGTCCTCGTTCCACCAGGGCCTCCTTGGGGTTGCGGGATGCACTGGAGGCCCTGGAGCATGGACTTTTCGGCGGCGTCGAGTATGTGTGCCGCGACGAGTTGGGCTGCTTCCCTCCGCTCCACGTGTAGGTGTTTTATGGTTTTGTGGTGTAGTTTAGAATGTTTCTGTGAATGTACTCCATTTTTGCCTTCGAGTGATTAAACCTGTTATGGGAAGATGGACTGCTCGGGTCCTATACCTATATACGTTAATGAAGTGGGGAAATGGTCACTACCATATGGGTCTGTGCCCACACCCCACTGAAGACATGGAAAGAGAACTGCGGAACCAATCGTCAAGTCAAGATGAGAGTATGTATTGTGTCCTAAGTTATGGTATGTAGGCTGTTTTTTGTTGAAGAGGCATGCTCCGGTGTATGTAAGAAACTTTCTCTATCAGGCGACCTCGGGCATCCGTTCTGGAGGAGCCCCAGCGAGAGTTGTGGCGCATTAAGGTCGCCTGTTAGTATGTATGATTCGGGCCTCTGGTCGACCAGCACCTCGAAATCAGAGCTCGAAAGTGCATGATCAGGAGGAATGTAGATGGAGCATACCGTCATCAATTAAATATTGATGACGATAATAAATATTATCGTACGGATCGCTACAGCCTCGAGGACAGTGTTTAAAGCAAGAGGGTAGCATGCTAATGATTTCCGGGCGATAATGGCCCCACCTTCCGAAGAGTGGGTGCAGCCAACCCTGTCCTTTGCTGAATACCATGTACCTATTTAAGAAATTTGCTTGTTTAGAATTGAGGTGGGTTTCCTGCAGACACATGATATTTGGCTGACTGGCATGCAGAATCTCATACACATCGTCAAGATTTTTAAGGAGGCCTCTGCAGTTCCATTGAATGACGTTTCCTGTTCCCATTATTTAAATTTAAGAATGACTGGAGTGTGTGTTCGTGTGTGTTCATGTGTCGTCTTTCGGGGCTGTTACTCTTGGATTAGGCTTTTTTAGGCCTTTCTACTGACTTGGCCGTCGGAGGCTGCTCCTTGCGCTGCCGTTGCAGGCAGGAACGGCCCCAACATCCATTTCGTCGTCGGATGTCCGAGGGGTGCCCGACGGACCGGGCCCCCCGGACCGGGCCCCCCTTCGGGAGCGTTTGAGCCACCACGGCCGCGGGCGTTGGGGACGCCAAAATTGGCACGGGTGGTGCGGTCGCGGTGGAAGCCGATGCGGGGCCCGTGGTGTCCATCACCTCGGTACCCTCCAACGCACTGAATGACGGGGAGACAGAGGGCGGGAGTGGCACCGGTCCCGACCGAAGTGGTTTGCACCACAAACCGCTGCTGCCTCAGCAAGCTGAGTGGAGCCGGGTTGGGCTGCGTGAGGCAACCCAGCGGGGGGCGCGGGCGGGACCAGGTCAGACTCGCTTAACAGGGTCCCTGTGGACACCACACGCCGCTCCGCCCCCCGGCGAGCTGCGTCGTCGTAAATCCCCAGAGGGAAAGAGGCAAACCTCTTTCTCGCCTCTGGAAAGGTGATGTTCTCAGTGACTTTAATGTTGATGATCTTTTTTTCGAGTTGGAATTTTTCGCACTTGCGGGGGTATGCCGCATGCGGCCCCCCGCAGTTTACACAAGTGAGGGTTTCGGATGGGCAGTTCTCGCTCGGATGATCGTGCGCCGCGCATTTTGCACACGTCGTTCGGCCACGGCAAGAGTTATTACCGTGCCCGAACCGCTGGCACTTAAAACAGCGCCGCGGGTTCGGGATGTAGGGACGTATTGAGCACCGGATAAAACCTGCATTCATGTGTTGTGGGAGAACTGCGCGGTCAAAGGTCGAGATAATGTGCTTGGTGGGAATCTCCCTGTCGTCTCGGTGGATAGAAATGCGTCTCACGGCAGTGACGCCCTGGTCCTTCAAGCCGGCAAGGCGATCCGCATCCGTTTCGTTCAGGAGGTCTGTCTCGGATATCACACCCTGTGAGCTGTTGAGGCTCCGATGGGGTGTGACCCTTATGTCGAGATCAGCCATTCTAGTCTGAGCTAGAAGCTTTGCAGACTGCTGCTTGTCATTTATTTCAATTAAGAGTTCACCAGACCTTTGTTTTTTGCACTTATATGATTTTCCTATTATGGCTTCAAGATACTTGGCGATCAAGAAGACTGACTGAGATGCAAGAGGGTGGGATGGATTGAGGAAGGGATTCCATGACTAGAAATCGAGAAAAATGATCCGGTTCAGGAAAGGTTAACGACGGCAATATAGGAAAGGATACTTCGGTGCGGCCCCTTTTCAGGGACCGATCACGGTTGGGGGGGGGGGGGGGTTAGACAATACCATAAAGCATAGTATAAAAGCAGGGAGACGGGGGTACTTTCTCCTTTGACCTTACCCTGGTAGTCGAAGAGGTCCCGGATCTCCCTGCCTGGTAGACAGGCAGGGAGCCCATCGGCCGGAGCTTGACCAAGGCTCCGACGGCCACCGTTTACGGCTTCTACCATTCACCTTTAAACACCTCGCCACGGTTGGACACGGCTTATGTTGGGAGCTCGGGGTCCGCGGTGTCGCTGCTCACCGTCACCATGAATACTCAAGGTGCCCCGTGCGTGGTTGAGCAAACTTTAAACTAGGAAGAGCCGCCATAAAATTATCGACCTTTCCCCTCCTCCACCCCCCCACCCCCAACGATACTTCCTCATTTTTTATGCGTTTTCTGAAAACGTTAATTGTTGATGTACAGTAACCTCTCGTCAACTCAAAGTCGTAAAATTAGCTCAAAAATGTTCAGATAAGCGCGTAGTTTCGAGTTAAGTCAAACGCAGAAAGTTTGTAGCCAGGTCCCTGAAATAACAGGTATAGTGCTGCTAACAAAAGCACTATTGCAGAGGAGTGATTTCGTAATAAACGCCAAATACTTCGCAGGAAGAAAAAACTTTTATTATTGCACAAGAAACAACTGTGTTGCGCTCGGCTGTTTTGCGTTCGCATCTGCATCCCACAAAAGTGTGCCCGAGAATTCTGAATGCATCGCATGAATTGGTGTGTCGTCACCGCTACATTCTACTTTGTTACAAAGCAGACTCAGTATGTATGTTGTTTCTGCTGTTGTAGGCACTTCTGGAGGCTCCTCCTCGTCCGCTGCGTCGTCCACAGCTATCTTAATGATGTACGCGCCAGACAGCCTTAAGTCCGGTAACGGGGACACGTAGTCCGCGTAAACGTGCACTTACGACCGCGTTCGGGGAGTAGTAGGAGTAATCATTCAAACGGGGACCTTATCAGCTGCCTGCAGTGGACTTTGCCTTGTGTTCTCTCTGTCAGTATTTCGAGATATCCGTGGTCCTCCGAAAAAACGTTTAGAGATAAAGCGGGCAAATGCTTAGCGCCTATGGGAGGTATACACACGGCGAGAAAAAGTTTCGAGGAGATATTTTGAGATATATCAGAGTTCGAGTTAAAGAAGGATTAATTTGTCCGACAGGCACCAGGAATGTTCTTCCCTTCCCTTTCTTGACTATGCGCATGAAGCAAAAGCGGCGGGGCGCACATTCTATGCTGCAAAAAGTTAACAGTTTTTTTACGTTCCTATTTGGAACAAAAATACCAAAAGCCTTCTTCTGGGATACCCCTACCGTTGATGCTTGCACTATTGTTAGTGGGCTTTCTTATTTACATAACCTTCTATGTCGCATGCAGGCACTCGGTAAGGAAGTGTGCACTGAAAACGAAGTGCCAAGTCTGGAGGACCAATTCTGCATGCTTGGGGACGATGCCGCTGTGTTTACTACATTCTTGTAATGTGGGGGCACTTCTTCATCCTTCCGCACATTTTTTAAAGTTTACTAGCGATCTCTAGGACGTTTTTGCCAGTTGCTTCAGCGACAAGGAGCTGCAGTATGACAGCGTTATGGATGTGCCGCAGGCCCTATTCACAACAAATACCTTAACGGCGTTGGTTGCGACAATGCACGTGAGACGTTGACAGCAAATTTGGTTTGGTTCTGTAACACTGTGACGCGAATTCATTTCTACATAAAAGGTTTAAAGAAGTTCCCTGATTACATGCGAAGGTGGGAGCAACAGCTTAAACTTAGCCGTCGCTAATGATCGAGGACGAGTTATGAAAATGCGTTGGCCAAAAATGTCAACTAAAATCTACATGTTAGCGTTATTCCTAAATCTTTACATGTGTAGACTTTGTGCATGATTTCTCGCGTTACATTTCATTTGCTGGGCTATAGAAAATGAAATCAAAGTGTGTATTTGTTCCAGTTCCGTTTATTTGAACCTACATGTTAGCGTTCTTAAACCTTTAGCTGTATAGTAGACGTGTTATATGCCATTATTGTCGCGGCTAATATGTTTTCTTATCTATGTTTTGCCTTTGTTTTATGTGCGTGTAATTGTACAATCAGCTTACTTGCGAATTAAATTTGTATTAATCTGATTCAACTCCTTTCTTGATCGAATGAGGTGATAGGTGGTGCGATTATTAGAACGTTGCCGGAATAGATCTATGAAAGACTGTCATTGGGACAACTGAGCTAACCACTGGGCTAACCCCTTTTTAGTTAAAAAGATATCTCGCTTGCGCGTGTCATTTCCTGTTCGGCCACCACGGTGACCCGTAATTATCCCAAGCTGGCCACTGCCTAAATACTGCTATAATAACAACTCACGCAATAAAAAACAAACGCAACTTATGATATTAACCCACATAACTGCAGTCCGAGCGTAAATTGCAAGAAAATAACTAAGAAATTCATCTGAGAAGCTATCATCAAAGTCCTCGTATTTTTTCGTGTCATGTCCATCAAGCAGCACAATAAGGACACAATCATAAAGTAAGCAAGAACTGGTTCATATTAGGCAATTCAACGCAATATACAATTTTATAGGAAATTGAAACAGCGAAAATGTCGCTGCAATTACTTTATTTACAATCCGTTACAAATGCTGCACCGAAGGAAAATCCGCAATTTTCCTTGTCGTTGTCGAGCGGGAAAGGCAAAACTAACGCAAAATGAGCTGCCGCGTTTATTTTTCATTTCGTTACCCACAGTCCACTGAGTAAATTTCAGCAATTGGACGACCCGCAGAACAAATTTCCAGCGTTCCGCGCGTAAAGCGTTTTCTGGCCGGGCTGGCCGCGCGGCCATGCGCGCAGCCGGGCGTGCGGCCAGCCGCCGCTTTCGCTTCAAATGGTCATTGACTACAGCGCCGCCGCTATTTTCTGCGCGAAACGAGCACCTCTCCGCGCGGCCGGTCGGGCCACTCTAAAAACTTCTAGTACACTCTACCCGAGGTGCCCTTAGCAGAGTTACTCAATATATACAGTTGCGAAACTGCGCTTCAGAATCCCGGCGGCACTAGCCCCCACTCAGTAGAAGCTGAGGGGCAAGTCGATGCGCACGGCACCGAGGAGATAAATACTGAACTTTGCTAGGTTATACTATTCAAATTTCTTTTTGTAAAATAAAGCTTGCTTTTTAAATTAAAAGGCATTATTTACGTGAAATGTACTTCTGTTTATGCGGCTTTTTTATGACACACTGCAGCAGACGGAAGCACTTGAGTACTACTTCAACGTCCTGCCGACAGACGACAGGCAAGTCAACTTGCCCCGTGCTTGTCCCGAAGACCGGCGTTTGATCTCGCAGCTGCATCTCGCAACTGCAAATAACCAGTAATTCTGGCCAAAGTTCCTCCCGTTACTAACATAAAAACTACATAAAATACACAAAGTGTGGGCTAAAGCTACATTTTAAACCTTTTAAAAGTTCACTGTGTGATATGTTGTTTTGAGACCACAAAATACTGACGGCGCCATAAAGCCAGATCATGTTAGACAATCCGATCCACTGCTCATGACCTTCGGAGCGACGAGCAGTTTTCACGCTTATTCTGCGCAGTTCATTGTAAGCGTGTAGCAGGGTGAGAGCCTTGAATTTTATTCAAATGCCTACTGTTACTACTGTGAATGAATGAAGACTGTGTGCAGCCGTGTGAATTGTGTTGTGAACTCAATTCATCTTTAAGAGCTCAGCAAGTCGAAAGCGTGACGACAGTTGTCACCGTTGCAACGCTATTTAGACCGTTGCCGTTGCGACATCGTTCATCGCCTTCTCTTGTGAGTATTGTGCACCTCAACAACATTACTAATGAAACATCACGCTTCATTAGGTTTGCCAGCATATCTGTGAAACGGCCTATAGGTTGTGCTTTGTTGCTGGCCTTGTGTGAAACGTGCCCCAGAAATAAAGCGGTGGCGTTACAGACGGCACGGAGCGATAAGTAGATAAACATTTGCGCTTTGTTTCTTTAGTTTTCACCCGTCCGATCCGTTGGCCTGTGCTTCTCTCTAAGTTGCCTACCAATCAACCGAAGTTCAAACTCTTGTGAAGCGTTCCTCAGCGAAAACGGTTGTTGGCGGCGCGATCTTCATTGGATTATAAGCGCACGTAGACTAGGACATAACAAGAAGAGAAGATAGGACAAAGCGCTCATCTGTAACTGAGTTTTATTCAGACAAAAAAGAGATAAATCGGGCAACATCCGAAAGGAATGGCAACACCACGTGTCGGGAACATCATCTCGCGCAATCCCAGGTACACCAGTGGCTCCTACTTGCGACGCAATGCTGATTTGCCACAGTGGCCTAGCTGTGTGGATGTTTTGTTCATATTCATTAGCGGATCGTCGTTTCCCACTTGTGTGTAAAGGCACAATGCCTTAGAAGTGTCTTTGGGATTTGTTTGTGTTCTCAGAATAAAAGGCACCTTTAGTAGAGTGAGTAAACAAAAACAGAATGACTGAGTGTTCCTCAGAACGCGGAAACCCTGATGCGGGGCAGTGGTGTAATGAGCACGGGTGGCAGGTATTTATATTTTTGCATGCTGCGTGTATATATTTCTGCATTTGGGTGGACAAACTGGAGAGTGACAAAATTTCTACAATGGTACTCAGCGCGCAATAAAACAGAAGCGCCCAACTACTCGTCGCGCAAAGGAACGGAAGATGATAGGCGTAACGTTTGGCGACAAGAAGAGAGCGGAGTGGATCAGGGAACGAACGTGTGTTAAGGACATATTAGTAAAAATTAAGATGAAGAATTGGACGTGGGCAGGGCATGTAATACGAAGTAAAGATAACCGTTGGTAATTTAGGTTAATAGAGGGGATACATACAGAGGTAGAGAAGGCAAGCCTGGCAGGGGGCGGCAGAAATTAAGTTAGGTGGGCAGATGAGATCAAGAAGTTTGCGGGTGGGAATTCATCGCAGTTGGCGCAGAACCGGGGTATTTGACAATCAAAAGGAGAGGCCTTTGCCCTGCAGCGGGCGTAGATTGGCTGGTGATGATGATGACCCACTTTCAGACCTTCATCATGTTATGCACAAGAAGCCTTAAAGAACGCAATTGTGACATTTCTATATTCAACACACCGTTCTCCTGAATACAACCTTGTTTTCGCACAAGTAGGTGTCTTTTTTTCGTCTAGCGCTGAAGTGCAAATGCAACACCAAACTCGTAACAAGACGGACTGCCAACTTTTACTTGGGGAAGTTCCTACCCTGAATACCATGTTATACAGTCATCCCAAATATGCAACAAACAAAACCTGCTGTATGCCGTAAAACTGAGCCGGTATCAAGTGCGGATTGCGTTTATTACGTTTTAATTCACGTGCATCTTGTTTCCATCCTGATTATTTTGTCTGCCAGTCAAGTTTGTTGCCTAAACGACACCCAATTCCTTATATTTTGCATGTGCTTCCTGGCTGAGACAAAGATTTGTTAACTTGTTTCCCCATATAGCTCCTGCTGCAAGAAAAGGCCGTCTCATGTCTCACCCTGTACTACATTGTAGCAATTGTGCGGTAGGGGTTTTTAAGTGGCCTCATTAACTGTGTATTGATGCAAAGTTGAATTGCAAAAAAATTTCAGCTTATTTGACATCAGGGTATAAAAGGTGCACTAGTAGCCAAAGTCAGGGAGGATCTATTATTTTGGTTTCATTCCCACCCGGTTTCTATGCAATGCAGCACCCACCATCCTGACTTGGCCGTTGTTTAAACGTAAAGGACACTGAAAGAACACAAAAAAATGCACTTAATTTAATAAAAGTCTGCCTAAACAAATGACTACAATGTAATTCTATCCTCGGCACTTCGAATACAGTGGCCACTGGAAAATTCATATAGACTTTAAATTACGGGAGGACTATGTTTTAATGTTATTGTGCAGTAAACATTTATTGCACTAATTTTCATGCTTACTGGGGTACAGCGTATACTTAACTAAAAAATGTAGGCCTAACAGGTCAAGCGAATAGGACAACAGGAAGAGTTTTTCAGTGATGTGCCCTTGAAGGTTTATTTATGCATACATACCAACTAGCTTACCTCGCCATTCTGCTGCAGGATGTATACGTTCATGGCAGTGACGCTGTTCGGATTTGTGCATGTGTTCTTTTGCTACATTTTGTAGACATGGCTTCATCCTTGTATATATTGACACTTCAATCAACCAAGCGCTTAGGATAGACACAAAAAAAAAAATATGTTGCCAGTTCAGATTAGACCTGTAGCTGTGCTAAATTGTCCTCAGTGTCTCCATTCACGGAATATAGTTCTTATAAATAGTGGTACCTCACATTGGCAGTCATAGTTAGTTTTAGGGATGCCTTAGTTGTGCCAATGCTGACATTAAATTACATCCACTCCGCACTCTTCCTGTCTCCTAATGTTACGCCAATCATCTAGCGTTCTATTGCCTGCTAAGTAGTCCTTAATTTAAATAAACCCTTTTAGTGAGCCTGGAAGTGTCCTCCCCGAATGTGAGTACAGGTAAGATGCAACTGTCATACACGTTCTTTTTCAGGGACAATGGTTGGCCGCCATTCTGTATTATACCAGTCTAAAAGATAATTTACCAACAAAGATTTTTGTGTACCCATGTCTAGACTGAAGAACTGGCTTGCAAGGGAGGTGCAACTCCAGCATTCTGCACAAGGTGCCTGCTATAGCTACTTATGACAGTCAACTTGTCCCAGGAGTTCTCCCGGTTTGGAAAAATTGGAAAACTCGCATTTTTCCACCTGCGAGTGGCATCCTGAATTGCGGGTAACTAGATATCTTCGTGTTGTTACAGACATCAAAATTCTTTCACCAGACAATTCATAGGGCCCACATTTTGATTGTCAGTCACATCCTGCGCAAATATCAGCTTTGTCCACAACCTGAAGCTTCTTAGTTTTTATTGCTAGAAGAGGTATTAATTGTTTTTCAGCCTTGGTACCTTAAAACGTTTACCCACTTTCCAACCAAATTGGTCTGCAACTTTTTTGGCAGTTTCTGGCACCTTCACGAAGAACTCAAACTGTTCAAGAATCCTTAACAGAGCTGATGACGGAGGCATGCACCACTGAACCACCAGTGAGTCATTTCTGTGCTTCTGTGCGTTTTTGTTTGCGTTATTGTTATTTGATTGTATCAGTTGGTGTGAAATCCGGAGTCGTGTAAATGTACCTTGTAACTATTATTCAATCATTCACGTGTTCCCCGTTTTTCTTTTGTTCCCAAATCATATCACTCTGTGTGAAATATTGAAATAGTGTAACTTTGTATTGTTTTCCTAACAAGAATTCAATAGGTTGTTTCTAAACTTTTTTTTTGTTTTCCTGTTGTCCTACCGTTTCACTAAGTGTGAATCATATCATTACGTAAATTTTCTACTGCTCTTGTAACCGCCTTACAGTCATTTCTGTATACACACCGTTTCTAGTGTTCATAACCATTTCACTAGATGTTGGGTTGTTTAAAGTAGCTTAAACTTGTCTGGCACTCACAACCTTCACTCAACACCACTTCGTTTTGTTTTACTGTTCCCCAAACTTATCACTAGATGTGAACTACTTTGTTTCCTAGATTCGCTTTGTTTTTGTAACCACCATTCAATCATTTTTTTGTTTCCACACTTTTGTTGCTCTGTTTTCCACCCATTAACCTAAATGTGAGATATTTCAAATTGCAGAGAAATGTTGTGCGTGTACCCTGGGTTTAAATGTTTGCTTTTTTTCCTATTTTTGCCAACCTTTCTGCTGTGTGTGACTTCTTTATAGTCATGAATATTTGTACTGTGAATATTTGTACCCTGTGGGCCAGGACAGATGGGAATCAAAATTAAGTGGTTGTGTTGTGAAATCATACTACATAATTTGAAAGTCAATGTAAACTACTTTAACTGAACTCTTTTCTGTTTTATGCGTATTTTGAAAGCTTTCTTACTACCCAGCTGCCCTTACTTACAGCTAGGTTGCCAAGGTTGTCCTTTTAATTATTTTACTTTTTGAATTGTTTCTGGTAGTTTATTTGCAGAAGCCCTGTACAGCCGTGCTGTGTGGTACAATTTGATGACGCTACTGTCGTTGCCTTGTTGTGAAGGGCGCTTGTGCTGATCAGGAATTGTTTGCTGTTAGTTACTGCCACTTGTTTTCGATGCGACTTTTCTTGTTTACAGCTGTGCTTCGTGTGCTTCTGCAAGAGTGTGTGGTGAGTTTGGCACTTCGCGTATGAGCCATCATGCAGTATGCAGCACTTTAAAAGTGGAAATACACTAATCGAGAAACCATGTGTGAAGTGACAGCAAACAGTGCTGAATAGCTAGCAAGACATGTGTTTGAAGTAGAAGTGCACACAATACGTAAGCAACCTTATTAAAGGGCCTTGCCAAACTCCCAAGTAATGTATAACGAATATAAATTTCAATCATACATGTCCATCTCAGCAATATACTAACGTACACGAGACATGATCGAAACAAACTAAGGATTGTGCCAAACTGAAAAACAATGTAGAACAGACATATATATATTATATATTGTAAGGAGGTGAATGGTACAGGTGCTAGTGAACGAAACACGATAGTGCGCCAGACTCCACAGCCGCGAAAGCAGCATCGACAATGACAACAAAACGAAAACCACCGACGACGAAAACGACCGCCGCGCGTCTGTGAACCGGCTCCATCTTAGATAAAGGTCATTAAAGGCCTTTCGTCAGCTACCTTGCGTTGAGCAATACATCCCCTTAGAATTGGTGGAGGTTGCTGTGGGCCTGACCTATCAACAAAACGAAAACCACCGACGACGAAAACAACAGGCGCGCGTCTGTGAACTAGCTCCATCTTGGATAACGGTCATTAAAGGCCTTTCGTCAGCTACCTTGCGTTGAGCAATACATCCCCTTAGAATTGGTGGAGGTTGCTGTGGTCCTCACCTATCTATTCACTGGAACTCCGCTCCCGGACGCTCCTAGCGCCATGGCTACTCCTCGCGAGACTGAGCCCCGGCTGCACCTACTACGACGACCATCATCTGTTCCGGTTCTATTCGTCAGCGGGATCCCCCATTCTTCAATGGCACAGACGAGCAGGACGTGGAAGACTGGCTCGCCACGTACGACAGAGTAAGCGCCCACAACAACTGGGGTGACAACGATAAGCGGAACAACTTGGAATTTTACTTCACCGGTACGGCCGAGCTTTGGTATGTCAACCACGGAAAGCGATACCCCACGTGGTCGGAATTTAAATCGAGGTTTTCGGAACACTCCGGTCGCCCTTCAGTGCGGAAGCTTCACGCAGAGCAGCGCTTGCGAGAACGAGCGCAGCAGCCCGGTGCGAGCTTCCTAAGTTACATCGAGGAAGTTGTGGATTTGTGCAGGAGGGTGAGCGTAACGATAAGTGACGACGACACAATTAAGCACATCCTCAAAGGCATTTCAGATGACGCTTTCAAATGCTGCTGGCGAAGAATTCCCAAGCGGTCACCGACGTCATCAACCTGTGCCAGAGCTATGAAGAGCTTAGGAGACAGCGAGCTCTTACACGGCGATCTGTTGGCCCGGATGTGTGGAGTTTAAATGCTGGTAGCAACAACACTCTGTCTCCGCGCATTCAGCAGTTCATGCGGGAAGAAGTTGCCCGTCAGCTTTCCCTAGTTCCCTTCACACCGACGTCAGACGCCACCCTTGCCCCTTCGTTTAGAAGTGCAATCAAGCAGCAGGTGGCCGATAACATTCCATGCTCCCGCCAACACGCACCTGCGACCACTTCGCTCATCGGTGCCGGCATCGCACAACCCACACCACCTGCTGTTCCACCCACGTACTTGACCTCAGTGAAAACACTACCTGTTGCCGGACCTCTAACCTACGCCGACGCCATCTCGAGGCTCTTTGCCGAAGCCGTCACAAGTCAGCCAATCTTTCCCGTCATGCCGCAACAGCCCACTGAGCTCACAGGAAGTCCAACGTATCCCAGCTATCTGCCGATGCCGCCTGTGTTGCAGAGGCCGCCACGCGTACGGCTTGACCCGTCATCTTCGACCACCGCTTGGCGCACGCCGGACAATCGCCCAATCTGCTTTGTTTGGTTAACTCCCGGACACGTGGCGCGTTACTGCCGCCGCGGGGGGATGCCTGCACGGCAGCCTTCTTGGAACGTGCTGTATGTCTCGCCGCAGTCGATGCCTCGTGCTCCGACGAGTTTTGCCGAGACGACTCCGCCCGCAAACTCGCGTGACACCACCAACCGTCACCCATCCCCGCGACGCCGTTCACTTTCGCCGATGCATTGGCGCCCCTTGGCTCCTGAAGCCGAAAACTAGACGCCGCAGTTTTGGAGGCAAGAGCTGCGTCATCGTCGAACGGTTCAAGACCTACCTTCTCACCCAATAACGTCGTCGACATTATAATAGACGGAGTCGCCACTCATGCGCTTGTCGACACTGGAGCCGCCGTTTCAGTTATCCGCCTAGAGCTTTGCCGCCGCCAGAAAAAGGTTATGACACCGCATTTTGGACCACCCTTACGTACTGCTTCAGCACGTTCGATCGAACCATTCGGTACGTGTACTGCTCGGGTGTTCATCCAAGACGTTTTGTACATTGTTCAGTTTATTGCCCTTTCTTCATGCTCACATGACGTCATCCTGGGATGGGATTTCCTCTCCCCGCACAACGCTATCATTGACTGCGCCCGAGCAGAAGTTGAGTTGTTTTCGCCGCTTGATATACCATCAGAAATTTCTGCAACACCTCTTTCTGTGAAAGTTTCTGTCGCCGACAACACCACTATCCCTTCATGCTCCACCGTCCCTGTGCCCTTGATCTGCCATCTTCCTTGTGATGTCAATGCAATTTTCACGCTGTCGCAATTGTTCTGCCAACGCCGATGTCTGTTGCTTCCTTTCGCCTTGCTCAGTATCCGCGATGGCCAAACTGCCCTGTTCGTTTCTAATCCTGGAGCTAGTCCTCGCTGTTTGCTTCGCGGCGAGTGTCTTGGACGCGCCGAGTCAGTGGAGTCCGCCGTTTTCATTGCCGCTTTAGATGACCTGCCGCACGTTGAGGTGACCGGACTCTGCCCACCTCCTGCGACTGCATCTCGGGTATCCCCGAAAGTTTTCGATCGTTCCATCGACGCCGACCTTACGCCGCCCCAACGAGACCAACTGATGAAACTACTGTGTCAATTTCATTCGTCCTTTGACTGTGCGCAGACGTCGCTTGGTCGCACCACGACGGTCAGCCACCCTATCGACACCGGCTCCCACGCGCCATTACGCCAGCGACCTTCCCGCGTTGCCCCTTGTGAAAGGAGCATAATTAACAAACAAGTGGGTGACATCCCACTTCGGGTGACATCCCGCTCCAGACAATCGAACAGCCTCTGGGCGTCGCCGGTAGTACTCGTGCGGAAAAAGGACGGCTCCATCCGTTTTTGTGTCGACTACCGTCGCCTAAACAAAATAACTCGCAAGGATGTTTACCCGCTACCACGCATCGACGACGCCCTAGATTGCCTTCAAGGAGCAGAATATTTCTCGTCCCTTAACCTACGCTCCGGATACTGGCAAGTCCTGATGGCAGATCCGGATCGTCCGCAAACAGCATTTGTTACTCCAGACGGTTTATATGAATTTAATGTCATGCCGTTCGGCCTGTGCAAGGCGCCCGCCACATTAGAACGGATGATGGACAATATTCTTCGCGGCCTCAAATGGAAAATATGCCTGTGTTACCAGGATGATGTCATAGTGTTCTCACCGGACTTTTCCACGCATCTACGGCGGCTCGAGCAAGTTTTAGCTTGTATGAAGGATGCAGGCCTGCAAATAAACCTAAAGAAGTGCCGATTTGCTGCTCGCCAGCTGACGATCCTTGGCCACGTCGTTTCCAGAGATGGCGTTCTTCCTGATCCGGACAAGCTTCGTGCCGTGGCTGAATGCCCGCAGCCGACCACCATCAAATAGCTTCGTAGCTTCATCGGGCTATGCTCGTATTTCCGCCGCTTTGTGCGTAACTTCGCCTCCATCATCACGCCATTGACACAACTTCTTGGCAACAAGACGGGTCTTTTGGAATGGTCATCGGCTTGCGACAAGGCCTTTACAGCCCTACGTCGCCTCTTCACGCCCCCGCCAATTCTTCGTTATTTGGACCCGTCGGCCCCAACTGAAATCCACACCGATGCGAGTGGAGTTGGTCTTGGTGCAGTTCTGGCTCAAAGGAAAACCGCGTTTCACGAATACGTGGTCGCCTACGCGAGCCGCACACACACACCTGCGGAGTCGAATTACTCTGTCACTGAGTGGGAATGCTTAGCAATAGTGGGGGCCCTCTCGAAGTTCCGTCCTTATCTGTATTACCGAACTTTCGACGTGGTCACCGACCATCATGCGCTTAGTTGGTTGTCGTCCCTGAGAGACCCTTCTAACCGACTGGCACGTTGGGCACTCCGCCTTCAGGACTTTGACATCCGCGTGGCGTATCGCTCTGGCCCCAAGCACCACGACGCTGACGCTTTCTCCCTGTGTCAAATGTTGCCTGACGAGACGACTAATTTCCCCTCTGAGTGCTTTGTATCGCTCCTTGACGTGCGTTCCATGCCATCTGAACAGCGAAAAGATCCGTGGGTCATGTCGCTTTGCAACTACCTTTCGAACCCGTCGAACGCGTCGGTACCTCGAGCGATTCGGCGCCAAGCGTCCCACTCCGCTATTCGTGATGGCTTGCTCTACAGGCGGAACTACCACCCTAATGGGCGCAAATGCCTTCTCGTCATTCCCTGCCATCTGCGCTCTGAAGAGTGCGACCAGTTTCACAGTCAGCCTCAGTGTGCTCACGCCGGCGTGCTAAAGACCTACGAACGCCTTAGACTGCGATATTACTGGCGTGGTATGTATGGCTTCGTTCGTCGTTATGTTCGCTTTTGCACGGACTGTCAACGGCGCAAGCCACCACCCCGTCGTGCGTCTGGCCCGATGCAGCCTTTGGCGTGCCCGATTAGACCTTTTGACCGGGTAGGAATCGATCTCTACGGACCTCTTCTCTGTACTGCGGCTGGCTATAGGGGGGTCATCGTAGCCGTCGACCACCTAACACGGTTCGCCGAAACCACTGCGCTCCGTGTCGGTACTGCCGACGCCGTTGCAACATTTCTGCTCAACCGCATCATCCTATGTCACGGCGCTCCTCGCGAACTTCTCAGTGACAGAGGGCGTGTCTTTCTTTCTCACGGCATTGAAGCGCTTCTAAACGCCTGCCGCATCGTCCACCGCACGGCTACTGCATATCACCCGCAGACGAACGGCTTAACCGAACGTTTTACCCGCAGCCTGGGGGACATGCTGGCAATGTATGTATCGTCCGACTATTCCAACTGGGATATGATACTCCCATTCGTAACCTACGCCTACAGTACTGCCAAGCCAGCCACCACGGGTTTCTCTTCCTTCTTCCTTGTGTATGGACGCGAGCCGTCGTTCCTGCTTGACACGATCCTCCCCTACAGTCCCGACGTGTCTGAAGACTTGTCAATCTCTGACGGCACCCGACGTGCGGAGGAGTGTCGCCAACTGGCTCGCTCGTTCACGTCAGAAGAGCAAGGACGCGAAAATTCCGCCATGATGCGTCGACGCCTACCCCAGAATTTTGTCCGGGTGATCTCGTTTGGCTCTGGATTCCGGCCACGACTCCTGGGCTGTCGAGCAAGCTCATTTCAAAGTATCACGGACCGTATCGTGTACTCGAACAGACGTCGCCTGTTAATTATGTGTTCGAGCCTCTAAATCCTTCCTCTGACAATCGCTGCCGTGGCCGAGAGACCATTCACGTCGCACGTCTGAAGCGATACTTCGAACCCGCCATGGTCTCGTGCCCCTAAGTCGCCAGGATGGCTCCTATTCGTCCCGGGGAAATTGTAAAAGAGATGAATGGTACCGGCGCTAGTGAACGAAACACGATAGTGCGCCAGACTCCGCAGCCGCGAAAGCAGCATCGACAGTGACAACAAAACAAAAACTACCGACGACGAAGACGACAGGCGCGCGTCTGTTAACCGGCTCCATCTTGGATAACGGTCATTAAAGGCCTTTGGCAGCTACCTTGCGTTGAGCAATACATCCCCTTAGAATGTAAATATATATATATATATATATATATATATATATATATATATATATATATATATATATATATATATATATATATATATAAATTTAGAGACAGATAAACTCACAAAGCGCGCAGAAATAGTATAAGTAAAGAGTCGGATATACAGCAGGAACAATAACAAGCAAGGTTTACTTACGTAGCGGCAACGGGACTTGCCTTCATCAGAATAAAGTTACATGATTTTGCTGTCGCAAACATTTCGAACACATTTCTTATATAGGTTTGCAGAAGACTGTGAGAAGCTGCGGAAGATGTTTCGGAAATGGAGAGTATGCATACAGTCGGGCTACGCCTGTGTTACAACAACGACAAACAAAAAAAAAGAAAAGAAAAAAAGGGGGGGAGCGAGAGAGAGAAAAAGGGGTCGTGTTAACAATGCAGCGTTCAAGGTTGCACCATGACGGGTCAACGTATGCCGCGCTGGCTGCAAGTTCAGACAATTGGGGTAACTGGACAACCCCGGTTTGAAAAGAAAGGAAAGAGTATACAGTAAGGTATTCAGCGGCTGGGGAGACTGGTTGCGGCGGAAGCGAAGATGGGTGTGCCCCCCCGCGGATGAAGAGAAAAGATAGGGGGCACAAAAGAGCATTTCACAGAAGCTAGCAACTGAACAGGAAATAGGTAGGGTCACAAAAGGTTAAACTTGAATAGATCATAAAGAGTTAAACATTCTTAAGCGGTGGTAGGAACGACGCCTCCTTCCCCAGGACAAATGGCATTGTTGAGCCGCATTAGGCTAATAAAGCTGCTGTATTAGGAGAGTTTCTGCGAATTCTGATGGGAAACTGGAGGGTAGGAATAACGAATATAGTTGTAAAAATTATAAAGCCGCTAATTTTATTTATGTATTTATTTATTTATTTATTTATTTATTTATTTATTTATTTATTTATTTATTTATTTATTTATTTATTTGGAATACCCTCATGGCAATTGCATTGAAGAGGGGAGTGGGTGATTACATAACAAGAAATAAGAAAAATGCAGTACAACGAACACATTGCGAGTACATATCACCTCTAAAACAAACGTAAAACAGTAAATAAGGTTGCAATCATTCGTTAACAACGTGACAAACGTAGCTAAGGAATACATGTTGTAAGGAGTAATACAGGAGGTGTCAGTTCTGTCAGTTCCGTGTCAGTTCTGGCGTTCTTGGCAAGACTCATAAAAAAAATAAAAACAATAGAAGAAAACTAGCAAAACAAGTGGGATTGGCAGGAACCATTGTATCGCTACAGACAATAGACAAATCTAGGTGATGATGTTGCACACAGCGGAATGAAACAAGTCTGGGTTGCTAATCGTAGCGACATATGAAGGAATATGATTCCAGTCCCTAGAGGTGCGTGGAATGAAAGAGTGAGAAAATGTTTTAGTGTTGCAAGTAGGAATACCAACTTTGTAAGCATGGTCTAAACGAGAAGATACGAATGAAGGGGGTCTAAGTAGTGCGTTGTGAAGCATGCCGTGTGAATATATTTTATGGAATAAGCACAAACGTGCAATTTTTCGTCGTGACGTGAGAGATGGGAGATTCAAGTTAGTTTTCATTCTGGAGACACTGGCTGCTCGCTGGTAGTTAGAAAGAATAAATCGTGCGGCGTTATTCTGAATCATTTCTAGCTGGTTAATCAGTACTTCAGTAGATGGGTCCCATATAGATGAAGCATAGTCAAGTTGTGAACGGACAAGGGCTTGGAAAAAGAGCAGTTTTACAGAAGAAGGAGCGGAATGAAAATTTCGTCTTACATAGCCAAGCATTCGATTGGCTTTATTAGTGATATAGTCAATATCAAGATTCCCAGATAGGTCAGCAGTGATATGAACGCCCAAGTATTTATATGAAGTAACTGCTTCGAGGATTTTCCCATTAAGTAAGTACGGGTGCGGGTTAGTAGCGATACGGGAAATTCGCATTTATTTGCATTTATTAGTATTTAATGTCATTTGCCATGTACTGCACCAATGGGATATGGAATTGATGTCGGACTGAAGTGTGCATATGTCATTATCGTTATCAATCTTCCTAAAAATGACACAATCGTCAGCGAATAAATGCACTGATGATGAAACATACTCCGGGAAAATATTGATGTATATGAGAAAAAGTAGTGGACCCATAACGGTGCCCTGGGGTACACCTGAAATAATCGGGCTTAAAAATGAAATGGTGTCATTGGCTATGACCAATTGGTGGCGATGCACGAGGAAGCACTCAATCCATTTGATTATGCCGGTGGCGAGACCTATATTTCTAAGTTTGTGAAGAAAGTAACTGGTGCGGTACTTTATCAAACGCTTTTGCGAAATAAAAAAAATGCAGTCGGCAAAGGAACGGTTGTCCAGAATAGAGTGAAGCTTGTTAGTAAATAGAAATTACTGGGTTTCACATGAAAAAGACTTTCGAACGCCGTGCTGTGAGGGGTCAAAAAATGAATTAGATTCAAGAAAGTTGGCAATATGAGAATAAATTATATGTTCAAAGATTTTACACAGTATGCTAGGGATAGATATTGGCCTGTAATTGAAAGGGGACTGTTTATCTCCAGATTTAAAGACGGGTACCACTTTGCCTATTTCCCAATCATCAGGGATATTACTTTGTTCTAGTGATTGCTGAAAAAGTTTAGCTAGGATAATTGAACAGTTGTGTTTGGTACTTTTAAGGAATTTGGAATTAATACCATCAACGCGCAGCGGAAGAACTAGTTTTAGTGAATCAATATCTTAATTATTCCATTTGGGTCAATTTGCAGAGGGTACATCGCTACGTAGGCCCGACCCTTAAAGTTGGGTAAACAAGAAGTGGAACTGGAAGAGAAAGCATCTGAAAATACTTTGTTCAGCGCACTAGCACACTCATTATCGAGCATTGGTTCGCCGTTTGCGCCAAATAACGTTATTCGAGAATCTTCCGTAGGGTTGACCACGCGCCAAAGTTTCCTCGGGTGATTTTGCAAAAAGCTAGGCATCGTATTCGTCAAGAAGTTTTGCTTTGCAGTTTTGACCACTGCAATATACTCATTAACTGCTGATCGGTACAAAGACCACCTATAAATACTGTGAGATTTCTTGGCGAGACGGTACAGCCGCTTCTTTCTGTTTGATAAGCGCCTAATATTTGGGTTATACCAGGGAGCATTCGAATTACACGGTATTTCCCGAGCAGGTATGAAGCGATCTGTTAATTCAATGATCTTGTTTTTAAATAACGCCCAGTTTCATTCTAGCGATCGTTCATCGAACCCATCTCAGTAATCAACTATAAATAAATGCAATTCACTATTTATTTCCGCAAAATTGGCTTTGTTATAATTTCGAATGGTTTTTGTTTTTTTGGAACGTTTTTGCACTGGGATTGTTACAGTTAAGTTTAAAAGGGCATTGATCACTCAGTTTGGGCATGTACGTTGTTTGCGAACACAGATCAGGGCAGTTTGTAAGAACACTGTCCAATATATTCGCGGTAGTTGGCGTCACTCTCGTAGGTTGTGATACTAATTGTGTTAAGTTAAAGGCTAAGCATAAGCCAATAAATTGCTGAGTACTAGATAAAAACGGTGTCGAAAATGGTATTGAGGCCGACCATGCAATTCCTGGGTAGTTAAAATCACCCAGTAAGAAAATAGGATATGCTGGGTATCGGGATACAACCATGTTTATAGCGTCGTGAAGGTCGCTAACGAACGTCAGCGAGGAATTTTGTGGACGATAGCATGCAAAGAAAATTATTCTGCGATACAACAGCTTAGCAGATACCCACACGATTTCTAAAACCGACGGTATGTTAAGTGAAAAGGGTTCGAATTGTTTTTTAACAGCCACGAGAACACCGCCCCCTTGCCTTGCGTCCCTATCATGGCGATAAAGATGGAACTGGTTAAATGAATCAAAAAGTTCACTATCACGTATATTTCTATGGAGCCAAGTTTCCGTTAACGCTACAATATGTGCAGATGAAGAATTAATTGCTGCTGACACTTCAGTGCGCTTACTGATTAAGCTTCTGATATTCGTGAATAAAATGGAAGCATGCGCAGAATGGGAACTACTACCACTACCCCTCGCTACCCGCTATTATGGTGAAACCGGAGGTTGTTCGGGAAGGGGGGCGGATACGCCGGGAGTATTGTTCTCATGGGAATAAAGCGTGGTTGCTTCCATCACGGAATCTGTTACGTGGTCGTAAATGTAGTGTTTATCATTTAGAAGAAGTTTGTTATACTTTAGTTTGAAGGACGGAGAGTTGGGCTGTGATTTGGCAAATTGGACTATTTTTTTGCGAACTAGGCGTGTTGCAGGGGAGAAGTCTTCTGTAACGTTGACATTGCGCACTTTCAGATTATTCTTTTCGTGTAGAATTTTTTCTTTTGTTTTAAAGCTAGAAAACTTAACTATTATTGCACAGCATCCTGAAGGTGAAAACTGTCCAAGACGATGCGCACGTTCAATGCCACATATCTCGCCCTGAAGGCAAGATGAGAGCAAGCCAAGGATTTTTTGTTCTGTTTGGTCCCAAGTTTCTGTTCCATCTGGCAAACCATGAAAAATAAGGTTATCCCTCCTAGCCCTATCTTCAAGTTCATCAACTGGAGACTGAAAATTATGGTTTTGCTTTTTAAGGTCGTCAATTGTAGACTGCACATCAACCTCGATCTCTTCTAAAGCTTGCAGTTTCCTTTCAACGACTGTCAGTCTAGTTCCGACAGCAGCCAGTCCAGCCTCAATACTTTCTTGACTTGCATGAACCTGCAAAACAGTTTCCTTCAATGCGTTATTGCTTATTTGTATTGTCGTTACTTGCGCTTGCACAGCCTTTAAAATGCTCAAAATCTCGCTGCCATCACCAGTACTACTGTCGTCAGTAACACTACTAGAACCAGCGCAAGTTTTACTAGTTGGACTAGGGTTCGTTTCGACGTCCCCGGACAGCAACAAAAGTTCAGCACAACATATACACTCTGTCAGAACAGCACAAAGCACCCGTGGGCACGGGAACAGCAATAAACATGGGTTGCTACTTCTTTTCGCGTACAATGGGATGTTGTTACACACCTGTAATACAAGCAGAGGCGATTTTTGAGCCATTGTGGCCCCTGTGCTGCTCCAGTGCCCACTGACGATGCCGGGGGAACGCCAGCCTTTTGTAGTCGATGCTGCGGGTGCCTCTGATGTCACTCCGGTGACCTGCTTGATATGAAGAGTGTCGCTGAGCCAGGGCATGTGCGCAGTAGCATCCAGCCACGGTCCGTAACTTTGATGCTGCGGAGCGAAGGCAAAAAGCGACGAACCACTTGCGCTGCTGTTGTCCCGGAACGCAGCACAGGCCAGGAGCGGAAGCAGGACCTGTGATACAAGCAGAGGCGGTTTTTGAGGCATTGTGGCCCCTTTGCTGCTCCAGTGCCTAAAGACGATGCCGGGGGAACGCCAGCCTTTTGTAGTCGATGCTGCGGGTGCCTTTGATGTCACTCCGGTGACGTGATTATTATGAAGAGTGTCGCTGAGCCTGGGCATGTGCGCAGTAGCATCGAGAGACGGTCCGTAACTTTGATGCTGCGGAGCGAAGGCAAAAAGCGACGAACCACTTGCGCTTCTGTTGTGCCGGAACGCAGCCAGGCCAGGAGCGGAAGCAGGACCTGTGATACAAGCAGAGGCGGTTTTTGAGCCATTGTGGCACCTTTGCTGCTCCAGTGCCCACTGATGTCGAGGCATAAGCACGTTAGTTTTCCGTAACTTTCATTATTTCCAAGTATGGCTGACCCAAAATAAATGAGATAAGATTCCCGAACCTCGCGGTCGTGGTGCGTTTTGAAGGCGGATTCTAAAATTGTTCCTTTGAGATGTTCAAATGCATGCCCGGGACTGTTCACATGTCTTGACAGGGGCAAATAAGGGCAGCTTTTTGCATGAGAGCAGTGATTGTTGAACCGTATTCGGCAGGGCGTTTCAGTTTGGCCGATATACTGTTGCCTACAAACAGCGCACTCTAGAAGATATACGACATTAGCGGAGTCACAGTTAAAGTTACCTTTTATATTTACGTAGTAGTCTGAAGCCGTGCTGGTGGCGCGATGCGTAGTGGTCATGTGTGGGCATACTTTACATCGGGGTTTATTGCAGGGCATGCAGCCAGTAGTTAACGGTCGGTTGATACGAGAGTTAGTAAGAAAGTCACCTAAATTCTTATTACGCCGGTAGACAACGCGTGGTGGTTCGGGGAATATGCTTTTTAAGTGGTCACTTTGCATTAGGATATTGTGAAGTTTTTTTAGCACGGTTGACACTCTTGAAGCGGAGGATGAGTGGGTTAAAACTAAGTTAGTTTGCGGGTTCCCGTTCGGTGCTTTTTTCTTACAGATTTCGTTACGGTCTAATTGGTTGGCTCACACAATAGCGTCATCGATAACTTTTTCCGGGTATTTTTTATTCAGAAGGACTGTCTTGAGTTCTCGACAGTTTGAGTCAAAGTCGGCTTGGTTTGAGCAAATTCTCCTTAATCGGTGGGCTTGGCTGTAAGGTGCTGTCTTGCAGTGTCTGATATGGCTACTTCGGAAGTGCAAATACTGCCGCGTGTCTGTCGGTTTTCTATACAGTTTAGTTTGAAGCCGACCTTGGAAGGTAGTAACGGTGACGTCCACAAAGTTTACACTGTGTTCCGAATAGGAATGAGAAAGGGAAATACAAGGATGGGCTAGGTTAAATGCCTCAAAGAAGGTGAGGAGCTCCACCTTACAATGTTGCCAGATCATGAATATGTCATCAATTTTCCTTTTATAGTACATTGGCTTTAAATTTTGGGTGTCAAGAAAGTTTGATTCGAGGTGAGCCATAAAGATATTAGCGTAGTTAGGTCGGATTCGAGTTCCCCTTGACGTTCCGCTGACTTGCACGTAATGAACTCCGTGGAACTCAAAATTGTTAAGTTCAAGAATAAGCCTATGGAATGTTTGGAGAGCAGAAGAATCGATAGGTTTGTCGCAGGATGACTGCTCATACGCAAGGGATACAGCGGCGATGCCATCGTCATGGGGGATGTTAGTATACAGTGACGCAACATCAAGGGTGACTAGAAGGCAGTTATCAGGTATTTCAATTTTAGAGATGTCTGAGAGAAAGTCATTGGTATCCTTAATGAAGGAGGAAAAGCTGGGCAGAATGTCGCAAATGAGATTATCCACATAGCGCGAGACGTTTTCAGTAACAGTGCCAATGCCCGAAACAATGGGGCGCCTTGGGTTGTTCACCTTGTGAAACTTTGGGAGAAGATAGAATTTACCGTCTACTGGGCTTAAGGGGATCAGAGAATGAGCCATGGTTTCATTTATTGTTTTATTTTTAACAAGCTCAGCAAGTTTATCTTTGACAATTTGCTTGTAATCTTGAGTGGGATTATTGAGTAGTGCTTTATAGAACGTCGAAACTGTAGTTGCTTATTGGCCTCGTTGACATAGTCGGTTTTGTCAAGGATTACGATTGCGCCTCCCTTCTCGGCAGGTTTAATAATTATGTCGGGACAGCTCGCGAGTTCTTCTAGGGCTTTTTTTTCGTTGGTAGTCATGTTGTGGTGGAAAGAAATTTGTGTTTGGTATGCTTTTCGCACATCGCGTTGGACAGCTTTGATGTACATGTCGAGGCAACTATCACGCTGTGTGGGAGGGGTCCAGTGCTTATAGCTAGGTAGGGTTCTGCGGGCTTCTTCCGTCGCGGGGTGATCGTAGAAGTGTTCTCGTAGCCTCATGTTTCTGGCGAAGTTATCTAAGTCCTTAAAAAGTTGAAATTCATCAAAACCACCAGTAGCCGGGCAAAAGTTTAGGACCTTTGATAAGATGTTCATCTGAGCTGGGGAGAGGGTTATACTTGAAAGGTTAACCGACAGACCGAAAGACCGAAAGTTTAACCGAGATAACATTTCTAACACTGGCCACTTGCGTAAGAACCTAACAACCTCCGGCACTAGTAACTGCCCCAGCGCCGACAATAAGGCAGATAATGTCACTACGACTGTAATAAATGCTTCGACTACTGCACCCCAAACAGTTCAGTTAAACCCCTGTACTAATACTTTTCCCTCGCCTGCCATCACAAAAGAAAACCATGCCGGGTATAAAATGAACCTTTCAAGTATAACCCTCTCCCCAGCTCAGATGAACGTCTTGTCAAAGGGCCTAAACTTTTGCCCGGCTACTCGTGGTTTTGATGAATTTCAACTCTTTAAGGACTTAGATAGCTTCGCCAGAAACATGAGACTACGAGAATACTTCTACGATCACCCCGCGACGGAAGAAGCCCGCAGAACCCTACCTAGCTATAAGCACTGGACCCCTCCCACACAGCGTGATAGTTGCCTCGACATGTACATCAAAGCTGTCCAACGCGATGTGCGAAAAGCATACCAAACACAAATTTCTTTCCACCACAACATGACTACCAACGAAAAGAAAGCCCTAGAGGAACTCGCAAGCTGTCCCGACAAAATTATTAAACCTGCCGACAAGGGAGGCGCAATCGTAATCCTTGACAAAACCGACTGTGTTAACGAGGCCAATAAGCAACTTTCAGTATCGACGTTCTATAAAGCTCTACCCAATGATCCCACTCAAGATTATAAGCAAATTGTCAATAATAAACTTGCTGAGCTTGTTAAAAATAAAACAATAAATGAAACCACAACTCGTTTCCTGATCCCCTTAAGCCCAGTAGACGGTAAATTCTATCGTCTCCCAAAGATTCACAAGGTGAACAACGCAGGGCGCCCCATTGTTTCCGGCATTGGCACTGTTACCGAAAACCTCTCGCGCTATGTGGATAATCTCATTTGCGACATTCCGCCCAGCTTTCCCTCCTTCATTAAGGATACCAATGACTTTCTCTCAGACATCTCAAAAATTGAAATTCCTGATAACTGCCTTCAAGTCACCCTTGATGTTGCGTCACTGTGTACTAACATCCCCCATGAAGATGGCATCGCCGCTGTATCCCTTGCGTATGAGCAGTCATCGTGCGACAAACCTATCGATTCTTCTGCTCTCCAAACATTCCTTAGGCTTATTCTTGAACTTAACAATTTTGAGTTCGACGGAGTTCATTACGTGCCAGTCAGCGGAACGTCAATGGGAACTCGAATCGGAACTAACTACGCTAATATCTTCCTGGCTCACATCGAATCAAACTTTCTTGATACCCACAATTTAAAGCCAATGTACTATAAAAGGTATATTGATGACATATTCATGATCTGGCAACACGGTAAGGCGGAGCTCCTCACCTTCATTGAGGCATTTAACCTAGCCCATCCTAGTATTTCCCTTGCTCATTCCTATTCGGGACACAGTGTAAACTTTCTGGACGTCACCGTTACTACCTTCCAATGTCGGCTTCAAACTCAGCTGTATAGAAAACCGACAGACACGCGGCAGTATTTGCACTTACGAAGTAGCCATGTCAGACACTGCAAGACAGCAATACCTTACAGCCAAGCCCAACGATTTAGGAGAATTTGATCAAACCAAGTCGACTTTGACTCAAACTGTCGAGAACTCAAGACCGCCCTCCTGAATAAAAAATACCCGGAAAAAGTTATCAACGACGCTATTGTGCGAGCCAACCAATTACACCGTAACGAAATCTGTAAGAAAAAAGCCCGAACGGGAACCCGCCAACTAACTTAGTTTTAACCCACTAATCCTCCGCTCCAAGAGTGTCAACCGTGCTAAAAAAACACTATGCAAAGTCACCGCTTAAAAAGCATATTCCCCGAACCACCACGCGTTGTCTACCGGCGTAATAAGAATTTAGGGGACTTTCTTACTAACTCTCGTATCAACCGACCGGTAACTACTGGCTGCATGCCCTGCAATAAACCCCGATGTAAAGTATGCCCACACATGACCACTACACAGCGCGCCACCAGCACGGCTTCAGACTACTACGTAAATATAAAAGGTAACTTTAACTGTGACTCCGCTAATGTCGTATATCTTCTAGAGTGCACTGTTTGTAGGCAACAATATATCGGCCAAACGGAAACGCCCTTCGAATACGGTTCAGTAATCACCGCTCTCATGCAAAAAGCTGCCCTTATTTGCCCCTGTCAAGACGTGTGAACAGTCCCGGGCATGCATTTGAACATCTCAAAGCAACGATTTTAGAATCCGTCTTCAAAACGCACCACCACCGCGAGGTTCGGAAATCTTATCTCATTTATAGGTTTGGGTCAGCCACACTTGGAATTAGTGAAAGTTACGGAAAACTCACGTGCTTATCCCTCGATTAAAATTAGCGGCTTCATAATTTTTACAACTATGTTCGTTATTCCTCCCTTCGAGTTTCCCATCAGAATTCGCAGAAACTCTCCTAATACAGCAGCTTTATTAGCCTAATGCGGCTCAACAATGCCATTTGTCCTGGTGAAGGAGGCCTCGTTCCCACCACCACTTAAGAATGTTTAACTCTTTGTGATCTATTCATGTTTAACCTTTTTGTGACCCTACCTATTTCCTGTTCAGTTGCTAGCTTCTGTGAAATGCGCTTTTGTGCCCCCTATCTTTTCTCTTCATCCGCGGGGGGGCACACCCATCTTCACTTCCCCCGCAACCAGTCTCCCCAGCCACTGAATACCTTACTGTATACCCTTCCCTTTCTTTTCCAACCGGGGTTGTCCAGTTTCCCCCATTGTCTGAACTTGCAGCCCGCGCGGCATACGTTGATCTGTCAAGGGGCAACCTTGAGCGCTGCATTGTTAACACGACCCCTTTTTCTCTCTCTCGAACCTCCCCCACCCCCTTTTTTTCTTTTTTTTTGGTTTGTTGTTGTAACGTAGGCGTAGCCCGACTGTATGCACACTCTCCATTTCCGAAATATCTTCCGCTCCTTCTCTCAGTCTTCTGCAAACCTATATAAGAAATGTGTTCGAAATGTTTGCGACAGCAAAATCATGTAACTTTACTCTGGTGAAGGTAAGTCCCATTGCCGCTACGTAAGTAAACCTTGTTGGTTATTGTTCTTGCTGTGTATCCGACTCTTTACATATATATATGTATATGTATATATATATATATATATATATATATATAGAAAGAAATGCGGGCAGTCTACAACGCCAAATATATATATATATATATATACGTCTTGCATGCTTACCAATATATTTTCTATAGCCTGTACAACTAAGGTGACGTCCCATAAACAACATATAAAAGTGCTTTGAAAAGTCTATTGAAAGTTATCCTTCGCGTGATTTGGATGGGTTTTTTGTTGTAGCAACGTTGAATATATGTATTTTCAACCCCAACGGTACGTCTCCTGGATATCTGCAATGTCAATTGCTGACGTGTCCAGGATATCTGCACCACCTAACGTGGTTTCCAGGGTTCATTCTTCCGTGTCTTCAAGGAGCGCATACGCAGCACCCTTGTTTTACTGTTGGTACTTCTCGGTGAAAAAATAGTGACCAAAATATTGTATTGCCATGCCTCTTCCGACAGGCATACCGTGGTCGAAAAGCGACTTTTGGTCACGCTCTATGATAGCGTCGACTTCAGGAGCAGCATTGAACGGTAGCAGTGAACAGTAGACCGTGATCATCATCTTGCGCAGTGCGGCATTGTCACTTGATAACCGGTGATCCTTACAGCACGGTGTTCAAAGTCGGGTTGTGGTGTCATGCAGTGATCAGATGAAAAAGTTAGCGCCGAGTGCTGTAGATGAATTATTGCATCTTTGTCCGTCAAAAGTCTGTTCCGCGAATTACATCGCGGGAGCAGTTGGGCAAAATCACGAACGCGTCAGGGTATTTGTGCCCTCTATGGTGCCACGTGGTGTGCACATTCCACCTGGCGTTAGGAGATGGCCTATAGCTGTGCATATCTGCGGACCGTCCCACCTACTCGTAAGTTTCTTCAGCTTTGGCGCAAACGATCCGGTCATTACTGTGTAGCCGGCTCCCGGTTCAATGAGGGAGACTACATCACAGGCGTCGACGGACAATTGGACGTCGGCGCCTCTTTCCAGGAGCTTCGGGTACGTGTTGACGTCGTATCTCGTTTTGTACGTGTTGTCGGACGGGAACTATTAGTCGTATTTTTTCTCCGCCTCTCACCAGCAGGTCCCGTCATGTCGGGTATGCGTCGCACTGGTTCGTTGTCATCCTTGTTCGCGAGTCATTTCATTCTTAAATCTCGTTGTCGGGCTGTGGGCGCGGCATTCTGTGCGTCCTTGCGTCGTTGGGGGTTTTCGTTTTTTCCGCCATTGTGCAACTTCACCTCGAAAAAATGCTGCTTTTAGTTCTCAGCACGTGTCCTGGGGGACCTTCCACGTGAGAAGTCTGCAGTGCTACGGCGGTTGGGTGAGTGGTACGGGTAGTGCGACAGCGATAGGTTGAAGCGGGCTGGTTCTCGGGTGGTGCTGGACAGGTATTCTTCCTCCTCAGTTGCGCGCTGGCTTGGTCGGAGGCGTGGTGCGTCGATGAAGAATCCTCGCAAACCGAGACTATTGTAAGGTCAGCGACGGTAGATGTAGTCGGCCTCTCTGCAGTGAAAGCACTGCGGGTGACCATCGGCGCTCGCAACACGTTGGTCTTTCCCGGACTGCTGTATTCGACTCCAGGGGGTTGGACGGTCGACAGTAGACGGTGGTATGGCGGTGCTCTTGACGACGGATTGGAGCAAAGCGGGGTCCACGAAGAGCATCGGTGTAGGTCATCGCTTCTGGCTTGCGGAGTGCTTCGGATTGCGTAGAAATCCCCAGTGCATGTTGAACCTCTTCTCGGATGACGCCAGTGAGAGAAGCCACTTAAGGGTGCGCGTAGTTACCAAAAGCTTTCGAAGCTCCTCCGTTACCAATGCTCGGATGGTCTCGCGCATTGTATCGTAGCTTACAGCTGCGGTACTCGTGGTGTCCGAGAACAGACGTTGACAAGGCGGTCGTACTACCTCGTTCGAGTTTCGAGCGTCTTCACCATCGCGTCATCTTCAGATTCAAATTCTCCTACCGTTTTAGGGGGGTTGCGGACAAGGCAAGCAAAGAGTTCTTGATGTACGGCTCGCGTAAGAAACCTCAGTTTCTTTTCGTCCACCATTTCCGCTTTCCCGCGGCGAAATGAACACTTCATTTTTTCAGCGAAAATAACGACTCTATCGTTGGGGTGTTGCGTTTGAGTTTCAAGCAAGAGCGCTCATTGGTCTTTTCTTACCATGGTAGTGCATATTTGAAGCAACTCACTTTTGAATTGAGGCCAGTTGGTAAAAGAGCTGTCATGGTCCTCAACCAAAGTTCGAGCTGCATCTTCTCTGTAAAATAACACATGCCGGAAAGTTTCGTCATCGTCCCACCTGTTGAAGATGCGTACGCCCCCTAGCTTCTCCAACCATTCTTCTGGGCCCTCCGCAGGAGCTCCCCGGGACGTTGGCGGTTACCAGGGCTGCTTCAGGATGATTGGCGACGTTCTTCTCGCACCATGCTGGTGGGTGCAGCGGTTGTTCTCTTGGGCTCTTCGTAAAGATGACCGCACTTCGGAAGTAAGACTTGCAGTCGGCGGCTTACTATTGTTGGAATAGCTTGGCGGCGTCCATAGGTCGTAGGGAGCATAAAGGGTGTGTACGCAGCATTTCTACCAGATGCCACGAATCCAAACACGAAGCAGTTGCTCCCAGGAAAATACGTTTATGGGAGCAAAATTGTGCTACCCTAACTCCAAGAATACAGGCAGTGAAGAAGCAGCAGCATCCGCGAATCGAATGCCACGGCTTCTGTTGTGCGGTTATTTACTTCCGGCGCGAAGGTTTCTCAAATAGTGGAATTGTATCAAGAACACTGTTAATTACAAAACAATACTCTAGGCTGGTGACGTAGTTCAACGCGCTCTCCCTATGCAAGGAGAAAGAAAAGAATGGAAAATGCACCGAACTCGGCGCTCGGATAACACAGGTAACACAGCCGGGCGCACGGCAAAAACAAAGCATCAGCAACGAAACCGGAAACATGGTTCGTGGCAATGTAATTAAGTGTTTTGGGGATTGGTTTCTTGGCCGGTAGTTTTTTACCCTTCCATATTTACCAGGTCGCAGCTGTACGTTCTCTTCGCTGCATTGCAGAAAAGAACTTTCCAACGTTAACGTAATCATCGTAGGTCTTCGGAGTACCCGACGGATCGCGCTCCTTAGACCACGCACCCTTTTTGGGGCGCTTTGCTTGGGGCGCCACCAGCGAGGTCGTAAGGAGTGCCACGGGTGGCCCAGGCGTTGTGGCAAAGGTGGGAGACGCCACAGGGCTCTCCGTGTCTAGCGCATCTTTGTTCTTTTCTGAGCTTTGGGCCGGTAGAGGGGGAACGGTTGATGCTGTGGCACCCCCCAACAGACTTATTTGTCACCAGAACCACTGCTGGCTCAGCACATGGGGATGGGTCGGGATGGGCCGCCAGAGGCATTCCAGGAGCGGCAGTGACAGGACCAGGTCAGACTCGCTGAATTGGCTCCCTTTGGAGGCCAGATCCCCTTTGCCCCCCCCCCCCCCAGATTTGCTGGCATAGCTTCCCAGGTGGAAAGGGGTGAGCCTCTTTCGCACCTCTGGCAAGCTGACATTTTCTGTGAGTTTCACATTTATGATTTGCTTTTCTTTCTTGAAGTTCTGGCATTTCCGTTAGTAGGCAGCTTGAATATCCTGAAAGTCGGCACAGGTGAAATTCTCGTTGTTGCATTTTTCAAATGGGTCGTCGTGCTGCGCGAATTTTGCATAGAGAGGTCTTCCACAACAGAAGTATACCATATACTCTACCAAATTATTTGGATATGTTAAGCAGGCGCTTCAAGGTGCATGCTTGGCACAACTTGCGTTCTTACGCTAGATTTTATCAGTCCGAATTTGGTGTAAACATTTATATTTTTGCTATAGAAAATAAATGCCACTGGAGCTTGCTTTCAGGATGGTCCTTGTTGCTATCAGAGAGAGAGGGAGGACTTTATTTGATGCCCGAGATGGGTTCAGAAGGGTAGACGATCTGGACGGTCTCCCTCCTTCAACTGTCAGCCAGGATTCCTAGGATCCTCGTGGCGGCTTCGCCCATCCAAACTGCTGTCAGTTGTTCTTCTGATGTAGAGCTGAGCAGAAAAGTCTCCTATTGTTCTGCAGTCTATTTTGTACCTTTTATTAGTATTTACATTACATTTTCTATTATAGCCGGTCGATATTTTTTGGAGCTCATAGTAGGACGATATCATGTGGTATTGCTGTTGCATGAAGTGGATAGATTTGAGCAGAGGTCTGGGTAGCAGCGGTTGATGAAAACAGGGCTTGAAAAAGTGTTTGTCTGCAGCTGTCGCCATCTAACTGCCTCTTTCTTAGAAAGAGTGTGGTGGGCTGGTGGATATTTGCATCTGGTAAACCCGTAGTGATTTATTAAATCGCTGTATGTGACCAGCCTACATTTGTGAGATATAATACCGTGTGATTTTTCTTGTCTTTCCTGTGAGGTCTTGTGTCCGGATGCTGGTGGTTGTGGTGGCGTAGTATGCACCAGCTAGGTTGACCAGAGCTAAAACGGTTGCGTGAGCCAGTTTATTCCCCTGTAGACCGCAGTGGACCGGAGTCCATATCACAAGAATTTTTCTCTGTTTAGCGCTCTTCTTTACCTGGGAGGCTGCTGCAGGGAAGAGACTGCATTTCGCGATGTTAAGAGTGGTAAAGTTTGAGTCGCTTATAATTGTGGTTGCTCGGATAAAAGTTATAGGAAGGGCTACGGCCATTTCCTCGCCCTGAATGGGATAATTGGCCGGTGTGGATGCTGACGTCACCGTGACGCCGTCATTGCTGACAACTGCAATTGCCATGGCGTCGAGACAAGAGCCGCCGTTTTAGTAGTCGGCTGCGTCAACGCAACCAATTTGCCGTGTCTCACAATGGGTTCGTACTTGTCTTTGTAGAGCGCCTTCCACGCTAGGTGCGAACACGGCGCAGCGTGGCCGTGCTCCGCGGGGCGCCAGCGCACAAGCCGCGCCCGCGCATCGAAGCTCAGCGGCGCAGGCGCACAGGGGCTTGGATGCGGGGCTTTGTGTCGTCTGCAAGCGCGGGAACGCGACGTATTTGCTTTGGTCTGAAGCTCGCCCAACTCTCGGCGTGCTTGTAGCGTCTTTGCGCGCCGCAACGCGTTGCGGGAAAGCGCACTTCACTCACTGGGGCGCGTTTGTAGTTTCCGCGTAAGACAACTGAGCTCTTCCTTTTTTCCGTGCAACCATCCCAGTTCAATGCATATAGTGTTACAAACATTTCTGGAGTGGTTTGATTGGGAAAACGGGGTTTAATTCCGCAAAACGACTCTGGCTATGAGACTCTGTAGAGTCGCAGTCCAGATAACCACCCGAAGCTCAGCAGTGATATAGCTCAGCAAACACGCGTTCTGGCATTTCGCCGTTGTTGAAATGCTGCACCTGCTACCGGGATTGAACATGGATCTCCCTGCTCAGTACAGCCTAGCACCATAACCAGTGAACTGCGGCTGTGGGGCATTCTGCGGTTTTGGCGACATTCTGGAACTGATGACGATGATTGATGATTCCTATTGGTTTCCCCTTTGAAGCAGGGTGATGTCATGTCATCTTACCAAAGAGGACTAATATAACCATGTTTTACACTCTTGGTTTAATACTAGCGCTGCTTATGGCAGGCCCTAAAGCTTATTACGCCCGAAATACTTTCTTTTCCCTGTTACAGGTGGTAACTGTCCTAGGCAATATTCCTCTCTCTGCTTTTCGTCGACCAGCATTCTAATCTTCTTTCGTCCCCTCGACAGCCTTGAAGTAAACTTCCTCTCTGATACCCTTAAATCCTAGGGCTTCAGAAAGCCCAATATTCCCTTCATGTAGATTTGGATGGATACCCTCACATTCTAACACTATGTGCCGCAAAGTTTCTGTTTCTTTTCCGCAGACCAAACATACCCCTTCATTTTGTGAATACTTCCCTAAAAAACTCTTAGTTCGCAGGCAACCTGCTCTAGCCTCAAAAAGCAAAGCACTGCCCTGTGAATTATCGTAGAAATTTTCCTTTCTGATGTTCATCTTCTCAGCCCTGTACATCTCTAACGACGTTTTAGCTTCCATTTTTTCCCTCCATTTATTCGTTTCAATCTGCCTTGCCTCTTTTTTGGTTACCTTGGCTGTTTTGGATTCCCCACTGTTCTTTCCGTATTTCATAGTTAGCCGTCTAGTCTTCCTTAACCACTGCGTGTCCACGCTTTTCAAGTATAGGTACCTAAAAACCTTAGCTGCCCACCTTCGTTGATCCATTGCCCTCAACCTCATCTCAAAGCATATTTTACTTTGAGCTTCTCTAACTTCAAACGACGCCCAGCCCATATCTCCCTGAACTACTTCGTTAGTTGTTTTTCCATGCGCGCCTAAGGCCAAACGTCCTACCGTTCTCTGGTTTACTTCAAGGCCTGATAGAACGTCTGATTTAAAGAAGAGTACAGCATTCGCAAACGTGAGGCCCGGAACCATTACTCCTTTCCACATTCCGCTTACTACTTCATATTTTTTATACCCCCACAGAGCTCTATGCTTCATCATAGCTGCATTTCGCTTTCTCTTAACCTTAAGTTGCGCCTCGTGAGGACTTAAGTAGTTATCGCCTTCGTTTATCCACACTCCCAAATATTTATATTCCTTCCCTCTAGGTAATTCGCCTTGCTGGATAGACACTACGTCGGTGGTAGCGTCATTGAAAACCATTATTCCTGATTTTTCTGCACTGAAATTTAACCCGAGGTCAGTGACTTCCTGGCCGCAAATATTTATTAGCCGCTGCATATCGGTTTGGTTATCAGCCAAAAGAACAATGTCGTCTGCGTATAACATTCCCGGAATAGGCTGTTGTACCACTTCGCCTTGCAGCATATGGGTTAGGCTAAACCCTAATTGACTTTCTTCCAGTTTCTTTTCTAACCCTTCCATGTAAAGCATGAACAGTATTGGGCTCAAAGGGCATCCCTGTTTCAGTCCCTGGTGGATGTTGACCTGCTGGGCGCATTTCTGTCCTTCACAAGTAAGGTGCACTCTATTGTCTTTATAGATTGCTATAAGGAACTGTACTAACTCGTCATCTAATCCCTGGAGTTTCAGCATTCTCCACAGCCGTTCTCTGTTTACGTTGTCATCTGCCCCTTTAATGTCCAAGAACGTAATCCATAGTGGTCTATTCTGTGCTTTCGCAATTTCAATGCATTGCGTTATCACGAACAGATTGTCATCCAGTCGCCTGTCTTGTCTAAATCCATTCTGCAGCACCCCAAGTATTTCATTTTCTTCCATACATGCTTGAATTTCTGATTTTATCGCCTGCATTACGAATCTATACACCACTGACGTTACTGTGAGTGGTCTGTATGAATCAATACTGGCTTTGTCTCCTCTGCCTTTATATATTAAATTCATCCTACTGTCTAAACAGTCCTCTGGTATTTGTTTGGTTTCTATCACCTTATCTATTGCCCTCATAAACGATTCCTTACTTTTAGTTCCAAGTAGGTTTATCAGTTGCGTTGGTATTCCGTCCGGGCCCACTGCTGTCTGGGGGAAAACCTTTTGCTCTGCTTTTATCCAATCAAGGTTGCTCAACCTATTTCCCTTTCTGCAGTCTTTTGTGGCGCTGATGTTATCGGTGCAGGTTTCCCTAACACTATTGTCCTAAACTTCTCACTAATCACTCGATGAATATGCGCCAACGCGTGCTCTCCTTCTAAATGTTCTCCCTCCTCATCAATCAGGAATTTTTGATGGTTATCGTTTTTTGAGCTTAGTGATTTTACATGGTTCCAAAACTTCTTGAATGCGCTTTTTTCCTTCTTCCGTATTTCTGCCATCAATTGTTCGCTTTTATGATTGATCTTTGCTTGCACCATTTTCTGCACTACAAGTTTTTTCCCACGGCAGACATCCCACTTTTCCTTCACTACCTCCGGTTCCATACCAGTTCTTTTTGCTTCTCTATGTTCTCTCGTTCTTTTTGCCTTTCTTCGCTGGTCAATAGCCGCTTTTATTTCCTTATTCCACCAGCTTCTCGGCTTTCTCTTCCTTTTCCATCGGTTTCGTTCCTTTGCTTCATTCATCTTACCCTTTATCAACGTAATCATTTCGTCGTAATCCCAATTTTTGCCTGGGTATTTATTGATTTCATCTTCCAATCTATCAGCGATGATCTTTACTGCTCATTATTCAAATTATTTCCTCCTATTGTACCTATTTCTGCATTTATCCGGGTTGCTCCTCCAAAGAGCAAGCTAAACCGCTTGTGGTCGCTTCCTAAGCGGCCTGTTCCATTTTCATCTATCCTCATTTCCCGCAGCCTTCCGTATACTGTCTCGGATACTAAACTGTAGTCTATGCTGGACTGTCTTTTACCGCTTTCCCACGTTATTTGTCCGTCACACTAGCTTTCCGTGTTTACTATTACAAGCCGGTTTTTCTGGCATAGATCTATCACTAGAGAACCGTTGTGGTCTGTGTATCCATCCAAACCTTCTATATGGGCATTCATATCTCCAACTATGATTATTTCGCCCGAATCTTTGAAGTCGTTTATATCTCTTCTCAAACAGTTTACCATTTTCTCATTTTCCTCCCTAGCACTACTTCCGGTCCACAGATACACCACTCCTAACAATGTATTTTTCCCCTCTATGGTGCCTCTAACCCATAGATGCTCTTTACAACTTTCATGCACTCTCTGGCAGTCGGTTCCTTGTTTAATAAGCATGCCAACACCTCCCCCTTTCTTCATTCCTGTGGTCCTGTTGCAACCTTCCCAGAAATAATTGTCTATGATAGGTGTGGCTTCTAGGTCCCGGACGTGAGTCTCAGTTAAAGCGTACACGTCTATTCCTTCCAGGTCAAGTTGCTTTTGAATTTCCACCCACTTATCTGGCTTTCTGCCTCCCTGCATATTTATGTAGCTGATTAAATATTTATTGCATTTGTTTTTCCCTTTCCGCTTACGGGGTCTGTTTTTATCTTTTTCAGAATTGTTTGCTCCATTGTGTCCACTTAAATGGCTTCTGTCAACGCTCTCAGTTACGCCCGTAGGTTCTCCGTTTAGCTCTAGGCCTGCCTGCCTCCCACCGTTGAGTGTGCATGTGTCTCTTGCTTCCCCTTTGTGTCCTAGTTTGCCTTCCTTAGCTGCGCGGGGCCCCCTAAAAAAGCTACCACTCTCCCACCTAAGCGTCACCCCACCTTGTTTTCTAGCCTGGGGCTGAAGTGAATCCCGTCCCACTTAAAAGATTGCCTATATCCGATGCTGCCCACTACCCTGTTCACGTCTATCACTTCAAGCCCAAGTTCCCTGCCGCACCTCACGATCTCGCGGTTAGCAGCGAGTACTACCCGTTCGGTGTGCACGCCCTGCTTCATCACCTCTCGGCACGGTGCAGACTGCAATGCGCACATTTGGGGCCATCGCCCGCAGGTCCTTTACCCCCTTCGCTATCTCCTGGCCAAGTTTTCCCTCCTCTCCCTTTAGAACATCGTTAAGCCCCGCGGCAATCACCACAAGGTTTGTAGCTTTACTAGACAAGGCCAGCTGGCCCTTCGCTGCAGTCATCACCGTCTGCATCGTTTGACCTGGGAAACACCCCACCTTCACACGCTTATCCCCCATTAGCCTTTCCACTATGGCAGCGCTGCTCCTCTTCATGTTAGAGTAACCCGCAATGATTACCACGCTATCATCTGCAGGGTGCCGCTCTTCACTGGTACCCGGGTTATCGACTGGTTTTGCAGTCCTTAAGCAAAGTGCAGTATTGGGCTAGTTGGTTATCCATCATTACTAAACAGCGCAACACAAACACGGACTATAGCTGAGGTACACAGGACGAGCGCTGACTTCCAACAGGTCTTTTATTGAAAAAAAAACACATATTTATACCCCACACACCTACACACACGTGCCATAAATGCACACAACAAAACAAGCAATTCATCACAGCGGGGCTATGAGGCGCCACACACGCTCTAAAAATTCCGATTAGAACACACGCACTTGAAATGATAAAAACCCTCTCAAGCCATGACACACGTGTTGCGCCCCTAGAGAACTTTCTATGTAGCGTTCCTTCCCCCTTGTAAAAAATCAAGTTCCTTGTCTGACAGAGCAACCGAAGGTACGCTGACGCAATTTTCCCCAAACCTAGCAATTTTCGCTGCCTCCACTATTTCCCTTGTCATCTGGTCACTATGGCACTGAATGACTTCGCATTTTTCGAACATGGGAATGCACTTTCCGGTGGTGCCTTTGCAATCTCGGCAGTGAATGCCTAACTGCCATTTGACACTTGTTCGTACGTTGTTGTTATGCTCCCGGAGCCTTGTATTAAGACACCTTCCCGTCTGGCCCACGTACTTTTTTCCGCATGGCAAAGGAATCTCATATCATAGATTACCGACTTTGCGCATGGGACGAACTTCGTCTTGTGCTCAATGGAGCACTTGTGGGAATCCTTTCTCGGGAGGTACGTCTTTTTGCAAAGGGCCCCCAGTTTTTCGAGGGGCGGAAAAAACCACTTGTACGTCAGCGGCATTCCCTATTTTTTCAGCCTATGGGCTATATTATGTATGTATGGAATTACTGCAACCTTCCTTTTTTCTTTTTCCTTTTCTACCACAACCATGGCCTCGCCCTCGCTCCGGCGGCGGTTCTTCTTCATCTCCCTCAGAACCTGCCCCGCCACAGACGTCACCACGTCATGTGGATAGCCAGAGCTATGCAGGCGCGCTTCTTGTGCATGGATGCTATCCTGCATCCTGTGGGGGCACGATCTTCTTAGTGCATTAGTAAGGCACATCTTCGCTATCGCCCTTTTCACCAGCTTGGAGTGACCCGATGAGAAAGGAAGTAGTGGCTTGTTACTGCGGGGCTCATACTACCAGCAAACGTGGTTCTCAAAAAATTGCAGTCGCAGGTCAAGGAAGCTCAAAACGTTATTCTCGGGTACTTCATGCGTCAACGTCAACGGGTGAAAGCATTTCTGGAACACACCTAACACTTCTGCCACCTGCTCGCCACCGGTTGCACCCAAGCAGTCTATGAAGACTAAAAAATCATCAACATATCGAACAACGTTGAGAACACTTATATCCCCCAATTCACTGGCCACTTTTCGTCCAAGGCATGCCAAATGCAGGTCGCTGAGAACCGGTGCTATACGAGAGCATATACACACACCATTAGTTTGTAGGTACACATTGCCATCCCACTTCGCAAACGTAGAAACCAAATACATAGACAACAGGCTAAGAAAACCTCTGGCTGACTCTTTCTACTTCATTTTGAAATGCTACCACTCCATAGTTATCAATTCCTTCTTCAACACAGGTCATTAACCCTTCATGTGGCAAGGAGTAATATAGGTTGTGGTAGAAAAGAAAAAAGAAAAAAGGAAGGTTGCAGTAATTCTATACATACATAATATAGCCCATAGGCTGAAAAAAATAGGGAATGCCGCTACACGTACAAGTGGTTTTTTCCGCCCCTCGAAAACTAGGGGCCCTTTACAAAAAGACGTACCTCCCGTGAAAGGATTCCCACAAGTGCTCCATTGAGCACAAAACGAAGTTCGTCCCATTCGCAAAGTCGGTAATCTATGAGATTCCTTTGCCATGCGGAAAAAAGTACGTGGGCCAGACGGGAAGGTGTCTTAATACAAGGCTCCGGGAGCATAACAACAACGTACGAACAAGTGTCAAAGGGCAGTTAGGCATTCACTGCCGAGATTGCAAAGGCACCACCGGAAAGTGCATTCCCATGTTCGAAAAATGCGAAGTCATTGAGCGCCATAGTGACCAGGTGACAAGGGAAATAGTGGAGGCAGCGAAAATTGCTAGGTTGGGGGAAAATTGCGTCAGCGTACCTTCGGTTGCTCTGTCAGCCAAGGAACTTGATTTTTTACAAGGGGGAAGGAACGCTACATAGAAAGTAATCTAGGGGCGCAACACGTGTGTCATGGCTTGAGAGGGTTTTTATCATTTCAACTGTGTGTGTTCTAATGGGAATTTTTAGAGCGTATGTGGCGCGTCATAGCACCGCTGTGATGAATTGCTTGTTTTGTTGTGAGCATTTATGGCACGTGTGTGTAGGTGTGTGGGGTATAAATATGTGTTTTTTTTTCATTAAAAGACCAGTTGGAAGTCAGCGCTCGTCCTGTGTACCTCAGCTATAGTCCGTGTTTTTGTTGCGCTGTTTAGTAATAATTTTGCAGTCCTATTTCGCAGCACGTGGGAGTAGCTATTGCCTATTGTTGCTTCCGTCCCCGGTGTCACCTCGGCGCATGCCTCTGCTAAAGAGGGTCGCAAAGCTTTATTTTCTACATGTGTTCTCTAAAGCATATCGCCATATTTACTTGTATATGGCGTCTGGCTCACTTTTTCTGTCGGAGTGTTTACATGCTCTGTGCAGCTCGGAAGCGCTCGTGTGTGGCTCGACGCGACTTCGAATGACTTCACAGCAGAAATTTGAAGCATAGCGGAGGTAGAACCTAGGTTGAGCACAAAGAAGGATTGATTTAAAGCAGTCGTTTCGTGCCGTGCAGTGCCGGAATGGAAAGGGTATGAACTACAGTAAGCTGTCACAGTCCTTGCAATTAGGTAGAAGGCATATTGAACATATTGGTCATTTTTCTGTTCGTGGCGTTGATAGGCCATGTGTTTTGGGATGGTAAGGAGAAGGACGCAGAAGTGATGACCCACAAGAACGGAGAAGCGGATACACAATGGTGGGGCACGGAACTAGTGACCAGAGCTTCATTACTCACATAGGCCCATTGCGGGGAAGTACGAATCAGAAAAGAAAAAAAAGGCTACGTAGCAGGTGGCAAGAAAGGGTAGGTAAGGCCCCTGTGTCTCAAAAATGAGCCAGGTATATCCTTCGCAACTAAAACTATAACGCAACAGGCCACAGTGGGACCAGCCCAAGACTCTGCCGGAGAGTAGGATGATCGTGCTGGATGCGTGAGATCCGCTTGCTGGGCGGCTGCTTGAACTATCTCGACAATGGGCAATGAACTTGTTAAAAAATTGAAAAAGCTTGTCCAAGGTTACACAAGGCTTGATCCATAGCGAATCTGAAAGATTTCTTTCTATCTAAGCACTGAACGACACACCACCAAACATTGCATTAGCTTTGAAATTGTTTATTTTATGGCCTGTCGCCACTTTCCATTTCGGTAGTAGCAGTCATCGTCATATCCATCTTCTTCCTCATGCATGACTGGCGGGCCCGGTACGTTGTTTCGGCAGGTTTTCACATTTCCCCCAGAGTGGAATGCGTCAGGACGCGCTAAAACCGGCGGCAACCGCATTCGCGAACTGGGCGTCTGTAGAGCAAGCTGTATTGTCCCCCTTTCCCCCCCCTTCCGTTGAGGTGCAGACGCACGTGAACTGTTTCCTTGGTATTTATTTTGCGAGCACCGCCACGCGCAAGCCTGGGCTTCTCTAAGCGCTCGTCGTGAGGTGCGGGCTCCACTGAGCGGTAAACTGCGGGAGTAACCATGACCCGAAGTTTTCTGATGAAGCCGCACACCGCACACATTTACGGCCTGCAACAACCGCACCGCTGTTAACAAGCAAACAGATATCGAGATCAATGTCGCGGGATTCAAACCCAGCCGCATGTTGCCAAAATTCCATGGACTCGAAATGCACGGACCCTCATGTGCTGCATAATGCCAGTGCACATTAAATAAATCCTGGTGGTCAAAATTATCCGCAGCTCTCCTCTTCATTAAATAAACCAAACCAGTCCAGAAATGTTTGTAACAATATATGCATTGAACTGGGATGGTGGCACGAAAAAAAAGGAAGCGCTCAGTTGTCTCACGCAGAAAATACAAACGCGCCGCAGTGAGCGAACTGCGCTTTCCCGCAACGCGTCGCGGCGCGCAAAGACGCTACAAGCAAGCCGATAGTTGGGCGAGCTTCATAGAAAAGCAAGCACGGCGCGCTCCCGCGCTAGCAGACGACACGAAGCCCCGCCTCCAAGCCCCTGTACGCCTGCGCCGCTGAGCTTCGATGCGCGGCCGCGGCTTTTGCGCTGGCGCCCAGCGGAGCACGGCCACGCTGCGCCGTGTTTGCACCTAGCGTGGACGGCCCTGTACATTTAGCTTTGGATGCATATTGCTTGGTAGTGGCAAGATGCCAGTGTAATTTCGACATTCATATGGAAGATCAACTTCACTTGGGAGGGAACTTCCGCTTCGGATTCCTAGTGACTGCAGAATAAGTTCCCATTTTGCTTTTAGATAGCCATTCTAATTGAGGTGTTTGTAGCGCTTCAGTTAGTTCTTCAATGAAATTATTGATGCCTAGTGCTTCGAAGCGTTCGTTGTGCGTGGTAACTGGTAATTCAAACGCTTGTTTACAAACTTTCCTAATAGGCCATTATTTTTACCTTCTCGTGATTTCTGATTTGTAGAAGAGGTATGCTGTAGGTAATTTTACCCATTACGTAGGTTTGTACAAACCGTATGAGTGTCTTCCTTCATTCCTCTATTCATGTTGGCCACTCTGTAGATGAGTCGAATGTTGACCTTAGTGCTCTTCTCGAGATGAAGAATTGTTTTTGTGTTGTGACCAATACGTTGTAGTCGTAGGTCGAGGCTGTTTACAGATGGGATCTTCTGGTTCTTGGCGTAGACGCAGATGTCGGGATTCGATGGGCCTCTCTTCCGTCACCTCTCTTCCGTCACCTTTGTTCCGTCGTCGATGAGCAATGTGGCCATTGCTGCCGCCGCCGCTCCACTGAGAGTGTCGTCGGCGTACAGACTGTCGTGAAGGTCTTTGATGTTGCCTAATCGCTCAGGCAGGCCTGAGTGAGACGTTGAAAAGAAATAGAGAGAGCACAGACCCTGGAGGTGTACCCACACCACCGAGGGCGAAGTCACCAGACTCAAGTCAGCCGACGGAAATGGAAGCAGTCCTGGTTGTAAGGAATTCGCGTAGATAATTGTATACTCCCTTCCCTGGGGCTATCTTAGATAGCCTCTCAAGTATCGCTTCGTGTCTGCCCTTATCGAAAGTCTAGGTGAGGTCAACACCTGATATTGGCTTTCCGTTCCAGGGAGAAAGTTTGTCACCGTCGAATATTTGATCCATGATTTGTACCATATTATCCTGGGTCGAAAGCTTCGCTCTGAACCTTATCATAGGGTCCGGATATAGGTAATGGTCGTCGAAGAGTTTTCCAATTGAAAATGTAAAGAGATTGGTCGTAAGTTGTCAATGTGATGCTTTTTCCCAGGTTTAGGTATCATGACTATTTTTACAGTCTTCAACATTTTGGGAGGGCTGCCTCTGAATTTAGCTAGCACAGTGAAGGAAGGCTCGTCGAAGTTTCTGAGCGTCTTGTTGGATGTTCCATCGGGTACCGATGTCGACTTCGTTCGCAGCTTTTGAAAAACCGCACGGAGTTCCTCGACGGTGATTGGTTGGTTATTTAAGGTGTTCTCTGTTCCGGAGTAGTCCGTTTGATTTAAGGGGAAATTGTAGCCGACGTACGTATCTTTATTTGTATTATCTCGGCATTTGTCCCGTTGTGGACGTGGAGAATTCTGTATAAATTATGTTTTCGCAAGGTTTTACCCTATGCAGGTTACATCAGGAATCGCAGAATATTGCATGTTTCGGGTAGCCGGATCTGGCTGTGCATGCATTCACCTGTTTTGTGCCATTGCGTGCGCGAGAGACGATAGGCGTGTTCTTGAATTTAGCAGTTTATTGTAGATATTCGTCTTCTCAGGGTGCGGTTGTGTTTTTGCTTCTTATACCCCTTCTCTACTACCTTTTTAGCTTCCCACATGTGAAGTAAGCGGGAATTGGCTGGCTCAAAGCCCGTCTCCTCTGGTATGGTTCTCGTTCATTGCTCGACTTGCGCCATCAGCTGTGCTGACCATCTGTCGATGTTGGTTATGTCCGGCATACCAGCGTCGTGGTCACACTCAGCAAGTCTCAGGGTTCTGAAGTCGTCCCATTCGACAAACTTGCGTTTGTACCCTTTGAGTTTAGCCAGGCCATCACTGATTTGGATGGATATAATGAGCTCATCGCTCCACAAATTTTGATGGATGTTATTCCAAACAACATCAGATGCGTACTTGGTAAAAGCGAGATACGGAGTGGTGTCCGTCCTGGAGGTGTTGCCGTACCGCGCAGGGTGAGCGGGATAAGTCACGAGAGACAGTCTTTCTTGCTGTGTGATATCCCAGGAGTTTTTTATACTGGGGTGTGTCTCTGGCGTATCCCGAAGCCGTACACAGGGTGTTGCAATCACCCACTATGAGTAGTGGTGGCCTTTGTAATGTCTATTGCCTTCCGGAAAAGAGTTGAAAAATTGAGCTTTTTTCAGGGGTTAGGGTAGATGCTTAGTACAAAAAGGCTATTTTCCCTTTTGTCTTCTTCTCGTGAGAAAACGTTTTATGAGCACGTGCTCAGTCGGTGTTAGTTCAATGTCGGGTTCTATTACAGGAAAGTTTCTTCTTGTCCAGGTGCAGGTTTGTCCATGCTCTCATCACGTGTATTTGAATAGAAAGCTTTATAATTGAGTAATGTGGCTAAGAATCGAACTTCCTGCAGGGCTATGACATCAGGCATTTCAGCGACGGGAATATCGGCAATGTGCTGCTTTATGTTGCCTCTCTTGCGAAGATATCGCCTGCAGTTTCATTGCCATACTGTATATCCCTCAATTAGGTTGGTGGTGTTGTCGTTATGCCTATCTATGTCGAGAGTTGTGGTTATTACTGACGCTTCAACTGTTTATGGGCTTTCGACTGATGACAGGCAAACGTAGGGTTTCGGCGTATTTATTTGGCCAGTGCTTGCGCTCGACTGTGCTGATAGCGATATGTTGGCTACTACTCCTTCTAGCGCTATAACCCGACTCGGTAGACCGTCAGTTTAAACGTTTAGTGTCTGTGTTCAGTTCGATGCATTAGCTTCAAATTTACTGCCTTAACCATTGCTTAATTTCTCGCCAAGTCTCGTACCAAACGTTTCAAGGGCATGCTTGAGATTTTCTTTCACTCTCACTTCTAGCGCTTCCAAGCTGTATCCACTGTGCGATTCATTGGCCTTGTTTCTTAATTGTTTTCAGTGGAGGCGGCTTTGTGTTTGTGGATTCAATGGTAACTTCCATTTCTGTGAATTCTTTAGTGTTGCACTGGCTACAGAATCTGCTGTGGTTTGTCTGCGAGTATAGACCGGTTGTTGGTGCTGCTCATTTTTTGAAAGCACAGCATCTCTTGCTGGAGGGATGTGACGCACCCGTGCCCGTCCGCAGCGCCTCTGATCATGATTGTGGCAGGATGCCCCTAGCGATTGACCAACGAAAGAATCCATCACGAGATAGCTTCGCGTTCAACCACCATCGTCATCTTCCCGTAGGGGAACCGCTGAAGAAGGAGGAGAATAAGGCAAAGCCGCGAAAAGGAGGGCGTGTACGTTGCTCTCAGCCGGTGCACCAACGTCAACAACCCTTACTTCACGAACGCAGATGGAGTTTACTGATTTTACCTCAGAGACGACACCATCGACAAGAACATAATGGACGAGTTTCGGCGCCTCGAGAACCACCGCCTACTCACAGTAAGACAACAGTACTTGCGTGCCTTTGCCACCGGTGCGGACCCGGACTCGAAATTTCCTTTGGCGCTACTAAGCACCAGATGGCTCAACATAACGGCAACACAATGGAACCACAGGGAACACCAATGATGCTTCACATCCTCCTCAGGGTTCCCCGCGGGCAGATGGTGTAATTGTTTGTGTGCTTCTGGGGCGCTAGTGGCGTTTTCTCTCTTGAGTCTACGGATCTCTTGATTGACTTTACCATTCTCTCTGATAACAAGCTCTAATACCTGTTGGATTCTAAAAAGCTCCTGCCTTTAACGAGTGCTTTCAGAAACGCTCAGATTATCGGGTTGGTCCTTTTGCCGTTCATTTGTTTTCTCATTTCTGTTGTGTTGGGACACTGTTTCTGCCCAGCGTACCCTATTTTCACAGCTGTCTCCATTGACGTTGTGGCTGTAGCAATGGTTCCTTTAGTGGAGCTTGACCGAGGATGGTGATGGTGACTTGGTTGCGCGAACAGTCTCTGCCTTCCGAGGATTCCGGAAGGTAGACCGCGACGCAAGGCTCTTTGTTTGTCAACCCCCCCTACGTATTTTTGATCGGGAATGGTACCACGCGCTGTCTTCCACATGCGCAGAGTTGCTAGAATGTCGCCGAGACGCGCTTTGGGGAGGTCTTGACTGCGTCCTAGAGGACCGCCGCTTGGTTTTACGGTCCTGCTCAAGCGCCTTGGTTCACGAAATGTAGGGATCAGAGTACCGCTTGGGACAGCCCTTGATGGCTGTTTAGTAGTCCCCTTTGCACTGGGCACAAAGCGGGATACACGGGTGTCCTGATTGGAAATTCTGCCCACCGCAAGACGTTCAGTTCAAATTTGGGCACTCGTCGAATCGATGACCCATGGTCTGGCAACCGCTGCAGAATGTCACTGTCTTTTTATAAATGTAGCACTTGACTTCTACTCCCTTGTAGTAGAAAAAGAACGGCACTTTGTGCCTCAGGAAAGTGATCAGGACCGTCCCGGTGGTGCCAAGGTGGCGGCATGAGAGAAACTGAAACCTCGGGAAGTATAGGTCGTCCAAGAATTATTTCATCGTGTTGTGGTTGGGTATGCCATGGATCACCCCATTGGCAGAGTCATGTGGGGCGAGCCAGGGATTGATCGGCTGTATTTGGCCCCCAATAGTCAGTTCTGGGATTATGTTGAGGGCACTTGCAGCTTGCTGATGAGGCGTGCTCACTCTGTTCGGGGTTTCTTCTACTCGAATCTGCAAGAAGGCTTACGCCAGGTGAGTCCTGCTTCTTTGAAGATCGCTTCGGATAGTTGGGCAGGGCTGCGCTTGGCGAGGGCTATCACTTCCTTGGGTCTGAAAACAAGTTTATATTCTTTCGGCAGTGGTGGTGGCTTAGGCTTCATATCATTAACGCTTAGCGTAAGTGCCGTAGAAGCAGGGCTGAGGCTTATAGTGTTAGTTCCACTCACCGTAGCTTTACGTCTATGAGCCCATCCTATGTGCAAGATCCTGCCTTCGTACGTTGTTGCTTTCGGTTGTGTCTCCTCCATTACTGGGACCGCACTGCATGGTGTCTTCAACGCTTGGTTGTTCAGGCTGATCACTTCGAGATTGAGCCGATGACATGACCGAGCTTGCCATTGTCACGCGTTGCGCACTCGTGCTAGGCCCAAAGTTAGGCCAAGGGCGCCGCCACCGCATCTAAAAAAAACCGGCCGCGAAACGAGAAGAGGTCCCCTCACGAAAAACTTCTTGGTTGGCACAGGTTCCTGATGACTTCAGGCACACGACACAGATGTTTTTGCGTGAAAACAAAGAATTTTAGTACTGGAAGGTCGATTTCCAGCAGAAAGCATTGCAAGTGTGGCCGTGCCTCCCCTGGTTGCTGAGCAGCTGTGTGTTTCGAGGGGTATTGCGCTTCGTTCGTTTTCTTGGTTTCGTTCAAATGCATTCACGTGCTGAAGATTGCTTACCACTTTAAAAATATGTGAACTTAATCGCACTATTCCCAGAGCCAGCACTTCTACACTAATGGTATTTTAACTGGCAATAGGTACAGCTTCGGCCTTACCTTGTTAATGTAGTTTAAAATCGTAACGCTTTTACCCCCTTTTTTATTATCATTGCTTTGCGTACAATAAATTAGTACTTCTCCGAAATCTGACAGCCACCGACAATCAAGTTTGTCTGACTTTTTTCCGCAGGAAACAGCATGCTTAAACATACCGAAAACCTTTTCAATAAACGGGCTGCTATAAACAAAAGGCCTTCCCGTCGGAGCGAAAAATACGGGTAAAAAAACAAGCAAAGAAAACACTGCATCAGAAAATGTGCTATTCAAAACAAAAAAATTCAACTGCAATATCAAAACACAAAATCATAAAACAAGAGCGTTTTCTCTTAATAATTTTATGTTTTTTTTTGAATAAATAGAAATTTTCTCTATATCTGTGTGTGAAAAAAAAATTGCAAAAATATTTATTACAAGATCTTGATTTAGACATTTAAAGAGGTATGAAACGTAAGAACAAAGAAGATATACGCACGCGAGAATAGTATTTAGGAATCCATTTGGCGTGATGTGCCACCTTTTTTGTCGCTAGATGTTTTGAATTTATTATTTCTGTCATATTGTGTTAAATATTTCATGGCCACGTTTTTTTTAATATTACCCCCTAACAAAAATAATATTTTTTCAAAACTATTCTGCTCTTCACTTCTCATTCCTTCTAGAATCAAGGGAGGGTAAGTGCCAGTCGAAGCAGTACACAGTTGAACCGCTTTACATTTGCTGCTGCATTAGTGACAGAGATTTCAAAGTAAAAACGAGATCTACCATCTCTAGTAATAATCTGCTAATTTTAACGTGATGCAGGAGAGTTGCACATAAGGGTGCAGAGATTTTCACTCACTATGATATGAAACCTGTTACAACTTGATATGTGCAGTTTTCTGGTTAGGGCAGGTAATGTAAAGATTTTCTCTTTATTAGAAGGTGTGAGATTTTTTGGTGGCTTTTATTTTCAATTTATTCTTAGTTAAATATGGAGCGGTTGTAAGAGCAGTTATTTGGATGGCGTCGTCTACACGCTGCATTTCATGAATGGATCCCCGCATCAGCGAACGCATCAAGGCGCGCGATGTACTTGGCGGTTGTCTCGTAGCGAAAGATTGAATGAGGCGAAATACTGTCTGCTGCGCCTTAGAGAGGCTGGATCCTTCCCCCACCCAACAAGGCTACACCTCATGTTCCCGGAACAATGCTCGGCCGAATGCAAATTTTGTAAAAAACCAGGATCACTCCGCCACATAATTGGGGAGTGCGACTTCAGCTCAGAAAATCCACCCCTCCTCTATCCCCCCCCCCCCTCTTTTAGAGAGCAATGGGAGATTTTGATGTCCAGCTCCTCACTCGCGACCCAGCTAGCGCTGGTCGACCGGCCGCAGGCGGCCATGACATCATATGGGCTCCAGTAAATAAGGAACCACTCCCAATTCAGACGTTCAATAAATGTATTCTCTCTCTCTCTCTCTCTCTCTCTCTCTGACGTAGTGCGCCGCCACAAGGCAAAATGTCTCGCACCATTCACCATGCTTTCATCCCTGCATCTATTGCTTGCTGGTTTCGGTGATCTTTTCGCTAAGTCACTCGGTAGGGCGTAGCCATCTAAGAGAATGTGTCTGGGCGTGTCGACTTGCCGCCTTCCTTTTTTGCTCGCTCAGCCACAAGAGTCATGGCGGTGCTGCGAAACCGCCAGAGCGGGCGCCTAAGTGTCGCACACTAAACAGCTAGTGTATTTTTGCACCTTTATTCTATACTTTGCCATTTTACGGACTTGTTTAGATCCAAGTGTGCCACTGTGGCCTGTTCTGCGGTACGGTCACTTTGATTTGGCATTTCATATTGTTCGGCATTCGTTCTATGCACACCGATGTATGATAGCTCAAAGAATGGCATTTTCACAACGAAAGTTTGTGTCGATGCTGGTCACTCTTCTCATTAACCCGGTGTCGTGTTCTAGCAAGAAAACAAGCGGAGGCATTTTGGTATGGTTTAAAACTTTCAGGCGATTTCTGACCGCTATGAGCTATGATTTCTGACCGCTGTGAAAGAACAAACATTCAAGACCATTCTATATATCTATTTATTTATTGTTATTTATTCGTTCCTTAAGGGCCCGGCTTGGAGCATTACTGAGCGGTGGGCGTACATATGCCTTACGGTGAGAGCGCGAGACATCACGGGCGTGTTTCAATTCTTCGCCTAAAGCACTTGGAATCAATATTAATGGCGGTGTTGGCAGGCAGGTCTTTCCAGTCTCGAGCAGTGGAGAGAAAAAGATGGCTGAAAAGTAGTTGTGCAGCATACTCGGGATACACTGCTTTAGAGTGGGTGTTGCTTGAAATGCGGTGCGCTCTTCTGATGCGCTTATCGTCGATGGGCAACGAACGGAAAAATTTGTGATACAGACAAAGTGGTGCAATTTTGCGGCGGGATACAAAGGTGGAACGATAAAGTTGGGTTTTCAGGGCCGGGATACTTGCACCACGAGAGTACTCGGAAAGTATAAATCTTGTAGCGCGATTTTGGATGGATTCCAGCACAGGAACAAAGTTGGTTTGGTAAGGATCCAAAAAGGCATTAGCATATTCCAGCTTGGGTGGGACGAAAGGTATGTAGGCAAGAAAGTTAACAGCGGGATATGTCAGGGCAAGATTGCAGCGAAGATATTCACGCACCCGTTTATCATAATTGGCAACGCTGTTGATGAGAGTGGACGAAGTTAAATCAGATGATATATCAACACCAAGGTATTTTAACGAATCAGAAATTTTGATATATTGACTGTAAGGGTATAATTTGATAAGACGTAATTCTGCTGACGCTGAACAATATTAGCTTTGTTTTAGAGACGTTTTGAGACATAAGGCAAGTGTTACACCAATGTTGGATGTGAGTAAGCTTTTTTGAAGAGCAGCGCTATCAGAGGTATCTGTTCTCAGACTCTGAGTTGCACGATCAAGCCAAATCATTGATATACATCAAAAAGAGATGAGCTATCAAGACCGTACCTTGTGGTACGGCTGAGAGTACTGATTTTAATGATGATGAATGATACTTGACATAGACGAACTGCGGCCGCCGTCTTAGAAAACCCTGGATATACATAACAACACAACGGTGAAGGCTTATGGATGACAATTTCAGTAGCAGGCGAGCATGGGAAACTTTTTAATAAGCTTTCTCAAAATCGGTAAAATTGTATCAGTAGGTATATTGCGCTCAACACTTGTTGTATATATAACGCATAAAAAGAGCGAGTGCCGTATTACGTGTATTACCTTTACGAAAGCCGTGCTGGGTTTGGAAACAAATCTGCAGATGTTAGAAATGTAGCGATGTGTGTATTAAATATTCTTTTTTACCTTACACGAAACGCTACTGATACAAATTGGTTGCAATTTTTGGGGCATGACCTACTTCCGTTTTTATGGAGTGGAATGACCTTACCTGCACGCCAGTCTCGTGGTACAAATTCGGTGTATAAAGATTCTTGAATAATGAGTGACAGAAAAAGGCAGGAAGTATATTTATTGTTTGAATACCTGGGTGTTAATACCGTCTATTCCTGTATATGACGAATTTTTTAGCGAATGAATTACCTTTACTTTTTCCTGAGGTTTGAAAAGGATGTTGTTCATTTGCGGGTGCGGAAAGGCCGGTACATCAGGAAGTTTACACATGGGTTCATTCGTAAAATGTTCCCTAAAAGTTTTATTCAGGAATAAAAAGTTGTATTGTATTCAGATATGAGGAACTTTGATGTCGCGAACCCGAAAGCCAGAGTCAATGCAAAGTGCTATTAAATTAAATAATTCTCGATTTATAGTTTTCCAGTAGCGGTTAGGGTAAATTTGAATCATAGAAAGTAGACTAGTTGAATAAAAATTTCGTTTCATCTGTGGCGTTAGGGCGTCAAACACTGGCTGCGCTATAGTACTTTTCCCATGGGCAACTACGGTTAGATCTTTTGGCTGCTCGAAGCAAACGCTTCTCTTTATAACTGATATATTTTAGTGATGCAGTAAACCATGGCCAGCCCGCTCGATCCATTATTCTGATGTTAGGAATGTAAAGTTGTACTGAGCTTTGCAACTTTCTCTTAAAAAAGCAAAAGTATGAAATGTGATTCATGAGATCGTTTTGAGAAGCCAGTGGAGAAGCTATCAAATATTGTTGTTAGCCTCTCGTTTGTACTGTCGTAATCAGCTTTACCGCTTAGTGTGAGAAACTTTTTTTTCTTTTTGCTTGTAATTATGTCGCACAATAATGTTGCGGGTACATCCATGTGATCGCTAAGGCCACGCAGTAAGTGACAATGGAAAAGTTGTCAGCATGGGTGGCTATAACGAGGTCGAGAATGTAGGAAGAATGATCTGTGACCCGGGTTCCTTGAGTCACCAGTTGATACAAAGCAAATATAACGCAGACTTTTACAAAATCACTACCGGGCTATTCTTTGATAGCGTAGAAGCAGCATCAGACCAGTCAAAAGAGAGGCAGGTAAATTCTCCCAAAAGAAGAATCGGGCTGTATAAGCTTTTCGCTTTTAGTGTGATTAAGGCGTCGTGAAGTGTTAGCGTAAAGAAGCTGTCGCTGTTAGAGGCGCGATCAGACATACCAATTACGACGCGTTGATCTGTAGCATTGCAACTGAGCTAAATCATTCCCAATAGAGACGAGCTTTTCACGGGCCAACAATGCAAATTACTGTTAGAGGCGAAAAGTACACCGCCACCGTGTACCTATCAGGTTTTTCTTTGCAAAATATGTCCAAATTGGCGACGGACGACAAGCTTTCACTGCCGCCGACTGACGAATTTAGCCACGTTTTGGTCAGTAGAGTGATGTTTGACGAGGGTTGAACCTTATAGGCTGCACAAAGAATCTCGTTTGGGGACAACGCTGTGGACATTACAAAGTAAGAAATACAAGGTGCATCGATAGGGTGCAACTGTTGCACGCTTCTGTGTGACGGATGTGCTAGCAATTATGCTCAACTACCTCACTGGCGAAGTGGTTAAATACATAGGTTTTGTTATTTGCGAATTTTTTGTTCCTTGACTTGAATGTAAGGTTTTGGGCCTTTGAAAACTGAATGAGGCGTTTTTGAGCGAGGCGCGTGCGCACTGAAATACCTTGTGCGGCGCTGTCGCCGGAGTCTTTAGAGTTGCTAGCCACGCTGAGTATCATATATTTATCTTTGAAGTGCAAAAAGATCACAGCAATTGGCCTACATTTTTTGGGTTTGAAGGACCCACTGCTATGAGCACGTTCGATTTTACGGCGATTGCTGATTAGTAACATCTATTGTTGTCTTTCATTCTCCAGAGGTTTCATTTTGGTGGTCTCTGACTCCTTAAAAAACGAGGTGGTTTCGCTGAGATTCGTTTTCGGCATCATTATTCCAGCCAGTCAGCTCTTGAAGCACAGTATTGCTTTCAATGTTAGCTCTCTAGATTTCAATAGTTTCGGACATCGTACTTCTTGTCAAGCAGAAATTTATTTCGCAAATGTCTTGTCATAAACAGCCAATGTCATTTTAACAGATTTCAACTGTTCCAGCTAGGCTGCCTGATCGGATTGTAATTAATTTAGCAACTTTATAATTTCGGTTTGGGCAACAGTTGGGACATCATTGGGAGGACTGGGATTGGTTTCAATCTCACCGGGTAAGATTTAAAGATCACGCAAAACATATGCACAGTCATACTCATTGATAAAAATGCCGCCTGGCTGGGCAGAACGAGAAGGCCGCGGTTGCTACTTCGTTTTGTAATGAGGCAGTGAGAGTTTATTACCTGCACGAGAAACATGCGGGAAGCATTAGCACGGCCCATCTTGCTCGTGCTGCCGAGCCCACTGAAAGCTGCGCTGCTCCGGACCGGCCTTTTAAGGCGTTTCTAAACAGGAGTCTGTGCAGTGGCGGTCCCTTAACTAGTGCAATTCCATGAGAGCGAAAACTCCTGAAGTTAAAGTCTGGGCTGCTGCAGGGGGTGCGCTGGTCAGGGTGCGCCATCATTCCGAAAGTGGCTGTAGGTCCACGTCTGTCAATCCATAGGGCAGCTCAAAGGTTGAAGACATCTTCGGGGAACCAGAAGGTCAGCGGTAGCAGTGCAATGGACGAACAGTAAAGGGTAATGGATGAGCTGCAGGCACCGGAAACCAAAGATCTGCGCGTGAAAGATGCAGGGAACATTATCACGGCCTATCTTGGTCATGCTGCCCAGCGCCCCTCTGAGCCCACTCGGATGGTGCCTAATGAGCCGACTTGTGCTGGCCTCTATTCTGACCATGCTGGCTTCTCCTACTCTGAGGAACTTATGAATGAAATTTCGACGTGGGTTATTAGTTAAGACTACTTCTTCCACCAATATGTTTTGCGAGCCGGGAAAGAAAACGCTACCGAAACAGGTACCTGCAAACAGCGGTACAGCAATCAAAGATGGCTACGTGAATAGTTTTAACATTATGCCATAGGTAGTTTTAGCACAGCGGGACAGCGAAGCCGACCTACCCAGAGAGACTCTGTTTTGCATGCGTATATACGCAGACCAGAGGATTTAGGACAGTTGGCGGTGTCCGCTCGTTTGGATATCACCCCAACACGCGATCACGGGGATTTGCGTGGGCGTCGTCATTCAAAGCATGGCCTTTAGCACAGGTGTCTCTGCATCGTTATCACACACCGACGTATCGCAAGTACGGCTTCAAGACAAGAAGGGACACAGATGTGTCACTACCCAGGAAGTTGTTCCCTTGCAGCGGAAAGTGGTCGCATAAGTGACCTTTTGAGGGTGAACCTAATGGGATTCACTTTTTCGGAGCGCAAATGCGGTGGTGGGGCGGGAGCTCACACTTCGACGTATTACAGTTCGAGTTGACATCGTGATCGACTGCTAGATGAGACAAGATAATAAAAAATACAAAACATCTGAACTTGAACGATAACTTGATTTTTCAGATTTAATATACAGGCCTCGTATGGGATTCGTTCGTAAAAGCGGCTCACCTAAGGCATACACAACACTACCGTAGTGTGTACGAGTCCCTACCTATGCGTTATAAACACAGGAGGAGTTTTTAGAGCGTAGCTGTTCTACAAGTCGTAACTAAACTGTTGTAGGAAAAAATAATAGGAAAATGCAGATCGCTCGGATACTCGTGCCACGTGGAAACCCTCCAGCATACCCGCCTCGCGCAGTGACTTTAGAATATAAAAAAGCAAAAACCTTCAAAAGCAAGAAAATGCCCAACACTCGTGATCTCCCGCATCGTGGCGACCGCAGAGTCCCCGGCTCCTGCCGTGGCTATGGCAAAAACACCTCTAGCGTTGTCGTCAAGCGCTACTGCACATGTAAAAGGAAAAAAAATAAAGGTTCAGTGGTAGTGCGAAGGTACAAGAGACACCCTGCTTGGGAGAGGTCACCGCGGCCAACGCATTCTCAAAAAAGCCAAATATTGATAACTGTAGGCCAGGGTACGAGTGTGCCAATCCTTACCGAGACGACTTCTAGATCCCGTCACCTCTGCCTCGAGTCGATTACAAAGATCTGCTGGAAGTCTGCAATGCTGAGATTTAGATTCGATCTATGAATCCCATCAAAAACAACCAAGACCATCTCTATGCTTATGACGACCAATACTACCACTGCGAATAAGCAAAAAAACAAAGATACGTAAACTTACCTATTTGTCCGGCAGTGCTCACCTAAAACAGCTTGTCCATTCAAGTCTTTCTTTTGAGTGCAACTACCGCGACGTTTTTACGTCTGCACCTACGATTGTTGTGGAGGGAGCTTGAGGATGCTCGTTTAGAAATTTCGCTTAAGGGTGTTGACATGAGGAATCATTGTCCGTTTTCAGTCAGATACACAACTAAAACTTCGGTTTCTTTTATATAGGAACCCAATCACAGTTGAGTGTGTGGTCGGGGTCCGGCCGGATAACGGGCCTTTTTGGAAAATAACTCACCTATTTTTAGAGGATTAAGATTAAAGCAATTTTCGTCTTCCCAAAAGAGCAAGTTTGTTTACCCCCCAATAACCTTCTTTTCACATATGGGCATGTGGGGGGATTTAAATTATATTTTTACATTGTCCATATCCATGAAGCAGTTGATAGATTGCGTGGAAGCCTTCCGAAGTGAAATAATTTCGACAATGAACAATGTGGTTCTCGAACCACCAACTTCGCGCATACCGCTTTCCAGCATGTAAACGTTTGATAGTATTGACCTCGGTGTGAAAAGAAATGTTCGTTAGACATGTATCAAGACATTGCTCAGCACGTATGCGAATATAGCAAAAGATGTTTTGCATCTGAGGACACCATAGCTCCAGGCACTGTCATAGTCCTTTCAATATCACAAAATACTATAATGCAATATTGCTTATGCGTGTGGGCACAATAAATGTACTATTTTAAAGAACACGCTGAATATTTTTGGATCACGCAATCCAAAAGCCGGCCTTCCAGCTCTAGAGAACACCGATATGATTTTAAAAGTAGAGAAGTCATCCATATACAAAGTTCTATACAAGCTCGCAAAGGCGGAATGGCAAAAAGAGGCGGGGATACCTTTCATGTAGAGGAACGTTCCTTCCCCTCTATAGTTAACCAACTGTGGCTTTCCTCCATGAGATTGAAATTTGCTGTAAAAGCCCTATTTGCGCTTTCCCGCGTTCTTTTCTTTGTGCTGGTGCTCCTGCTAAGTAGTTTTACAAAATGCTTGCAGTCCTTCTGAAAAAATGAAATTTTAATATTGTTCGTGTGTAGCAGCGTTTTAAGAGTGTCTGTGTACAGGTATTGCATCATAGTGGGTGTAATCTTGTCGGATGTAAACTCCTACGTATGCTCAAAGGTGTTTTCAGCCCAGTAATCAAATACGGCCAAAATGCAGCGAGCACCACAGGAGGCACGAATAGTGTGGCAGGAGTTGGAACTGCTTCGGTTCCACACACGTCGGCTTTTAGGCGGTCGCAGGATAACTGGAGGTTGAGGGTGACCATTCGTGAGCAGCGGTATAGGTCCCGGTGGTACAAGTTGTAAACGATACCGTGGTGGGCTTGTCCTGTGGTGTGGTGTGGCCGCCAGAGGAAACCTATTGTGGGGCGGTGGCGGAGTAAGATCAGTCTCGCTTACCTGGCCGCCCCCAAAATCAGACGCCGCTCCACCTACCAAAAAGCTGCGCAGGCGTACCTCAGCTCGGAAAACAAGCGTAACTCTTTCGCGACTGCCCTGTAAGGGGCACTTTGTGTATTTAAATTTTTTGTATGGGCGACACCATGGACCGCAAGCTACCTTACTCACGCTGTAATGAACCGTGGTAATGAGTTGTAAGGTGAAGTGCAGAAGTCTTTAATAGTGGCCGTCGGAGCCGTCCTCAAGCTCCGTTCGATGGGCACATTGCCGTTTAGCAGTCAGGGAGAAGCGTCGTCATCGGCAGCGAGCGAAGGTAGTACGCCCGTTTACTGCTTCTCTTAAGTGCCTTATGGTGAATCGTAACCTCCTCACTGCTTCCAAAGCCTGACTGTCCTCTGAAAAGAGACCGCAACGAAGGTTCGCTTCCGAAACTTCCAGCCATCAGTTTTCGAAAGGCCGGTACCTACCCCGTTTTTTGATAATAGAATACACTAAAAAGAAATGATTTTTCCCCATAGTCTGTTTTAATCAAACGTTCTCCATGGCGTAATGATGGGTCGCCTTAGGCCAGACAACAACGGTCCGGAGAAACCCTTCTTGAAGTGCAAAGCGAACAGCAAGCCTCATCCTTTTTGCTCAAACTCACACAGCCAAACTGGAGAGCAGGGTCACACCCCACCGGAGCCAAACAGCTCTAAAGGTGTCATATCTGAACTTGATCTTATGATTGAGAACGATGCCGACAATTTTGAAGACCTGAGAAATGATGGCGTGACATCTGGGAGGCGCACCAGTATTTGTAGAAACAACAAGGCCTCTACCAAGCACATAAACCTTATTTTCCACCTGTAGGTGAACGATTCGTCCCCCTCCCATATCTTGCGTTTCTTTGTGTATTTTATTTTAGTGTGAGTGCTCTGTTAATATTTCAGGCCTCTGTTTCTCCTTACGTTGAGCTGGCGAACGTGCTGCCACGGTCGCCGCGTTACTCTCCTTCCCGTGTGCTGTGTTTATCACCTACTGAGCTGCCCTAAGACATTCTACACTGGCAGGTAAAGTGCTCTGGCTCTGGGGCGCGAGACGGACTGTGCCCGGGCAGTCAAACATTTTGCGCGTCAGCGAGTGTGCGTGTGGGGTGAGAGCCCTGAGCGGATCGCGAGAAAGCGTATGTGAGCGAAAAGAACGGCGCCGCCAAGCCGCACATGTCGGTTTTGTACGAACCCTGGATCATAATTAAACAGTTCCTTCTTCTAAATTAAACAGTGCCTTCTTCTAAAATATTGTACGGAAGCCATTATTCGACAGTCCGTCTTCAACCAAGAAAGCGAACTGAGCGAAGGTTAATTCAAGAAAGTTAAGACTTTTTAGAAGTGAGATTCATCGGACTCCAAAATCAGCCAAGTCTACGCCTTGCCAAAGAACCGGCGTTACCGACAGCCTCCATCGAAGCGTCAGCAGCTAAAACGTGTTCGGCAACAAAGAACAACCGGCCACGGGTTGTGAGTTTACCAAGAACCATTTTTGTAAACTCAGATAACTTAGAGCAAGCCATTTGAACCTGCTGTGTTAAGAGGGTTTTCTAGTGTGGGCGTATTTCTTAGTATGGGAGCCTTTTAGGTTTCCAGACCAGTGCACAGAGTTTAAATTGTAATCAGTGTCGACTGAGCTATGAATTCGTCTTTTAGCTGAACTTCGAGAGCTAGGAGTGAGCGCGGGATGCCAATTATATATTTTTGCATGTTTATGTTAATAGAAGTGCGTTCTGAAGTGTATCCGTGTTGAGAGTTTTGTTGCGCGAGTGATCACTTTTGCTAGCAACTGTTCTGAGTCGACGCCCGAGAGTTTTACACGGCCAGGTGGGTTTTAAATGCAGCGCATTTGTATAACTCACGATGTCACCCGTGCGTCGGCGTCCGCAGCAGCCAGCCTCCCCCTACACTATAAAAAGAAATAACAGTTACCGGCGCCTGGTTTCGATCCCACGACCCTGCTGGCGGAACGCAAGGTACATGGTGCTCTACCCACTGCGCCACAAAACCGACACAGACTGAAAGGCTACGAACGCGCTTTATATGCTTGACTCATCCAAACTACGTCAAGAAGCTGCTGATACGACGCATTCAGTACCTGTTTGCGGAATGCGAGGTACATGGTGCTCTTCCCACTGCGCCACAAAAACCGACACAGAATGACAGGCTACGAACGCTCCTTATATCCTTGAATCATTCAAACTACGTCATCAGCGGCGTGCATTGGCAACTCAGCGGCGTGCTAGCGGCGTGATAGCTGCGTGGTGTACACGTGATAGCACCAACCCCCCAAACACTAAACGTTAACGCAATAACCCCACTCCCTATGCGACGCATTTACTCGAGTTCCTTCGCGGGAAGATGGGCCAATTTTTTTTTGTTCTGGGATTGCACGTTTTTAGACATTTGTTTGGGGTGAGAACTGTTTGAGACGACTGTTTAGAATTTGTGACGTGGAGGAAAACAGCCAGCAAGCGTTCTCGATGAGCGACCTCATAAAAATATTTATCAAAAACGCAAACTGATCACAGAATGGCTCGTTGAGAGAAACAAAACCGTAGGTGCTGTTTTGACCTTTCAGAAAATACCAGACCTCAGTATTGCAATTCGCGACTTCACGGCTGAAGGAGATTCAGCTTTACCAAGCGACTGGCTCGAAAATCTGATCAAGACGGCAAGACTGGACAAGTGGCTGCCAGAGTTCAAATTAGAGGCTGCCAACTCCAACTTGGCTGGACCGGCTTTGAACTGGTTCCTTAGCCGTTGTTCGATAATAATATCATATGAGAATTTTGAGACTCGATTCCGAAGCAGTTTATTCAGCCAAACGAATGCAGCAGAAAGGTACGAGAGCATGAAAGAACGTGTTTAGCGGTATAATGAGACCACCACGGCGTACTTTCATGCTACGGTACTACTGTGCACCGAGGCGCGTCTCTACTTTCAGGAGACCCGCGAGCAGGTTCTGGTAGGCTTGAGATTAAGCAGTTTGTGTTGCATATTGATGGGTCGCACGCATAACGATGAAGACGACCTGCTACACGACATCGACGAGTATCAGCGTGTGGATAGGCAAAGACAAGAAAGCCTTGAAGGTGCAAGGCCAAGCAAAACGGAGCAGTTCGTGCAAGGACAGGATCCGGGCAGATAGACCAAAAACATCAACTGGGCCCCTTACCAAGGACAGAAGACCGCCGCTCAAAAATGACAAGGGTGAGCTGACGTGCTACAACTGTAACAACTACGGTCACATTGCCAGAGACTGCGCCGAACCGAGACGTGAGCTCCAATGTCTGCGGTGCAGAAAATATGGGCACACACATTGCCACTGCAAGGAAGAAGCAAACTTGGTGGCCAACGTCGAGGGGAAGAGGCACGTTCCCCCACTAAAACTGGTGGTGGTTGAAGATAAAGCCAAAGTGGTCGGCCTAGTTGACACAGGGAGCTCCAGTTGCATTATGCGGGCGTCTGCAGCCATCCGTTGCGGCCCCTAGTTTGAGGAAAGCGACATGCCCCTGTACGGCTTCGTGAGCGTCAGCACGCCGGCGGCCAGGACACTTTGGAGCTTCAGCGCCGACTTGGAAGCCGATGGCGTCACAGCTAAGATGGTCCCCTATTCTCGTGGTTGCTGATGAGGTGCAGTGTGTCGAACAACTTGTAGGACGCACGTTCACAGAAATTCCAAACCAGTCTTAGGGCTGCATGGGAGGTTGCATACGTTTTTGGAGCAGAAGTGTCTGCCCGTTTAGACATCTGGAGCCCACTTTGTATGACCACATGAACCTGAGGGTTACAGAAAACACTGAGCTGAAGGCCGAGGTGGTACACTCGGTTGCCCTGTCTGCCCACTCTGACCTCACGACACCCGTAATTGTGAGTAGAGTGTGCAAAGAAGTACTGGTCGATATGTGCAAGGGTAAGGTCAGTCTGCCAATTTTTCCAAGCGCCAGCGAGGACGGGGTTTTCAAGAAAGGGCAACCGTTTGGGCAGAAAGAGCCAGTTCATGTGTTGGAGGAAGTGTTGGAGGAAGCCATCTCTTCTACCGGAAGTTCAGCTGCTAAACGAGTACCGCAACTGCTTTGCAATCAATATGGAGGAACTGCGTTGTACACCTCTTCTGGAAATGGACATCAGAGAAGTTTCCGGCAGCTCTGCAGTCGCTATGCGACCCGACAAGACGAACTAGACAGGAAGAGAGACCATGAAGGAGATCATTTGTGAGTGGAGGGCGAGAGGAATAGTCACCAATACGCACTCTCCATACGTGAACCCGGAACACCTGGTGATTATGAAGAACGGAGAAGAACGACCTGTTGTGTACTACAGGAGGCTGAACGCACAGACCATTAAGAAAAAATACCCCCTGCCTAGCATTGAGGACCAGCTTGATAGCATTTCAAGGCAAACCTATACACAGTTTTGGACCTCGCTCACGGCTACTTGCAAATTCCACCCACGGAGAGCGCGAAAGAAAAAACCGCGTTCATTGCGCCGGACGAAAGAGGGCAGTTCGAGCGAATGATATTTGGACTCTCAAACGCGCCAGCTGTGTTTCAGCGCCTAATGAACAGAGTGCTTAGAACACTCAAGGGTAGTGTAGCGCTTTGTTACCTTGACGATATCCTGATTCCCGCCAAGGACTGGAAAGAGCTAGTCAGTAGGCTGACAAGCGTACTGCATGCGCTTAGAGACGCAAATCTGACCGTGCGATTGAGCCAGTGCGCTTTCGGGAAAAACCGCGTCCACTTTCTGGGATTTCACTTGAAGAACTGTGAAATTCACCCTGGGTGCAAAAACGTTCGAGCGATCAACAAATTTCTTCGACCGATGAACGTTCATGATGTGAGAAATTTCCTTGGACTGACTGGATTCTTCCGTCGTTTTATCCATGACTACGCAAGAAAAAAATTCTTCCCCGCATTTCCCCGAGGGGAAGAATGTGAAAGTGCGAATGCACAAGTTGAATTTGCGCGGTTCGGTAATGTTCGCGAAAGAGAGATCACACACACACACACACACAACTACAAAGAAAGAAAGATGCATTTATTCACAGACACCTATTTGTGTTGTCGTTGTACTTGATTGCTGGAGCGGATCTCAGCTTTGAAATTTCGTGTCAGTACTCCTTTAAGCGGGTGCATTAGCCCTTCTCATGCCCGATTCTTGGCCAATCCCCCACGTGGGTATGTGCCATGTCAGCGGCCAGGCAGCGCGCGCCCATCTCCCCCCGTTGCCAAGGAAGACGAGGAGATTCCTGGCCAATCCCCCACGTGGGTATGTGATGCGGACATCGCCGGTGGACGCAGGTTCAGGGTCGCTTAAGAAGTGCATTGCACTTAAAGGGACACTGAAGTGAATTTGTCAAGCTCCAGTTTTTGCTTGCACTGCGTAGACTGGCTGAAATTAGCACACTTTTCATCGTTTATCCGGTTGACAAATCGGTAATTATTTTACAAAGCGCGAAAAAAGAAAAACTACCATGCGCGGTTTGCGGCGGCCGCACCAACTAAGGCTGTGACGTTGAGAGGAGGGGCGCCGTGATTGGACGATGCCCAAGGTTAGCAATCACACAAGTTTCGGTTTCGGTTTCGGTTCTGTAAAACATAACGAATGGCTTTGTTGGGTGGGCATTCTCAATATCTCAGTAATCATCGTACCGCGCTTCTGCCATGTTGTCGGCTGTAAAATGCACAAGATAAGCCTCCCAGGACGGCTTGTAGTCGTAGCATTCACTAGCCGAGACCTACGCAGTGCATGAACGCCCTCCGCGTACCCACAGACGCCCAAATGTCATGCGCTTTTCCCCCATACTTGGAGCTTGCCTCCCTCATGCCTGTATCGTAAAAAGCGTGTTCGCACCAGGCCAAGGGTCTGTTCATTCTGGCCTGTGCCCACTGCCTGCAAGCAGTCGGTGCTTATGGCAACAGCACGCCAACGAGAACTCGCTAGCGCGCCAGTGCCAGCCTGCGCGCGTTTTGTGAACCAGTTCGTGTAGCCATGAACGTTGCGGCCCCAAAAAAGGTGAACTCAATACAGAAAACATCGGCAGAAAACAAAAAAGTTAACTTACAAAAAAAAAAGCACGTACCCGCGGGGATTTGAACTCGTGACTCGCAAAACATTTGCGGTGAAATCCTAGCGCCCCAGACTGCTATGCTACGGAACGGGACGCGAATGCCATGCTAATATAGGGTATATATTGTACAACCGGTTTACACTTTTATTTAGTTTTGGCGTTTCAAGCCGCTTAGGTGACTATTTGTTGTACTGCGATCGTGCAGTAAGCGTCGCCGAGTTTCCACAGTAGCTCACGTCTAGCAATTGCATTTCGTAGACGGAAAAGCGTTCGCAGATGCGTAGTCGTGCTGCTGACCGCTGTGCTTGTTCGCCCAGCGCAAAAAAGTGCTTCCCGCGCCCTAGTTTTATGCTGTACGGTAAAAATATCAGTTGATTTTATTTGCTTAGTACCTATATTGACTTCGCTGACTCTTCTCCCGCCTTCAAGAGGCCTTATATTTTCCAACTGGCGTACCAGTCAGCGAAGCGTCGCATGTGCAGCTCTTGTGTGAAGTGACCTTGACTGGGAGCTAGATACAGTGTACAAACAAACCAAGTAAAGAAAGGCACATTCTTCCATTCACAAACGTGTCCTGGCTTCGTTTCAACTAAGCGAACGAATTGCGACCAAGCAATTTTTTTTTAACCTCCTTGATTGCGACGACCCGCCGGCGGCCGGCGGACGAAACGCTGGGCCGACTGACTCTGTCGGCCGGGGAGCCCTGCAGCAGCGCAGCCGTGGCGCAGCCAATTTCCAGCTCATCCCCTCCTGACGTCACACGAAAACGCCACAGAAAATGGGCGAGCGTAAAGAGAGGAGGACAGCGTTTTCGAATTAGTTTTTCTACTAAATAAAATCGCGTAAACGCGCCTAGAGTGGTCGAAACATGGCCTGGGGACTCCGGACTACAATTTGCGCTAGTAATCCCGCAATGTTTACATATCACTTCAGTGTCCCTTTATTAGATGAACCAATCACCAGACTCACCAAGAAGCACACCACGTTTCAGTGGGGTATTGAGCAAGATGAAAGCTTTGAGCAGTTGAAGCAGAAGCTTCAAGTGATCTGGTGCTGGCTCTTTATTATCCAGATGCGGAAACGGAGTGGCACACGGACGCTAGTTCGAAGGCGCTGCGTGCGATGCTCCTTCAAGGCAGGGAATGTCGCGATAAGTGGCGACACGTGTATTGTATAAGCAAAAAGGCAACTGAAGCAGAAAGCAAGTACCACTGATCTAAACTAGAACAGATGGCGATTCCGTGGGCGGTTGATCGATTGCCTTCTCTTTCTAGGTCTACAATTTACGATGGTTACGATGGTGGTAAGGCACTAGTATACATGAATGCTGAACGCACGACGAAGGCACAAATAGCTCGTTAGTACGATATCAGGAGTTCGACGTCTCTGGTGGACACCGATCTGGCACGCGCATGATTCACGTGGATTCACCGACCCGCAGCCCAGTGGAGAAGCCGTCTGAGACGTTAGACAATATTGTGGAGGTTCGAATTGAAGTCTTGGCTGCGGGCACGATTGATGACCAGATGTTGACTGTTCAAAGAGGTGATAGGGAGATTAGAGAGCTGGTCGACATACTTGAGAGGCCCTATGACAACCGTACTGCGGATCAGGCCGCGAAAACACGTGGTTACGCTCTGTGCAATTCTAAGCTCTTGAGAAAGGGTACTGATGAGGTCGCCAACAAAATTATCTTACCCAAGTTTTTGAGAAAGGGGATTGTGGGCAGGAGCCATGGTCTGCAATGTTACTTTTCCATGGACGAGACAGTCACAAAAATCAAGGAGAAGTTTTGGTTTCTAAGAATGCGCCGGTATGTCAGGAGACATATTTCACAATGCTTCGAATGCGTGTGGAACCTAGGGCCAGGGCGCAAGAAACACTGGCTGCTCAACCCCATTCCGCCCGTTAACCGACCATTTCAAGACTTGCAATAAGACCACTTGGCCCCTTCGCGAGAAGCAAGGAAAAGAACCAATACTATCTGGTTATTCTAGACAACCTCACCGAGTTTGTGAGACTTTTTGCCACCCGTGACACATCTGTTAAGCCTGTTCTCCGATAGTTGGAAGAGAGTTTTGAGAAAGAGGTCTCCCGAGTTCAGTAATTACTGATCGGTGGAGCTGCTTCACGTCCAAGGTTTTCTAGGAGTTCTGCGCTGAAAGAACGATAAAGCACGTGCTCAGCTCAACACGCCATCCGCAAACGAATGGCCTAGTAGAACGAGTAAACCGGCAGTGATGCCGGTCATTGCGGCGCATATTGAAGACCCAGAACATCGCGACTTGGAAGGGAGGACTGCGACAGATCGAGAGCTTCCTGAACAACGCCGTGAACAAGACGACAAACAGGACGCCATTTGAGCTAATCTACGGCTACACACCTGATTTCTATGCGTCCGCTTTGCAGCAGTTAGTGGACCTGGCTGAGGAACGAAAATAGCCGAACGAGCTTCTATAAAAGACCCGAGAACGAACACTGAAGGAGCAAGGAAGAGTAAACGTGCCTACGACCGTCGCCATTTCCCGGAGAAACTGTACAAGGTTGTGGAGGTGGTCTCTATGAAACGGGGACTATACCACACCGGGAAAATCCTCAAGACGCAAGCGAAATATAGTGGCGCGAGGTACATGGTCGCGCTACTGGGAGAGCCTGGAAGCAGGCGATTTGCAACAACAGCACACCCGTCGCAGCTTAAAGGTTGCTAGTCAACAGACGAAACTCCCCACTTAGAAGACGACGAGTTGTCATCAGAAGAAGGCAGCGCCTCTGAGGAAGACCAAGTTACCGTGCAGCTACCACGGCGTTCAACCTCATAATGTACTGCACCCAGTTAAAACTTGAAGCTTGGAAAGTTCACCTGCACATTCTCTTATTTTCACGCTAGTGGAAATGCAGTGAAATATTCATGTATTCATTTATGTTTGTCATCTTTTTTGCCACTTTATTGTGTTTCGTGCCATTTTTCATTTTGTACGAGTAAGGAAATTACCGTATTGTGTGCATTTCAATGTCGCACGGGTCCTACGAATACTGTGTGTTACCTGCGTTTATGTTAAACAGTGAGGGTTGGTGCGAAAAAAACGTTGTCTTGTATTACCTTGTACGCAAATTTTTCCTGTGCATTTTTGCATTTTCTTTGTGTGCACGATGTAAAAAAGTGTTTTGAAGCTTTTCATGTGTGTATTGCTCTAAAATGACGGCTCTAATAACGGGGAGGTTAATTCCTGTCAGGATGCCCGAATGTAAGGTAACCATTCGTCCCCCTCCCATATCTCGTGTTTCATTGCGTATTTTATATTAGCGTCAGTGCTCTGTTTATATTCCGAACCTCTGTTTCCGCTTGCGTCCAGCTGGCGAACGAGCTCCCATGGTCGTCTCGTTGCTCACAGTCCCCTGTGCTGTGTTTATCACCAGCAGAGCTGCGTCAAGACATCCTACACCGGCAGCTAAAGTGGTCTGGCTATGGGAGCGAGACGGACTGTGCCCGGGCGCGTATTCGGGTTTCGGCAATGAATCACCAACGAACGGGAGAAAAGAAAGAGTGCGAGAGAGAAAGGCGAAGGGTTTCGGGGCTGTTCTGCCGGTGTACACACTCCCCGCTCTTGGCGCAGCGGCCGGCCGGCAGTGAATAGCGAAGCGTGCGCCCTTTTCACGCACTTGTGCGAAGCGGCAAGTGCTTCAATCGCGCGTTGGATTTCGCCTTCTGGGACGGCTGCGCTGTGATTCAACCACGCTCCCAAATCTGGATATTTTAACGAAGTTAAAAGTGATTCAACGGTGCCTGTGTTGGATTTCGCGTCCCCTTGTGATGACTGCCGCTCTGCATTTTGGAGTGCTTCAACCGGCTCGTTTGATAGTTTTACGCAGCAACAGTGTTCGAGGTAATATTACCATAATACTTTGTCATCCGTGCTGTTTTGCAATCGCCCTGCAGCGTTCGCAAATCATCGCGTGAACGGTTGCTACGCAAGCGTGCATCCACAGTTCCCCCTATGATAGGCCGCCGCTGTGAAAGTCGTCAGCCTTTATTATAAATGAATTCCTGAAGTGTGACAAATAAAACTTTAGCTTAATGCCCCATAAAGTTGGGCCTAAGTCACGCTGGGAATACGTGATAAGTTTAATCACTTGTCGCCCACCATGAACATGTTCGTACTTTGATTTTCTGACTTTTATTGCTTTAAACCTTGGCACGATGGTTGCACTTTGTGCCCGGCTTTTTATGCGTGGTACAAACAACCGGGGTGCTTGTTTTGTTTTTTTCTTTATAGTATCTAGCGCTCTGCACAGACGAAATGCCAGTTGGCACTAGAGTTTTCCCAAGACAGAATTAAAACTGGCAAATACTCCTGCTCTGATCTTCGCCTTTGAGATTTAGACACGAAGACAACCTTTGGACTGTGTCCTCTACTTGATCGCGTGTATACGGGACTTTTTGTTTTTGCTTGCAAGCCGCAATGGTGATAGAACCAACATTTATTTCCGAATTTGACTATGAAGCCTCCACTGAGAATGGCTTCCTTTACGTTTGTCCACACACACTGACCAAAACAAACTACAAGGAGCTTTGGTATCCAGTATTCTTACGCTGGAGCATGCTTCAAGGCATGTGATCAAAAAAGCACATAAGTGTACAGCAAATACCGGTTGATTGACTGAATTGACTGAAAAACTGAAACCTAACTTTAAGCCATTTAAGTCTTTACCTAGTATGTTTGTGCTAGTTCCGCATCAATTGCTCAAAAAAGAACACATGCTAATCAGCTGATCATAAAAAAGTTACGTATTGAATAGAAAATCTGTCTGCCTAAAAAGTTTTTTAATAAATTAATATTTTATTTTAGATTACATGGTGCAGTATATGGGCAAATGAAACAGCAGAACCCAAGTCCCAAAGGTTGAAAATTCTTTATTCAATGCTTTATAACCTCAAAGATACAGACAACATTTTCCGTGCCCATCACGATTTAGGCCAGGAACATCTGGGCTCAAAACTTTCCCCAATTTCTCAGTCAGCACCTGCAACACCAAACGAAACATATACACGCTTCCTTTTGCAACCACACCGCAAACGTCCAGTGAATCTAAATTCAAAATTGATGGTATATTTTGTCCCATATATAGCTCGATTAATATGTACACAAAAGTTAGTTTAGCCTGTTTTAGAACTATTTTAACTTCTTATTCTGAATTTTTTTCTACGTGACACCACAGATCCTTTGTTGACGCAATGTTGTGTCTAAAACCTGCCCCAGTTCCTTCACACCAAACGGTATTTTCGACAATTGTGAGGAGTTGTGCAAGGAGGCCAAAAAATGGCTTACACTAGTAGGATTTAGGTTCTGAGCTAGACTGCTTTGAACTCTGATCTCATAAACAAACTGCAGTGCCTTCCACAATAGCTAAGGGCAGGTGCTTACAGTGTATCTAACAGAACAGCTGCCACACAATGGCCATACAGGACATTGTTAGAACAACTGGCTCAGTTTATCAGTCAGGAATAATAAGAGGGGGCACTAGGCTGAGCCCAGCTGATCGCACCACTGCTGCAAAAACAAAGTTGAACAAGATTCGATTTTGGGGATTGAAGGTGCCGAGGCCACTCTTTGGCTAAGAAACGTGACACAATGCTAGGTTCCAGGTTAATCCTGACAATTGGGTATCTTAACTCGCACTGAAATCTCAACACACGGGAGTTTTCAATTTTTTTTGCCTTCAATAAAAAAAGAAAAAAAAGGAAAATACAAAGAAGTCTTTGGGCTCAGCTGCACAATGCTTTAGGCACTGCGGCTGCTGCTAAGCACAAGTTGGAGATATTACTTGACTGGGCCTAAAATTCTCATGAGTTGGAAACTGCTTTCAGCGCAACGCGGCAAAACGGCTTTTTATTAGGAGATGTGGGAAAGACCTTATAAAACACTCGCTAAATAATGACCGGTTTGAATAAACACGCTGTGACTTTGTATATCGTCAATGCCTGGATATCGCATCCTTCATGCACAAGTATACTTAGTTGCTGCTTTAGACCAATTACTATGGCCAGAAGTCAGGCTGCTGCCTTGCATGCCTTGTACTGGCATGATTCGCCCTAATATTTCCGTAAGTAAGGAACCAAGTACCTTAAAAATACCGATCTGTTTGATGCACTGAACATGCCATGTAGGTGTTATCGTGCAGTAATCCTCATTGGACGACGAGAACGAATGCGAAATGACTCACGAGCTAAAAATGACGTTACAAAACTTATTCAGTTCGCGACAGTTGCACCGCTTTACCATTGAGCCGATACTGTGGACCTGTTTGTAAACGACCTGTACTTTCTCCGCGCTACGTAACATCATTGATAGTGGTTGTGGACTGATGTAGCATAGAAAACCGGGCTAGTTAGTGCAGATTCATCTTCACAGCGCACAAATAACGGGATAAAAAGGAGAATAACACTATACAAGCATTGAACCAAAACTGAATTTTTATTGAAGAGTCAAATATAAAGCATCGAAGGTATAAAACAAACATAACACATGATCCCTCTAAAAGCAACTGTAAAGCCGAATGCTCTCAAGTACCCCTCTCTTCAAGATACGCCAATTCTGCATCTAAAAGTGCCAACGACGAAAGCTAACACTCGGGTCATACATTTTTCGATTTTTGTATTCTTCCATTATACATCCCTCAACTTTTGTTCATCGTGCGAGAACAGTACCATTGTATCGCGAAGGAAAAGTGTACAACCACAATATTTGCAATGGGTGGGAAGAGGGCCAAAAGGCACTCCCTTAAAAGTGAACTAGGCAGCTTAAAAGCGACCATAATTGAAAGGAATGCAATAAACCACATCTGACCTACAAGGAACAAACTGTTTTTCATGTTTTACACCATAGCTCTTTAATCGGTCCTTATTACTAGTATCCTTTTCGATGGCGGAACAGATGCAGTTTACTTAATTTTGGCTGAAAACACCACATTGATGTTATATCTGCTCCCCACTTATTTCAAGCGTTGAGATACATTGTGCAGCTACGAGATTACAACTATCTTTTCCTTCACAACATCACAAGCAGGAGACAAGTTTTCTTCACTAAATCCAACAATTGAACGCACGCCGACCCAATGACTCCTTCACCGTAGCCAGCATTTTTGGGTGTAACTAACTGTTTATCATAGCAAGACTCAATTAGCCGAAAACATGACTTGAAGATGGCTGACCTGAGGCGGTTGACAACAATCGCATATTTTACAATCCTTGAACGTACTGATGAAGAGTTCAGTAAAGGCTTCTTCGATCGCTAGCTATAGAGCCAAAATACATAATTCGGCCCAAATTTTAACAGGTCCCAAAACTGGATGATTCTTTCTTTTCGCGCCTTGGACATAAAGGGCAGCCCAAATGAGCGACGTTTGAATGATTTTAAAACGTCTACAATTTTTCTTAAAGGTCATACTTTCCACAAAATATTAGGTAATCGTCAACCAACCTGAAAGTTTTATTTGCCAAACCCTTTATGTCACGTTCGATTACACCGTCAACATGAGCCAAGAAAATGCCACCAACACGGTGAGGAACTTATATACCTCTTCAGATGCAAGATCTCTGCAAATAGACATTGTGACGCCAACCTGCAATAGTTGATTCTAAGAAAAAACGCAGAAGCCACAAAAAGGATTCCGCCGAAATCCCGCAACTTTGCCTAAACTTAACCTCGACGTTGTAGACGGTGATACATTCTTTCACAGAGACCAAAACTTGTTCATGCGGGAGGGAGTAGAAAAGGTTTTCAACGTCAATGCTGAAAGCAGAGCACCAGCCTGGATTACCGTGCTCACAGCGCACAGTAACGTCTTTTGTGCGCTGTGACGATGAAGAGGGTTGCGCGGCGTTCCCTATCCTGGTCCGCTTGTAATGCAACATCTGCTACCGCAAACACGGAGCTGCGCAGTGGACGCCAGGTCGGCACAGAAATTTCGGCACTTGACGAAGCCTTCTGGCCGACTCTGCCACTTATGGTCGTGCCCACCCATGCAACCGCAGCACCTTCTGCGGCACTGATGGCACTGACGTTGATGACTTGATAAGCACCTACGAGCATGCGAGCGCTCATAGCAGATGGGACGCAACCTTGGTGCTGGCCAACGTAATATTTTACCTCAAAGGCCCAGCCAGACTGTTGATGGTTTGAGACATACGAAGCAGACTTGACAAGCTGGGAAGCCTGCAAATCGACATTACGTGAGCTGTTCGGAAAGCTTGTTGGCCGCCAACTAGCCGCGAAGGAACTTGCTTCCCATGCCAAAACCTCGATGGAGTCATACGTCGCCTATATTTACGATGGTGTTGCTCTGTGTAACAAGATAGATGCCGACACTTCAGGAACTGGCAAAGTAGGCCATGCTCTGAAAGGAATGGCAGATGGCGCTTCCAACCTGCTTGTGTATAAGGACTGCACCACCACAGACGGCATCATTACAGAGGGCAGACCATTTAAACATGTTCAAAAGGGCCTCGCAGCCTCTGGAAAAGTTTTCTTTGGTAATCAATGTAACTAGGTGATGCATTTCTTTTTGTTATTCCCCCCACTGTAATGCCAAAAGGTTCTGTAGGTAGCAAATAAAGAATAAAAGAAACAAGCAAAAGCTGACTGTATTGCTCCACAGTTCAAACGACTGCTTATTACGGCTCCCACACCCTTTTATGAATATACCAATCCACTGGAATGGGCCCTTCTTTGTTCGACGACTTCATGAAAATAGTACGCCGTAGAGCCGGAGGCTATGGCTACGGCTTCCCTACCAGCCCCGACCCTTGAAGGAACGTTACCTTCCATATCGACTTGAAATTTCAGCTTGAACAAAAAAACGATAGTACTTAGGAAGGAAGTCGATATGGAAAACCAAATCGCCCAAACTCAAGCAATTGTGCTGTTACCTTCCATCTCCCTAATCCATGCGATATACAGCAAGAGGTCGCAAGCCACACCATTTAATTAATTTGCTCTGTAGCTCACACGAATGCTTTCACTGTTCCTCGTGTCTTAACTGGTCCCCACCAGTATGCCCCACGCTATTTTCAGACAGAAAATCCCGAATAGTGGAGTACTCCTGAAGACAAGCCAATATGCTTCTACTGCTGTCGCGGTGGGCATGTGGCGCGCTACTGCTTTTGACACTGCCAGTCTAAGCCTTCGCCTCATTAGAAGACCAATCAATAAAGCTCAAGGAGGTGATACTGCATCTGTGACCTGGATGACAAATCCTCTATTAACCAAGGAGTGTAAGCCCAGTTTACTACACGTTACTGTTGATGGTGTTGCAGCCCAGGCTCTCACTGACACAAATGCTCACATCTCTGTAATGAGCTTAACCCTCCGCAGGCATCTCCGCAAAGTTCTGCGCCACCCATACAAACATTTGTTTGAGTTGCTGATGACAGCACACCTTCAAATGTCTAACGTGTGCCGCCTGGATACAGTTTGCCGACCACGATAGTATCGTTCTCTTCACCGTCCTTAAAAAATGCCCCCATGACATTATCCTCGGCATCGATTTTTCCTCAAACCGCTCTCATTGACTGCGGTGCGGGACTTCTCTCTTTTGAAATTCTTTCTGTGGAAAATGCTAAAAAGCACCGTTTACGCTCCACAGATTATGTCCGGTTGCTGTCAAATGCTGTAACATACATGCCCCTGTGATCAAGCCTACCTGTTTCCACAGGTATTATATGATCTTCCCTATTACAGACGGGCTGCTTCCATTAAACGCCACTCTGCCACACATCATCATTACTGTGGTACAGAACCAAACCGGCCTTCCCTTTCAGTTTTTCGACTTCAGTTTCACAACTCAAGTCCTTCTCAAGGGGATTTCGCTTGCAATGCTGTGCCCTTTTTGCCATGAATGCTAGCACCCCTGCAGATTTTCCTCCTGCAGTGCAGGCGTCACATCAAGAACTATCAATCAAGGCAGTGGCGGCTTCAGACCTCCCACCGGATTATACCGCCGATCTCCCTCGTCTTCTGGATTCCTGCAAGGACATCTTCGACTTAGACAACCATCCATCAACCCAAACTTCTGTAGTCTCCCATGATATCAACACCAACGATGATTCACTGCTGTACAGGTGGCAATATTGCCTATACTTGCTGAACGACTCGTCATCCAAACGGTAAAAAAAATGTTCAGCAAGGATACAGTCGAACCATCTTCCAGTCTGCGGGTGTCTCCAGTCGTGTTGGTCAGAGAAAAAGATGCGACGTAGTGCTTCTAGATAGATTATGGATTACCGTGCGCTGTGCGCACGGTAATCCAGGCTAGTGCTCTGTATTCAGCATTGACGTTGAAAACCTTTTCTACTGCCTTCAGAATTAACAATTTTGGTCTCTGTGAAAGAATGTATCACCGTCTACAACAGCGAGGTTAGGTTAAGCAAAGTTGCGGGATTTCTATGGAATCCTTTTTGGAGCTTCTGTGTTTCTACTTAGAATCAACTATTGTAGGATACTGTGGCAATGTCTATTGGCATATATCTAGACTTTGTAGAGGTTTTATTGTTCCTCACCTTGTTGGCGACATTTTCTTTGCTCGTGTTGACCGTGTATTTGAACGTGACTTGGAGGGTTTGGCAATTAAAATTTTCAGGTATGTTGGCGGTTACCTAATATTTTGTGGAAACTATGACCCTACCACAAAAATGATACACATTTTAAAAGCATTCAAGCGTCGCTGATTTAAGCTGAACTTTACGTCCAAGGCGCTAAAAGAAAGAACTATCCAGTTATCGGACCTGTTATTTAAATTCTGGCAGAATCATGTGTGTTGGCTTTATAGCCCGCGATCGAAGAAGCCTTTACTGACCTCTTCATCAGCACGTTCAAGGATTGTAAAATACGGGATTATTGTCAACTGCCTCAGGTCAGCCATCTTCAAGTCTTGTTATCGCCTAATTGAGTCTAGCTTTGGTGAACAGTTAGTTAGACCGCAAAATGCTGGCTACGGTTACGGAGTCATTGGGTCGGCCTGTCCTCAATTGTTGGATTTGGTGAAGAAAACTTGTCTCCGGCTTGTGATGTTGTGAAGGAAAAGATAGTTGTAATCTCGTAGCTGCACAATGTATCTTAACGCTTGAAATAAGTGGGGAGCAGATATAACTTCAATGAGGTGTTTTCAGCCAATAATACCTTAAACAGCATCTGTCCCGCCATCGAAAAGAATATTAGTAATAAGGGCCGATCAAAGAGGTGTGGTGTAAAACATGAGAAACAGTTTGTTCCTTGTAGGTCAGATGTGGTTTATTGCATTCCTTTCAATTGTGGTCGCTTTCATGTTCGCCAGTTCACTCATTCTGGGAGTGCATTCTGGCCCGCTTCCCACCCATTGCAAAGATTGTGGTTGTACGCTTTTCTTTTTTATACAACGTTACTGTTCTCACACGATGAACAAAAGGTGAGGGAAGTATTGTGGAAGCACATCATATTCGAAAAAATGTCTGACTCGTGTGTTAGCGTTCGTCGTTGGCACTTTTAGATGCAGAATTGGCGTATCTTGAAGAGAGTGGTACTTGAGAGCGTTCGGCTGTACAGTTGCTTTTAGAGGGATCATCTGTCACGTTCGTTTTATACCTTCGATGCTTATATTTCTCTCTTCAATAAAAATTCAGTTTTGGTTCAGTGCTTCTCCAGTGTTATCCTCCTTTTTGTCCCATTATTTGTGCGGTGTGAAGATGAATCTGCACCAACTAGCCCGGTTTTCTATGATGCTTCAGTCGGCAACCACTATCAATGATGTTACGTGGCGCGGAGAAAGTACAGGGCTTATACAAACAGGTCCGCAGTATTGGCTCAATGGTAAAGCGGTGCCACAGTCGCGAACTGATTAAGTGTGGTGACGTCATTTTTCGCTCGTGAGTCATTTATTTCGCATTCGTTCTCGTCGTCCAATGAGGATTACTGCACGACAACACCTACATGGCACGTTCAGGGCATCGATCAGATGGGTATTTCAGATACTTGTCTTCTAACTTATGGCAATATTAAGGCGAATCAGCCAGTACAAGGCATGCAAGGCAGCAGCCTGACTTCTGGCCATCGTTATTGGTCTAAAGCAGCAGCTACGTATACTTGTGCATGCAGGATACGCTATCCAGGCATTGACGATTTACAAAGTGACACTGTGTTTATTCAAAGAGGTCCTGATTTAGCGAGTGTTTTTATAAGGTCTTTCCAACATCTCTTGTTTTTAATAAAGTGACGTTTTGCCGCGTTACGCTGAAAGCAGTTTCCAACTCATGAGAATTTTAGACCCAGTCAAGTAATATCTCCAACTTGTGCTTAGCAGCAGCCGCAGTGCCTGAAGCATTGTGCAGCTGAGCCCAAAGACTTCTTTGTATTTTCCTTTTTTGTTTTCTTTTTTTTAGTGAAGGCAAAAAAAAATCGAAAACGCCCGTGTGTTGCGATTTCAGTGCGAGTTAAGATACCCAAATGTCCGGATTAACGTGGAACCCAGTATTGTGTCACGTTTCATAGCCCAAGAGTGGCCTCGGCACCTACAATCCCCAAAAACGAATCTTTTCCCACCGCAGCAGTGGTGCGATCAGCTGGGCTCAGACTAGTGCCCCCTCATATAATTGCTGACTAATAAACTGACCCAGTTGTTCTAGCAATGTCCTGTATGGCCATTGTGTGGCAGCTGTTTTGTCAGATGCACTGTAAGCACCTGCGCTTAGCTATTGGGGAAGGCACTGCAGTTTGTTAATGAGATAAGTGTTCAAAGCAGTCTAGCTCAGAACTTAAATCTTACTAGTTTAAGCCATTATTTGGCCTTGCACAAATTCTCAAAAAAGTAAAAAATACCGTTTGGTGTGAAGGGACTGAAGCAGGTTTAAGACACAAGATTGCGTCAGCAAAGGATCTCTGGTGTCACGTAGAAAAAAATTCAAAATACGCAGTTAGAATTGTTCAAAAGTAGGCTAAGCAAACTTTTGTGTACATAATAATGTAGCCATATAAGAGGCAAAATACACCATCAATTTTTCATTTAGATTCACTGGACGTTTGCGGTGTGGTTGCAAAAGGAAGCCTGTATTTGTTTCTTTTGGTGTTGCAGGTGCTGGCTGAGAAATTGTGGAAAATTTGGAGCCAAGATGTTCCAAGCCTAAACCGTGATGAGCAGGTAAAATGTTGTGTAAATATTTGAGGTTATAAAGCATTTATTAAAATTTTCAACCTTTGGGAATTACTTTCTGCTGTTTCATATGCCCATATATTGCATCATGTAATCTATATTAAAATTTGTAGTTTTATTATAAACGTTTTCAGCAGACAGATTTTCTATTGAATGCGTCACTTTTTCATGATGAGTTGAATCGCATGTGTTGCGGGTTTTTTTTTTAGCAATTGATGTGGAACTAGCACAAACTTACTAGGTAAAGGTTGACAGTGCTTAGTGTTACGTTTCAGTTTTTACAGTCAATTTGATAACCTGTATTTGCTGTGAACTTAAGTGCTTTTTTGATCACATGGGGTGAAGCATGCTCCAGCGTTAGAATACTGGATACGAAGGCCCCTTGGATTTTGTTTTGGTCAGTGTGTTTGGACAAAAACGTAAGCTATTCTCAGTGTGGGCTTCATAGTCTAACTCGCAAATAAATGTTGGTTCTAGCACCATTGGGGCTTGCAAACAAAAACGAAAACGTTTCGTGAACACACGATCAAGAAGAGGAGCCTGTCCAAAGGTAGTCTTCGTGTTTAAATCTAAGAGGCAAAGATCAGAGCAGAAGTATTTGCCAGTTTTAATTCTTTCCTGGCAAAACTTAAGTGCCAACTGCCGTTTCGCCTGGGCGGAGCGCAAGATACGATAAAGAAAAAAACATACCATGCAACCCGGTTGTTTGTACTACGCATAAAATGCAGGGCACAAAGTGCAACCTTCGTGCCAAGGTTTAAAGCAGTCAAGTCACAAAATCGGAGTACGAATGTTAAAGGTGAGCGACAAGTGATTGTACTTATCGCGTATTCCCAGCGTGACTTAGGCCCAACTTTATGGGGTATTATGCGAAATTTTTATTTGTTACACTCTAGGAATTCCTTCATAATAAATGCTGCTGACTTTCACATCGGCGGCCGATCACAGGGTCAACTGTGGATGCACGCTTGCGTAGCAACCGTTCACGCGACGATTTGCGAACGCTACACGGCGATTGCAAAACACCACGGATGACAAAGTATTTAGGTATTATTACCTGGAGCACTGTTGCTGCGTAAAACCTAATGAAACGAACCGGTTGACGCACTTCGAAATGCACAGCGGCGGGCATCCCAAAGGGATGTGAAATCCAATACACGTACAGTTGAAGCCCTGTTAACTTCGTTAAAAAAGCCAGATCTAGGAGTGTGGTTGAATCGCAGCGGAGCCGTCCCAGAAGGCGAAATCCAACGCGCGATTGAAACACTTGGCGTGCAAAGGCCGCACGCTTCGGTATTCACTGCCGGCCGGCCGCCGGGCCAAGAGCGGAGAATGTGTACAACGGCAGAACAGCCCCGACAGCCTTCGCCTTTCCCTTCGCCTTCGCACTCCTCTATTTCTCCCTTTCGTGGGTGATACACCGCCGAAACCCGAATACGCTGCCGGGGCAATCAAGCGTTTTGATCTTCAGCGAGTGGGTGTCTGTGGTGAGAGACGTGAGCGTATCGCGAGAAAGCATAAGTAAGCAAAAAGAACGGCACCTCCCACGCGCTTATATCGGAAGCTATTATTCGACCGTCCGTCTTAAAGCAAGAAAACTACCTGAGCAATACTTTAATTCAAGAAAGTTAACACAACACTCCACACTACCAGAATCCCTCAATGCATGTTTTATCGGCTGCAATGCCAGGCCTTCATTACAAACTCACCGCGCTTATTTAGGTGTAATCGTTCGGGCACGGAACCAATTCTTGCCGTGGCCGACGTAACTGCCAAAGTGTGCCCAGCGCGACCACCCATTTGAAAACTGTAACGCAAAATCTTTGTCTGATTCAAGTGTCATGTTCCTCATTGCGCAAACTTCACGACCTGGGTAGGTTTTCTCGTAAACAACGTTGTAATTAACATCAAGGTGACTGAAAGCATCTCTTTAACAGATGCGCGGAAGATTTTCGTCTTCTTCGCGATTGGAAAAAAAAAGGCCGACGCCACTCCAATCCGTCACCAATCTTCCGTGTAGCAACACTGTCGGTCGGCAGTGAGGCTGGTCCAGCCACTTCCGCACCGCCAGTACCAGTTCACTTGGGGGAACGGAGGACACCGACATGGGGGAGCCTCCGCAGCTCCAAACCCCACTGCACCGCCAATGCGGCACGTGACATCAGTGACACAGTCATCGGTTGCGGTTGCGTCTACGAACGCACACAAAACAGAGCGGTCGTCCAAACAGCCTGATCGATCGGTCGGGCAGTCTGGAGGCATCCGACGAGGACATGGGCGCCTATCCTTTCGTGTCTGCATCTCCGCGGAAAAAGCAGGCTCCGTAACCCAAACCTCCAGATAAGCCACGGAAGACAAGAGTCCCTGCACCGAAAGACATTGCATAAAAAACACACACACACATATATTTTGTGCCGCTGAAAACTGTAAGTAATGGCAAGAGGAAATAGTACAATGGTACTGTAGAGACCTTATAAAAGATCTTGACGATGTATCAGATACTCCATGGCAGTGAACCGAGTGCAGCCTGTCTGCAGGAAACGCATCTAAACAATACACTCACGGACATCCTTATTAATTGCCTACTATTTAAAAAACGCAGATATTGATGGGCAGACTCCTTTCGCGGTGTGGGCATTTCTGCTTTGAAATCCATATAAAGTTACACTCTCAATTTAAACATTCGCCTGTAGTGTGTTGGATACATAGCAATAGTATTTAAGGGGGTATTACTGTTTGCTCCCTCTAAGTCCCTTATGATTTCCTGATATCAGGTTCTGATTTTTAGGTACTAATAGACCACTTGCGGGAACCGTACTTTGAGGCGTCCAAAATGCACATAATCCTCTTTGCCGCCCTTCCTGCACGAATGTACGAGGTTGCCTCATTGAAAATTTGTTCATGTATTCTCAAGCCTGTCTTTTTTATATGAAACAGCCGAAATACAAAAACATACGACAAAAGACTTATTCACATTTCAATTTAGCGATTGTCTCTGCAGTTTTCTTTCCATCTCTTTTGTGGAACGTGGGCAGGAACCCTTATGGTAGTGACGACTTGCCCATCTTACAAACATATACGAGTCTGAGTAGTTTTTGTTCCAATAAAGGTTCCATGAAGCCCGAGCCAACTGCAGTGTATTTACAGAAACCAGCCAGCGTCGCTATAAGTAATTACAGTGACTCTGGCTAGTCAGTGAAGGGAAGCGCTAAGTTCGATTGTGTAAACATAACTATGGCTTCTCGCACCGCCGCCTTGATGCGACACTAATTAGACCGTTTCCACCATACAACACCTATACGCAGACATTGTTTTAAAACTCCTCCATGTTTACAACAAGAACGAGATGTGGCTTTCTGGCAAGTTAGAATTTCATGAAGGGATGCTGTTGTTGAATTCGTGAAGATGGGAAAGGACGCTTCCTTTCATGAAAAATACCGGCCCATAGCACTCACAAGCATCTCGTGAAGCTTATCAACAGATGGGTTGTGCACTTCTTCGATTAAAATGGTCCCCACGAGATCTTCGAGGCGGCCTTACATGCCTACATTCAAGATGCCTACATACACATTAAATGTACCATAACAGTGTTTTTACAAAAGGCTTATGGAACAAAAAGCTTATGGAAAGGCTTACAAAAGCTTTACAAAAAGCTTATGGAAAGGCTTATGTCCATAGCCACACGAAATCATCCGGCACATACGTAAAATCACATCAGCGACTGTCAAATCGCTTCCTAGAGTGCTCACGAGACGCGATATTTCGTTGGCGAACAAGACTACGGTCATCTTCAGCCGCGCAGAGCGTCGTTGCAAACAGGGTTCGCCATTTAAGAATGAACGAGAGCATGGTGTCCATAGGGCTAGCAGGTTGGTTCGTGTAAACGATACAAATTCGCTTTAAGCAGTGGGTTTATGCCTCCGCGTGTTGTGGGCAGATGTTATAATTGGCAACAGATCGTCCCAAATTGTGCGGCACGATGGGACTTACATCAATAACATAGTAGTCAATGTTTGGTCGGTTCGTTCTATCTGACCGTTAGTCTTGTGCTGGTAGGGCGAATAGTGGCAGAATTGCACAGCACAAATGCGAAGAAGCTCTTTAGTTACGGTTCCAGAGAATTGGAGCGCCCGGTCACTGATTATTACTTTCGGTGGTCGATTGCATAGCAGTATTTGGCGGAGCAAGAAGGGCGAGATTTCTATGGCAGCTGAAGAAGGTTCAAGGGGCCGTAGCACCATAACGTGATAGGTAATGTACGCATAAAAATGATGCGATATTCTTATTATGAACGCTGGAAATGCAACAGGAAGTCTATGTGAACTTTTTCAAAAGGTTAATATTGGCCCGAACCATGGATTGTTTTGATAATTTCTGTTTCGTCTTTACTGCCCGGCCGCACCTGGCTGTGTTATCTTTGTCCCAAGCGAAGGGCGTGGACCCTTCTTTATTTTTATGCCGCATGGGTTATCTCCTTCTGATAACGAGATGGCTTTAGCTTAACGTCACTTGTACAGAATAATCCTCTTTGATCTACGATGTTCTGGATGTAAATCGAAGGTTTGTCAAACTCTCGTGCAGAAAGATAAAAGCCTGCTGAACAGACGCTGCGGTATTCGATACGGTGACACTAGCCTGCGGAATACTGCTGCTTCGCCACCTCTGTATTATTTGTGTTGTTAGTTGAGAACAAGTTTGACGTGCCCGCAGCCCGATTCTAAACCGGTCCCCAACCCGACGACCCAATATCACCCGGACATGACTCCCGAACGCGACAGCCACACGGCTCGACGCGTTCTTTACATGACCAAGGCTGCTACTGGAAAGACAACCATAACGACGGCGCGTAATGCCCTACAACGACACGCGGAAGCCGAGATACGGCGCTCCGACGCACTCGAAACTCGAAGAAAGAGGCGTCCGACGTCCAGTTGGCCATCGACGGCTTTCTTGTAGTCGCCCTCATCGACACGGGATCCGACTACTCGGTAATGAGCAGGTAATTCGCGTATAAGGTAAAGAACGGTCCGCACATACCCACCGCAGGAGGCCATCTCGTAACGCCTAGTGGAACGTGCACATTGCGCGCCACTATACCAGGCCCCAATTACCTTGCTGCGATAGTCATTTTGCCTGACTGCTCCCGCGCCGTAATTCTTGAAATAGACTTTTTGACAGAAAACTGTGGAATAATTGATCTGCAGACAAGATCAATAAATGTTTCCTTCAAGCACTCCATGAAGCCCAAACCGAACCCCGAAAACCGCGCTCTTTTAAGCATTGCCGACGATCACGTAACCCTGCCACCCGACCAAAGCCTGATGGTCACTGTCTCTTGTAAGGATGCTGCTCCTGACATCGATGCTATCGTTGAGAGTATCCAAATTAAGCTTCTCCAGCGCAGTGTCTCCGTCTCAAGATGCATTACGGGCTTAAACAAATGTAAATCACAGATTTTGGTGACTAATTTCCCCGAAGAGTACCACCATCTAATCAAGGGCGCTGCTATTGCGTTCCTCAAAAAAACGCAAAAAACAATTCAAGGGATCGCGGTCTCTAAACGCGTACGTACAGATGCCTTGCACGCGCACGCGCAGATTCTTTGAAACCGCCCCATCCTTATGACGTGAACCGTATGCTGCCGCAAGAAAATCTGGACAATTTATCGAATTTACTTCGTCGCTACAGCGAAAGCTTTTTGTCGAACTCAGAATTCTGTCACACACCCCTAGCGAAGCACCGTATTATCACTGAAGATCGAGCCCGACCTACTTGACCGCGACCTTACCGCATGCCTTCACACGAGCGGAAAGCCATCAGGACACAAGTCTAAGACATCCTCAGCGGAGACCTTATAGAGCCATCGAAAATCCCATGGGCTACTCCGGTCGTACTTGCGAAGAAAAAATACGGCACATTGAGGTTCTCCTTTGACTACCGGCAACTTAACAAAATCTACGAAAAGGACGTTCATCCCGTGCCACGAATCGAGGACGCCTTCGACCACATCTGCCACGTGAAGTACTCCTCATTAATAGATTTGAAGACTGTGTACTGGCAAATTCAGGTGGACGAGAGAGATCGAGAGACGATTGCATTCATAACCCCGGACGGCCTATACGAGTTCAAGGTAATACCGTTTGGGCTATGCAGGATGCTAGCTACGTTTCAGAGTCATGGACACTGTGCTATATGTCCTGAATTGGCACAGCTGCCTCTTATACCTCGACGACACTGTGTTATTCGCCCGTACTTTCGACGAACACCTTGCAAGGTTGGAGTGTGTACTTGAGGCCATCCGTACATCGGGGTTAACGCTGAAGCCTCAAGAAGGACCTCAAGTTTTGGGGCCACGAGGACCTCAAGTTTTTGGGCCACGTTGTCAACGCCACCGGAGTCCTGCTTGACCGGGCGAAAACTTCAGCCATAGCAAATTTTCCAAATACCGAGAGACCAGAAGGGTGAGCGAACATTTCTCGGAGTGGGCGCATACTACCGCCGCTGCATCGTAAACTATGCCCGCATTGCAAAGCCGCTCACACGCTTGACGAAAGCTGGTAAGGTGCCCAAAAGCAAGCATTCTGCGAGCTGCAACAACGCCTGCAACTCCCTCCTGTGGTGGCTCATTTCGACGAAAACGCCTGAACAAATGCACACGGATGCCAGTGATATAGGCTCGGGTGTCGTCCTCGGCCTGAAGCAAAGCTGTTGCAAACAGCCCACCACCTATGCCAGTCGCGGTCTGTCGAAGGAGGTGAAAAACTACTCAGCCTCAGTGAAAGGGTGCCTGGGTATTATATGGGCTATTTCAAAATGTCGCCCATACGTGTACATTACACCGGTTAGGGTTATGCAGACCACCATGCGCTGTGTTGGTTTGCCGATTTGAAGGATCCCTCTGCCCGTGTTGGGCGACGGAGCTTGCGCCTACAGGAATTCTACGTTACAATCGTCTATAAATTAGGCAGGAAACACTCTGACGCCGACTGTCTGTCCCACGCGGTCGTCAACAACACCACCTCAAGTCTAGGATGTAGACAGTGCGTTCTTCGTAGTCTTGATGTAGGGCGATCTGGTTTCCAAGCATTGCGCTGACCCCGAGTTATGCGCCATGATCGATTACCTCAAAGGACGCGCTGTAGCCTTATCTAGGGCCTTAAAACGCAACCTACTAGCCTTCCGCCTGAAAAACTCCGTCCTTATGAATAAAAATATTTTACCCCGAAACGGGGACAAATTTTATTCTTGTTGTTTCTGCGAACCTTCCCAAAGAAATTTTGGAAGAGAACCACGACGACCTTTCTTCGAGACATCTCGGCACAGCGCGCACTATTGGAAAAATCCAGTTCAAGTACTACTGGCCCCGCCTTGCAACCGATGTGTCCCACTACGTCCGGAGCGGCCGCGACTGCCAGTGACACCCATCGCCGCCGACAAGACAAGACCCACCAGACTTATGCAGCCGGTCGCCGTCCCATCGAGGCCCTTCCAGCCGAGTTTAGTTTCTATTTTGGCCCGTTCCAACGTCACTATCCCAGAACAAGTCTGTTCTCGTAGCGACAGACTACATGAGGCGCCACGCAGAGACTGCCGCTTTTCCAAGGGGGACTGCGAAAGGGACGAATTCTTCATAGACCAAGCTGCAGTGTGGCATTGAGCCCCTGAAGTCCTATTCACATACCGTGAGACAGCCTTTACTGTCGCGCTGATGAAAGAAATATTACGCCATATCAATAGGAATCAGCGCAGAAGGACGGCGTACCACCCCAAAACGAACGGACTAACGGACCATTTTAACAACACGATTAATGATATGCTGTCGATGTACGCCGACGATGAACATAGACTTGGGACGACATCCTTTTGTTAGTAATGTTTGTGTACAACGCGGCTATCAAGGAAACTACGCAGGTGATACCATTCGAGCTTGTCTACGGAAGACAGTCTACTAACAATATTGAATCCATGGTTCCGCACGTAGAAGACGATGACCTCAGCGCCGACATCCAAGGATACCTTCAATAGCGGTGGAGTCCCACCGGCTCGCTCGAGTTCTGGTGGACGCCGGACGGTACAACCTCCGACGTCGAGGCGCTGTGTACCGATCAGGGTGTGGTGCGTGAATTCGGAGTGCCATCCGAAGATGTGGACTCATTTGTAAGCTTCTGCGAGGGTATTTCCGACCCTCTCGAATTCTACAAGTTACCTACCAACCAGGTGATCCCAGATGCTGATGCTGGAACATATGACGACGCACGTGGCCTAAAGTCGTCTATGTGGTTCGCCTGAAACCTTACTTTGCACGATTACGGACTTCTTTGGTTGTTTGTTCGCACTGTTTCATATTTGAGCGTCAGGTGGATGCGCGCTTAGAGGTTTTGTAATACCTAGAACAACGCATTGGGTTTGTTTATTTATGTTTTGTGTCTTGTCGACAGGCTGCAACGTGTGGTGTTATCTGTGTTATCCATGGACCAAGCGAAGTGCGTGTTCCATTCTTTATGCTGCACGTGTTCTCCCCTTTTATAGGGAGAGTGTTCCGAACTTGCGTCACCAGCCTACAACATTGTTCTTTGATCTACAGTGTTCAGAATGCAATTCTACGGTTCGAGAAACACTCGCGCCGAGAGATAAATGCCTGCAGAGGAGACGCCGTGGTCTTCGATTCTCCTACACTCGCCTCCACATGTCACCTTCTTGACTGCTGCTTCGCCGCTTCCGTATTTCTTGTGAGTTCTAAGGGAAGCACAAGTTCACTGCAAAAAACTTGTTTTTTTCTTCAATACAGCTGTGTCATGTCTGGCTACGTGACAATTTCATTGGCGATATTTCACTCTTGAGGGCGCCATGGGCTGTGGATTAACCAAAAGCCCGATCCCTGAATGGCTCACGACACGGGCCATTCCTGTAAGGCAGTTTGTTGGCGGGCTCGCGAGGCAGGGCTATTCCATTGTACCGTTTTTTTAGCGATATCTTTTTGCAAAGTTTCCAGTTTAAACAAAACCACAACCCTCGACCCCCCCACCCCCGCCCTCCGCCTTCTTTTTTCCGCCAAGAATCACCATCTTTAGAGTACTTCTCCAGTTTCCTGCCAAGAAAAAATACAGCACTGCTGCACTGCAGCACTGCTGTGGTGGCTTATGTGATCTTTTTAGGGATTTTTTGTGCGATCGTCGCCGTTTTATTTTCGAGGGCGTAAGTTACGTTTCAGGACCGTGTATATTTTTATGACTAGCAAAATGTCTTCCAGGATAACTACACTTTATTGACAGCTGCGATCATTTACCCTACGTCTGGATACAAACATCTTTCTCTACATGTCTGTGCATATAGAGGCGGGCATGTTCACTACAAAGACATACAGGTTCGCTGTAGTAGAATATAAAACCATATTTGCCATTTTTTTAAATTATGTAAATGTCTTCCTTATTCAAAAGCAATGTATTATTACCTTTCTGTTGCGTGCCGGCCCGTTCGCGACTTGCGGATTCTTCATTGGCCACGTAGTAAACGAATAAGGGTGAGATAAGTTAATATGTCACGCGCTATATGGCGGCAGTGCAGTCACAGGTGAGTGCTTGGATGCTCTTAATGGCCGGCCTAGCGCCAATGCGTCACGCTCCGCAACAGAGGAACTTCTGATTTTTGAACCTATCTTTCTTGAATTTGCTCCATGCAGTGCACAGCACTGCATTTGGCCTCGCATAATTGCAGGTCCACTCAGCGGATGCTGTAACACAATTAAATTTGAGCTTTGACAATCTTCCAATTGAATTGTCTAGTGCCACAGCACCACCGGTTGCTCTATGTGTGTTTTCTAAGCGTATAGGCTTGCATGTCACGCGCTGCAAACATTGTCGCGCAGCTCACATTTGACCATTTTTAAAGAGATGCAAGATATGATCGAACTCAGGGAAGTATAACCATCATCGTATACCTCGAGAAGCATTTGAATTAAATCAAACAAGAGTCCTTAATCCAACTAACTACTTTTGTCATTTGTTCGGACTCTCGTATTTTAGCGTCGTGTCGATGCTGTTTTACAGGTGCGGTAATGCTGAGACTATGCGTTGAGTTTGTTTGATTATTTATGTTTTGTTTCTTCCGGAAGAGCAGTGGTTGGCTTTGTTATGTTTTATCCGTGGACCAAGTGGAGCGCCTGTTTCATTCTAAGTGCCGCACGTGTTATCTCCTTTCACAGGGAGAATGTTTCGAACTAACGTCACAAGCCTACAATTATCTTTGATCTACAGTATTCTGGATGCAATTCGATGATTCGAGAAACGCTCGCGCTGAGGGGTAAATGTCCTCAGAGCAGACGCCGTGGTATTTAATTCTCCAACACTCGCGTCCGAACGTCACCTTCTTGACTGGTGCTTCAGCGCTTCTGTGTTTTTTTTAGTTCTAAGCGAAGCACAATTTTCTCCCCAATAAGCATGTTTTTCCTTTAAAACAGCTGCGTCGTTATTGGCTTCGTGACACTTTAGAGCCCGCCATGGGCACGGTCCTAACCAAAAGACCGAGTCCTGAATGGCCCACCCCAAGGGACGTGCCGTTAAGGCTGTTGGCGGACTCGCGAGGCAGTGCTATTCCTCTGTACCGTTCTTTCGGCCGTCATATTTTTCCTGCTTCAAGTTTAAACGAAACAACCCCCCGCCGACGGCCACCTTGCTTCCACCAAAAATAACCATCATTAGCGTACTTCTCCTGTTTTCTGCCAAGAACAAATACTGTACTACCGCTCTTGCGTGCATTTTCTTTTGTGATCACTCATGCAATGAGTTTAGTGATTTTTTGCGCGAACGACACGGTTTTGGTTTCGAAAGCATAAGTCAAGTTTGAGGACCATGTATTATGTTTATAACGAGCAAAACTTCCTCCAGGTTACCTACAACTGATTGAGAGCTACTGAGCATTTATAACCCGTCTGGATAGAAACATTCTTACTCTGCGCCCCTATATGTATAGATGAGGGTGTGTTCAATGCAATGACATACAGTTTCTCTGTAGTATAATAAGAAACCAAAATTGCCATTATTGAAATTATGTAATTGCCTAACTTAACAAAACCAAAATACTGGAAGCGTTCGTGGGTGTGTAAGCATGTTCACGACTTGCGGATTCTTTATTGGCCAATTAGTAAAAGTATTATTATGAAATACGGTAATCTGTCAGGCGACTAAATGTCGGCAGTAGATTCACAGGTCATTGATTGGATGTTATCGTTGGAAGGCCAGCGCCAATGCGTTACGCTGCGCAATTGAGGTACTTTTGATTTCATACAGCTTTCTTTCCTGCATTTGCTCTATGCGGTGCACAGCACTGCATTAGGCATCGCATAATAAAAGGGCCACTCAGCGGACCCTAGAACGCAGAAAAAATTTCAGCTTTGCCAATCTTTCGATCAGAATGGTCGAGTGCCGCCGCACCACCGATGGCTTTGTGTGTGTTTTCTTAGCGTATAGGCTTGCATTTAACGAGCTGCCAACGTTGTCGCGGAGCTAACATCCGACAATTTTGTTAAGGGATTTAAGATAATATCAAGTAAGCATGGCAAACCAGTTTCCGGCAAGTGGCCTTGTAAGCCTTTAGCCTACCTTGCGCATGTTTTTCTGCTTGGTCTCGCCCATTCATAGGAACAAGGTACTGCTTCCCTGGGCTACCGACACGTGCCTCAAGTAAACGGTCCCACTAACGTTATCCTGTTGCCCGGTTTCCCTTCCCCCAGTTGTGCTACACCCCAGCCCATCTGATTCACACGTAACGTCGACAAGCCAGCCTTTAAAAGAACGTTTTAGTCCACCTTCATTGGTAACGGCAGATCAGTTTCAGGCAGGTTGCCATAGATGCCTTTAGCATACCTTGTGCATGTTGGTTATTATTATTGCTCTATCAAAAGTTACTCTTGCGGTATTTTCGTTCTGCCGTGCCCACCAAAATTTCTTCACCTCGCCTACGATAGATATTGTTTGTGCAAGCTGGTTTTGTGTGGTAACCTTGATATGAATCCCAGGCCCCGAACGGATGAATTCCACACTTTCTCCACGGAAGATAGTATTCATGAATTGTTTCGATGGCAAGAAGTAGTCATTTAATTCCGAAGTCGCTGCTTTACGAACTCAGCACGATGGCATGCAGAAATTACTGACTGACTTTTCTGCTCGAATCACTCAAGTAGAAAAAAGGTAGAGAATGTAGACAGTGTTGAACGCAAGCTTGACTTTCTTGAAAAAAAATACTGGATTGGGAGACAGAAGAAAGCGTTCAAATCTACTTGTTTCTGGCATCAATAAAAATTCCTAAAATCGCTAAAATCCCCCAAAATCGCGAGCCAACAAAGCAGCCGACCCAATCGTCGTCTCGTGACTCCTGTTGATAAACTGCGATTTTTCAACTTCGAAGCTCATTGTATCGTCAACAATGCACAGAAATTAGAAGTGTTAATTCACGCGTGGTTGATCGACCAGAAACTTAGTTGCGGCCTGAAATTTAATATGAGTACGTATTTCCGCCGTCATATCGGGAACATCGCCGAGATAGGGCATCCAGAGGAGGCGTTGTTGCTATCCGTGTCAGACACGACATGAACGCCTTTCGCTGTAGTATTATGTCAGATTCAAGACAACGAAAATGTCATTATCGAAATTGCTTTTTGGGGACGATCATTGGCAGTTCACGCAGTTTATCGAACACCTGATTCACCGCTCTATTTCTTTTGGAATCTTTTCGATCACATGAACACGTGTAGGCAGAGATAAAGGAATACTAACAGGAGATTTCAATTTACCACGTTTACATTGGAGCTGTCCAACAGAATACGAGAAACCATCAGCATGCGCCGTACCTTTTTATATTAGAATAAGTCAAAACATTCATGAGATTGCTATCCAACCGACCAGGGTTTAGAGCGGGAGTGCATTCTTGTTTTACGTGGTGTTTATAACGAAATGAATTGAACCTTTTTCTGTAACCGTCAATCCTGGGCTTTCGGATCACGACGTGGTTTAATTTTATCGTCCTATGCAGGCTATTTGCACGACGCAACATGACAGTTAAACCTCTGCGAAAAATGTTTCGTCTGCAAATGATGAGAGTGTTCTAAACCACCTCGATCTCTCTCTTCAGCAGGTTTCAGGGAACCGACCCAGACGTATTGTGGAAAAATTTCAAGAAAATTGCCAATATTGTCTGGATCATATTATCCTTAGCAAAGTTAAAAGAGCACGCAAACCAAATTCTTGGATCAAGCGATTGTCTTGCAGAATAAAAAGAAACTACAGTGGCTTAAACGGAATGGTGCTCCAGGCTATGTTATTTTTTCTTACCACGAAACACTGAACGAAGCTGTTAGAATTGCTAAATGTAGATACTTTCGGGATACTTTACCCAACTTTATTACGTATTCCCCACAAAAATGTCGGAACATATTGAGCAGAAACACCAATGGTGTTTAGCAAATAACACACGAAGGAGCATATATTGTCGACAACAAAAACATTGCCAGTCATATATATTTGTACATCCATAACGTTTTTTTCTGCCTGTAACGAGCAGCTATACCAAATTCATCGAAGTAATTACGGCCTTTCAAATATTGTATCTTTAGCCGGTATTGTTTCGTTGCCCCGGAATTTGAAAACAAAAAATTCCACCGGCCCTGATAACATTACCAACACTTTTTTTTATGACGGCGGCAATGCCGAGATGTTATCGGAATTTCCTAAAACCATATTCCGCACTTCCTTCCGTTCTGGCCGCTTTCCTCATGATTGGAAGGAGGGACGCAGTGCTCCGGTGCACAAAAAAGGTGACAAAGATTTGGTGCCAACCTATCGTTCAAATTATATAGTGTCTTGATCTCGCAAAGTACTTCAACACATCATAAATAAATTTATTGAAATGCTCCTAATGAAGATAACATCCTTTCGGGTGTTCAGAACGGTTTTAGGGAAAGGTATTCAATTGAAACGCAAATAATCTTGGTTCTGCACAGTAATTAAAAAATTGTGAATAGGACAGGTCATGTTGATGTAATCTTTTTCGATTTCACAAATGCATTTGATCTTGTTCCGCATGATAAGCTTATTAAAAAACTTCAATCCATTGGCCTTCCTAAATTTATATATTTCCTGGATTTCTTCCTGTTTATCCACCCGGGTTCAACACAGGCTCCAATTTTTGTTCTTTTGAATAACAACAAGCTGTCAGTAAACCGTGATTTTTATATAAACCGCTTACGAAGAGACAAACAGGACATCGGCAGACTCATTGATTAAGACAGTATTTCTGCCGAAAGAACGATTTCCAAATAACCAAATATTCTTCGAACCGTAAATGACTGGAAACGCCTACCTTAGTCGTTGCATGCTCTGTAGAATCTCTGGATCGTATTGAACCGTGACCAATGTCTGCTACTAATGTATCTTTTCATTGTTCTTGCTGATGTACAGCTGTGTTACGGTCTTGCTCCTCCTGTTGGGGCTCTTAATGGTCCTGTTATATTCTGTACATGAATAAAAATAAATGAATAAAAGCACAAATAATTAAAAACACAAATAAATGAATACATTGATAAATAAATAAATAAATAAATAAATAAATAACAAGTAAATAAATACCTCAAAAATAAATAAATAAACAAGTAAATAAATAAAAATATAATAAATAAATAAATAAACCCAGCGAAAGAATGATCGTACACCTCGAGCAGTATTTGGCTAACGCTAACCAGGAGCCCTTCATCCAGGAAACGCCACCAAGCTTGGACTTCTGCGTACGCCAAGAAGGGGCTGAAGATTCTACAGCTAATGTCAAAACACCAATTAAGAGGTAATGACACGGCGCTCGTTGTCAAATTCATTTTGGTGAAGCCTAAAAATTCCTGTTTCATTTTTTATCGCTACTGTAATGCATTATTGCCACCCACTGCAATTTGAAGTCGCAAGTTTTCAAAAGGACACCAAATCCGGAAAGAAATAAAATGGCAAAGGTGACGTGGGAAAAATTATCAGACTGGTTGGCCCCGAAACAGAAGGCCTGCGCCTTACGTGCATCTAAGTACTGCGAAACATTCACTACCTAGCAAAGCTGTACTCTGGACTAATTCGTATTTCTTAGTTGTCTTATGTACAAAATACACCTGGACGAAAGGTATACACACGGACAAGCACTGATTACCAATTGATTCTTTATTGCACGTAACTGCAAATATATATGGACTTGCCTTTGCATGAACAAGAACAACAGGAAACAAAAAAAATATTGAGGAATTTTTAAAGTCGTTGAGCTTCCTTTCCCCCGTTTCATTCATGCGTTTCTCGTCGCTGCTCTAAAGCAGCTCCGCTTCACAGCAGCACTCGGCAAGGCCCGAAGGGCGTGCAAAACTACTATATCAATCGACCAGTCAGAATGGCCCAGCCACCTTCTACCGCCGCCGCCGCCTATACCTTTTCTAGTTTTTTCTTCAAGGTTTAGCGCCAGTCACGAGTTGACATCTCTGTCGTGGGAACACCAGTTCTTCGAGGTGCTTTTATCTGACATCTACAATATCGTACACAACCCCCGCAGTATCATCATCATCGTAAACATCGAGCACGATGTTGCCTAGCCCATCGAGTACCCATACTTCCAGCCACCACCTCACCGACCAGAGCGTGCTCTTTTGGTGAAAGTGGCGCGAGCTGTGGAAGTGTCGCCAAGGTACAGTTTACGATTTACACCGTCCTAACTAATAGAATACCCTTGGTTCACGTGACGAAAGACGTAAGCGATCGGCTCACCACGACCAGCCGGTGTGAAAAGAGAATTACTTTGCTTCTACGCAGGGATTCTGAGTGTACGAGTATGATATCTCACCCACTGATCTTTGCAGGCAGGCTGTTATACCTCTGGGAAGAGTTGCGGTGATGCTTGCGCTCTGCCGTTGCCACGGACGCCGCCTGTGATATTCCGCGCTGCATGCTGGCATATCAACGGGTAATTGCAAAGTTGCAGGGTGGCGTTGCGGCAAGGTTAATGTTTTGCACAGCGTCGTTGTCTTGCACGCTCACATTGTCGGACCGCACTGCATGTTGAGATCTGAGCGGCTAATTCGAAATGGTGAAGCTTGGTTTTCGACGCCGCTGTACCATTGCGCCGTTGTCACGAAAGCTGAAGTTGTTAGTCTGTATGGGGGAAAATTGGCGGTTAACTCGAAAATTGCAAACACATGATACTGTTCACAGCAGCAGCAGTGCTGCATGCCAGGGCATGAGCAGATAGTTTGAAACAACTGATCTTCATTTTTAACGTGGCTGAAGACACGTGTTCCTATTTACAAATCTTTGGCATATGCCGCAATGCTTGCCTGCAGCTGAGCGCCCCTTCTATATTAAACGAAACGCTTCAAGAACAAACTTTCTGACTGGTTCAACCGATTAAACCTAGAAAAAAACGCTATTATCGGCGCAAATCTACAAATGGCCATGATGTTATATTAATAATCATCATCATAAGTAGCAGCAGCAGCCTACTCAGGTTTACTGCAGGACGAAGGCCTCTGCCATTGACCTCCAACAGCTTCTCTGCTACAGTGCTCCAGTTCACAGTTCTGTATTTTTTCTCTCCATCGTGGTATTACTTCTCCTCCTCTCTAAACACATTTCTTGCTATCAAGTCGGTGCCCTAATTGTCAACGGGTTGTCCGTTCGTCTGACTACATAAGCAGCCCTAGTCCATTTCTTTTTTTACCTCAATAATGATATCGGCAGTTGTAGTGTGTTATCTGATCCATGTAGCACGTTTCTCATCTCTGAGTGTTATAACCAACATTATTCCTTTCACACCTCTATGAGCCGACCTACGTTTGTTCTGGAGGTGTTTATAAGGACACGAAGTTTGAGCTTCGTATTTCATCACCACCAGTATTCACTGGTTGTAGATTTTTATTTGAGTGACAAAGGTTGATTACTTTTGATTATTTCAGTGTGCTTGCCGAGGGCTCCGCAAATCCTACCAATCCTACAACAGATTTCTCTCTGAAAAGGCGAAGTATTGAAGCAGGTTAAGAAGTTCAATACAACTGCAGCGTGCTTCTTGGACAGCTTAGTTTCAACTAGCCATTCCCTCACATCTATACAGTTGAACAATGTAGTGGCCTAATTCTCCAATGGCAAAACATCGGTTAATCTAATTAGTGAGCCCTATCAGTACACCGTCAGTAATCTCATAGTCGGTGTTTGAGCTTATTTCATCACGACTGCGCTTCTAAAAAGCAAAACCCGAAAATCTGGCTCCATATGACTACCGGCATGAGCGCAACGTTTCGACAGGAGACTTGGCTCACTCTCGCTCTTTTTTTGTCTTGCTCTATATACCCCACCCATGCATGTATGGAGTGCTGCCGGCTCCTGTTGTAACCAACATCCCGGATATCTAAAGCCTACACAAGAAAGGTTCAACCATGCTAGGAAGCCATATAGGGGCATACACAGCTTTCCCTCTCCCGAGAAGGATCTGCCCACTGTGGTGTAGTAGTTGGCCTGCACCTGCAAATAACTACAAACTCTTCTATCGAAATTTAGTCCCCAGCAGCTGCAGACCACCTAACACGTCAGCCCATTTGTCGCCTCCTTCTTTTTGAATAGGTCGATTCTGCCCTACGTTTTACTGATTTGATTACATAAGTCGCTCTTTGGGTAGTTTTAGTCAGCTATCGCATTATAGCAAGTAGTTTAATTTCAATGAAAATACCGTTTGCGTTACAAAACAGCATCTCTTGTCCTGAAGATCACCCTCGTACATTGTGGGTCTTTTCAAGAAAACAGCAAATACAGCTATGGCCGCATGCTGTTTGAGATATGCAAAACGCCATTGTTAGAAATTGGTATTTATTGATAATTGAAGTGTTATCCTCATTTTTTTAGTGCTGCTGCAGAGCAGTATGCGATCGTCTGGGAAATAAATGAAAATATATTGCCGCATGCTTTCGGAGATGTCGCAAAGTGGGCCGCGTTCCATGCGCAATAACCGGCTGCAACTGGCAGCGCAAACTCGGCACCGGGAGCGCGAGCTTGTATGTGTTCTCCAACGGAGGCGCGAGGGCACGTGCACTGGGAGGGGTAGATCTCGCAAGAGATGACACCACGAACGCAGGCAGTCGTTTTCGGAGATCCAACGAGACGCAAGGACCTTTGCTCGTTTCCTCTCTCCTTATACGGGCACAAGTTCACCCTAAATAAAAGTTCTTTTTTTTAACGTTGTGTCCTATCCTACGTGACCCATTGTGTTGAGGTGCGCGGTAGTCCTCGATGGTGCGGGGTCTTTCACCAGGTCTGGGCCTGGGAGCATTGACTCCGAAGCCCCGTAGCCCGAGTTCCCTGTAGGGACACCGACGGTACATGAATCCTGCCTCACCACAGTGGTACCATAGGGGGAGTTGATCGGGCGTCCTCCACACATCCGACTTCCGGGGTCGGTCAGCAAAGCCTGTCGTAGGTCTGGCCGGTGCCATTGTTCTATGGGCGGCTGTGTACGTAGGGGACGGCACATACGGTGCTGATAGCCTAACACCCTTTGACGCTGCGTATGTCGGTGACAGTACAACGGGTGGTGGCTGCCTGACTGCCTGGGAATACGTTAGCTGCATCGGTTCAGGCGGTACAGGCGACGCATCGTCCTGGGATGGCGACGCTCTGAAAGCTTGCCTTACCTCCTGTCGTACAATGCTCGCTATGGTTCCTGCTGGAGGCTATGGCACCGTTCCAAGAATTTTATGCAGCTCCTGACGGACCACCGAGCGAATTAGTTCACGGAGGCCACTCATGCTGCCACCAAAGGAGGCGCTAAGGAATTCAATGGGCGCTGTAGCGGCAACTTGACGATCATACGCGTTTGAACGCTCTGCCAGAGTCGTTTCCATTACGAATGCCTCGGAGATAAACTCGGCGACTGCTGCTCTTTCACGCCACGCTTAAGGTGGCGTAGTTCCTTTTCCTCTGGCATATTGGGGTCCGCTCGCCTAAAGAGGCGCGTCATGTGCTCCATGTACATGCTGACGCTCTCATTCGGCAGCTGTACGCGAGATCGCAGCGCGAGCTTGGACATTTCTTGACGATCCGCTCTTGCATGGTCTTTAAGAAACTCAAGGCGGAACTCCTGCCACGTGCGCAGCGTACCTTGCCTATTATGGATCCATGTCCGAGCGCCGTCCTCCAGACTAACATAGACGTTTATAAGCTTGGCAGCGTCGTCCCACTGGTTGAAGCTTGCCACGCGTTCGAAGTGGCTCATGCAGTCTTTGGCGACTTCGAAGAGATTGCCGTGGAAGGCTTGGGGTGTTCGCGGCTGGTGAAGAACGAAATGTCCTTCCGCGCTGCTTACGCTGGTCATGGTGGCCGAGCTGAGCGTGTGCTCCTTCGCTCTCCTTGTTGCGTTGGGTAGATGCCCGAACTCAGGTGAGGCTCTCTGAAGCCGGCGACTGCTTCGCGGATGGACGGGTGTAAACTCGTTGGCCGTCGGGTAGGACTGTCGTCTTCGCAGGAGTCTACCCCGCACCTCCACCACAATTTGTCACGTAGGATAGGACACAACGGTAAAGAAAGAACTTTTATTTAGGGTGAACTTGTGCCCGAACAAGACGAGAGGAAACGAGCAAAGGTCCTTGCTTCTCGTTGGATCTCCGAGAACGACTGCCTGCGTTCGTGGCGTGATCTCTTGCGTGATCTCCCCTTCGCAGTGCACGTGCGCTCGCGCCTCCGTTGGGGAACACAGACAAGCTCGCGCTCCCGGTGCCGAGTTTGCGCTGCCGGTTGCAGCCGGTTCTTGCGCGTGATACGCGGCCCACTTTGCGACATCTCCGAAAGCATGCGGCAATATTTAGAAGCTGAGGAGAAAAGTTTATAAACACACTATTCTCTTCACACTTCACCTAAGTAGGGCACAGGAAACAAATACACAAAATCCACTGAATGCCCCGTGAAAAGTATTACTTCAGAAAATTGTTAGTTCACCGCAATAAACCAAAGCATATAAAGGCACCCCAAATGTACTGGCCGTAGGCAGGACCAAGCAGATGTAAATTTTGACTTCCCAACCAATTTCAATGAATATATAATGAATCCTCCAATTAATTTTGCTAATTTCACACTTAGAATGGGGGCATAACTTATAGTTGGAATTCCGTCGTAGGATCCTTTATTCAAGCAGAACTGAACAAGTGTGATTTTGTCGTCTTTTACTGGAAATCGAGTATATATGCGGAAAATATCCTTCGCTGTTTTTTTACGGAAAATGAAGTTTGGAAATAAAACGCTAAGTTTTTACTTTTCGATGGTGTTTGGGCGCTTCTAAGACTTTTACCTAAATATATTTCGTACATCTCAGATGTTTCATGTAGTGTGCACTGCTTGAGGTTAAATGTAGTTCGTCAGCACGTATTTATGGCTTGCAATGTTCTTATTCACGTTAAAATAAAAGTAGGACTAGGTATAGCGTCTGTATTGCGTCAAACCAGGCGGGATGTCGGCTGTCCCAGGTATTTTGAATTCGGCACGGCTGAAATTATGTTCCATGCACCGTTTCCAAAGGAGTGGAATTCCGACTGCGATGTATACCGCACAATGGATATTACAATGAGTGCCAACTCGATGCGATCCGTTTACACGATTTTTTATTAGACGCAAACACGTGTGTGCGCTTTCTCGGTGTGTGGCGACAGTAATTTAATCTATCACTTTTCTTTCAAGCTGGCACAAATGAGGTTCTGTAGAGAAACTGACTTTAAAACGAATGCTGTGCACCTCTTCGGGATGAATATTCCACCAAAGAGGTTTTGTTAACCGTCTGACTCAGTATACTCGATGATAAGAAAACAACCGTAGCAATCAGTGAATTTCTATTACTTCAATAGTTGAGTACATTCTAAGGGTATGCTTCGTTGATTTAGGCACTCATCTCGTCGCAAAGGTAAATCCCCTATTCCTAAAAACAGACTGAACCTACTGAAAGAAAAAGTATGTTTTAAAAGAGAGACTGAACCCACTGAAATAAAAACGTCGTTTTTACCATATTGCAGTAGTATCTGTGTATGGAAGCTGTCATTTAACATCTTAGCACTATTTGTTACTCTTGAACGCTAAACCAATTGCGAAAACGGCGACTTTTGGTGTTGTGAAAATATTAATTTTCTTGGCAGTAAGTATACTTCATAGATTTTACCAAAGAAAAATACAGTTTCTGCAATTTTTAATTAAAGAGGTTGTAATTGTAAAATGCAGCATTTTCTACTTTATTTTATGCATCTTTATGCGCTTTCATTTGTTACTACAGTGTTGGAATCACCAACCTAACACGAACATTTGTGCATAAATGAAAATGCATTTCTACTTGCAAAGATATCATCATCAGCCCAAACGTTTTGTTGTAGCATGATATCAGTTGCTTCAAGAAGTTACCGACACCGATGCCACGTTCGTTATCTGCTAACTGTGCTGCATACGCAGAAAGGTATGTCCCAGTTGAAAAGAGTGTAGTGAAGCTAGTAGAGTCAATATCTTATTAGGAGACTATACGGTACACATTTACTCGTTTGTTCGCTCGGAATCTACAAACATTTGGTGTGTTATTTCGTGAATTGTTTAATGCTGTTTGGTGCATTATCTTCGCGGCCCTTTTGAACTCAGACAAAGGATCGGTTTCCTTCTTATCTGTCGCCATCTTAATGCGTTACGTATTCGTGGACAACACAGTTTTATCCAACAAACACTCAGAGCAGTCAAAGCAGGCGCAGTACATAAGCTTGTATTGCATACATAAATGTATCAGCAGTACCTGCGTTCATGCAGCAAACGGGTCATCGACATTGTCGTTCTCATATGGCGTAGCTGTTGGCCGCGCATGTATGGGCTACGGTGGCGTAACTGTAACCTTTCCGCATCCGCGGAAGCCGCAGGATGCTGCACAGGAGACGTTGAAGCCACGTGCCCTGTAAGCAACTACGACGGGCCAGCGTGCTGACGTTTGGCGTCCCTGGTTGCTTAGGAGATGATGACACGCCCAACGCGTACAATTTGCATGTTATATCATGCAGTGATACACATACCGGTTAAGCGAAGGGCCAGCTGTTCACCATCGCAGCCGTTCAGCGACGTTATCGTTCTGCTGCCCGGAGCGCTAAGTTAACAGAACTTTTAGCGTTCCCAAGTTGTTCTTAATTATTATAACGTAGTTAGGCTTAATTTGAAGTATTTGGTGTAGGAGTTGGAGAAATGCCTCTTGTTCAATATTCAAACATTTGTTTCTCATAGTGTTCTTTGTTGGAGTTTGTAGGTTGTATAACCTTAAACAAGAGTGCCAATCTTGGCAAGTCAGTAAGGATCCACAATGACCGAAGCTTGGGACGTTGCACCGTCCAGCATAAATGTCCCTCGTTGGCGTCTCTCTAAAAAGTGTCTTTGTGGTGTTCAATGCCCCGCTAATCTGAGGAAAGTCCTACGTAGGGCAGACGGTGCAATGTATCAACGATTGCCTACGTGAGCTTGGTAATTCGCTGAAGACGTTCCAGTTCAGCAACCTCGCCACTGATTGCAGAAAACATGGCTGCTCGCCTTAGCTTGACCACGCCTCAATTGTGACCAGATACCCGGAACGGCGCACACGTAAATTTTATGAGGCGTTTACAATCTATAAAATGCAGGACTCGTTTTTAAGAAGGTCGTAAGTCTCACTGCATGCGAAAGGGATAAGTTATTTATGCGGCGTCGCGGCGGAGGGTGACAACTCGGTTTAATAATCTTATTGCAATATTTGTTTGCCTTTCTTGTTTTGCTTGTGCTATTGATTTTTCTTATAAATTTCTTTGTTTTTTCAATGAAACTGATTCGTCAGTCAGCGCCCGTCCTTGTCAGCTTTTTCGTCCTGTCACATGCCCTGTTTCTAATCGTGTATAACCTTGTTTTTCAGCTTTATCTCAAGGAAAGGATGCATCGCTTGTTCGAAGTTTCTCCAGAAGGTCCCAACCACATCTCACTTGTAATTTTATTCCGCCTACACGACGCAAATGTATTAGACCAAAGGTCAGCAAATTTTGGAGATGCAGGGCACTATTGAATTAATATAAAATGGTGGAGGGCCAGACAGCAAACCGGTGGGTGCGAAGGTGGGCGCTGGAAAGTTTCTTCATCGTCCCACCTGTGGAAGATGCGGACGCTTTTAAGCTTCTCCAACCATTCTTGTGGGCCTTCAGCAGGGGCCCCCCGGAACGATGGTGGTTCCCGGGGCTGCAAAAGGACGATTGGCTACGTTGCTTCTCGCACCATGCTGGTGGGTGCAGCGTTCGTTCTCTTGGGATAGTGGGGAGGAAGACCGAACTCGTGAGGTAAACGTTGCAGTCGGTGGCTGGTATTATTGAACTGGCTTGGCGGCTTCCACTGTTCTAGAGATCATAAAGTGTGCTTACCCAGCACCCCTACCAGATGTCCGAAGCCAAAGAACACGCAGTTGTATTCGAGAAACACAAGTTTATTGGAGCGAAATTCTGTTATCCTAACAACTCAAAGAATACAGAGGTAGCAAAGCAGCAGTCAACAAACTGACGTCTGCAGGCGTGCATAGGCGAGTCCCAATGCCTCGGCATCTGCTCTGAGGGCACGTTTCTTTCGCCACGAAGGTTTACCGTGTAGTGGAATTGCATCCACAACACTGTATATTACAGAAGATTATGCTAGGCTGGTGACGTAGTTCAAAGCGATCGCCGTATGAAAGGAGGCAACATGGGCGGGCGAACGGAAACAGACAACATAGCCCGGCGCAGCCGGGTGGCAAAAACTAAACATCAGCAGAAAACCTAAAACAATATTTCATGGCAATGTTAATTAGGTATTTTGTGGCTTCCACTCCTAGATGGCTGTTTTTACCCACTTCCATTTACCAGGACGCAGCAGCACGTTCCCTTCGCTGTGTTCGCGGAAGGAACGTTCCGACGTCCCTGTCATCGTCGTAGATCCTCGGAGTACCAGACTGATCGGGCTGCTTGGACCGCGAACCCTTTGTGAAAGCTTTCCTTGGGCTGCCACCGCCGAGGGGGTATGGAGCTCCATGGGTGGCACAGGTGGTGTGGCAGGGGTGGGATTAGCCGCAGGTTCCTCCGTGTCCATTCTCTCTGTGCTGATGGAGCTTTAGTCCGGTGGAGGGGAAACTGTGGATGCAGCGGCACCCCACAACAGAAGTGTTTGCCACCAGAACCGGTGCTGGATCAGCAAGCGGTGTGGGGATGTGACGGGCCACAAGAGGCTTCGCAGCGGGCGGGTTCAGCGAAAGAACCATTCAGTCTTTCTGAAGTGGGTCTGCCTGTGGCGGCCAGATCCGCTCTGCCATCCCCCCGGCCTACATTCCAGCGTACATCCCAGGGGCGTACATTCCAGGGTAAAAGAGGAGATACTCTTTCCCGTTTTTGGAAGGTGATGTTTTCCGTGACCTTTACATTTATGATTTGCATTTCTTTTTCATGGCTATACGGGGTGAGAACTCAACCAGTTGGCACAGGTGAACTACTGGGTGTAGCCGCTTTCGGACAGGTGGTCGTAGTAGGATTATTTTGCACTGGTAAGTCTTCCGCGCCCGTAGTTTGCCCCGTGCCCAACCGTTGGCACTGGAAACAGCGCACTGGGCTCGGGATATAACGCTAGGCTGAGCATGAGATGGAACTTTTGTTGTCAAATTCAGCGAGGGTTGAACTCTCTAAAGTTGGGATGAGGTGCTTCATGGGTAAGTTGTCATCTCTACGTGTTGTTCTGCACATGACTGCTGTTTCGCTCTGGCCACGAAGGCCCTCTACGAGGTCGGCTTTTGTCGGAGCTTGACCACGACAAATATTAAGTTTGAGCTGCTAACACGCTTATGTCTTTTGAGCAGCTCCTAACATCACATTTCTCTTACAATATTTCGTTAATTCAGAATTCAGAGGACCACCGATTATCAAGTTGGTCTGAATTTTTTACGCAGGAAACAACCTCCTTCAACATACCGAGAACCGAGAAAAAAAAGCCTTCTCGTCGGAGCGAATACTATCGGTAAAAAAACAACCAAAGAACACATTACATGAGAACGTTTTAAGTTCAAAATAAAAAAATGTCAACGGCAGTATGAAAACACAAGATCATGAAACTAGAATGTTAACTCAGAATCATTCTACGTTTCCGGCTGCTTCTTTAGTGTAGAAATGTTTTCTACATTTGTGTGTGAAAAAAGTACCAAAATTATATAATAAGAAGATTTTGAATTCGACATTTAAAGAGCTTGAGAAACGTAAGAACAACACAAGATATAAGCACGAAAAAAATACTTAGGAATCTTGTTTATGTGATACACCGCCTGTTTTTGTCGCTAGAAGGCGTGTTGAGTTTTTTATATCTGGTTTTGTAATAAATATTTTAAGGCTACATATTGTTTATATTACCACTTACAAGAATGATATTCTTGGTATATAATTTTCCTCCTCTTCAATTCTCTGTAGTTCCAGACTAAGAAGCCAGTAAGTGCCAATTGAAGCTGTTGGCAGGCGAACTGCTTTCAAATTTTTCTGCTGCTGTAGGGACAAACATTACAAAGTTAAAAGAAAGTCTACCATGTGTATCGATATTCTGCGAATTGCAGAGTTTTACGGGGAAGTTCCACGTAGCATTGTGGAGATTTTTACTCACTAGGATAAAAACCTTTTACAAATGATATGTGTAGTTTTTAAACAGTGCAGAGATTGTTGTTAATATGTTCTCTTCATTGCAACTTGCAGATTTTTAAAGTGGCTGTTGATTTTCAAGTTTTTCTGACGCAAATATGGAACTGTTGTAAGTACATTTAGTTTTGTGGCGACAGATAACCGCTGCATCTCATGAATCGATCCCCGAATAAGGAGCGCGCTGTATTCTGCCAATGTCTCTTCGCACGCCGCCGCGAGGCAAAATGTCTCCCACCATTCACCATGTTTTCATTCTATACTTTATAACTCGTTATGTTTTCGGTGTTCTTTTCTCTCGGTTGCCTCGTTGCGTGTACCCATCTAAGAGAATGTTTCGGGACGTGTCGGCTTGCCGCCTTCCCTATTCACTCTTTCAGGTGGGGACACGAAACCTCTAAAGCGGGTGCCTAAGTGCCGATCACTAAGGAGCTAGTGTATTTTTACACCTTAACGCAGCGGAGCTTTTGTACAAGCCGTAATTTAACCACTTCAGGAGACAAATTTCAGGAAAATGCGGATCGCTCGTTAGCGCGTGTCCAGCGACGACCGCTTAGCGTCCGTGCCACGCGCAATGGCTTTAGAAAAGGAAACTGGCAAAATACACGAGGAGCGATAAGATGTCCAACTCTCGTGATGTCGCTCCTTGTGGCTACCACCGAGTCCCCGCCCCCACTGTGCCTATGGCAAAAACAACTCCAGCTTGTCGTGGAGCGCTACCGCACACGTAAAAGGAAAAAAAAAGCTCCAGCGGTAAAGCTAAAGTAACAATGACACCTTGCTTGGAAGAGGTCACTGCGGCCACCCTATTCTCATAGAAGCCATTATAGATAATTGGACACATTCTACTTGTGTGCCAATCCTTAGCGAGACGATTTTAGATGCCGCAACCGCTGCCTCGACTCGATTACGCAGAGCTGGTGAAAGTATGCAATGCTGAACTAGGTATTGTATGCACCAGTCGTCGCAAAGACGACAAGAACGACTTCTAAGCTTACGACCACCAGTACTAGTGCCGTGACTATGAAAATAAACAAAGATACGTAAACACCTATTTCTCTTGCAACACTCCCCGAAAACAGCTTCGACATTCAAGTCTTGCTTGTGAGTGCACGCTACGAGAGGTTCTTCGTCTGCTCCTACGATTTGTGTGACAGGAGCTAAAGAATGCTCGTTGAGAAATTTTTTTAAGGCACTGGACATGAGTGACCAATGTGAGTTTTTCGTCCACACACAACTAAAAACTTGTTCTCCTTTTATGTAGGATCCCAAAGACAGTTGAGTGTATAGTCTGGTTCCGGGTGGATAACGGGCCTCTTTTGAAAAATAACTCACCTATTTTTAGAGGAGTAAGGCTAAACCAATTTTTCTCTTCCTGTAAAGCAAGTTTGTTTACCACTAAATATACCTGCCTTTCACATATTGGCATGTTCCACGATTTTAAAAGAAATATACATTGTCCACATGTATGGAACACTTTATAGCTTGGGGAAATGCCGAAGTGAAATAATTTTGAGAATAAACAAGGTGTAGCTCAAACCACCCCCTTGACGTAGAACATTTTTCAGCATGTGAACGTTTGAGACTACTGACCTCATCGAGACAAAAGTGCTCGTTAAACATGCACCAAGACACTGTTCAGCACGTTGGCCAATACACGCAAACATGTTATGTATATAAGGACCCCATAAGTACATGCAGTATCAAAAAATACTACTATAAAATATTGCTCAAATATGTGGACACAATCAATGTTGTATTTTAACAAACAAGCTCATTATTTGTGTATCGCCAAATTCAAAAGTCTGTCTTGCAGCTCAAGAGAAGACCGTTGTACTTTTAAGTGTACAGAAGTTAGCGGTGTATCAAGTTGTCTTTAAAGTTGCATAGGCAACTTGTGAAAGCGGGGCGTGGATATCTCCTTGGTGTACGGGAAGGTTCCTTCCCCTCTTTCAGGAAAGCAATTATGGCCTTCCTCGATGATATTTAAAGTGGCCGTAAAACCCTGTTTGTGCTTCTCCACATTATTTTCTTTGCTCTGGCGCTCCTGCCTAACGCGTTTTACAAAGGGCTTGCTGTGCCTCTGAAATAAAGAAATAATAATTATTGTTGATGTGTAGCAGTGTTTCAAAAGCGTCTGCGTATATGCGTTGTATTATAGTGCATGTAATCTTGTTGACGCCCTTAGTTGAAGGCCTACATCTGCTCAAAGGAGTCTTCGGCCTAGTAATCAAATACGGTCAAAATGCAGCGAGCGCGAGAGAATAAACGAACGGTGTGGTGGGAGTTGGAAACGCTTCGGTTCGCTGCTAGTCCTTTTTTTAGTGGTCACAGGTATACTGTAGGCCGAGGATGACCGGACGTGAAGAACGGCATTGGTCCATGTGGTGCAATATGTAACTAGTACAGCGGCGGGCTTGTCCTGTTGTGTGGTGAAGGGTGTGGCTACCAAAGGCCACCTATTGGGGGCGGTGGCGGGATAAGATGAGTCTCGTTGGCCTGGCCCACCACCGAAACCAGATAGCACTCCACCCACCAAAAAGCTGCACAGGAATACCTCAGCTGGTAAAAGAGGCGTACCTCTTTCGCGGGTCCCCTTCAAGATGCACTTTGTGTGTTTACGCCCCCATACTTACGCAGTAACCAACCATAGTAATCAGTTATAAGGTGAAGTGCAGAAGTCCTAAATGGTGGTAGTCAGAGCACTGGTGATGCTCCGGCCCATGGGCTCCCTGTCGTTTACCAGGTATGGAGCTCCTGGAGCTCTGTCGGCATCGGCACCGAGCGAAGATAGTACCACCATTCCCTGCTTGGTTTACGTGCACTGTGGTGAATTGAAGCCTACCTACTCCCCCCAAAGCTTGATATGGACCTGAAACAGATGTTCATTTCCGAAACTCTCAGCCCTCACTTTTCCAACCCCCGATAACTACCCGCTTTTTCGTAATACAATCCCCTGCAAAACAAAACGATTCGTTCCTCACAGCCTGTTTCCTGATATCAAAATTTGTACAGGGCATTATTGATCAGTCGGATTAGTCCAAAGAATAAAGATACGGAGAAACCCTTGTTGATATGCACAACTAACAGCAAATCTAATCCCTCCTTGCTCAAACTCGCACAGCCAAATTGGAGAACAGGGTCATACCCCACGTGAGCCAAGCAGCTCCAAAGGAGTCACCTCTAAACTTTACTTTATGAATGAGACTGATGCCGATCTGCTGGAAGGCCTGAGAAATAAACGCGTGACAGCTGTGATGCACATCAGTACTCGGAGAAACGACAAGGTCCCGACCAAGCACATAATTCAACTTTCGACTTATTCACACTACCTGAATCCCTAAATGCGGTTTTTATTCGTTGCAATGGCCGGGCCTACATTCCAATCTCGTGCCACTAATTTAGGTGTAATCGTTCGGGGACGGAACGAAATCCTGCCGTGGCCGACGTAACTGCGCAAATTGTGCCCAGCGCGACCATCCATTTGAAAACTGTAATACAAAATCTTCACCTACATCAACTGGCAGGTCCCTCAAAACTTTAACTCCAGGATCTATGTAGATTTTCATGTAGACAAGGAAATGATGAACATCAAGGAAACTGAAAGCTTCTCTTTAACAGACGCGCGGAAGATTTTCGCTTCCTTCGCATTTAGAAAAAAAAGGCCGACGTGGATCCGTGGGAACGCAGCTGCGGCTGGTTTCGGCGACGACTCAGATCGGTGAGGCTGAGTAGGGACCGCCCTCGCCCCACTCAGCATTTGTGGTGGCCCCCCAACCCGTCACCACATGGCCGGTCGAGTAAGCAGCGGTTGTAGTAGCTAGTCTCTGTCGGCAGTGAGGCTGCTCCAGCCGCTTACACTCCTCCGGTCCCAGTTTACTTGGCGGCACAGAGGAGACCAACACGTGGGAGCCTGCCCGCTGATTCTAACCCTGCTGCACCGCCAGTACCACACCTGGCATCAGTGACACACTCAGTGGTTGTGGTTGCATCTACGAACACAAATAAAGGTGAGCAATCCAAAGAGACCAATCTGTAGAGTAGTCTGTGGACATCCGACGAGGACATGAACTTCCGTCCTTTCCTGTCTCTATCTCAGCTGAAAGAACGGGTTCCGTCCTCCAAATCTCCAGATAAGCAAGGAAAGACAAGAGTCACTGCACCAAAAGACATTGCATAAACACACATACATATACATACTCAGTCAATACAATTTCTAAGTAATGGGAGAGGAAAGACTACAATGGTTTTGTAGATACCTTTAAAAACATTTTGACGATGTATGAGATACTCCATGCCTTACAGCCGAGTGCAGTGTGTGTGAAGGAAACGCATATAAACAATACACTCATAGATATAATAATGGCATACTGCCTAGAAAGCGCAGAGATGGCTGTGCAGACTCCTTGGGCAGTGTGAGGCTTGCTGCTCTAAAATCCATAGAATGCTACACTCTCAATATAAACATAGTCCTCGAGGGTGTTGTAGACCAAACAATAATATTTACCAGGGTATTACAGTTTGCTCCCTCTACGTGCCTCCTGATTACAAGATATCAAGTGTGAATTTGAGGCACTGATGGATCACTTGCCTGAACTATACTTTCTTATAGTTGACCTAAAAGCATATATTCCTCTTTGGGTCTCTTCCGGTACATATGCCTGAGGTGGCCTCATTGAAAAATTGTTCACTTATTCTAAAGGATGTCTTTTTACTCCGAAACTGGCAAAATACAAAAATGTACGACAAAATACTTATTCACACCTAATGCAGCGATTGCGTCTGCAGTTCCCTTTCCACGTCTTGTGTCGAACGCGGAATGAAAACCTTCGCTGGTGACGACTTGCCTACGTCACAAACATATATAATTGTCAGTAGTTTTTCTTCCTATAAGACGTTCATTGAAGCCCGAGCGAACTGGGGTGTATTTAGAGAAACCAGCCAACATTGGTATCAATATTTATCAGTGACACTGGCTAGTCAGAGAGCGGAAGCGGTTGTTAAAATTGGGTGATATGAAGTATAAATGCTCCAATCGCTGCCTTGGTGCGACACTGATTAGACGGTTGCAAGATACAACACTCACATGCGGCCATAATCGTAACTCTCCTTCAAACTTACAACAAGAATGCGATATGGCTTTCGCGCAAATTAGCCTTCGTTGGAATGTTGCCGTTGTTTTGGAATTGGTGAAGAAGGCGTAGCACCTTTGCTCTCCAGAAAACTTTCGACCCATAAACCTTACAAGCTGCGTTTGCAAGCTTCTCGAGAAGCTTGTCAACAGACGGCTTGTGCACGTTTGGAGTACAATGGTCTTCTCGAGAGCTTCGAGATAGGCTTCTGAGTGGGATTATCCAGAAATGATGAGCTAGTTTATTTTGTGTCCTATATTTAGGATGCCTACAAAAACAAGCAATAGTGCATAACGTTGTTTTAAAGAATACCTACGGCACAGCCTGTCGACACCTCATATTTAGAGATCCTAAGTCCTTTGGTGTGTAAGGAAACATGTTTAACAGAAAAGTTTACTTACATGTCTAAATGAACATTTCGTGTCAAAGTTGGGTCGGTAATATCAAACGTTTACGTGCCGGAGAATGGTGTGCCTGAGAAAGCTTTCGAACTATACCTTGTTTATATTGCATATCAGATCCCTTTAAGGGCCAATGCCACTTCTAATTTTATGTTCAACGTACTGTGCGACGTAGAAATATCAATCAAATCACGCAAGGTGTCCATATGTGACGTCCGGTGCATCTTAGGGTAAGCAAACTTGGTCGCCCGGAAGGTAAAAATGGTTTTTTGCTTAATGCGGCACACGCCACTGCATCATCTTTTCAGGTGTCCGGGATACCGGTTGGCTCAGATATTATACTCAATATCAGCGCCATTTCTGTATTTACAAAGGAGGACAAGCTATCGGTGACGTGTTGGACAAAAAACTCACATTCTTTCTTCCCATAAAAGAACTTAAACATAAAGTCATTAAAACAATGTATATTCTTAAAATGCTAGCACTCCAGTTCTATATTGCGTAGAAACAACTTCTGCTGCAGGCTTTTACAAGCTTGGCGGGGTCTTGATTGGATTATGGAAGTGTGGTAAATGGCTCAGATACTAACACAGCTCTGAAAATGCTCGACGCAATGATGTAGTGGGGGCTTGGCCTTTTATATGGTACTTTGCGCACAAGACCAGTCCAAAGCTGGCATGTAGAATGCGACAAATGGTGCCTAGAGTACCAGCAAACTTATATTGATCGGTTAAAATAGCTTTTAAAAAATTTAACCTTTAGTAACCAATCTGTTAAACCGGTTTTTATGGGTACAGCCACATTACAGCTCTCTTTAAGTTGCCCATGCCTTTCTGTTACCTTTATGCAAAAATGACAGAGGAAGCAGCTTTACTAGATGTCTGCTTTAAGATGCTGCAAGAGAAAGATTTGTTTGCTGGAGGCACGGGGTATGGCCAGCATCAAACAAATGTCAAATTGGTTCCAAGAACACCGATGTCCCGAAGGAGGGCAACCTCGCTCTCTACTTTCTCTATCTTCGCAGCTGATGCAGCGGATGGTTGTAATTTCTGGCCAGTAATAATTGCATAACAAATATTCCCCCCCATACAATGGCCTCTACGCAAGTAAATTTGCACTGCGGTATAGGTAACGTTTAGGTTTGTAAACAAGCACCACTGGCCTCTTTTTGGATTGTCCAGCAGGTGATGTCAAGCGTGAAATAACGTATATATCATTGCTGAGACGTTTCAGCCAACAAGGGGGAGAAGGTGATGTGACAGTAGCGCCTAAGATAGCCAGAACTTCGGCAACTGTGTCCATAGGCACACGAAATCACCCGGCGCTTACGTAGCTTCACATTGACGACTGTCAAATCGCTTTTTGGTCCGCTCCCGAGACGCGAAAGCTCGTAGGCGGGCAAGTGTACGGTCATCTTCAGCCGGGCAGAGCGTCGTCGAGAAAGACGGTTCGTCATACAAGCATGAAAGAAAGCATTGTGTCCAGACGGCTACCAGGTTGACGTTAGTAAAGGTTAAAAATGGGCACTAACCAGTGGTTTTATGTCTCCTCGCGTTGTATGCGTATATAATGATTTGGAACAAATCGTCCCAGTTTCTGTGCACCGAAGCGATGTACATCGGTAGCATGGTACTCAATGTTTGGTCGGTTTGTTCCATCAGGGCGTTAGTCTATTCGTGGTATGGCCAATTGTGGCGGAATTGCACAGCACAAAGACGAAGAACTCTTCAGTTCCGGTTCCAGTGATTTCAATCAATCAATCAATCAATCAATCAATCAATCAATCAATCAATCAATCAATCAATCAATCAATCAATCAATCAATCAATCAATCAATCAATCAATCAATCTTTTTATTTCAACCACATCTGTGTTGGGCCGACCAGCGCATCCACGGTCACTTATGAGTTTCCGTGGTCCATGGCGTATTAGTATTAGGTGGAGCAAGAGGAGCGAGAATTCTGTTGAAGTTACAGAAGGTAGAGATGCCGTCGCAGCATAGCGCGATAGGTAATCTACACATAATACATTGTAGCAATTTTCCTGTGATACACGCGGGAAGTGCCATAGCATGTCTATGCCAACTTTTTCAAATGGAATAAATGCCTGGTCGACGGGCTGAAGTCGGCCTGCCGGGACGTTGGTGGGGTGTTTGTACCTTTGACATCGGATGCAAGACGTGACATATCACTAAATAAATTTACGCATATTAGCCCAATAAATACGTTGTTGGGCGCGGTGAAGATTGCGCGAGTGCCCCATGGTGCCGAAACTTACTTCATATTGCATAATATTTAAAAAAAACAATGCATCAAAGGCTCTCTAGTACCTCAAAAAGAAAGCGATAACTAACGGCGGAATAGATCTTTTTGAAAAGCAAGTCGTTGTGGAGGCAGAAACGGCTGGTAGGGCTTCACTACGCGCAAGCGAAATGAGAATCCAAACTCTCCCCCTTGGGTTGTTCTTGTTTGAACACAGCTATATCTGGGAACGCCGTTAACACCAAGACGAGGCACTCAACCAGGTTGTCGGCGTCTGAGTACGTTGATTTAATGGCAACCAAGAAAGTTGTCGTAATCAGCATGCTTGCGGCCAGTTTTGTAAACCACAATGAAATCATATTCCTGTAGTCGAAGACCCCACCACTCCGCTCACCCACACTGATCGCAAATATCAATGAGCCAGCCCAGGTAAGAGTTGTCTGTGACATTTGTGAAGGTATGCCCAAGAGATGAGAGCGAAGTCGTTGTGTGGCAAAAATAGCTTCGAGGAACACTTGTTCCGTGACTGTGTAGCTGCGATGTGGCTTACGGAGGTTGCGGGTTAGATAAGCAATACCATGCTCTCCGTCACAGCGAAGCTGAACAAGGGCTGCCCCCAGACCACCTCCACTAGCACTTGTGTGCAGTTCCGTTGCGTATTCAGGATCGAAATTACGGAGGACCCGCTCTGACGTCCAGAGATGGTTCAGGCGGGAAAAAGTGGTGTCACTGTCAGAGTTTCATTTCAAAGAGACGTTGTCCCGCATAAGGCATTCTCCGCCCGAGGCTTTGTCTGCAAATACTGGCAGGGAGAAAACGACGAAAGTAGGTAAAAAGTCCTAAAAAACTGCGGAGTTCGAGCAAGTAACTAGTCTCGTCCAGGACCAGCTAAAGACCATATCCGCTAAGCTAGGACAACTTGGGAGTCAAGTGGTGCAGCTGTCGGGAAAAATGCAGATCACTCAAACCAGAATCGAGCGCCTAGAACTTCAACACTCGGCAAGTAGTGGCCGTCACTCAAGAAGGGACAAACCGTACCTCCGCCCAGGACAGACAGGCACGACGGCCGAAGCTACACCACCAATAATGAAGATTAACTCCAGACAGAGTCCGCAATCCCCTCTACTAATCTGGCAGTGTAATTGCCGAAGCTTTAGATTGAAGAAGGGTGACTTAAAACAATATATTGCTAATCAATCTCATCCCCCCGATGTAATGGCTGTGCAAGAAACGGCCCAGCCCGCAAAAAGTCCCGGATACGCAACCCACATCACTAATAACGGATTAGATGTCTTCACCCTAAAAGGAAAGATATCATGGCTGTTCAACACCCATTGACAACAAACACTCACGGTAACATTCAAACTCAACTAGTGCCTCAAAAAACGAAAAGAGGTCGAAGCATTTTTGTCCTCAACGTTTATTGCCGGCCTAAAAACAAACCCCAGGACTGGCGGATATCATTCGACAGGCAAAACGAATAGCGGGCTCTAATTCTTTTGTCATCGCAAGGGACCTAAACGCCACACACCAGGCCTGGGGTTACACTTACAAACCAAACAAGGAAGAGAGCTCTCCAACATTATTGACCAAGAGAGCCTCACCCGCGTCACAGACCCATGCATGCCAACCAGAATCGGCACTAGCACAACGAGAGATACCTGTCCGGATCTTACCTTAACAGCAAACGTCTTCAACGTTAATGGGAGGAATTGCGAAGAAAGTTTAGGCAGTGATCACATGATCCTCAAGACGAAAGTTTATGGCCCGTCGTACTACGGAAATTAGGAGAAGCAAAACTTACGACCTGGGACGCGATAAGAAAAAACAGAAGTGAAGACCCGGCCACCACACTAGAAGACATAAATGCATTGACCCAAGACCTCTGCAACGACATTTCACAAAGCACGAGAAAAATTCAAATTTCCAATCAAACACCGGCAGTGGACAATGACTTGCTTCACATCTAGGAAGCCCGGCGCAGCTTACTGCTGAAATGGAGGAAGCAGAGGCACAGCAAAAAGGTCCGCTTACGAATTGCCAAACTCAACGCAGAGGTGGCTTAGTATGCGGCGCAGCCTTGCCACCAAAACTGGCTACATATATGTGACACCCTAAACAGAAGACTCAGCACTTCGAAGTCATGGCACATTCTTAGATATCTGATAGACCCTACTAAGAGCAAGGGAGAAACTAGCAAGACAATGCAGACTTTAATTACACCAGTACCAAGGGTTCGGAGAGGACCTCAAGTGTGCCCTCAAGAACAGGTATTTCCCAGACAGACCCAAGGAAGTTTTACCATCATACAGTGGGCCACCGAATGCCACCCTTGATCATCCAATCACACAGGTTTAGGTGCGGGCGGCCCTGGCAAACCTCGATGACGCCTCCATCGTTGCTCTGGCCTCCTACATGAACAATTGCTGGATGACCAGCATTCTCCCGAGTTCATGGAAGGAGGCAGAAGTGAAATTCCTACCCAAACGGGGCAAGACGCCAGGCGTCGACAACCTCCGCCCGATTTCCCTCACCTCCTGCTTCGGAAAAGTCATGGAACACGTCGTTCTATACAGGTTGCAAAGGCCCTGAAAAACTACCGACCAAATGACACACACCATATTCGGATTTCGTCCGCACTTATTCACGCAAGACATCCTACTTCAACTGAAAGGTGACATCTTTGAAGCAGCCAGTAGGACCACGCCGAAGGCCATCCTCACATTACACCTCAAGGGGGCCTTCCACAAGATGGCTCACAGCGCGATTTTGAAGAACCTCAATGACCTCAGCTGCGGAGAAAGAATTTACGAATACGTCCGTTGTTTTCTCACAGACCGAAAAGGTGTCATCAAGATGAGAGACCTACAATCCGAAGTTTTCTCATGTGCAAGTAGGGTACGCCGCAAGGCGCGGTTCTGTCCCCTATACTGTTTAACATCGCCCTGATTAACCTCCCGAAAGAACTTAACAAAATTCTAGACATTATGCACGGCATTTACGCCGGCGATATAACTGTGTGAGTTGGTAAGGGATCCCTGGGAACCATGCAGGACAGCCTCAAATAGGCTGCAGACGCTGTCCATACATACGCTAAGCAATGCGGCCTCACCTGCGTGCCTCACAAATCGGTGCTTCTCTTGGTTCAAAAACGCCACCGGGATCCCACCACGGACATTCATGTCTTGTTGTATGGCATCATGATTTCCCCAACTCGAAGCATCAAAATTCTGGGAATGACCCACGAGGAAAATAGTAGAATTACGCAACTAATCCGGAAATTGGACTCGTAAACGGCTCAGATCGTCACGATGCTACGCCGCATTGCCAGCCAAACACACAGAATGGAGGAACATGACATGCTGAGCCTTGTTCAAGCTTTTGTAATTTCAAGAATTACGTACGTCGCTCCCTACGCCACCCTCCTGGCCGCAGAAAGGTGGTCGATCGACACCAATATTTGAAAGGCCTTTAAACAAGCCCTCGGACTTACGACAAGTACTCCTTCGTCTAGTTTGATGGCGCTAGGGGTGCACAATACCCTAGATAAGCTTACAGAGGCGCATCTGAACAACCTGAAAGCACGACTAAGCACTACCCCGACAGGCCGGCAAGTACTTATAATCCTGGGATACGCCTCTTTAATGGAAATTGAGACTGCCGCAGATATTCCACCGGAAATGTTGTCGAAACCAAAAATTTCTCCCCTGCCAAGAAATATGACCCTTCAACACCAAGATGGCAGAAGAACGGCCAGGGCACAAACCCTTGAAAGGCTGTACGGTCAATCAAAAACAACAGTATTCACAGACGCAGCGGACTACGCACGTGCAAATATAAAAACATCGGTTGTCGCCACCCCCACTGGTCTTAATAACCTTCTCCAGGCTACCATCCTCGAAGCGGAAGAAGCGGCGCTCGCATTAGCCATGACCCAGACCGAAGCCCAGAATAATATTACAGACTCGCAAGCGGCGTGCCGGATTTACATCGCCGGAAGGATTTCCACGAAAGCCATACGCATCCTAGTCCAAACCCTCCTGAAAGAACAATCAAAATCATTTGGACGCCTGCCCACTCATCCCTTCGCGGCAATGCAGCGGCACACGCTCAAGCCCGAGATCTTGGTCGCCGAGCACTGCAAGAGGGCGATGAGAGGACCAGACACTCACTTATTACATACAAAGACATCACCCAACACTACATGCTCACACGACGCACCTTCCCGCCAACGGCAGAAAAATTAACAAAATAACAACAAGTCACCCTCAGACAACGTCAAACAAACACATTTCCACATCCCACACGGCTACACGCCATCCACCCCACATTATACTACCTCCTGTACAGTCACTGCGGCAGCCTAGGAACGCTCTTCCATATGGTTTGGGCATGCCCTTAAAACCCACACCTTGAACCAATTCTCAATCCTACATACGAGCAGTGGGAGAATGAACTTGCCAGCTCGGACCTAAGTAAGCAGCTTCGGCTTGCTGAAAGGGCGAAGACGGCCGGCAGCGCCAACGCAGTCGTGGACTGAGGACCCCGCCCCCTTGCAAGCTCGATCGCAGTGTTCAATAAAGTTTTCTCGTCATCCTCCTGCTCCTCCTCCTTGAATAAGCACGGTTCGTTAAAGCAGCTCACGTTTCGAATCTTTCGTGGATGTGGGCGGACGCCCTCCTTTTCGTCAACAAGCCCGAGCACAAGTGTTTGCATTTCTCCAAATTGTCATTCATTGTTATATAGTTCAACGCAGTGGCCAAGCGCGCATTGTGCTCACGAAATGTGCGACCAAAAATAACGATATTATCAACTCAGCACTTGCATACTTCCCATTTAAGTCACCGAAGTACAGTGTTCATGAGGGGCTCATACGTGGAAGGAGCGTTAAAGTCTAAAGGGTATTACAATAAATGCGAAAAGAAAGTCCATCAGCCGTGACAAAGAATGACTTTTCTTTATCTTCCGGGTTCAAAGGAACTTGCCAGTAGTCCAATTGTAAGCCCATGTTGGAAGGTACGAACACGAACGACGAATAGGTATTACATCGTCTATACGAGGCAGGGAATATACGTAGTCCTAGGTAGTTCTCATAAGGCGCCTGCAGTAGACAGAAAAGCGCCATCACCCGTCTTGCGGTTTAGCCATAATCACCGCAATTAAGAAGGACTTGAGGATTTCCTAATCACGCCTATCAGCAATATCCTGTGGACTGGGTTACTGGTTTGTTAATAACTGGGCGCTTCGAAGGAGAGATACCGTATAGCTTCTGTGTTATGGGCCGGGCTCTTCCAGTGTGAAGTAAATGGTGGGTCCGTTTTGTCGGTAGAGGCGAAAGTTGATGATCAGTGTTCATTGAATGGTGGGTCCGAGCGGACTGTACAGACGACAGTTAAGGTTGGGGGAACAATGAAACACCCCCCCCCCTACTACGTAAGCACCTCTAGCAATGCGCGACGTTTCTATGGGCTAAGGAATTCAGTTTTCATGCACTGCAACTTGACAAGGCCCAACGGGAAATAATTCGAAGAAGGATGCAGAGCTTCTTACAAAACTGCCGCTGAAAACGATGCGTGTTCAGAGAAATCGGAGTTTACGCCACAGGGAAACACGGTGGGCTCAGCAATGAAATTAATGGTCTACAATGAGGTGTGCCTAAGGACAGCATAGACAACTGACTGTGGCACCAGAATGTCTCATCTGGGACAGCTCAGAATACCTCGTTCGATCGCGGCTTTAAAGTCACGTACGCAGTCATCATCATCATCACATCAGCCTCTCTACGCCCACTACAGGGCAAAGGCCTCTCCAATGGATCTCCAATTATCCTGCTCATATGGTAACTGCGAGCAATTTATCCCCGGAAATTCTTGACCTATTCTGCGCAACTAACTTTCGGCTGCCCAGTCCACGCTTGGCTTCTCTAGGGATCCACACTGTCACCCTTAGTGACCGGTTATCTTGTCTTCGATTTACACGCCCACCCTAGGTACATTTCTTCATAATTTCTACTAATATGTCCTTAACACGTGTTTGTCCCCTGATCTACTCCGCTCTCTTCTTGACCCTTAATGTTACACCTGTCGTCTTCCATTACATTGCTCGCCGAGTTGTCCTCAATTTAAGTTGAACCCTCTTAGTGTGCGTCCACGTTTCTACCCGTGAGTACCGGCAAGGTGCAGCTGTCAAACACATTCTTCTTCAGGGACAAGGGTAGGCTGCCTTTTATTATCTGAGAATGCCTGCCGAATTCACTCCATTACATTCTTATCCTTCTAATTATGTCTGCCTGATGTTTGAGTTCCGTTGTTACAACTTATATCCGGTGTCACGACTTATACTGTCACACAAGATATATTCGCTTACCAGTTCCACTGCCTCGCCACCTATCTCAAATCGCTGTGCTGTCCGGAGGTTTGATTATTGCTTTAGTTTAATGTAAATTATTATTCAGGCGTACGGTTCTAGGCTGTTTGTCCAGTGCGGTAAGCATGCTTTGCAAGTTGTCCCTCGATTTACTTAGCAAGGCAACGTCATCAGAAAATTTGAGGTTACTGAGGTATTTTCCATTAACCCTTACTGCCACCTGTCCCGAATCTAATGTTTTGAAAAGTTCTACTAAACATGCTGTGAGTTAAACTGGAGAGATTGTGTCGCCTTGTCTGACGCCAATGCTTATAGGGATTTTATTGCTCTCTATGTAAATATCTTCTAGTATTCTCCCATAATTCTAGTGTCCACCCTGGTTCCGTAATACCTGAATCTTGCTTGGGTTTCGACTGAGTCAAATGTTTTCTCATAATCTGTAAAGGATATATACAGGGGTTTTGTACAATCCGATAACCTCTCTATCATTCGATGGATCGTGTGAATATGGTAAGTTGTTGAACAGCTTTTAAAGAACCCTGCTTGTTTTATATGTTGAATAATGTCTAAGGTGGCAGAAGTACTGTTAATCGTTACGGTGGTAAGTACTTTGTAGACGACTGGCAGTAAGCTGATCGGCCTGTTTTTCTCAAGTCTTACATATCAGCTTTATTATGGATGCACTGTGATTGACGTACGTCAACCTCGGTGCAAAGAACTGAAACAAATGCGGCGGTATGTTAGTGTTACCGATTACCCAGAGGTCACAGTTATCTCAAGAAGAGTCTTTCTCATATGCAGGTAGCGTGTTTCCTTTACGTAAATTTCTCCGTCGACAGTCTACAGTGGCACCACACTGCTCGGAGAAATCCAGCCACAAAATAACATCGTGTGTACATTGCAGAAGCAGTGCAGATTCCGCAAATTGTGTTTCTCGGGTAAGTTGGTGCAATATAAATTACTAAATTTCCGCTCACTGGATATACAGAGGAAGGAAGGCAAACAATGCACAACTCACAATTATATATTTGCAGGACAAAAGATGCCCTAAATAGGCATCAAATATAAAGTAAAACCGTATAAGCCGATTGTAAAAGCGAGACAACACCAAAATACTAAGATCCAGCCTGCGGCATGCTGTCTAAAAAACAAAATTCATTGCCTAAAGATGACAATTACGGCTCATTGACTGACCCCCGCGAATTGTTTTAATGAAGTACTCTTCTGAGAACTGACGCGTCACAGTGTTACGGCATCTGTCAGTTATAAAAGTTTTTTAAGGCACGCCGGACAACAACAATCATGGCAATGAATGGGCAAGTGTGACCCAGTGCCGTTCTTGATTGGTAAATCGTGTTCTCTTGGGCGATAATGTGGGCAGCGTCCACTTTGCCCAATATATACCTTGTCGCATGTGAGTGGTATTCGGGAAGCAATACAAACTTTCCATCTCACGTACTTCATGGCGTGTTTCTTCTTGCATGGTATAGACTTTATTCCACTAATATGGCTGCACAAATCACCTAGCGTGCCGGGTGCATAAAACGCCATCGGCACCGATATTTCGTAGCAACCCGCTTGAGGTTGTGAGCTATTTTCTGGGAATGCGGTGCAATGTCAAGCCTTGTTTTCTTTTCGGCTCTGGCCTCAGGTTTCACCCCCTTAAGCTTCAATTTTTGAAGAAACGCCTCCGATACAGCCGACAGTAGCGAACCAGGGTACCCGGCATCAAATAGTCGGAAGACCTGCGCGTAAAAACTAGTTTGCATGCGATGGGTACAAGAGTTTACAATAGACGACTCAGAGCACATCAAGGCAATTGCACATTTTACAGCTTTTGAGTGAGCTGATTCCTAGGCCAGGAGCCCTTTGGTCGCACGGGGATAAAACATCCCACACACGTGTTTTTCTGCTAGCAGAAGTCAATGTCTGAAAGCCTGTTTTTATTTCGTGCGTAAACTTCAAGCCACCACCGAAATAACTAGAGGTCTTCAATACTTCTGCAAACACTTTATTAGTAACCAAGACCCTCCCGCGTTTATAACACATGAAGCAGTCGTCAATATAGCTAAAGATTTTTTGCACTACTCCATCGTAAAGTCACTTATTAAAAACCGTAAAAAAATTATTGACAGCACTGTCACCACGCATGAAGTGATACAGATTCCTTTTCTTCTGTATGTATAGCCTATCGTCATGCTTCACGACCATGGCGGACAGGTACAATCAAAGGAGGGACACAAAATTCTTAACAGAAATTCCCCCAGCATTCTGAAACGTTGCTGCGCCATTATCCTCAATACATCCTTGCACTCATCTCACTAATTCTTCATGTGGAACTGAAAAAAAACAAGACATCTATATCTGCAGTAAACAATGCACAAAAATGTATAAAGTCTATTATTTCTTGCAAATTACTGATGGCAAACGTATCATTGGTGGTCAGAGTTTTCAAATGCTTCTGTCGGTACCTGCTTAACACCCGTTGCCAACTTCCCTTTTCACTACCTACACATAGAAACGGAACCCTGCCTTTATAGGTTTTGGCAAAAACAAACATCGACAAGCAGGTCCCTTTACTTTCCCTAATGCATTTCAGTTCTAGAGTTTTACGTCTACACACTGCTGTGCACATTAGCTTCCGCGGTTTAAACTTCCCTGGGGTGATGTTGTTCTGCACCGGTGCTAAAGCCTTTTCCGAGAACATCCCCGTCGGCACAACCACAAATGCCCCATTTTTTCCGCATTAATAAGTTGTAACTGGTTGTTTCGGAAGTTCGCAAACACTATTCCCATGGACTCTGGTGACGGGGATGTTTGCTCGTACCGATCTGCCGCAGGGCATCTACTCTGTCCTAGAGACAACCCTCATGATTCTACTGTTTGGCTTTCGCAGCTAAGCACCTGCTCAGGGCCAGCATCTCGTGCGTTGGAATCTTCGGCTCAAGACTGTAGCTCCGCGGCATGGTGTGGAAGTTCAGCGGCACCAAGTAGATGCAGTATTGCAGCCCGCACGTCCTTGTCCGACTTCTTGGGAAGTTGATGGAGCATCCCGTGCCACCACAACTGGGCAGTCTTTGCAGCAAGTCTCCTGAACGTCCTTAAGTTGCTCTCCCATCGCCAATTGGGGTACTGGGTGAAACAGGGGACGCTTAGCCAGTCCTGCTAGAGCCGCACTTGTCTGCGGAACTCAGAACGTAGGGTCCAGCTAATCGGCTTGACATACCCAAAGGATGGCTTCACCGCACCAAACAGCAAAACTTCCTCTCGAACCAGCGCTTTCCGCATGCGTTCGAAACAGCATTCCATCCAGGTGGTGTGGCTCACTAACGCCAAGGACACTGCAATGATGATCGTGTGATAGAACAGAATTTATCACTCAATGACGGCACTGAGTGACACTAGCCTATTCATTGCCGTGTTTGTGGTTGCAAAAGAATACAAAATATATCATACAAAATACGAATACAAGAACTGAGATATTATAGAATTTTTAGCATCTGCATGATAAACATGAGCATGTATAATTTTTCACTAATGCATCAAAAACGTTCAAGTCGGCGTTTTCTGATGTGCGCGAACCCAAATTTAACGCATGCAGACTCATGAATGCAAACACCAGCTTTGTGAAAAAAAAACACGTAGTAATATTTTTCCTGTAAAGTGACATCGTTGAACATAATTTTCCTATGTTCATCATTTATACAGATACGCTGAGCATCGTTCGTACATTTTCACCCAGAAATTCATCGAAAACCACAATTGTTAGTCTTTCTTTCAAATATATTAGGTTAGCCTATTCCTCAAACTCAGAAATATGAGTGTGTTGGGTGCGAGCCCACAGTGCCTTTGCAGGAAATAAGGTGGCAGATAAAACGGCCGCGGGCCGCTGTACTAAGCAACAGTTGACATAAGAGTACCTTACACCAACGTCAAGTCGCACATTAGACAACACTTCGTAAAACGTGGCAATCAGACTGGAGTAAACTGACAGACAACTACACAAACAAAACCTCACTTAGGACTATAGGAGACAGATTCACACAACAGCAACACGGATGTTGCAATAGCTAGATTACTGATAGGCCATACACATGGGAGGAACTCCCACATGCCCACTGGATCATCAAGACCCTGTGCAGTCGGTGTGGAGAAGCCCTACGTACTCCACATACTTATTCAATGCGAAACACTCCAAATGCTTTTAAAAGAACTTTAGAGACAACACATTCCACCACATTGAGCCTAATTTTTAGAGGACATTCCTTAGTTTTTTGTAAAACGTGTATTGACTTTTTATTAAGAGTAAATATCTACACCTCATCCCGTCACAGCGCGCCACCGAGCGCAAACAATGCTCTTCAGGGCAAACAAGGCGGTTCTGAAACTGGGAACTGGGAAGGAAGATACAAGGAACAATGAATGCTTCGTGCACTGCTCTTAATTACATACTAAGCATGCGGTGATAGCCGTCCTTTCTAGCCGTGTGGCGTCGCCTTCTTGAAAGAAAACCACCCATGCATTTTCGATGTTACTTTGATTTGATTGTTGGGTTTACTCGTCGACGTAATGCGGGTGATGAGGCGCGCCGTTGTTGAGGGGTCTGGATTATTTTAACCACCTGGGAGTCTTTAAAAAGAGCCGAAATGCCGTAAATTCGGCAGTTTTTACTTTTCGCCTCCATAGAAAAGGCTGTTGCCGCAGGCCGGAAATGACCCCGTGTCTTCGTGCTCAGGAGCACAACGCCTTAGCCGGTGATCCATGGCGGAGGGTGTGTTTTTCGTGGTATTTTGAACTTTAGGACATGTTCCAACACCTAATAGCTGTGAACCAGAAAAATGTCACCGAGGCCAACAACTGAGATTAGGTGTACATTTGTCCTTGAAAGCTACGCAAACCTCTGTTACAAATACATTAAGACATTCATTTCCTGAAATAGCTGTCACCGCTAATGATGTAGCCTGCGCCATCATTCGCCTTTCCCCAAGCCTGTGGCCTGGATATGATGGTATCTTCACCAAACTACTGAAACTCACGTAGATAAATGATTGTTTTTCTACCTCTAATTTTTAGCAATCACTTCACTCAGGATTTACCCCACACAATTGGAGAATAGCAGATGTAACTTCAATTTTCCAATCATGTGATTACTCTAGTCCCCGTAATTAAAAACCAAATCTATTACGTCAGTTTGTTATAAGATACTAGAACACATACGGTATTCTCAAATAATGACGAACTTGTAGATAAATATCCTGCTCATGGAAAAGCAGCACTGTTTCAGGAGGAATAGATCCTGCCAGACACAACTATTTGAACTAATAGGTGACCTCCACACTTCTTTGCATTCTTCTTCTTACATCGATGCCATTTTTAAAGATATGTCTTAGGCTTTTAACCGCGTGCCAAATAAGCGATTACTGATTAAAATGCGCAATCCCTTGTAGTGCCTAAACACTACTCATTGAATTCAGGCATTTGAAATACCTGAACTCAGTCAGTCAAAATAAATACTTCCTTATGTACAAGCGTGCGCGTTGAATCGGGGGTACCACAAGGCTCTGTTTTTTAGCCCCTTGTTGTCCCTAATATTTTTAAACGATATATCTAACAGCATTGACTCACACATACGGCTGTTCACTGACGACTGTGTGGTTTATAGAACAATAGTTAATCCAAATAATGTGTGTCTTTAAAATCTCATCTAACTGAGTTAACAAATTGGTGTGGATGGCCAATTGAAACTGCTACGATAAAGACAAAATATGTAAAACCTTGGTATTGCCCTACCTTCAAAACTCAATTGGTACGATCATGTATGCGATATCGGTTTCGTCTCTTCGTGAACTCTGGCATCTTAGGCGGAAGCTACAATATGCTCCATTAAACACTCAGCTAATGGTGTACAATGCATCTGTTCGAGCGAAATTAGAATATGCTTCAGAGGTTTGGGGACCCTTTACTAAAAAAGACATTTCTCATTTAAAGAAGGGGAAGAATAAATACGTCCGATTAATTTACAAAAAATACCCCAGCCATGAGTCGCCATCTCTTCGGATCAACGAAACCAATATTCAAACGTTAAACGATCGCAGATGGGTCAGTCGGCTGATATTTCTGCATGATTGCTTGTCAAGCAAAACAAAAACACCTCTTCCCTGTAGCGTTAAACCACGTGTAACTAGGTCTACAAGACGCACTCGTGAATTGGTATTGACACCTAGTTTCGCGCGAAAAGATGTTTTAAAAACAGTTTTTCCCCGGGACTGTTACAGACTGGAATTCTTTACGTCTCGATGGACTAAAACAAAATAATTTGCTATAGCGTTACAGCGTAATTCTTTTATGAATTAATGCGTTCTTTCGTGTTGATCTTGTAATAAATGTGTATACGAAGCAGGGTACCATGAATTGTTTCGAATATATTTATTGCCCATGCTCCCTTTCGTACTCATTTCATTCCTATGTTTTGTATAAACTCCACCGGTCAATCCCCTATTAGATATATAACGCCTATTGATCAATCCCCTAATAGATATATAACGATTCATGCACAAGTTGAAACAGTTTCCTCATTCAAATATATAGGAGTTGTTCTTAATGCAAACCTGACTCGGAACTCTCACGTCGAATTTATGACTACCAACGCGCTGAAAAAAACCTGGCCTCTTAAAGCATCAACTACGGCAGACTAACTCTAAGACCAGGCTTCACGCTTATCCTTTGATAATTATACCACCATTAGACAATGTGGTTCGATAATATTACAGCCCCACTATCGTTATCTTACAAGAGTCCGTTCAAAATTAGGTTGGAAGGTTCATATTAATATTACACTCTCGGCATCATACCAGGCTGTCATACTTGCACACTCCGTATCACAGCCCCCAGCCATTTGCAGGCACTCACATTCGTCCAGCTCCACACGTTTCATCTCACTTTGATCATGCTCATAATGTTAACCCTACACTCGCTAAAAACAACGCTTATCAAAATTCCCCGCTTCTACTCAGCATCGCCGAATGGTATTCATTTCCATTCCACAAATATTGCAGCATTGCCTTCTGAACTGATAGTCAACTGAGGGTCCTTATCCTGTATATACCTCGCCAATGCCGTGAATCAGCATTTCGTGAATTCAGGAGCTCCGAATTCAACACCGCCGACTTCGGTTGAACTTGACTGTAAAAAATACATAAGCCAATACGTCACTGACTCGGTATTTATGGCACCAACGTCGGAAGCTGATACAGCTTCCGTTACCATGTCCTTTGACAGTAAGTGGGCGGTTGGTGAAGAGGGCATCAAACCTGAGCACATAAAGCTGTTTCTTTAGTTATCGCTGGTCAATTGACACACATATCTACTATTATCCTAACATTCGTAACTTCTCCAGATAGGATGAACATTGCGCGGGTAACACTAATTCACAAGGCCGGTAAACGCAGCGGCCTAAATACCCTAGGACCTATTTCTGCACTACCATTTTTTTTCTAAAATAATGTAAAGGGTCCTACATAGCCGCCTACAAATTTTTCTATCAGGCAAAGGCGTGATTTCTTACAAACAGTATGAATTTCAGAAGAACAAATCAACCGAAACGGCGTTTATAACAGTTAAAGAGCAAATGAACTTTGGCATATTTTTGTTATATTTTTGGCAACTCTTTGCATATTTCTCGATTTTAGGAAAGCCTTCTGTTCTATCAAGCGCAATATTTTGTTACATAAACTGGAAAAATATGGCATCTGGGGCCCTGCATTAGATCTTATCCGCAGCTATCTCGAAAGCCGATTTCAATTTCCGTGGTTACAAGGACAAGCTCCGACATCGTCGTATTAAATACGGAGTGCCACAAGCATCAATTGTTAGGCTCTTTGTTGTATATATTGTATATCAACGACCTAATTATTACACCTTTACGAGAGGACATCGTTTTGTATGTTTAGGATGCCAATTTATTTTCTTCGGAAGGGAACCTTCAACAGCTTGAAATTATCTCTAACAATGATCTTCTTCAGCTCAGTAAATGGCTTCATACAAAGAGACTCGCACTGAATACATGTACACATGTATTCAGTGTATGAATACTTTATGTATTCGTGTACACGTGTATAAATAAACTGAACACATGTTTTACCCCAAAAACGAAAACGGTAAGCTATGAAATACGGTTTCAGTATTGTGGTACAGCACTACAGCATGTCAATAGCCACTCATTCTTAGGCGTAGCATTCATCAAACACCTCTCCTCGACCAATCACTTGAACAATATTCGTGTAAAGGTAGCACGATCGGTGGGCATGCCACGCCGTCTTCATAGTTTTTGACCTGGTTGGTTTAGGGTGCAGTGATATTACTCTATTAAACACTCACATTTTACATATTGTTTGCTGTTAGCGGTATCGTTAACAATTGTGATATTGATAATATTTTTTTGTTGCAGCGCCGAGCCATTCACTTACTAATCCAGGGAAACAAATATATTACTTCGGGGAAGCTAAGGGTGCAATACAATACACCAGAAATGCAAAACCCCCTTTGTGGAAACTTTATGTGTTAGTTTTCAAGCATGTCTCCTTAAACTACCGTGTATACTTTTATAAATTCTTGAATAGAACTATTGGTTACGGGCTCCGTCACACATATGTTGTAGACAGGCCACGTACAAATTACGTCAGGCAGAAGATGGATTATTTGATAATAAAACTTTGCAATGAATACCCTGATGTTATTTCAATTGCCAAGAGTTGCAGGAGTTTTCGGTAATTCAAAAGTGCTGTTTGAGTCCTGTTTCGTTCTGCAAATTAGTTATCTATGATACAACTCTGTATGTTCCAGTAATTATATGTGCCATCTTTGTCCATGTGATTCCTTGTATTGGTTTATGTTGCCTTAGCTATTTCTTAGGAATGTGTGCTCTTTCTAATGAATATTATGACATGATTGCTATATATTGTTTTATTCTACGGGTATTGCAGTGAGATGTGTTTTTTTCTTATTTCTTCATACGTCTGAAGACTATTTGTATATTGTATGTTGTTTGTGCACTACAGCTAATTCTTTTGCAGCTCAAGCAGGGTGTAGCCTAGTCAGGAGGGTATACCTCCTTCGGCTTTGCCTCAGCGTCATTTCTGTATTGTACTGTCCAAATAGATCAATAAATACAAAAATACAAATACAAATATATAGCTATCTTCACTGAGACTTCACCATTTCAATCTGCACTATTAGACTTTCCTGAGAATCAATATTTATGATTGTAATAATATGTTCTCGGTTTCATATCTGTATTTTCGATCATGGGCGCTTCTTGTTCCTAAAAGAATTCTTTTTTCCCTCCTTAGTGTTGTAGTTACTATCGTTCACGTGGCTGATTTTATGAACTGTTTTGTCAAGAACTGCTTTTTTCTGTGTATAGTTTAGTGCACCCTTTGTGATGCCCATGGGCCCTTGGGGTATATATAAAAATAAATAAATAAATAAATCGTAAGTAAATAAATAAACAAAACAAAAAATAAATAGGTAAATAAATAAATAACCAAATAATAATTAAATAAACACAATGAATCGCCCGACGGAGCTTGCCGATCTTTCTACCGCAACTGCTTCGCTTTTAACAAGGAAACAGAAAAATGCGTTTTCGCTATCGTTTAAGATTTAAACACGCCTTTGGCCACCAGTACGCAGCAAGGTGAGCATGCAAAAACAACAGGCTTCTGAGACCGGTTTTCGCGTATAAGGGTGCTGCGAAGATTAAGGCCACCAAGAATTGTTTTACACATCTTATAGACCAGCGGGTGCATGCCCTGCGTCCTACTAAGCAAGGTTCCATCCAGAACACGTTTGCATTTTCTGTATTGTTTATGAATTTAGGACGTCTTTGAGCTTCAATAAGCTGGCGGGTACAAAGAAAACGCTACCACCGCCGCAATCCAGGGATCAACAAAGGCTCCGTGATTTGATATTACACTTAATATTGAACAGGCAGTTTTGGCTGCTTTGACTAGTTGGTTGACGTGGCTTTCTAGTGAGAAAACCATAACGGGAATTTTTGTTACCGTTTTTGATCTACAAGTTGTAGTGTCCGGCAATTACCGGGTGGGCCACCAATGGGCAAAGCACTTGTTCAGATACGTTTTGTCATAATCATACAGTTACCATGAAGTTGTACACTATTATAAACTACCATGGCCTGTAAATATTCGGGCTCTATTCAGAGGCTGGTGATAATTAAAAAAAGTTGGAGTTCGTGTTTTATTGGAAATCTCGCAAAAGAAAGTGCAACCAGATCGTGTTCAAAAATGACTACTCAACCATAGGAAGTGTTATCTCGGTAAATATGAAGCGTACTGATCACTCACAGTTTTATGACAAATAACATGGCCTTCTACGTGGAGAAGCCTGGTTGTAGAAAATCCCAACAAATCACGAGAGTTGCTTATAAATTTAAATAAGAAAGATAACGCATAAACATATGGTCTTTCTTAATAGAATTATACTAGGCATGGGCATTTCCCAGTCCATCAGGCAGCTGATTAAGCATAAGGAATGATGGCTACCGCCACACACATTTTTAAATGCGTGCTGGTAATATTATTAACTCGTTTGCTTTAGAAAATAAGAAATACACGTATTTGACGGTTATGAAGCAGTTTCTTGTAGTGACAATTAGGGCACAAAAGAAACAAGTTTCACGTTATGGCAAAACACAAATGAACCGTAATATTTTTGGCCCTATAAGTCTTATTAGGTAAGGCAACGAAGGGTCCGATTCCAGGCATGTGAGCTATTGTAGCTGACCTGTTGTAGACCAGGACGTCGCATGCTTCTGTTTTTGTATGGCATTGATGATCACGGATATTGAGAGTCAATACCCGAAACACATCGGCATTACGTTTGCGGTTCACGCAAAGAAATTCCCTGTTTTCAGTGTATGTTCTGCGTTTAATGCATACAAATAGCGTTCTAGGCTAAAAACAGCCCCCTGAAGTTTTGACTGCATGGCTTCCTTGCCATCGTAGACGGCCGCTTCTGCCCAGATGACAATATCGTTTGCGTACATGGGTGAATGAAGCTGAAATGTCCTTTTAAAGCTGCCGGGCTAGAGGATTCATAGTACGATTGAATAGCAACCGCCCGGACATGAAGCATTTTGGGACTCCCCGTTCTTGGTAGTAAATGGTGACTTCATGGCCTGGGGAGTTGAGTTGTATAGGGCGATGTTGCAGAAAATGGCGGATCCAGGTTTTTGTCGTGGCACTGGGAAAAGTGCGGACACCTTGTGTAAATTTTTATTTTGTCTAACATTTTCAAAAGTGTTGGGTGTGTTTTCAGCTAGGCCGTAGCCTGGGTTGCATTTTGTGAATTGGCGGTTCATGACTCGCGGAAGAGGCCAAAGGAAGTCATGCGTTCCGAGACTCCAGCGGATGAAAAATACAATTTATTACAAACACGATCAAGGCAAATTCGGCATAAACGATTTACATTCTTTTTAAATGGGCCTATCCCCGTACCTCCTGTACTCCGAAATGCACCCTTTGTGTGGAATTTGTTGGGTCCAACCTTTACCATGTTATCTAAACCTTCGCAAACGGTCGTTCGGAACATTCAACTGTACATTCCATTCCATGTGAAGAACAGGACTATATTGGGCAAGTTCGGGCTTACTCTTTTCATTAAATGCGGTTGTAGAATTCTCTCTCCAGACTTGTCTCTATAAAGCTGCTTGATTCGTGATTTACAAAGCGCTGTTTGGGTCAGTGATTCTGTAACTAGTGGCGAACTGACCTTTCATTGTGACAAGAAGTAGAATGTGGTTTTTAATAATTCATTTTCATTCTCCTTCTCTTTCTCCTCTCTCACCCATCCCCTTCGAGGCAGTATGACCTCCATATATAGGAAGTCCCTCAATTATTGAGACTTAGTGCACAGTGTATGCTGCCCTAACCACACTTACCATGAAAGGTTTTCTTCACCTCCTAAATAGGCGACACTTCAGTTTATGATGGAAAATATTTATTATTAGAATCAAGCTGAAGAGTTGTGCACTGTTAAAACTACAAAAACGCACATAGTAGAAGTTCGAGACGAATCAGTTTTCTAAATTTAGGCTACGAATTCTGGTGCTCCAGCATATCAGCACAGGAACGAGGAGGACTGAAGTTCACTTTACTGAATTATAATTGTCCAAAGTCATGAAATTAATAAAGTAACTGGCCACCTTGAAGGTCAGCCAATTTTGAAATTCAATCATGCCTTTTGTATTCACACCAACCAGCCCTTAAATCTGGCCCAGTGTTGCTAGAATTTCTCTCAAAACTTACAAAACCGTTTTTTAAAGTACAAACATCTGTTACATTAGAAACGCGTTTCGATATATTTCACAGACATTTCGAAACGTTTAACGGCAGAGAATTGAGCACATGGTTTCGCTGGCCATGGAAAGAAAAAATGTCAAGAAAATACCCAGCGCCAGTGGCCATCGGTCTTGTGAAGCGCGCCCGGCATCGTCCAAACACGCGCGTGGACTTCGGCCACGTGAGGGTCTCATAAAAAACAACATACGTAGCGAAGGCAATACTGGGGCTCCTCGATTTACAGTCTTTCACTCACCGCGGACTCCCCGAGAAGCAGTCCGGAATTCGATTTACCCATGTACCCCAATGACTTGGGGGAATTCTCGGACTATCGGCTCACTACCCACGACGAGTCCGAGACTGTAAATTGAAGAGCCCCACTGAATCCACGGGACCGTGCGTATCGTAAGGAGCGCCTGGCCTTGTCCAGGCTTCTGAGTGGGCCATGCGCGACGTGACCGACTGATTAAAAAAATTAAGGAAGCGCATACTAAAGCTTAAGACTTGAAGGTAGCGAAGCTGTGCGCAACCTTCACGGCCATCAGGAAGTTTTAGGTCCGCAATTAAAGCCAATTTTCTCCTTCTTCGCTTCCGCAACGACCTTTACTCCATCTATATTGCTGTAGGTGTGAGCTTGTTTAATGTTTTTGCATGTGAATACCATTGGATATAACTTTTGTGGAGCGTACGCAATAACGTGTATTTCTCCTTCCGAGCTGTGTTGTCATGATCAAGGCGAACGCAGGAGTTTTTTTGCTATTCTTCGTTAATCTTCCCAAGATGCCTTACTTGACAAACGTGCGCCGGGAAGGCTGGGCTGTCGCGCAATCTTGTCCAATTTTCCGAAGCGGGAATGCTTTGCTTTACAAACATGTGCAGGGGACAGTGCGCGGTCGTCGCAAAGCACGCACTCAGCAGCGCGAAATTTTTTGTGCTTTTGTTAACTGCCGGGAAGTCGCCGCGAGGCCCGCGGTCACCGGTGCGTCGTCGGCAATTTGTGGATATTTTTATTGATGACACAGAAAATTATTATTTGCTAAACGGCTTCGCTGTTACGAAAAGACACAACACCGTGTGCATACCAGCGTGCGCCTTTTTAGGAGCATCTGGTATTATCAAAATTCCCCTTAAAGAAAACTCTGCCCCGTGTACGTGGAGTGGTTCTCGCGTGCTGTTCTATTCGCCCGTTCACGTACGCTGGCGTAGGAAGTGGGGAGCACCGAACAGCTTCCCTTACAGACGCTGAGATCGTGAAGCTGGTTCCTGCAGGTGCGAGCGCTTTCAAACACGTTGACTTTGTGAATGTTGCTCAAGCCAGCAGACGAAATGATCAAGGCTTGCCACTTATCAGCAACTTCGGAAATTCCTGTCAGGTGCAACAGCCGGGTATCCGCAAAGGGAGAGGGCCGCTCCTTACCGGTTGCTCCACACTTGCACCCCTGGTGGAAGCTGCGACAATTTCTTAGTTGTGTTAGTAAAGGTGGCTGCCCAGTGTCGCCGGTGTTTTGTCAGGCTAGCTTTTGTGTTTCATTACGCAGGAGAATGTCCAAGTGACATGGTGGTTTAACTAAAATATTGCTATGACCCTGAAAGTTTCTTCAGGCATATGTTGAGTGTAAGGTATTTATTTCGGTCACAACATTCAAATTTCCGAAAAAAGCCTCATTCCTGAGTAAGATAACTCGCACATTCACTTACCAAACCTCTTGGTAACCTTACAAAACTACGTTTGTGCTGAGTTTGAATGCAGTGTATAGCAGAAATACCTATAACTAGCGTAACAATGCTGTGAGTATGTAATTATTGGTTGATTCTTCATCCCCTGGGTTACATTAAGGTGCTATTACCCATGCCCTCAAAGCCCTTTTGCACTCTTGTGTGTCTACGTAGTTTTAAAGATATTCAAGCTGGCTGCAGCTGGATTCGCCGGAGTGATTGCATGCGTAGTCTTATAAGCTTGTTGTTTAGATACACAATTCAAGTTATGTTGAAAAGGTTTTTCTGCATTTTCAAAACCATTTTGTTGCGGCGTCAGTAGTTGTACTTTAAGGTGTGGCTGCTGGTAGTGAACATTACTGAACTAAACTTTCATTTCACGTAATGCGTACAGTTTCTTTCACAGTTTCATTTACATTGTATTTCACGTGATGTTTACAGTCTTCCTCCCACAAACTCCGCCACAACCGCGCCATCCTGCGGCATCTATATTACTACATCACAGGACATGAACCTCGCATATATTAGAAATGTTTCGTCAATTGTCTAAGGAGTGCATGGGAAAAGCGCAACGGATGCAATGGTGGGTGTTTCCTCGCTCCTTTTATTATTTTGTGGGCACTGTGTTTTCTTTTGGACATTATCTCCGCTTCTCACAGCTATAGAGAAAATGTTTGTGTACTGTGGAACCACGCAACACATAAGACTGTTATTTATTTCAGTCATTGGTGCAGGCAAGTTGCCATATTTAAATAAAATTTTCGCACATTGCTCTGACTTGTAGAACATGCACCTTGTTAGCAGATTAATTGAAGTAATTGCCAACACATTGACACATCTTTAAATTGTACAGTAAAGCAAAATGTTTGGTTCAAGTGATAAAAACGAACATTAAAAGTGGTTAATGTTAGCCCGCATTTTTATGAGCGTTTTGACGCATTGGCAGCGGAAACAAACATCGCGTGCTAAAACTTTTATTCGGGAATTGTTTGCATTATCAATGTACTTATAACCACTACCCGATGGCGGCATTCTTTATAAACCTAAATGTATTTCGTTCCCACGGAGAACCTACTTATTTTTCCAATAAAGAAATGTGCCTCGGTACACTTACCCGTTGTTGTACTTTACCTGTCCATCGATTAATACTCGGTTTGTCAGATGTCTAACCCTAATACCCACTTTACATCATCTGCAGTCTGCACGTTTTCCGCTTACGAAGTCAGTACCTTTTATGGCGTTTTTGGAATATCCCTTTTTGTGGAATCATTGGGCTCGTCTTCGTTGCTTGTGATTTAACTTTCAAAACTCGTACAATGAAGTCATCGAGCCAAAAAATATTTACCGTTCATTATTATACTTCCCTATGTTAGAGACGTTACTTGAAGTCTCTACTTCAAGGCACCTGCCGTATAAGCAAAGTACTATAATATTTCGAAGCCCACACTGTAAACCTTTAAGAAATTTTATTAGTTCAATTCTCTATTTAGTAAACCTGATTAGCAGCTTTAGAAATCTCAGTTGTGTATTCGCAACTAACCACTGATATTCATCGCATTTTTTTCAATGGTTTTTGACTGCGAAGCTGTTCACCAAATGGTTAGTTCGTGGTGTCCGCAGTTACCCATACAAAAAAAATTGCCTAACGTACGCGAGCCCATTCTTTGGGGCGAACTACCGGCAGTTAAAAAAAGCCAGAAAAATGCAAGAGACACCGTGACCACACAGCGTCCCCGGACCATGTCTGTCAAGTCAGGACTCCCACTAAAACATTGACAAATATGAAAAAAACTGGCAGCATCTCCACTTTGCGGATGGTCGCGCGGGTGCGGAGGACGGGGACTCGAAATGACATCCATGTGACGCCCCGAGTGACATCCAATTTGCACCCCGACCGTCATTCAATTTGAGCCGTGAGTTTCACCTTGAGTATTCCCTAACTGAAACTGAAACTCAAGGCTGAAATCGAATTTCCCTTCATTTTCTCTTGATGGTGGTGTGCGCACAGATGTACGCGGACGGCCATTAGGAGATCCTAAGGAACTCCGCAAGTTAAAGGGGAGGGTGTAAGCCGTTTGACTCTCGGGTACTAACTCACGGTCCTAGCCCAATGAATAAGACAACTGATACTAACTCTGTCTGCTCTACCAACACCGGCTCCAATTCTGCCGGTGGCTGTGTGATGTTTTGCGATTCCAAATGCTATGCGCACGGGCGCGGGCGGATATTGTGTGGTTCTAAGGTAGTGCGCACCTAAAAAACAAGCGCTCGATGTTGTCGTGGCAACACTATCTCAGAACGCAGAAAATACGCGATAGCTGACGTCCTCTAAGGTTAAGCCATGTTAATATACCTTCCAAAAAATAAAAGATATCTGAAACTCATAGCCACAATGACTGTGTACAGAGGTAAACCGCAATCCATTACGTTTTATAAAGCGGCTTACAACTCCTTCTTACGAACTGCGGCTGCGGCAAACACTACAAAACGTGTCGTTCCGTGTGGACATTTTCGCAGTTTGTAGCTTCTTATCATGTTGAAGTGCCAATACTGTTCGCTGTCTTTTTGCTCTTTTTAAGTGCATTTTATGCACGTAGTTACATGAAATTAACATACAACGTGTGTAGCATTTCTAATTAAAAAAAACAGAAAAACAGCACAGGGAAGGCAAGTAAAACAAACCTAGGTACCTTCCGCGACAACGTAAAACCTTAAGCGCAATAGCCGGTGTTTGCGGGGCTGCTCCGGTGGTTTTGAATGGTAAAGGAGCTCGCTCGAAGAATTGTTTTACAGCGTTACCGGCAAAACAGACAATGGTAAACACTGTAGCCCTAATCGCTGAAGCCGTGTGTGCAAATCACAGAATAAGCAAATAGTTCACCCGGTTGGGGCTTCTACCAGTTCAAATAACAGAAAAATGTTCTGCTACAGTGGACAGGTAGATAGAAAGAAGGAAAGGCCATATAATAACGGCGCTCATTGAAACGCCTTATGAACAAACTGCAGCAACCACAAGCCTAACCGACCAAGCCGGCGATGTGTATTTCCCAATTAGGATGAAAATAATTAGCTTTGAATATGTTGAAGATTGTTTGAAAAGCTAAAGTTGACCTTCCAAAGCATCGAACAATGCGTTACCACGGTAGAAAAGCTCTAAATAGGTTCGTCGCCAAGTCGCAACCGCCATGCCCACCCGAGCTATGAGTACGGAGGAGATGCGGATTGGCACAAGGAACATCGCTAAATTTTTAGTACATCGCCAACCCCTGGGCGCACAAATAAGTATAACCACCTGCGGTGACCGCCCGATCAAGGGCTTCCTAGGCATGTAAGCGGCTATCATCTAAAATAATACGAAAATTGTGTTTCAACCAATGTCGCGGCCTTAAGACTTGCGGGCTTTAGCGAGCACACGGCTGCGTAACTTTCGCGCAGCCCTGCCAGAAAGGCGCAGGTGTTCAAATAGAGTTCAAATGACGAGCGAGGACGTTACTTCGCCGTCACCGGCAGTTTCGGCCAGCTCAGCTTCAAACTAGCCATGTAAGCCATCTTTTTAAACAGCCAGACGTCTGTTGCTCTGTCATTAGTAAGCTAGCGTGGGAGCTTTTTGCTTGAGAAATGTGCGTATAAAAAACACAAAACGAAAAACGCGGCTTTAGTATCGCTGAAGGCGTGAGCGACAAGGGCATGCGCGGGAAACGTTTCTCGCTGTCTCTTTTTTATACAAAAAACAGCGATGAAATCGGGACAAAAGATGGAGGTTACGAACACACACACACTTTTGCGTGTAGCCTCCTTCTTTCTCTCCCGTCTTGAGCGTTGTTTTTGTGAATACAAACAAACAAGCCGAAACACTCCCATTGGTTCTTGTTTTTTGCTTGGCTCTGTGACGTACTCATGCGGGTATGGAGTGCTGCCTGCTCCGGAAATAGCCCTCATCCCTGATGCCTACGAGGCTACATTGAAATGTTCAATCATGCTAGAAAGGCTTCTAGGAAGGCTAGAAAGGCTTCTGTTCCTTCTTCAGAGACAATTCCGGCTGCGTCGGTGTGGTAGACGGCAGCCATCTCCAGGAGTCACTGACCAACTCAAATCTTGGCCGTCAGTGCTCATATGCTGTAGACCTCCTGTACACCGCGGTGGTCAGCGCAGCATTACAGCAGAGGGTGATAATAATCTTACGCTCCGGACAGGCCACAATTGGAACTTCACCCTGGCAATGTTCAACCCGCGCACTCTCTCCAGCGAGGGCAGTTAGATATATTACTACTGGAGCTCTCGCATATTGCTGCGAGCTTAGAGGGTTAAAGCAAATTAGGACAGCAGAAGGCTTTATGAAGGTAACTAGCGGGTATTTTTTCTGCTACAGTGGACCTCAAGAGAAGATCGAACGCGGGGAAAGAGCAGGAAATGGGCAAAAGTTTTCCAGCGTTAGCTAGGCAGTCGGACTGTTGTTATAATACTAAACAAGCCATACAGCTTAAAGAGAGTAGAGGCCTTTGCGCCAATAACCAGCCATGATAATGAAGCCGTAGTCAGATTGTACGAGCATGTCTAATCAGTAGTGAAGAAGGCAATACCACATGAAAGATTTTACAATAAAGGTCGGTACGAAGTAAATGGAGAAAGGTAAGTGGGAAACTCCGGAACACAAAATCGCAGGAGTCTACGAGATACACTGCAGAGATTTGCAGAGAGAAATACCCTGACGTTGATTAACATATTGTTTTACAAACGAATTAATAAGAAATGGACATCGAAAGTCCCGATGGTACAACAAAACACCAAATTGACTTCGTTTTAAGCGACAACCCAGGTATTGTTCGAGACGTCGAGGTGCTAAGTAATATTCGGAGCAGCAAATAGGATAATTAAGTTTAAAATGAGGCTTATTCTCAAAAGCGAAAGCAGAAAACTCCTAAATCTAAGGACATCCATGCAGTCAGTCCGAGCCAGATTGTAGGAGTTTAAAAACACTCTTCAAAACACATTCATGCTTTTAGACGAGAACAATTAGGTCAGTCTAGACTGCCTAAATGACAACCTAACTACCGCAATCAGTGAATCAGCGGAAGAAGCTGTTCGAGAAGCAACATGGAGGGAAACGACGTTCTACAATAATGACTAAGTGTAGCTCTTCTTTCTATCAAGCCTGTACCTGACTACTCTTTGGTAGTATACAGTACCCCATTCATAACTGCATTTTTAGAATTTCTTTGGTCGGGGTATCTCACGTGTTCGAATGCAAAAGACTAGCCCGCAACTGTAAAAAACGTTTGATGAAAACGGCGTAGTTTGACCGCGGCGTATGTGTGCCTGAGTAAAAAAGGCATTTTTAAAGTAACGCCTAATATTTCATGCTTTGTTATTGCCCTAGTAACAATGTATTTACATGTTTTTTTTTTCAATACTACCAGACTAGGCAGCAGCACCTTTTTAATAGACTGAATACTAGTAAAATTTTACGGGCGGCATATACACAGTACCTCTCTCAAAAGCCCAAATAGCCCTAATAAGCTTCATAAAGTTAAGGGAAGTTACATTCATGCTAGTGGCTTATGGTACATCACTTCTGATAACACCTAAATTAAAAATGACAGCATCTTCCCTCCGTGAATGATGGCGACGGTACGGAGTATGGAGATTAAAAACGAAATGCAACTTGCGCCCCCAATGACATCCGATTTGCGTTCCGGCTGTCATTTGATTTCAGCTGTGATTTGCACCTTGAGTATTCCCCAAATGAATCTTTAGCTCACGGCTCAAACCAAATTTGGCTTGATTTTAGCATGATGGTGGTGTGCGCACGGGTGCACGCGGACGGACAGTGGGAGGTCTAAGGTACTCCGCACCGTTACAGACGAGGGAGTAAGCCATTTTTCTCTGGGGTACTAGCTTACCCTCGTAGCCCAATGGACAAGACGACTGACAGTAACGCGGTCTGTTCTACCAGACAGCAGGCTCGAATCCTGCCCGTCGCTGTGTGATTTTTTGCGATTGTAAATGGTATGCGAACGGAGGCGGACAGACATTAACGGTCCTAATTTACTCCGCACCTATTAACAGCGCTAGCTACACACAAGCATAATATCCGCCGCATCATACGTCTAATGCGCAGCCAACTACATTTTCGCTAGACCTGTTCCTGCGTTCCTGTTTACATATCCGTAAACGTCACATTAAAAAGAGTGATATGGCTAATCCGAAAACAAATAAAGAACATAAACTATAATTACACAATAAATTAGCAATTTTTGAGGCATATTTTGCTAATTATTGCATACCTATAATGCAAATATCTAACTCTATACGTCCTCTAAATAAAAAGGGAAAAGTAAGGCCTCAAGCAATTGGTATCTCACTGATAGTGTGGAAATATTAACGTCTCATTGCTGCTGATTCATTTGACAGAGATAATTTTCCGTCCATCTATACCCTTATGGCTATATATGAGAGTGTGTCAGTTTTCAATGGGATAGTTTTGCTATTACAACCAGTGTCGGTACACCGCGAGATTAATAAAGGTTAGTTGGTGTGTGAATAAACCTATGTTTGTGGCAGTCTTCCTGGCAGGTTTTTTGTACCCATCTCACTATGGCGGTATGAGAAGCAGATTGCAAAAAAATCATACAGATTCATCAAACAAACTTTGTGTTTGTTTAGTCATCATAATGTTTTGTAAGAACTGCAGATACGCTCAGAACCAAAATAATTACCGCAAAGCTGCGGCCGTTGCCCTAGGTATGAGCACATCGTACCTCACATGTGAAATGTGAAAGACCCAATACTGACGATTCCGCCAATACCTCTTTTTAAAGATTTGTTGTTGATTGTATTCGTAGACTTACATCTTTTATTTTCTTGTCACTTTTGGGCCAACGTTTTCTTTGTTGGTTGACATTTGTTATTGGCCGGTATTGTTGAGTCGCCGTATATAATCCTTGATTCAGTGCTATGTGTTAATTGCAGCCCTTTCTTCGCCTTCAACGAACGCAGTCGTCTGCGAACAGTAATGTTGCATTGTCTGTTTCCCCATAAATTGCTTGTACAAAATGCAATATCCAATGGATATTATCTTGCTCCGACAAAACATGTAATCACAACGCAGGTTCTCCTAGGCAAATATTAATACCAGAATACGCATTTGCAATGCAATGTCTTTACCAATATACAACAAACTTTATATACGCGTGTTTCTCTTCCAGAAAATGGTGGCAAGTGTCAAGAGTACTCATAACTCCCATAATTATGTTTAGGTTAATGCGTAAATGTGTAGTGCGTGAACAATACAGATTTATAAGTTTTCGCTGGTCGCCCTTCTTACTCGGTTGGCGCAATATTCTACTATGGAAATGGTTTGGATGCTTTTTTGTCGTCGTGTAAGATTTCAGGAAGTCTTGTGGAGGATACTTTGTGCGTGTGGGTTACGAAAACGCGACAAAAAGGGGTGTTTTAATTCAATGGCAACGCAATAATTGAGGGCTTCGTGAAAGTTGTTTTACTACATAACTACCCGACTGGGTTTTTCTATCTCTATATATCAACGGAGTCAGACCCTACCCAAATATATCAAATGCGTTTTTCTATGGTTTCGACTCTTCCTACTTTGACTAGCACTAGGTTTGTGAGAGAAGACTAAGGAAACATGGCGGCAACCGTCGTTAGAGATACAGATAAAAACAGCAATTGATGGCGGCGAAAATACATTTTACACGTTAGAAATTGCTTACGGTGCTTGTAGCACTTTCTACCCGGGCGCTTCGGCGTTCGTTTAAAAAAAAACAGTTTGGATGCCTGGCCTGTATGGGGTCATTTTACATGCGAAGCATCCGAAGCTCGGAGATGTGTCCCTACCTCCCTCATTGTCGTTCTCGTTGTCCGCCGTCCGCACTCTACTGCGCATGCGCGTCTCTTCAGCCCCGTCCGCGTTTGGGCTGATGTAATCGCTGTACACTATAAAAAGAAATATGCGCTCCCGGTTTTGATCCCACGAATCTCTGGCCGCAACGGGAGGTACGTGGGGCTCTCACCACTGCGCTACAAAACGAGACGGGAGCATGTGCTACGAACGCGCATTATGTCCTTCACTCATTCAAGCTACGTCAAGAAGCTACTGATATAACGAAGGCACGCGAAGCTGAACGTCGACGGAAACGACAAACTCAAGACTAATGGGAACGCCTGTCGACCCCATCGCTGCTTTGCATACTACTCATGTTTCCCCTACAGGAAGGTGTATCTTTTAGACGCCTTTGAGGGTCAACGCTAAGTCCCACCGGGCTCAGCCAAAGTGGTTCTAGCGGTACTCCCTATCACAGATACCCCAAGACATGATGAACATGCGAATGCCAAACACTTTTAAAATACCTAATCAGCAGACGGTGCTATTCGTTCTCTCTACGCGGTGGCGTCGCAATTACTAGGACAACCAGAAGATGCTTTTAGGGGTCCTTCAAAACTTAGACATATCATTTAGCGCAAGTACGCTGCGGAACCGGACAGCGGTAACGTGGTTTAGAGAGGTGTTCCCGATTTAAACCCCACCAATATTTTAGGTCTGGACAAAATGTGTTTAGAATAATTAGGTGGCAGGCGGTGGTATTCGCTTTTTGTTTTGCTGGTGGTTTCATTTTCTACTTCAAAAACAGTTTTGCTCCACTTTATTAATTATTTCGTAGTTATTTGTGATGCAGCAACAATTAGGCGTCTTCGATAGGCATGTCTTCGATAGGCAACATACGATGTCTTCGATAGGCAACATACGCGGCCTGTGGGCTAAAGAAAGTAAAAAAACGGCGTAAAGAAAGAGCAATAATTACGGGCTTCACCAATTCCTCTTTCGCTACACAATTAGCAGATGATGCTCCTTCGTCTTTCTATATGGGTGGCGTCTCGCTGTACTAATATAATATATATCACGCATTTCCGTCAAGGTTCGCGATTTTACGAAGTTTCGAAACCCCGATAAATTGTGCGAGCGGGTGAAGTAAATACGGCTAAGACTGGTGTCCGCAGCAAAGCCATTGCACAAATTATTAGCAGAGCTACGTAAATACTCGTCATTCTTCCTTGAGTAGAGCGGACAATTGGTCTACTGGGTAACTGTTCATCTTGGTATTGAAAGCGCTCACAAAACATGGACGAAGGTAGAAAGAAACAGACGACACAGCACGAACTGCCAAGTATTTCTTTATTGAAAAGAAGCACAAATGTATACCTACAGCGTCCCAAGTGGTGCGTTCATCCCGCCCAAGATAAAAGCCATGAAAACCGCTTTGACAAGGAATATAGATAATCTGGGTAATATAGATCACCCGACAGTATAAAGGAAGGGCACAAAAAGCGAAACTATCAGATATCGGAAATAGTACTAACGCACTGAGTAGCAACGATAAAAGTATTTTTCTCTGTTATAGAAAATTAGGGGTACTAACACATCTATCACCTGATCATTTTGTGAGAAAAGCTTGTAATATTTCTCTCTTACCTCTCGTTTTCCCCTTGCCGTGACAAAATTGTCGTATTGCAGATGATTAGTGAACCCCCAAGCCTTTTGCAGTGTTCCATAATTGGGAGCCGTGTTTTGTTTTTCACCGTCATTGTGTTCTTGCAAACAAATCCTTAGTCATCGCCTTCCTGGGAATCCTTCCTGCCTTTTGATCCTACCGTTTTGTTTGAAGTCTATGTTTGAAGAGTATAAAGAACAGTTTATCTTCAAACAACAGGTGTGTTCGTAGGGTTTAATGTTGCTCCTCTTCGTAGCGACATTTTTCCCGGAAGAGTTGACATTCATAGTGAAGAAAACTTGGGAGAGGTAGCCAGAAAAAGTTTTACATACGTCGACAATTTTCTGGTGTTTGTAGAGCCTTGTAGCCTCGCCTGAACGGTGACTCAGTTTTCGAGCCTTTTTAAACAGTATGGCTGCGGCATAAATTGCACAGTAGAGCTACCGTAGAAACGAAACTACAAGTTTTGGATTTGAATCTCCATTGAGAAGAAAAACATCTACGCTGTTCCTACTTCGCACGTTCAACGAAGCCTATTCTTAATTTCAGTTCCGAGCACTGAAAGATTGTTAAAAAGGGGTTTAGTGTTTCTTCTTTCCCGTCAGCCCCATAGAATCGTGCACAGAAAAAATATTCAGTAGTTTTCCAAGCTGAGAAGAAAGGCTAAACAGGTATTGGGTTTCCCTAACTGTCGTTCGGAAGAAAATTCTCAGGGAAACATATGGCGTGAAATCTGATTAGGAGGAAGAAGTATAAAAAAAGAAGTGTAAAACACATCCCGACATTCAGTATATCCACAAGGTGTCGCAAAAATGTATCTAACTTGTTATACCTTGATGCTGTTTTCTCTGCTAGAAACCAACTAACTAAGCTATGTGGAGAAATGGACAGAATGTCATCTTCCAGTGCAAAATTCCGAAGAAAGCAGCCATGCCAAGTGAAACATACCTCGCGCTGCGTGTGTTGTGCCAGGTGTGTTTTGTAGCTGACATCGTTATTGTGTGAAACAGGGCGATGTCTAAACACTCGTCTGCAAAAACACGAAAATGGTAAAAAATGAAAGCACTGCTCCCAACTGTGCGAGAACTGTACCGCGCATATGTGCTAACCCATCTTCTGCAATACGATATTTTTGTCAAGGCATTGGGAAAAAGCACTGGAGAGATTGTAGAGGCTTTTTGCACAAAAATATCACGAGATAGATGTGTTAGTACCCCCTCTATATTTATAACAGACAAAAATACTTTTATCTGTGCCACTCACTCTGGTGGTGCCATTTTTGATTTGTTATAGTTTCGCGTATTTGTGTCCTTCCCTTCTACTGTGGCCGGTATCCCAAATTGTGCACATTCCCTGTAAAAGGTGTTTTCATAATTTTTGTTTTCGGTCAGATAAACGCACCACGTGGTACACTGGTGGTGTATATACGCGTTTCGTTTCAATAAAAATAGTGGGAATTAGCTCGATGTAGTCTGTTTGTTTCCACGCTCCTCCCTTGTTTGTGAGCTCTTACGCCATTATCATTCTTACTTCAAGATTCCTCTGTGGAACAATCCACCTGAACCACTACCGCTGTAGCAGCATCGCCAAAGGCCACGGAGCAACGCTGTGGGCCTCACAGCGCGAGCCTCGTGGCGCGAACGGTACGTGCTACTAGGACACCGAACGTTCGGCCAGGCATCGCTGTCCCTGGCCTAGCAGCTGCTACCTTCTGTGTTAAATATATGTGTTCTTCTATGGCTTGGCGTTTTCTTTTTTTGGGCTGTGACACAATTTTGACATTGAACGTCAGACATGACTGACGACAATCAAAATGCTTTGCATGCCTAGCTAGGAGCTACCGCTGCAGATGCCAGCGTTCGAACATCCTGCATCGCGCATGGCAACGCGGCGGCACTTTCACAACGACTGCCCCAGTACCGGCCTGGGGACCCACATCTCTGGATTGCTCAGAGAAACAGCCGTTTTTCAACAGGCCAGGACAACGTCGCAGAGTCAAAATTGCAATCATCTCTTGTCTGCGCTGCAACCGGGATCGCATCCGAGGTTAACGACCTGATTGTTTCACCGCCGCTGACAGCCGCGTTTGGAACGCTAACGAGTGAACTCATCAAACGGACTACAATGTCGTAACCACTGCGGTTGCAGCTCCCGCAACCCGAAAAGTTCGGTGATTGCAAGCCCTGATGCGCCGCCTTTAACAGCTGCTTGGAGAAAAGGACACAACGTTTGATCAAGCCTTGCTTCCAGAACTTTTCCTTCACTGCTTGCTTCCTTCCACCCGCATGGTGCTGGCGACCGCGAACAGTTTATCCATGTTCTAGGTAGCCTGCTTTTCCGACTCCGTCATGGTTGTAGCAACTGCTGTTGAATGTTTCTTGTCAAACGTAACACTCGCTGAATGCTCTCGGCTGACGAAATCCGCGCCCACAACGCAGTCTTCGTCTGCACTACCGAGTCTGCACGAGCAATGGCACGGTGAGGTCACCAAGCTATCAGATATGATCGCGCTCTCCTTGCGCAACGCCAGCACTCTAACTTCTGAGGTTGCTCCTTCTGGCGACGCCATTAGCCGTCCCCACCAAGACAAGGCATATGCAGGTGCCACTGCAACTTTGCAGAAACACCGCAACCGGCCGCTATTGGTGTAAGTTACGAAGTAAGCCGCTAAGGTTTCTAAAAACAAAAGCACCGGCGGCTATTTTGTTTCGACAACAACGTGTTACTCACGTCATAGCATCCACTGCCGTTTTTCTCAAGCGCGCTTGAGTCACAGGCAACTTGCAATCATCCCAAAATACTTCCAAAGGCACTTACGGAGAGCAATCCCTGCCCCTCAACGTCACCCTCTGGATAACGTTCAGATTGTACGTTCTTATCGCTGATGTCACCTACCCAATTTTGTGCACAGACTTTCTGCGTTACCACAACTTGTTAGTTGACATGCAGTACATGCGCTTCATTGATGCTTGAACGCACCTCTCTGTGCTTTGTATAGCATACAAAGAACCGCTGTTGGCAGTAGCAAGCACTTCGTCGAAGTTTGTGTACGACAAACCACTTGAATTCCCATCCTTTCTGCTACCTGCAAATTCCTCCTGCCAGTCAGACTTGACGTTAGACAGCGCATTGTCAACAACTGGGCCATCTATTGACTTCCGAAATTGCCCGTTACCACCTGATCACTACAATATCTCTACTGGCGAGTTCGAACACATCCTTAGCTCGGAAACATTCGATCTAACGCATCCCCACTGCACATCGTGCCAATGCCGTCAAATCATTACCCTCTTCCGCACATCCCACTGTTCTCAACACCCGTGCGTGGGACAACGGCTTTTTTTAAGATAACATTTTAAAGGTCTACAATGAGAATCCTGTCCAGGCGGCGGGTATCCAAAAGGGGGAAATCATCACGCCATCCGTACATTTTGAGTTCGCGCGCGTGCCTTTCGGCCTTCGCAACGCTCAACTAACTTACAAATAGTTCATTGACACCATGACCCGAATATTACCTTTCTTCTTGCTTGTATTCAGTAACTTGCTTGTATTCAGTGCTCGCAGAACAACACATCCAGCACTTTCGATAACTCTTGAGCCGCCTTTCCGAATTCAGCTGTTTATCAGCAATGCGTACTGCGAGTTTGGCAATCACGAGCTCGACTTCATCGGTTACCGTGTAGACACGAATGACGTTAACACTTTATCTTGAAAAGTCAAACCATTCCAAGACGTTTCGCCACCATGTTCCATCCAGATATTCGAAGAGTTCTTTGGCCCCTAACAGACATGCTGAAGAGGAATAAACCGAAAGCATATCCCCCACTCGGTCTCCAGAAGCAATACCCGCTTTCATGAATATCAAGACCTAGGCAAGCTGTTCTTGTCCATTTCAAACCGGGAGTTCTGCTTTGCGCAATTACTGATGCATCTGACGAGTCCCTTGGAGCTGTCCTGCAACAGTTTGTGTGCAAAACTGCAGAACCTTAATTTCTTTTCTCTCAGGTTTTCATCAAAGAGTGACGGAACAGAACTTTTGGAAGAGATATCCTTGCAATGTACATAGCTGTAAATCAATTCCAGTACTTCTTGAAGTGTGGAGAGTTTCATATCAAGATGGGCGACAAACCTTTGACTTTCACATTCCGGTAGAATTCTACTAAATTTTCATCCTGTGAAACCCTCCCTTTGTCTTTCGCTGTAGAATTCCCAATGAACAGACGACACGTGCAAGAACAGCACAACGCTGTATAGGATACGCTCTCACGTGTCGACACTTCAATTTTGAGCTTACACAACTCGGCTGAAATCGACCTCACCGAACTTGTGGCAGCGCAGCAAGATAAAAGCAAAATTATATCGCTTAGCACATATCCGGGTTTCCAGAACCTTCCTGAAGTGGGAAATTCATCATGTGCTGTGCTGGTAATTTGCGATGTTTCCACGCCTGTCCTATGTAACCTCGTCCTAGAAAATTTCTGCGACATTGTTTTTAATGTCTTTACTTGACTATCGCACCTTGGAATACGAGCTACGCAACTCCTGTTGAAGCAGCGTTTGGTTTGCCCTGGTAGCAACATGGATGTCGGTGAATGGAGGGTCTGCTGGCTCCCATTCCAGCAGTGACAGGTTCGGCAGCACACAAAAGCCCATTTCCGCTCGTTTACCCCCCGCACACCAGCTGAGCGTTTCAACAATGTGAGCGTAGATATTTTGGTTCCCTTGACTCACCAAATGAGCACACGCACCTACTAACTCCGGGCGATCGTTTCCCGCGTTGACTTGAAAGGTTTCCTCTCCCCGATACTTGTAGTGAAACCATCGCCAACAAATTCATTGTGGTCCGGGTGTCCCGCTGTGATATCCCATCAACTATAACAACCAACCGAGGCCGCCAGTTTGAGTCGGCGCTCTTCAATATCCTGCTGACCCTTCTTGGCAATTCCCGTACTCGCACAACAGCATACCACACCCCTGCCACAGGGCTCGCTTAGCGTTTTCACCGATTCCTCAACACCGTACTGTGTGCACAACCGTACATTCCCAGTTTTTGACATCCATTCCATTGGCTCTGCTTTGTCTTCTGGCTACTTTGAGGCAGTTTATACACTATACGCCTGCAGTTGGTCCTTGGCGTGCCGCTTCGCACGCCTGGAGTTTTTCAATCCTTCGGATTCATCACCTTGCCCTCGCCAACTCAGACTATATTACCAAGCTGTAGATTTAGTTAACTCACTGAGTGGCGCCCGCACCAGGCTGCCAGCAGCCTGCGCATTGTCATGCGCTCATTGAGCTGGCGACGTCCCCGTACATTTTTGTTCACCGTGGCTAGGTGCAAAAGCCAATGCTGCCCCCTTACGGTAGACACTACCGCGTCATTCATTGCTCTCATATACATTTTCCCGGTGATTGGGATTGCAGACAGGTTCATGGCCTCAAACTATCCCTCATTAGGGAGCCGCTCTTTGCACCACCAGACGAATACCCATTGCTAACAGCGGCTTCCCTCACCAGCCACCCCAGTAGCAACAGCTCCCGATACCTGAAGTCCACTTTTAAGAGTATCCTTCCGGCTACCTCCACAGCCCCGAATATTGAGAGGCGGCCTCTTGTAGCCGCATTGACAAGGCTCACAGTGCAAACATCATGGCGCGAGCGGTCAGTGCTCCTAGGAACTCCGAGCGTTCGGCCAGGCATCGCCGCCAATGGGCCGGCAGCTACTGGTTTCTGCCCTAAATATCAGTGTTGTTTTGTGGCCCGGTGTTTTTATTGCCTCTTGCTGGCACACCATAACCTGCTCACCGCCAACTTTACCTCGACAACCTGCCAGTAGGAAGAACTCGGGAGAAATGGGACATCTTTTAAGAATCGCCCTTTGTTATTTATTTATTTATTGTGTACTCAATAATGACATAAAATACATCAGCCTGACAAAATAACGCATTGTGCGACTGACTCGCCGTACAAGACACACATAGAGCAGGCCGGGTTAAGACGTAGAGTGAATGTATTGAGAAGCCAGAACTTCGCTTCAATGTCGTAATAAATGTGGCACTGCTTTATTAGTTTCAAAAGTGTAATACACTTAGCAAGGTCTATATGAAGGTGATATACCTCAACACTAGCACTAAAGTGATCCACATTTTGGTTTAGAAAAATTATCCCATGTGCTTCGGCAACTTTTCTTTACCGGAACTGCCAGCTGCATTTGGATGTGAGACTGTCACACTTGAAGAAAATGTAAGGTAACCTAACTTCATAGAACAATTCCGGAAGAAAATTTTGATAAAAGGATCACTATTGGAATTTTCTGGTTGAAGCAGAAAGCAAAACTACGGCCAGCGTTATTCGCTCAGAGGGAAATATCAGTCGCAGCCGGACACACATTTTCTGAACAGTGCAGTTGGTGTTGATGAGCTATGGCGTTGGCTTCAGCGAACCTTGCGGCGCAAGCGTTATTTTAGAAAAGTTCAGTTTAACTGCCAGGAATTCTTTAAACTAGATAAGAACCATTGATGTACGACAAAAAGCATAGGCCTGCATCTATTGTACAAATTTCCCCAAAACAAATATGTTTTGCAATGACACAGTCTTTACAAGCACGGCCCGCTTTTCTTGAACGTTGCTAGTTCATATTCGAACAGCATCTAGTCTATTATTTATGGTTTTGTATAGAATTCCTCAATTGAAAAACAAAATTTTCGATTAAACTATTGAATTATAATTTCAAATGTAAGAACATGCTTTAGGTCACTTCCCTGATTTGTTCAGGATTGTAATTTTGCTCTGCAATAGGGAACGCCTACTGTAATGTCACAGAAACAGATAGTGATGCACATATTGCGAAAGTTGGTATGTCTTTATAAAGTATGGTTTTGTTGACATAAACAAGACACGATATAGGCAGATGAGGAAATGGAGGACCGCCGCTAGCAACCACACCCGCCACATATGGCAATTTTCAGAACAGAGCAGGTAAAAGATAACGAAGAGCCCAATATAGGGGGAAAATGCCTCAAGGCCATTAGCGGAGACAGCGAGTGCTGATTAATCGTTTTGTGCAGTCATATGCATGGTAGAGCAAAAGGAGAAGTGCGGCAAATAAACTCTGACTTCCACCCCACTGTCCACTCGTAATGTCGGATTGAGTGTACTTGTCAAATGTACAAAGGCCGGGTGCCGCCAGTTTCCGTGAAAGGGGGGTTGATTGCATAACCAATTTCAAAGAACCTGTGTAATATAACGTTCACCCTCCGGATGCAGTTTTGTGGCTCGTAAAACGTGTAGCACCGATCAGAATAACGGATTGGACACTACTATTGCCTGTGTACGCATGCGCATGGCGCAACCAGAACACGACTAAGCGTCACACTGGTGCGAAGGAGCGGCCCCGTAGGCATTAAAACGATGTATGTTCGCAACGCAAGTACGCGTGCACTCTAACCAACTTGGTGGCGATTGGTAAATCATGCCCTAAATATATTACACAGCTATAGTACACGCACATATCCTCACCGAGTGCACACAGTGAGCCTTGCAAATTCGTTTTTTGTTCGCACAATCTTCTGGGACGGTGTGGAAGATTGAAAATCTAGCTAAATTCTTACATTTCCCATCCGTGAGTGCAGTCCGGTAGTATTAAGCACGTTAAAAATAAAAGAGGGCCCAAATAGAACCCAGATAATCATAATATCCGACGCGCGAATGCAGATGAGCTTGCGGAAGTCAACGATTCAGGCACAACGGGGCATACCAGAGCAGAGGACGGAAGGCGCGAGCGGGAAAATGCAGTTTGTCAATTTGTACTGTGCCAACTAATACTCATTGCTTTAACACAATTATTCTAAAAGGGTAATAGTAGGACATTGATCGAGGAGGTCAATACGAGGATTATTGACCAAAGGCAAAGGAATAAATAAAGGCTACGCCAATTACGTTTACACTGCATAATTGCCAGCCACTGTTTGTGCACCTTCTATTCCAGGGGTGCCGTGTCGAACCAAAAACTGGATCTCTTACATATCTGGCTCCGGAAGGACTTTAAGACGCCTTCGAGTGCCAGTGAGATGTGCAAGGCAGCAAAATAAAATAAAGGTGACATCGACGTCGTCCCTCAAAACCATGGCACCAAATGCTGGCTCTGAAATCGCTTTGATATTACCTACAAAACAGACGGTGTTTGCCGCACTTTGTATCCTGCAGAGAGATGTCGCTTCTGAACAAGAAAATCGTATGGATGCAGTTTTCTCACAGCTGATGATTTAATGACGCCTTCGAGCAAACGTAAGATGGTCCCAGAAAAAAAAAAACACTGCAAAACCATCGTCTTTCGCGAAGGCTGGCACAACGTTTTACACAAAATCGTCGTATCGAATTCGTGCTGTCAAGGCGGTTTGACTACAAAACTGTAAATGACACTAACAACAATTACCCAGGCAGAGTTATTTGATATCACGGACTTGGATAGACAAAAAGTGAAGCCAGAAACGCCGGCAGCCTGTACGTGGGTTTCTTGGGACGGCGCCCGAACTCAGCTCGGCGGCCGAAAAAAACGGGGAGGAGCGTCAGGCGAAGTGTGTTGAGGAGGGCGGAAGGGGTGTCTATGGCGTCATCTCTCTCCCTGCCTCACCCATCGCTCTTGTTTCATGCCTCGTACACTGGCACTTTAAGCAGACGCTGTTCAGTTCGGCGGTAATCAAGACAACGTAAACGCCGTCACCCTACATTATTCACTTTGAACTGCACACGATGGCTTAGAGTGAGCACGTCTGGTGGACCCGCCATTGTGCTCGTTCTGCTCTCCTGTCTCGTCTGTCTGTGTGGGCGTAGCTAACTCGGTAAAACGACGGACTCTCGCTCCCTTTCTCCATTCGGGTCCAGGTTCCATTCTTGGTGGCGCCAGTAGTTTTTGGTTTATTTACCCCTGTAGTTTTCTGCTGACGCGTGAACAAAAATGTCCTTGGCTGGTATAGGTGTACTGCTTCGCATTAAAAGCTTTTAGGGTATCGTTTTGCAATTGAGGGCGCCTTCGAATACACTCTCCAAGAAGAAAAGTAAACAAGTCTCAGACTGTGGAAAATAGTTCACATTGCAATAAACTGTGAGATAAAGCGACCAAAAACGCGAATAGTACGAGTGTCATAAATTAAAGACGTTTAATGAATGAGGATTGCCCAAATAGATCAAGCACTGCATAGTAAACCCGTGAAAGCCCAAACATACTTCCAGGCAAATGAAAATTGCAGAAACGTGCGTAACCTTGTTTTGGGCTAGTGCGACTTCATTCTTACAAAAAAAAATTGACATTTTAAACCAGTACAAATTATATTACTACACTGTGTGATACAGGGGCGTTTCCGCTAGCACTTTTTTATCTGCAGTCTCATATATGATGGCGTTCGAAAAAGTAGTAGCTTTGCCGTTTAACGGCGACGGCTGATAGTTATACTGGTCAATAGTTCCATAAAACTCTCGTACATACTAGCAATTGAAGGGCGTGATACGAAAATTTGGATTGTCGTCCTGTGGTCAAACTTGTTCACCTGAAGTTTGAATGATTGTTGTTGAGGAATTTGTTTCAATATGTGTTGCCGACATGGTAAGGCGAAGTTGTATATGAGCCACAGCATCCAATAACATTTTCGTCATTTTCTCATCGTAACTTGTGTCAGAAAGTAAGTGGTGGCGGTGGACAGTAATCTTATTCGTCAGTATTAGAAGTCACTGAAATTGCTTTCTACGTCGGTGAAAATAGTGTCTGCTTTTACGAACATAAACACGTAAAAAATACGAATAGGCAACGGTTAAAATATTGCAGTTTAAAATGTGTTGCAAACAGTATCAAAAGTGAAACAAAAGTTGTGCTATCAATGTGCGCCCAAGGTATCAAATGTGTTACGAAAAATTTGAGCAAGCGTCAAAGATTGGATTGTCCCAAAGAACGACAAGGGTAATATTTAGGTCGAGCAACGTTCTCAAAGAAGAAAATGGCCTAACGTAGGATGAAAGAACAAAAAAGTCAAGGTTTTTTGAGCAAACTGCTTGTTAAATGCCAACGCTCGAGCTCCCGCGTGCGCTCAGATTTCTAGAGCTGCCAGAACAACTGCTACGTCGCTTCAAAAAAACTTAATCTATGTATCAAAGCCGACAGTCTGGGTTTTGTTGGCAGCTTTATGCTGGCAACATACCTCTTTTTGTGCCATCATTTACAAAGTCAAGATGTTCTTGAGTGCCGATTACCTATGCGAGTGCAAACTGCAAGCGTTGGTGTAACGGGTGTTTCTGATGGAAAGCAGAGTATTACAGTTGGTAGTAGTGTAAGTTGCCGATGAGGCGGAGTGGCCCAGCACACGTTTATTGCGGCTGCGCTGGCTGCGCCATGATCGGAATCAAGCGAGTAGAGCGAGAGTGCCGTTCCCGAGGGGTGCCGGGGTGTCGCGTGTCCCTCCGAGCCAGCTGACCAATCTGTTGATGATGATGGTGGCACTTACGAAGGTGATAATGGTGGCGCTACAGGGCTCCCCCCCTAGCGCGCAGCGCGATAGAGAAAACTGATCTTGGTGTTGTTTTGTGCAGCACTGTAAGTTAAAGCGGGGGGGGGGGGCAGTAGGAGAAGCACTTATCGCATTTCAAAGGCACATGTAATGTTTGTCCGTAGCTATAGAGAGTCCGTGGGCAGTCAGTGGTTTTGGGGCCGGGTTTGAGTAAATGGCATGGTCCTGGTCGTCGGCGAGGTAGCGTCCGGGTAAGGGGCAACCTCTGGTGGTCGAGGCTGGGGTTGCGGCCGTGGACGCGTTGCGGGGTGCGAAGTGGCTGAGCATGGTGCAGCAGAATGACGACCGGAGTGAGGGCTGACTGAGCCCCGGTGTTGGCTCTGTGGCTTCGTCGCTGTCTGGGCTGCTTTCGCAACCTCGGTGGGAGGTGGCAGAGCGGAGCCTTGCATTGATGAGCTGCGCTTGAACTCCAATGATGTCGGATCCCCATCCTGCAAGCTGGTTTCGTCTGTTTGATTTGTAGACAGACGGCTGCGCTCCGGTTACTGCGTCTACCTAACACTGTCCTGGAGCATGGAATCGGCCGACGTCTGGGGACCAGCTTTTGACGCGTCTCTTGATTGCATGGGGTCATGGCATACCTCTTTCGGCGACGGTTGTTGGGAAAGGTGTCCCGCAATGTTTGCTCCGGTATCGCCATCGTAGCCAGGGCGTGAAGATTGTGAAGAGGAAGCTGATGTGCTTCGAAGGTAGCTTCGACTCCCGGAGACCTCGATCTGTATTGGCTGCTGGAGCCTCTTCCACCTGAGGCGAGGAAGACGGCTGTCGTACACCGGGAGTACAGCGCTCATAAAGATCGCTCTCAATCGTGCCGTGCAGAGCAGTTTCGCAGCCACGAGCGGCAAAGCAGTCGACACTTGCTGGGGTCGGTGAAGCCGACGCAACAACCTGTGGCGCTGCGGCGTGGTGTTGCGCAGATTCCACTAAGCTAAAGGCCGACTCTGTAGTGCTGCCAGGCGTAGCCGGCACTGGCGTTTTCTGGCAAGGCGAGACTGAACACTGCGGCGAAGTTGTATGCACAGTTGGCGCGGGAAGGTGTGGTGGTGTAGAGGATGGCGTCGGCCTCGGCGTGACGCAGGTGGTCGTGTCATCACAGCCATCGCTGTAGTACTGAGATATGCTGTCTGAGACGCCATAGTTCTTCAGGACAGCCTTCTTCAAATCGTCGTAGGTCTGTGGGCCAGGTGGCGGGAGCCGGAGCTGCGCGAGGAGCCCGTCAGGTAGCCATGTCGCTGCGAGGTGATAGCGCAGCGGCTGGCTCCTTACGTTGTTGATGACAAAGTGGCTCTCGAGCTGAACAAACCATATGTCGCAGCGAGGTGTGTATAAGCCTGGAAGGCCACTGAGGTCGGGGAGGTCGAGATACGCGCCCATGATAGCAGACCCGTCACCTAGTGAGGGTTCGGGTGCATAGGCTGAGGGCGGTGTTGGAGGAGTACTGGTGGTGGTAACGGCTGCACGTTCTGTTAGGATTGTCGTCTGCCGGATTTTCATGCCGTAGTGGTTGAGGACAGTGTCTTTTAATTCGTCATACGCACTGGGGCCTGGGGCCGGCAGCTGGATCTGCTCCACGAGGTCAGCAGGTAGCTCCTGTAATGTCACAAGGTACATGATTTCCGGGGAGCAGATGTCATGTACGTAAAAATGGCTCTCCAGGATGACGAACCATGCCGCGTGGTTTGAGATGGAGTCAAACTGGATCAGCAAGGGAAGGTCTGGGAGAGCGGGGAACGTTCTTTGCGTGCCGTCGTCCGCGTTGTGGCTGGGGAAGCAGCGTTTCGAAGCCATGGCGAAGCCGCTTGCCGGGTCACCAAATTGTAGGCGGCCGATGAGGCGGAGCGGCCGAGCCCACGTTTATTGCGGTTGCGCTGGCTGCGCCATGGTCGGAATCAAGCGAGTAGAACGAGAGTGCTGTTCCCGAGGGGTGCCGGGTGCCGAGTGTCGCGTGTCCCTCCGAGCCACTGACCAATCTGTTGATGATGATGGTGGCACTTACGAAGATGATGATGGTGGCGCTACAGTAGCTAGCCCTTGTAGGATGGCTTGGTGCGTGACATTATCGAATGCCACTTTTATATCAATTGCGACAATTGAATATTTGTGATTGTTTGCGAGATTCAATAGTAGGTCTTCTTTAAGCTGTAGCAGGATGTCTTGGTTAGAGAGATGGGCCGAAATCCATACATGGTGGTTGGGAAGTAGTTATGGTCCTCTGTAATAGGCGAGATGGTTCTGAACCATATGTTCAAGGAGTTTGCCCCACGCACGAGGTGAGAGAAATGGGTCGGAGGTTTTTGAGTGTAAGGGTTTTTCCGAGCTTGGGGATTAGAGTGATATAAACATGTTTCCACTGCGGCGGGAGAGTTCCATTTATCCACTGTTCATTCATATATGCCAACACATTTTGAAGGGGCGATGGGGTCCACATTGCGCAGAAGTTTGTTGGGGATCTTATCCTGTCCAGGAGTGTTGCTGTTTGTTAGGCAGTGTACCGCGGCGTTAATTTGCTGAATGGTGAAGGCGTATTTGGTTTCCGGTTTGGTTACTGGTGTACTGCAGTGGCGGCTGTACCTGTGTAGTGGGCTGAGCTTCGAATGATTTCTCAGCTCTTGCAGAAGGTCTTCATCTGTGCCGGGTTGGTTGTGGAATAATATTTCAAGATTGTGTGCGGTCGCTGCTTTTGATTCTTTGGAGCCCATGAGGGGACGGAGAAGGTGCCAAGTTCTCCGGGTGCTGAGGGTTCACTGGAGCGTATTGCAGAATTAGTTCCAATTTTTCTGGCTTAGTTGTCGAGCATATTCTTATGCTTCTTGTGTGAGTAAGGCTATAGGGGTGCGTAGTTTCCGGTTGGTCTTGCGCCGTTTCCACCGCTTCAGAAGGCAGTTTCTGGCGTCCCGTAAGTGCTTGACGTGATTGTCTATGGCCGGATTGTCTTCGGTAAGAGGAAGCTTTTTGTGTTTTTGGCGGATGTCGTGATAATCTAAGCGGCCCAATCCTCAATATTTTCGATAGACTCAGTAGGCGAGTCTTCTCTGAGGGCCTTCCAATCAGAAAGTCTGGCTGTCCCAATTCTTTGCCCGGCGTTTTCGTGATGAGTGATTCGGAGTTCTATATTGTGATGGTCATTTCCTAGTGTTTTGTCTAGGCACGTCCATTCGTCATTCTTGACGTTATAAGTTAGGGTTACGTCTGGTGAAGTATCGCGAGAGACGCTATTTCCAATGCGCGTGGGTGTCTGGGTTGTTGCCTAAATAAAGACGATGCTGTTGAATTGCGTCACGAAGTTGAATGCCTTTTCGATTGTTTCGATGGTAGCCCCACATAACGTGATGTGCATTAAAATACCCTAGTATTTATAAGTTATCTCCCTTAGTGCGCAATTTTACTTCTCGGAAGAGCTTGTCAATTTCTGACAGAAGAGCAGCGGGTGGGCTGTTGATATTCAGGACGAACCGACTTGAGTGCGTCTTTTTCTGGGGATGACCTCCACGACGGCGTAATCGAAGCTGGAGGGAGGGCGTGTTGTTGGGCCGTTTGATCGGTGCGGACGAGGATGGCGGTGCTGGAAAGGGGGTCTGCAATGTATGTGGTATAATCTCTGAGGGTTACGTTGGTGATGCCTGTTCTTGTAGAGCGATGATATCGGGTCGGTGTTCTTGAGTGAAATGAAGGACTGATGATTACTTGCTACGGTATGAGCGACAATTCCATTTACATACGAAGGTGATAGGTAGGGCGGCGGCTTTAGGCGGTGATGAAGGGTGTGTCCCCTTCATCTTTGAGCGGTACTGTTCTCCCGCTGGGATGTGGGCGGGTGCCTTGTTTGGGTTTCTTGCGTTTTTTCCTCTGTATTTTCCAGTGCGGCACCGCGCTTTTTCCTCTGGTTAATTTCTAGTGCGGCAACGCGTGTGTCAGCCGCTTGAATTTTCGCGTTCAGGTCCGAAACAAGTGCATGGAAGCAGCGTTTGAGGTCCTCAATCATTGGTGAAACGACAGCTGGAAGGGGGGCGCTCTCAGTTGTTGGATTGGTTGGTATGGTTTTTTGGGGTGAAACAACCGCTGGAATGGGGGCGCTTTCAGTTGTTGGAGTAGTTGGTATTATGTCTTGGGGCGGTTGAGTTGATGGTGGAAATTATGCACGGAGCTGAGCTATGCGCTCTGCAAGGAGCGCGAATTTCTTAGTGTTTTCCGCGAGTTTCTCGCGGTGTTGGGCGTTTCCTGCTCTAGTTCAGCATATTGGGGGTCTGTGGGAGGGGTGGGTGGGTACATGCAGGGAGCGGTGGGAATTGATCTGAAGGAGTGGGTGGTACAACGGCGACTACAGACCAGCTCACGTGCGGGGAGACCGGGCGCAGATGCTTTGGAGTCCTTGGAGCTATCCGCTGCTGGTGGGTAGAAGAGTAGCCTGCTGTTGCGTGCGATGTGAGCCCTCGTTCCCGAACCGGGATAAGAGGTGGTGGTGGCCGCAGCTTCTTGCTGCAGTCTCGGCTCGCTGTCTGGTGGTCAAGTCCGCAGACGTTACACGTCGACACGCACTCGTTGTCAGCGGCAGGATTCTTCACGTGACACTGTGCGCAGATTGGTGCGTCAGGATTCGGACAGCAATCTTGACGGTGTCCCAGTTCCCCACACACGGAGCAACATTGGATGGTTGGCCGGTAATGGCGGCATCGCGTGAGAATTCCGTACGCCTTAACGTAGAAGGGTACGTGCAGACCATCAAAGGTGATGACTGCAAAGCTTGAGGCTCCTAGCATGCGGGCGCTGATGATGCGTGGCCCCGTGGTAGTGATCATAGTGTGGAGTTGATCTTGCCTTGTGCCTTGATTGATGCCGTGAATTACGCCGCGAACGGTTTCCGGGTTGTTTTTCAGATACGCCACTACTTTGTACGTTGCTGCACCAAGCTGTAGTGTGGTGACGTTTCGCAGAGCTTCGACGCAGGCCTCGTCTGGTGTGCTCGCAACGTTAATATTTTTGGCAGCTTGTCGTTGAAGTGCCACATGCGCGAAGAAGACATGCTCAGTAATGCGAATGGCGTGCTGGATGCTTTGGTTGATTTGCCTTTCGTGCCAGTCACAGATTCGGAGTCCCGAGCGTGGGCGAAATATGGCTTTATAGTCAGTCTCGGGTAATCGGGAAGCTGGCGCCGTGCGCGGGTTAAACGGCTGCTTACTTGTCGAGGGCTGCTTGCGGTGTTTCAGGTCATGCCGTTTTCGTAGTATTTGTTGCCACGGGTCGTCTCGCGGCAGTGTTCTGCCAATTAGCTGGTCAAAATCCATTGTGTCTTCGGGCGCTGCACTTGTAGTGGTTGGTTGAGCGGCTCGAAGTTGCTCAGCGTACATGGTGGAGAGTGATTGGCGAGTTGGCGTCCGGTATCCCCGGTGCAGATGTGATGGCAGCCCGGCTTGGCGGTGGTAGGCCTAGCCACGGTCATCAGCGTGGTTGAGGCTTCAGTGGTGATTTTGGCAATTGGTAGACCGCACGTCGTCTTTTGTGGTACCGACACGTTCGTGGCGGGCTTACCGAGCGTGGTGGCCTTACCTTAACGTTAGAGGTGATTTAGCTATTTGGCAGCCAAAAACAGACGTTTAAGCAGGAGCCCATGCGAGGCCGTTCTTGTTCGGAAAGCGATTATCATGATTTCCTGTTCAACAGAAAAAAACGAATAAATAAATAAAAACAAGTTTTCACAGGAAACAGGAATCAGAAATCACATGGACGAACTACAACAAAATAAAAAAGAACGAACCATGTTTTACATATATTAAACAATTGCCGAGCAAAACTAAGTACTTTTCTAAAACGATTAGCGATAAACACGGAGTAGTTGAAATTATCAGGAGAGATGCTTAAAAAAATGTTCGTTCACCTTAGCGTGGAACGTTTCCCTGTCGGCGCATGACGCGGAGTCATAGGGTAGGGCATTCCAGAGGACTATTGCATTAGGAAAAAATGAGTTGACTAATGCTGCCATCCGGCCATTTATACGTGCAATGGGTCTGCTGTGATTTATGCGCGATGAAGGTCGGTGTGCAGATGGGAGCAATTGATGTCTTGAGCGTGGATGATAGTAGAAGCGGGGAAGAAGGCATACACGGCTGATCAAGCGGAGGGATTAAAGTGTTGGGAAGGAAACAGAGTGTGTTATCTCGGTACTGCTCGTTTTGTATGAGTATTGCGAAAATATGAAGCGAGCTGCGCGATTTTGGATGGACTCTTATTAAGGGGTCAGGTAGGCCTGTGAAGGATGCCAGACTGCTGAAGCATATTCAAGGTCAGGTCGTACGAAGGTGATGAAAGCTGTTTTTTTTTTACGTCGGCGGATGTGCACTTGAGGTTGCGTCGAAAGTAGCTGAGTGTACGGGATGCTGTAGAGCAGATGGAATCGATGTTGGTGGTCCAGGATAGCGATAAGGTCAAGTGGAGGCCAAGATATTTGTAGCACGATACGGAATCGATGGACACGGTGGTAATAGAATGTATGGTGGCAAGTACGCCATGCTTACGGGTAAATGATAGGATTTGCACTTACCTATGTTTAGAGGTACGAGCCATTTATCGTACCATTGAGTCGAGGTCACGTTGTAGCTTATTAGCATCATCATGGCTATTGATGACGGTGTAGATGACGCAATCGTCGGCGAAAAGTCGGATATTAGATTTAATGTTAGCCGGCAAGTCATAATGTAGATTACGAACAGAAGGGGCGATGAACCGGCACCTTGCGACGCGCCGGATGTTACCTTAGAAAATGCTGATTGACAGTTATTAGCTGACGTGAACTGCATGCATCCCGTCAAAACGTGTTTAACACAGCTTAATAAATTGGAAGGAATACCAAGAAGTTGTGCGAGAATAGAAAGTTGTGCGAGAATAGAAAAGAAACGCAACCGAGGCCAGCGTTACAGAACGTCCGTTGAGCTATCGACGCCCATGGGCAGTATGAGCAGAAACTCATTGTAATTCCCACGATGCTCGCGTCCATGTTTTCCAGCCGAACTCCAAAACATCACCGAGCATTCCTACAGCCAACTTCTCGGGGTGCAGCATTTTGTGCGCGCGATGGGCTAGCCATTGCCTACCTGCAGGGGGGGGGGAGTTGTCGACGATCGATTGTATTCCATTGAGGAGCGGTTCGTTGCGGTGAAAAAGAACTCCTTTGTTAGTAGTAGCCGTAAGTACGCCTTCGGCGTGGTGTCGAGGTCGACTGGTAGGTGTGTCGAATGCCAATTATGTTTTCAAACCAATGCCACCCCTACTTAACCATCTAGTCAACACCACCGATTAGATACGGCGCAGCCAATTAGGTCAAGTGAAGGAATTAGAATTCGCCCTCGTAGTAACATTTCTCCCCAGCAGGTGTGTCCTCAGTTGCCGCTTGTACTGCGAACACTGTTGGTGCGTGGTAGGTGCAGTCAGAAACACATGGGTTACAAGCAGCCACAAATGCTTCATCAAAACACTATGAAGATATCCTGGCAGGTCTGCTCGCATTGACGCCGTCCACAGTTGCCAGAAGAAACCACCAATATTGTCCACTATTTGCAGAGCGTTACACATCAGACAGAAAAAAAATGAGAGTCGCCCACTGAGATGGGCCAGTGCTGTTGCTCGGCCACCACTGGGTCCTCTGTTGTCTCTGGTACCTAAGGCTGTTCATTATGGCTGGATCAAGCAGTAATAGTTGTGCTTTTTTAAGCAGTCGTTCGTATAAGCTTATTTATCAGCCAAACATCACTTCACTGGCTGCTGCAACAAATGTTCCTAATGCGTCCCTTCAAGTCGCAAGGATTTTACAGCTGAATTCCACTACATCCCTTACATTGACCGGGCTAGTGCGCTTGCTTAGAGTGGCCAAGTACCCTTGCTCATATCAAGAGTGTCCGCATGTTATTATTTATCCGTAGAAGGTCATGGATGGGGCCTGTGTGTTTTTGAAACACAATTAGGATATTTATTCAGTGATGAATGCATGCTCAGTGAGGTGTCGAGCCTTACTTGCTGTTTCGTGCAGTGCGAATTATGTAGTCGTCACAAAGAAGTCACCATAAACCACACCTTAACATCACCGCTCCCTAACATCACCAAGATACGCTTTATTCCAAACGTCTCATCAGTGGAATTTGCCGTCGCCCACCAAGGAAGGGCTGTGCCATTCTTTACACGCGGGTTACCTCAGATGGTGCAGGTTCGTCGAGGTCTGTTTGAGAATTGTCTGTGCAGGTATGACGGACAAACATGGTTACAAGCAGGTGCCAGCACATGTTCATTGAGGTGTCCGCATCAACCAGAACTTCCATCGAGAGCTTCGTGCATGTCGCCGCGATACTTCCCAAGTGTTCAGCCAAGGTCCCGAAACGGCTGCGATTCTGTCAATCCAATTTTACAGAGGCAATAAGATAGCAGTCAACCATGGGGCTAGGGCAGTATCCTTGCTGGCCTGCGCAGATGTAATTTGTAGTCGCCGGTCCATCGAAGGCACTGGATGAGCAGTGTGTCAAGCACAAATGAACTATCGATTTACAAGCAGACGTGAGTACATGGTCTGCACAATATCTAGTTTCGCCTAACGGACCTTATGTAAACGAACCGATGCCGCTTAGTGGCAATGAGCAGGCCAAGCGAAGCAGCGTAATTCGCTAGCGTGTGTGTCATTAGTTGCGGCCCGTCGTTGGAAGGCACTAGAGTGTTTAAACAGGCCGAAAGGAACACCTGTGTTACAAGCAGTGTTATTCTCGAGTAGTGAGTAGCGCTACCCCCATTTTTCAAATAGCTTGTAAGAAAGGGAGCCGTGGAATCGGTAATGCGCTGTTGCTCTTCTGCATTTACTCAGGTGCGTAAGGCCCGGCCGGAACTAAGAGAGAGGCGAAGACATGCGACCACCCCTAGAGCGCAGTCGTGTTCGAACTCCTGTGGCGCGTGGCACTGCTGACGCTGCCGGGCAAGCATCACTAAAGATGATGGCAGGCAACTATTCAAGTTGAAGATCGTGGCGCTGCAATTAGATTATTATGATGCGCCACTGCAGAGCTCCCCCTAGGGCGGAGCGCGTTATGATAATGGTATGTCTGATGCAGAGTTCCCCAAAAAAATATGTACAGGTATGCACAACACTATCAGTTATGGAGGTTCGTCCATGTTCGAGGTCCTTTGGCCGGCGTAGTCAGTTTCGTGAGAGCGTCCGGTGACAGTTCATGGCGTCCGGTGGCCTCGGCTGGGAGTGGCGCAGGGACGTCTCCATTTACCCTTTTACGTTCAGGCCGTGAACGAGTTCCCAGAACCTACCAGCCTCCGCCAGCTTCGGGAGTTACTGGGCCCGGTAAGTTCTCACGACGCTGTATACCCCACGGCGCCGAGCTTCTGAATCGACTGACTAAGCTTCTTCGCACAACCAAGAGCTCCTCATCCGCGATTTCCTGGTCTCCCGACGCTCAAGCTGCTTTAAACGCTGTTAAAAAGCCTGTTGGAAATCGTAGCAAGGAGGAAGAAGAAGAGACCGTGCGCTCGAAGGGAGCGTTAACGGAGCGTGCATCATTATTGTACATTGTGTTTCATCCTGTCCCATTAAAGCGGCGGCTCCCGTTCGTGGTCCCTGCTCGGTCCTTTCCGCGACATGGCGCAGAAACGACGGGAAAAGCGGCTTTCACAGACGTGAGACACTCTAACGAGCGCCCGCCCCATCGACCTTCGAGAAGAAGTTTCCGCCGGTGCATTTGTGTCCTTGTGTGGAGCCGCACCAAGGGAACTCAACGGTGGAACGTCCGAGCGGGCTACCAACCAACGACAACGTGAGTCGTGGTGCGAGGACTGTTGGACCTGACGCAGAACGAGCTTGAAGCACCATTATAGAAATGACATGGAAGGAACGAGCATCAAGCACATGCATTCACGATGAAGACACCACCTTCATACGTTGTAACGACGGCGTACTTCGTGGCCAAACCAAGGAACGCCTACCTACCAACGATTTTGTGGACTGCATAACGCCGAGGAGAACAATGGAGGAGCTTATAAGCCAACGACTTCAGCTACGTGACGAAGTCTCCACAATTATTACGCAAGTTGAGCTGCATCTTTGTTATGGACCGCCCTCGGTAGTGTAGCTCTCTAGCTGGAACCAGTCTTTGATAGAGAAAGGGCAAGCGCTCAAGGAAACGGACGGAAAAATCGAAGACCTCGTTGCCATTGCGAAGATTGCCGAGGAAATCAAAATGGGCAAACACCATCGTAACGACAAAATGGAAGCTACAACGAGTTATTAGGATTTGCGAGCATCTCTAAAAAGCACGATTCGCCAACGAATGAGACGCGACCTAAACCATGGAGGCCTACCTTCGCTTCCAGATTATGTCTCAAACAGTGAGAGCACGTCTGTCGACGGGCCGGAGCCATTACTGATGGTCGTAACTGGCGAAATATGCGCGATAATACCAACATAAGCTTGATAGACGAACCGAAACAGGACCTCAAGCGAGAATCGGACACCGGTAATTTTACAAATAGCGCTTTCTTGCCTTCAGCACTGCAAGACATTTTGAACCGCCACAACCCGAAAAGTCAATTACCCGAATCCTACCCAGGAAACGACGGCACCACCCAAAATAGCCTAACCCGCACAGTATCTCCTGTCTTCGCGAACAGAAAGGCTTCAACGAATGCTGACGTTACTGATTGTACGCGCCGTGCGAACACTGCTACCCAAGACAAATACCTGACGAAACGAAACCTCAAACAGGGAAAAAAAATTCCCCGCATTTCCCCGAGGGGAAGAATGTGAAAGTGCGAATGCACGAGTTGAATTTGCGCGGTTCAGTAATGTTCGCGAAAGAGAGATCACACACACACACACAACTACAAAGAAAGAAAGATGCATTAATTCACAGACACCTATTTGTGTTGTCGTTGTACTTGATTGCTAGAGCGGATCTCATCTTTGAAATTTCGTGTCAGTACTCCTTTAAGCGGGTGCATTAGCCCTTGTCACGCCCGTTTCCTGGCCAATCCCCCACGTGGGTATATGCCATGTCAGCGGCCAGGCAGCGCGCGCCCATCTCCCCCCGTTGCTAAGGAAGACGAGGAGCGCGCGCACCCGGTTGCTATGCGGACTACGGCGGCAGACGATTCAGGCTCGCTTAAGAAGTGCATTCGCACTTATTCCTGGCCAATCCCCCACGTGGGTATCTGCCATGTCAGCGGCCAGTAAGCGCGCGCCCATCTCCCCCCGTTGCTAAGGAAGACGAGGAGCGCGCGCACCCGCAGCGGTTGCTATGCGGACGGCGGCGGACGATTCAGGCTCGCTTAAGAAGTGCATTCGCACTTAAAAAGGGAGAAGCACCAAACACCAAGAAGAACGGCAAAAGAGGGGAATCTTCTGGATTTTCTGTCCGAAGAGACCCGCTCGCACAACGGCAGTGAAGAAGGTGACCAGACGAAAAACGGGGAACCATATGCAGGCCAGATCCCACACCGCCTGAAGGCGTCTCAACGACTTCAGGTGGACTCTTCGCGCGATGGGCTTCCTATGCACTGTTGCGCTGACAGAGCGAGCTGTATGCCCTACCTCACGTGGCTCTCCTCTACACTCCGTCGTTTGGGGAGACGATACAAGCATCGGTGGCGGATAAAGTGCGCTCGGCGCTGCCCCGGACTGACATAGGACTGCCCGACTCGGCTTTGTGTTAACCCCGAACATTGGAGCTATAACGCTGTGCTTGATATTTATAGTTTGCCTCCTTTCTTTGAGATAGGGAGGAGCGGCGGCTCCCGATCGTGGTCCCGGCTCGGTCCTTTCCGCGACAAAACCGTCGCCGATTCGGTGCTTCTCATCCACCCGATACAGACGTGCCCACTCGCATCATGGTGGATGCTTCCAGCGTTGCTATCGGCACTGTTCTCCAGCAGAGAATCGACTCCGAGTGACACCCGCCGGGTTTCTTCTCTCGGAAGCTTCAACCTGCACAGACGCGCTGCAGCGCGTGTGGTCGCAAGCTGCTTGCCGTTTACGCAACCATCCAGCACTTCCGGCACTTTTTGGAGGTCAGTCCTTTCACTTTCTTACGGACGATAAGCCTGCGGCTTACATTTTACGTACGAACTCCTATGGCACGTGGCACTGCTGACAGTGCCGGGCAAGCATCACTGATGATGATGGTAGGCATCTGTTAATGATGAGGATAGGGGCGCGTGCAAGAAGATTACGATGATGCGCCACTACAAGCAATAAGAGGTCGGAATCACATCGTGTCTACTCGCGATTATTCAAAGTCCGCGCGGTCATCCAGTTTCACGAGAATACCTACATCGCAGTGAAGGAAGGTGACGTCGCCGGCGGGCTAATGCGGCAGGTTTTCTCGCCGCAGGAGGGACTTTAGTGGTTTTCAGTCTTTATAAGGCGACTAATGAGCAGTGTACCCACTCCAAAAATGAATTACTCTGACACAAGCGCCCAAGGGTACATGCTGAGGAAAGTATAACCTTACACTGGCATTTACAAATATCATCGCACCGCTGCTGTCCCTATTTTACAGCAAAAGTGCCCAAGTGCTTTAATATACGGCCAAGACAATCCGTCGAGTGAAAGGCAATGGCAATCGCAGAATATGTTAGGCCAGTAACCTTGCTCGTAGGCAAGTGTGTTCTCAGTTGTCGCATGTTATGAAATGCTTTTGATCAGAGCAGTGCCCAAATGCGAAAGAACGACTGCGTTTCAAGCGTACGTGAGTGCGTGCACAGAGACGTGAGAGGTGCCACTTTCTGCTCCAAAAATACTGGAATGAATTTGAAACAATCAAAATGACAATGAAATTCTTAAACAGCGCCGAGATTTTTCGAAACCAATCCATCGGGCTACTACCAATAGCATACGTCCATGGGGAAGGGAAGTACCACGCTCGGAGGCTGCGCCATACTTAATTGTTGGTCATTTATGGATGACCGTTGATGAGCGATGTTGGGGGGGGGGAAACGGAACGGGTGTGCAGCAAAGCTGATTACATGATCATTGAGGTGGCCAGCCTTACTGGCTGTTCCGTCAGTTGCTCTTTATGTAGTCCCGCCAATGGTGTCACTAGCTTCCCCGCGGAGATCGTAACACCGCTGAGATTTCCCGGAGGAATGCCATAAAAGGGAAGGAAATAGAGGTCGCGCAATCGAGTCGGGCCGTGCGCCTGCCTAGCGGTAGGGGTGTTCTTTGTTGTGGCTGGTCTATCGAAGGCTCATAATGGGTAGTGTAGATATGCAAGAAAAACTAATTAGTCACAAGTAGCTGCGAGTACATGCTCATCGGGGTATCGAGCCCCACAGTAAATCCTTAAAATGCTTCTTTCAATCTGGCCCTAATGCCGTCCCCATTTCCTAGCCCAGGATTACAACATCCCCCATATTTCGCAGATGTGATAACTTTTACTGTATCAATTCCCGGTAACCGACGTACTACAGCACTACAATGAGTGGTGCGGTAGGGGTGACCTGAGTTGTTGCTAATATAGCAAAGGCATTTGAAGACTGATGTGTAATGGCGAAAAAGGAACGCTTAGTTGCAACCATCCGTGGGGACATGCTGAGTAGAAGATCTGACAAATTCTTTTTTATGGTCCCAACGACAAGATTTTCAATTACAAGCCGAAATCTGTACTATCACTGAAAGTTCACTGCGCCATTGCCTATTAGTGCAAGATTTTGCGCTCACAAACATTGCTTGGGCAGCACCAGTATTTAACCTAAAGAGGGTTTTAAGTTATCGCTTGCACTTCCAGGGTATGTACTGGCGATGCCTCTAAGGAAAACGCTTCCCTTAAGGTCAAACGTGCCGTTACCACACATGCGTGTGATGTCATTCACTGTGGGTACTACCTGGGATGCTGCTTATGAAGTCTAACGGACGCGGTCTTGAGTTTGCAGCTGAAGTTCATAATATTTCCCAGATTTGAGGGCGGTAATTCGGTTTAGTAAAAGAAATCGCGGTTACCGCAATGGATAGGAAAGTACGAGTGTTGCCGAGCAGAGGTGTCTCGGATGGCGCTCACTCACCAAAAGCCATTATTGAGCACAGTCTCAAGCGGGCAATAAACTTACTTTCTAGCGGGCATTACTTTCTAGCGAAGATGCGTGTGGAGCGAAATACAAGCAACCAAGCGGCAAAGCGAGCAAACGAGCACGCGAGGACGTGCCCACGCATGCAAGCGAGATGATCGAGTGAAAGAAAGAGGACTCGAGCCAACGAGCAAGCGAGCGAACACCCCGACGAATAAACTAGCGAATAAACGAGCAAACCAGAGAAAGAACGAATTAAAAAAAGAGCGAGATGGGATACTAAGTTCCGAACTACAGCGTTCCCAACACAGAGAGCATTTGGGGATTTTAGATATATTCCGTGTAAAACCTTTTCATCAATCCCCGAAATTTTGCGAAGCACAGAGAGAGCAACGGCAGCAAGCAATTCCGGTGGCGGGGAGGTGACAAAAAGTACCTGTACTTCCCGGGCTGCGTCAACACAGAGCGTTGCCTAAAATAAACGCATAAACATACTAATCACAAAACTGGGCTAGTAATAGTCAGTGCCGGTTTGTGTCATTCAACTCGCCTGTGACATGGGGCAGATTTCGCAGCAAGCTGAGATGCCAATGTTCCTAATTCATAGTACACTACAGGCTTGTCTAGACACCCACCCAAGTGAACGCAAAAAGAAAACGTATTTGAAAATCAAGATCACTTCCATCGATTGAATGCCGACTACAAGTAAAACTGAAGAAACAAATAATTTTAAACAAAATAAGTGCTTCTGCGACTGCCGGTCGCCGTCATCATTCAATTTTGTAACTTGTCTGCAATGAACGAGCAAACACACCTTTTCGTACCGGAAAACTGGAGTATTGGACAGTTAAGGACATAGTCTACTTATTCTGCCTACCCTGATATTTTTGACGTCATCGGCCTTTTCGTGTCAACACTATACATCCTTTCCTCAATACGGCTAGATTAAAAAAAGTGAAATGCAAAGCGCTGAATCCAGACCTAATTTTCTGCTACGCGCTTATCCACCAGAGTTGCCCTTCGGGACCCTGTGAACGCCTTTTTCGACATCAGCCAACCAAGCAACAAAAATGGAAACAAAAACCCACCCACAAATGCCTCACGCTTCAGATACTCCAGCGAAGGGTTTACTTGGCTCAATCCCGTCTTTGAGGCTGAAGAATAAGAATGCACTGTTCTCTCCTGCTAAACAACTTCGATATAAAAATAACTGAGCTTACTTCACCCTCCTTATAGCTCTCTTTTCATACCACCCGCATGGATTTGGTCCGGAATTATCGTTGTCATGAGAACGCAGTTTAAATAATTGTTTGGTAGCAAATGCATAATAGCAGTTTCTTATATAAGGCGCTAGTCAGCGTGACCTATCAAATGAACTATTATAGATTTGCTGCGAAAATATTTTTGATATCAGTAAGGTTTCGAAATCATGTCGCACACGAATTTAAGCCTTATGATTCGTGAACCCATATGAACTTTAATAGTGAACTCATATTAGTTTTAATCCTTTTTGATTCCGTCTGAGTTCTGAGCCAATTTCAATTCTCAGCCCATTTCCGTCTGAGTACAATGATGTTCGGAGTCCATTGTCAGTTCTGAGCACGAGTATGTTCAGCGTTCTGAAAAATTCTTATCCCGTGTGTGTTTTAGCGAGAGTGTCTCCTGAGTTTGAATTAGTTCCGAGTTGCAGTTAGTGTGGAGTCGGAGTGAGCTCGCAGTCATGCGCTCGCCAAGAGTTTGTGTTTGGACAAGCGCAGATGGGGTGCTCAGCATTGAAGATGAGTTCGAATGAGGGATGATTTAAAAAGTGTTAGTGCAATTCAGTCGAGGTATGTCGGCTACACTCGAGTTGTCTTTCGCGATCTCGGGAGTGAAACCATGGAAGTTTTTTTGTGTACCACGCTAGGGCTTGCCATCTCGCTTTCAACCATACGAACTATTTCCCCGTATACAATTCACTTGGCAGGGGCTTTACAAAAGTGTCGTTGAGTATTTTACATAATTTCCTTTATAACAGCGTAAAAAACGCGGGCTTCCAACCTGGCAATAAGGCTACAGAGTTCACCGCACCCACCCGATTCATTCCGCGTTGTGGGCATCAACCGGTATAGATAATTGCCTTTAACATCATTGGAAACATTTGACGGGTAGTGCTGCTTACTATTTGGTTCGATTCGCCTGGCCACCCTCAACGTACAGGCTTAGCTTCCGAGGTCGCAGTTTTTGTGCTCTGACTACTTCCAAAAAAGCACGTCGGGTTATCGTCCTGAAACAATTAGCTTCGCATCCCATTCTTATTACTAGTTCTGGTTCGACTTTTTCTATATCCACACCACTGACTCCAAACTCCCCTTCTTACAAAATTTCTAAGACGAGCCTGAAACCACAATTTTAATTGTACTACTGATTGTTCATCATCTTTATCGTATTTGGTTGCTGTCCAGCATCCTTTTTAAGTCGTGTTTTTTCTTCCATGTGCCTTAAACAGTCAACATTGCGGATAAATTTGTTTCTAAGATCACGTGTGGGCAGAACCTCGCATACTTGCAAACTTGCATACTTGCAAACTCAGCCTTGCAAACAACCCAAAGTCGCGGAATGACGCAGATCGCCTAGATAAATGTTTGTAGGTGTGAAGTAAATGCTGCTTTCGAAGCCTCTACATGCTGCTGATAGGAGTGAAAAGTTTAAACGTCGACTTTTGGTCTACGCACACAACTTCAGTTAAGCCCTCCAGTAAACTATTCAGCTTGTCCAACATACGGTTACACCTCAAGTCGTTGCCATGGCGTGCACACTGCATATTTTGAGAGTAAAACGCGTCAGAAAATGACAATCGGCAGAAAAATGCCCATTGTCATCTTTTATCTTTGTTCTCTTCAGCCGCTACGACCTAACAGATTGCATTGTGACAACCGCCGTCTTTAAACGGTTCCATACAGTGCCTGTTTCCCCCCAACGCCTGACGGATACACCGATATCTGCATGCCTTTTATTGATCTGCTGCCGGCTTCCCCTTCACGTCGGGTGCCTCGCGCGACCTTCAATTGCCTTGTATATTGAAAAACAGAAAATGTATTGGTGCCGAGATGGTGGGGATAAATTAGCCGCCTCGGTACAGGCAGCCACTGAAGACCGTGATGATCTGGGGCGCCAGTTCCCGTTGCTCTTGGATACTCACCACAGCAGCCGGCCACTGTGTGGTGTAATTGTGTGGTTGGGTAGTGTTGTTAGGGCAATCCACAGAATATGTTCCTCGGTAGGGAGAGGAAGGTAGTGGGACAGAGTAGAATACAGGTTTAAAAATGTGAGAAACAGTGCAAAAGACCGAGCGTATAGTAGACGACAAACACGCGTGTTTGTCTTTTACTTTCCGTGCTGTCCTTAGCGATGTTTTTTATATTTTTAAACATGCAAAAACCAGCCCACTTACTCCCAGTTCTAAAGTAGGGTTGTCCTGCGTGTTTTAAAATCGACATATCCGAGTATGTGTGTGCAGTGTGTATGTGCCTCCCGAATGACTACTTGCTGGCAACGGATGAGCCCGTAGTCGAGAGGAGGAAACACTCAAAGGGTGCTAAGAAGGTCTGCTAAGGTTGGGAGCGGAGAGATAGGACAAGGATGTGTTTCGCGGGTGCCTGCACGGGTCATGAGGAGAGCTTCGCAAGCAAGCTGACGAGCAAGTTCGTTCACTGCAATCCCTTCGTGACCAGAGATACAGTGCACGTGAAAAAGTTCTTTAACATTGATAAGGCGGGAGGCTGCAGGGGAAAACGTCACACACTGACCCAGATGTTAGAACGTTGATTTGGAATCGGGGTAGATATTAGTCAGGCGGATGAGGGGATGGTTTTTTAGCAGCGGCAAAAACTATGGCGAGAATTTCGGCTTCTTCTGGGTAGGTGCAGACGTCGTGATGGAGTAGTGAGTACCGCCTGAAGTTATACGGGCGACCAAACCGAGGTTATCTGCTGATGCCGCATCTGTGAATATATGGCGGGTGTCGGTATCACGCTTCATTTCCTTGGTGTAGTAGGCGTCACGAGCATGATGGTTTTTGGGATTGGGTTCGTTGTCCCTGTGGTGGGGAATGAGTGTTATGGTGGTATTTTGGTCGCAGCATTTTGCTGTGTAGAGGAGTCGTGTAAAGTGTAGATGGGCGGTACTGGTGTCATGATATGTGTGACATATGACAATATATTGCAGTTTCGGAGAAGCGTTGACGTTGGCGGCACCAGTAGATGTCAATTAAACCAGAAAACATGGTGAGAACGCCATGTTGGGCACGTCGGGTGGTGCTACGGGTCTTCGGAAGACAAAGCTATAAGTTTTTCGCTGTGCGGATACGTGGGTCATGCTTCCCTTCCAAGTTGCGCGTGAGGACGACGTTCGGTTCTTGATAACGAATCCATAAGATGATAAGAGCATGGCGGTGTTGAAGAATGTGTAGTTTTTTAGTCCCCTGGAGCGTTTATTGATGCGGTGCATCGTGTTAATGATCGGTTTGACCTGAGGGAGAATATGTTGTACGCCTCAACCTTCTCCATTAGATTGCATGTGAACACAGATAACTCTCAAATGTTCCTGTGGTTGAAGGGTGTGTGATAATGTACAGCATCAGGTGGATGCCAATGAAAGGAGAACACAAGGGGCAATGAAGTTACTCAGCCAATTAAGCTAGAACGATGATGTGAGCTTCTTTATCAACAGCTCTGGGGGCGGAATCAAGAGTGTCTTGAATGAATCCGACACTCCCGCGACACAAAAAGTACGGAATTTCAGGGAATAGTTCTAGAGCGTGGTGGATGCTGTGCATGGAGGGGAAATTATCTAGGAGATAGGATAACTCTGTGAGAACTGCCTCTCTGTGGGTGAGGTACTGCGTCAGGCTTGTGGTAGCCAAATTGTATGGTCAAGGTACGAGATTAAAGAAAGTCTGGGACTTGACGCTAAATACTCTAGCGGCAATTTGTATCTTCTAGTTCTGATAACATATTGTGGTGATCGACATAGGGAAATTGCTTTATTAGGTCTATAGCAAGGACGGCTTTTAGATTGACTAAGTTAGGGGAGTGAAATGAATATCTCCGTAAAGGTTTGCATCGGTTCGGAATGAAGATTACGCAACCTTTCTTCCTCAATTGATAGAAGGGTATTTGGCCTGTCCAAATGATGTTTATGGCATGTAAGTTGTGGTGTGGGTCAGCATGTGACATCTTCCAATGTTGCGCGATTAGCCACTCGGTGCCCGGTGATTTGCTACCTGTTCACACACGGCGGCAATGCGAAGCTCACAGAAAGTGAATGCCGCATAGAGTTCAGGGTTTGGATATTGAGGATACCGAGGTTGACAAGCAGAACTGATAGAAATGTTTTTTTATAGTATCCAGTACACTGGTTAGGTCTTTGTGTTGACTAGTGAGGCTATTGATGTCGTGGGTTAATTTAGAATTTGTAGAGTTACGATTTGTAAAATTTTGAGTATAACCAATGTGTTGCTTGTGCTCAGGGTGTTTTGACGTTCATCACACATCTTATTCCAGTGTTCCATGCGGAGGTGGCTCTAGTATTCTTAAATGTGCCTGTCAGGTTGATTATTTTGTACACGGAGTCTACCACTTCGTAGGCTGCGGAAGTATCTGAGTAAACAAGGCTGGAGAAACAGTCTTTCTCGCATACCTTTATCTCAATGAGCTTGTTTCACGACTATTGTTTAATTGTGCTTGGGATGTGTTTTTGTTGTGCACCAACTGTGAGGAGTTGTACATTCCTGCGCGCATACTTTGGGCGAGAATATTCTGTCCACGACATTGAAATTGCTCCTTTTATTTATGCTGATCTGCACAATGGAAAACCCCGATATAGAGAGTGAGGCACGTCTTGATTGCGGTTTTCCTGTGAAAGCCTCTCGCAAGTTTTCTACGAAAGGTTGTCCAGCTTTTAAGGCTGCCACCAGGATAAAGTGAACATTACATTACTTGTTTGCTTCAAGTATTTGCAGGGAAATTTCTTAAGTAGATTCAAGCGTTGTGTCCGCTTTGGGTTTTTATTTATATATTTATTTATTTATTTATTTATTTATTTATTTATATATTTGTACCCTGAAGGCCGAGAGGCATTTAAGAGGGGAGTGGGTAACAAGGTTTATACACAAAACTAGAAAGCAGCAACAAAAGTAGTAAGCAGGTAAGCACAAACGTACATGGGCCCTAGTCATACAATGTTAACTAGGGCTGCACGAAACTGGTGATTGTCTTCGATTTTGGCGGTTAGTCCGAGAAGGCGGTTCCAATCTTGTGACGTCCAAGGAATAAATGACTGAGAGAAGGCGCTGGTGTTACGTGATATTGTTCCTACTTTGTGTCGGTGGTCAATACGAGAAGAAATATATGAAGGAGGAGTAATTACTCACTGCGTAGGGGCGAATTATGGTAGTATATTTTGTGAAAGAGACCGAGACGAAAGTGTTTGCGGCGTGAAGTTAGAGTGGGTAATTGAAGCAAGTTTTTTATGGACGTGACACTTGCCGCACGGGTGAAATTGCCGAGAAGGAAACGTGCTGCGTTGTTCTCCACAAGCTCATGCGATGTCACCAGATAGTCATGGCTCGTGTCCCAAATGGATGATGCATATTTGAGTTTGGAACGAACCAATGATTTGTACAAAAGTGTTTTTAAAGAGATAGGTGCAGAAAAAAAGTTGCGGCGAAGGTAGCCAAGCATGCGATGGCCATTATTATTAACGGTATCAATTTGAAGCGACCTGGTAAGATCAGTTGTCATGTGAATTCCCAGGTATCGGTACGACGTTACAGGTTCAAGAAGAGTGTTGTTAAGATAATAGGAAGCAGTCGAAGGGGCTGTTCTTGAAATGCGTAAGACTTTGCACTTAGTAGTATTAAGATCCATTAACCATTGCTTACACCAGTTAGAAATTGCAATAATGTCTGACTGCAGTACCGTAACGTCGTTATCGTTGTTAATTTCTCGAAAAACAACACAGTCATCTGCAAGCAAGTGATTATTAGAGAGACCACAGCTAGGTAGATCATTAACGTATATCAAAAACAAAAGTGGTCCTAAGACAGAGCCTTGGGAAACACCGGAATGAACAGAACTGGCTGAAGATTCATAGTTATTGGCTGTGGCGAACTGGAAACGATTAGAAAAGAAATATTCAATCCATGCAAACAACGTAGGATCTATATTTAACTTGCTTAGTTTGTAAAGGAGTAGTTTGTGAGACACTTTGGCAAAAGCCCTCGAGAAATCGAGGAAAATACAATCAGCGGATGAGCCGCGATCTAAAATTAAGTGTAGCTTGTGGGTTAATGAAAGCAATTGGGTCTTGCACGAGAACGTTTTGCGAAAACTATGTTGCGCGGGGGAGAAGAAAGAGTTAAATTCAAGGAATTTGACCAAATGGGAAAATATTACATGTTCAAGAAGTTTGCATGGAATACTTGTTAGCCATATGGGTCAGAAATTGTTAGGCGTGTGTTTGTTACCGGACTTATGGAGTGGCACCACCTTCACGACTTCCCAGTCAGCAGGCAAATGCTCGTGTCGAGGGTCTGCTGGAATATTTTGCACAAAATATTAGAGGAATACACAACAGAACGTTTTAAGAATTTTGTAGTAATACGGTCAACAGCGGGGCTCGATGAGGGTTTCAATGACAGGATTGTTTTACTTACACCACCTGGGTCAGTAACAATGGGGTCCATGGAAAGATAATTACAGTTCTGAAGTTCAGGTAGTGAGGGGTTAGAAAAAACAACAAATTTCTGGCAAAAAACTGCATTGAGTAGGGAAGAAAATTCGCTACTGGGTATGATGGAACCATCTGGCCCCGTCAATGTAATACTATTCGTTTTAGAAGGAGTGATCACACGCCAAAATTTTTTAGGGTCGTTAATAAGCACACAAGGAAGCGTGTGCTAAAGAAAGTGTGATTTGGCAAGTTTTACTGCTGCAATGTATGCTTTGTTGGCGGCTGTGTATGCGTTCTATCGGTAATCACTCGGGGATATTTTGGCGAGACAATAGCGGCGCTTTTTTAGATTAGATAGCCTGTTTAACTGCTTGTTGTACCAAGGCGCCTCCGGGTTAGAATTTATTGTGCGCAGACGGGTGTATTTAATAGTTAGTTTGTGTACTTTATTTTTAAATAGGTTCCAATTTTTTTGAACGGTACGCGTATCAAAATGCAACAAGAATTTTTCCAGAAAGCGAGCTAGTTCATTGTTAATAGTTTGGAAGTCCGTTCTTGAGTAGTCGCGAATTTGCTTACTTGAGATCGTAGCATTGCTTAGTGGAACGTTTATATTAAATAAAAGGAGCGAGTGGTCGCTCAGACCGGGTAAGTATGAAACCGGGGAAGCAAAATTGGGGTGCGTAGTTAATATCAAATCCAGTATGTTAGCGGTCTCTTGCGTGGTTCTAGTCGGTTCAGAAACGAGCTGGTAAAAGGAAAATAATAAACAAAGATTCAGAAATTAAGTTGTTTGAGATTAAGGTGGTTTGGATGCGGGAGTTTCCGAAGACCAAGAAATATGTGGGAAGTTAAAACCACCAATAAGGAATAGAGGAGCACTGGGGTGTCGTGTAGAAACAATATTCAGGGCATCGTGTAGTTCAGAGACAAACGTTGGGGGATATCAAGGTGGACGGTAACAAACGCCAATAACAAATTTCCGGTGCCCAATGTCAACGCAAGACCATACAGACTCTAAATCAGAATGAATGTGAGTTGAGTGAGATGGATAAGTCTTTTTGGCAGCAAGTAATACGCCACCGCCTTGACGCAAGGGGCGATCGCCGCGACAGATGTTAAAACAAGACATGTCGAAGATTTCACTATCATGAATGTGCGTGTGCAACCATGTTTCAGTGAGTGCTACAATGTCTGCACTGACGGTGTTAATGACAGAGTTAAGGAATTCCCGTTTGCTCGTTACACTGCGAGTGTTTGCTAGAATTATTAAACATGACATCGGTGCACCAGCTCCCCTTGCGTCTTCCCAACTGGTCGGGATGCCGGGAAGAGCAGACGCACTCGCCAAAAGCGGGGTTGCGGACGCGGTCTTGGCAAGTGGCGCAGTAGGCGGTGCCCGTTTGATTTCTTTTACGGTGTCAGACAGGGCATTGTACATGAAGCACCAGTTATCTAATGTTAGTTTGTTATAGCGCAACTGGAATTGGAAGAGTGTGGTTGGCCTTTGCCGAATTCTAGAAGTTTCTTTCTAGCCTGCCTTGTCACGGCTGAGTAGTCTTCCGATACCCCAATGTTTTTAGTTTTTAAAACAGCGCGGACGGAAAGAATCGCTTCCTTCATCTTGAAGCTGCGAAATTTAATAATGACCGGGCGAGATTTCGAGCTGGAAAAGGGCCCTATGCGGTGAACGCGATCGACATCGTTTTCAGTTGTGTTTTTTCCTGTCGCACTTGATAGCGCAGCTAGCGTCTTCTCCTTTGTGTCTAGCCACGATTCCCGCGAGTCCTGAATGCCATGAACGAGCAGGTTATTTCTCCATGACCTGTCCTCTAGGTCGTCCAGGCGAGATTGCAAGACGTCCTGCTGCGACATCAAGCGCTCTGCACCGTCGCTGACGGCCGCCAAGTCATCACCCATCTGCTCTATTTCTTCGGCTTTTGATTCTAAGCATTCAAGACGGCCGAAAATGTCAACCAGCTTTGTTTCTATGACCTGCTGGCCAGACTTGATTTCTCTGACATCTGTTTGAAGATCAGCTTGCCCTTTAGTTAATATGATTGTCCGTTCGTTGATGTCTTTAAGTATCTGAAGCATTGTGTTTTATTTGCTCCGAGTTCGCATCCGGAGTTTCGTCGCGAGCTGCGGATTGGTTTCGGGTAGAAGGACCAGGGTTAGTCTCTATGTCGCCTGACAGAAGCAGCAACAGCGCGACATCAACGCAATCGAGCAATGTTTCACAAAGCACTTGTGGGCATGGGCGCAGTATTAAAAAGCGATTGTTAGATCGCTGTGCGAAAAGTGAGAACTGATTACGCACCTGCGGGGCGTAGAGAAGAATTTTCGGCATAGTTTCACGAATGCTGCTCCCATGCCCACTGAAGGCAAGTGTGCTGCGCGGCTTGTTTATATCCGTGCGCCACAGTGCTGCCGCCGTCACTTTGGGCGTGTTCCGAGTGAACGTCGAGTTGCTTGGTCGAAGGTTGATACCGTCGCAGCCTCGATTGTAGATATCCAGAACGTCCTCGCCAGTGGACGCTTGAAAGGCCTGCCCAGGATCAATGCACGTAGGACGAGATGGCCAGACGAAAAAGACGTTCAGCAAAACCTGCGGGGCGTAGAGAAGAAGTTTCGGCATGGGTTCACGAATGCTGCTCCCATGCCAACTCAAGGGTTAGGTTTATCTGGGAGATGAGAAGAGGTGCATGTAGCATGCCTTTTCGGTCATTCGTTTAGGCTATGGCAATGGCGTCCGAAGGCTCAGTTTGTGGTAACTGAGGACCTGCAGCATGAACCATTACGCGCTTTGAGAATAAGTAACACCACCAGAACTGCGTTAAGGATTTGCGAGAGACGGGTGTGGTATATCTAGTGTGCACAAAGCGCACCTTCTTCGCTGTCAGCGCCTTCACGGTGAATTAGCAGTTTTTTATGTCTCCAGAAAGGTAAATCTGCGTTCATAACACATTCACTATGTACTGCATTCTATATAATATCTCGAGCAATCTCCTTTAAACCATTGCAGACATTTTGTGTCGTCGTTCCACAAAAATTGTCGATATTTTTAACTCATTCTTTACGTCTTTTAACAAATGACGTGTTTTAACAAAAGACGTCGTTCTCGGGTAAGATGACAATCGCATCAAAACTGTGCATACGGCTGATACATTGAGAGCTAATATATTGTGTCCCAGTGCACAATAACTTGGAAGAAGTTCTGCAACCCTTCCGGGCGGTAAACTGTTTCAATGTTGTTACGCGACGTTGTGAAAAATCCCCATGGCGCCATCGCCCACCACAAATGATGCAGGAGACAAGGACGAACCTGTATGCGGCGTGCAGCCGTTAAAGGCATCTGCTTGGTCAATCCTCCTCGTGGGCATCCGCTATAACTCAAGGGCACCGACCAATCAACGAATCATCCCGCGATCGTTTATGGCTTAACGTAAAGTGTTCTTCGCACTATGTAAATACATCCCTTCGTCGCTACATAGATTGTGCCGTGTGCGGGTGCATCCCCATTCTCGCCACCAGCATCGCATCACATCGCCGTGTATGCAGACATAAAAAAAACGAAGCCCCACCGGGCATTCTCGCCCCAGCACAGCCCAGACTGGGAGCAAAACGCGGCCGAGGGCAGCAGAGAGCAGGCGGGGCAAGGCAAGCCGAGGATATGTTGTCCCGTCCATCCTACCGATGTGCCTGTAGTAGGTTCGCGCTTCGTCAGGAGTGATGCCGTCGTTGTGGCGTTCGGCATTACCAATGTCATCATCGTCATCTGTAGCGCAAACGAATCATCCCTCATTTTTCATCGCAGCACTCATCCTAATGCAACCGCCATATTGCCTAGGCATCGAACGAGACGATCGTAGTGGACTGAGGGTGGGTGGGAAATGTCAATGGAAGTTGTGGAAAATCAAGGCGGCGCCATGGCCCTCCACCAAATACAAAAAATGGGAATAAGCTCCGAGTGAGGCAGAGGTAGGCTAGGCTCACTTATGGCTGCATGAAAATAGTTATTCAGAATTTTTAAATACATCGCTTTATGGCTACATAGTTTTTTATCTTCTGCCACCTTCATATGTAAATAATGAGGGATCGGTGTAGGTGCACAGCTTGATAACATCAGCACCAAGCCAGTAGATCCGTAAATGAAGAGGCTGGCCAGATATAAACTCTGATGACCACCCTTGGTTTCAGGAAAAGAAAAGAATCATGCATTATTTAGGAGAACGTTGGTTCAGGCAACGCGACGATTTTAGACATTCAATGTGCCCCCCTGTTTTCGGAAAAAAATTATGCATTATATAAGATTACTACAATACAGGAAACGCGACGATTTTCACCTAAAAAATTCATGTGAGGAGACACATAGGACTCTACATCCAAAAAGTTCCGCCAATCGCCATTTCAGGTTTTTGTACAGCCAATCTATCCCGGGGTCTTTTTTCACATCTTGAAATGCACTGACTTAGAGCCAATAGATTGGAACAGGCTGACGTAAACCTTGACTTGTAAAGAAACCTTATGGAAGTGGAAAAGTACGTAATTATGAAGCAATCAGTTCACCAAAACTCGCATGGTGTGAATAAATCAGTTCCTCGAATGGGCAAGAAATAAAACATCATAAGAATAATAAACTCCTGGCGTAAATCGCGAACCATACAATCACTGCTTCTATACTGTTCTCATAGGGGTGTAATATGTGCTCCATCATCAGCTGTAGAAGGTAGGGCCTATGTTTTATTAGTAGCTGATCCAAACAAAACAGGAAGATTCGCATCCCACAGTTTTTTTAAGGTGGGTATAATTGCCCAGCAGTCCCAAAAATTTAATTAATAATTTGTTCCACAAGGAACACTGCCGAATAAAAAGACTTTAACATTATTCAAATAAAAGGCACTTCATACACTTTTAGTACAAATGAAGTACACAAAAAAATTCTTGCCTCGTCTTTTTGCAGGAGGAGTTTTTTGTAAGTCCTTTCCTGTTTACATTTTCTGTAAAAAAGAATTCTGTTATTTTTCAGAACAAGAAACTGGTTCGATAAAACAGTTTTGGCTAACGAATGAGTGTGTATGATTTGTTTAATGTTATTTATTTTTCTCCTGCGTTTACAAAAGGGGCGCTTGGAGGACAGCAATACAACGTTGATTACTTTACGTGGTTCGTTGTTTGAAATTAGGCCTCATGCTTTTTTGGTGGAAGAAAACAACACAAGGGATATACCAAGTGCTCGAAACATCTTTTGCTCCTTTGTAAAGGAGGTTTCAGAGGCACGATGACTCCGTTTGCAAAGGCCTAAATAACGATTTTTTTCACATTAGTAATATATTTGCCTAAACGGGGAACCAAGCACCTATTAAAATAACGGGTGTGTTTTGAATAACGTCTGAGAAATTACACCCGTTTTGCGTTGTACGTGTATTGATGAATGCTTTATTTAAAACCATATCCCTCTTGGCAACGTTCATTGCTTACAATGCAACGGCAGTACAACGGTAGCGATTGTACTTGTGGTTCACGCTCTTTGCGTTACCACAAAATAGACAAATTTCCGCTCATGGTTTCTATAAACTTCTTATGAAGAATATTGTAGCATCTGAACTGCGAGCTTGTTTCCTTGATCAAACGTTTGTAGAAAACAACGAAAAACGCACTTGCATAACATCTGAAACCGCCGTAAGAGCCTAATCCTGGGAAACGAAGTCCACATAAAAATTTTGATGTCTACGCACCTCTGAAGACGGATGAGAAGCCAAGCTGTTGGACGACGTCTTAGAGCCGTCCAAGGCCCTAATGTTTATACATTCTTTTTGGAATACTTCCTGTAAAACCACAGCCGTTTTCTCTACAATACTCCCACCATAAGAGGATGCATTGACCACTGGGCAGAAATGTTTCATGGTTTAAAACTTCACTGTAAACACCTGAAGACAGATATTTTCAAATAAGTTTTAGATTAAATTCGTTGGAGCGGGTAATATTTATAAGATTTTTATGGCTTCGTTCTACAACAGGGTAATAGCTGCTTCATGTAATACAAAAAAATTACCGTGCCTTCAATGCAACGCAGCATGCGGAAAAGCAAGCCTACAAAGACAAAGCCTGTATTAGTATCATTAGGTTCGCTTTCCATCAGAACAGATAAATTTTCTAGGAAAGCATATCTTCAGGGGTACGATAGGCCGTCCTACACCAGAAAGTAAAGGTCATCTAGCAGCTTCATGTTGTCCACAGTTTTTTCACACGCAGATATTGGGGCTCTGTTTTAGCATCTCGGGCAATATAGTGAAGATCGCCATTTGGCACCACGCTTCCATGCGACAATTGTCTACAATGCTCTGTTCCGGAATTAATATGCGGTATCCTCAGATAGGTTTGTTATAAAATTGATTTGTTTGGGACCTTTTATATCGGATTGTTCCCATCTCACAAACGCTTCATGGCCCAAAACACGTACCCGTACGAAACACCAGGCGAAAAACCAGGCGAATAAAAATGATTGTAGCGGAGTGATTAAGGCATATTTCAGGTATACGATATGTGGACTCGTCGAAGTTCCAACCTAAGCCACTGGGTTGTAGCCTACGAGTAACGCTGCGTCGTCATACGTATAAGTCGTTTATATTGCTCGCCGCATGTGGAAGCAGGCTTCACTGCAGCATTGTTGCCGCCTCATAAAATACAACTACACAATAAATTGTCCCGCTTTAAAGTAGCCAATCAAAGAATGAGGTTAGGAAGCATAAATGTATAAATAGATGCCCTAATGGTGGCATCTGGAAACAACACTTTGTGAGGTGTGTTTAAACGTCGAACGAAATGGAGAACGCCACCTTAAAGGTATCAATTCTTTGGTAAGTAGGGTCGCAAAATTTGGGAATTTCATACGGTTCTCTCCACCCTTTCAAAAGTTTAGCAGTTACGTCAATGAAAAAATCTAATTTTGGCGGATGGCGATGAGAACGCAACATCGGGGTCTACAGAAATTACTATTAAATTAAGTCTAGGAAAAGCAGATATGGTTACCACTCGAGCAAAATTTTTAGAGAAGCTTCCTTGTAGCTCCCTGAAGGACGTCAATTCTTTCCAATGCACTTTTACACAATGAATAAACAAATTTATTGCACTGTTTTACAGAGAGATATAGATGCTACAAATGGCGTCCTTCCATTCTCAGAAAAAAAGTTCCAGCGAAATATCGAGAGCAATTTTTATAAGGCCTATATACTACGGAACAAAAGCTCTATTCCGGGCAACATTAATGTTTTTTTTCTGATATGAATTGGCAAAATATTATGCAGTTTGAGTTTTAAATCCGTTCATAAGTCGATATTTGTGATTTGGTTACTTTACATTGTCCGCTTTGTGCAGCTTTTGTGCACTTTGCCAGCGTCTATAGTGCGCGTGCAAATAAACAAATATTGAATGTTCACTGTTCAACATATTTGACGTGCAAAGCAGCTTGGCGTATGTGTATCTGCAATCAACGGCTTTACTTTTTATTGCAGACATGTGAAGTGAGTGGCTCATAATACAGAAAGATTGCATTTCTTATGCATCAGTGGCAAAACAGTGAACGCGTAAGCGTCTTTGCGGAATAGGTGTTGCTGAAATTTACTTGAGTGTGCCATTTATTTCAAAATAGTGTGTTGCTAGGTGGTGCTAATTGGCTTGCGATAACGAAACTGAGAATATAGGCCGAATGATACGACAGGTACTATACACTTTCAAGGTCTCTATCTGCCAAATTAGGGTGCCACCAGCGTAAAAGGCTGGCAATTTGATCTTCGCGAGCCCTTGCGATTTCTCAGGCACTTTCGTTCGTCGCTTATTTGGCCACACCCTCAGACACGACGTGGCGAGGTAAGTGTGATCTCTTGTGATACTACCCCGCCAAACTTCTGCGAGTAGTTTTCCCGAACTCTCGTTACCAGACGTGTTGCCACCATTACCTAGTGTAAGATAAAACAAAAAGCCCGTCATGACAGGAGAGCTGTGGCTCATTAGCGCTACCGGACACCAAGAGGCGAGGTAAAAATTTTTTCATTAAAACGTTTTTTACCACAAAGTGCACCCGCTCTTTCAGAATGCCAGACCACGCATTCTATGTATTTGAGCCGCCTTACACCCAGTTGCCGCTCAGAAAGCTCACGCCAAGTATTTTTGATATGCTTTAGCTTGTTTTATAAAATCTTCTCGACAAATCATAAACAACTCAAACAACGTTTTTGTTAAAATAAACGCTTGTGCAACACCATTGGGTTCTTGAAGGAATATTGCAATATAGTGTCGGCTGTCCTTGCGTATTTGCATATTTATTTGAACATCGTTGTCGATTTGCGTCATGTATTTCTAGATAAAGAACTGGATTTGTTTTTGTGCGGCACGTGCCAGTGCTAATTGCTCTGAAACGTACTATTAGCTTTATTGCACCCCTTTTAGTACAGAAACTAGTGTACTGGTTTTGCGCTATTTTGCAACCAATTACATGTCTCTATATCCGCTATCATGTGAACAGGTGATGACCATGCTGGACTTACTACTCTATGTGTGAAGTGCCCAGTTCCTTCAAAATGTTTTAACATGTGTTTTTCTAGTATACCTGCAATATTATTTTGAGAAGGAACCACAATTTTTTATGACGTTGTGGACAATTCTCTTAATTCATGCCACCATTCGCGCACTATTTTGAGAACCATTCCTCTGTAAAAGGTAAATTCTGCAGCTGCTTTTGTGTTGTTAATAGCTGGAGCTGCAATTTCTTCGAAGCCATCTGAAAAAATTTTTAAAATAGGTAATGTTATTTAGGACAATAAAACATGACTCCTTTTAAACATCTCATACAAAAGCACGCTACGAGGGTACTACCTCAAGAGTGCCCCAATCAATAGGTGGACTCTGGTGACGTGTAATGCGTCAATAATTGTTTTCCCGTGCTGACAGCGATGAGGCGTATCTTGATGAGGTGAACGATGTTTTGATGTCCCAAAATTTCTATCTCCAAAAATACTGTTGAGCGCTTATTCCCTGTTTATAACCGGGTAAATGGGTTTTTAGTGTAATTTATTCTTCTTCTCCGTGTTTCAACATTTCAATATAATATGAGGTCTGTTTTATTCTATTGGTTATATGATCATTCAGAAACAAACAAAAAATACACCCTGCCACGTATGGGTTGTCCTGACGCCCAGAAAAATCTTTCTGGCTGACTTTCCAACGCTTACACTTCGGTTGCTTTTGTGGCCAGGTTTTTGAGGAAGGCACTTAAATTGCATTTAGAAACATACGCTGGGCAGCGTAGGTCTGCTGTACCGCTTCACCTGCGGGGAATTTAAAGTGGACACAAGTCTTCTTTTTAAATTTCTTAACGATGTTACCATAAAAAATGCACAGAATCGCAGTAACATAACAAAGGATGAAAAGCACTTTGTAAATTTCATGAAACATTTTCTATGTTGCCGGTTCTGCTACAAACCAAGCAGCTCGAAACTTCCCAAGCTCCTCAACCACAACGAGTTATTAGGTGGAGCTTTATATTGGTGCAAATCAAACAAATATTTGAAACAGTGACGTGTTCCTCAACTAAGGTATAATAAAAAAAACAAAAACCTAACTTAAACCCTTGTTGACAAATTTACTATATTTGTAATATAAAATATTTTTAAAATGCAATGCCCGAACAACCGAAATTTAGGGTGGGATTCAAGAAATGTTAAAATTTAAAGCATCCATACTGCCAAATATTACATACCTTTGACAAGATCAAGCTAGGCCAAAGAACAGCCTCTTTAGAAGAAGAGTTATTGTAAACATAGATTACTCAAGCTTATTTGAAACATTTTACTTCTTTCTCATTACGTAACATGGACGAAAACATTTAGGGGTCGTTAAGGTACCTTGAAACTTATTGAAACATAGTCGAAGCTGGCAATTTATTGTCCGCCGCAGGAGGTGCAAGTAGAAGTGTATGCAATTTCAGCGTGGCCGGATCTCAAGGCGTCCTCAAAGCCGGCCTCAGAAGAACACGGCTCCGCAATCACGACAGGCAGCCTTCCGAACCCTGGCTCTTTCGAATTCACTGATGCCTTGTCACCCCAAATCAATATCCCACCTTTTCACCGGCCTTTTTCGCCGCCGCGTTTATCCTTCGGGTTCTTCTGCCGGCTATTCCGCAGGTTGAAGTGCGGCACATATAAAAAAAACGATTACCTACGGTATATCGCCGCATCTTCTTAATGAACTTCAACGTTCTCGACGTTTGGTCGGACGCTCATACTGCCCTACTGTCTATATCATCACAAAGGTGCCGAAGCTAAGTAACTCAACTTTGTCTAGTTTGGGGCCGAGGGCTTGCACAAACAAAGAAGATGCAGGAGTGCGATGGCCATAGGTTTCTTTAACAGAGGTGCGATGTATACAAGATATCCCATGCATAAACTTTCTGAGTCATTCTGAAGACGCACATACGGCCGCAAACCCAGTGGCTTCAAGTTCAAATTCCCTCTTTTGCATGGGCGCCATAGTGACAGATGTTCCCGTATTTCACGTAAGTGGATGGTTTTCCCCGATCCGCGTGTGTATACAAAATAAAGTCGGAATAGTGCAATGGGCGGGCGTTTCTTCTATCAAGCCGCAGGAAATTTATGCGTGCACATGCTTGAATTTGTCAGTCATTTTGAATTTCCGCACGCCGGTACACACGCTCTCACTGCAAGCTCGGTGCACCTTTATGTATCCGCGACCACACTAGCCGGTATTCAGCTTATGAATCCTAAGTTCGTTCATTTTTACGTGCACGGCGCGTTAACCCAAAAAATGGGAAGTCGTGGAATGCCTGCTGGGCAGTCGCAAGGCATATATGCTTTCATAAGCCAACTTTCTGGTTTTTTCCGAGACGCGCAGGTAGACGCACACCCAGTGACTAACAGCGGGGGGCACCTACCTTAACGAAAACAACAACGATAGGTATTCCAGTTATACAACTCATGTATGTTTATATTCCGGCATTGAATATATACACTCCAAGAATGGGAATACGTGCAATATCAGCTGGTTTCTTCATATGTTCTCACAGTATATATTAGCTTTACACGCTAAACTTCCCGAGCCATTCTACACACGCCATTGCAGTGGCCCCCACAGTGGCCCCCAGCTCAGATTACCTCTAACTGCACAGTAACAACAAAGATACGTATTACAGTTATGAATCTTGCATTTCTTCTGGACCCGGGCAGGTACATGAGTCAAAGACGGTGATGGGCATGCCCGCGCGCTCCTGCTTTGTAGTCGCGCACACCTACTTTCTGGCGCCTAATTGTATGTGATTCTGAAGACACGTTCCATGGTGCGCACACTGTTGCGGCCAAGTAGGAGCACCAATATTTGCGCGTTAACCACAGAAACAGGTATTCAAGTTATGCGTCTTAAGTTTATTTTTTTGCAAGCCGAAGAAGTTGTACACGCGAAGAAGTTGAATGAGACTTACACTTGCGGTTTTCTGCTACGTTGAGGCAACGTATAAACGCTTTCAAACTCTCAAGTTGATTAGGGGCCTACAGCAAATCTGTCACCCGGACAGAAAGGAGAACTATGCAAACGAGCGCTTTAAAAGGAAGCTTTCTACCTCTACCCCTCAAAGGTTATTTCGCGACCGTTGGTGTCAACAGATAACTCCCGTGAACAAATAAAAGAATTTACGGGTACCGACAGGATTCGAACCTGGAACTAATAGACAAACAAAGCGCGATCCCGTTGTCTTACCGACCAAGCTTCGAGCACACGCGGCTACGGGGAAGGCAGTTGGTCCAGTCACAAAGCACACCCACGGGTTCACCCCCTGCATTCTCGCTGAATGCACGTGATAGCGTCGCAGGTCTTTTCAAGGTGCTGCGCGCTCCGCCCATGGCGTCTAGCGGCCCTGTGCGCGCCTTGCGCATGAGCTAGGAGTTCAAAAAAAGTACGCTCATACCAACGAATGACATCTCACTTCTAGCACGCCAATGTGCTGAAGCCTGCGGCCTCCAGTGTTCACAAGTCCCAGATCCTTGACTTCCGCCCTCACGCCAAATGGCACATCAAGGAACTCATTGAAATACTCCTTGATGGCCAGGCCATCACTCCAAGACCCAGCATCAAGATCCGGCGCCTACAGCTCTAGGCCAACACCACGTGGGATTTAACCTTGCAGGGCCTAAACACAGCATCAATCAAATCATACACATGATCAGCCAAGTCACCATCAAGAAGCAAAGCCTCAAGAAATCTGACAGATTTTTTTTATTTCAAGCTTATGTTCTCTCGAGAATAATTTTCGTCAACCCCCTGTTTCCCCCTCAGAAAGGACGACATAAAGATGATTTATATATTGATTAAAAAGGCGGTTAAGCCGGCAATTGGTCTTCTAATGAGTGCGTCCACAGAGAGGCTACTTAGCACAGGGCACAAAAACAAGGTGGAAGGGCTGATAGAGGGCCATCTGTCGATTCGAACGAGAAGCCCCGATTGATGAAATCTGCGGCGGGTTGCCGCATTCTCCACCGGATTGGCTGTGCAGCACACAAAGTCACTCGTCTTGATGCACTCCATCGACTCTAGGACAAGAACTAAAGATGCTCCCTTTCAGGATGAGGGTCGCTGACAAGCACGGCCTCAAGAACTCAGCGCGACCTTCGGTGAGGATTATGCAGATATCTACACAGACGCCTCCCAACATGGAGGACAGCAGTACTCCATCATCGTGGCTACCTCCACAACCAACCTTGCTTGTGCCTCACTCAAGACCGAAGACACGACGGCAGCAGAAGAGGCAGCCATCGCCTTGGCTCTCACTCAACCAGAGGTTCATAAGCTAGTCACCGAATGTCAACAAGCCTACAGGAAAACCAGTCAGGTTTGGTGTCCTAACCGTCACTGCGTGTGCTAGAAAACCACTCCCCAAATGGTTCCATTCAGCTCATCTGGACACCCGCTAACGTTTCCACGAAGGGCAGCTAATACACCCACAGCATGACTGTGCTTTTACCCCCGTGCTATGAAGCTGCAAAGAGAGTCACCCGCTTGTCTCGTTCAGAGACATAACCCAGCATTATCATCTTCCGAGCCAGACGCTACCTTCGCCTTTCCAAGACCTTTCCATCAAACATACTACCTTATGGCTCATACAATCCAGCGGCTTGCTACACCCAACGCGTCTTCACTTAATGCACCAGAATCGCTACGACGCTGAATGTAAAGTTTGCTCAGAAGTAGGAACATTCCACCACATAATTGGGGTGTGCGATTTAAGCCCTGAGCACCGTTATCTCTTTCCGTCAACTACCGAACAAGAGCAATGGGAGATACTGCTGTCCAGCCTGTCTCTGCCTACCAAGCTTCCGCTGGTGGACAGGGCATAGGCGGCGCGGACTGAATATGGGATACAGTGAAGAACGAACCACTGCCCTGGGACGCACTCTTCGCCGTTCCGAAATCTGAATAGATGTATTTACTCCACCTTGTCAAGCCTTATCTAGCGAACCTTATCTAGCGAAGCAAGTCGCGAGGTGTTCGAAGAATTAGAGGGCATTAAATGGGATGTAATAGGGCTTAGCGAGGTTAGGAGGGCAGGCGAAGCCTTTACGGTGCTGAAAAATGGGCACGTCCTATGTTACCGTGGCCTAGAAGACAGAAGAGAACGTTGAGTGGGATTTCTAGTTAATAAAAGCATAGCTGGTAACATAGACGAATACTATAGCATTAACGAAAGGGCAGCAGGTCTTGTAATTAGGCTCAATAAGAGGTACAAGTTCAAGATGGTGCAGGGCTATGCGCCCATATCCAGCCACGACGACCAAGTAGTGGAACGCTTCTATGAAGATGTGGAATCGGCAGTGGCTCAAGTAAAAACACAGTATACCGTAGTTATGGGGGACTTCAATGTTAAAGTAGGCAAGAATCAGGCTGGAGACAAGGCAGTTCGGGACTATGGTCTGGGCTGTAGAAATAGCAGGGGGGACCTACTAGTTGAGTTTGCAGAACGGAATAACCTATGCATAATGAGTAGCTTCTTCTCTAAACGGGAGAGTCGGAAGTAGACCTGGAGGAGCCCCAATGGGGAGCACAAAAATGAAATAGACTTAATATTATGCGATAACCTTGGCGTCGTGCAGGATGTGGAAGTGCTCGGAAGGGTAAGGTGTAGTGACCACCGTATGGTAAGATGTCGAATTAGCCTAGATTTGAGGAGGGACCGCAACAAGCTAGTACGAAAGAAGCCGATAAATGAGCTAACAGTAAGACGTAAAGTAGAATAATTCAGGATCGCCCTTAACGAGGAAGCCGAGCTTACGACACAGGAAGCCAGCGACAACCTCACACGCATTATCACGGAGTGTCCAGTAGAAGTACGGGAGACTGTGGCTAGACAGGATACTGGTGAACTTTCACAGCAGACGAAATATCTAATCAGGAAACGGCAAACCATGAGAATCTCCACCGCAGCTGACAGAATAGAACTAGCCGAGCTCTCGAAGTTAATCAATAGGCGTAAGACAGCTGACATACGGAAGTATAATATGGAGAGGATCGAATGCGCTGTAAAGAACGGAGGTAGCCTGAAAGCAGTGAAGTGACGTCTTGGCGTGGGGAAAAATAAGATGTATGCACTTAAGGATAAGCAAGGCAATGTCATAACAAATAGGGATAAAAAGTCACAGTGGCCGAGGAGTTCTATAGGGATCTGTACAGTAGCCGGGACATACAGGATAATGCCGAACGCGACAGTAGTTCAGTGGAGATAGACATCCCACCCGTAATGACCGAAGAAGTAAGGAAGGCTTTGAAAGAAATGAAAGGGAGCAAAGCACCTGGTGAGGATCAGATAACAGCAGACCTCTTGAAGGATGGCGGACAAATTGTACTTGAAAAACTGGCAAACCTATATACGCAATGCCTAATGACCGCAATGGTACTGGAATCTTGGAACAACCAGAATATTATCCTAATCCATAAGAAAGGCGACATGAAGGACTTCAAATTTACAGGCCGATCAGCTTACTGTCAGTCGTCTACAAGGTATTTACCAAGGTAATCGCTAACCGAATCTCTGCAACCTTAGATTTCAGTCAACCTAAAGAACAAGCACGGTTCCGTAAAGGTTTTTCAACAATGGACCATATTCACACGATCAATCAGGTGATAGAAAAGTGTGCTGAGTATACTGAACCCCTATATATAGCCTTCATAGATTATGAGAAAGCATTTGACTCGGTCGAAACCCTAGCAGTCACTCAGGCATTACGGAACCAGGGGTAGATGAGCATTATGTAAGAATACTAGAGGATATCTACAATGGGTCTACAGCTACCATCATCCTCCATAGGGAGAGCAGTAAAATACCTATAAGGAAGGGTGTCAGACAAGGAGACACAATCTCTCTAATGTTATTCATAGCATGCTTACAAGAAGTACTCAGAACGTTGGATTGGGAACAGGTGGCAGTAAGGGTTAATGGAGAATACCTCAGTAACATCAGATTTGCTGATGACGTTGCCTTGCTAAGTAACTCGGGGGACGAATTGCAAAGCATGCTTACCGCACTGGGCACACAGAGTAGAACCATGGGCCTGAAAAATTAATATGCAGGAAACTAAAGTAATGATCAAACACCTCGGGACAGCACAGCAGTTTGAGATAGGTGGCGAGGCAGTGGAAGTGGTAAGCGAATATATCTACTTTAAAATGCCCTCTCCAGCATGAGCCATTAGCGCTCTCTAAGGTTATTGCCCCTCTGCATCGGCTCCCGAAATTCTCATGGCTGGCCTCCTGGGGACGCAGTGCTAGAGTGGCGCATGTGCTGGTTTTTCAGAGGTCAGAGACGGCCGTCCCGTCACCCATCATTAGGAGATCAATGCACACACACACACACACACACACACACACACACACACACACACACACACACACACACACACACACACACACACACACACACACACACACACACACACACACACACACACACACACACACACACACACACACACACACACACACACACACACACACACGCGCGCACACACACACACACACACACACACTGAATAAATAGGCTCTGTACAAAATTAGGCAGTGGCGGCTCCAACACTAGCCTCGTTTACCGCCCGGCATTGTTGGGTTCGTGGTGTGACATGTGCAAATATGACACTATCAGCTGTTTCTTGAGGCCAATCACCTGCCGCAGCCTTTTCACTGAACATGAGTCGTCACCTAGCTTTTTGAGGTGAGCCCACCGTCACCAATTGCGGGCTGCGGGACGTCTCTCGCGTGGAGGTTGCCTCGATCGTCCCAAAATAACAAACTTGTAGCAAATCGGGACAACTGCAGTTATATATCTTGCGTTTGTTAATGTTCGCGCGCAGGGCGTGTTCATTCAGAAAAGGAGACGAGTGCAATGCGGGCACCTTTCTGCTACGCAGCGGCAATGTACTCCTCATTTCGCCCGCTAAACTTTCTGAGTCATTTTAACGAAGCGCAGGCGGGTGCGCACACAGTGGCTGCCTTTGTTAGCACTATATCTTTGCGGTGATCCGTAAGACTGGTATTGAGTTATGATTTTGAGGTACATTTTACACCAATGGCGTGTGCATTCGTAGAAGGTGGAAATGTGCGATTCCCGCTCGGTTTTTCTGTGCGGCCGCAACGTATATTTGCTTTCACACATTCAACTTTCTGAGTCCTTCTGAAGACATGCGCGAGGATACACACTCACAGGCTCCCCGCCCAGAGCAACTGCACCCTCACAGTGACCACCATCACCGGTATTTCTGTAATCAATATCACGTTGGTTTAGTTTCGCGGCAAGGCTCCTTGTGCAGTGGGGGAGAGATGAGCAATTTCTGCAGCTGTCTGCTACTCAGCACCAGCGTAGATGTGCTTTCCCACATAAAACATTCTGAGTCAATCTGATGATGTGCACGCGGCTTCACGTACAGCTCCATGCAGCGGTACGTGTACGGTTTTCACACTGACAAGTATTCTAGTATAGTATATCAAGTTTATTTCTTGTGCGGCGCTGAAGGCATGTACGAGCCGAGGAGTGGAAAGGCGGCGGATTTCTTTGAGTGTTGCGGCATGTATAAATGCCTTCACGTTGCTAGCTTTCTCAGTCATTCCTAAGAGGCACATGGCGGTGCACGCACATACGCTGTCATCTTAGAGCCCCTTGCGTCTACATTCAGAGAAGGGTAAAGGGTGCCTTGCCCGAGGATTTCTGCCATGCAGTCGGAAGGTATATATGCTATGACACGCGTGATTTTGTTATATATTGTAAATGTTCGCACGCGGACACACACACACTGGCTACAAGCTACAAGGTCCCCTAAATCTTCAAAAACTACAATGACTGGCATTCCCGGTATGAATCTTGGATTTGTATATTTTTCTCCGCAAGCGGTGCACACACGGAGACTGCAAGTACTGCCACTCACGCGGTTTTCTCTGTGCACTTGCACCGTATATATGCGTGCAAATGCCAAACGGTCTGAATATCTTCTTGACGCATTTATGGGAGCAAACGTAGTTGCTGCCAGCAAGGGCACCTCTATTTGAGGGGTGAGCGCACTGCCGGGTATTACAGTTGTCAATTTCATGATAGTTTATATTAAACGCAGCGCTTAAGCAACCGTAGAAGTGGCAGATGCACAATCAACTTCCTCACCCATTCTGAAAACCTACACGTAGAGAAGGAGGGGACGTGTAATGCCTGCGTATTTCTGCTAATTAGTCGGAAAGTATATGCACTTTTGCTAGACTAATCGTCTAAACCATTCGGAATGCCCGCAGGTGGGCATACACAGAGGCTGCCTGATCACAGCGACTCATCCGGAGTGAATACCACAAGGAGACGTATTCTAGTTATTTATAAGGGTCGCTTATTTTCTTGTGTTGCATGTGTTCAAGGGAAAAAGGGGTAGCACTGCAATGTCCGCCGCGTTGTGCTATGCAGTCGCAACGTATTTATGGTTTTACTTGCTTAAATGTTTTTTTTAAAGCGTACACGCAGCGCAAAAGCAGTAGCTGCCAGTTCGGGGGACGTCTAGCTCTGCGGTAACAATGATTACATGTATCACAGTACTGAATGTTAGGGGTTGGGCATTTTCGGTCGCAGTGCTGGCACACACAGAAAACGACGAGGAGTGCAATGCCTGAGGTGGGTGGGATGTACTGGGCCGTGGAGGCGAGATCGTCGCTCGCGAGCCGAGGTTCCCGGGAGCGCACGCTCACGTCCGGATTAGGGGCTCGAGCTCTCGAGCCGGTGAACGAGTAGTCCTCGGGCTGCGGTGGTGATCTCGGAGTGCAGCTGCGGGCCCGCTGGTCCATTTTTGGGGAAGGTGGAGGGAGCGGCGTTTTTCTCCGTCTCGTTGTTGGGCAGGCATGCAGAAGAACGCTATGAGATTTCTCCAACGCCGGCTTAATCCGGTGGAATCGCTTGGCGTCGTGTGAAGAAGGTGACACCGCCTGCTTATAACCACTGCGGGTTATACGAAGGGTTATAAATTCCACCAGCGTTGCAGGTGCTTCAAGGTCGGTTTGCTCTCGTCCACGTAAAGAACGTCATTGTAAGCACGTGGAATGGTACGAACCGTGACAACACTGGCAATGACTGGAAGTGACACCCGCCTACCCCTCGAGAACACTTTTCTTCTTGCAAAAGTCTTCGTACACTAGGGTTTAAGCACTTTGCATGTTTGGCCAGGTTAGCAGTGCATGGCGCGAAACACCTGCGAAACATATAGTCTGTTCACAAAGCACAGTACGGTCAATCGGTGACACTTTGTGGACAACAAGTATGCGTGGGCACCGTTTAAAACTCCTGACCAAACGCCATTCGTGTTTTGTACCTTAGATGCTTGACCCAAACAAATTTCTATCTATATGTTTACGGAAACAAGATATGAACACTGGAATATCAAATTTCCCGCTCAGATACACACAACAAAGGTTGGTATGCGGTGATACAGCACAGCCCCCATGCTTGCTAAGGCTTAACGGTGGATCGGCTGGGCGAGGCTGTTCTCCGCTGGGGTTTGGGAATGTTCACTTATCTCCTCGAGCACGGCTCCAGGAAGGCGTCCGCCGACGGGTTCGTAGCGAGGCTTCCGGGTTCCGGGGAAAAAGGACCGCACCTGCCAGCTCCACCACTCCTCCTAGGAAGTCCTGGCTCGCCCTCTGCTTCTCCTAAAGCAAATCTCAGCTTGTTGACGTTTATAATTTTTTCGTATTTCATCACAATCCCCGCTACAAACGTGACATTATACAGCTTTTCGACTATCCAGAATTGGCCTTCCCGTTTCGGCGCGAGCTTATAATCTAGGCCGCGGTCCTTGCTTTCTACATTGAAATAGATCCAGGCGACTGGCTGAAATCCGGCGTCTTCGCTTTTTCTATCAGTGCGGGACTTTTTTTCTGCAGCTTTGTTGAGCACCTCAGCCTAGAGGTTGTGCGAGATCAAAAGGCGTCTAGCGAGCTCCACGCGGCAGGCCTCTATGATGTTAAATAGTGAAATATAGGAGTGTCGTCAAGAATGCTAGGATCACCGCGTCGCGCCCGTAAATGAGGAAAAACGGGGTTTTGTTTGCGCCTTCGTGGACTGCCGTGTTGTATGCGTGCACACCAGAAGGAAGACACCTGTCCCACCCTCATTGGTCGTGTGCTACGTAACGAGACCACATGGTCACAAGTGTTTCATTCAGTCTTTCTACGGCGTCGTTGCACTCCGCGTCATACGCGATGGTCTGCAACTTTTTTATACCCGAAATTCGTACACCTCCATCGTCAGCAGTGAGACAAAGCTCCGTTCCTGTTCGGTTAAAAGCTGCTCGGTCACTCCGTGGCTGAGTATTTCTCCTTCTTTCGAAAGCGTGGGCTTAGGTGTCGGCCTTCCGGTGTGCCAGTTGGAAGGCTTCCGCTTAACGTCTCAAGTGGTCTACAAAAACAGGTGTGTACTGGCTTCCGGCATTTGTAATCGGTAGAGGACGCAACATATCCTATACTTCGCGGTACGCGGGAATGACGAGTGAGGGTCCTCGAACAATTGCAAAGGAGCACACTTCTGATTCTTGTGGTTTTGTAAAGACCGCAGCAATGGTACTTCCGGCCATAACATAGCGCGCCTCCCCGCATTCCCGGGTCAAAAGTACTTAATGCCCATCCTCTGGCGCGTATTAGGTGTCCCAAAGTGACAAGTGTACAGAGCATAGTGAGGTACATGCAGGAGATCGTCTCTCATTGATGCAGGCACTACTAAACTTCTCGTACTTCAACCCGCCTTCTGCCTGTACCGCACTAAACCCCCATCGTCCATGTATTATTGTCGGAAACGTGTATTCGGTTTGTTTAGGATTTCATTTTGCTGAGGAGTTGTACCGGGCGCTGTTATCTGTGTTATGCATAGGCCAAGTGAGCAACGTGATTCATTCTTTATTTTTTTACCATCGCGTGTTGTCTGCTTTGACAGGGAAAGCGTTTTGAAATAACGTCTCCAGTCCGGAATAATCTTCTTTGATCTACAGTGTTCTGGATATTTTTTGACCGTTCGAGAAACCCTCGCGCCGAGAGATAAATGTGCGCAGAGCTTACGCCGTCGTATTCGATTGGCCGACACTCGCGTTCGCACGTCCCTGTGTTGACTGCTGCCGCGCCACCTCTGTAGATTTTTTATTTGTTAGGAGAGGGCAAGGTCGCTGCAATCAAATTGATGTTTCTTGAAGGAAACTGTCATCACTGGTTTAGTTACATCAGGTGAGGTGCTGGGTACGCACACTTTATGCTCTCTGCTCCTTCTGGAAGCCGAGAAGCCAGCCAAGCCGAGCGAGCCTCCGACTTCGTGGTTTACTGGCCCAGCTTGGGCTTCTACTGGAAAGAACCAGAGGTAGACAGCCGCAACATACAAGATTGTGCACGAAGCCACAACCGACATTCTCCTGCAACATCGCCGCGAACCACCATCGTTCGCGGACCTCCCTGTGAAGACCACGAGGACTGGCTGGAGAAAGTGGAGCGCATCCAGATATTTAACGGGTGGGATAACAAAGAAACCTTTCGGCATGTGTTCTTCTATTTTGCGCAAGTAGCTAGAACTTAGTTCGACAACACAGAAAGGTCCCTGACAGACTGGAGTGTCCTTAAAAGCCAGTTTCTGAAAAGATTTGCATCGTCGGGCGGAGTATAGAGCCACGCGTTTGCTAGATACCCGAATGCATCACCCGAACGGAGGGGTAGTGATCATGGTTAAAAAGATGAAGAGATTGAGTTGCCGTGGGTTGCCGAAACGACAGAAGAAAGGAAACTAAGGTAACTGAAGCGATTAGTAAAAGAACAGCTCTTTCCTTGTCCTGTCCGTAACCCCCCAGCAAACCTCGTTACATCGTGCAGATATCCCGGAGACGTCAGCAGTCGACATTGCAAATGTCTATGAGACGTACGGTTGGGGTCAGAGTTACATACATTCAGCGTTGCTACAAGTGCAAAAAACCTATCCAAATCGCACAAAGGATAACGTGCAATAGACGTCTCTTGTACGTTTATATGCTGTTTACGGGACGTTACCTAAGGGCTACGTTTTATGCATATTGTAGTGGTACGCATGCAAGGCGTATATAGATGTCTGTTCTACATTGGTTTTCTGTCTTTGGCACAAGCATTAGTTCGTTATATTCATGACTTGCGTACGTTAGTAAGATATTGTCGAGATAAACCTGTATGCCTGAAATGTACATTCTTTATACATTATTTGGAAGTTTGGCTAGCCCCCTTTCCCAGGTTGCCTACGTGTTTTGGGCATTCATACTTTAAATACATGTCTTACTAGATATTCAGCCGTGTTTATTGTTACTTGTCACCTGGTTTCTAGATTAATGTGTTTCCCATTTTTAAGTGCTGCATACTGCATGAAGTCTCATATGTGAAGTGCCAAGCTGACCACACACTCTCGCAGAAGCACACGAAGCACAGCTCTAAACAAGAACTGTCGCATCAAAAACAAGGGGCAGTAAACCAGTCCTGATCAGCACGAGCGCCCTGGACACTAAGGCAACCACAGTACCGTCATCGAATTATACCACAAAGCACGGCTGTACAGGCCTTCTGCAAATTAACTATCACAGAAACAATTGAAAAATAAAAATAAAAAGGTGACAGTCTCCCATTAAATCTGAAGTAACTGCAGCTGGGTAGTAAGAACGCGTTCAAAGTACAAATAAAACACAAGAGTTTAGGTAAAACAGTTTATATTAACTTCCAAATTATGTAATATGCTTTCGCAGCCCAAACACTTTAATTTTCATTCCTAGCTGCCCTGTCCCACAGGGTACACATTGTACAATTACAAGAATAGTACAAATATTCATGAAGTCACACACAGCAGAAAGGTTGACAAAAATAGGAAGAAAAGAAAACATGTAAACCCAGGGTACAAGCACATGATAGTTATGCAACCTGAAATATCGCACAATAAATATTTGGATGAAAAACAACGCAAGAAAAGTGTGAAAACAAAGAAATGATTCAATTGTGGTTATAAAAACACAGCAAATTTACAAAACTAAATAGTTCACATGTAGTGAAAAGTTTGTGGAACAATAAAACAAAACCACCTAGGAAACACAAAAGTGGTGTTGAGTGGTTGTGGTGAGTGCCATACAAATTTAAGCTACCCTAAACAAATCAACATCTAGAAAAATGGTTATGATCTTTAAAAATGGTGTGTATAAAAAAATGACTCTACGGCGGTTACAAGAGCAGTTGAAATTTACGTGATTAAATGATTCACACTTAGTAAAATGGCAGGACAGCAATAAAACAACAAAAAACTTTAGCAACAACTAATTGAATTCAGGTTAGGAAAAAAAAATCATACTATTTCAATATTTCACCCAAAGTGATATGATTTGGGAACAAACGAAAAAACGGGGAACACGGAAATGATTAAATATTAGTTACAAGAAGACCGATACACATGACTACGTGATTTACACCAAGTGATACGCTCAAAGAACAATAACACAAAATAAAAAATCACGGAATCAGGGAAATGATTCAATGGTAGTTCAATGGTGCATGCCTTCATCCTCAGTATAGGTAGGGATTCTTGAACAGTTTGCGTTCTTCGTTGTGGTGCCAGAAACTGCCAAAATAGTTGGAGACCGGATTGGTTGGAATTTGAGAAAAATTTCATGGTCCAAAGGCTGAAAGAAATTTAATACCGGTTCTAGCAATAAAATCTAAAAAGCCGAAGGTTGTCGAGAAAGCTGATATTCACGCAGGATTTGACTAACAATAAATATGGACCCTATACATTGTCTGGTGAAAGAACTTGGTGTCTGTAACTACCCGAAGATATCTAGTTACACACAATGCAGCATGCAACTCGCAGGAGGACAAAAGCCTGTTTCCTGTATCCCAAGCCGGAAAAAGTCCTGCGCCAAGTTTACCATTAACCGTAGCTTGAGCAAGCGCCCTGTGCAGAATATTACAGTAGCACCTCCCTTGAATGCCAGTTCATCAATCTAGTCATGAGTACAGGGAAATCTGTGTTGTTAATACAGCTTTTTAAGACTGGTATAATACACAATAGCCGCCTACCTTTGTCCCTGAAAAAGACAGTGTATGACAGCTGCATCCTACCAGTACTCGCCTACGGGGCAGAAACTTCCAGGCTAACTTAAACGGTCTAACTTAAATTAAGGACGACCTAGCAGGCAATAGAACGCTAGAAGATGGGTGTAACATTAAGGGACAGGAAGAGCGCGGAGTGGATATAATTTAATATCAGAACTGGCACTACTAAGGTAACCTTAACACTATGACACCTGATGTGAGGTACCACTATACACAACAACTATATTTCGTTTATGGGGACTCTGAGGACATTTTAGCCCAGCTACAGGTTTTCATCTGAACTTGCAAAATATTTTTCTGTGTCTATCCTAATTGCTTGGTGGATTGTAGTGACAATATATACACCGATGAAGCCATGTCCACAAAATGTGGCAAAAGGAAATATGCACAAACCCGGACAGCGTCACGGCCATGGACGTATACTTCCTGCAGCAGAATGGCGAGGTGGGCTAGTTGGTATATATGCATAACTAAACCTTCAAAAAGCACAGCACTGAAAAACTTGTTATGTTGTCCTGTTCGCTTCTCCTGCTAGGCCTACATTTTTATCTGAAGTATACGTTGTACAGCAGGGAGCATCAAAGTAGTGCAAGAATTTTTTACAGCACAATCACATTCACTCATACTCTAAGTTGCACCAGTCAGCAGCCTGCAACATGTAAGTTATTAGCAAACGACAGGCCAGACACCAGAATCACACTCTGCCTTAAACCTGCAAAATCCCAAATGCTGCGTTACTATGATCACCAAGGTGTGTTAAACACTAAATTGATTAAGCGGAATATTCCATAGGTGACAGAAATTTAACAGCCATTTTTGAATATTTTTTACTAGGTTCTGAAAGGGTAATTTACGTTTGCGAAGGTACAGTAAGAGTACGAAGCACAACATGCGCTGCTCATACTACTGTACCAGTTACGACATGCGTGAAGTTCTGACGTTACAAATAATATCTGGTTGCATACACGTTGTTCATTCCAACATTTCACGACCAAACTGAGCGTCCGAAACGACTGAACACTCAATCGAAACACTAAAAAAGCATCCAGATGGCATTTTAATCTAATGCTGTACTCTCGGAATTCACCCGATTTATTATTTGATTTTAATGCTACACGCACGGCAATCATTCAATTTATTGTGCACGTTTTTTAACCGAAAACTATTACGACGAAAAATGACGGCATCTGCAGAAACGAAACAAAAACCATTATCACGTTAAAAGTACACAATGTGCTTGTAACCTATACACGCTCATATTCGCACACGCGACCATATTCGCACACGCACTAATATTCGCACTCTCCAGCTTCCCATATTTTATTTCATATAAATACATTCCCCTAGCAAAACAGGACAGAACACAAACACTTCACCAAACACAGGGCTTGAAAGTGCGCGAGAATTCATTGTGTTTACAAACGCAGCAGCAAAGTACAAAGGTCTACCGACAAATCTCAGCAACGCACAAAGTGAGTCCCTTAAATCGTTAGGGCAAACCGCCTAGGCGTACCGAAGTTCGAGAGCAACTCTACTACGTCAAATACATATGACATGAAAACAAGAAAACAAATCACCGATATAACGAAAGTTGAAGGCGTGCACTCCCATGCCGTCACCGGCCTGTAGCAGGCGTATCGATACGGAGTGCAGTTCGTCCGAGGGAAAAACTAGTTCCTGAAAGACAGCCACCTTGATAAAACGCGTTGCGAAATAGATGCCCAAGTTATTGGTAAATACAGATTTTAGTTGCCAATTATATAAAAGAAGAGCTGGAGCGTTGGTATTTTTTCAAAGAAAACAGTATATTTACCGACAATCTAGATTACGGCTTTTAAAGCAATTTCATGGTCTGCGGTGGAAATACAGCTGCCGTGGGCTTGTGGGTGCCGTAATTTTACGGTTTGTTCTGAGGCCGCAACCACTTGCAGCGCATTTTCCGCGCTTTAGCGCGTCGACATCGCCCCGCGTTGACGACGTCGGCAAAATGCAGGGCGACGTGAGCTGACGCGGGAGAAGAAGAAGGAGGAGAAAACTTTATTGAACAGGTAGATCGAGCTTCGAAGTGGGCGGGGTCCTCAGTCCAGGACTCCGTTGGTGCGGCCTGCCGTCTTCGCCCTTTCAGCGAGCCAAAGCTGCTTACTTAGGTCCGAGCTGATAAGTTCACTCTCCCAATGCACCTATGTAGCTACGCCAATGTCTATGCTACACGCCATGTAGCTACGCCAATGTCTGTCTACGCCAGCGTCGACGCAGGGCCAGAAAGCACCCGAAAGCAGGCGACATCGTCCGGATTTCATGTCCATCTCCTGGTTTGGGGTCATTACGTTCGCAGAAAACAATCATATTTTTTAACGCGCGGTAAAATTGAAGCCTTCAGGCAAATTAAAGCTATTTCTGTTTAAAAATGCGCATTCCTCCGTGGCTAGCTTGGCTTTCATGAGGGAGATCGGGGGTTTGGGAGAGCTTTTTGCGAGTTAAATACGGAAGCTCTGGCTACATCGCTTTTAGTGTTAGCATGATGGGCTTGTCTGCAAGATCGGTGCGTAACAAACAATGTTTATCAACGCCAGAAATCTAGCGGTGCATTCAATTTCATTCGCTGATACCGTAGCTTGCATAGGGGGAACGATGAAGCGCGATAGTTTTCTTGGGTTAAATAAGGGAGCTTTGGTTACATCACTTGCAGTATTACCATAATTACCATAAGAAACAATCGTTAGCACTGCCGAAGTTTTTCAAATACGACCAAAACGAATCACCCGACAATATTCGCTGGCAGCCTCGGTTAGGGTACGAAATTCTTGGGCCCACGCTTTGTTTTTCGCCGTGGTCGAGTGGATTGGAGCTTGGGTGCTGGTGTTGTGTTTTGAAAGTATATGATTGGAATCTTGGCAAAGCCTCATGGATGTTTTTAGTTTTTTTTTGCAAGAAGGGTGTCATCAAAATTTTTTTCAAGGCAAAAAAAGGCAGGTACCTTGCCGTTTAACCTACACGTGACGTTTTACGGTAACCTCAGTAGCAAGCCATCCCCGAAATTTTGTTTGCTCACACGTTGAATTCATGAAGGTGCAATTGGTACATAACATCAAGTTTAAATCAAGTAGCAAGTAAAGTTGTGCTAATTGCGTCTTCGTTCATCGTCTTATCTTATTTTGTTCAAATTTGACAGCAATGACCCCCCCCCTCCTACAAGAAAAAAACCTTACAAGGCTCGTTGGCAACGTCGCTTGTAAAGAAATTCTGCACTAAGTCCATGCCTCTTTCCGTGAGGTTAAGTACTGGCTACTGTTTTGAAGGTCAAAGGTTCAAAGCAATACTTGCGGATTACAATACTTGCACAAAACCCCTCGGTACAAAACCCTTACAAAACACATACATAACCCCTCGGCAACTTCACTACAGTATGGCTGCGGCAAATTTGAACGTATATTGTAGCATATATAGCTAAAATCAATATAACTGCGATAGACATGTTCGAAGTAAAAAACGAACATACTATCAACATCTGAACAACGTCAGCAAAATATGTCTGAATACCGTCTCCAAATGAAGCAGCAGCCACATCGATAGTGCGTCTTTAGCAAAGTTGAAAGAACGTCTGACATTAAGGTACCAGCAACGTTATGTCAACCTCTAAAAATTTTTATTAAAAATTGCACGCTGTACACATGTCTAATAGAGATACTGCTGGGACATAGACGTTGGGATCTTTTTGGGACGTCGCAGAAATGTTAGTGGTCTGCTGGGCTTTTTAAGACGGTGGCAGAATTTGTGTCTGAGCCGGCCGCGATGGAGAAAACACGTGAAGTTCGAACCAGACAGTACGACTGCGAAGTTATTTCTGTCGCTTCGGAGACGATTGGTGCCGTGCCTATTAGGTCCCGCACACTACGCGAGGAAATCCGCGGAATCGTCAGGGAGGAGCTTCAGAAACTTCTCCCCAGGTCGCCGCTACTCAAACTTGCTTGTCTTACCGACATGATTAGGGAAAATGTGGAGCAACTGCTGGGAACTTCAACAATGCCAGGTACAGCCCGTGCGCCACCAGGTAAGTCCTACGCAGCTGCTGTCCGTCGGCTTCGCCCAACTGCACCCTATCCTCCCGAGGCTCCCTTCAGTCATCCGCTTTCGCCGGCCCTAAAAACTACGGTGCTAACTATGCGCCCCAAGGAAGACACACATGTGGCGAACACACGATAATCTTCCACTGTGCTACCACTGCGGAGAGGCCTACCACAGCTATCGTCGCTGCCCCTGCAAGAGACTCTGTCTGCACGGCTCCTCTTTCTACGCACTTTGTATTCTCCCGGGAAAAGGACCAGGTGAGATCGACGACTATATATCTCAAAACAACCGTGGCCCACCCCTTTTCAACTGCTCTCCAATCTTTTAATGATACCAGACAGCGCACCACCAGAGCAATGGTGGCTTCACACGTGGAAGGTCCCCCAGCCCACGCTGAAGAAACTGAAGAACCAACTTCTGGAGGTAAAGTTGCACAACGGCAAAAAAACGAAACCCCGCCAACGACGCAAAGACGCACCGAACCCCGTGAATCACGACATGCCCTCAGCAGGGCGACCCGAACTAACCCTGATATTAATCCCGAACACGAGGAGAGCCTCACCGTGCGACATGTACCCGACATCACCGGGTTTCTGGTGAGAAGACGATGACGACAACGACGCTTAATTCCGAACCATCAACACGGACAAGCCGAGATACGACGGCCCTACACGCCCGAAACTGGGGTAGTAGGCGTCCGACGTTCAGTTGTCCATCGACGGCTTTGGTGTAGTTGCCCTCATGAATACGGAAGCCGACTGCTAAGTAAGCAGCGGATTGCTCAGGCCTAAGCTGAAGAAAGTTTCGACCAGTGTGGAAGTAACGCCAAGTGGAACGTGCAGATGACGTGCCACCATAGGCAACACCGCGTACCTCATGCGCCCGTCATTTTGGGTAACTGCTACCGCGACGTAATTCTTGGAATGCACTTTTTGAAGGACAACGTTGTAATAATCTATCTGCAGACAAAATCGATTACTTGTTCCTCCGAACACTCCATGACACCAGAACTGAACCCCGAACACCGTGCATCGCCGATGATCACATCACTCTGCCACCCCACGAAAACCTATTTATCACCGTTTACTGTGAGGATCCTATCCCTGACGTCGTTGTTATCGTAGAGGGTGACGAAAGGTTTCTTCTCGACCGTGGTGTCTTTGTCGCTAGAGGCATTGCGCGCTTTAGGCATTGAAAATGTAACGTCTAGTTCACTAATTTCACCTAGGAGTACCTGCAAATAAAGAAGGCCGCTGCGATTTCATTTCCCGAATAAACACAAGAAGCACATGACGTGATTGCGGTCGCCGACTTCAAAGGTGCAACAGAAGACGTCTTCAAGCTTCCGCATCCCTTCGACACCAACCCCGCACTATCGCAAAAAAAAAACATTAGATAAAACTGGCTTTGCTGCGTCGGTACAGCAAGCGTCTTTCTTCGAACTGAAAAATACGTCAGGTACCCCTAGCTAATCAGCGAATTATAACCAAACATGCAAGCCGACCTACTCGACAGTCACCGTATCGCCTGCCTTCACGCAAGCGGGAAGTCACCCGGACACATGTCGACGACATGCTCATTAAGAACTTTGCACAACCATAAAAGACCCCTTAGCTGCACTGGTCATACTGACAAGGAAAAAAAGACAGCACATTAGGGTCGGCGTTGACTGTAGAAGTGACAATTGGGCTAGTTGGTAATGCATTTGGGACGTCTTGAAGGCAGCAAGCACACTTCACCACGGACACTAGGAAAAGAGACGACAAACTACAGCGCTGAGTCACAACTGATTTTTATTAGAACACCCATGTAAATACTTTTCATTTTCTTCTAGAAGGTAACACGTGCTTTCATACACACATTTTGCACATGCCTGTCACGTTCAGGAAATAACACGCTGGATTTTGAGGTATGTGTGATGCGCTTCAACATGGGTTTAGGTTTACGAATTTATTTGTGTGTCTTTTCTAATAAAAATTAGTTGAGAGTCAGAGCTGAGGTTTGTCATCTTTTTTCCTAGTGTCAGTGTCTACGTGCACTACCTTCAACATGTCGCATCGTTGTTGACTACCGGCGACTGAGAAAAATCGCGAAAAAAGGCATGCACCTTCTGTCCCGAATTGACGGAACCCTTGACCACCTCTGCCATGCAAAGTATTTCTTTTCAATAGTTTTGAAGACAGGCTACTGGCCAATTAAATTGGACGAGCGAGGCCGATAGACGACTGCATTAATTGCCTTGGACGGCCTTTATGAGTTAGAGTTGTGGCCGTTCGAGCTGTGCCCGGCACTGGCAACGTTTCAAAGAGTCATAGACTCCACGCTAGCTGGCCTGAAGTAGCACACCTGTCTAGTACACCTCAACGACGTTGTGGTATTTTCTCGCCGTTTTGACGAACACCTTGCAAGATTTGTAGTCAGTACTCGAGGCTTTTCGGACCTCTGGAATAACGCTGAAGCCTGAAAACTTCCACTTCGCGTAAGACCAACTCAAGTGTTTTGGCCATGCTGCCAAGCCCGCGGGAGTCTTGCTGGACCGGGTGAAAACTTCAGCCATAGCGAACTTTCCAACTACCGAAAGGCTAGAAGGGCGAGGGTAGATTTCCTGGACTGCGATCACACTACCGGTGCTTCGTCGCAAAGTTCACAAAATTTGCAAAGCCACTCGCACGCTTGACGAAACGTACCATCCCTTTCAACATTAAAAACGCAAAAGAAAAAAAGCATTCTGAGAATTGCAACAATGCCTGCAAAGCCCACCTGTGATGCATATTTCGCAAAAAACGCCGAAACAGAAATGCACACAGATGACAGTGATTTAGGGTTGGTTGCCGTCCTCGTACAAAAGAAAAGCGATTGAGAAAAGTAATCGCCTATGAAAGCCGCGGTCTGCCATGAAAAAAAAAAACTACAAAGCCTCTGAGAAAGTGTGCCTGGCTTTTATATGGGCCATTTTAAAATATCGCGTATGCGTTTTTGGTTGCCCGGTAAAGTTTGCGACACACCACGTTGCGCTGTGTCTTCTCGCTAATTTGGAGGAACTCTCTGGCCGTGTCGGTAGCTGGAACTTGCGCCTGCAATAATTCGACGTTACAATAGTGTGTAAATCCGGCAAGAAACACTGCGACGCCGACTACCTGTCTCGCGCACACGTCAACCCACCACCACAAGACTGATACAGACGACGCACTCTTCGGAGTCATGACGGAAAGCGACCTAGCCACCCAGCAGCGTACCACCCGCGAGTGACGCATAATATTCAATTACCTGGGCCTAGGCCGGTGAAACGGAATTAACCTTCATTCTGCCTCAAAAATATCGCTCTTGTAGGCTGTCTCAGCGACAGACTACAAGACGCGATACGCAGGGACTGTCGCTCTTCCGAAAGGTACAGCCTAAAACGTTGCGAAGTTATTCGTAATATAAGTTGTTCTGCGGCATGAAGCCCCTGAAGTACTAATCACGGACCGCGGAACGACATTTACTGTGAAGCTTATGCATGGAATTGTACACTACAGCAACACGAATCACTGAAGAGCGACGTCGTACCACCCCGACGTAACGGACTAATGGAACGTCTGAACAAAACGATTGCGGATATGCTGTGTTTGTATGTAGACGTTGAAGTTCCTTGGGATGAAGTCCTCCCTCATATCACGTTTGCATACAACACGGCGATCCACCAAACTACGCCGATGACACCGTTCGACCGTATTTACGGAGGACGGCCGGCTACGATGCTTGACGCCATGCTTCCGCCCGTAGAAGCCCTTCAGAGTACACCTTCAACAACTGGAGGAATCGCATTTGCTCACTCGAGTTCGTACAACGGACCAGCGGCTGGTGGATGCCGGGCGCTACAACCTCTGATGCCGGGACTTTTAATACAAACCAGAGAATCGTATGTTGCTTTAAACTCCACTCCGACGACGCGGACAAGTCAGAAGCTTTTACGCTGGTATTTAGGGCTCTACCGGATTCTAAAACGTGCTCGCAAAGTTACATAGGAGGCGATCCCCGGCGGTGAGAATGGATCATCACGACAATGCCCGCTGCCGGAAGTCGTCTACCCCGTTCGCTTAAAACCTTGCTACCCAGGAGGACGGCCTTTTGTTGCTTTTTCGCACTGTTTTTTTGTTTTAGCATCAGGACGGTGTACTAATAAAGAGGGGTGATTTGGTGAACCATGCAATGAGCTTGGGTATGTTTTCTTTAGTGCCCTGCCGCGCCCGACTGTGTTATATTGGTCACAAGCAAAGCGCGTGTTTTATTCTTTATTCGTTATGCCGCATATTTTATCTTCTTTGATAAAGAGGAATGTTATGAACTAACGTGACCAGCCCAAAATATACTGCCTTGATCTACAGTGTTATGGATGTAAAAGACGATTCGAGAAACAGCGGTACCAAAAGATATATGCCTTCAGAGCAGTCACACGGTATTCGATTCTCCGATACCAGTCTGCGCACGACATTTTGGGGACTGATGTTTCGCCGCCTGCGCATTCTTTGAGCTCTTAGGGGAGCACAACTTTGCTCCAATAAACGTGTTATGCATTCAAGACACCTGCGTCATTTTCGGCGTCTTAAAAATTTGCTTTCACAGGTATTACTTTCCCTTTCATTCTGAGGACGCATTCGAGTGCACACACAGTCCTAGACAGCCTCGAGCACCTTTACCTTCCTTGTGACCATGCAGACCGCTATTCCAGTTTTGAAAGAGGTTTTTTTAGCTTCGCGAGCAGGGCATCTGCCCGCAAAGAAAGAGGAGTACAACGCTCTCCGGATTCTGCTACACAGTCGCAAAGTATATATGCTTTCACAGCCATGACTTCCTTTTTCCTCTTGAGGATGCGCAGTGCAGTTCAAAAACAGCGTCTCCACACGGAGCCCATCTTATTCTGTGTAGACAACTCAGGCAAGCATTACAGTCATGAAACAGATTTGTTTATATTTGCGCGTAAGTTGTGCGCACGCTGAGAAGGGGAAGGAGTGCAATGCTCATGCATTCTGCAGCCCTGTCGACGTTATATGCTTTAACACACTCAACTTTCCGAGTCATTCTGAGGATACAATTACCAGCGCACATGCACTGACATACAGCTGATAGACCTCTACCTGACGTGTGACCACACAGATAAGTATTCCTGTTATGACAGATGTTTCTTTATTTTCGTACCCAGGACGTCTGCAGACAGAAAAGAGGGATTGGAATGCTTTACATACACAGTCGCAACGTGTATATTATCTGCCACGGTTACCTTTCTGAGTTATTCTGAGGATACACTTGCCAATGCACACAGTGGCTTCCACCTGGGAGCACCTCTACCTACGTTTTGTCCACACAAACAGGTGTCGGGAACCGCGGGGTCGCAGCCCAGCGCCCCTGAAAGAGTACCAGCGTTGCAGGCTTTCGGAATCGAACTGCCCATGCCGTGCTGGCGCACCAAGCACGCGCCGCTCGTTTCTTTATTCTAGTCTTTCATTGCCGGCGCCGAGTCGCCGACTAAGAGCGCCAACCGGAGGGCGCTAGAGGGCCCCCCGCCCAGACGGAATGTCGAATGTCACGCGATGGCGAGGCAGGTGGGCGTTGGTTTCGGGGCCGAGTAGTGGAGTGTTTAGGCCTGCTATGTCTGTTCGGAGTTCGTTGGGTGGCGTCTCGAGGTAGGCCGATTTGAGGCGATCCAAGGAGGCGACTTTTTCGCGGCCATTCAAGAGGATGGTGGCGGACTTCTGGGTATGGTTAAACACATGGTACGGCCCATCGTAGAAGGTGGTAAGAGGCGGCTCTACAGCTTCCTGTCTGAGGAAAACGTGTGTCGAAGACACCAGGTCTGGATGCACAAAGATGCGGTGGTCAGAAGGCCATAGAGACGAACAAATCACGAGGAAGCCGCAGGGGGGCGCCGTAGACAAGTTGAGCAGTTGAACTGCCGAGGTCGCGACGAAGGACGGCACGTAGGCCAAGAAGCACTACAGGAACGTGGTGAACCCAGTGCTCTCTATCCAGGCGCGCAGTGAGAGCACGTTTTAGCTGGCAATGGACACGCTCACCGATGCTGTTGGCACAGGGATGGTATGCCGTGGTGCGGCAGTGTTTAGTGCCAAGTAAGCGGCTGAGTGAAGTAAACAGAGTACATTCAAACTGCCTGCCTCGATCCATGGTAACAATGCCGGGGCAGCCGAAACTCCAAACCCATGTCGAAACGAAGGCTTTTGCGACCGTTTCTGCCGTGATGCCCAGAACTGGTACGGCTTTGGGCCAGCGGGTGAAGCGGTCAATCATTGTGAGAATGTACTGGCAGTCACGAGAGGGAGAAAATGGTCCGACCAAATCAAGATGCACGTGCTCAAAGCGACAGCTAGGTGTCACAAAAGGCTGCGTTGGGGTCTTCGGGGAAGAGGGGGGGGGGGTCACCTTCGCTGTCTGACAAGCGAGGCACGCACGGGCACTGGCGGACATCATTGTTGATGCTCGGCCAGACGAAGGCAGCCGGAACTAAGGGTCGAGGCGCCGCCGCTGACATGTCACACCACAGTGAGCCAGGCCCGAACGGATAAGGCACAAGTTGTAGACGACGAAAACCCGGGTGGTCTCGCAGTGTTGCAGCTCAGGGTCTACAATCTGCGCCTAAGCTAGGCGTTCCCAGTCCACAGCAGATGCAGCACTGCCGATGGAGGTAATGCGTGAAAGTCCGTCAGCAGCCTCCTTGTCGGTACCTTTGATGTGCCGAATGTCCGTCGTGAATTCCGAAATATAGGCGAGCTGACAAAGTTCCCGTGCAAACGTACTCGGAGGAGTTCGTACGGAAAACGTACGCAAAATGCTTATGGTTCGTAAGAACGTGAAAGAACTAGCCCTCCAAAAAGTGCCGAAAGTGCTGGATAGTGGCGTAAATGGTGACCAGCTCACTACCAAAAAGGCTGTAGCGCGTCTCGGCAGGTTGGAGCTTCCTAGAGAAGAAGCCCAGCGGGTGACACTAGGAGTCGATTCTCTGCTGGAGAACAGCGCCGTTTACAACGCTGGATGCAACTACCATGAAGCGAGTTTTCGGGTGAATGAGAAGTACCGAATCAGCGACGGCTTGTTTAGCAGCGTTGAAAGCGGCTTGAGCTTCCGGAGACCAGGAAATCGCGGATGAGGAGCTCTTGGTTGTGCTAAGAAGCTCAGCCAATGGATGCAGAAGCTCAGCGCAGTGGGGTATAAAGCGTCCCGAGAAATTTACCAGGCCCAGGAACTCACGATGCTGGCGGTGGCTGGTAGGTTCGGGGAAGTCCTTCACGGCTTGAACGTGAGAGGGTAAAGGGCGAATTCCCCGCTCCAAAACGTGATGTCCCACGAACTCGAGCTCGGGCGTCCCGAAGACGCATTTCTGGGCGTTGACAACCAGGCCAAATTGTTGAATGCACTCCAAGAGTTCTCGGAGGTTACGCTCGTGATTTTTGTGGAGTAGGACTCGCGACTAAGATGTCGTCGATGTATGCAAATACAGCCGGATGGCCGCGTGTCACCTCGGCAATGAACCTTTTAAATGTTTGGGCTTCGTTGCGTAGCCCAAAGGTAATGCGCACATACTCAAACAAGCCGAAGGGTGTAGGGATGGCCGTCTTTGGGATATCGGCAGGCTCGACTGGGATTTGGTTATACGCGTTGAGAAGGTCTACTTTGCTAAAGATTGTGCACCCTCCCATGTGGCTGGTGAAATCCTAGATGTGGGGTAGGGGATAGCTCTCGTGGACATTCTGAGCGTTGACCGCCCGGTAATCGCCGCACGGACGCCAGTTTCCACTTTTGTTAGGAACGATATGCAGTGGAGACGCGCGGTTGCTCGTTTCTTTATTCTCTTCTTTCATTGCCAGCCCCAAGGCGCCGACTAAGAGCGCCAACCAGAGGGCGCTACAGAGGTATTCTACTTATAAAAAAGCTTTCTTTATTCTAGCTCGTGGGGTGTGTTCACGCCAAATCAGAAAAATATGCAATGCCTGCAGCATTGTGATGCACAGTCGTAACGCGTATAGGCTTTCATAAGCTTACCATTCTTATTCATTCTGAGGCTATACATGTCAGTGCACACAAAGTGGATGAAAGCTGAAATTTCGTCTACCTTCGAAGTTATCACACATCTGTATTCCATTTATGAATTTTTTTGTTTATGTCGTGCGTAGGGGTGTACATGCAGAGAAGAGAAATAGGTGCAATTCCAGCCAGATTATGCTCCATAGCCGCAAAACATATATTTTTTGACAAGCCTAATATTCTGCATGATTCTGATGTTGAATTTGCAGTGGACACACAATGGCTGCCAACTAGAAGCAGCTCAAACTACGTGATGACTACACATGCAGTCATTTCAGCTATGAAGCAGTTTGCTTATTTTCGCATGCAGGTCGTGCACACGCTGAGATTTGCAAAGCCAATGCGATTTTGCTACACTGTCGCATTGCTTATATTCTTTCACATGCTTAATTTTCTGAGCCTTTCTGAGGACACTCATGCAAATCTGCACAGAATGGCGTCTTGCTTGGAACATCTCAACCGGCATGCTACCACAGAGACAGGTATTCCAAGAATGAAACAGGTTGGTTTATTTTCTCGTGCACGGCGTGTTTTCGTGGGTGTGGGAAAGATAAAATCGCTGCAATACTCTGCTATACAGTCGCACCGTATATACGCTTTCAAAGGTCTATTGCTCCGGATCATTCTGGTGATGCACTTGCCCGTGCACACAGTGCCAGATAGCTGGGAGCACCCATACCTGCCTGGTGACCACACAGACAGGTATTCAAGATAAGAAAGATGGTTCTTTATTTTCGTGGAGAGGGCGTTTATACGCGGTGAGGGAGCAGGAGTGCAATGCTATCCTGCTGCTTCTAGACAGCCGGAACGTATTACGCAGAAGTGGGTTTATTAGGCATAATTTTTTCGCTCATTCACAGAGTGCACATGTGTCACAAACGTCCGGTGAGGCCACTTGACTAATGTATTTCGGGGGCCGATATCGCGGCTTGCTGGGGTAGCTGAAGGCCATTTTTTCATCGCGGTTTCGCACTGAGTCACCCCGTCTACTTTGTGTGCTCACTTGAATCCCTTTCATCGTCCGTAGTCAGAAGGGAGCACATGGTGGGGCCACGGCGGTTGGGTTCGATCGCCGCTGTTTGGTTGGATCGTTGCAGCGTGCGCAATATCGGGAAGGTGACATCACAATCGGAAGAGCAGCCCCTCACTCGCAGATGCGGCATGGTGGCGGAGGTCCACCACGCAGCAATAGAACCAATGGTGACTGCGGAGGAGCACGTGTGCCGGACAGTTCGTCGATCGGGCAAAATCTACTTAAAGTGGTGCGAGTGGGAGCTTGGGCAGTTAGCGGAAAATTTATCAATGTGGAAGCCGCTAGGATGACGACCCTGTCATACCCTAAGTGACAACCAAACAGCAGCACTCAGAGGGTCAGCAGCGGCTTTTGGAAGAGCGGCATGCAGGAAACAAACCGGAAAAGAAAATATGCCATCGAAAGATCTCAATTGAAAGCGTAAGAGCATAAATTTGCGAATAAAGTCGACCCGTTGAGTTAGGAGATATGTCACAATTATAACCGCAATAAAAGAAATGACATTTGTGGACATGGGATGGTATTCGTCGAGGAAACGTTAAGAATAAGACGAACATTGAAGGCCACAAAGAGAAAGCTGGGTGTTGCAGAGACAGACTTACAGACGAACCGCATAATATTACAAACAATGAAGATGACACAATGAAAATAACAGAACGATTCTACACTAGGCTATACGCAAGTGATATTGTACCAGAGGAATCAACTGTGCCTACAAGCGTAACTTGCGATGTTTCGCCAAAACCAAAGGCAAATTGAACAGGAGATTAATGGCATGAAAAGAGAAGAAGTTGCAGGCGACGACACCATTCATGTGGTCGTTTTAAAGGGGCTGCAGAAATTGTTACAGTGAGAGCTACAAGCAATGTTGATTGGCAAATCACCCTTTTAGTGGATGTACGGGGGAACAGTAAATTGTGTACATTGCGTACCACCAGCTGGGTTACCGCGTTACCGCGGTTACCCCCCGGTTACCGCGTCTCAACTGCCCTGTCCAGGATCTTGAATATAAAGCCTTCCCTATTCGTTACGCTAGTAGCAATAAATTACTAGAAAAGTGTGATTACCCACCACATTTTCGAACGTATAACCCTCTACCTGCATCTATTCTGCGCCCCCCCCCATTCAGCACACCCAAACCGAAGACAATTACTCGCGTATTGCCGGCACTTTGATACAGGAAAGCATTCACCAAACCTACTGTTCAAGCACCACATCCCCTACCACGCAAACAGAAAAACCGCTTATTTAGCAAGTAAATACAATTATGCAGCGCAAAGGTCACAATTCACCAATAAAATGTAGTTGTGATAGTGCGCTCGTCCTTGCTTTGTCATTGTTGTTCCTGTATGTTTGTGGAATCACTGCCATGGAAAGCTTAGACAGTGTTACTTTGTAGGAACTTGGTGGCACAATGCGCATCGCCATTAAGTTGCCATAATGAACAAACTAAGCTTATTATCAACAGCCCAGCTTTGCCACTAATATTTTCCCATTTTTGGTGCGGGTTGTACGCGCGAAATTGCGCTGTTGTCAGATTGTTTATGCACTTCAAAGTTACACACAGCCTGAAAAAACGTCAAAATCAAATAATTACCCAAAACAGATATTATAAAGGTTTTATTAAGAGAAACAATTCAGCCTACTCTCGATTGAATGCAAGGTTTTTAATGAAGCACTAGTTAATTGCATAAACGGCTCCATCGACTTCAAACTACACAGAAAACAGCCGGAGTTTAGAAAGAAAACTCTACAATTGGCCACACCTACGTCATCAACCAACCAATAAAATATTGGCAGATGATTCGACGCCACTTTACATAATAAACTATCAACTGGTTTGAATCAGATCACACCACTTGAATGATGGACTCCTTAAAAGATGAAAGAATACATGACAGCTACGAACGACTCCTAGACAACAGACATTATGAATCAACGGGCAAGAAATTCCGCCACAAACAAATAAAAAAATGCCGTTCAGAAAGAGGGTCCGAAAAGCAGATATCAATCTCTCGAAAATTGTTGACAGCATGTTTCAAATGTAGTCATGAAGCTTGAGTTGCCAAAGCGAAGTTTAAGGGTTAGCAAATGACATGTGCGCGTCGATCATGGTAGTCTTTCATTTCATTTAATTTCATTTTATTTCAAGTCTCCAATTATTTCATGTTTTTTGGTACACAAGGAGGCGGGAGAAAAAGCCACCCAACGGTAGCTTGATGAGGGCCCTGCCGCCTGTAACATAAACAACATTAAGCATAGTAAATACAAAAGCATTTTGTTGTCAACTATCGACAAAAAGAATATGTTGTCAATTTTTAACATTCTATAAATATAGTTATGCGCAGATACATCTAATACATACGTATGCAAAAATAAAATCAGCTTGGCTTGCACGCTAAAATTTCCATGTATAACGATGAATGCAAGTCAGAAGTGTAACAAGTATGTACACCTACATACAAATAAAATACAAACCAATACAATTCTTCATACTTTTACATCGGCTCCTGTTTCGACTGGGAACAAACTTTTTCAACGGGGCAAAACTTCAAGGCCACAAAACAAAAGCTGGCTATTGGCACATGTTTGCAAGCGAAATAGTCTTGCTGAGTCATGCAGAACAACTCCAAAACAATATTGCAGAATTTTAGCCAAAGCGCTTCGTCGTGAGGCTGTAGACACCTGTGAATAAATCTAAAGAAAAGATAAATCACCCTGCGAAATTCATTTCACCAGCTTAGGTAACCGAGAACTGGAACTCGTAGATCTACTTGAGACTCATGGTAAGTGCTGATCCCAGCTACGACAGTAAAACCGGCACGGACAAAGAATTATTTAGGGTGCATTCGGCAAGCAAGCTATCTTTGTCATTAAAAAGAAACGTATTCAGTTAACTCGTGCGGCCAGTGATCACATAAGGAGCAGAAACATGCCTCATACCTAAACAACTAGAAAGCAAATTGTAGTATTGGGCGAGTTGGTGATTTATCTTAAAACTACAAGCGCTTGTCCTGTGTGCATGGTTAAGAATAAAAGCAAATACTTCCGCAAAATATGCCATGGTGTCAGTAAAGCTGAGGGGCCAGAAATGAGCAACCAGAATCACGGAGCCAAACCCTGTCAAAGATTTAAGAGCTCATCGTTTAAAAAATGGACTTGGGCTGGTTTTGTGCCTCGATGATCTGACAAATTGTGTTCTACGAAGGCAACACAGAAGACGCCGAGAGACTGAACTAGAAGAAATTAAATGCCATTACCTCAGTGGAGAGAGGAAATCCGAAACTTCGGAGGTAACAAATGACCTGCTGCAATGCAGGACCGGAGTGAATGAAGGTATATCGAAGAAGCCTTTGTCCTGCACGGACCTAAATAGGCTGTTGTTTGCCGAAAATCAGACGTGCAATGACGCATTTTTCATGATTTTTCTATAACCAAGAGGTTAGGGCAGCCCTCATTATAACAAGGAACGCTGCGACAAGCATCTATGTCCTGTTCAGTTATTTCCTCTTTGATGACATGACCCAACTGCTTGAGAAGCCGTGGGAGGCTTTTTTCGGAGAAGGATATACATTTTAATACTACGTTTTCATTTCTGGAATAGCTTTGTGCCAGCACTCTCAGCGATTGACACTCAGCCAAAGACAACCGTTTTTTTAGCTCAGCAATTTTTTTCTATTTGGTTTGATGATTTGCCAATGTATCAAACTGTTTACTGGAGGAATGAATTCAGGGATTCAGTTCTTTATATTCTTTACGCAATTCTTTACGCTGTTCCTTCTCGAGTGCATTTCACATTTCGCGGATCTCCTGACAAAAATCTTACAACAATTTTGCATGACACCGGCAAATTCACGTAAAAACGTGTATTGTAACAATATCATTTTCACGTTGGCACATTTGGCAGCAGCGGCAAAGCAACCATAGGCTGTACAATATTAAAGCCTATGTGAACCAACCTTGGTTTAAAATGCCATTCGGGGAGAAAAAAATCCACAGACGCGAAATTCGCTATGGAGATGTTTTTTTCGCCTTCCAAACAAAAAAAACAATGAATAAGATAATGGTTGTTATGCAAAATAACGTATCGGTTCGGACACATACGTCCCTATGCACCTTAAACGAGACAACTGACTGAAGCAGTGCCAGGTAGGTGTTTCCGACATGGAAATCTAGGCAACAATATCATGAAACCAGAAATAGCCATTAACCTGCAAAACCTGTGCGGGAATTGAACCACCCGTTTTCAAAATTTGGGTTTCCGCAATTTATGCAGCGCTTGCGACACTAACTTTTACTATTTGGTCTACTAGACCTACGGGAAGCGTCAATCAAGCGGTGCCTCCCTTTTTCAGCATGAGACGTTTTAATATTGGGTGTCGACTAGAAAAGCCAGCACACAGAGCGTGTGGCACAGCCTGTGGAAACTCCAGTCAAGTCATAACAGGAATATTACAGTTTTCGGCGGGCAGCCTAATGTTGCAATTGTAGGCATTGTTGACATTATTGTCTATAATATTAAAAATACCTAAGGTATTCTTCTTTGTGATCCACTGGAACACTTCGTTGTTTACTTTCATTGGGTTCATAAGGTCAACCACGCTCATGTGTTTGTTGTATTTCTAACAATTAAGGTACAACGGACATCTATTTGTCAGCGGCGACGACAAAGTTCGAGCAGCACCTCACGCTTCTGTGCTCGTTTTTGAAGGTTGGTAATGCTGCATGCACACCTCCTTGGATGGCTCATTTTGTCGTCGCTGCTGCCAAGCTTCGATTTGAAGTGTATTTGTACCCCTTGTGCAAATGTCTAAAGACGTAACGAATATAAAAGAGAAGATACGAGCTGAACTCTCCAAACTAAAAGATAAACTTAAAACTTGAATGGAAGTCATAGCGAGAATCCTTTCCACAGAACATTCGTAGTGACATCAAGGAAGTGCGAAACGAGCAAGAAGAAATGGCTCGCAGCATTGAGCACGCGCATGTAGTTCTTTCTGACCTAGGAAAACGACTGGAAGTAGAGATAGCAAAAAATTGCATCAATTTAGATAAAAGCAACCAAGAAATAGAGAAGCGCTTTAAGCTATCCGAGCAGTACTCGCACTGTACTTACCCAGAGATTCAAGACGTCGTAAAGCATGAGGGCAAAAATGCGGCTGATATTCGTGGTACGCTTGGAGATACCATTAAATAATCCATCACCGATTCAGCTATTGAGACCTGCCACCACGTAGCAACCAGGCACCCCGTTGAGTCGAACATTGTAGTTCAGTTCAGATCAAATGCGTAGCGAGATACAAAAGGCATACAATTTGCGATTAAGCAACTTGTACTTGGATTATATGACTCGACTGCGAAATATGTGAATGAGCACCTAACACCACCAAACAAAATTACTTTTGGCGCTGCAGTAGCAAGAAAAAAGGAAGTTGTATGGAAGCTCGAGTGGACCTAAAATGCGCGATTCTTGCTCGTCGATACGGAAACTCTAAAACTCTTCGCAACCATACCGAGGCCGACCTATTGAAAATGATGCCAATGACGCAGTTTCCTAGCCCACAAGAAGCAACCTAAGCCTCACTTGCTCAATGGAAGTCACACTGCTTTACACACCCACCAAGTTTAACGAATTTCTATCTCAAAACCACTGTCCACGTTTGCAGAATATCCATATCCACAAGCAATCATCTGTGAACAAGACAGACCAGGTACAATTTCTTTTAGATATTTTTACCTGCTCTTCTGATCTTGTTCTCTTATCAGAAACGTGGTATCGCTCGAATACCGATGTCATCCCCCTTCCTGGCTATGAATCATTTTTTCTTAATCGTCCTACAAAGTGCGGTGGAGGTTTTGCGTTGCTTGTTAGAAATGCGTACTCCTGCAGTGTATTATATGAGTACTATTTCAGTGATACAAAAATTGAAATGCTAACAGTTAGTTCCGGAAACCTAGCTTTTTGTGTCGTTTACCGTCCTCCTAATAGCAACTTAGGCAAGTCTTTTCACCGCTTTGAGCGTGAATTGGCCTTTGTTTCTGAAACGTGTTTGACATATATAGGCGACTACTTTATTAAAGATATAAGCGCAAGCATTCCCGTTCAAGAACAAGTGCTAATTACTCTACAGTCAGCAAGTTTTCCTAATATTATCAGGAACCCCTCACGTGTCACCCTTAGTGCCTCTACTAGTCTGGATTTTATTCTAACAAACGATGAAAACATGTTTCCCGCAGGTCGTATTGCAGCAGATATTAGCGACCTATTGTTGCTCTTTTTCAAAAGGAATCTAGCCCCGAACATACATTAAAAGCCCGTCGACACCTCATTTCGGAGAATCGTCTTAACCAATTGAAGAACGGCATTTTTTCAGGAAGCCTCAGCTGACGATGCTTATGATGAATTCCTCCGACTTTTTTTCCTTTTTACTATAAATGTTTCCCGATTGTCGATATCGTGCCCCCCAAAAATGCTCGTAAAGCATGAATGACTGCTCGCCTTATTCGAAATGTCAAAAAGAAAAAAAACTGCTCGCTAAATTTCAGAAGAGTAAAGAAAAGCATGTTTTAGTTCGATACAAATCTGTGCGTTTAGTTCGGTACAAACCTGTTCAATAAAAACCTCACTTGCAACCCAAAGAAAATAGAAAGACGCTAGGAGCACTTCTAAAGAGAAACACATTATCCCAGCAAATCAAAAGTCTGAACATTGACGGCAAAGAGCTGACAGGACCCTGTCTCGCCAATTTTTTCAGTGAAGGTTTCTTTGAAGTTGGTGAGAGTTATTACAACCCTGGTTTTTACCGTTTTCTGACGCGACAGGGTGGGACCATCTCTGTGTTTCTTCAACCTACCGATGAAGTCGAGGTTTTCTTTATTGTGCAGTTGTGTGAAAGATACCCAAATGCTTGATTCATGTAATGTTCAAAGCCGGACGGTAAAGCACGTGCTGTTTTTTTTGTACCTTGCCTCTTGTACATCTATAAATTAGCACTATATTTGCAAAATTTACTGTTGGCATGCAACGTGCAAGTGTAGCGGTAATTTACAAAAAAAAAGGCGATAAAAATGTACCTGGAAATTATAAGCCATCATCGGTACTTCCATTTTTCCCTAAGGGGCTCGAACGCTAAATCTATCGACGGTTATATAACTTCCTTTTAAACTACGCGGTGATGGTTGATTGCCAGTATGGCTTAAACAGAAACAGTTCCACTGAGCACGCATTACTGGACAAAAAGGAGTACATCGTAAAAAATTTTTAATCGCGGTTTCTAAATAGGCATTTTTGTCGATTTCATTAAAGTGTTCGATTGTTTGAATCATGATATCCTCTTAAAAACTGGAGAACTATGGTGTTCATGGGCACGCCCTCAAACGTATTACATCCTACCTCAGTTCCCGCTGGCCATACGTTGTACTAAACAACTGTCCCTCTGAAAACCTGAAGATTAGAAATGGTGTACCCCAGGGTAGCGTTTTCGGACGCCTTCTTTTTAACGTGTATATAAATGATATATGCAACACTAGTAAGGCGGTGATATATATAATTTATGCGAACGAGAAAAACATATTCCTCTATCCCCATATTATGGTTGAACTAACAAGTGCGGCTAATAGGGTACCAACATCATTAGCAGGATGACCTTTCCTTAAATTCTTAAAACATATAGGGGATAAACTAACGCTTCAATATTTCATACCAAAGGAAAACATGTTATGAACCCACCTCCTCTTTTGATATAGAACACTGCCATTGAATATGTTAACAATTTTACGTGACTTGGTGTAGTTTTTACTGTTACGTCGCGGAACACCCACATAAGCAAAATATGTGTCGCACTTTCAAGGTTTTACATGACAATTTGTTGCAATAGGGGTCTTTTACCTACCAAATTAAATTGGTTCTCTATAATGTCTTTTTTATTCCCATGTGAGTTACGGTTTGTTAGTATGGGGGAACACCGCGGTAACAAATATAGAGAAACTTGTAAGTCTACAGAAGAAACTACTTCGTGCGGCTGCAAACGTGTCGTAAGATTCCCTAACTTTTCATTTGTACCAGCAGTATAAAATTTTGAAAATTGACCGCATGTTCTACTGCAAATTTTTTTCCTCTATAAGAAAGCACTCAGCCGAAAGACCCCTTCTTTTCAAGTTTCGTAACGTTCACAAATTATCACAATCCGTACATGACTCGGAAAAAAAATACATTTGTCTTGCCATGTTGTCCAACAAATTATGGCTACAGTATCCTAGCGCACACTCTTCCAACCTATCTCAACAGGCCATTGTATGATGACGTGACCCGCATGTCGTCTACTACACTTTGCAATAACTTTGTAGCATAAGGTGGGAATACATTTTTGTATAAAACTGACTCTAATTGGTTCATATGGGAAGTGCCTTATATTTATTGAAGTCGGAAGCCCGTCTGTGAACACAGTTTCGGTAGCGAAGCGGAAGCGTCTTGTTTATTGCATCTAAAGTTTTAATCTTTTTAACTGCTCCTTTTAGCCCTTCTATCCGTTTTTACTTCGCCTTGTATTTCGTGTTGTACTTGTATGAACAAATGATACTGATGTAAACATCAGAAGCATATCTGTACATATTGTGTACATATTGTGCACTGATGTGTACGTATTGGTTGGGAACAAATGTTTCGAGTGTCTTCAGTTATTCGTGTTGTTTTGTTTCCTCTAAAGAATGACAATTTTTTTCTTTAAATCGCACAGTGTTTTTGCGTATGCTCACATGTAGGGGTGGCGACGCTCGTCAAGCAGTCGTTAATGACTGCATTTTTGTTGGCATCGTCAGTTTTTGTGCCTGTAAAAAACTGGAATAAATGTATTGATTGATTGATATTTTTCCTTTCCCGTGCACCGGTGCTTTATAAAAACACCTTTTACCGGCTATATTACGTTAGATAACAATATTAACTACCGGCTGTCTATTCATTCGATCTGGTCACCGCCACAAGGAATTAATCATCAATATTACCTCTCTTCATTTCTTATGCAGATGGAAAATTGCTCCACATCCTCTGCTTGCTTGGAAAATTGTTCCACAAAGAAGCCTTGACGCCGTGATCGGAAAGCCCCATTTGCAAGGCTGGGGACTAGAAAAAATTGTGGAAATATACCTCCCGGGCAAGACCATTCAGTTTAGGTGTGAGTTGGAGCATTACTGATTATCCAAGAGCCATGGCAGTAGCTTTGCTTTTCTTCTAAGGGTTCATGTCGCACTAAAACAAATACCATATCTATGAATCGCAACGGCACCACATCTTAAAGCCCCAGCCAAGCGGTTTGTTCTTTATGTACTGTTTTATCATCTTCCCGTCTTACAATTTGATCACGCGCACGGCCACATACTGCTGGTTCGTCGTAGAAAGCGCAGCTTGAAACAGCCCATTGCATATCCGATAAGAGGCTTCACTTTATTGGCATGGTCAAAGTTGCGCTCCTCTCTACTCGGCTGAGACTCCTTGTCGGCAAAATTTAGAGCGCCGCGAAGCTGCTGACACCGGCGAAGAGGCATCACACCGGTGACGAATGGCACACACAGTTGAGGCAGCGTTGACCAATTTGTTCTGAGAGATGGCAACAGGTGGCAACTCATTACTAAGGTGACCCGAAGAAACGGTTTCATTTCTTTGTTGTAGAAACAAAAACACTTTACTGTGAGTAACTAATGCTCACTTTCAAGAGTACGTCGGAGACTAGTGCATCAAATGTTAGCACTTTTGAAAAAATCTGACGGGTTGTAACAATGGTTTGACATCTTTGTCCGGTACATATTGTCAAAAAGACAAGGGTGACGCAGTTGTCTTGAAGGAGAAACAAGTTTATTGGAGCGAACTCGTGCTCCCCTAACAACTCAAAAGAATACAGAGGCGGCGAAGCAGCGGTCCACAAAGTAACTTGCGTCGGCGAGCGTCGCAGAATCGAATGCCGCGGCATCTGCTGTGCAGGCTTTTTAAGTGCGAATGCACTTTATAAGCGGCCCTGAATTCCGGTGACCGCCGTCCGTCCACATAGCAACAGCTGCAAGTGCGCGCGCTCCTCGTCTTCCTTGGCAACGGGGGGAAATGGGCGCGCGCTGCCTGGCCGCTGACATGGCACATACCCACGTGGGGGATTGGCCAGGAATCTCCTCGTCTTCCTTGGCAACGGGGGGAGATGGGCGCGCGCTGCCTGGCCGCTGAGATGGCACATACCCACGTGGGGGTTGGCCAGGAATCGGGCGTGAGAAGGGCTAATGCACCCACTTAAAGGAGTACTGACACAAAATTTCAAAGCTGAGATCCGCTCTAGCAATCAAGTACAACGACAACACAAATAGGTGTCTGTGCATGGCACATACCCACGTGGGGGATTGGCCAGGAATCGGGCGTGAGAAGGGCTAATGCACCCGCTTAAAGGAGTACTGACACGAAATTTCAAAGCTGACACACACTCTAGCAATCAAGTGCAACGAGAACACAAATAGGTGTCTGTGAATAAATGCATATTTCTTTCTTTGTAGTTGTGTGTGTGTGTGTGATCTCTCTTTCGCGAACATTACCGAACCACGCAAATTCAACTCCTGCATTCGCACTTTCACATTCTTCCCCTCAGGGAAACGCGAGGAAATTTTTATATTTCGGCGCGAGAGTTTCTTGAACCGTCGATTCGATTCACATTCAGAACATTGTAGATCACAGAAGATTATTCTGGGCTAGCGGCGTTAGGGGGAAACACTCTGCTTATCTGAATGAGATAGCCCTTGTGGCATAAAAATAAAGAATGGAACACGCGCTTCGCAAGGGACACACAGATAACAGAGCCGGTTGCGGCCGGGCATTAAAAACAAACAATAAATAAGCAAACCCGTACTGGGTTCGCGGCATTACCTAACCTCTAAGAGTACATCGACCCGATGCTAAAATAAAACGATAGTCTGAACAAATAGCCACAACAAAACAACAACAAAAAGACTTCGTAATCTTGCGAAATACGGTTTGAGGGGAACCATGTGGACGACTTCGGGTCGCGGGCGTCGTCGTGATGTGCCAGAATCACCACTGGGGATCACTTCGTAGTGTAATTGGCCAACACGTCGTAGAATCTGTTAGGGTCAGAAATACCGTTGCAGAAGCTTCTCACTGAGTCCGCGTCGTCGAATGGGAGTCCAAACCCACACACGATCCCCTGGTTGGTACTTGGCGTCTCGGCATCGGAGATTGCAGCAGCCGGCATCCACCAGCTGCTCGTCCGTTATACGAACTCGAGCGAGCTGGCGGGCCTCCTCCGCGCGTAGAAGGTATCCTTGAACATCGGCGTTGAGGTCGTCGTCTTCTACTTGCGGAAGCATGGCGTCGAGCATCGTAGTCGGCCGTCTTCCGTAAACAAGCTCGAACGGTGTCATCTGCGTAGTTTCGTGCGTCGCTGTATTGTACGCAAACGTGACATACGGGAGGACTTCGTCCCAAGTCTTATCTTCAACGTCGATGTACATGGACAGCATATCTGCAATCGTCTTGTTCAGACGTTCCGTTAGTCCGTTCGTTTGGGGGTGGTACGCCGTTATTTTTCGGTGATCCGTGTTGTTGTAGCGTAAGATTTCTTGCATCAGCTCAGCGGTAAAGGCCGTTCTGCGGTTCGTGATTAGGACTTCAGGGGCTCCATGTCGCAGCAGAACCTGGTTTATAAAGAACTTGGCGACTTCTTGTGCTGCCCCCCTCGGAAGAGGGGCGGTCTCTGCGTAGCGCGTCATGTAGTCTGTCGATACAACAATCCACTTGTCTCTGATCGTGACGTAGGTAACGGGCCTAGAAGGTCCATTTCAATCTGTTGAAAGAGCCTCGACGGAACGGCGATCGGTTGCAGAAGTCCGGCGGGTCTTCTCGGCGGTGTTTTAAATGCAGAGCATTTTTTAACTCGCAATGTCACCCGTCCGTTGGCGATCAACGTCCGCAGCTAGCCAGCAACTGCGCCCCTCCCCCGCTACTCCTCGCTCTCAACAAGAGGTGAGGGCGCGTATGCGCGTGCTCCGGCACTGAACGAGGCGTTGCAGCAGCAGGTGCTACCTCCTCTAACTTTACTGCGCGCGTTACGAATATAAAGCGGGTATCAGCACGGCTCACTCCTTTCTACTCCTGCGCTCTGTTCTGCTTACGCTCGAGTTTGGTCGTCGTCGAGGTTCATAAGCGATGGCAGCAACACCTTCAACCAGTACCGCGACGCGAGCGAACGTCAGCGTTGCAGTACCGGTTCAAGACATCGTGCCATCCTCTTTATCGACGGCGGCAAAAGACGAGGCGGTGAGCCGAACGAAGGATCCGCGGCCCGACGTTGACGTTCGGCGTCGGAAGCGCGCCGTCTCGCCGACTTGTTTTCTGCCGCCGTCGATGAAGAGGATGGCACGATGTCTTGAAATACTGCTACTACTACTACAACGATTCCAAGGCATTCCTACCCCGAGTGCCCATGGAGAGGGACCCGACTAAATCCAGAGGCATTCCCCACCGTCAACGCGCGGAAGAAACACGCCTCCCGACTGCACTCCCGAGAGGGATAATAAGAAAGAAAAGACAAGAATAATAATAAAGATCTAACCGATGCCCCGCAGAGAGCGTGGGGTGCAAACGATGGCAATAAATAACACGTTACGTACTTCCGTCTCTCGTCTCTCTCTCTCTCCCTCTTTCTCTCTCTCTCTCGTCTCGCAACCCAACTACCCAACCCCTACGACAACAACAACTACAACTACTACCGCCAACTACCACAACCTCCGCCACGTGACCACCCCCAATGCTCTGCATTTACTCGAGTCCCTCGTGCGGCGGGATGCGACGGAGGTTTTTTTTTGTCGCTGGCAGACACGGCAAATCCGAAAGTAGTGGGTGGCGTCAGATGTAAGGCGGGAGCAGAAGTACTTCGCCTTAATTGTTGCAATAGTGCGAGCTGTGCCGAGGTGTCCGGAAGAGCGGTTCATCACGAAGGTCTGCGGGGATGACAAGTAGATAATTCATTCTCGTTCCGGGACTGAAATTCTTCACGAAGACGGAATTTTTGAGGTTAAATGTTGGTAAGTTCCGCTTGAACGCTCTAGGCACGGAGACGTTTGTCCTTCGAGGTAGTCGATCATAACGCGCATGTCGGGGTCGGCATGCTGTTGGGCGGCAAGGTCGCTCTCCATAACAACTCCGACGAACGCGCTGTCTTCATCGGAGTCTTGTGGTGGTGGGTCGACCGGGGCGCAGGACCAGCAGTCGGCGTCGGAGTGTTTCCTGCCGGATTTGTAGACGATTGTAACGTCGAACTCTTGCAGGTGAAAACTCCACCGCCCAAGACGGCCAGAGGGATCCTTCAAATTGGCGAGCCAACACAGTGCATGGTGGTCTGTCACAACCTTGAGTGGTCTACCATACACGTATGGGCGAAATTTTTAAATGGCCCATATGATTGCCAGGCACTGATTTTCGGAGGCAGAGTTGTTTTTTTTCTCCTTCAACAGACCACGGCTTGCATAGGCGGATTACCTTTTCGCACCCGCTTTGAGGACGGCCCCCAAACCTTTATCGCTGACGTCCGTGTGCATTTCTGTTTCGGCGTTTTCGTCGAAATGAGCGAGCACGGGCGGGTTTTGCAGGCGTTGTTTCAGCTCGCAGAATGCTTTTTCTTGTGCGTTTTCCCAGGCGAACGGGGTGCTATCTTTTGTCAGTCGCGTGAGTTGCTCTGCGATGCGTGCGAAGCTTGTGACGAAGCGCCGGTAGTATGCGCACTGTCCGAGTAATCTACGCACGCTCTTTTTGTCTTTCGGTCTTGGGAAGTTCGCTATGGCTGATGTTTTCGCCGGGTCAGGCAGAACCCCCGCGGCATGACGACGTGTCCCAAAATCTTGAGTTCCTCGTAAGCGAAGCGGCACTTTTCGGGCTTCAGCGTTAACCCTGTCATACGGATGGCCTCGAGTGCATATTCCAAACTTGCAAGGTGTTCGTGGAAAGTCCGGGCGAATACCACAACGTCGTCGAGGTATACGAGGCAGGGGTGCCACTTCAGGCCAGCTAGCACAGTCTCCATGACTCTTTGAAACGCTGCTGGCGCCGTGCACAGCCCAAACGGCATCACCTTGAACTCGTATAGGCCGTCCGGGGTTATAAATGCGGTCTTCTCTCGGTCTCTCTCGTCCACCGCAATTTGCCAGTAGCCGGTCTTCAGATCCATCGATGAGAGGTACTCCGCATGGCAGAGGTGGTCGAGGGCGTCATCGATTCGTGGCAGGGGGTATACTTCCTTTTTGGTGACTTTGTTCAGTCACCGGTAGTCAGCGGAAAACCTTAACGTGCCGTCTTTTTTCTTCACCAGTACAACCAGCGCAGCCCAGGGGCTTTTCAATGGCTGTGTAATGTCGTCTCGGAGCATGTCGTCGACTTGAGTCAGGATGGCTTCCCGCTAGTTGGATGAGACGCGGTACGGTGACTGTCGGGTAGGTCGGGCTCCATCATCGGTTATTATTTGGTGCTTCGCTAGAGGTGTCTGACGTAGGTTTGAGTCCGACGAAAAACACTCCCTGTAGCGACGCAGCAAAGCCAATAATTTGTTTCGTTCTGCTTCCGGTGAAGTCGGATTCACGTCGAAGGGATTCGGAAGCTTAAAGGTATCTTCGGGTGCGAGTTCAAATTCGGCAACCGCGATCACGTCACTTGCTTGTTGCGTTTCTACGAGGAACGCAATTGAAGCGCCCTATTTTAAATGCTGGTACTCCTCAGTGAAATTGGTGACCAAAACTTGGGATTTGCGCTGCTTAAACCGCGCAATGCCTCTTGCGACAGACACACCGCGGTCGAGACGCAACCGCGGTCGAGAAGCGTCAACGTCAAAAGCAGCACCTTAAGAGTAGACGGTGATCATCACACTTGCGCGGGGTGGCAGGGTGACATGATCATCGGCGATGCTTACAGCTGCACGGTGTTCGGGGTTCGATTCCAGCGTCATCGAGTGATCGGAGGAAAAAGTTATTGACTTGGTCTGCAGTTGAATTATTGCGCCGTTGTCCGTCAAAAAGTCCATTCCAAGAGTTACGTCGCCGGAGTAGTTAGGCAAGCTGACGGACGCGGCAGGGTACGTCGTGCCGTCTGTGGTGACGCGGGATGTGCACGTTCCATTTGGCGTAACGAGGTGTCCTCCCGCTGTGCGTATGTGCGGACCGTCTCATCTGGTCATAACTTTCTTCAGCTTAGACGCAAATGGTCCGCTCATTACTGAGTAGTCGGCTCCCGTGTCTACGAGTGCGACTACGTCAAAGCCGTCGATGGACACCTTGACGTCGGATGCCGCCTTCCTGGAGTTCTGGGTTCGTCGGGGCGTCGCATCTCGGCCTTTGTGTGTTGACGGTCGGGCACGGTTCGTCGTCGTTGTCGTCGTCTTCTCAGCGGACATCTCGGGTTGTTCGAGTACGCGTCGCGCCGTCTAGCTGTCGTCGTGTTCGGGAGCCTGGTCAGGGTTAGGTCGGGTCGTCGGGATGTTCGCATGTCGCGAATCACTCTCTTCCGTGAGTCGTTGCGTCGTTGGAGGGTTTTCATTTTTCCGCGATCGTGCAACTTTACCTCCAGAAGTTGCTGCTTTTAGTTTCCCCCTGGTGGGCTGGGGCACCTTGCACGTGCGAAATCCACACTGCTACGACGGTTGGGCGACTGGTATGGTTAGGGCGATGGTGATCGGTTTAAGCGGGCTGGGCCTCGGTTAGTGTTGGACAGGTATTCGTCGATCTCAGCAGGGCGCTGGCCGGGTCGGGGGCGTTGGACGTCGACGGAGAAACCACGCAGTCCGAGTCTCCTGTACGGGCAGCGACGGTAGGTGTGGTCGGCCTCTCCGCAGTGCTAGCACAGCGGACGGTTCGCCATACGTCCGTCTTCCTCGGCGCCTGGTTTTGGCGTGCAAGGGGTCGGGCGGGCGACAGTGGACGGCGGTACGGCGGCACTTCTTGAAGACGGGTTGGAGCAGGGCGGGGTCGTCGAACAGCCGCTGAGTAGGTCATAGCTTGAGGCTCACGAGGTACTTCGGGAGGCGTAGAAGTCCCCAAAGCGATTTTGAATTTCTTCCCGAATCACGTCGCTCATAGAGGTGACTTGGGGTTGCGGCGTTGTTGGGAAGAGTTTCCGCAGTTCTTCCCTGAATATAGCACGGATTGTATCGCGTAGTGTGTCAGAGCTAAGAGCCCCGGCATCGATCGTGTCCGCAACTAGCGCATTGATGGGACGGTCGTACTGCATGGTGCGCACTTCCAACGTCTTCTCCATTACGGCCGCCTCGGATGCGAATTCGGCAACTGATTTGGGGGGGTTGCGGACAAGGTAAGCAAAAAGTTTTGGCTTTACTCCTCGCATCAGAAACGTCAATTTCTTTTCTTCCATCATATCCGGGTCCGCGTGACGAAATATTCGCTTCATTTCCTCAACAAAGATTACGACTCCTTCTTTCGGGTGTTGTGTTCGAGTTTCCAGTAAAAGCGCAGCTCGTTCTTTTCTCACCACGGTAGTAAAGGTCCTCAGGAACTCGCTTTTGAATTGCGTCCAGTCGGTCAAGGTGCTCTCGTGGTTCTCGAACCAAGTTCGAGCTGCATCCTCCAAGTAAAAGAAAACATGCCGGAAGGTTTCTTCATCGTCCCACCTGTTGGAGGTTCGCACGCGTTCCAGCTTCTCCAACCATTCCTCAAGGTCTTCATAGGGGGCTCCCCGGAACCATGGCGGTTCCCGGGGCTGCTGCAGGACGATTGGCGACGTTGTTTCTTGCACCATGGTGTTGGTTGCAGCGTTTCTTGTCTTGGGCCCTTCTGGCATGAGACCGAACTCGGGTAGCAATCCTTGCAGTCTGCGGCTTTCTCTGGTTGGACTGGCTTGGCGGCTTCCAGATGTCGTAGGGAGCATAAAGGGTGAGTACCCCGCACCGCCACCAGATGTCACGTAGGCAAGTGTGACGCAGTTGTCTTCAAGGAGAAACAAGTTTATTGGAGCGAACTTGTGCTCCCCTAACAACGCAAAAGTATACAGAGGCGGCGAAGCAGCGGTCAACAAAGTGACTTGCGTCGGCGAGCGTTGCAGAATCGAATTCTGCGGTGTCTGCTCTGCAGGCTTTTATATTTCGGCGTGAGAGGTTCTGTAACCGTCGATTCGATTCACAACCAGAACATTGTAGATCACAGAAGATCATTCTGGGCCAGCGGCGTTAGGGCGAAACACTCTGCTTATCTGAATGAGATAGCCCGTGCGGCATAAAAATAAAGAATGGAACACGCGTTCCGCATGGGACACAGATAACAGAGCCGGGCGCGGCCGGGCACTAAAAACAAGCAATACATAAACAAACCCGTACATGGTTGGCGGCAATATCACACTATGCCGTACTCCACTTAGGGGTCATTTGTTAATCTATTTGATTTCCAGGACTTCTGCACGTGATTTTCGTTGTGGCTTTAGCCGCACGCACGTAAGTAGAGGATGGGCGCTGTAGTTCTCGGGAGAGACACGGTACGCCTGATGCATTTACTTAGTGCATTTGAAGCCCCGCGTTTGTCACAGTGCTCATTGTCGATCTTAGTCCCAAAGTTATCCACATCTTCGTGTAAAATTTCCAAATTTGCACTGTGAAGTTACCATGTGGTATCATACTGGCTGTCATCAGCGAACAAGATTTGTTTCGCTGTTCCTCTGACACTAGAAATTTCGGCCTTTTAGAGCCATCCTTCTGTGAGCCAAAAGCTTCGGCTAGAAAAGGCAAGAACGCTAACTCACGGGAACGCTGAAATAAAGGCAAAAATACCCTGTAGTTTATCACGCTGCAATATTAAGGCAATATGGTACCAGCGGAGTTACCTCAGTGCGTTCACAAGGGAAGCGAAGTTCTGTCGCTTTATATGGGGACACACTTGTCCCAAGTAAGATTTATTCTGGTATAGTACGGGGCACGCTTATTATAACTATTGCTTTAGTTTTCTGGGTAGTAATAAAATCTAAAAAAATATTTCTCTCAGATTTTGATCGACAACACACGGCAAACTAAAGAAATTGTCCTTATTTGTCACGAAAAAAACCTCGGCAATTCCGATTCAGAAATACCTTAGTTGTGGGATTTGTATTGCAGTGTGGCCAGTGGAGGTGTATTTTTCTGCAATAGCTGGCGCGATATAGACGCATGCCGAACTTATAGGCTCATTCACGCCGAAATACATTAGTTACACCGCTTTTAGTTCTGGGGACATATTTGTCAGGCGTACCTCAAAGGGCTCAACTGACAGAAGTCGCTGTGGCGTGGTCCAGAAGCAGCATTGTCGACAAGCAGAGACCGGTCATGAGTTGCTTTCGGGCAGGCTGTTTCTCATGAGCTGTTGTCAATATTAAAGTCAGAGGCACACACCTGTGCAAGCGGGAATCAAGACATGCGGACGTATCCTGAGAAATAAACTCCGAAATCAGTCACTCTACAAACGCAAGGATGGTCGCGCAACACCCCGAAAAGCCACTATCACGTTCCGAAAGTGTGATGTCAATTCGACGAAGAGCGCAACAAGTATAGAAAAAAGTAGAGTTAAGGGCAGACACATTGCATTTATCGCTTGTCGGCAGCAAAAGCAGAGGGGTACACTAGTGCCATACAGCAAAAGCTACACGCGGGAAACATTGCCCAAATAAATTGCCAAGTACCGTTATAGACGTTCTTACACTTCCCAGAAGTGTGCTATTTCGTCACAGAGAAAAGCTTCAAGTAATTACAAAAAGAAGGCATAGAAGCGGAGGCTGCGTTGAGTCGCTGTCAGGAAAAAAAACTCCTGTGCCCTCCAGCCCTTAGCGCGATATGCCTGAAGTCTTGCCAAAATAACGCTGAGAGGAGTCATCGTACGAAAACAAACATATTCACACGTGAACGGGAGAAGCTGATGTGGCAGGTTTTAGAAATTAGGTGCATTACTAATAAACATTGTAAAAGTGGTAAGGGATGACGCCGACAATTTACTTAGTAGGTGTAGTCGCACTCCGATATTTGAGGCACTCCGATACTAGTTGATTTGGCGGTACAGTAATACCCGAAAATAGTAACAATCTCATAACTTTTGTGAATGTAACTTTGAGTAAATAGTAGTTCAAGACTAGTTTATCTTATTGCCACAAGCATCATATATTTCATGCGATGGTTGATAGTGCCAACAGATATAGAGAAACCTACAAATACAAAGCTTGCAATGTAGCTTTTATTATTGCCAATCTTCAGCTTTCGATGTGGCATAAATAAATATGACTAAAATGTGCTCCGTGTAACCAAAATATATTTGGTAACAAAGCTGCTGTTCCTTCGTTAACAAGCCGATTACATTTTCTTGTTTCTGGGAGTTATCCCTAACACTCTCCGGAAGAAGGTGATCGCTTACTTTCGTGCTGTGCGAATAGGACCTCGTGCGAATTTTAGATTGATGGTGACATTTGAAGATTAACTTTGGTGAATTGATATTGGTTAAATAATTGAATAAATGGGTAGGCTTTTGTGCCCACTCTGTATATTTCAATTTAGGCCAATTGAATGTTTGTGCCTGTTAGTTTAGTATGCAAATTAGTCCGTAATTAGGGATTTGCGCACAGACAATTCTTTTGAATACCGGATTTTTCTAACACTTATTTTAACAGTAGTTGAACAAGTTTTGAATTGCATGTAGACTATGCTGATTTGGGTAGCTGTTAATGTGTGTACAGTTACCTTTTTGTAAGGTTACGGGCTGCCACCGAGGGAAGCACCCGGTTTCAGGTGATGACATCAGAAAATTTGTAATATTGAGTTGTAAAAATAATTATAGAAATATTTTGGGGTAGGAGAAAGCAAGGATGGAGAGTAAGTGCTCAGTTTCGTATGTATATTTTAAATTAAATCACCATTGACGTCCCCAGTCTTTTTGAGAATTTTGGTAAAAGCTTAAATCCCGATTTTGTTTCGTACCTGAATGGTCTCGTGAGGAAATAAAAGTGTAACCTAAACGCTTGTCGGAAATATTCTGCGTATATTAAACATGCTATAATGAGAATTAGTTTGTTCATTCCAAACATCGAATAACCACTTACAAGTTTAATGACTCTCTTTTAAACAACCTGAGGAAGCAGTAAGCTTTACTTTGCCCCCAGGAATATATGCAAGTCTTTATGCGTATTTCAGGTGGTCAATGTAAGTAAAATATAAAGTAACGCACTATTCCCGTATTTTTTATATAACAGAGAAAATTTTTTTACCAAATCTATTAAATAGGGTTGAGAATAATTTGAATAAATGGGTATTTTACTGCGTGCAAAAAGCTACAGATGAAAACAAAAAAACGAAACATGTCTTGGCAGGCTTTCTACGTACGTAAGAAAGCTTGAGTGGTTCGCAAATTCTCTATGCTTTTATTACAGCTCGGGTCATAGGCTAGATTACCCTGTCAATATAAACGCCGAAAATGTTTACAAGTTTTAGAAGTCTTTTGGATATATTCAGTGTCGGTTTCAATTTGTTTCTTTTACCACCGGAGGAAGCGTTTGCTTTTCTGGTATGTACTGTTTTGTGTTCTCTGAATAAAGCGTTTTCGTACGGCGCTACTGCCTGTGCACCTCTGCCCTTTGTAAACACAATATTGGTGGCGAGGATGTCGTGAAATAACGCCAAGGCTACCTTCGCATTTATGTGCCCTTCCGAATTCGCAGCGACATGAGCGTCTCTGGCGTTGCTTCGCCGCCTTCCTTCCGGGCAGAAGCGGGATCAGATGTTAACCGGCCATGTTTTAGCATCCGGAGAAGCTGATTTTTGACCAGAGCTGACGCAAGGCCGTGTTTCTGAATTTTTTGGGGTAATAAAAGTTCTATCCCCGAAGCACCGTTCCCGGCAATCGCCGCAAAAGGCAATTACAAGTATGCTACCATTACGCCTGATGCTTACAAAACTAAACTCACCGCCTTATGACAGCAGTTTTCTATGTCGACCAAGGTCGTCGTCGAGAGTCATCGTCTACACGGCCACAGCCAACACTCAGGCGAGTCCGTTCCTGACTTTGTTGCTGCTTTACAGAACATCACTTGGCATGGTTTGCTTCACCAGATGAATAACTCTAAGATCAGTTCATTGTCCGCGTAGCTTCCAACTGCGTACACCGGCGAGTACTCTGCGAGTATTCCACACTTTTGTTTTAGAGTGCAGTTTTTATTACACTTGTGTTCCAGCAAGTATATCAAGAACAAAAGCAATTTTCTTCTTTGATTGAGCCGGTTGTTTAGCAGCGTGGTCATACCCAGTCCTGGCATTCTTCGAGAAAGTGCAATGCGCAGCCCGCGCAGAATTTTCCAGCAGATCATTCCGAGAACCGTGAGTCGGTCTCACATGTCGCAGTCGAGCTGCCACCCACGAAAGGAACCGAGATGGGCATTCACTTTTGCGGCACTGATTGCGGAGTCTCAGCGTCGTTCAGTCAAGTGCACAGCAAGATGTCTTCATTTTGAGGTCACAGGGGTCATTTTTAAAATGTGCAACCGAAATTGCAAGTGCAAGGTAGCGTTCGCAATGCTGGGATAGATCACAATACTTCGTAATGTGGTAGCGCTGAGAAACATTTGAGTATGAGGCGTCCCGATAGTAGATTCCTTCACATACAAATGCACATGGAGATTGTGAAGTTGACGTTTATTGTTAATTCTGGTTCGTCTGTGTCTATTTATTCGGAGCCAGAATTCAGTCGACCTTTTCGAAGCATTTTGGTCCTCCCTGCACCGAACGTCCTTTTCTTTGACAATTCCTACCGTCGAATTGCTCTGCTAGGTTGTCTCCGTTTACCTGTTTTGTTCAAAGGGCACGCAGCGTCCCTCGTGTGCTATGTTTTTGCGAAAGAATTTCTCTGTTTTTATTTGATAACAGTATACCCGTATATTTTGGATTTCACTGTTCCAGTGTCAAATGTCTGCACACGTCGCTTTCTAAGCCGTCGCGTGTAGATATTACGGGATCATGTCGCTGTCGAACAGAGTCCTGCGCACAGTCCGGTCAAGAACACTGTCCGAGATCCTTTGCCAAAGAATTCACTTCACTTTTCCGTCTTGTGTTGGGCCTTGCTAATGATTGCCCCCATGGCATCAAGATGGGGCAATGAGTGCAGCCGGTAGCTTCCAAGCTTCGCAGTTCGGTCAGCAGTGTCTAATAAGCTTCATGGAGTGAAGAGCCTTGACATCATCGAGCACCTAGATGGTTCTGAGTCGGTGTCTCCAAGTGTTTTCTTAACCAGAAAGGTTGCAACATTAGTTTTTGTGTTGACCCTAATGAGCATACCAAGGTTATTGTTCCAGACAGTTTTTCCTTCCAGACAGACTAACTTTTCCATTCTTTGCTAGGCGCCATTCATTTTTTCCGAACATGACTTTTTTTCCGCTTTTTTACTTTTCTTGCACTGCGGCAGCAGAGACCAGACAGCTTTTATCTCACATTATGAACTGTTGGGATACAAAAAAATTTTCTTTGGGTTAGATTCTGCCCCATCAGCATTTCAAATGATGATAGCGATAATTTTTCATGGCTGCCTGGTGTGTTCTTCTACCTGGGTTACCTAATTATCTTTGGTAAGAGTGCAGCACAGTACCTTTGGAATTAAAAAACCGTTGCGCAAAAGGTCATGCAGACAGGCCCAATACTGAACAACATATGCATCTTTGATGTTGCAGAACTTCCGTTGCTTGGGCACCCGTTCACTATAAGTAATATCTCGTCAGCTCCAGAGAAAGCAGACTCCATAGTTAACACTCAAGTGCCAACAGATGTTGCCGGCTTTCGTTCAGACTTGGGTCTTGTAAAGTACTAGTCCAAGTTTCTTCCACGCATGGCAGAAGTGGTCGAGCTGTCGAGAGTACTAATATAAAAGAACGAACTATTCATCTGGTCAGCCAGAGCAGACGACAGTATTAGGGGGCGAACAAAATGCTTTTGTCCAATACTTCGACCTGGTGCTCCCAGTCATCGCGTCAGTTAACGGTTCGAACGATGGACTGGTACCTGTCTGCAGGTACAAGATGGCCACGAGCACCGCAACGTCACTTCCGCATGTCGCACGTTGGCGCCACCAGAAAGTACACTCGGTTAACGCGAAGCGTTTGTATGCATTTTGCATGCCAGCGATGAAAAACTACATTTGCGGTCGCGATTTCAATATTTGTGCAGAGAACCCCGTGTTGGTGTACTTGCGGCATTCCAATAACGACGAAGAAGACCACTTCAAAATGCCTCATTAAGTACACGACTCCTATGTTACAATTTTACTACCGAGTAACCCAAGGGGTCCTCCATCCGAGTCACCGATGCTCCTTTTTGGCCGCAAGCTCCTACTTCTGAGCAGAACTTGCTAAAGAGGAAGAAATCATCTTACTGGTTTGAACAAGCTTCCGTGACAGAGTTGAGTCAAACCATGCTCAACGATGGGTCACTAAAAACAGTAAATTGTCCGTGTTCAGGTTCTGTTTCCCAGACATTATCGAACCAGAGGAAGCGAAACCTTTCTATTCCGTAAGCGAACAACTTCGCAGTGTTGATGACTTCCTATTTACCACAGAGCGCATTGTTCTTAAATCCCGCAGGGCTCAGGTCATCGCCAGTGCCCATGATACACATGGCGGTATCATGCACACGAAGGCCAGACTTCGTGAGTGGTGTGGGTGGCCACGAGTGAACCAACTAATGGAAACACCGTTTGAATATCTCCCTGGTAAGCCACGAGGCAGATACGTCCGCCAAGACATCGCCAGAACCACGGTGATCTGATACATATTCTGAAGGGCCATAGCTGAACTTTGGCCTAGACATCGATGGATCCTTGGACCACCCTTCTCACAACAGAAGATTCCACAATCAAGTGTCCACGAGCCCAGTGGAGGACTCTTTGACAGGTGGTTTCGCCCGCGAATGCTACCAGTAGAATATAATTCGCGAGAATGGGCGGCAGGTAGCTTCGCATGAATTTATTACTTTACGTTAAATAAAGCCTTTCCCCCGTAGCATTTGTCACTATATAGCCCCCAGGCGAATTGGCAAATTGAACGCTTCATTCAACCAGTAAAGTACTTCATTCGCTTCACTTTTAGAAAGGCGCACTGCCCGTCTAGCAGTAACGCCGCACATTGTTGTTTATAGGTGCACCCCACAGGCCACCACTGGTGTCTTCACGGCCGTTTTGCTGCATCGGAGGACGCCCCGAACAATGCTGGATGTTGTTGGGTTTTAAGCACCAGGCTTTGCCAAGTACCCACCTGACGAACTGGCGCGACTGCTTCAAAGAATTCGTCGTCACAACTAAAGCATCAAGACATATACATAGCGAAGGAAGGCTGCCAAGGAGCTGAAGATAGCTTCAGGCTATTTCATGCGTTTGAAAAAGCCTTCCGTATGTTTCAAGGGGATTACACCTTTTCATCAGAAAATAAATAATCACAAACAGTAGACTTCTTAGGCTATGCAAGTATTATTTCCGTACCAAAAAAGATAATAATGGGTGGGCTCCTATTGCCTTAGCCACTCTCCTTGAAAATGGTATAGGCTTGAAATATTTTTTTGTTATGGTGCCTCTACGACACTTTAAAATTATGCAATCTGCAGACGCGGTGAACAGTTGCTTGCCTTGCAGTGTGCCGCCAGATCACTGATCGGGAATTCTTATAGGCCGTGACGGTTCTCCCAATGAAAATACATTAAACAGCAGCATTTTTTTAACGACCCCTTTAACGTCCTACGCGTGATGTCGTCAGAAGCACGCGGCTTTTTTTAGCGTTTGCGAGACACCTAGGGTGATTGAAGGACGGCACGCTTGGAGCCTTGTTCACTTTTTGAAATGGTTCTCCTTCATTTAGCTTGAGTCTGCTACAATACTCCCGGACAAGCTGTGCAAGGTTTCACGGGGAAGAGAAGGGTCACCAGTCGCTGCACTGGAATGCTGAAGCTTGAAGGGACATTGTTTCAGCACGACTGTCGAAAGGTATTCTGGAAGATTCCTTTTGCTTTTGGTTACTTTACCAACTTTGGTTGTGCTATGGTGCAGGAAAGCAAGCGTGTTTGTTTGCCCACACTGTAAGCAAAGCAGGAGCAGCGGTGTTTTTAATATTTAAGTATGAAATCACACCTACCTGTGCCTTGCCTACACTGAGCGTTCGAAGGAACGCTTAGTTTTTAACACATGGGTGCTTGAAATGCTCTGAAGAACAATCTGCGAAACAAGTCTTGACGAATTCGCTTAGGCGCCAATGCTGAAACGAAGTCAATTCAAGCTTCAGCACTCAAGTTCGGCGAGTGATGGACACTGGTTTTCCCAATGAAGTCTTGCATAGTGAGGTGTAGGTCCCACTAACAGAGTCCAGCTCAAGTTAGCAATGCCATCCTGAAAAGGCTCCCAGGGGGGTCATTTCCCATTTTCAAGGTGTCTCCCAAATGCTTAACAAAGTACAACACAGGTGATGATCTCATGTTGCAGGTGTTGAAGTGGTTGTTTACATTTTTTATGTGTAAATGACCTGTTCACCTTTGCGAGTACGCTAATTACCTCCGATTATTCACTAGCAGCGACTTAGCTACATACGGCAAGGAATGGCACTGTTAGCCCCACATATAAAAATAACGAAATTTGAACCATCGCTGCGCACGACTGCAACAGAAAATTTGAAGCCATTGCCATTTGGAACAATAGTGCTTGTTACATCGGCAGCCACTATCTGCACTTTTGTGGGCAGAAATGACACCTGAAGGAGTATACTCTTGGCTGATAACTCTGGATTGTGCAATTTATTCTTCCAAAACAGCACGTTTTTGGTGCATGGAGGATTGTCAATTCAGCTCATTGTCACCGACCTCTTCTTGCGACACCTAAATTTTTGTGTAGTCCTTCCTATTCTTACGATCACCGCCATAATTCACTGCAAATCATGTATTCTCTTCTTCAATATACCTATCGCAGTTGATAATCTGTACTTCCGTTGTTTGTGCTTCGTCTTGCCTGCGTAATACGCATTGTCTTTTGCTGACAAAGTATGAATCAGCAAGCTCGAAACCGTACCTTGTTCTAATTTTCGCATTTTCCTCCTGACATATCTAGTTGCGGAGAGAATATTCTTTGTTTGCCCAATGGGAGCCGCCCTAATGGGTACACACCAGCAAGGACATTATAGTGTCCTCACGTGGCGGCTCAATTAAACCACACTCCTTATAATTTCGGAAATTTGGATGAAGAACAGCGACTATGAAGCTATAAATGTTTATCTCTACTTTACCCCAAAACAAACCGAAATGCTAAACAAAACAAATATTTTGTATGATAGCGGTGTAAATCTGAAGAAATTAACAACCAACTAAAGAGCCCCTTCCAAGGTTTTGAAGCCCACTTCCATAGCCCATCTGTTCATCGAAATAGGGTAGTTGAACAGAGGTTTAGTCAGTTGAAAAATATATACATTCCGCAGACAACATTTCGGGGAACGAAGCAAAAGTCCAGGTATACTAAAACAATATACTGACTTCCCAGTCAAAATTCGTCTCCGCCTGGCAATAACAACATCAAGGAAATTCCCGTGAAATAAACACTACTCTACTCAACAATTAGCTTCTTACAGCAATGCGGTACGCAACGCACGCATTTTTACCGCAGACCTATCGAACATGCTAAATTACAACGTAAAAAAATTTTGGCAGATCGCCAGTCCAGGACTTCACCCAGCATAAGCCTTACTAATGAACCACATGAAGTGGCTTCAGATACCGAGGGTGCTAAAATTTTTATAAACACATTGTTTACGGTGTTCACCAAAGAGCATAGCATGCCTTTCTACTATTACTCTAGTAGCTTCCTGCATACCTGCGCCACCATTTTTGACCAATGGCATTTCCTCCCTAATAAAAATATCAAACATTCCCAGTGATGTGGCATTGACAAATGGAAATCCAAAGTGTAAACATCACGACCAAGATAACTGTACCAAATTTGGACCTCATGTTCTCAGTTACTCACCACCAGCATCCTCCCTATTGCAAAATCGTAGAGGATGTCATATATTCTCAAGTTATCAACATCCTCAATTCCAATAGCTTTTCTACCCTGTCAGCATGACGTTCGCAAGTACGTTTCCTGTGAAGCACAATCAGCTATCTTTCTTCACGACAGCCTTACAAATATTGACGAAAACGTGCAGACTGACGCCCTGTTTTTGACTACGCGAAAACATGTGTTAGAGTTGCGCACAAGAAAAGAATAAACACGTTACGCAGGGTAAATCTGGACCCAAACCGGTTATTTTATTTACATAATTTTTTTGGCCGCGTATCTGCTCTTTTCGTCGCAAATGTGGACAAAAGACGATAACCTTTGCCGACATTTGCCACGTAAATGTCTCCCTTCGCTATCCCGCTCGGCTCTCACGCTGTTCCTCTTCGTCGTGCTCCGCTCAAGGTAAACTCGCTGATGTTTTGCACAAGTTGATTTATATTTAGCGCGTTCCACTCCTGGAGGCCGGGTGCTTCGATACCAGCGCTGCCTTACGCTTGAAAGACACGTGAATTGAGGCGCCCTACTTCAGTGCGCGTACCACAGTACCGCGTTTCAATAGTCCGCGTGCGTTCCAAGCCGAAAGTGGAGCCTATGACTGGAACCTTTCGTAACTGTTGCCGCTTCATTTCTCAAAATGCCGCCAGAAGCTATACGTAGTAGCGCGGGCGAGAGCAGGTGACGACAGAGTGAAGTTTTTTTCTGCAGTGGATGTAGTATTTCATCTCGCAAAACTCAAGCATGTATAATTTTTATAAAAAAACACTGCAAATGTCACTCGTGTATTCGTTTCTTGTCTTATATTTGCGTAATAATTTCTTGTTCTTGTTCAGCAATGTTGACAAGGATGAACATTACACCGAACTTAGACGGGCAGATTTACTTCGGACTACATAAGAGTATTGCGCTGGCCCTATTTTCCTTCAGCCGGGTGGCTGAATCGGGTCACAGACATACATACAGACCGACTACAATGTCTGGGTTTAAGTAGCTAAAACAAGTTGATGGTCTTTAATAAGGAATCCTCTGAACCTCTCGAAGTAACTATAGGAGACCCGCTCCTCGGCCGCCGGTTGTTTCTCATCTACATAAATTTCTTATCCCAACTATGTCTCGCAAAATCCGCATGTTCGCTGACGATTTTGTGATATACCATGCAATAACTAATGCTTTCGATCCCGTTACCAGGCAAAACATTCGGAATAATATTGAAGAAATGTGCGACAATAAGCTTCTCTAAATTTAATCCCAAGAAATGCGAACTTGACAGCCCCACTCGCAGCAAAAGCGTTTTCATATCTCCATACCAGATCACAAACGCCCCTCTGAAAACACTCTCACTGGAAACACGGGGAACACTCTGGAAACACTGTCAGTGTATCCAATATCCAGGCGTCCCACCGTCCAACGATCTAACACTGAATGTGCATGTCACAAACCTTATATCATCGGCAAACGAATTATTGGGATTCGTGTACCGTCATCGGCGCTGCACACGCCATTACGTAAAACTGTGGTTCGATACATTGCTCTTTAGGCTAAAAATGAAATACGCTTCAGCTATATGGCGCCCACATCAAAGTGATTCAATCAATGGCCTCATGCTAATTCAAAATCCCTCTGCCCGATTCATGCATTCATTATATTCTGATTACCTCACTGTTTTATTCTTCAAAGCCCAAGATTTATTACAGCCACTGACTCTTTGAAGCAGCACAACCACACTTTGTCTGTTTCATAGGCTGCTGCATTCATCTAAACCATCCACCATACGTCTTCCCCCGACGTATTTTTTGGACCTCACCAGCCACACCCTCCAAGTTTACGGTTACCGCACTAGAACTGCTATCTTCTCTGCAACCTTCTTTCCCATAGAAGCGAAATACTGAACCGACCTACCAAACCACATAGTCGCGATCAGCTGCCCATCACACTTTACTAAGTTGTAACTAGTCATCGCTGTCCGTGAAACCTTGTAGCAATGGGCTTAGACCCACTATACTTTTCCCCTATTTGACAACACTTGTATACCTGCAGAAAGACCAGGACGCCGAGCACGAGGTTTTTTAGTTTCAAAGAAAGAAATTAACGTTTCGGCTTCCACACGGAAGCCTTGGTTGCAATAAACTTTTTAAATGAAATAATCTCTTTTTGTACGTTTCACAACGCTGCGAAGACAACTTGCGTAGATTGGTTGCAGATTTCCTACGCTCCTATTCAGCGTGTGTTCCGTTGTCTGTATGTGAAGCGATTCCATAAGCAGGCGTTACGTAGCATTCCTTTCTTTTGCGAGCACACGCGCAGCAGACCAGGTGATCGTGTGCGACGTGTTATCGCAGTGCCCAGCAATGGCGCTTGTCGACACCTGAATCTTGTTCACCTCATTTCGATGTTGCGGAAGGCGCTTCGCAAAATTTGCCTAATCGCCAATATAAACATAGTGACAATCTGCAGAAGGAATGACGTAGACAACTCCTGGATACCTCTGCAGTTTGTCCTTCACGTTCCCAAGTTCAGGCCTTAGTTTGCGAGGGCGTGCACGCACAATTTACACGTTGTATGAGTGAAGTATGCGTGACAGTGCCTTGCAGATGCCGGGCACGTAAGGAATGTCCGCGCGCTTTTGAAGTCCGACGTCGCCAGCATGCGTATAGTGAGTCCCGCTGCGGCTGAACACATTCGCTGAAGCCCTCATGGTAATCGCACAATGGCGGCTCGTAGCGCACTCGCGCATTGTCCACCACCCGGTCCTCTGGCTTGCTGCAGATCCTGTCCGATCTGCGTAGAAGGGAGGAGACCACAGACCATGTCTGTGCTGCCGGATGCACCGAAATTAAGTGTAGGTATCAGCCTGTGTGAATCATCTTTCTGAACACCCAAAAATAAAAACCCGTACCATCACGCTTCCCCAGAACATCTAGGAATACCTGACTCCCGTCGCCCTCTTTTTTAGTTGTGAATTGAATTTTTGGTTCCATTTTATTGAGGTGAGCAGTGAAAGACTGTAGAGAGTCTCTTGGTAGCACACAAAACTAGTCGCTGACGTAGCGCAGGAACGTCCCCGGTTGCGGTGCTGAAGAGGCGATGGCACACGCCTCGAGTACCTCCATATACAGGTTGGCCACTGTCACGGAAATCGATGCACCCATCGCCGCTCCATGAACTTGGTTGAAAAATCTCTAATTGAATGTCATATATCTGGAGGACAAACAAAATGGAAGCAGCCAACGTAGGTCATGTGCCTCGATACAACAGCCTTTTACACCTTTCATAGCCGCTCCTCGCGTAAAAAATGTTTTTTTGTACAATTTACATCAACTCCTTATTGTGGTAAGTGTTTCCTATACCCTGTATATAAACCCATTATTTTGCAAATGTTGTTTGTACCCGTGCAACCTCCCATTTTGTAATACATCCTTGTGCGGTCTATAAGGAAATAAAATATGGTGATGATAAGAATATGAATAGGCAAGATGTTTTTGTATCGTAAGCTACACTGGCCGAGGTTGAGCAGTTGCGCGTGTGCCGTGAAGGGCCCTTCTGCGCAAGCGGAGGAGCATAAGATTGGTTTCGATGGGATCGTATCAGACTGGCTTGGCTTAGCTTGGCTTGGCTTCGAATAAATTGGATTGTGTTGGAGAAAAATTGCGTCTGCACATTCGCCGGTCTGCGCATTCCAGAGGAGTGAGGCCATATCCGCCGCAGACGCACTGGCGCCGGCGCGTACCTAGCTGTGCGTTTCAGTTGCGCAGTAGCCAAGTCTGACGCTGCGCCAGAGCCGCTTGATAGCCGCTTCGCTTGGCTCCTCGACATCCGTGCTGCGCATGCGCGAGGAGCAGTGACGGCACTGGACTAGACTGGATTGCATCGGATGGGATTGAAAATCGTTTTAGCAGCAGTAAGCATGAATATCAGCTAATCCTACACAACCAAGAGGCATAAGAGTAACCACCGTTATCTGTACCTCAGCTCAGGCTTCGTATCTCCTGGCATAGCCGAGCTAAGCCACTACTAATTTTCTGTATCCCTTGACATGTCCTTGACTGCCGAAAGAGCTGAAATTGATTTTGAGGTCTAAATGGTATTAGTTCCTATGTCTTAAATTTGACTATAGAAGAATTGTTTCCTAATGAGTCTAAAAAGAGCAGAAACATACTTAGGTGATCTCTACGATTTAAGTTCCTAGTTCTACATGGCTTGTTGCTGCGAGAGAATGCAGTGTTTTATCTTTTGTGGGACCAACTAGATTGCAGTCGCGGTGTTTTTTGTTTTAAATAGTACACAAGCAGAGGGAAATTGCTGGTCAGAAGAGATAAGGATTAAACATTGCAGGCACTCTTATTCCTACATAAATGATTTACAGCGAAGACACACTAAGGGCAAAGGAGAACGTTACACTAAAAGCACTTACTCCCAACAACTGGTATTCCAAGGAAACTGTATCCTTTAGGAGAAAATGTAAGAAAACGAAATGTGACGAACCGGATTAAGCATCAGCATTAGCGATGATAATCATGGATGCGCGCCGGATCCCTGTAAAAAGTGCAATTCTTTTTCTGAAAGGGCACTGTATGGGGCACTTACGCACAACAGGGGTCCTTCATGCGTGCGTCCATGATTATGATCCCTAATGCTCATGCTGACTGACGGTGGCCAAAACATTGAACATGAGACTCATGAAGCGCCTGCACGAAGTTGCGTGTACGCCTTGTATTCCCACAAAAGACGCTTAGAAGAATCACGTTTCCCGAGATACAAGAAGACTTCATAACGGCCTGCATAAATACCTTCTTGGCTCAGACGTCTTTAGCAATTCCAAACCGTCTTGTATAGATGACTTTTACTTCCCAATAGCTATTTTATGCGTTTCTCGGGATACTATGCACAGAGCATTTATACCAATCGAACCAACTAGAACCAACTATTTACAAAAGGAAGCATGCTTAACACTAGATCAAAACCACATTGGCGTCACTGGTTCCCTCACACTTCTGACGTCTCGTTTATTGTACTTCTTCCGAGGGGGGGATATGTTCATCATGCAGCCCAAGTTTTTAATTGATAAAAGCAAAAGCGGATGTTGATGAACGCACGACTCTTCCGTTGGAAACAAATTCCAGGTCACTGCGACAGTGATTGGAACAGCCGATAACTGCTGTTGCAGTGAGCGCCAGTAACTCCCGTTGCAGAAGGGATCAAAGACGGTGAGAAGAATTATACGTGTCACTGTCATGATGTGGTGCCATAAACAATGTTAGGCTGTGCTGAAATATCAAAAAAATTCCCTTCACTGAGTGTGTAACAAGCGCCTTCCACTGTAGTTATTCGATATCATCCTGATCCCGAAAAGGCACTCAGAAGCTTTTTGCCACACACCTGTAAATTCGCAACCTGGTAGACATGTGGAGTTTGGCTTTTATAAAAAAAATGCCTACTGTATGAAACACTCAAGAACTACACCATATTGCACTGAAATACATTTAAAATGTTGGCGATTACGCTTGGGCACACCTTTAATCTGGGAATAATTGTGAAGCCAAAAAAGGAGGGGGTTACATTTCACCGGTGTTTAGTTTGACAACCCTTGGTAGACTCTACCTTCACCCATTGTTTTCACCCATTTAAAAGTTCGCGACATATTGAAGCGGATCAAGAGCAGGACCAAACTCCATTTTCAGTGAAGTCGATAGGCTTACTGCATGGGTCCTCACTTTACGATTCTGTGGTGCGACTTCTCCTCTCGGAACTTTCAACGAGCCAAAGCTGCTTATGCAGGTGTATGACACCAAGCTCATTCTCCGACTACTCATGTATTGGATTACGGGTTGGTTGGGCGTCTTATTTTTACTGTCGTGACGAAACCAGGTGGTAAAGAGTAGCTCGGGTTCCCCATTGCCTGCGGAGGCGTAGAGTAATTTTGAGTGGATGGTGAGTAGTGGAGTGGGGTGTAAACTGGGGCTTGTTGGAATCTTTCCAAGGTGACTTCTTGGTTTAACTTAACTTGTCGCCCGGCGGCGGGATGGTGCGTCGTAGGAGCCTTTAGTGTTACTACGAATTCTAAGTATACTGATGTTTATTTAGTTCAACCTTGTTCTGGAATCATCAAACTAACGTCGCAATTGAATCGGCTAATCGCTCGCTAGTTCATTTATAACATAAGTTGAAACGCCCCACTGCACCTACAAAAACTCGTTTTTATAACACTTTTGCGGCAAAAAAATCGACTATGCATCAGCCCTTTGGGCGTCTCACCAAACTTACGTAATCAACAACATAACATCAATTCAAAACCACGCAGTACGTTTCATCTTTTCCGGCTACTCCCGTCATTCCAATGTCACAGCATTGAAAATTCGTGAAGCACTGCTCGAGTTGTCGCAATGACGCTCAGCTTCAATATTATCGCACTTTCATAAACTTTATTACCACCCATTGCTTTATGACGATTTATTTTCTTCACAAGCTTTCATCCTTCTTAGACGCGACCTTCATTTCAAAATGAAGCGTTTAGCACGTCATACTTTCTGCTATTAACAGTCATTCTTTCCGCGTACAATATTTGAATGGAACGCATTGCCATCACACATACCCACCGATATTGATGCTGTTTAATTTATTGAAGTAATAATAATCGAAATTGTTAATTGAAAACAAAAATATCGCTTTTCATTATACAACATATGATAGATAGTCGTTTTTGTACAGAGATTTGTTTGTTGTTGCTTCTGATGTGTTTATTTTGACGTGTTATTTCGAGCTAACATAAAATTTATCACACTTGTGCTCGCACACGCACTCTTCTGTTTGTCTTCTGCTTCTCTGAGTGTATATCTTTTTTTGTATGTTTGTTTTTGCTGAATTGACGACTCCCTAAGTTACACCGCCCTGCGGGAGGGCCTTGAGGGGTACTTTAAATAAATCAACAAAAAATAAATATGGCAAACAAAGAATGAAGCATTTTTTGCAAAGTCAAGTTTTCTCACAAACCTGAACATTGGCCTGAGCTGACAAGATTTGTTTCAAAGTGCAAGAATGCCATTAAACAAGCAAAATAGAATTTTTTTAAAGCACGTTAACTTTAGCGTAAACAAGTAACCCAAACAAATTTTTCGAATATTCTTTATAAACGGGAACAATTAGACATATCCCACCTCCATCACCCAACAAATCGCCATCTTAAGCATGCTTGTGCTAAATGTCCAAGTACAACAAATCGCACTGCTTCTCGTGGTGTTTCTGGTTCAAAATAGCTTGATAATAGCTGTTTCTTATTTTTCAACGAATTTGATCCTGATTGACTACTCAGGTAATTCCTCCTTCATTGACCACCAAAAAATTACGTTAACTGGTCCTCCCCATAATCCTAACACAAGGTTCCCCAGAAGAATAAAATTTAAAGTTCTATTAAAATATCGGAAAATTTTGAGCAGTGTCTCTTGAATAGGATTTTACCAAAAGACTAAAAGCTTGGTAAGGTGGTTTTACATCACATGTCAGGAGATAAGCACTAATTATCCAAATATTGTCCCATACTCCCGAAGAACAAAGTGTATGACAGCAGCATCTTACGTTACTCACCTACGGGGCCAAGATTTGGTGGACTTATAAAAGGGGTTGAACCTTAATAGAGGACGATTCAGCGAGCAATGGAACAAAAAATGATAGGTGTAACATTAGGAGACAAAAAAAGAGACAAGTAGTTAAGGGAACAAACGCGTGTTTAGGACACAGTAGAAATTATTAATAACTGAATATGGTGCAGGACACGAAATGCGAAGGCAAGATTACCGTTTGTAAATTAAATATAGCAGACAGGATTTTTCGACAAGGAAAGCATAGAAGGGGAGCCTCACAAATTTAGATACGCAGAAGATATAAAAACGTTTGCGGGGTAAATTGGGTGAAGTTATTACAGGCCCGGGGTAATTTCTGATCTATGAGTGTGGCCTTTGCCCTGCAGTAGGAGTAGATAGGCTGCTGGTGATGATTATCAATAACTAGCGTGGTTTTGAAAAACGCTAGTTTATTTTGATGATTCGTGCTTTCCTTCATGACTAGTTTAAAAATTAACTAGTTTAGAAAACTGGTTTACAATATCCTTCAATAGTTTAGAAAATAAAATTCATGCGAGGCACTACTAATACGAACTGCTGATGTCCATTCTGTCCTTGAAAGTGGTTCTGAAGTGGAATGTGTCTCCTTAGATTCTTGCAAGGTATTCGATAAATTTGCGCACAATGTGCTTCTTTTCAAACGGTCTTAGCATTTATTGAGGTCCTACAATCACTAAATAGTTCTTTTGGCATAACGTGGAGGTTTTAACAATACTCACCATCGCTCACCTTAAGCTGGCCTCTTACGCATTTGGCGTGCGCTTGGCGCACAGGGCCCTCACGCGCATTTATTCTTAATTTTTTTGTTGTAATTTTTCTCCGTCTCATAGTCGACTTGGTATTCAGGAGGGGACTGATCTAAAAGAATGGGCGTTCAGGTGTGAACATAAGCGCTCTGGGCCTTGCTGAACCTTGCTGAGATGGTCGTTAGGTTGCCGTCTTTTGCCTGGGGACGATTCTGAGGTCAGCTTGCATACTCAGTGTCTGCTGACAGAATAAAACACCATATAAGATTGGGCTACATGCAAGAGCGTTTTGAGATAAGTAATCTATTTGTATGTAGAATATGCGAAAATGCAGTAGTTGGACGCTGTTCACGGTCGCAATGCTTCCTGACTTTGAAGATCTGGTTTGCCTAACTTTTGTGTATCCCTGCCAAAATGTCACCTTTGTTCGATGAGCGCACGATAAACAGTTTTGTGAATCACAATATATTAAAACGCGAAGAAGGACTCCAATACAAATTCAGTAGCCATTTTTGACGAGCTGAGTTTTAAACTAACCGTTTTTTTAACTATACACGAGCATGAGAGTGGCCTACATTTTTAACGGCCAAACATCAATAAATCTTAATAGTAAATCATCGTGTAAGCTTATTCCTTAGGAACGGTGCGTATGAAAAGCGAAGTCGTGAAATCCGCAGTCAGTATCACTACAGGCGTGCGTGACAGTGTCGTAGACAGGAAACGCCTCTTTTTTTCTTGCTCCCTGTACTTAACCCATACTGGTATGCAGTGCTGCTTGCTTCAGAAGTACCCATCATACTCGATACCTAAGGTCCTTCAATAGGAACGTTAATTCATGCTAGGAAGGCTCTAAGAGACATAACCAACACTCCCTGACAAGAGAAGGATCTGGTCACGAGGGTGTAGTACTTGGCCGCCACCTTCCTTGACTAAGAATCTCAAGTCTTCTCCCTCATTTCCCAGGAGCTTTAGAGTGCCTATTCTTGGTGGCGTTGGGAAGAGCGATATCGCTCATGGGACTAAGAATATCTGGGTATAAAGAGGCTGCCTTTGGTCACTGACCGCGGGAAGCAGCCAACGCACTTGTCTTGTATAGTGAGGGCAGCCTAGCTGTAATAATCGACAAGATATCATACAATTGGCGGGATTTTATGGGTGAAGTTAGATGGGCAGGAGTAGGCTTCGTACAGATAACTATCGGGCAAATTGTATGCTCTAGGAGGGTCCTAAGAGAAGACAAAATTCTTGGAGGGATTACTAATCCAGAAAAAAAACAGGAAACGTGGATGAGTTTTAACCATTAGCAATAGAGTCGCGGTAGTCGTGATCAAAATAAACAAGCCGTACAGGTTAGCGATAGTACAGGCCTATGCGCAAACCGCCAGCTATGATGGTTAATCGAAGACAGCTTCTGCAAGAATGTCGAATCAGAATGAAGAAGGCAAAGACATCGTTAACGATTGCGTTAGGATATTTCAATGCAAAGGACGTTGAGAAGCAAATGGGATCAGCGTCACTAAGAAACTTCAGAACAGACAATCAGAACCGTCAGGATCATATACTGGCGGTAATTGCTGAGAGAAAGGACCTGTTGGTTACGAACACATTGTTCTACAAACGAAAGAATAGTAAACGTATACAGAAAAGGCCCTTTTACAACCAGAAAAAAATTGACGTCACCCTAAGTGACAAGCCGGTTATTGTGCAAAACGTAGATGTGCTAAGTAAGATTTTTAACAGCGGCCATTGAATGGTTAGGTGCAGGGTAATTCTGAGTCTCAGAAGAGGCAGAAGGAAAGTCGTGAAAACTAAAAAACCCATGATATCAAAAAGACCGAGATCACATGTGTTTAAAATAACTCTTCAAAACAAATAAACCGGAAAGCCCGTCCACAGAAACGGTTCGAAAAAGACAACATACATTCTATGATTTGGCACTTTGGACACAAACAATCATGTTGACGCATCATTAGTACGAAAATACATAATCCATTTAGGAATTACAAATTGTGTCATATTTGTTACAGTGGGCTTTGACTGTATGCCTTGGGAGGGATTAAATGTCACCGTTCAGAGCCTGTGGTAGTCGCAAAGCAACCAGATACGATACAGCGGGTGCGGGGCTGCAGAGCAAACAGCGAAATCAATTCGCCCAAGAAATTGTAACGGCTCTAGCACAACCACTGCGAGCACTCCTGGAGAACAGCTATCGCCCGACGAAGCAGCAAGTCCTCAGCCAGCATTGAAACGGCGCACAAATCCACCGAGCAATAGACGTCGTGCTGCAAGATAAAGACTCGATTTAGTAGAGGGGAGGAGTGCTACATAACGGTACTATGTACCGGGCTAGGGTGCACATGCCCACGACTGGCAGAAGACGAAGACGAAGTCCTGGCGTGCCACGCGTGCAGCTGACTCGACGCCATGTTGTAGCCGCAGCCAGTGGCTGATCTCTTTCTGGTTGCTGTAATAAAAAGAATCGATACTTGATAGCCTAGACCCCGCTTGCCCTGCTCCCTACAGCAATCGCCGTCCAAGTAAAGCCCAGTCTATCAATTAGGATTCGACGAAGATTACCAAGCTCTCATCCAGCCCTGATGCGCTACCCATCACTGCAAATTACTCGTTTGGATAAAAACATTCGATGAACAACATCTTTATAAAATTCAGGAATAATATTCCCTGTTTTCCTTTGTCAGTTGGCGGCACTTCAGGGACCACATCTGATCCCTTTTCGCTGTTGCCGGAAGTCGAGCGCATGCACCTGCCTTACGTTATCACGTACAACTCAAGCTGCAGTTACGTGGTCATCTTGGATATACCCATCGACAAGCAAAGTATTTAGATCTTCACCCGTCCAGTGTGTCTTCAACAGCCGGCGCAAGGTGGTGAATTGCAGGGCCCCAAGCTATAAAGTCATGACAGATGTTTTCGTCATGACTTGAGCTGCCAACTGCCACCAACTCAAATCTATGGAGTGTTCGCCATACAAATTCACAGTTTTTTCAATGTTCCCAGCCCCTTTCTGAAGATGTTCGATTCATAAGGTGCTGTAACTGTTCTAGTCACTACCATTTGGGACAGGAGTGCTCCTGGGTTGCTGGGAACACTAACGCTTACACGGGAGCTAGGCGTGACGATTGGAAGCGCAAGCAGTGTCGCGTTAACCATTCTTCACAAGCGGAATCTTACTCGGCCCTTGCTCAGTAGTCTGCTATAAATGAGAAACTATCCCTGCTGCAAGGTATCAAGGAGCGTGTAGCCTTCATTGTGACACTAGAAGTGAAACTTGATGAGCTCCTTTCCTTGAAGCCGGAGCTAGGGCTGTTGCAGTCCGTCGTGAGTGATATTCAGTCGTTTCTGATACGTTGTCAAAGAAATACGTTTCACTTCAGTCTATGTCTGATGTACGTGACTCTAAAGTTGATACTGTGGACGCTCAATTGCGCTCACTGGAGGAATGGGTAAGTAAGAAGGCCTCGATCATCTTACGTCTGCAAGCAGAGTTGAACGAATCAGAACAGTACAGCAGGTCTTGTAACCTGGAAATTCGAGGTCTTCCCGACGATCCTAACCAGGACTTGGCTGCTGTGATCGCAGACCTCGGTCATTATCTTAACATCAACTTCTTTTCCCCGAGCCAATTGATAGCCGTTCACAGACTGCCCATCGGCAAAAATAAGCCAGCCCTAGTACTGGTGAAGTTCACTTCCAAAGCTGTTAGGGACCAGTGGTTGAGTGGCCGTTCAAAGCTACGTAGCGGTCTACCAGACATTATTTTTGCGGACAATTTGACCCGAGCCAATAAAGATTTTTATTTCGTGCACGACTAACTGCCAAGAAAAAGGGCTACCAATCTGTATGGGCTCGAAACGGCCACATCTACGTACGAAAGAAGGAAGGAGACCCGAGAATTCGAGTACCGTACCTTTCCGCTCTATATATCCTTGCTTAATTTTGCCCTCGCTCTTGGACTCACTTCCTTTTCTTCTTTTCCTTCTTCTTCCACTTTTTTTTTCTTCTTCTTCTGCATGTCTTCAGATACCCCCTTGTTCCGAGATTTCGACACTTTCCATGATGACTTCCTTGCTACTGCTCATGGCAGTTTCACTGTTTTGCACGTAAACATCAGGAGCATTTGAAACCACTGGAATGAATTATGTTCGCTTGTGAGCGTCTCGGCAGATAAGGTTGATGTATTTGTTCTAACTGCAATTAATATTACGTAGCCTCTTACTGGGCAATTCTTTATTTATGGGTATCCTAGCTTCTTCCTTACTCGTGACACAGGCCGTAGGGTGGAATTGCAGTGTTTGTTAAAAAAAAACTGGGCCTCTTCCATTGTATCGATGTCTTTCATTAGTGCCGAGCATGTAGCTGTTTTCCTTCACTGCACGCACTTTGATTTGACCCTGATTGTTTTCTATTGCCCACACAGGCAGAACAATAACGTCTTTCTTGAGGAGCTCAGTAAGGTCTTGTTGCCTCTTGGTCGAATGTGCTTAATCGGCGACATAAATATAGATCTTTTAAAAAGTAAAACACAAGTGACCGTTGAGTATCTAAATACTTTGGCCGATGCCGGTATTGCTGCTTTCATTAACCTTCCTACTCGAGTAGAACTATTGGGAAATAGTCTAATGTCCTCTTGTTTAGACGGTGTTAACGTACGGCTTCATCAAGAAGATTGTACCTCTTTTATAATTGAACGTGAAATGTCGGACTACTTTTTTGTTGAGTGGAGTATCTTGCCTCAATCCCCTGGCGCTCCGCGCAATCTCTGTAAATACGAAGCTGTTACAATTGCCGACACGAAACGAATAGATTCGGTCATTGCAAATTACGACTGGAACACGTTTTTAAGTGATGTCACAGATGACGTGGTTTATCAGCAGTGACGGTGTATCAGCAGTTAGAGTCGGCGACAAAAATTGTGAAAATAAAGCAAAAACGTACGGCCTTCCCCAGGATTAACACAGCTTTGTTATCAGCGATTGCTGACTGTGTGTAGCATTGGGCTTACAGTAGACGTTCACCTAAAACAATCATTTGAGATAGTTTTACAAAAGCGCTGGGAATAAGGCTAACGCGCTACTGCGCTCTGAGAAGCGGAAATATTTCAAGGACTTGTTGCGCACAGCAGATAAAAATCCATCCAAGAATGGGAACATAGTTATTCAACTCAGAGGGGGTAAGTGTAAAAATGCTTCGTCTGTTCTAAAGCAGAATTTTGGTGCCGTTTCTATCACACCTATTGATGAATTTAACGCCTTATTTTCTTCTTCTGGTCAGTCTTCGCTCGTACCCGGTCTCACTCCAAACAGTATGTCATCTCTACTGGAACGGCCTTTCTACCACTGTGCACAAAGGATAACCTTAGGTGTATTTTGTGTGGTTTAACAGGTGCACAACTGCAAGTGCTGATGGCATATCTGTCGATGTTCTTTGAAGGAATTTCGATAGTCTCAAAGGAACTTTTAATATAAACTCAAATAATCCGAGATGGCTTAACAGATGGTCTGGTCATCCACCTACATAAGAATGGTACGAAAAATAGGATAGAGAATAATCAGGGTATTTCTATACTCCCTGTTATTGGTCTTATCTTGGAAAGGCATATTTCCACCATAATGCGAGCTTCCTTGATGTTCATAGCGTGTACGCGCCGAACCAGTACGGCTTCATACCAGGTCGCGGTACCCCGAAAGCTCTTGAGGTACTCTGTGATTTTCTCCATTCTGTGATTGATCATAATAAATTTGTATGTGCCTTATTTTTGGATGTATCGATGGCATTTGATTCTGTGAATCATCAAGTATTATTTGAGAAACTATTTCATTGCGGGTTTAGAGGGCCGTTTTTGTCCCTATTAACTAATTATCTCTCTCACCGTTTGCAGGTTGTTGTTATCGATAAAGTCACAAGAAATCCGCAGCATTTAACTACAGGTGTCCCGCAGGATTTCATCTTTGCTCCCATTCTTTTTAATATTGTTACAAGGAATGGTTATGTTGTTGAGAAACCACAATAAGTGGGGTGGTTGAGCCGGTGGCCCCATTGTTGGCCATAATCGTTGGCGGTTGAGCAAGGTGACGTCCGCTGCGAAGCTCCGTTGTGCGTAAAGCGTTACCCAGCACCTCCCACCAAAATGTTACGGGGAAGAGGCTATATTTGGAGGCTTGGTACAGCGAGTGCAAGCACCGGGCTAGGCGAACAAGGCTGAGTGCGAGAGAGAGCCGTGATAATAATGGCAGAGTCAAATGATGATGATCGCAGTTAGTCGCGTAGATTGTCCACAATGTATCATGGGTCCTGCTCACCAACAACATAAACATTCCTTGTAACAATATTTATGTCAACAATTTGGGCAATGTATGCTATCACTGTAGCGTATTTCAATACCTGGATGATACGTAGTTACTGGCTCGACACCTTGATTTTAAAAAAGGAGTCGCACACCTACAACATGGAACTGAAAAAAATTATGGATTGGTTCAGTAGCAATGCAACAGCGGTCAATCATAAAAAGACAGAGTTGATGTATCTTCACAATCAGCTGAAACTGATGCCGCATGATTGCCCTATATTTCTGCATGATTCGGTAGACTGCGCCTGCTCCCCCATGGTACCCGCATCAACCGCGAAGTACTTAGATGTACTTTTTGATTGTGACCTGTCCTGGGTTAGCCACGGTGCTTTCCTTTGTAGACAGCTTCGAAAATTGTCCGGTCTGTTATACCCTGTAAAATCCCTCTGCCCGGTATATGTGCGCCAAAACATTGTTCACGCATTGGCCTACAGTGTTGTGAGGTATGGGTTATGTTGCTTTTATTTTTGTTCATTGTTTTGGAAAAACAAGAGTGGCACCATCCTGAAATCTATACTGAAGTCTTTTTTTTATGGGGTGTGATGGAGTATGACAGGAGTGTGAGCATTTTCCGCTTTTTCCGTATGCCCAATTTTTCGCACCTGTTCTATCAGACTGTTGTGGTTAATTATGTTTGGTCTAGGGAGTTTTGTTCGGCCTATGTTACTGTACTTCGCCCGCGGTTCGGCTTTATGTACCTTGGGTGCGCACTAAATATGGCGAACGCCTTTGCATTCACTATGTCCCCTCGCTTCTAAACACCTTACAGGATAAAATCTTTCCGTTAGGCAGTCGTAAACCAATAAAGTCTGTACTGTTTGAATTGTATGACTAATCCCTTCGAATTGTATAAAAAAACGCGTTTCAATTGTGTGACTTATCCCTTCGAGTAGTAAATTGTATCCATCACGGCAATCGTTTGTGTATGAATGTTGTACACTGCCGCCACTGCCCAACAAGCCTACTGTGGCTTTGGCAGGCCCGCATGTGTATTTTGTATTTGGTTATATTAAACATTACTATTATTAAAAAGATCCAGGTGGAATTGCATCGTGTGGGCTGCTGGAAGCTGCCATTTTGAAATTCAGGCAGCGAATCTCTGGTGACAGGAATGTGAAGCCTCGAGGACCAAATACGCTCTTCGATGTTTTGAGAGCACCACCAACAGATTTTTGAGCTTTCAGTTTCAGTATTCAGCCCAGGGTGCAGCTTTAATTTCGGCGTATCAAATATGATACCTTGGTCGTTTAAAGAAGGCAGGATGGGGTTACTAAGGGATGAGCAGGAAAACCTTACGCATAAGTTTGACGAGTCGATGTGATGACATTCGAAACTGAAGCTTGGTGCATTACTAAACAACTAGAAAGCAGATGTCGGTTGGCCTATTAGGCCATGGAGTGAATTATATTAAAAATAACACTCAGAGAAAATAAATGAGCTAACTGGATCACAGAACAAGCTAAATTTGACAATATCATAGTTCAAATTTTGAAAAAAAAAGTGGAATAAGGATGGCTATGTAGTGAGATGCACCGACCACCGCTGGGCCATTAGGGTAACAAAATGAATACCAAGAGATTGGTATAGAAAAACGCAAAGCGAATAACAGGATTGAGGGATCAACATGAAGTTCGGGACAAACTGTGGGGACAAGCAGCGCAGGGCAGGAGGGGTTCGCGGTCAATGGGAGAGGCCGTCATCCTGCAGTGGACCTAAGTATGCTGCTGCTGCTGCCGACTGTTCACCGAGGGATTAACTACTAAGATGACACCGCCTAACTCCAGGAAGATCGGTAAGAGATTTCGGACCGATGCTGCAAATATAAAATCACACGAAACAATAACAATTGTAGAATTATGCATTTCCCACGTCATAAATATACAGACCGCTCTTCCTACTCTTATTGACATGGTATTGAAAACAGTAACACACTCTAAACACTTGGGTCTTTTACTGACTTCTGATCTGTGTTGGAAGAGTCAGGCTAGACGCGTAATCGCCAACGCTTACCGCAAGCTGTGTATATGAAAAATGACTTTTATACTGCGTCATCATCTCGCAAAAGTCTGCTGCATAAGTCTTTATTAGAAGTAAACTTGAGAACGCCGCTTCTACATGGGTACCCCGAAATGAATCAATTACAAATGCTAAAAGAGCTGTTCAGAGTCGCGCAGCATGATATATTCTCCCTAACAACGATCACTTAGCTAGTGTTACACTTATGAAGCAGACTTTATCATTGTCCCCTTGAGCTCCGCTGAAAACTATCAGGCTTGCGTTTGTTGTTGCTCCACCCCGACCAATTGTTTCATTGCGCATAGATCGTAGCAGCGAACTCAGCAAGCGTTATTGTCGTTGGTCTTTCTACTTGTCCCTTTGAATTCCAAAGACATCATCAGAGTGGAACCTACGTTAATCAGCGGTCATTATTACTATGAATTCAGAATAATTGAAAAACCGGCTGCACTCGCACTTTAAAGTAGAGGCTACTATTTAATTCCCTCCTTTCCACTCTTGTCGTTGTGTAGATATTTTTTTGTTTTTAGTATGGTTGAAGTGCCTGACTTGTATTGCATCTTATGATGATTTTTTTCTGTTGTTATGGTGGAAAATCAGGTAACCCCGCTCATTGCGTTTGTTTCATGTTTGTTAAAAAAACCTTTTACACATTGTTCTATGGTATAAATATACGCCGCACCACTTCCCTCTCCAATGCTCTTCGGTATGTGAGGGTGCATGAAATAAACGAAAAAAAAATTATGTAGTGTTGGTTCGTCTTTGGGACATGGTGACACTCAGTTTATGGGTATGTGCTTTCGCAAAAAAGTCGCAAAAGATGTTTTGCCCATGTTTCCTTTCATGATAAACTCATTTGCTCACTCACCCGAATGGAGGCACCCTATGAAGTTAACCGAGTGCACATACCCAAAACAGTAAACCACCACATGCTATTTTCAATTTATTTTCAACTACTTAAAGTCATGCACTCTTTTTTTAGCCTTAGCTTTTCTATACTGGGCAAACATATATGCTCAATAGAATATGACCAACAAGGGAAAAAAATTTATTTATGATTTAAAAAGACCTACAACACCGTACACAATTTTTGCTGCGTAAAAAACCGTCTTCACAGACTGAAATATGAACAAAACACTTTGCATTTCCAAGGCTGCGGCCAACAACACTTTTTCTCCAGCATTACTGTCGACCATCCCAGTACCCTCAACGGACGAAACCTACTCAGCTTCAGCTTGTGGGCAAAGAACAGAGAGCACGAGATGCATATGCCCATTGGACCACAGATGTCCATCGAACATCAGTCGGACATGCGGCGTAAGTCATTTGGACGTCCGTCCGACATCCGAAAAATCGGAGGACGTACTACCAACATCCGTGGGAAGGTCCAGTGGAAAAAAATTGCTCGTCATAGCAAGGTCTAAGAGTTGTCCGAAACGGATGTTTAGACAACAGGTGGATGTTTAAAACCTGTCATTTTCCTAAAGAAGTGTTACAGCGGAAGTCCAGCGGATAAACTACATAGTTCGGATGTCCGGCGGGTGTCGTGTTGTAGTCTTACGTTTTTCCAATCAGAGAGAACCTGTACTTGCTGTACACCTCAGTACTTTTGTGATAAACTGCCCTGAAGCAATATTTGATCTTTAGGAAAACTAATTACAAAACCCCCTTCTGAAGCGTGTTATGGCCCAATCCAAATTATAAATGCTTGCCATACGCAGTGTGCGGACTGTCAATTTCGCGTCTATTTCATATTTTTGCTTAGAATAGTGCGAGCAGTGATGTTTACGGTAGCATATTACAGTGGCAAGTTGCAAGGTTATTTTCTTCACCCCTTTTTAAGAGGGACCATGCATGGACTGCGAGCATTAGTGCCCAACGTAAATATTTGTAAGTTGAAGTGGCCAGTTACTACCTTGGTGAACTGCATGTTCCATGTTATGCATAATTACGTTGACATGAGAGCCTGCCGATTACGAGCGGCCCTTATGGAAAGATGCTAACAATAGTGAGATTCCACTGTTTTAATCTTTAATCCCATCGTATACATCACTGCTCGCACACTTCCCAAGAAAAAGATGAATAGGTGGTGCAGTTCTCTGTCCGCACAGTGCGTGGTGTAAGCATTCATAAATACCGTTGTTGCAAAACAATCACCAGAAGCGGCTTTCGCATTGGGAATCTTGAAAGGGTGAGTAGTGCTTCACGGCATGTTAATATAAACCACTGAAGCCTACAGGAAGGACTGTCTGTCAAGTTTGGGTAAAAACCGGACCCTATACCATGACGCTTTATTATTATTTACAGGGTATGTTTGTTCAAGTGTCACATTATATGCTAAAGAAAGAACTTTATGCAACGGAAGCTAAAAAGGAAGCTAAAGAACGAAGCGTTATCTTGAAAAAGTCAGGAATTATACGGTTAGGCAGGCTAAAAAAATACGCAATATAATTGCTCTATGTATTGCAGATAATGTGTTGCAAGGACACAGCTTTCTTTATAATTGAATGCTTTATACCTCAGTACAACCCTTCATCTGTTTATTCGGCTTCATGTCAGTAACGTCTTTGCTGGAACTTTCCCTAATTTCTTGGTCAACATTAGCAAAACCAAAAGCAACAATTACAGGCTCCCTTTTGAAACAATGCTACAAAAGGCGGATAGATGTAAATTTAAACTTCATGGCTCATTTCGCCCTATATATGGCTACAATATTAGATACACAAAAATAATTTAGCCAGCTTTCGAACTACTTTGGTTCGCTCGAATATGCCGGTACATATAGTGGTGATACAACCTTCCAATAAATACCATTGGTGTTGAGAGTGGTATTCACCGCACATTTCAAAACAATTTTTGCGAGACAACGGTGAACCTTTACTCTTGTGGTTTTTGTCTAAACACGCTTCCGTCATCACTTCATATTGAACTTCATTTCTGACTGTGTTTAAAAGCTGTACAAAGCCACATTATGGCTAACGCTTGGATGAGTTGTATTGGTTCGCTAGATTTATTCGAGCTCGTGAACTGGCACGCAGTGCCGTTTATGCCAATATCAAGAGCAGTTACCAGAAAAGTATCGAAAACACATAACAAGAATTTATTATACACCACATATCAGCGCGCAGCGACTAGTGGTAACAGCGCTGCCCTAGAAACCGAAAAAAAACCAATCAGTTTGAAAGTACTCCGGGAAGTTTATACTTTGCACGCCAAAGTTTCTGGTGGTGAAACAAGCTACTCCAAAATCAATCCACTAAAAGCTCACAAGTAATCACATAAAAAGTTCAGAAACTCGTTGACAATCAATACGGCAATTTCCCGCAATGGCAATACAGAACATTGTAAAGCAATTGTGTCAGCCTACGAGTCAGAAGTTGTGTGAGGTTGCGCCCTGCTGATAATAGCAGTGGTGCTAAGGCAACGCTGAAATAATTCAAGTTTGAGAGTATAACGTACTTATTCAGCTTCTGGTGTATTTAGCGTGGTATAGTCCAGGACTCCGTTTTTTGTTAGCATTTGGCTTTTTGCGCAGAAACCCCAGCAATCGCAACCTTTTTGCTTATTTTCTGCACAAAAACAGTCCTTGGACACGGCTGCACTATGGCTTAGTAACTGCCGCTGGTGCTCTGGCACAATTTGCAGTCACAACCTCAGTAAACATAAACCCGGAACAGCAGAAACAAGTTCAAGTACGAAGTGACAAAACAGCAATTCACAAAAAGCAAGAGAGAAAGAAAAGAATTCCGTAAAGCACTTCCTCAATAATTATCTTTCCGAATACATTGGTCTCATTTTGTACATTACCAGTGCCTGGACGGTGATTCCGGCATGAAGCATTTATCGCGCACGCCTGGGTAGCTAATATAGCATCTCAAGCTGCTGTTTTAGATACCTAAATGGTCAGAAGTCAGGCCGCACCTTGCGGGTCTTGTGGTTGTGCCCTTCTTGCTGCTTTACCCTAATGTTGCCATTTATTAGAAGCCTAAAATATCAAACACCCATCTGTTGGAATGCATGGATAAGGTATGTAAGCATTCTAAGCAGGAAACAGCTGGTCGTTGCCGCCACAGCCCAGGTTTTCTGATGCGGTACACCAGCAAAACAACCCACAAATTCATGTCAGGCTACTTGTAACGTGACACTTCCGGCAGTACCTGAAGGGACAGTTTTGGCCGCTCAGTGTCCCCACATTGAATCGTTCGCCGAACTTCCCGGCCCTTCGCTGCTGCTTCGTTCGCAACTACCTGCCAGGGAAGCTAGCCCATGCAACTCCTAAAGGTCATGCGGTATTTCCGACTCAGCTCTAAACTCCTTACTTCACTATGTCAAAAAACACAATCTATTGGATTCTGATATTGACGGTATTTGTGTGAACACAATATTATATACGGGTGCGATACTTTTGGTCATGATCTCGCATCTTTACCGCCGCCTTCACAAAGTTATGACGCCTGGTCCGTTCAACATTATACGAGTAGCCGACAGCCGGACGCCCACCGTAAGACATCTATGCACAGCTCATGTTGGCATCGCTGCACATAAAAGTCCAGCTAGATTCACCTTATTAGACGCCTGCGCTCGTAACGTTATTCTTTGTCTTCATTTTCTTGCTAAGCAGCCTGCCCTCACAGACTGTGCCTCCGGTATCCTTTTTTTCTACCTGCCGATGGCACCTGTTGCGAACACAGAAGCTTATCCCTGTCATTGCTCTACCAAACCTAAATGATGAACTCCGAAAGATATAACCTACGTTTCTTTGTCCCCGTGTTCACCTGTCCTGTACGTCGAGGTCATTTCTGCACCTCTTGCTGACGTCCACCTAGTAAAAAACGTGGTGCTTACTTAAAGAGTCGGCGTGGTCGCACAAGACCAAATAAGCTCTCCGTTCTTAAATTTTGGGACGTCTCAACAAGTACTTCTACAGGGAATGTCACTGGCTACTTTTTGATGCCTCTACATATGCCAGCTCTCTGAGGTGTCCCTAGATGTCTCCTCAAGGCTCCGGATGGTTTGGAGGATCATCCGTTGAATCGTGACAAAAAAACGAAGATAATGTCGTTAAAGCTCTTCACCTCACCAGATGACGAACTTCACAAACTCCTTGCATCCTACTGGAACATCTTTTCATCTGAAGACCGCCCGATAGGGCACATCTCGGAGGTTTTGCATTGCACCACAACAGGGGATACGAGCTTTATACACCGGCGAACATATCCGGTGTCTCATATGGAAGGAGCAATCATTCAAAACGATGTGGAGAAAATGCTAAACAAGGATGTGATTGAAGCTTCTTGATGTCCCTAGGTGTCACTAGTACTTTTTATGAAAACGGAAGATGGTTTGTGTCGCTTCTGAATGGAATACTCACAATTAAACAAAATCAAAAAGAAGGACTTTCACACTCTTCCTCGCATAAACGGTGCTGTTATTTGCCTTGAAAGTGCGTCGTATTTGTCGTATATAGACCTAAGACCTGGATATTGGATGATTGCTGCTCATTCTGTTGCCTGAGAAAAGACCGCTTTTCTGATGGCGGACCGTTTGTACCAATTTAAGGTAAAGCCGTTTCGCATTTGTACTGGACCTCGGACATTTCAAAGCATATTCGACTCGCTTTTGCGCGGTTTCTAGTGGTCGACGTGCATGTGATGCTTGGATGATATCGTAGATTTTTACTCAACATGCGAGAAACATCTCTACGCCTTTCTGACATCTTCGCGTTCTTCTGTGAGCCTGCCTTCAGCTCAACTTGTCTAAATGCCATTTCGGCAGCAAGCAACTAAAGATTCTCGGGGATGTAGTTGACGCTGCTCGTGTACGACCTCACCCTGACAAGTTTCACGCCGTAAAAGCGTTTCCTGTCGTGCAATTTACAAAGCATGTTCGCAAATTTATCGCCCTATATTCCTACTTCCGCCGTTTCATGAAGATATTCTGAAGGCTGATACCTCGTCCTCATGGGCCTCCTCACAAGGCACCTGCTTCTGCGGTCTCCGTAACCGCCTGCCCCATTTTCAAATTCCGAACCATTTCGGGGATTAGGCTCCCACTGAAGTCCGCACGGACGCAAGTGGCCATCATGGTGTAGGAGCTGTATTGGTCCAGCAACTGTCTGGTCGAACTAGAGTGACAGCGTGCGCTAGTCACGGTTGAGCCTTGCCGAACGCAATTACTCAAACACTAGCGTGAATACCTCGTCCTTGTATGGGCTATAGATTAGTTCCGTCCGTACCTGTACAGCAACTCAGTTGCTGTGGTTACGGATCATCGCCCCTTATGCTAGTTTGCCTTTCCAAAATACCACACCGGACGACTTGGTTGATGGGCATTACTTCTCTAGGAATATGGCCATTCGTTCGTCTACAACGCCGGTCGAATGCACCGATACGCGGATGGTCTGTCTCGTCATCCTGTTCATCTACCTGACCCAGCGGGCAATAATGACGGCCAATGCGTAATCGCTCTCTCGGAATTGCTTCACATTGTCTACCATCGGCGCTGCGATCCGTCGCTTGGCAAAATTATCGAATGTGTCATCACCGCTCCAGCCTACCCATCTATGCGTGCATTTCTGCTGCAATATGCAATTCTGTTCGGCTGAAACTTTCGCGAAGACGGACCTGGCAAGTTTCTCTCTGGCTGTGCCTCAGCATCGCTGCTCTGAAGTCCTTCGCGAACAGCACGATGCACCTACAGCGTGTCATCTTAGCGCGACTCGGACCTAAAATCACGTGCTTCGGCGCTTTTACTTGCCCTGACTCTGCCGGTACCTACGGGTATACGTGGCGACGTGTGAATTTTGCTAATGACGAAAAACTTCTCGTTTGCTTCCAGCAGGCACCACTCAGCAATTCGACGTTCCCCCAGAACCATTCTTCTGTGTTGGATTACACTTTCTCGGACCATTTCCCTTGTCCTGTTCGGTGAACAAGTGGATTGCTATCGCCACAGATTATCGCCACAGTCCCAAAAAAGTCCAAGGTACAAAAAAACAGAAAAATGTGTTTCACGGGCGCATTCAACTTGCTACGGCACGTTAAAAAAACAATACGGCAAGCTCGTACAGTAGAAGAGCCTTTGGCAAAATCAAAACAAATTTTTGCCGTATAATGCCAAGCTACAGTGCAAAACTGTAGACATCCTTAGCCGATTGTAGCTATTGTCGCAATAGGTTCTTCCGCTTTTTTCTCTTGGCACGTGTCTGACAGACAGGTTACGAAGGATTGTCCCTCCTGTGGCCTACACGAGAGGTACCAAGGTTGGTGTCCGATACGTCGGATCCCTATCCAGACAAATTGTTTAGTCCTTTCAGGTGTTAGGAGAGCTTTTGCTTCAGGGTGAGGAACGCGGCCTCTTGAGATGCACTCCCAGCAACACTCTTCTTTGTTGTTACAATTAAGTCAGTTAAAGGTCTGGAGACGGCAGCTTAGTTCGCAATGAACTTGCGGTAGCATCCAGACAAGATGAGAAAGTATTGCAGTCCCCTTTTTGTTGTAGCTCTTTCAAAGTCTACGATCTTCTCTAAGGTGTAGCCAATTATGCCGTGGTGTAGGGAAGACCCATTCGTTTCTACGAAGTCGCACTTTCCTTGCTTGGACACAGCAACGCGATGAGAAGGTTGCTGTACCTCAGGGGTAAATCGTGGTATTCCAACCCTGCCCGTACATGTTCTCTTGCAGCCGCCGCATGACCTGACGAAGTGTTTGACGTCTCCGCGCAAGCCTGGTCAGTAAAACTAGTCTAGGATGCGTAGACGGTTTTCCGCATGCCCTGATGAATTGTACCGCAGCCTTGGTGTGCAAATCGAAAGATTAGTTCCCTTTGTGACTCGGGCAGAACTACGAGCTGAATGATCTACCTGTGGAAAGGTGGAAATAACGATATAAGGTGTCGCTGGTTTTGACAAAATGGTACCTGTTGCCTTTCCCTGATGACACTGTTTGTCCAATCTTGCGGAAACAGCTTCTTAGCGAAGGATCGCTTTGCTGCTCTTGAACAAGCGGTCCCTTTTCAGTGTCGGTGGTCGGAACCGCAAGCGCTTTTCAGTGCTTGATGTTCGATATGGTCGCCTGTGTGACGGCCGACTCCAAAACAGTGTTGCTCGGATAGCAAGCTCCATGTGGATATTCGTTACTAGGTTGAGTGAACGTCCTTCGGGATATTTTGATTGAGGATCCGTGTTGCCCACTGCTCTGAAACCTGTAAGATTTTCGAGGACGAGATCGTAGATCGGCCGCTTCATAAAGGATGCCGTGATTTCACCTATGAAGTACGGAGTGTCGACACAGATCCTGGCCTGGGCTAATTACTTAAGAGACCTGTCTATAAGCGACACACGCGTTGTTATTCCAGTTAAGAAACCATCTTCAACCAAATCTCGATGAACGATGGCGGTATTGCTTCCAGTATCCTGATGGATTGTATCAGGCTTCTTTTGAGCACGGCCTTCCACGACAGGCATGCCATTCACGCGAAACCCGTCCTTTCCAGCGTCATGATCGCGGTCGTCGGTGAAAGGACACACATTTCCTCCGGAAGCACTCTGCTGGCTGCACACTGGACAATTTGAAGATGCCATGGTCTGTGCGCAAGCAGCAAACTGCTCTTCACCGTCTGACCAAGGTTGGCAGTCCTCTGTTTTGTGTAAGACACGTACGCAGGCGTTGCATTTCCGTGGAACCCTTGCCGTGCTGCGGCAGCCCGCAGCACGGTGGTCTGGCCGGTCGCACAAGAAGCACTTGGGAGGTTCCTTCTTCTGCGCATCTTGCGAATTCTTCAGCGGTTTCTCCACGTAATCTGAGACTTTCCCGAGATTTCAGAAATTTCGTGCATCTAGAAACTGGTCGGTATAATCTGCTAAGTTATCCAGAGTTTTGCACTGTCACTCTTTCAGAAAGACTACAAGCTTCGGATGGCAACAGCGGAGGAACTGCTCCGCAATAACGTGATCGCAGAGACCCTTAAATTTTCTTGGTATCCCTGTCATTTCAACCCACTGATCGAACTAACCGGATATCGTAGCCGACAGTTGCCTCCGTGTTTCCCCATCCTCAGCTCGTGCTTAGGAACTTATCCTGATAACCTTGGGCAGTAAACTTAAACCGTTGCAGCAGAGCGTTCTTGACTTTCGCGTAGTCTAACGACTCTATCGCAGTCATCCTCCCGATAACTGAAAGTGCCTCCCCATATAAGCACAAGTATTACTGATGGCAACAGCCCGTTTGTCTTGGGACCAACCCTGACCAGTTGCTACGCACTCGAACCGTTGAATATAGGCGCACAAATTGTCTCGCCTCTCATCGAACAAGGGTAGCAACTTCTGCTGGTTGATCACAAGCTCACAAGCGTGTTGGGGGCAACTTCAGTTGGTTGATCACAAGCGTGTTGGGGCCAGGGCTACTCTCCAGTAACTGCTGGAGTGTTTGCGCCCCCTCCTGGATGCGCAGCCTATATTGGAGGAGTGCCAACTACCTTTCGTCGGCTTCCTTTTTCCTTTCCGCTGCTTCTCTAACGGCCTCTCTATGGGCTGCCCTCTCAGCCCTCTGCTCCGCACGCTTGTTTTCAATCCATTGCCGAAGTTCGGGTCCCGTCAATCCTAGCTGTGAACCTACCGCCATTAACTTGTCCAAATCAATCTTCCAAATGTAAAATCACTCGTCCGCACACAGCATTCAACCAATTTCTACAGGTGTTATTGATACAAGCTAGGCAGGCTCACCACATTTTTGTAAAGAATGGGCCGGATCACGCGAAACGAAGGGAATGATCTTGGTGCGAACGAGGAGAGGAGATTATATTCACAGACTTCACAGGACAGAGGAATGTCTCAACTACGAAAGTTACACTCTAAATGTCAGAGGAGTATTGTTAAACGGGAACACGCCGGGTTGTCCACTCCAGAACTCGCCACTACAAGGTCCGCGACCGTCCCCGCATAAATGTCCCGACACCAGAGCACGCTCACGGTCGGTTGTACAAGGATGCGGGTGCCGACGTCACCCTCGTAGCGGTGCTTGCGTCGTCGAGGTTTCCACCACAGGTTACGAAGCCAGAAAAATGTCAGTTGGGTAAGCTGAATGGCTTGATCCCGCCCCGCGTCCGGTCACGTGCCGTTCGGCACGCCGGAACCCAGAAGACGGTACTGCGTGCTGGCGACGATGCCCCAGGTCTTGGCGGCGAATCCCGGAACCGTGGCGGAGACTGGCGACGACCTTGCCTCACTGTGGTACGTAGACAAGACGTCCAACGCGACTTCTTACAGAAGCGTGCTCCGTTCTATCCGCCTCGTCTCCTGGCTCGCTCTCAGCCCGTGACTCCGTCACACTTTCTCTTTGTCCATCTCAGCCGCAACCGGTTGGTCTTGAAAGCTTTCTGGCGTTGAATGTGGCGTCATTCTCCTTCTCGAGTATGTTCCATGACAGTGTTACGCTATCACACGTGCCCTTTCCACCAGCGGTGTAATGAACATAGCCGGCTTCCTACCACATGCCGTAAATTTGCACAGTAAGGATCCTCCTCAGCTGCTAATGAACGACGGGTGCTTTAGGTTGTCTCCAGGTATCAACGACCACCTTTGTTCCTACCGTACAAAACACATTCTTACAAATAGCTCTCACTCTACACAAATGAACTTAGTGAACGCTGTAACAATACCATCACGGGTGTGCTCGCCACATACGTTCCGGGCGACTACCACGACTGGGACGTTCCTCTATCTGGCGTTAATTTGCATGCAATTCCTCTCGCCTTGAAACCGGTGGCTACACTCCTTTCTTTAACCTTTTTGGTCGCGAACCTACCTGGCCATTGGACACCGTGTTGCCAGAATGAGGGACGTTGAAAAACGAAGATGCCGGAGATGCCCTAGCGTATGCTGATTTGCCTACCAGGTTGCTCCCGCAAGAATTTCGATGGGAGAAGCAACCCAGAAGGTTCCGGCACTTAATCCGGCGGGATTCAAGTCAGGAGGCTGCATTCTTCGCGAGTCGTTCGCCCAGGTGCAAATCGGTCTCAAGGGCTTCGCCGAAAACACTGCCTAGTGAAAGGAGACATTTACCTACATAGTAATATTCGGTACAAGTTCTAGATGCTTTTGGTTGTCGCTGGTCTGCAACCAGCAGATATGTTAAAAACACCCATGGGCATCCTTCTACAGAAGGTTTGAAGATCTATATAAACTGAATTCGTTGTTTCTCTTCGCCTTTCCACGCGACTAGAAAAATTTTGAAAAAAAATTTAATGGCGTTTCTGTCAAGGTATTCGGCTATTATCGAGCTGAGATCTTTTTGTACCCACTCAAAAATGTTAACAAGCAAAAAGAAAACCACAAGAGAGAGGAAACTGTTCAATGAACAACCCTAGTATGGGCCATCGAGCGACAGTCTCTTCATTAAGAGATGGTTGGTCCGTAGAACTCCCGCAGGTACACCCTCGCACGAAGGCAGTGGAATACCAAAAGTTATATCGTCGATTTGACATCCACCCCAGGATTTGGGTTTAACCAGTTCTTTCTGAGAGCGACGTGGGTAGGCAGGTGTGGTTGCAGGTCTGGCAGACGGCACTCCTGTAAAGGTGTACTACTAGCTAGGAAGGAGAAGGTGAGTTAGGGCAAATGGGGGGCGAGGGGATGCTATGTATGTAGTGGCTACGGTATGAAATGATGGGAGAGGAGTTTTGTGCATTCCTGACCCCAGATACAGCTTCACGGTAGTGAGTTGGCGACAGTGAAACACTGCCTGTTTCTGCTTAGCGGGTAGAGTTGCTGTCAGCGTGCCTTATGTGAAATGTTTTGAGTGCTGGCTGTACACATCTGCCTACAACATGGTCAGACCCGGGGAGAGTACTTGGGTAAGCGCGTGCGCTGGAACCTTACCGTCCAAGTTGGCCTGTTCGGGGACCCATATAGGGTTATCTTGTGGGGGATTGGCGCGAAAGGTACCAATTAGGGTGTCAGAAGGATGAGTGTGTATGGTGTACAGGGAAATATTCCGTGGCGCCTCCTGCAACTCACTAAACAAAAAAATTGGGGTAGCAGAAGGTTCGACTTTGAGAGCGCGTTCGACGACGGTGTCTATGGAGAATTCTTCCCGGGTTGTACTAGCTGGGCGTTTTTGAAGTGGACAATGGTGTTTACAGATCGGGTATTGCTACGGAGAGCGAAAGCACCATCTCTATAAGTGGAGTCAAAACGGGCGTCTGTGAAGTAGGTCAGTGCTACATTCTGTGTGAGGCTATTATTGCGCCTGTTCAATGCTTTTGTGCGTTGTTGCCTGCTGACTACAGTGTGAGCAAGGGGCATGTGGCGAGGAATACGCTCAATAACTGGGTTTGGGAAGGAGGTTCAAGCAGAAGTATCAGGAGGGATTAGGAGACGCATCTTGTTGGGTAGTTTGAGATTGAGAGGATGGTGCAACCTGAAGTCGAGAGCTTTAACCACTCGAGGTGGGTCTGTAGGTAAATTGCGATACCTTCTTAGAGGGTGTTGTTGATGCCAAGGGCTAAGATGCCTCCTGTGGCGGCATAAGAGGTATTCCCAGTGCCATACGGTACAGGGCACAGAGGGCATGTCAAAATCAAAAATATTTCCTAATGCAAGAAACCTAATGCACTGAATACCACAAGGTTAATATGATCGCCTGGCGTTACTACTTTTTTTACTCGGAATAATAAAATGTCCTATAATGAACTCCCTTTAAGGAAGTATCATTCTCTTTAGCCGCTGAACGAATAATTTCTCTAGTGCTAGTGATAATTTTACTGGAAAAAGTTTCGTGTATTAGAGTGGTTTTTATTTTGTTTCTGTAGAGTCTACCGTTCGTTTCGCTTTGTTTCCGCGTTTATCCCGTATTTACATTTATTTCGCTCTTGCCGTATATATTTTGTATCTGCCGTTGTCAATACCTGTATCATACCAGTTTTGTGCACTCATTCTGCATTATGCTTTTTATATTACACTCATAATCATGATTATTTAGCGCTTGTATTTTTTTGTGTCATGTTTCGGATCGGCGTTTTGTGTTTTGGTCAGTTTTTGCTGTTTGATTGTTTTGTGTTCCGCGCAAGTGTGAGGGAGCCAGATAAGTAACCTTCGCGTACCCTTTTGTGCATTCATTCCGGTATGGTTTACTAAGTTTACGCCAGTCCTCACTATAGAAAACAAACTATCGTATAGTAAAGATAGGCAGAGAAAAAATCGCAAAACTAGTAAATATCTGGGCGTCCCCGAAGATTCCTGCCTGCACTGTAAAGAACACATAACAATCGTCTGCCGTAAACTGAGCCATTCATGTTTCATGCTATACCAGACACGCTATCATTTTTATTTACGAACGCTAAAAGCAATTTATTCCGCACTTTCCAGCGCTACTTAACATACTGCGTCGAAGCTAGGGGATACCAGTCGTATCTAAAATTAGTCATTACCCTGCAAAAAGAGCGCTCTAATAGGATATTTTCTGCATGAACGGCAAATTCGGCACCGCTATTTAAGCAGCTAGATATATTTTCCCTTTTTACTTGCACGTTAATGAGAAATAGCTTGAGTCACCTAGAACATATTAACAAACAGCGATACCTTACCATCCTAAATATCCATAACACCGCTCAGAAATACAAGAGCTTGTGCGAGCCACAACCTCAACCTTTCTATGGTACACTACTCCGCCATATTGTATGGCGTTGATGTGTATGGCTTTGCCGACTACGGTGCGATTGCGATCATCGTAGTGGTCGCCCTTACAAAGGCTCTGCCATTTTTGTTTCAAAATATTTCACGTATTGTCGACGCAATGATATCAACACAAAAGTTACCCAACGCGAATCTGTCTCGGTTGAACTCCATCCCGTTGATTCTACAATTGTTGAAAGGACAGTGTTTCGCACCGTTTAGCACTCTCCTTCATATATTGCAACTGATTTCGGCGATGCGCTTTTTCTTGTGCTTGATAAACTGTCTTTCGAAAAAAAACGTGTGTTTATTATGGCGGACTTTACCATCAATCATCCTGATTCTGCGAATCCTACCACTTAAAGATAAACCACTGGCTTTAGTAGCTACAGATATGAGTCACTCACAAATACCCTTACACATGTTGTAAGTCATTCTTCCATTGCCTCATTGACCAAGTGTTTCGTAATCACGATTCTGCAATCTAAGGGTGTACTATTGATTGTAATATTAGGGATCCCTTCCAGTACTTTTTTTACTTACACAAGCTAAAAAGAAAAACAAAACTGAAACCTACAAGCATTGTATCTTGGATCGTGAAAATTTACAGAACATTTTACCAAGAAAAAACTGGTCCAGCATATTGCCGCGAACCATACATTGGGTTTGTTTATTTGTGTTTTGCTTTTACCGCCGGCTGCGCCGGTCTGTGTTATCTCTGCGCCAAGGGAAGCGCGTGTTCCATTCTTTCTTTCTGTTCCGCATGTGTTATCTGTTGTGATAGGGAGAGCATTCCGATCTAACGTGAACAGCCCAGAATAATCTTCTTGGATCTAGTATGTTCTCGATGCGAATCGACGTTTCGAGAACCACGCGCGCCAAAAGATAAAAAGCCTGCAGTGCGGACGCCGGGGCATTCGATTCTGCGACGCTCGCTGACACAAGTCACTTTGTTGACCGCTGCTTCGCCGCCTCTGTATTCTTTTGAGTTGTTAGGGGAGCACAAGTTCGCTCCAATAAACGTGTTTATCATTCAAGACAACTGCATCGTCCTTGTCTTCGTGACATCTGGTAGAGGTGCTGGGTACGCACCCTTCATGCCCACTACAACCTCGGGAAGCCGCCAAGCCAGTCCAACAAGAGCCAGCCCCCTCCTGCAAGATTTACCACCCGAGTTCGGTTTGATGCCAGAAGGGCCCAAGAAAAGGAACGCTGCAACCAACACCATGGTGCAAGAAACAACGTCGCCAATCGTCCTGCAACAGCCCCGGGAACCGCCATCGTTCCGGGGAGCCCCCGCTGAAGACCCCGAAGAATGGTTGGAGAAGCTGGAGCGCGTCCGCATCTTCAACAGGTGGGACGACGAAGAAACTTTCCGGCATGTCTTCTTTTACTTAGAAGATGCTGCTCGAACTTGGTTCGATAACAATGAGAGTTCTTTGACCGACTGGACTCACTTCAAAAGGGAGTTCCTGAAGACATCCAACACCATTGCGAGAAAAGAGCGAGCGGCGCTTTTGCTTGAAACTCGGAAACAACACCTCAACGAAGGATTCGTGATCTTCGTTGAGGAGATGAAGCAACTATTTCGCCGCGCGGACCCCGAAATGACAGAAGAAAAGAAGTTACGCTTCTTGATGCGCGGTGTGAAGGAGGAGCTGTTTGCTGGACTTGTCCGCAACCCGCCCAAAACCATCGCTGAATTCGTGACCGAAGCCAGCACGATTGAGAAGGCTCTCGAAATGCGTGCTAAGCAGTATGACCGGAACTTTGTTGGCGCGGCCAGTGCGAACTACATCGACAACATGCGGATTCCGGCTGATAGCCTACGCGAGACCATCCGCGCAGTAGTGAGAGAGGAGCTGCGGAAACTTTTCCCGACGACGCCGCAACCCCTAGTCGCTTGCCATATAAAAGCTAGGCACTCTTTCTCAGAGGAGAAAAACTATTTTGCCTCTGAGAAAGAGTGCCTGGCTATTATATGGGCGATTTCAAAATTTCGCCCATACGTGTATGGAAGGCTATTCAAGGTTGTAACAGAGCACCATGCGCTGTGTTGGCTCGCCAATTTGAAGGACCCCTCTGGCCGTCTTGGGCGGTGGAGCTTGCGCCTGCAGAAGTTCGACGTTACAGTCGTTTATAAATCCGGAAGGAAACACTCCGACGCCGACTGCCCGTCCCGCGCCCCCGTCGACCCACCACCACAAGACTCTGATGAAGACAGCGCGTTCTTCAGGATCGTGACGGAGAGCGACGTAGCCGCCCAGCAGCGGGCCGACCCCGACTTACGCGTCATAATCGAGTACCTCGAGGGATGCAACGTTGCCGTTCCTAGGACCTTCAAACGCAGCTTACCAGCATTCAGCCTGAGAAACTCCGTCCTTGTGAAGAAGAATTTCAGTCCCGGAACAAGAGCGTATTACCTTCTCGTCATGCCCGCGGACCTTCGTGACGAAATTTTGGAAGCGTGCCACGACGACCCGTCTTGGGGACATCTGGGCACAGCCCGCACTATTGGAAAAATTAAGGCGAGGCACTACTGGCCCGGCCTTACCTCTGACGTCACCCACTACGTCCGGAGCTGCCGTGACTGCCAGCCACGAAAAACGCCGCAGACAAGACCCGCCGGACTTCTGCAACCGATCGCCGTCCCATCGAGACCATTTTAACAGATTGGAATGGACCTTTTAGGCCCGTTCCCTACGTCACGATCACAAAACAAGTGGATTGTCGTAGCGACAGACTACATGACGCGCTACGCAGAGACCGCCGCTCTTCCGAGGGGGAGTGCACAAGATGTGGCGAAGTTCTTTATAAGCCAAGTTGTGCTGCGACATGGAGCCCCGGAAGTCCTAATCACAGACCGTGGAACGGCATTTACTGCGGAGCTGATGCAAGGAGTATTACGCTACAGCAACACGGATCACCGAAGAACGACGGCGTACCACCCTCAAACGAACGGACTAACAGAACGTCTGAACAAGACAATCGCGGATATGCTGTCAATGTAGGTTGACGTTGAACATAAGACTTGGGACGAAGTGCTCCCGTATGTCACGTTTTCATACAACACGGCTATCCAGGAGACGACGCAGCTGACGCCGTTCGAGCTTGTCTATGGTAGAAGGCTGACTACGATGCTCGATGCCATGCTTCCGCACGTACAAGACGACGACCTCAACGCCGACGTTCACGGATATCTTCAACGTGCGGAGGAGGCCGGCCAGCTCGCTCGAGTTCGTATAACGGACCAGCAGCTGGTGGATGCGGGCCGCTACAACCTCCGACGCCGAGACGCCGAGTACCAACCAGGGGATCGGGTGTGGGTTTGGACTCCCATCCGCTTACGCGAACTCAAGTGAGAAGCTCCTGCGACGGTATTGCGGACCCTACCAGATTCTACGACGTGTTGGCCAACTTACCTACGAAGTAATCCCCGATGGTGACTCCGGCACATCACGACAACGCACGCGGCCTGAAGTCGTCCACGTGGTTCGCTTAAAACCTTTCTACGGACGATGACGAACTTTTATTTTTCATTTGTTCGGACTGTCGCTTATGTTAGCATCGGGTCGATGCACTCTAAGAGGGGGGGTAATGCCGCGAACCATACATTGGGTTTGTTTATTTGTGTTTTGCTTTTACCGCCGGGTGCGCCGGTCTGTGTTATCTCTGCGCCAAGGGAAGCGCGTGTTCCATTCTTTCTTTCTGTGCCGCATGTGTTATCTGTTGTGATAGGGAGAGCATTCCGATCTAACGTGAACAGCCCAGAATAATATTCTTGGATCTAGTATGTTCTCGATGCGAATCGACGTTTTGAGAACCACGCGCGCCAAAAGATAAAAAGCCTTGCAGTGCGGACGCCGGGTCATTCGATACGACGACACTCGCCTGTGCAAGTCACTTTGTTGACCGCTGCTTCGCCGCCTCTGTATTCTTTTGAGTTGTTAGGGGAGCACAATTTCGCTCCAATAAACGTGTTTCTTATTTAAGACAACTGCATCGTCCTTGTCTTCGTGACAATATTTACATTCTGGAATCCTGATATCGCTTTACAGCTATTTCCTGATGCAATGATTAATTCCGTCCATGACTGCGCAACATTACCAGCTTCCAATAGGCGTTACACCGCCCCTCAGTGCCCTTGAATTAAAAACTCCCTTTTTCTTGACTTGCGTAAATAAATCCCGCCATCTTCACAACGTAAATGATGATGGGAGGGGCTAAGCTAAAATGCTTAAGGGTGAAACTGTGAATCATTGGGACACATATCACATAAAGACTCGACAACTTGTTAAGGTCTTTTTGATGGCGCGCACCATCTCAATGAGTGAGCGTTCTTAGCCATGCTCGCGTTCCGGTTTGTTGCGCAGTTGGAAGCGCGCCACGTACCTACCGTAGCGACAAGGGAGTCGTGGGATTGAAACAAGGCGCCGCCGCATCACGACCAACACTCCATACTCGCAATGCGTGAGACGTCCCACCGCTCCGTTGACAAGCCCTTGGACGACGTCGATGTTTGTGGTGATCATGCAGGGCTTGTTTGGGGCGATGAGAATCTCCATGGGTAAGTTGGCAAATTTGGTGTGTGATGTTTTAGCCACCTTGGTCATCGCCTTCTGCAGAGCGTCTTGTGTGGCGTACCCACGGCACGTGTCTTGAGCTCCCAGATGACGAACGACAACCACTTCTTCTTCCTATCCACCTTTTTGGGTAGCAACGAGCGCGTTGAACGTTTTGACCTCTTCGTCCAATCTTTGGTTGGCCAATCCCTAGGGTCATCCTGCCATAATAATCATCAGCGGTATGTACACGGCATCACGAGGGACGGGACAGGGCCGAGAAAGAGGAGCTACACCCGTAAAAGATAACCTGTATAAAAAGATGAAGAGTAAACATTTAAATTTTATTCTCCGAGCACTTTAAAAACGCTAGTACCGGGATCTCTGTTCGCTTCTTAGAGCAACCAAGCGCCGCTACAACGGCCATGAATTCAATGTGTACGGTAACAAGATAAATAAAACATATTATTTAGGCAGTCTCTGAATACCGCTACCCGGTATAAGCCCATTAAATCTATTGCTCAAGGGGACTCATCATTTACTGAACCTGCAGATATTACTGATACTTTTAGCAATCATTTTTTTGGATAATCTGCTCACAACTTCACTTGTGCCCATATTCTTCTGATCTTGTGTGCCCCCCTAATCTTTTTATCCTTATCCCACTTGTTCTGATGAAATCGAAGCCACCATTGAAGAATTTAGGGCAATCGGACCTGGCTTGAACGCTATTCATGGGTTTCATACCAAATCTGTACATCGACTTGTTGCGCCAATTCTTTCTTATATATTCCACCTAATTTTTAAATCCTGATTGTTTACACGGGAGTTGAAAACACCAAATAAATTCCTCTCTTCCAAAATGTTGACGCGCGCTTTATGCATAATTACCGGCCAAAATGTATTCTTTCCTTTTTAAAAAGGTTCTAGAACAGCTTATTTACACCCTGCTTTGTGGCTCCCTAACAAAATTCAACTTATTCACCCCTTCTCAGTTTGGTTTTCTTGCTGCCCCATCTACTAACATTGCGATTGCATGACTAGCAGACAAAACTAAATCTCTAATTGATCGCGCGACGTTGCTGCTGCTGTACTCATAGATTTCTCGAGAGCATTCCACACCATTCAACATGACAATTTTTTCAATAAACTTTTGCGTAATGGCATTACAGGTCCTGCTCTTACATTGTTACGCAAGTTTCATTTAAATTGGCAATAAATAAATAACATTTTAATTGGCCTCGGGAGCCCTTAGTAGTTCGCGCTGATGATGATTGAGGCAGGATGCCCCAAGGGATTGGCTAACCATAGAATCCATCACGAGATAGCTTCATGGTGAACCGCCCTCGTCATCCCGTAGGAGAACTCTGAGTAGTATGCGAGGCATTCCTCCTCTCCTCTTTGGCATTCGTCCCCTCTCTCCGAAGCTACTCTCCTCTCCGGAATTCCGCAATGAATGGCAACCCCGGCGGTAGTCGCTGCATACACCACTGGAGACGCCACAGTAGCTACGTGGTATGAATGACTCATTACGCTACCCTCAATGCCCTCCAGCATGGCCCAGATGAGTCAGCGTCAACGCCAGTGTCAGCGCCGCAGACAGCGCCACGAAGAAGATGGCTTGAGCCGCTGGCACGAAACGGCAGCGGCGACAGCCCGATCCCGAACTTGGGGCTCGCGAAGCCGAAAGGAAAGGTCAACGCCGCCAAAAAGCTGCTAATAATGCAACGATGGCTCGCGCAGCTGAACTAAAGGAAAATTCAGTCGAACGCATGGTTGCTTCGTATACTACTCAGGTTCCCCTACGGGAAGATGGTGAATTTTTTTAGTGTTCTAGTTTATTCGTGTATTATTATGAATATTTTTCCTTTAAATTTGGTATTTATTGTTCGCCGTTCTATGATGAATGTTTATAAGCTGACTTTGTTTACTAGTGCTGATTTATAAATATTAATATTTATTATTTTATAATCATCCTGGGAGGCCCGCCTGCTGTTCTTACCTTAGGACCTCCAAGGGCGTCTTTGCCCATTCACTTTTGATGTTCTTTCTTTGTAAAGAAAATTCAATTCATTGCACATGGAAGTAAACTGTGGAATATTATACCGATCGCATTAAACAAAGTGAAAATTTCTCAAGTGCGCTCAAGCAGAACATACAATGCAACCATCTTGCATCGAATTCATTGCTGAAAGTTTGCTTTTGTAACCAGTTGTGCATAATAACATACCTTTTTTCGTCATGGCGTGGTTTTACTTTCTCCGCTCCAGATCCTGCAGTCTCAATACGGTGAACATTACACGCACGTAATGTGTTTCAGTTTATTGCCATGTGGTCTCTATCGTCGCCTGTTACAACCCGTGTAATTTTGATTTTTCATATGGTGCTTGTTAATATTGTATTTTTAGTAAACATTTTGTGCTTGCATTGTTAAAAGTCCTATAACTGCATAGGCCCAGTTATTGCATTCTGGCTATGCGTCCAGGTAATATTTTGACTATTGTAGCAACCAATATTTTAAAGTAAATAAAAATAGATACAAAAAATGATAATTTTTATTCCTGAACATTGGATTGAGCATTCCAAGAGACCGTAGTAGCCGAGCCAGGGCTTTAAGGCTCTTGGTGGGATAACTACAAAAACGGCAATTACTGGGGAACCACAAAATGAACAGGCGCGGTGAGCCAGAACTCGGGATTGCTTTCAGCAATTGCAAAATACCGGAAATGCCAAAATTATTACTCAGTGACAAAGTTTTGCCTGAAAGTATGCTAGGGCATTCGACACAGTATTTTTATAGCTTTATATTGCCTGGTATGACGGCTGTACTCTAAAAAAGTGTACTAAAGTCTTCTATATTATCCGCAGTATGAAAGTACACTTCTTCAAAACACGGCCTGATTCGTGTCCGTGATGACGACATCAAAAGGAAAATTTCCCTATTCCCTCTTGTGTTGGACGAATGTAAAATTTCGCCCGCAGAAGGCACCTTCAGTATTCAGTATTCAGTAGGGAGGGCCTATCTGTGATACGCATCCTTATTCAATGCAAGGCACTCAACATTACAGGACGTAAACACGTCACACAACTCTACTGACAACACATTCCATTACATCCCTAATACTTGTTAGGAGGCGATGCCATGTTTTCTGTTCAGCGCACCTTTAGGTCCTTATTAAAAGATCACTTCTTACAACTCATCTTATAGCACCCATAGTTTTACCCCTGGTGCTATACACCAGCCACCTTATTTATTTTCAAACGCTCTTAGTCTTCACCCTGGCCCTTCGCACTAGCCGTGCTCGTAGTCTTTAACTGATTTTATTTGCGTTTCGTCCTTATCAAATAACTTTGCGTTGGGCGCTCTTGGCCCTTGTCGGCCTTGTCTCACTAAACTGCAACCATCATCATCATCATCGCGACGGTATTGGAGCTAGCGCGGATCACGAACCCCCAAAATAAGCTGTAACTGAACTTGGCGATGTGTTTAGAGGTGGTGGATAAGAACCCACGAATGGTGTCAGCGGGAGACTTGGTCAAGCTAAGGCTACAGAGCCCCCTGTCTGCTTACCAGAAAGTGAGCTCTTGGACCTCTCAAGCTATGAGGGTACGGTTTGAGAAAATGTACCTCCGTCCGCTCGTTTAATACAAGCTCTATGCTATTTCCTAAACACCCACAAACAAGATAGCACTCTGAAAAGGCGCCCCACCGAAGTGCCATCTCATCCAATATTAGAACTATTTTTTGCAAGATTGGCATCTGTTCTCTGTTTTTATATGTAGTCCGCTGACTCAGCAGCAGCTGCAGCGTCACTCTCCGTATTCCTGCTATCAAAAGCCTTGCAGAGCACCCAAGGCGAAAGGTATCAGAATAAAAAATAATGAATCCAGGGATAATTATTTTATTCAAACATGGGTAAATTCAACAAATCATTGTCGAATTCATCAATGTTTGAATCATTGTTGAAATCATTGGCGAATTTATTCTTGAAATTATATCATTGTTGAATTCAACACCAAACAGAAAGCTCCCACTTTTCTTGTCCAACCCGCATCCGCAATTCCCAATCAGGGTTACACCCTCCAAAGGCCTGAACAGCTCCCAGCATTTGTTCACTTGGGCAGACCTAATGAGCAAAACTGATGCCGACCTGCCTGGTGGCCTCCAATACCAGGGCGTTTCTTGCATCACGCGCATCACTATCAAATATACAATAGTGGAATCCGCTCGAAAAGCATCACCTTGACAATCAACTGATCCAAACTCCCTTAACCTACCAATGCAAGTTATGTACAATGCGCAGTCCGTTCCTGCATAATGAACTCTCGCTAGTGCTACAAGTGGCACCGGTTCAGGCGCAGTACAAACTCTTGCCATGGAAAAAGAACCTGTGCCATGGAAAAAGAACCACACAAGACTCCCCTAACAACTGCAACTTCAACCAGCTATGTTAACTGCCGGCGACCGCAATCGGCATTCTCCCGGACGCACAACAAATTTGAGCAAGACAAGAAAATATTAAACATCTAAGTAGCCGAGAGTATCTCAAAAAAATTAGCGTCTTTCCACTGTGTGAAGACGCATGACCTGCAAAGATGGACGCAGCCCACGGAGGGCACGCAACAAAACACGTTTTATCGTTATTGGAGATTGAGCGTATTTCCTAGCCAGTTAGCTGAATGAACCTTTGAAGGATCCAAGCTATGTTTCTTCAGAGAAACACGGAACTGCCTGTGTCCCTCTTGCGTTGTCAGTATCTGACTGTTTGTATAAGGCCGGTTTAAGACTGTTGCCGCAACTGCAGTAATAACTTAAAAGAATGACGTCGTTTCATGTCTCAGCCTACGGAACTGTGTGAAATGGCATTTTTCTCACATAGAATACGACACGGGTTTTGCATCGATAGTATCAACACAGCCTCCCACACAAACCCACACCGCTCTACCACAAAGAACCCCGGAAACATCCCATTAGGTCCCTAACGTCCGCGTAGAAATCTCGCACCAGCACAACGGATATGCCATCCTTCAGTACGGTCACAAAACCTGTAGCTGCACTTGCACGCCTGCGCTCCCCTGTCCAACTATTCTCCACTACAAACCTGCGCAATCATAAACCGGCCACCCGACATGTGTGTGTGCTTAGAATTGACAGACGCGGTCGAAAATATCCTCTGAAAGCCCTCTGGGAGAAGTGATACGAATCGGCCAAGTTGCTGTTCATCCAGGATGGATTCGCTGCCACTCGACGAGCTCAATTTGAGGCGGTAATGGCGGGCAAGGAGCTTTCCATTCTGTTTGCGCCCGTTCACGCGTCCATCCATCCATCCATCACCTGCCTATCTACGCCTACTGCAGGGCAAAGGCCTCTCCCATTATTCTCCAATTACCTCGGTCCTGTGCCAACTGTGACCAATTTATCCCCGCAAACTTCTTGATCTCATCTGCCCATCTAACTTTCTGCCGCCCCCTGCAACGCTTTCCTTCTCTAGGGATCCACTCTCGCATATCTTCGCATATCTTCGGGCAAACGTTTCAAATCTTGTTCCTCTTCCTCCGAACAAACGGCATGCATCCGTTCAATAACGATTTAAAACTTGTAACCTTTGAGCGCTATTCTTGCTAGAAGCATACGGCTGTCTGTTTCCTTTCGTCCTCGCAGGCATGTTACTGTCTGTGTAATGTCTGTGTCACACACAAACCCACACCGGAACCACTCGACTAGGGATAGCTGACTAAGCGCCTTGAGCCCCGTATTTTCCACATCTAAATCTCCAACCAGCACAACCGGCATTTCATCGGTAGCGGCTTGAAGCCTAGCTGTGCGTGCACGCCCCCTTTTTTCAGCCACAACCCGTGCATGCATAAATCGGCAACCAGCGGTGGCGGATACTTTGGCGTAAAAGACACAGCGAAAATGTCGCTCGGAAGGTATTCCAAGCTAAAAAATACATATGGGTGCACGCCTTCGTTCCAACTGTGGATGTGTATCCTCAACCGGGAAGGATTCGGAGCTAAGTGGCGAAGTGAAATTTCAGCGGAAACAGCGACGATGGATTTCTGTCCTTTTAGGGGGCAGCCCTTTGGGAGCCGTTACCTGGCCTTCGCGGGAGCGGTGTCGTTCCGCGTAACTGAATGAGTGGACGAAGCTGCGACGATAGAAAGAAAACGAAGTGGTGGAAATAGCGAAAGGTGAGTTTGAGTACGACACGTGCGGCTACGGCGTCATCTCTGTCACTGCCTTTCCTTCACACATGTTTCATATGTCCCAACAAGGAGCGCGCATTCCCTGACGCTTTCCCTACACGCTGTTTCATTCTCCGCTAATCCAAACGTGACATTCGCGCTGAGGGTTGAAACACAATATGCAAAATCAAGCTCGCTCTACCTTGTGCAGGGCTAATCTGAACCCCGTGATATTTGCGTGGGAGGTTCAAGCACGAATTTCAATATGCTGGCTGCAGTCAGCGGCGCATTGCGGGATAGCAGCCGAGTAGAGCAAGCCGCCGTACGTTAGCTGATCACGTCAACACTTCGTGAGACGCAGCAGCAATGCGCCTTGACCGAGGCTGCAGCTCGTGCTGCACACAAATTTTATAATAGGTAGTGTAGTAATCGTCAGTGCATGTTTTACGCCTATCCGTGCTTATGTTTATTTTTGCGCGATCACCTGATAACTGCACTACCGGCCTAATCTGCTGACTGTGCACCTTGACAAAGAGGACTCGCTGGTGGCGAGGGGAAAAATAGCGGTGAAAGAGGTGTCAGGTGGTGGCGAGGAGACGCCGAGGAGCAGCGCCGAGTAAATCGATGAGAACGGAATGAAAAAGGGGGGGTTAGCCATATACTTCTTTGCAGTAAAAGGTTTTCCGCTTTAGTTTGCAGGGGGGGGAGGCGGATGGCGTCCGGTTTTGGTCGGGGCTAAGTACTTTGAGCCGGACTTTTAACCATCCCAGCAAAATATGGGCTGCCTAATGCCACCCAACCAGACACTGCACCACTTGCTCAGTCAGCAACAAATTGTGGTGACAACCGCATCTGTGAGGAGTGATGGTGCATAATTTCCCCTCTACTGGCGCAATGCACCGTTAAGGGCGCGAAGGCGACCGAGACGGCAGAACCCGCGGGAGCTTCCGTCGCTACCGCCGCACCACCTGTGCCGCCCGTGGTGGGCCTGACTCTGTCGAAAATGGTGGCGTAGCCTACGCCCACCAAAAAAAATTCGCAGTACGAGGAGCCTAGTCAGTCGGGTACTCCGAGGACATTCCATCATTACCTGGACGTCGAACCGTTCCTCAGTTCATGGACACGCATGGAACGAGTTTGGACACACAATCCTTCTAAAATGTCCAAAAGGAATAGGCTAACTGCCCCCAAACAACAACATAAAGTTACTCAGTTCAGTAGCTTTTAAAATAAATAATGGGAAGAGGGAAAAATGGAGTGCGAAGACACCACAACAAAAGAATAACTGTTTTTCAATCACAACGAATTGCTTATCACTACGATCATGGCGTCCGAAAGTTCCAGGTCTTCCTTTTATTCCTTCCTCCGTAGCGTCCCCGAATAATGTCCTCTTCATCTCGCTTACGCTGCAATGTGAGACACAAAAAAAATTCAATATCCTCCCCGCTCCACCAAAAAAAAATGTTAGCAAGCTCCGGGTATTGTAGGAAAACCCTTTGCCCCCAAATTTTAATGTCTCTGTACACCTACAGCACTGAACATCAAGGTCATCTTGTGGAGAAACTTCTTTTATGTCACACCAAGTGAACCTTTCCTTAACTTTCATCAATTGCTTGTGCTGGCTGCTAGCTTGACTCTTCTCCGTGTGATCACTTCTTACTGTCGAAAGCAGGTCTTTTGTCTAACTGAGTGATGTACGCCCTCCTCTATTCTTGTCACTACATTTCCTCTGCCTCCCATTCCTGAAACGCACACAACCTATTTCAACTTCTACTTCAACGGCTTGATTTTGTGGTGGGCGTTTAGGGGAGAACCTCGTGAACCCAACTTTGGAAGATGGCCTACCTCCCCTCTGGTAATTTCTCACAAGTTTCACATGGTTTGAATGGGGCTATATGACAGTGGCTAGTATCTCCAGGCACTGCTCTCTAAATGACTTTTTGCTGCTTGTGTGGTGAGGCAGACGACGTTTTGGCAAGGTAGATTATTTGTAGTCGCATTTCCAGTCTTCGAAGGCCCCAAATGTTCCTGCACTTTCAAAGTTCAAAGTGTTCGTGCACCTTATCGAACCTGCACCTCACTCGCAACACGATGGCATTTGCTGCGATATCCGATCAACAGGGTACATATAAGGGCCCCTCAAACATCCAACCGAACACCGACTTTAGTGCAACCAGGCCGTTGTTTCTTGGGTGACGACGCACATCTCCTGTCATAACTTTCCAAAGCTGTTCGGCTCGGAGTAGAAGGCTACTCCCAGGTAAAGCGGCCAAGCCTGGCCAACCGCGTTTTTTCGCAATATGTTCGCCATCGGTTTCGATAGAAGCAATAAAGCCACTATCATTAGGTACTAGAAAAATTACCTTGCAGATGAAGGGAACTTCAGTTGCTTCTATGGGGAACACAGCGTCACTGTATTGGCTCCGCTCAAAGACTTGCACTAGACGACATTCTTTTTTTAATGATTCATCCTGGCCAAACGCATAAAGGTGCGAGCTTGTATTCCCAAGCTCTCGCAGACGCAAGGTGTGTGCGTCATCTTACCATATGAATGAGCACTGACTGCCTCCATTCACTAGCCCACGTACGTAGGCGCAATGCCCTTGAATCCATAATGTGCATGTCGGCAGCAGCACTTCCATGCCGAGAGAAGGGGGAGTGCGACATTGCAAGTTCCTGGCGTCCATCTTCCGCAATCTGTCTGCTCCTCTGCGCTGCCAGCCAAAATCGCACACTGAAGAGACTTGTCGGCCGGAGTTGTTTCCACATTCGACTTTAGTCATATATTCCCTTGAAAAATTCCCTATCAAGGTACAACTAAGGCATCTTCAGTCCTTTGCCAATTTTTTTATTCTATCCTTGTATGCGATGGTTTCATGGCATTCGTCTTTAGAGTGCTTATCAGAATTACAGAAAAGACAACTGATCTCATTCGAGAAGCTAAAACTTAAAACAGCTGCACTTTCAAGCAAAAGCAGATTTTCCGATCCATAAACTCACTCAGTGTCAGCTTGGTCTTCTTTATTGCCGTTCATACTTCTTTCTCTATTCCCTACTTCAGTCGTGCGGTGGTTCAATGGCTTTTTGAGCTCACCGTCAAATGAAGCCGATGATGCATCTGCTCCGCCAGTGGAGGACTCTCCGTCCGTCAGACTTGATCGGGGCGAACTGTTCACTATCTCTCGGTAGTAATCAACTACGATGTCTTATGGTAACGCTTTTAGAAGCACGTCACTCACCATCGTAGAGTACGTGGCTGAAGAAACCTTCAGCGCCGAAAGGCCGTGCACAAGGCACTGAACTGAACGTGATTCGGCAACTGCCATAGTCCGCTGACATCCTCCGATGACTCCCGTAAAGGAAGCGATGGAAAATGCGCCATATGTTCCTTGCACAATGCAGGGGGTGTCACCGAAGCGCCACGAAAGAATTTATATGGCGGCTGGATAGCAGTGTTCTGTCGGTTGCAGACTGGGAAATGACGCAGCAGCTGCGCACCCGTCAGCGACCGAAGGTACTGAAACTTCTCCCCATTGCTCAGGCTTAGGTTCTCATGGACGGCTCACTTAAACTGTGTCCAAAAGCACAGCCACTGACAAAACTCGCCGTTGAATGTTTGGAGATGCAGCGTCGGGAGTTCACGGAGCTTCCATGGCGGTGACGCTCGTCAGTCTGAGGATCCACTACAGATTCTGGGGCTTTCGATCTCGGCAGGCGTTGAGCCCTCCGGAGTGATGTCTTCTTCGCCTTTGGGTTGCCCAGCATGCCCTTTGCGGCGTCTTCATGTGTCAGCACGATACCGCACTCTGGAGCGAACTCTTCTTACGGTATGGCTCCCTCTATCTCGACGTTCAGCTTGCCAAGTTGGTCAATGTTAGACTGAAACCTTTCTACGAGCGCACCCAAAGTTTCCAAATCAGGCGTATGCAAAAGCGTTTTCGCTTCATTGATCAGTCGTCTGTTCTGTTTGTTACGAGGCGTTCTCTTCATTTTCAGCTTCTCCAGGCTGCCGACTTTACCAAGGGCTCGTTCGCTTTGTGCACATTGATGCCACTTTTACGGTTCTCGGCACCTGATACGTCGGCTCAGTGGCTCCAACTCCGTTCCTGGGTTTACAGGTACCGTATGTTGTGGACGAATGGAGTACGAAGCCACCGCAACGTAAAAATTACTGTATTTTATTCACACTGACTTGCTTATTACTACAATCCTGGCGTCCGAAATTTGCTCGTCCTCCTTCGCTTCTTTCTTCCGTAGCGTCCCCGATTCAGGTCTTCTTCTTTGTTGCTATGTTAACGCGCTTACGTTGCTATGTGAGACACAATAAAAATGCAATAGCATCACTCACTGGAGCTGTAGAGGCATATTGAGAAATCTTGCCGACGTGTAGAATACATTTCAGGCTAATCAGTCAAGCTCACCTGAATAGTAAACATAAAATCTTTCTTATTACACACATGGTATCCGGAGAGGACAGGACTCTTCCGGTGGTGTGTCTATTCTTAGCATGTTATTCCTTCAACATAAATGCTGTCCTTGAGGTTCTCTAATTCGCACAAATATACATTTACAGGCTAACAACACTATGAACCATCTATACTAGTCCTCAATTCTGGCCATCGAGCTGGAGACTGAGGCCCATATAGAACAGTTACCGGAACATTTCCTTGATTGGGAGATCGTAATAGTCCTAACTTCTACATGCGAAGCATCTCATGGTAGGGGCTTGGTCGTTGTTATGGCGCCGTCCACACCCCTACTGCGCATGCTCGGCTTCATGAACGCCGGTGGTGTCTTACCATTTAATGGCTCCTGCGGCGACCGTGTTTCCGGTGTCTTCCTGGGCCGGTACAAAACGAGCATGCTTTACGCTCCTTCGATGTTTCATCGTTCTCGGCACCGGCGTGCGTCGGCGAGTCTAGGCGGGCCAAGGTTACAAGAAGCCCCCAACCAAGCCGGTAACGTGCATCGACGCTTTTTTCACCAACTTTAGGGTTCATCCACTACTGCCACCCATGACTTTGCTTTTCACAGACTATAAGGCAGTCATAAAGCGGAACGCCAAACACAGCTCGACGTCACTTACGTTAAACATGAAGGTGATAATGCTGAAATAATGACAAACACATACCACGTACGTCTCTCTCTCCCTCTCTCTTTAATGCCTCTTCACTCTAACACCTCCAAACCCCTCCATTAAAATTACACCATCTTCCCTTAGGGAAAATCTGTGTAGCTTCCGAAATACCCATGGCGCCAATGCGAATGCCTATTTCGAAGTTCGGGCAAGTGAAAAGTGTGAAAAAGTATGAAAACCAAACGGTAAATATCAGGCTAGCTACGTACGACAACCTAACGGAAACGATAAACGTAAACTAATGGGCACTTGAATGGACCCATGGCTGCTTCGCATATACTTAGTGTTCTCCTGCGGGAAGACGGAGTTATTGTTCTGGGGCTGTTCCCACACGGATGACCGAGGTCGCCTCAATGAAAATGAAAATGAAATACAACCGCTCATACACCTTAATATCGCTAACGACACTTCTTCTTACCTTGATTAGGCTAAAGTACCTACAGTTCTCTTTCCATCCCTTGAGCTGGATGTGGTCACACACCCGTACGCTAGGGACCACTTCCCAACCGCATAAAATATATAGAGAAAGGCCCAAACAGTCCACCTTGCAATTAAAGTTTAAGGAACCCAGAGCCAACTGGAATGCATGTATAGATACATCTAAGCTACCATAACACTCACGTTGACGGAGCCGCCAAAGGCACTCGGTGCACTTCCTCGACGCCACAGAAAAGAGCAATCCAGGGATCTCTAGTGACCCGGGCAACGTAAATATACCTAGAATAGCGAGGAATGGAGGCTGGCGTGCGCTGCCCTTAAGAAGGCGTGGAGTATCCTTCCTCGGTACTTTATTTACGAAAACACCTCCTATCTTTCAAACGGGCAAGAGCAATTCGTAAGTCGGTGCAACGTGAGGCAAATAGAGAAGTTTCTCACATGCATAACCTTAACCACAGACACACACAAAGTCTGGACGCAAATACGGATGCGGAAATGGCAACAGTGAAATAGCCTGGCCCTTCTCACCATAACACGTGACAAACTGGAAGGCAAGGCTAATAAAATCGCACAACCTTTTCAATGTATCTCCAATTCTACACCCTACAGAAATATTATACTGAATCACAAAATATCTTGTTAAAGGCGTCTTTACGTGGCAACAATTGGTCAAACACCTCTTACAACGTTACGCTTTCACTACATGAAGTGAAGAAGCAACTGAGCACGTGTACGCCTTAAGCTCTTGGTGAAGAGTACTTTGCATACAATATAAACAGCACTTACACGCAGACACATTTAAAATACGTCTACGCATTTACAACAAAATATGGTTTTCGCCTCGCCTTCCACTTTATTGCAGGCAAACAATCTGTGGCTTTCCTATAGGATGAAAAGGACCCGTCTCTCCATGGAAATCGTTGGCCCATCGCAATTAAATGCTGCTTATGCAGCTTCTAAAGAAAATTAATAACAGAAGACTCGAGTACTTTTTAGTGTACAATGGTTTTCTCGCGAGCAGCTAGTCTTTATTTCCGTCTGGGGCGATCTACAAATCATCTACTTGTTGCTTTAGAGGTCTTAAATAAATATGCATGCTAATTATGGCATTTATTCAGCACTTTATTTTTCGATACTGTAAAGTCATACGATGCTCCATGGCGTTACGAGATTCTTCGAGACAATTTTTTTAGGGTGGGGGGAGGTTTCAGGTGACATGCTGAACATACAATTTCTAAATTAACATTTTCGGTCAGAGTCGGTTTCTCCAATGTCTAACATTCTAGTTTGGGACAATTGCGCGCCTGTAGGAGCGCGCAATTGTTTTGACCTGCACATTGTTTATCATTCCGATGAACTCGTTCGTAAAAAACAGGCGCCCTCAAATTTTTGCCTAATGTATGTAGGTGACGTATATTAAATCAATTTTAAATCGTGTGACATGTCGATATGAGAAGATCAGGCCCAGCTTCGCATAAACAAACTTTGTCGTTGTGCAGACGAAATTGGTTTCAAACCTAACATTGCGAAATGTACGTGTATTGTTTTTTCTCAAATACTGAAATCCAGCGAAATCTGGACACAACGCTCAATGTTGGCTCAATTTCTGTAGAAAAGGGAAACAAGTGTTTGGGTATGGTGTTCGAGGAAAAATCTTATTGATTCGGCAATCTAACAACTCAAACAAATATGGCTGAAAACAATGAAAATTCTGCAAGTCCTATCTCCCTAATCATACGGCACAATCAAGCACCTAGTGCTTCGTCGTAATGCCGCTTTCGCAGGCTGTCGGTAGACTATGGAAGTGTTGTGTTTGGGTCATGCCCAACAAAGCGGTAAAAATGCTCGACCCAGTGCTGTACTGGGGGCTCCGCGTCCCGTGTGGCACATTTTATACAGCCTTGTGTAGAGTCTTGGTGCAAATTGCCACAAATGGTGCTTGGCACACAAGCGAACTTAAGTTGACCTTCCACATTCCTCTAAAATATCATCAATGAATATATATCATTTTACACCTGTTTTTAACAATTTATTTACAGCCGAGCTCCTTTTAAGCTGCCCATCAATTTCTGCTTCCTGCACACCGAGAGTGAAGGACGTAGTAACTCTTTAAGAGGACTTTTTGTTAGACACCTTGAAATCATCGCACACCTTATAGCACCTTCGAACCTGCGCCCTCTATTGTTTCACTTGTTTTTTTACAATTCAGCATAAACGGGATAGCAAAAACTCAGGTATCGGCAGGGTAACTTCGGGGATGCAGAGGTTTTTAGTGATGCGTAACAAACTTCTTCTGTGGTGTTTTGTGCTAGTCACAGACCCAACTTAATTGCAAAAAGACTTATGAGTGGAAAGACTTGCGTTTTTACATATGAAGTATGTGTAATTTTTTTTAAGTCATGCAGTAAAACCTATTGTCCACAAGTGCATCTGTTTTAGAAATTTGGTAATCGTCGACGGTATATCGTCATTCAAAAAGTAATGAAAAAGTAACAATGTTATTATGGTTTTCAAATACTTTCTACATTCCTCAAACATACAAGTGACATTTTTTTCAGTGCCAGGCTATTGTGTTTCGGTTTCGGCTGCGTTTCGGCTGCACACATAAACGCAGTGTACAATACGCAGGTGCCATACATTGACCTGAAACTTCACATTAGACAACCACTTCGTAAAACACGGCAAGCAGGCTCGAATGAACCGTCAAACTACAAATTATACAAAACAACCGCCCTTACGACGATACACAACTGACTCCCACAACACACTCACTGAAGTAGCCTTAAAAAGTTTGCGGATAAGCCACACACATACCACACACTCCCACGTGCTCTGTGGATCCGCAAAACCACTGTACAGCAGGTGTGAAGATGGTCTATACATAATCTACACACTTATTCAATGCAAGATACATGACAAGACACTTCACAAAAACTGCAGCGAAATTTAAACACCCCAATTTATCGCATTTAGCCTACTTTGTAGGAGACAATCCTTAGTTTTCTTCAAACGTGTCGTAATTTTTTATCCCAAATTATATTTCTACACCTACTCATGCATAACGCATGAGCACCACGTGGTGCTTTACAGATGTCATCCACATGGTCTCTAGTTGATTTTACTTCTGTTCTTGCTAACCAATTTTAGTAGTCACCTATTCATCTTAATATTTGAACCACTTTCTTGGCGCTCTTTGCTATTGTTTCACTTGCGCAATTACATGCAAACATCATTATCAAGGTAAATGTTCAAACCCTGCTTTGGTAAATCCTTGTTTTAGGACAGATGATATTTTGAAAGCACCTGCCCCGGGGGCTCAAGGGCTGAAGTGGTATGCTACTGAGCCTGAGGACGCGGAGTTTATTCCCGGCCCTGGCGGCTGCTTTTCTAATGGAGGCGGAAAGCAAAAACTTCCCGTGTTTCGCGATTTCGAAGCAAGGCAAAGATCCCCAGGTGGTCAGAAATATTCCGCGCCATTTACTACGACTCGCCTCATCGCCTGCATAGCATCAGCTTGTTTACCCCATAAACAATAAACTAAACTATGAAAGCAAATAATTAGATTCAGTAGATTTCCTGGAAACGGTTCTGTTTTGCTTTATACTAAACAGAATATATTGAGGCTTTATATTTCTTTCCCAATATTAGAGCCTTGTATTAGTGTTGAATCCTCTAGGTGATGCCAAAACGACTCGAATCAGCGAAGTGCCTATATTACCTTAAAATATTTGTATTCCTTCATTTAATATATCTGAATAATATTGCATTTGGCTTCAAGAACTGCAAAGTAAGTAGAAAATTTAACCAATTTTTTATCTTAAAATTTTTGGTAAATAACATGCATCAGCAGGACAAAAATTGCGGGAACCATTTGTGGCATTTGCTTACTTATGTGTTTTTGCTGCCTGTATGTACCCGTCTTTGTTATCTGTGCTCCAAGCAAAACGGGACTTTCCAATCGCGTGGTTTTTATGAGGCACTGGTGATCTGGTGTGATGGTGAGTGTGTTTAGCGCTCTAGTTAAGTGAACTCAAGTTATTGCGATGGTTCGAATTACATCGAAACAATCAAACCGGAAGATAATCATTCGTGGGGCAGATGCTACGGCTTGCTATTAGCCGACGCCAGTCTGCGGTGGTCAAATTGTTGACTGCGTCTACGTGGCTTGTATTTTTTTTTGCGTTTTAGCGGAGCACAAGTTCGCACCAATAAAGTGTGTTTCTTGAAGAACCCTGCGTCGTCACTAGCTACGTGATGTCTTGTGAAGGTGCCCCGTACGCACAATTTATGCTCGCTACGCCTTCAGGAGGTTACCAAGTACGTCAAGCTAGAGCCAGCGGCTGTCTGCAATGTCTGTCGTCCAGATGGTCCTCCTGCGAGGAGGACCAAAGAAAAAGACCTCTGCCACAACCACCATGATGCAAGAAGCCAAATCATCAGTACCCCTGCAGCAGTAACGGGACCGACCATCATTTCGGGTCTGACGGTCATAAGATCCTGAATAATGGTTCCAACATGTCGAGATGCGGCGGACATATTACCGATCTGACTTCAACAAAACGATGATATAATTGTTTTATCTTAAAGACTCTGCCCGATTTCGGTTCCAGAACCAGCAGCGCACAAAGACAACCTTGAAAGTATTGAAGATTTTAGTTTTTGGAAACTTTCACAAATATCGCACGCGTGGCACGCTGTTGCAATTTTCCAATTCCGGTCAATGTTATTCTTTATAACTCTTTATTTTCGTCGCAACTAAATTATGGGTCACTAATCTGGGGAACAGCTACCATGGAAAACATTGAACGGCTACTTGTACTTCAGAAACGTATTTTTCGAATGATATGCAGAGCCCCTTACGTAAGTCACACAAATAATATGTTTAAAAAATACAATATAATTCGCGTTGATCAACTATATACTTTCAGACTTTGCCGTTACTACAAGCTGGATGTAAGCAAAAACCACAAGGCCTTGGCTAATTTATCTCGTCCAGAAAACATATCCCGCAGTATCCCACTCGCCATGCCGAAGAATGGATTATTCTGAAATGCTTGACAAATTCCGGTGAAAAATTGGTGAAATTTCGGCTTGCAACAATATTAAATGAATTGGCTCGGCATCATAACTTACATATATTATCCATATATCTTAAAGACTGGCGCGCAATGTTCATGCAAACTTGAAGGTTTCTTATACTTATGCCTTGTAATTCTTTTCTTTGGGCGTGTGTTTTTGTGCTTACTTGATGGTTCTTTTATGTTGTTTTAAGTCCAATTGCATTTTATTTATACTGCTCATTACTACACTACAGTTGCACCCTGACATGTGTTTACGCACTGTATGTATGTATGTTTACTAGTGTTGTTTTTGGTCGAGACGGACCGTGCAGTTATCCTAGTTTTCGCAACACAGTGCAGTGTTGTTCTTTTGACTGTGCTGTTTGCCATGCATTGGGGCCCAGGCCCTGTCAAGCCTTTATTGGCTTTTTGCCTGTGCTCCAAACATCGTTGAGATGTTGAATAAATCAAATTGAAAATAATTCAATCCGGGTAGTTGGTGCAGACACTCGCACACCATATACATAAAATTGTAAAGTTCTTGAAGAAGATATATTTTCTAGTGTTATAAATTTTCTTGAATCGAACACCTTAAATTGAGGCCGTGTAACCCAGTTAACACGGCTTCCGAAGATGTTCTCGTGCGAAACGCAACTGTTATCTTTCACTCATCAGCTTCACTTGATTTTGGTGCGCCCCTTCAGCGCAGACTCTGTACTCCTTGATTTCGCATAAGCGTTCGATAAAATCTCTCACAATTCATTTCTTTTAAAACTTCATGCTCACATTCGTTCATGGATTGAGGTATTCCTCCTTAATCGGTCAGAGTTTGTAGTCGCCAATAATCACAAAGCATCACCCAGTCACGTTTAGTCTGGTATCTCACAAGGCCCCGGTCTAGGTCCTCTGCTATTTTTTATTTACGTTAATAATCTCCCTTGCGGTGTTTCGTGTAACATCCACTTGTTCGCGGATGATTGCGTTATTTTTTACGAAATTATTGATGACAACGACATGAAACTTTTGCGAAGAGATGTTACCGAAATCACGTCCTCGTCCAAGACGTCGAAGATGGAACTCAACACTAAGTGCAAAGGTTTATGGCTTTCTAGACTTATACCTTCTGGTCTACTTTAGTATAACATTAGCAGGTCTATTCTCGAGTTTTTCGTTTCCCAGTCGTGGCTACCGCTTTTCTTATACCTTAGTATGCGGAGCAACCATAAGGTCGACTAAGGTATCTAGTATTGCAGCTGCGTGAGCACACCTTGCATCAGTAGCAGCTACTTGGCAGCGTTAAAGTTTCGTTTGGGCTTCGCGAGCTCTATGTTCGGGATCGGCCAGTCGCCGCTGCCGTTCCGTGGCAGCGGCTCGAGCCCTCTTCTCCGCGGCACTGACACTGGCCTTGACGCTGACTCATCGGGGCGTTGCAAGAGGACAATCAGGGGAGTGGAATGAGTCCTTCATACCGCGCAGCTACAGTGGCGCCCCAGCGGAGTATGCAGCGGCTACCGCAGGTGGTGCCATTCGTTACGCAATCCAGGAGAGGAAACCAGCTTCGGAGAGGACAGGAGTGTTGGAGAGGAGAGAAGGAATGCCTCGCATACTACTCAGGGTTTCCCTATGGGAAGATGACTACGGTGGTTGAACGCGAAGCTATGTCGTGATGAATTCTGTGGTTAGTCAATACCTATGGGCATCCTGCCACAATCATCATAAGCGGTGCCTGGCCAGGCATTCGCCGTGGGGGTGTGGTACTCAGGGCTGCCCTACGGGAAGATGACGATAGTGGTTGAATGTGAAGCTATCTCGTGATAGATTCTTTGGTTACCCAATCCCTAGGGGTATCCTTCCACAAATAATATAAGCGATATTTGGCCACGCATGCGCTGTGGGGGTGTGGTAATCCTGATTCCCCTACAGGAAGATGACGACGGTAGTTGGACACGAAGCTATCTCGTGATGGATTCTTTGGTTGGTGAGTCTTTAGGGGCATCCTGTAACAATCATCAACAGCGTGCCTGGCCAGGCATGCGCAGTGGACGTGTGGACTCCGCACGGCGGAGGGAGGGACATAGCCCCAAATAAAGAATGCTCCGCATCTAAAACGCCGGTGTCTACTAGATTTCATCATCATCATCATCATCATCATCATCATCATCATCATCATCATCATCACCAGCCTATCTACGCCCACTGCAGGGCAAAGGCCTTTCCCCTTATTCTCACATTACCTCGGTCCTGTGCCAACTGTGACCACTTTATCCCAGCAAACCTCTTCATCTCATCTGCCCATCTAACTTTCTGCCACCCCCTGCAACGCTTGCCTTCTCTTGGGATCCATTCTGTTATCCTTAATGACCAGCGGTTATCTTGCCTTCGCATTACATGCCCTGCCCACGTCCATTTATTCTTCTTAATTTCTACTAATATGTCTTTAACACCAGTTTTCTCCATGACCCACTCCGATCTCTTCTTGTCCCTTAATGTCACCCTTATTATTTTGCGCTCCATTGCCCGCTGAGTCGTTCTCAATTTAAGTTGAACCCTCTTAGTGAGCATCCAAGTTTATGCCCCATAAGTGAGTACCGGTAAGATGCAGCTGTCGTAGACTTTCTTCTTCAGCGACAATGTTTGGCTGCTATTCATTATCTGAGAATGTCGGCCATATGCACCCCACCCCATTCTGATCCGTCTAATTATCTCTGCCTTATGGTTGGGATCTGGGGTCACAACTTAGCCTAAGTATATATATTCGCTTACCACTTCCAGTGCCTCGCCACCTATCTCAAACTGCTGTGCTGTCCCGAGGTTATTGATCATTACTTTAACTTTCTGCATATTAATTTTCAGGGCCACCGTTCTACTCTGTTTGCCCAGAGCGGAAAGCATGCTTCCCAGGCAGCACAGGACTGTTCGGCCTAAAACAGGCCGGTGTACTTTGGCCGGTGATTTTCTGTCCGGCCGTTTTCCGGCAGCCATGTTCGGCCCATGTCCAAATGTGGGCCTTTTGGCCGTATACGGCCGTACTCCCAGGGCTCTCCAACGGCCAGTGTCCGTCGGCCAGTCGACCGGCTTACAGTCATACGGCCAGATTCCAGCCGTAGGGCTCCGGCCATTCCAAAGCCACCCGTGTACGGCCGAAGTACGACCGCCGGAGGACAGCCGAGATGCGGTCGTCGGACTCCAGCCGGACTAAAGCTACCGGAAATACGGCCGTGCTACGGGCATTGGAGTTCAGCCGCAGTACGTTAACTGTACTGAGGCCGGTCACTGCATGTCGCGCAAGCAGATGACTCATTCGAGTAGTGCAAAAGCAGCAAAAACCCAGCATTTCGGGTCCAATGCAGCCACATCAAAGCGAGCTCGCGCGCAACCACCCGCCGTCAAGCTTTCAGCGCAGCTTGCCTAATTACCAGCCTCAGTTGACAGCAAAATTCATTTATTAAACAGTGCTCACGAATTGTCGTTCATTTAATTGCTGTGCCTCTTTGACTGCCGAACACAGAAAATATTCAGTTCTTTGTGAGCTTGAATAAATGTATTTTCCAGGTCCTGATATCCTCTGTGGGGCGGCTTACCTGTAATAAACGCGGAAAGAGTAGGGTGGGGGGGGGGGGCGGCAGAGGGCGCATACTTTAGTGGGTTGAATTTCAGAGAGATATATTGCGCCGCTTTTAGCCAATTTCTTTTAGGGCAATATTCCGGAACACTTACATGCTATGACTACATAAACTATAGTTATAACAGTTGCTTGACCAATTTTGCTGTATATAAAACCGGCGTGAATGCCTTTACGAAGCGTTTTGGTTCTCAACAAAACACCCAGGAGCATTTAATATAACTCCTTCACAAAAAGTATGCCCAGTTTTTGCCCATTTTTCTTCCAAAAACATTTTCTACTCGATCAACTTTTCTGATGATCTTGCGCAGGGCTGATCCTAAGAAGGAGCGAACAGGTACTTTCATTTTCAATCTATTTTAAGGTTGTTTTCATGAGTATACGTCCACATCACTTAAAAGTCCTAAAGAACTTAATTTTCTTCTAATGTCATACTACGTTAAAAAAATTCTAGACGCATTGCGAATGACGCCCTGCTTCAGGTGGCTGCAGTTGTATCCCTCTGTGTTCACGAAGGAAAGGCGTAAAATTAGAGTTGCATAATTTGTTTCAAACCAATAACATAGGAATGGTAGCATGCATACAGGAAACCTTGCATACTGCAACGAATAGGGAAATAAATATTTTATTGGTCAATGTTGAATGCGTAGGGTTCTCAACCCGTCGGAGGCAAACTTGCGCCTCTGGAAGTTTATTTATTTATTTATTTGTTTATGTATTTATTTTTATTCATTTATTTATTCATTGTTATATTTATTTATTTATTTATTCGATGCCTGCTTGCCTTTGCATGCATTACAGAAGGGAGATACATAACACTAAGCATTAAATATGAGCCAAAAGAACAAAATAATTCTACAAAGCGCGCTGAAAATCGTCAATATAAACAGTTATGCAATCATACGTGGAAGATAATTACACTGCAGTATTGAAGTAAAATAAAATGAATCGTGCAAGGCGTCACCTTTAAAGGAAAGTTAATAATTTGCTTTAAGCTAGCGGTCCCCCTTTACGATATGAAATATGGCGCTTGGACATACTTCTCCCCTTCTACTCCAGTTTTCGAGTGGTACATATTACGAAAAAAGTTCAACCTGTGGTTTCGTCTGTGGTCTTTTCACGTCCTGCCATTTCAGTTTACTTTTACTTTCTCTCATGCTAAGTTGAGCGTGCCAATTACCTAATACGAATCGCACTGACATATTCTGTATGTTTTCGAGCGTATCAACCAGCTCTCTGGTGTAGGGATCCACGAAAACACATGCGTACTCCAAGTTTGAGCACACATGAGTGAAATACGGTTGTTCTTTTCAGTTAGATGGAGGTTCACTCACATTTCGTCTCAGAAAGCCGAAAACATATGCAGCCGTAACTTTTATGATGTGAACCTGCCTATTTAACCTCTAGCCACTCCCTAAATAAACTCCTAGGTATTTATATTCCTCGGCCGTTGTCACAGCAGCATAATTTACGGTATACGTATTCCATTGGAATGAAGGTTTTCTCGTAAAGGTGCCGTTAACACACTCTTTAACATCCAAAAACGTTTCTGAATCAGCACACCAAGATGTTATTAAATTCGAATAAAGCTGCAGGTATACGAAATCACGTTCATTCGCTACAGTCCGGTAAACTACACAGTACTTTTGAACAAAGCTGTAGGGCCAATAGTAATAACAATGCAAAAACCGATTCATTCAGTTCATAGGATGAAACGTACTACGCAGAAGGTGATATGGAACACCATCATTTGCTTTTTTTGCAGTCCAAGAATATACAGTCAACCACTTTAAGCTTATCTATTGCAAGAGCCAAATCGTGCGTGAACTCAACAATCGGCGTTGAGCAAGAAATACCTGACAAAATCCGTGTTTGCTAGGATGCTGGCGATTATGTTTAACCAAATGAGTCATATCCAAAGAGTAGCTAAGCTCACCTTGAAACATCGGAACTAAATTAACAGCTAGGCTTCGTCAGTGACAAGGCTCTGTTGTTATCGCAAAGTTAAAATAATTTTTTTCTAAATAGGCAGTCGCAAAATCCCATGAAGTAACATAGTGCAGGGCATGAAGTTGATCCTACCAATGCACGAGCGAGTCTCTTCTACGTTTATCACCACCAACAAAGTGCAACATTGCTTGTCGCGATTTAATTGTAACCAGAATAACTTGCGCTTTTGCGCGCACTTGCCTTTCTTTGGTAGGGAGTCCTTTACATGGTGGCGGTTTCGCTTCTGCGTGGTTTCCGCTTGCTCGACGCCCTTGAAGGCCAGTTATTTTGGTGAACCATCTCCATCTCGGATAGGACATCTCTGCCGTGTCGATGTCTCCAATGCTCTCCATTTCTTGAGGGGGCGAATAGCCTCGAGCTGATGCGCACGACGAAGCCGGCGGCAGAGGCGTGGTAGCGGCGATGACTGGCGAGGCTTAGCTCACCCGCCGGTGTGGCACAGTCTTCTTGTGGCAATAAATTACATTTCGATGGCCTAAAAGGTTACCTGCTAATGTCCAGTGAGTCCTTGCACCTTGCCCGTTCACCGAGAACACTCATTAATGTTTGACAAACGATGTTCGTTCATTTAAAACGAAGAAACACGGAGCGGATGAAAAACACGTCCCCGTCGTTCGGCTCCCTAACGGCTTTTTCTCCCCCCAGGAAAAAACCGGTCGGTCTCCTTCCAAATACGTCTGTGCATGAATTCTCGTCGCCCAGGTGCGTGCCGTTGTTCGGCTGTATGCCGTTTGCCGAAAAAATGACGCATATCCAGATACCTTACGTAGGCCGGTCTCCTCTTGAACACCGGTTGCCAAATATTCTGTGGCCGTTCGCTTGCCGTAATTCGGCCGAGGACAGCCAACCGAATGAAAAACGTATATTCTGGGGCAGAACGTAGGCCGGTATCCTTCATGACACTCGTTGCCCAAAGAAAACGAATATTCTACCGCCGGACGAGCGGTTAACCGTTGAAACAACGAATGCACGGCAACCGCGCTCCGGCCGGTCTCCTTACGGACACCAACTGCCGTGAGAATACGCATATTCTGTGGCCGGTCGCTTGCCGTGCTTCGGCCGATTACCGCTTCCAGCAGAAAAAACGGATGCCCTAAGGCCGTACTTCGGCCGTTCTCTTTCTCAACATCGGCAGCCGTAAGAGAACTGAATATCTGGCAGCCGGTTAGCTGCCGTTGTGCGTCCGGACACGGGCGGACGGAAAAATACCGAAGCGCTGGTTGCCGAATGTAGGCCGTTCAACGCATGATCAGTGGCTCCCAGAACCTGGATGCTGGCCGGACATGCCAGAAAGCGGCCTTAGACGGGCCGGTCGTGGGGCACACTTTCTGTGCCACCTGGGTTTGCAATTCGTCCCCCGACTTACTTAGCAAGGCAACGTCATCAGCAAATCTGAGGTTACTAAGGTATTCTCCATTAACCCTTACTCCCACCTGTTCCCAATCCAACGTTCTGAATAGTTCTTGCAAGCATGCTGTGAATAACATTGGAGAGATTGAGTCTCCCTGTCTGACACCCTTCCTTATAGGTATTTCACTGCTCTCCCTATGGAGGATGATGGCAGCTGTAGACCCATTGTATATATCCTCTAATATTCTTACATAATGCTCATCTACCCCCTGGTTCCGTAATGCCTGAATGACTGCTAGGGTTTCGTCCGAGCCAAATGCTTTCTTATAATCTATGAAGGCTATATATAGGGGCTCAGTATAATCAGCGCACTTCTCTATCACCTGATCGATAGTGTGAATATGGTCTATTGTTGAATACCCTTTACGGAATTCTGCTTGTTCTTTAGGTTGACTGAAATCTAAGGTTGCAGAGATTCGGTTAGCGATTACCTTGGTAAAGACCTTGTAGACGACTGACAGTAAGCCGATCGGCCTGTAATTTTTCAAGTCCTTCATGTCGCCTTTCTTATGAACTAGGATGATGTTCGCGTTCTTCCAATATTCCGGTACCATTGCGGTCATTAGGCATTGCGTATACCTGTTTTCCAGTTTTTCAAGTACAATTTCTCTGTCATCCTTCAAGAGGTCTGCTGTTATCTGATCCTCACCAGGTGCTTTGGCCCCTTTCATTTCTTTCAAAGCCTTCCTTACTTCTTCGGTCGTTACTGGTGGGATGTCTATCTCCTCTGAACTACTGTCTCTTTCGGCATTACCCTGTATGTCCCGGCTACTATACAGATTCCTATAGAACTCCTCGGCCACTGCGACTCTTTTCTTCTTTTTTGTGATGACATTGCCTTGCTTCTCCTTAAGTGCATATATCTGATTTTTCCCCACGCCAAGACATCTTTTCATTGCTTTCAGGCTACCTCCGTTCCTTACAGCGCATTCCATCCTCTCCATATTATACTTCCGTATGTCAGCTGTCTTACGCCTATTGATTAACTTCGAGAGCTCGGCTAGTTCTAGATTTCGTCGCCCGTCAAAAATCCCCAGGCGGTCAAAATTTATCCCGAGACCTCCACTACGGCGCGCCTCTATCACCTGCGTTGCGTCAGCGCGTTAAACCCTACAATAAATAAATAAATAAATAAATAAATAAATAAATAAATAAATAAATAAATAAATAAATAAATAAATAAATAAATAAATAAATAAATAAATAATCAATCGAACAATCAATGAATCAATTATTTCTCGAATTCATAACATCTTACCGTATTTACATGTACACATATCTTTGGATTTTACCTGGTCGGTTAATAGTGATAACATAATAATAATGCCAACCGAACGCTAGGCTACCTCCGCCTCAACTTTTGTACTGCCCCGGTTGCCCATAAAATACTGCTGTGACAAACATTTGTCAGCCCAAAAGTTGAGTATGCTTCTCAAATTTCTGACCCCAGCGGTGAAACTCTCTCTTGAACGTGTTCAAAATAATTCCGCCCGTTTCATCGACCACAATTATAGACGTGCACCGAGTTTTACTTCCATGAAAAACTCACTTTGTTTACCAGAACTAGCAATTCATCGCTGGTACTTCCGTCTTTGTTTCTTCCACCAGTTGTTAACCATACTCGGGTTTCTCCACACATTCTTGCTTCCTTCACGATCCTATGTATCTTAACGCATTGATCATCAACATAAAGTAGGAGTAATGCATTGTCGCACTAATTCATGTTCGCAGTCATATAAATCCATGATATCTAAAGACGAGAACCGCCTTTCTGGGCCAAAAGCTGCCATCGCAGAGCCTCTACAATTCCCAAGGAACTTTGTTTAAACCGTTGTTTCCGGCAATAACTAATACTATACATCATAACTGATAATGCTTTTGTTGTATCTCTGCTTTTTTTACCTGCTCCCCTCTGTAAAGCCCCTTGCCTTGGGGGTAAAATAAGTGAAATGAAATGAAAAAGGAAAAGCTTGGTGGTGTTTGGTTAGGAAATGGCATAATTTTGCTATGCGGACCCGGAAGGATTCAAGAATATAATCTTTGCTTGCAATATCTTTGAATCTGCAAGCAAGAATATTGCAAGCAAGAATCTTTGCTTGCAATATCCTGAATCCTATAATACTGTGGCCGGGCGGTTGTCTGAAGCAACTGTGAGGGAGAACGCGGTAGTCATTTCTGTCTATGGCGCTCTGCGTATCGATACATCCGTGCCCCCATAGCAATGCTACCTCAACACATGGACGTTTCCCCATCCAACAATTGGGAAACTAAAAGCAGCAGCTTCGGGAGATGAAGTTGTACGGAGGCAAAAACTTGGGAATCCTCCAAGCATGCCACGACGCAGTGAATACCATAGTTTACGATGCGACCAGAAACAATCGCCCCAACCTAACTCACACGGGCCTCCAGAAAATGACAACAGCTGCATGGCACGATGCGCAACCGACATTACCGATTTCGCCATTGTCAAGGCGACGTAACTGACAACATTAGTGCCCGAACTTCAACACGCAAAAGCCAAAATAGGACGCCCGACGCACAGAAAACTCGACAAAGGTGCCATCCAAAGTCCAGTTTTTATCGACGACTCTGATTTTATCGACCTCCTATAGACGGGAGCCAACTAATTAGTAATAAGCGAATAAACACGTGAGTAACCTGTCAAACGTCACGACCAGACGGGATTATCCGCACTTACGCCCAGCCGAGACTAACTCGTAACGCTCAGAGAAACGTGCACATCGCGCATCAACATAGACGGCACGAATACCCTGCTGCAGGGGTCTATTTGTGCAACTGTTTTGGCGACATAAATCTCGAAATTCACTTTCTGACGGACAGCGGTGAAACGTTTATCTGCAGGCCAAGTCAATAACGCATTCCTCTGTTAAATCAATGACGCTGGAACCGAACTCCCAACAACTTTCTGGAATGTGATCGGCGAAGATCATGTCATCCCACTACCCTGCGCTAGCATGACGACACCCGTTTAGTGGGAAGATGCTGTACCTGACCTTGACGCTTACGTAGAAAGCGAATAAAGCTTGCTTCTCGCCTGCGGTGATCGCCACCAGGACACCGAGTGGAGCGAAGGCAACTTCCAAGTGCTGTGCAGTTTTTTGCTTTTGAGTGATGTAAATGTGAACTCTACCGGCAAAACACCATCTGACTATTGTGTCCTGAAGGTAAATGCTACCATTAGATACATGGTCGTGAAGATTGAGCCGTGTGCTGGACATTTGCGAGGGTATTTCACACCGGGAAGCCGGAGCTCGCTACGCCTATTTAGAACATTGGTTCCGTACCAGGAGGGGGGTGGCCACCGACGCTGTCGCTCGCCTTTGCGGGTGTCGTCGACGACTGCAGCGTTCTTTGGAACTCATACCGCGGAAGCCGGAAGGCCACGGAGGTTGTCGAAGTAGAGAGTGAGTTAATTTCACCCGAAGAGCTTTCAAGTGAGGCGGGATCGCTGACGAACCACCCACAACAAAGCGCTCGAGCTCTACTCCAGTTGAGACCAAAGCAAGGGACAGGCAAGGGAGAATAGGGCACCGAACGCGAATCCTCTAGCGGGGTGTCATGTTATCGACAACGACAACGCAAGCCGCCTGGCCCTGCGAGGTAGCCGCAGTTACCGCGTGAAGATAGGAAGATCGTGCTTCGTCCGAGGGAAGGCCTAGGTGCTTCCAAGATAAGCCAGGCGATGCTCCGCGACGGAATACAACGCACCACAAAACTAACGGCAGAAGGAACCGAGGAAGACGTGCTTCGAATAAATACTCTAAATAACATAATATTTGCAAGCACCCCAAGCATGGAGAGCAAAATACAATGCAAAATAGAACGCAATCGAAGCAATCTCCCTAGGCAAGCACCTTCACGAAGTTATGGCACGTGCCACACCACCTCGAATGGCGTAATCCACAATATACCGGCAAGCGACAGTGACCACCACATCACTCGGAGCTTGGTCAATAAAGGAAACCCGAAGATTCTTCAGGCGAAAAGAAATTGCCGAACAATTTGGCCAAAAAAAGAAGAGGTGGTGCCGTACTACGCCTAATACAGAGGCCCGGAATATCGGTGTTATGTGCATAAGGAGAAGCAAGAGGTATGTGAGATGTGCGGACGACTCGGTCACTGGACTGCGTGTGCCCCGCTCTGGAAAACGAGGTCTGCATGGACCATGAAGCTAACAACCCGCAAAAAAAGCACAAGTGTGACCCCAATTGCCCTCTTTGCAGCAGAGACCACCCAACTTGCAACAAAAAGTGTCGCCAACACTTCCAAATGTCGTTCCTACTCACGAAGTGACAGTGGAAGAGTTAGAAACTCTTGAAAAAGAAAGTAAACCTGCACAACCAGCTCAGCACAGTAGACAGCGTTTTCGGATAGCTCAGACAAGGTGCCAGGAAGGGAATTACCGAATACCTAGGAAGAGACCAGCCTCGCTCTTTCTCACGTCTACCCTAACGAGACAACGTAAGCGGTAATGGAGGCACCGGGAACAAGGAGAAAAGCAGCACAGGCGGAACCCACAACGACGCGGCTCCTGATCGGCCCAGCGTGAGTACCCCGCAGAGGAGTGATTCGATATCAAAGTCTATGTCAAGGTGGAATTGTAAGACTAGGCTCGGGACCAGCGAGGCGCAGCAGAAGAGATGTCGACAAAAAGAAGAGCCCCGACAAAATAAGGTAAGCTGGGCTAGTGTCTTCTCCCACGGCTCCACACAGCACACACACATGGACAATCAAATCCAATCAGAAATCCATTTGGTAATCCCTAAAATTCTCCAAATGATAGACATAGTAATGGCAAAAATAGGCCACTCAAGGCAGAGATACTAAGCCCTAAACCAGTCAACAAGGGCCATTCGTCAACGGAGTCTTTTGAGGAGGGAACAAAGATGGACGTTGCAACGCAACCTGATCGCCACATCCCGATAAACACGACAGAAGAGAACCCAGGCCCGGAATCTCCCCCTCCGGCGATAAGGGCAAAAGCCCTTAGCAAGCAAGCAGAGGAAACAGACAACATTACTCTTCGAGTACGCTTCAGCGGACAAACAGGTCCCTTCAAAACGACAAAGCCCTACTCCAGGCCAACCGTGAGAGAAAGTACTAGGACCAACCTTGAAGCCACCCAATCCACCACTTATGGCCAATAATTGGTACAACAGATTCGTTATTTGGGAATAAAATTGCAGGGGCTCCCGGAGGGAGAGAGGAAATCTTGATCAATTTATACTTATTTTACCGTATAGATTAAAGACCAGATGTAATCTTCTAGCAAGAAACAGTAAGCCCAGCCGAACTACCGAAATATAAAACCTTCGGTACTGAAAATGACCACTCCTCTAGCGATAGCCATAAGAAACCGATGATCACCACCATCATCAAGCGCAATCTACCAGTAATACAACACGACACCAGCATAGAAGCTGCCGACAATGTCCTCACCAAAATCATTTTAACCAGAAACGACCGGAAGGAAGTATTTTTATACTCAACGTGTACAGCAGCCCCCGTAGTAACCACAAGCTTGCAAAGCTTTTCCGCAAGATGATAGACATAACCAAGTGAATCCGCACCACTCTGCCGTGGGATAAAGATGGAAGAAGACCAGTGGAAGGAACCTAAGGTAAGATGCCCAAGTCGCTGGGCTCTCCCTAGCCACCGACCCACCGTACCCCACTAGACTAGGCAACAGCGTCAGCATAGACACGACGACGGACGTGACCTTCACAAAAAACGTTGTTGCCGAACCAAGGTGGATCAACCTGCAGGAAACCTTGAGCAGTGACCACTTCATAGTGTCCACACGGCTCACAGTGGGCCCACGCTATCACAAAAGAGGAAACCTTAACAGGAGAACAAACTGGGATGAATTTGGAGAATCGGGACAGCCAAACGGGAGATATCTGAAGAGACAGGAAGCATAGCATACATTGAGGAATATGTAGAGGAGCTGCACACACATGTCAGAAAAGCGACGACAAAGATACACGAAGAAGCTGATAACCAGCAAGCCGACACCAAACTCTTCCACATGTGGGAAGCGAAAGAAAGCCGTCAGAGACGGTTACGCCAACGGTAGCTAAACCGCAACCTACGAAGGCGAATCGCGTACTATTTAAATAGGGGAATATAAGAGTATTCAAACGAACTGACACGGGAGAATGGACTCGCAAATTGGACTAGGCAAAACCTGGAATATACTTCGCTACCTAATAGATTCCCACGAGTGCAAGACCACCCAGAGACACAACCTCTGCAAGATCATACATGATTATCCAAGATAGGACAAGGACCTCATAGAAGAAATGAAAAACAGATACATTGTATCAAACAGGAAGCAGGACATCAAACCATACGGGGGAACTCCAAACTCCGAACACGGCCGTACCATTACTACAGCGGAGGTCTCGGAAGCCATCCAGGACCTTCCTACAAAATATGCACAGGGCCAGGATGGGATTACGAAGAATATTTTAAGAAATCTTGATGAAGATTGCGTAGAACCACAAGCACAGTAGATGAATCTAAGATTACAATTGGGAAGCATCCTGAAGCAATTAAGAACAGCCATCATCCTCATGATTCCAAAGCCAGGAAAGAAGTTAGGGCTAGGGAAAATAAGACCCATTTCCCCGACTTCGAGTTTGGGAAAGCTTATGAAGCACGTTGTACTCAGGAAAATAAATAAAGACATGGAAGACAAGCATTTGTACCCCCACACTATGATCTGCTTTCGGCAGAAGTTATCAACTCAAGACGTCTTAATACAGCTCAAACATCAGATCGTAGACGAAAATGGCAGATCTTCAAGAGACACAGAATTCGTCCTTGGCCGAGACCTTACGAAGCATTCGATAACGTGCGCCGCAGCGCCAACGTGGAAAACGTCGGAATGCTAGTAATTTGGGCTAGCACGTCCAAAACACAAGGAATTTCATCTGTAACAAAACCGCAAAAATAAAAATCCGCAGCATTAACTCGAAGGAATTGAGAGCGAGGGGCACACCGCAGGGGTCTGTACTCTCCCTCTTCTTGTTCAACAAAATATTGATTGGACGGCCTACGTTATTGCAGTAAATACAAGGCGTGCACCATCAGATCGTAGACGAAAATGGCAGATCTTCAAGAGACACAAAATCCATCCTTGGCCGAGACCTTACGAAGCATTCGATAACGTGTGCCGCAGCGCCATCGTGGAAAACGTCGGAATGCTAGTAATTTGGGCTAGCACGTCCAATTACACAAAGAATTTCGTCTGTAACAAAACCGCAAAAATAAAAATCCGTAGCATTGAATCGAAGGAATTGGGAGCGAGGGGCACACCGCAGGGGTCTGTACTCTCCCTCTTCTTGTTCAACAAAATATTGATTGGACGGCCTACGTTATTGCAGTAAATACAAGGCGTGCACCATTGCATCTACGCAGTTCACCTCACGCTCTGGGCAACCGGTGGCAGTGATGGCGCAATTGAAGACACCTCACAGAAAGCAATTATTACTATAGACACATACGCTGAACCAATGTTTCTCGTATGTTCGCAAGAAAATTCAGAAGTACTACAATATCAGGCAAACAGACAGAGAAAAAAAGGCTCCTATAAATCTCCGATTAAACTACAAGCAAAAGGTGCACTCATACCCTTAGTGCCGATCATCACAGTCCTGGGACTGCGAAAACAAGCGAATGGCCCCTGCACTGAAGCCATCGGGATACTAGAAAAAAACGTACTGCAAAGCACCAGATTGATTTTCACAGTCGCCAATAGACACCAGGATATCAAAAAAACCAATCTCATCAGACTGATTCAGGCCTTCGTCCTCAGTTGGGTGGTCTACGTAGCACCATTCCTCTTGATGAAGACATGCGAAAAAACAAAGGTGAACAATATGATTCGAAAGGTATACAAGCAAGCTTTAGGCATACCCATCCCAACGCCGACCAAAACTTCGATGCATTAGGGCTGCACAATTCGATCGACGAGCTCATCGAATCCCAACAACCCTCCCATTTGAAGCGGCTCATGAAAACTCAGACTGGAATGGATGTGCTGCGATCTTTAAGAATTGACTATGATTCGCAACATGGAAATAAAGTTGACGTTCCCGCCGAAGCACGAGCACATTTTTACGTTCTTTATTTGCACAGGAACACGCACCCAGGGCGTAACCAAGCGCTCAGGCAAGACAGAGCAAAAGCTATCAACAAGCGCTTTGAAAAAACCAGGGACGGGATATACGTCCATGCTGCTGAATACTCGGACCGCACTGCGATGGCAACAACAGCAGTTGACCAACACGGCATCCTGATAACCTTAGGCTCAGTCCGCGCAAGCCCACCTGAGACTGGTGAAGAAGCTGCCATTGCCTTTTCGCTAGCGTCAACACAAGCAAGATATATAATCTGTGACTCCAAGATGTCAATCAGAAACTTCTCGAGAGAACCCATAGCTGCTGAAGTGCTGAAAATTATGAATGGATATAGCGGCGAAAGGCTCAGAAGAGTACAACTAGTATGGGCACCAGCTCAAACAGCCCTACCGAGAAACGGGGATGCTGACAACCTAGCTCGAGGACTAACCCGCCGATCTAGCACGAGAAGCACTTCCGAGCAGCCCTCGCCCAGAACCGGTACTGAACGCGCGGTAACTTATTGAGAAATATCGGCGAGGAGCAGGGGCTCCTGGCCGATGGCTGAAACGGGGGATGGGCGGAAGGGACGTACACCCTACCCCTCCCCTGACCCCATCCTGGGCCAACAATACAGATATTCCTCCTTGCCCGTGGTTTCTCCGTCGCAAGAGGAATGGCTCGGTTTGCGCAAAGAAAATTAAAAGTTTTGGTGACACATTTTGTTCAGAAGTATTAGCATGTAAACAAGGGCACTGAAACTGCGTTCCTGGAAGAAACACACAGAGCAAGTGACGTCATCGCGGTCGCTGACTTTTATCATTTACCCGAAAAGTATTTGAGCTTACACATCCTTCCGACATGAACACGAAGCACGCTCTGTCGACGCACCCCGATGAGACTCCGATGAAGGCGGTCGGCTCTTGGGAGTGGTTACGGATAGAAACCTAGCCGTCCTTTGGGGTACTGACCGTGAGTTACGCGTATGATCCACTACCTCGAATGATGCAACGTCAGCGTGCCAAGTGCCTTCCAATGCAACTCGCCTGCTTTCAGGCTGAAAGCTCTGTCCTAGTGAAGAAGAGTTTTAATCAGCAACGAGAAAATATCTCTTTCCATTCAGACGGACCTGCGTGACGAAATTTTGGAAGAGTGTCACCAGGAACCGTCTTCCGGACATCTTTGGACAGCACGCACAATTGGAAAAATCGAGGCGAATAACTACTGGCCCTGACTTACACCTCATGTGATCCGTTACGTCCAGTGCTGCCATGACTGCCAGCACTACAAAAATTCCCCCGCACCTCCCCGAAGGGAATCGTGCAGAAATGCGAACGCATTGGGTGCACCGATGAGTGTGTTGCGAGTAATGGCGTAATTAATGACGAGAGTGTGAACGTAATCATCTATTTATCAGCACCTGTTTGTGTTATCGTTGTACCTGACGGCCACAATCACTGCCTTGTGATCGCTAAAGTGCACGGTCAAAGGGTCTTTGAAAAGCATACGCGCGTCACAGTTTCGCGTAAAGACCAGATCAATGCAACTCCCGTGAATGGTAGCGGGGCACGTGTCGAAGCCGGCAGAGAGACAATGCATAGAGTGCCTGGTCTGCATGTACTCGACAAGCCACTCGCCACTCTTCATGCGCACGTCAACATTGAAGTCGCCAACCAAGACTATGGGGTCAGAGGGTTTGGAGCGCACGCGCTCACTTTCCATATCCGCGTCCAGCTGCGCGGCAACGGCGCCTAGAGCGAGGTTTGGCGCGAGGTACACGGTCACCACAAAGACTCCGTCTCCGGTGTAGGCAAGGGTGTACAAGTCCTTGTACGGAGACGTGTCTCGAACGGGAGACGTGGCAACGGCGTGCGATATGAAGTTCCCATACACGTTAGACACGAGACTAACACTGCAGTACTCGCCGTCCTTGCCGCTTCGAGCAAACTAGTACAGCTCGCTTCAAGCGCATGCGTTCGGCATTGAGCGCGGAGAGATAACACCTGCGGGTGCACCCCGATGGAGCACGACAACCCCCGACTACGAAATGCATTCGCATTTACGACGACGACGACGACGAAGGCAGAGCTACGAGGCGCGCGCTCACGCGCGCTCGCGCTGGAGGAATGCAGGCGCACGCCGCTCGATGGACGCAATACAACCCCCGACTAATAAATGCATTCGTATTTAAAAACGCTGCTGACGAGATTGGCCTGGCATCTACGGACAATTGCTTTCCTAAAAAGGCCCGTCCAAAATAACGAATACCGCTGTGGGCCTTTGTTCAACGTCATGATTAGAAAATTGGTGAATTGTCGTAGCGACCGGCTACATGACTCACCAACACAGACCTACACTCTTTCGAAGGGCACTTCAAAAAGGTAGCAAATTTTCCAATCCATAAAATACTCATTACGGCGAGCGGAACGGCCTTCACAGCAGATTCCATGCAGCGCATCTTATTCTATGGCAGATCTGATCCAAGGAACACCCCTGCGTATCAGCCTCACACGCAAAGGCTAACCTTACACATAAACGCAGCAAAGACAGACATTCATTCTATGTACGTCAACGTGGGCACGAAACATGGGACCAAATGCTCCCGTTTGTAACGTTCACGTACAATACACCTGTCCACAAAACTACATAACTGTCTTCAGCAGAGCTCTTCTGTGGTCGACAGCCGACGACGATGTTTGACGGCGTGCTGCCGCGCCGACAAGTTTCCGACCTCAGCGTGCTGCCCAAGTAAACAACCAGCGGGCGGAGGAGGCCAGCCTTCTGGCTCACGTACGTCCACTGGAGCATTACCTGGTGGAAGTCGGACGCTATAATCGGACGCTATAAGTATATCCAGGGGAACGTGTGTGGGTCGGACACCCATTCGACGACGCCGGCTCAGTAAGAAGCATGTGGGAGGTATTTCATACCCGATGGGATGAAATGACCCGTTTCACAACTGTTATACTGGATGGTTCCCGCGGGTTACTCTGACGCATATAGATGCAAGTGGCCCGTTGTCATCCACATAGTTCTTTCACGTCTTACTACACAACAGGGCGTGTTTTTTGTTTGAACAGTCGTTTTTTACATCGATTTGATGCACTTTTGAGAGGCACTAATTCCGCGAACCATGCATTGTGTTTTTTGATGTGTGATTTTACTGTCCAGCTGTGCCCGGCTGTGTTATCTGAGCTTCAAGCGAAGCGCTTGTTCTATTTGCTTTGGTTTTTGCACCCCTGGTGATGTTATCTTATAGTAAGTGTTTCAGCCTTTGGTACTCGACTAAAGCAATCTTCTCAGATCTCCAGATTTTTTTCGGTGTGGTAAAAAGCAATCACCTCCAAAGATAAATGCTGGCAGGGCAGACGCAGCCGCATTCGAGTCACCAACGCCAGCCTGTGCCCATTACTTTGTCTTCTGCTTTTGCGTCCTTGTATTGTCTTTGAGTTTTAGCGCAGCACAAGTTCTGTACAATCTACTGTTTTCGGTGAAGGAACCTGCCTAGTCCTTGACTCACTCACAATATAATATGTGTTTGTGAAAACATAGGCCTTAACAGCATTGAGGAGTTACGTGAAATGTTTAATGTCCTTTTTTAAAGACTGGTAAACTAAACGACTGGATATGAAGAACTGTTTTTCTTTTTTTAAACGCACGTTAAGGTTTTGAAACTTCTGAATACCCATTGTTACTGTACAATAAATGCGACGTTTTGTTGATAGACAGCTGTGTATTGTTTTCATGTCCTAAAATACTCGCGTTGCGTAACATTGAGGTTAAGCACTGACACATTTAAACAGGTAATTACTGCATTATAATGTACGCTTTTTAACATACTTTGAAAGATGACTTTGCACGTGCCTCCCAATTAAAACATGGCGAGTAAAGGTTGTCAGAATTAGAAAGTAGTAGTTCGCGATATTTTATGTAAAAACGTATGTAAATTCTGCTCACATGTATAATGAATGGCGGCACGACAGGTAGGTTTCAGGTCAGGAAGGCCTTCAGTAATTACAGGTACTGCTACGTTTTCGTGTGAACAGTGCTGCGCCTTAGGGGTGTTCAGCCCTTATGGAACACACAAACTTTACCTGGAACTGCAGGAACAGAAAGAGTAAACAATCACTGTGTTCTGTAATATTTATTTGCAAATGCATCTTCCGAACTCTAATTTACCTTAGCCAAAGCCTGGGCGTAAAACGTTTTTTCTTAATAAAGGGCATACCTTCATGCTTATACCTTCATGCATATCGTGAAGTTACGAGGCACGGACGGAGATGATTCAGTGCTAAAACAGTGTTGTGCATTCAACCTTATGCATCCTACCTGACTAGGTGGGAGTGTCGCTACGCTCGTCTCGACAGCCTATGTTATCTTTGGAAAGTCTAAGTTTGAGTGGCAATGTCACTTTATTTTTATTCAGTATAGTAAACTTTGTGGGCGCGTGACAGCATGTTAGTAAGTGCACAAAAAACTAGCTGCTGGGTACATTCATTACCCACCAAACCACTCATATTTTCGGCGGTCCCAAACTAACCTCAGTGTCACTGCCTCGTAGTGCATCTCTTAAATGTCTCAAATTATTATTTTTTAAAAACAACTGTATCTAACTATATCGAGCCTGTTTCTCGGCCTCAAGTACATCAAGAGCCTCTGTCTGCCGAGTTATACGAATATGAACGTAAACAGCGGTACGCTTCAGATAACCTACCAAGGCAAAGTTTAAAGTAACTAAAAATGGTGGGAATTGAGACGACCACAAAAGAATCTCTCGTGTCACCCGCGCCCGTCGTTTCAGAATGGGTACTGTCCGCAGCAAAATTGGCTGTGTCAGCAGTGGTAGAGGCGATGCTGAAGATAATAAAAGCCGGAAACATCAGCCTTAAAACATAAAGAAAAGGCTATAAGAAACGGGAGGCTGGGCAAAATGGGCAGAGGGCGTCCCAATAATCCAAGAGCGGGAATACACGGTATATAATTCAATTGGAGTTTTTGCATGGTCATGCTAGGCAGAATTTGCTCCCGCATTGATGCCAGTTGGCTTAGAGGGAAAGGGTGCCGAAAATGGCACCCTCATTCCAAGGTTGACTGCTGTATTTTGGGGTGGTTTATTAAATTACTAATTCATAAGGGAACGTTTATGTGGTCAAAGGAAAAGATGCGTGTTTTGTACAATTGCTAGAACGTCAACGTTAAATTCAGTACAACGTAAGTGGGTATCCATTCATCCGCTGCTCGGCAAGCTCGCCATACGCATGCAAGACGATGGTGAAGGTCAAGATTTGGTGTCGGTACCATGACAGCAGGGCGAAAAAGATATGTCAGCCTTACTGTATACGGAATTTGAGTCATGAATTTGTTACCGAAACTTCAATATGTTCGCATAGCAGGTAGCTGGAGGGCATCGATCACCGCTGCTGCGTTTTACGTAAATATCTCGTAAAGGTTTGTCGTAATGTTTTGGGCCTGCTCCGTAGCGTTGTTTCGCGCTGTATATACGTGCGAGCTTGTCTGTAATAGAAGTTGCAAGTCTGCACCTGTCCTTGCCTACCATCCATATTATGGTCGTCTCAGTTCTCGCAGTTTTTATTTTTTTGTTACTGATGCACCAACTCCCCCAGCAAAAAGTACATTTGAACACGTTGAATTTCTTCCATACCGTTGCCTACAACCACAGTGGCGGGAGCACAGCTTCCACTACAAGCGCCCTTGGCCCAGTGCTGAAAGCTTAAGACCTTCGTCAACTGAGTGGCCGCATCGTTCGACCGGACGACGCCTGGACCGATATCTTGTACTCACACCTGCAAAATAAGCCTTCAAAGCCATCGGGAAACAGCACGTCGTCTCTAAAATCGCAATTCGTCGAGTCACCTGTTTCACCTACTACTTGCCCAAACAACCACCACGCACCACAACTGCGTTTGCCGAGCGACAAAACACTGTGGTTTATCCGTTCCCCTGCGGCCTCAATGTCGTGGCCTGGGGACGTCGCACCCTTCTTCAAAGCTTAGGAACAGCAAGTGCGATTCCGCAGCGAAAATGTTAACACACCAGTGTTAATAAAATCCTGATACGCAACACTTGAGTCTTCGCTAGTACGCCCAACACTAGTCATGCAATCACACTGAGCAACACTATCCGCATCTAAATTGGTGGAGTAGTAGACGAAATCTGGCTGTATGTGAAGCCATTCCGTTACGCTTGCGTCAGTGTCATTCCTGGCTTGTAGGCGGATAAAAGAGGTAAAACTCACCCCTACCTCCTAACAGCCAAAAAATAATCAGCTTATACAAGCACGTTAACATGGGCGACCACCTCGAAACGTCTGACCATGCAAAGCTCTCAGATTCGGGCACCCGCTGTACACTGGTGCCCATTTTGCAGGACTATAAAAGTTTGTCAACTATACAGAGATGCCGGCGACAAGCAAGAAGTCTGCCCAAATCCTGACCGCCTTACTTAACCCGCTCGTAAACTTAGCAATACAACCGCAGTCCAGTCATAATATCCCCAATGCAAGCTCTCTCCTGCCACCGCAAGCACATACTGCTTGGGGAGAATGACAGCCGCACGCCCAGTCACGAAGTCTCGGATAACCCACTCGGGACAAACAACCCCTACACAATCTGATGTCGACCCCTACAGGTGTACTGGTCAGCTATTCCTTCGCGCTAGCCTGCTGCCTGGTCATTCCCTCTTCTGTTACACGACGTGTTGCACTATCTCAGACCAAACTCCCCCTCGCGCAACCGAAATAAAAGAATGTCTAGCCGAAATAAATAACCCAAACGCGCTCTGCTCAATGCCCCGACGTCCAATGCCTGAAAGCTAACCGCTTCCTTCAAGAAACCTCGAAAACTGTCCTTGCGACAAAGACTACCCTTCCACGCCTACCCTCCCTCTCTGAAAAAGAAGACGAGGACCTCCTTGACGAGAAGATTTGTATGCAATTCATGCCCCTTGTGGAAAACGCAATAACGAATATACCAGTTCTCTCCAAGTCAATTAACGACACTGCCCATACTCATTAAAGGCTCACTGTGCCTACCACCCAGCGCATGAGCCCCCTAAAACCAGGGAGCCAGTCTAAAATTATTCGGGCTATTCCACATCACCTTTGATGCCCTCAGGGACTTCCGGACTCCTTAGCCAACGAAGCCCTATATTTAAACCTCCCGATGCCCACGTAGGCACCCCGCCTCTATCGGCTGGTTTATAGCGAATTCTTCAGGTATTAGCGTTTATTAATAAAAATGCCAGTCATTTAACAGCAAAAACCAGAGTTTTCTCAATACATAAGCCATTCTCCCCAACAATGCATCGCCCTCCAGAAAACCTTAATGCTAACTCGAACTTCGTGGTATTGAATGTGTAGCAGCCGGCAATGTCGACTACTGAAGGAAGCGAGAAAGCAGACGGAGAGTGGGTTTGCGTTTTCAAGACACGACTGCTTATTTTCCAAAGATGCAAACAGCAAGAGTTTCCCCGACGAGGGAAAGAAGGGGAAGTCCCGTGTCCTGCTAAAGAAGAGAGAAAAAAGGGACCCCGTGCGATCAGACGTCAACGCCGCAAGAACTAATCCCAGGAGTCGGCCGGACAACACGTGTTTTCCCGAAGATGGCGGGGAGCAGACGCTGGCATCACACATAGGAGTCTTTCGAGAAGGCGCACTGTCGACAGGCCGGCTGCGGACTAGAGAGAAAGGAATGCTTGCGCGGCGGTGCAAAGCTGATTCTGCTACAGAGGCTCCCCCCTAGATTTTGGAGCTTTTAAATAAAGGCAACAGTTACCGGCTGAATAACGGAAGTTCAGAGTACACTGGTTATCACTGAAAACGTACGTGAGAGGCTGCATCACCAGAAAACTTAATATAAGATGGCTTGGCGCAGTCGACGGCAACTACTTCTCGTTTGCCCCACACGTCCATTGTGATGGTCTTGTTATTACGTGCCAATACTTTGAAAGGGCCCTTGTACGGCGGGGAGAGGGGCGGCTTTTTTGCTTCGTGCCGCACGAACACATGTGTAGCAGAGAATATGTCGAGAAAAGTGAAAAACCTTTGTGCTGCGGACGATTCGAAGTGCTGTTGGCTTGAGTTGCGCAAGCAATGCGCGCAGCTTCTCTGTGCGGTCGGCGGGTGCTGATGTGGTAAGTGTCCAGTCGGCGAAAAATTCTCCTGGGAGGCACTCAGTTGAGCTGTAGAAAATTTCCCTTGCGCTGAAGCCGAGGTCGTCCTTCACCGTTGAGCGTAGGCCAAGACGAACGAGCGGGAGCTTTTCCACCCAGTGCTGGCAATCGAGGTTTGCTGTAAGTGCAGCTTTAAGTTGCCTGTGCAAGCGCTCAGCCATGCTGTTGCTGGCGGGGTGGTAGGCGGTTGTGTGCTGCAGGCTCGTGCCTAGGATTGTCGAAAGCGCGGAAAAGAGGTTGCTCTGGAATTGCCGTCCCCGGTAAGTTGTTATGCCGGCGGGGCAGCCAAAGCGGTACACCTATGTCTGAAGAAAGGGCTGCGCGGCGGTCTCAGCTGATATGTCAGCAATTTCTATAGCTTTGGGGCATCGGCTGTACCTGTCAATGCATGTGTCCAGGTACCGGAAACCTTGGCGGGGCGGTAGCGGTGTCACTAGGTCGATGTGAACGTGGTCAAACCGTGACTCAGGAGTCCGATATTCCTCTTGTGCACCCCGAGTGTGGCGAGTAACCTTCACTTGCTGACACGATCCGCATCTCCGAGCCCAACGTGGCACGTCCGCGTTGACGACGGGTAAAACGAAGCGTTCTGCTATCAGCCGCTGGGTGGCGCAGACAGCTGGGTGGCTGATGGAGTTGAAAGTGAAATAAACCACTTTGCGAAAATTCACTGGAACAAAAAGTTGTGGGGTTGCCTGGGAGGTATTGCAGGGTATTGTGCCCTGGACGTACGTTAGTGCAACCTCCGATAGCACGAGTTCAGATCCCCCACCTTCCAGTCTCGTCAACTGAGTGTCCTCCCGCTGAGTCGAGGCCATCGCCTCGAGGTTCAATACTTTTGTGCCGGAAGTGTTGATACGAGACAGGGCGTCGGCTGCTTTTTTTTCGACTCTGGGAACGTGGCGGATGTCTGTAGAAACTCAGAGATGAATGAGAGCTGACGAATTTCACGTTCTGTGTAGGAGGAACTATTAAATACGTTGGTGAGGGGTTTGTCGTGTGTCAAGATGTAGAACTCACGACCTTCAAGAAAGTAGCAAGAATGCGCAATGAAACCATTAATTGCGAGCGTCTTCCTTCGAAAAGGGCTTTACTGTACTTCTGCAGGCTTCAGGCGTTTCTGAAAGAAGCCCAGTGGCTTCCACTGTTGCTGCAGCACTGCTCCGACCGATGTGGAGGAGGCGTCGACCATGAGGCGTGTAGGAGCGTGAGGTAGTGGATGAATAAGGAGGTTAGACGCAGCAAGCTCGTCCTTAGCTGTCTGGAAGGCGTTCCCATGTTCATAAGACCAACAAAATTATGGTGCCTTTTAGTCGTCTCGGCGCAGCAGGTCGGTCAATGGATGGAGTATTCGAGCAAAAGCGGAATGAACAGCCGGTGGGGGTTCAAGAGCCCAAAGAACTCTCCCAGCTTACGGAAAGATGTCGAAGCAGGATACTTTTTTACCGTTTTCTCCCCCGATTTCAATGGCATAATGCCTACAGCAGTCATGTGGTTGCAGCGGAAGTTGAGAGCCTCGACACCAAACACGCAATTTTGAGATTTTAGCACCAGACCATGCTCATCCAGAGACTGAAAGAGCTGGCGAAGGTGACTTTCGTGCTCGCTTGGAGTTCTGCTGGCCACCAAAATGTCATCCAGGTAGACAAAGACGAAATGTAGACAGCGGGTGACTTCATTCATGAACCTCTGAAAGGTCTGTGCTGCATTTTTCAAGCCATGGGACATAGGGACACACTCAAACAGGCCTAATGAAGTGGGTATGGCTGTTTTTGGTATGTCCTCCCGTTCGACAGAGAGTTGGTGTGATGCCGCTACGAAGTCGATCTTCCTGTATATTTTTGTACCTGCCAGCGGCGCACTGAAATCGTAAATGTGGGACAGAGGATACTGGTCCGGCTTTGATGCGTTCAAAGCTCCGTAGTCACCGCACGGACGCCAGTCATCCCCGTCATGGTTAGGCACCATCTGCAGCCGCGATGAATGATTGCGAGACGAAGGGCGAATAATTTTCAGTTGCAGCATATGCTCGAATTCACTGCGTGCAGCTTGAAGCCCGTTGCTGGACAGCCGGAGTGGCCGGGTGGTGACTGCTGGCCCGGCGGTGACGATGTGGTGAGTCACGTTATGTTTCAAAGGCTCTTCCGTGTTCCGGGGCTTGGTGAGAGAAGGGAATTCGGCCAGAACGTGGTGGTAAAAAGCCACTGGCAGGAAGGCGCAGATGCCAGATGAGCAGATATGTGACTCCAAACCGCGTACGTTGAGGGATCTGTTGTTATCCTTGACGCAACGGTCACGTACGCTCACATTAAGGTTGAAGTGGCATATAAAGTCTGCTCCGCATATGCAAAATTACCGTCTGCAACAACGAATAGCCAGCGAAACAGGAGCCTCAGTCCGACGTCTACTGTCAGCGAGCGGAAGCCGAACGTCGCGATGGCAGCGTTGTTCACAGCCTGCGTGACGATATGTTCTTGTTACGTCGGTGCTGCTAGGGGCTTGCCGAGACAATAGAGATTTCGTCTCCTGTGTCGACTAGCAGGTGCGAGTTGTTTACGTGGACGACTACGAAGAACAGGCGGCTGGGTGGAGGGCCGGTGTTGTAAGCCGTCGTTAAAGAATAGCCGGAGCGTTTGCAGCGGCTAGCACCTATAGGCTGAGTGCAGCGGCTAGCACCTATGCCGAAACGACGATGGTACTAGCAAACTCCTTCCTGTCTGTCTCGTGACCAGCTTCACTGGGAAGTGTTTGTCTGTCTTGAAGGAGATCTGTTGCGCCTTTTCTCATCCTGTTGGGCAGCGCCATATAGTAAAATTTGCTGCATGGTGTCGGTAAGATGTTGCACTTTCTCTTCAAGGCGCGACAGTCGATCTGGTTGCTCGTGTGGTTCTGCAGCAGCTATGGGCGCGAAGGTTGGAGTCGAGTATTTCGTGATGCGATCGGCAAGTTGCGCAAGTCGATCAAGAGAAGTCTTATTTAAACTCGCGAGATCCACGTGCACCCACTGGGGTAGGCGTTGCAGAAAAAGTTCACGAAGAAGTGGAAGCTGGCTGTCCTGACGCACGTGCAGACCGAGTAGTTGCCGCATCCGGTGCAGCAGTTGGGAACGTCGTTGGTCGCCGAGCTCTTCACGACACAAGAGCTGCTGAAGTCTGCTTTCTTCAGGCGCCTCGAGGCAGTGTAGCAATGTTTTTTGGGGGGCTGTACTGTTTCCCTTGGGGGGGGGGGGTAACCAAAATGTCGTCGTTAGCGTGGCTAATTTCTGGGGGCAGGGTGGTGACGACCTGAAGGTGCTTAGTCGACTGCGAGTTGTTCTCCCGGAGCTACAAACGGGCCTCCACTTGCCTGAACCAAACTCTTGAATTTTTAGGCCAAACATTAGGTAACTTCAGTTCTGTGGCGATGACTGCAGGCTTGGAGGCAGCCGTGTTGTCGTCGGAGTTCATCGTGGCGTGTTCTTTGAAGCGTTTTTCGGCTCACCACTTTTGCAGCAGCCGGAAATGTCGGCTGCCGAATGAAGTGAGAAAGGAGACGTAGTACGGGTTTGCAGTTTCAAGACAATGCTGTTTATTTTCAAAAGATGCAAACTGCGAGAGCTCTCTTTGACTAGGAAAGAAGGGGAACCCCCGCGTCTTTATAAATGAGATAGGAAACGTTGTTCCCCGAAGAAGGTGGGCTGGTGGCGCCGGGGTCACCTATACGGGTCATTCATTCACAAAGGCGCATTATCGACAGGCCGGCTGCACACCGGAGTGAAAGGATTGCTTGCGCAGCGGTCCCAAGCAGATTCCGCTACAAATGTTTTACCCCGGATCCCACTCCTCGAAGATAAGTATTAGCCATTGAAACATTCACAGCGTACCAGCATCATATTCGATTATCCATTTACCATACATTTTATAGAGGTTCCTCCAACTCATGTGCGCCAACACAGCAGCTTTATCCTCAACGTGTACAGTCCCCCGCAACACACGCTTACGAACATGCCTCCCTCTGCTGGCAAGCCAGAAAGCCGTGTTTAATTTTTTCTTCCTTCTTGCGGAATTCAACGCCTCCAAACACAATTGGGTTTACCCCGATGCACAAGTTAAGGAACTGCGCAGGCAGCACAGGACTGTTCGGCCTAAGACAGGCCGGTGTACTTTGGCCGGTGATTTTCTGTCCGGCCGTTTTCCGGCAGCCATGTTCGGCCCATGTCCAAATGTGGGCCTTTTGGCCGTATACGGCCGTACTCCCATGGCTGTCCAAGGGCCAGTTTCCGTCAGCCAGTCGACCGGCTTACGGTCATACGGCCAGATTCCAGCCGTAGGGCTCCGGCCATTCATAAGCCACCCGTGTACGGCCGAAGTACGGCCGCCGGAGGACAGCCGAGACGCGGTCGTCGTACTCCAGCCGGACTAAAACTACCGGAAATACGGCCGTGCTACGGGCATTGTAGTTCAGCCACAGTACGTTAAGTGTACTGAGGCCGGTGGTCGACCACTGCATGCAGCGCAAGCAGATGACTCATTCGCGCAGTGCAGAAGCAGTGCAAACCCAGCATTTTGGGCCCAATGCAGCCACACCAAATTCTCTCGCGCTACCACCAGCCATCAAGCTTTCAGCGCAGCCTTGCTGAATTACCAGCCTCAGTTGACAGCAAAATTCATTTAATAAACAGTGCTCACAAATTGTCGTTCCTTTAATTGCTGTGCCTCTTTTACTGCCGAACACAGAAAATATTCAGTTCTTTGTAGAGCTTGAATAGATGTATTGTCCAGGTCCTGATATCCTCTGTGGGGCGGCTTACCTGTAATAAACGGGGAAAGAGGAGGGGGGAGGGCGAAGGGCGCATACTTTAGTGGGTTAAATTTCAGAGAGATAAATTGCGCCGCTTTTAGCCAATTTCTTTTAAGGCAATATTCCGGAACACTTTCATGATATGACTACATAAACTATTTGTATAACAGTTGCTTGACCAATTTTAATGTATATAAAACCTGCATGAATGCCTTTACGAAGCGTTTTCGTTCTCAGCAAAACACTCAGGAGCATTTAATATAACTCCTTCACAAAAAAGTATGTCCACTTTTTGCCCATTTTTCTTGCAAAGACATTTTCTACTCGATCAACTTTTCTGAGGATTTTCCGCATGGCTGATCCTAAGAAGGAGCGAACAGGAACTTTCATTTTCAATCTATTTTAATGTTGTTTTCATGAGTATACGTCCACACCACTTAATATTCCAAAAGAACCTAATTTTCTTTTAATGTCATACTACGTTAAAAAAATTCTAGACGCGTTGCGATTGACGCCCTGCTTCAAGTGGCTGCAGTTGTATCCCTCTGTGTTCACGCAAGAAAAGGCGTAAAATTAGAGTTGCGTAATTTGTTTCTAAGAAATAACATAGCAAAGGTAGCATACATACAGGAAACCTTGCATACTGCAACGAATAGGGCAATAAATATTTTATTGGTCAAGGTTGAATGCATAGGGTTCTCAACCCGTCGGAGGCACACTTGCGTCTCTGGAAGTTTATTTTTTTATTTATTTATTATTTATTATTTATTTATTTATTTATTTATTTATTTATTTATTTATTTATTTATTTATTTATTTATTTATTTGATGCCTGCTTGCCTTTGCATGCATTACAGAAGGAAGATGCATAACACTAAGCAATAAATATGAGACAAAATAACAAAATAATTCTACAAAGCGCGCTGAAAATCGTCAATATAAACAGTTAATTCAATCATACGTGGAAGATAATTACACTGCAGTATTGAAGTAAAATAAAATGAATCGTGCAAGGCGTCACCTTTAAAGGTAAGTTAATAATTTGCTTTAAGCTAGCGGTCCCCCTTGGCAATATGTGGAATGGCACGTGGACATACTCCTCCCCTTCTACTCCAGTTTTCCAATGAGAGATATTACGCAAAAAGTTCAACCTGTGGTTTCATCTGTGATCTTACAAGTCCTGCCATTTCAGTTTACTTTTACTTTCTCTCATGCTAAGTTCAGCGTGCCAATTACCTAATACGAATCGCACTGACATATTCTGTATGTTTTCGAGCGTATCATACAGCTCTTTGGTGTAGGGATACACTAAAACACATGCGTACTCCAAGAGTGAGCGCACATGAGTGAAATACGGTTGTTCTTTTCAGTTAGATGGAGGTTCACTGAAATTTCGTCTCAGAAAGCCAAAAACATATGCAGCCGTAACTTTTATGGCGTGAACCTGCCAATTTAGCCTCTAACCACTCCCTAAATAAACTCCTAGGTATTTATATTCCTCAGCCGTTGCCACAGCAGCATAATGTACGGCATTAGTATTCAATTGGAATGAAGGTTTTCTTGTAAAGGTGCCGTTAGGACACTGTTAACCATCCAAAAACTTCTCTGAATCAGCACACCACAATGTTATTAAATTCGAATAAAGCTGCAGGTATACGGAATCATGTTCATTCGCTATAGTCCGGTAAATTACAAAGTACTTTTGAACGAAGCTATAGGGCCAATAGTAATAACAATGCAAAAACCGATTCATTCAGTTCATAGGATGAAATGTACTACGCAGAAGGTGATATGGAACACCATCATTTGCTTTTTTTCAGTCCAAGAATATACAGTCAACCACTTTTTGCTTATCTATTGCAAGAGCCAAAGCGTGCGTGAACTCAACAATCTGCGTTGAGCAAGAAAATCCTGACAAAATCCGTGTTTGCTAGGATGCTGGCGATTATGTTTAACCAAATGAATCATATCCCAAGAGGAGCTAAGCTCACCTGCGAACATCGGAACTAAATTAAAAGCTAGGCTTCGTCAGTGACAAGGCTCTGTTGTTATCACAAATTTAAAATAATTTTTGTTCTAAATAGGCAGTCGTAAAATCCCATGAAGTAACATAGTGCAGGGCATGAAGTTGATCCTACCTATGAACGAGCGAGTCTCTTCTACGTTTATCACCAAACACCTTGTGCAACATTGCTTGTCGCAGTTTAATTGTAAGCAGAATAACTTGCGCTTTTGCTCGCACTTGCCTTTCTTTGGTGAGGAGTCCTTGACATGGTGGCGGATTAGCTCATGCGTGGTGCTGCTTGCTTGACGCCCTTGAAGGCCAGTTATTCTGGTAAACCATATCCATCTCGGATCGGACATCTCTGCCGGGTCGATGTCTCCAATGCTATCCATTTCTTGAGGGGGCGAATAGCCTCGAGCTGATGCGTCGACGAAGCCGGCGGCAGAGACGTGGTGGCGATGACTGGTGAGGCTTAGCTCACCCGTCGCTGTGGCACAGTCTTCTTGTGGCAATAAATGACATTTCGGTGGCCTAAAAGGTTTCCTGCTAATGTCCAGTGAGTCCTTGCACCTTGCCCGTTCACCGGGAACACTCATTACTGTTTGACAAACGATGATCGTTCATTTAAAACGTAGAAACACGGAGCGGATGAAAAACGCGTCCCCGTCGTTCGGCTCCCTAACGGCTTTTTCTCCCCCCAAGAAAAAACCGGTCGGTGTCCTTCCAAACACGTCTGTACATGAATTCTCGGCGCCCAGGCACGTGCCGTTGTTCGGCTGTAAGCCGTTTGCCGAAAAAATGACGTATAACCAGATACCTTAATAGGGCCGGTCTCCTCTTGAACACCGGTTGCCAAACATTCTGTGGCCATTCGCTTGCTGTAATACGGGCGAGGACAGCTAACCGAATGAAAAACGTCTATACTGGGGCCGTACGTCGGCCGGTATCCTTCATAACACTGGTTGCCCGAAGAAAACGAATATTCTACCGCCGGACGCGCGGTTCACCGTTGAAACAACGAATGCACGGCAGCCGCGCTCCGGCCGGTCTCCTTTCGAACACCAACTGCCGCAAGAATACGCATATTCTTTGGCCGGTCGCTTGCCGTGCTTCAGCCGATTGCCGCTTTCCAAAAAAAAAACGGATGCCCTAAGGCCGTACTTCGGCCGTTCTCTTTCTCAACATCGGCAGCCGTAAGAGAACTGAATATCTGGCAGCCGGTTAGCTGCCGTTGTGCGTCCGTACACGGGCGGACGGAAAATACCGAAGCGCTGGTTGCCGAATGTTGGCCGTTCAACGCATGATCAGTGGCTGCCAGAACCTGGATGCTGCCCGGATATGAGAGAAAGCGGCCATAGACGGGCCGGTCTTTGTGCACACTTTCTGTGCCGCCTGGGTGCCCTCCTTCGTGCAACGCAACACGACGCACATACCATGTGCAACAACTTAGCCCTTCTGTCCCGTGAAGAAAACTGTTTCCCAAGACACCCACATGGTCCTGACTTTCGCTTGAAATACCCCTGATCTTGAATGGTAGAGACAACTCCATACTTTGGATAGCAACCATCAAATTTTTGCAACCACACTTCACCGCCTTCTACTGAGGCTTACCTATTAGGCCCCATTCCCCACGGGTTCTACCCCATTGCCTGATCAGGCATCTCGAATAATATATGTACTGTCACAAGGCAAACAACTACACAGTTCTCTTGAAAAAAAAAGAAGTTTGTTGAGCGAACTTGTGCTCCCCTAAAAAATTAAACAATTAAGAGGCGGCGAAGCAGCAGTCAACAAAGTGATATGTGCAGGCGACAGTCGGCCAAAGGAGTACCGTGGAATCCGCTCAGAGGGCGTTCATCTTTCCGCGCGCGTGTTTCACGAACCATCGAAGTACATTCAGAACACTGTAGACCAAAGATTATACTAGACTGTTTAGTAAATTTTGAAACGCTCTCGGTATGAAAAGAGGTTACACGTGCGGCATAAAAATAAAGAATGGGACAAGCGATTCACTTGACACTCAGATAACACAGACTTGCGCAGCCGGGTAGTAAACGCTGAACATAAGTAAAAACCGCAATGCATGATTCGCGGCATTACCGCCCTCGAACAGTGCATTGATCCAACGCCAAAGCAACACGACTCTCTAAACACAGTAACCAAGAAACAAGGAAAAAATAATGAGTGTTCTTGCGTAGGGATGATTTATGCGAGCCACGTGGACGACTACAGGCCACGCGAGTCGTCGTGATGTTCTGGAATCACCATCCGGGTACATTTTGTAGGTAAGTCGGCTGACACATCGCAGAATTTGGTAGGGCCGAAACTACCGTAAAATAAGTTTCTTACTAAGTCAGCGTCGTCGGATTGGAGGCCAAACCCGCACACGATCTCCTGGGCGGTTCTGGGAGTAGCGGCGTTGGAAGTTGTAGAGTCCGGCATTCACCAGCTGCTGGTTCGTTTTGCAAACTCGAGCGAGCAGGCGGGACTCTTCCAAGCTGAAGCTATCCTTGAACGGCGAAGTTGAGGTCGTCGTTTTCTACGTGGGGAAGCTTGGCGTCGAGCATCGTAGTCAGCTGTCTTCCGTAGACAAGGTTGAACGGTGTCATCCGCGTAGTTTCCTGGATAGCCATGTTGCACGCAAACACGATATACAGGAATACATAGGATATCTGCGATCAAGGTTTTCAGGCGTTCCGTATGTCCTCTTGTTTGCGGGCGGTACGCCATCGTTCTTCGGTTGTCTGTGTCTTTGTAGCGTAAGATTCTATTTATAAACTCCGCCGTGAAGGCATTTCAGCGGTCCATGATTAGGAACTAAGGAGCTCCATGTCACAGCAGAACGTGTTTAATGAAGAACTTCGCGACTTGTTGTCCACTCTCCCTCGGAAGAGCGGCCGTCTCCGCGTGGCACGTCATCAAATCTGTCGCTACCACTATCCACTTGTTCTCCAAACCTGACGTAAGGAACGGGCCTAGAAGGTGCATTCTAATCTGTAGGAAGGGCTTCAATGAATAGCGATTGGCTGAAGAAGTCTGGCGGGTCTTGCCGGCGCCATTTTTCGTTGCTGGCAGTCACGGCAGCTCCTGACGTAGTGGGTTACGTCAGAGGTAACACGGGGACAGTGGTACCTCGCTTTGATTTTTCCAATAGTGATGCTGTGTCGAGCTGTCTGGAAAACGAGCCATCGTGGCACGCTTAGAAAAGTTCGTCACGAAGGTCCGCGGGGATGGCGAGAAAATAATTCATTCTCGTTCCGAGACTGAAATTGTTCACGAGAAAGAAGTTTTTCAGGATGAATGCTGGTAAGTTGCGTTTGAACGCTTTAGGCTCAGCGGCATTGCGTCCTTCGAGGTATTTGATCATGACGCGTACGTCGGGATAGGCACGCTGCGGGACGGCAAGTAGCTTTCCGTCACCATACAGAAGAACGCGCGGTCTTCATCCGAGTCTTGTGGTGGTGGGTCGACGGGGACGCGGTATAGGCAATCGCCGTTGGAGTGTTTCCTGCCACATATATAAACAATTGTAACTTCGAAATTTTACAGGCTCACGCTCGATCGCCCGAGACGGCCAGAGGAGTTGTCCAAATCGGCTAGCAAACACCTCGCATGGTGGTGTGCCACAATCTTGAACGGTCTACCCTGTACGTATGGGCGAAATTTTAAAATGGCTTATATAATTGCGAGGTACTCTTTCTCGGAGTCTGAGTAGTTTTTTTTTTCTTCTTCGACAGACCACGACTCTCAGAGGCGATTACGTTTTTACCGTTGCTTTCCTTTTAGACGAGGACACTACCAACCCTACATGACGGGCGCCAGTGTGTACTTTCGTTTCGGCGTTTTGCTCGAAATGAGCAATCATGTGCGGGTTTTGCAGTCGCTGTTGCCACTGGCAGAATGCTTTTTCTTGAGCTTTTTTCCAGCTTAAAGATGTGCTCTTGTTGTCAAGCGAGTTGGTGGCTATGCAATGGGAGCAAAATTTGCGACGAAACGCCGGTCGACGTGGTGTTTAAAGTGCTAGGTGCATGCACCCTAAGCCATCATCAAGCCGACAAGCAAGACCAATTCGTGTCAGTCGCCGACCCCACGGTCTTGAACCAGAGTTTGGACTGCTTCTGGTTAACGCGAAGGAAGAAGACGTCGTGAAAACCACCATGATCAACGCGGGCAGCATGACCAGCGCTTCCAATCCTGCCATCATTTTTCAGCAACTAAGTGAGCCACCATCATTCCATGGGTCACCTTTTGAAGATACCGAGCACTGTTTGAACCAAGTCGTACGGTCAGGCTAGAAAACCCATAGGACGACGCGGAGACACTGACGCAAGTGTTCTTCTACCTTGAGGACTCAGAAGGTATATGTTTCGAAAACCATGAGAGCTCCCTATCCAGCAAATCACTTTACGTCGTGCAGATATCCCGGACCTCAGCAATCGACATTGCAGATGTCCAGGAGACAAACAGTTGGGGTCGAATTTACATATATTCAACATTCCTAGAACTAAAAAGAAACATCCAAATTACAATAAGAATAACGCACAATACACGTCTTATGGTACTTTTATATGGTGTTTACGGGACGTTAACTTAGTGAAACGTGTTATGGATATTGTAGTGGTACGCATGCACGACGTATATAAATGTCTGTTCTACATTGGTTTTTTGTCTGTGGCACAAGCATTAGTTTGTTATGTTTATGACTTGTGTACGTTAGTACAATATTGTTGAGATGAACCTAGGATGCCTAAAATATACATTGTTTATATTATTTGGAAGTTTGGCCAGCCACCTTTCCAAAGTTGCCTACGTGTTGTGGGCATTTATACTTCAAATGCATGTCTTACTAGCTATTCAGCACTGTATGCTGTTACTTGTCACCTGGTTTCTAGATTAATGTGTTCCCAGTTTTGAAGTGCTGCATACTGCATGAAGTCTGATATGTGAAGTGCCAAGCGGACCGCACACTCTCGCAGAAGCACACGAAGCACAGCTCCAAACCAGAAATGTCGCATCGAAAACAATAGGCAGTAAGTAACAGCAAACCAGTCTTGATCAGTACAAGTGTTCTGGACACTAAGGCAACCACAGTAGCGTCATCTAATTGTACCATACAGCACAGGTGTACAGGCCTTCCGCAAATAAACTATAACAGAAACCAATAAAAAAATAAATTGATTAAAATCACAGTCTCCCATCCTATATGCAAGAAGCTGTAGCTGGGTAGTAAGAACGCTTCTAAAGTACACATAAAACCCAACAGAGTTCAAGTAAAACAGTTTATATTAACTTCAAAATTATGTAATATGCTTTCGCAACCCAACCCCTTTAATTTTCATTCCTATCTGCCCTGTCCCAAAGGGTACACATTGTACGAGTACAAGAATAGTACAAATATTTATGACTCTAAATACGTCACATAAAGTAGAAAGTTTGATAAAAACTAGGAAGAAAAGCAAACATGTAGACCCAGTGACAAGCTAAAGATTGTTATGCAACTTGAAATATCGCACATTAAATTATTTGGGTGAAAAACAACGCAAGAAAAATGTAAAAACAAAGAAGTGATTGAATGGTGGTTATAAAAACACAGCAAATTTACAAAACAAAATATTTCACTTGTAGTGAAAAGTTTGTGGAACGATAAAACAAAACCACCTAGGAAACACAAAAGTGGTGTTGAGTGGTGGTGGTGAGTGCCCTACAAATTTAGGCTACCTTAAACAAACCAACATCTAGGGAAATGCTTATGATCTAAAGAAAAAGTGTGTATAAAGAAATGACTGTATGGCGGTTACAAGAGCAGAAGAAATTTACGTGATGAAATGGTTCACACTTAGTGAAATGGCAGGACAACAATAAAACAACAAAAAACTTTAGCAACAACTAATTGAATTCTGGTTAGGAAAACAAAAAGTTACACTATTTCAATATTTCACACAAAGTGATATGATTTGGGAACAAACGAATAAACGGGAAACACGGAAATGACTGAATATTAGTTAAAACAAGACAGATTTAAATGACTACGTGATTCACACCAAGTGACACGCTCAAAGAACAATAACACAAAATAAAACGCATGAAAGTAGTGAAATGATTCAATGGTGGTTCAATAATGCATGCCTCCATCATCAGTTATGGATGCGAATCTTGAACAGTTTGCGTTCTTCGTTGTGGTGCCAGAAACTGCCAAAATAGTTGCAGAGCGGATTGGTTGCAAAGTGAGTAAAATTGTTTATGGACCAAAGGCTGAAAGAAGTTTAATACTGCGTCTAGCAATAAAAAGTTAGAAGCCGCAGGTTGTCGACAAAGCTGATATTTGCGGAGGATGTGACTGACAATATAATATTGGCCAGATACATTGTTTGGTGAAAGAATTTGATGTTTGTAACTACACGAAGATATCTAGTTACACACAATGCAGGATTCCACTCGCAGGTGGAAAAAAGCGTGTTTCCTGTTTCCCAAACCAGGACAAGTCCTGCGACAAGTTGACCGTGAGCAGTAGCTTGAGCAGGAACCTTGAGCAGTCTGTTGCAGTAGTACCTCCCTAGCAAGCCAGTTCATCAATCTAGGCATGGGTACAGGAAAATCTGTGTGGTTAATACAGCTTTTTAAGACTGGTAAAATAGAGAATGGCCGCCTACCCATATCCCTGAAAAAGACAGTGTATGACAGCTGCATCCTACCAGTACTCGCCTACGGAGCAGAAACTTCCAGGCTAACTTAAACGGGCTAACTTAAATTAAGGACTACCTAGCAGGCAATAAAACGCTAGAAGATGGGTGTAACATTAAGGGACAGGAAGAGAGCGGAGTGGATATAATTTAATATCAGCACTGGCACTACTAAGGTAACCTAACACTATGACAGCTAATGTGAGGTACCACTATACATAACAACTATATTTCGTTTATGGGGACTCTGAGGACATTTTAGCCCAGCTACAGGTTTCATCTGAACTTGCAAAATATTTTTCTGTGTCTATCCTATCCGCTTGGTTGATTGAAGTGACAATATATACACCGATGAAGCCATGTCCACAAAATGTAGCAAACGGAATTACGCACAAGCCCGGAAAGCGTCACTGGCATGGACGTATACTTCCTGCAGCAGAATCACGAGGTGGGATATTTGGTATATATGAATAACTAAACCTTCAAAAAGCACATCACTGAAAACTCGTCATGTTGTCCGGTTCGGTTGTCCTGCTAGGACCACATTTTTAGTTTAGGTATACGTTGTACAGCAGGAAGCACCGAAGTAGCGCAAGACATTTTTACTGCACAATCACATTTAAACATAGTCTAGGTTGCACCAGTCAGCAGCCTGCAACATGTAAGTTTTTAGCTAACGACAGGCCAGAAACCAGATTTATATTCTACCTTAAACCTGCGAAACCCCAAATGCTGTGTTACTCTGATCACCAAGGTGTGTTACACACTAAATTCGTTAGGCTGAAAAATTGCATAGGCGACAGAAATTTACCAACCATTTTCGAATATTTCTACTAGGTTCTGAAAGATAAATTTACGTTTTCGATGCTGCAGTAAGAGTATGAAGCACAACCAGCGCTGCTCATACTACTGTACCAGTTACGACATGCGTGTAGTTTTGACGTTACAAATAAATTCGGGTTGTATACACGTTTTTCGTTCCAACATTTCACGACCAAACTGAGCATTCGAAAAGATTGAACTCCTAATCGAAATGCGAAAAAAGCATCCAGATGGCATTTTAATCTAATACTGTTCTCTCGTAATTCACTCGGTTTAATACTTTATTTTAATGCTACACGCACGGCAATCATTCCATTTATTCCAATCATTCCATTTATTCCATTCATTCCATTCCAGCATACACGTCTATATTCGCACACGCACTTACATTCGCACTCTCCAGCTTCGCCTTAATTAATTTCATACCAAACCATTCGCCTAGCAAAACTGGACAGAACACAAACACTTCACCAAACAGAGGGCTATACATTTTGCTAGAATCGTTTCTGTTTACAAACGCCGCAGCCAGGTACAAAGGTCTACGGACAAATCTCCGCAACGCACTAAGCAAGTCCCTCAAATCGTTAGGGCTAACCGCTTACGCGTACCGAAGTTCGAGAGCACCTCTGCTACGTTAAATACATATGACAAGGAAACAAGGTTCACTAGTACTCACTTACCTCCACTGCTTAACAGTAATTCTTCATCCGGTAGATAAATCCATGGTAGTCTAATCACCGAAATAACGAAAGTTGAAGGCGTGCATACCCGTGCCATCACCGGCCTGTAGCACGTGTTTGTAACACGTGTAGCACTCGCCTCGGAGCGACTTCCTGTCTCGTGTTCGTCCGAGGGAAAAACTAGTTCTTCAAAGACACCCACCTTGATAAAACGCTTTGCGAAATACACGCCCAAGTTATTGGTAACTAAAAGATAATATTTGCCAATTATATGCAAGAAAAGCTTGAGCATGTGTATTTTCCAAATGAAACAGTAATTCCACTCACAATCGAGATAACGACATATAGGGCAATTTCAGGGTCTGCGGTGAAAAACAGCTGCAGTAGGGTTGTGGGTGCCGCAATTTTACTGTTTGTTCTGAGGCCGCAACCACTTGCAGCGTATTTTCCGCGCTTTCGCGCGTGGACATCGCCCCGCGTTGACGGCGTCGGCAAAAAGCACGGCGACGTGAGCTGACGCATGAGGAGGAAGAACAGGAAAAAACTTAATTAAACAGGTTGGCCGAGCTTCGAAGTGGGCGGGGTCCTCAGTCCAGGACTCCGTTGGTGCGGCCTGCCGTGTTCGCCCTTTCAGCGAGCCAAAGCTGGTTACTTAGGTCCGAGCTGGCAAGTTGCTCCTATGCTCCTGTGTAGCTACGCCGATATCTATGCTGCTTGCCAGGTATCAGCGTCGACGCAGCGTCAGAAAGCACCCAAAAGCAGGCGACATCGTCTGGATTTACTGTTCATCTCCTGGTTTGGTGTCATTTCGTTCCCAGAAAACAATAATTTTTTTAACGTGCGGTAATTTGGTGCCTTGAGGCAAATTAGAAGCTATTTCTTTTCGAAAGTGCGCGGTCCTCCTTGGCTAGCTTGACTTTCATCGGTGAGACCGGGGGTTTGGGAGAGCTTTTTGCGAGGTAATTACGGGAGCTCTGGCTACATCGCTTGTATTAGCATGATGGGCTTGCATGCAAGATCGGTGCGTAACAAAGAAAGTTTATCAACGCCAGAAATCTAGCGGTGCATTCAATTTCATTCGCGGCTACCGTAGCGTGCATAGTGGATTATGAAGCGCGATTGCTAAAAAAGTGAGCTTTGGTTTCATCACTTGCAGTATTAGCATAATTGACCTCGCCTCCAAGATCGGTGCGAAATAAACAAGCGTTAGCACTGCCGAAATTTGTCAAATACGACCAAAACAAATCCCCCAACAATATTCGTTGGCAGCCTCTGTTAGGGTACCAAATTCTTGATTCCATGTATTAATTTTCCGGCGTGGTCGAGGGGATTGGAGCATAGGTGGTGGTGTTGTGTTTTGAAAGTTGATGGATCGCATCTTCGCAAAACCTCACGAATATGTTAGTTTTTTTAAATGAGTGTGTCATCGACTTTTTTTTTCAAGGCAAAAAAAGGCGAAGTACCTTGTCGTTTAACCTACAAGTGACGTTTGATGGTAACCTCAGTATCAAGGCAGCCCCAAAATTTGCATTGCTCATACTTTCAATTCATTAATCTGCAGTCGGTAAGTTGCATCAAGGTTAAATCAAGTAGCAATTAAAGTTGTGCTAATTGTATCTTCGTTCATCATCCTATCTTATTTTGTTTATACTTGACGGTAATGGCCCCCGCCCCCCGCCCCCACCAAAAAAACCTTACAAGGCTCGTTGGCAACTTCGCTTGTAAATGAATTCTGCACTATTTCCCTCCCTCTTTCCGTGAGGTTTGGTATTGGGCTACTGTTTTGAAGGTCAATGGTTCAAAGAAGTAGTGGTGGATCAGAATGCTTGCTCAAAACCCCGAGGTACAAAACCCTTCCAAAATACATGCAAAACCCCTCGGTATCTTCAATACAGTACGCCTGCGTTGAACATAAAGTATAGCAGATATAGCTAAAATAAATGTAACTGCGATAGACATGTTCAAAGTTTAAAACGGACATACCAGCAACATCTGAACAACGTGAGCAAAATATGTCTACATACCATCCCCAAATGAAGCAGCAGCCACATCGAGAGTGCGACTTTAGCGAAGTTGAAAGAACGTCCGACGTTATGGTACCAGCAACGTTATCTCAACATCCAAAAATTATCATTACAATAGCGCACGTTGTACGGATGTATAGGAGAGATACTGCTGGGACATAGACGTTCGGATCTTTTTGGGACGTCGCAGAGATGTTAGTGGTTTCCTGGGAAGAGACTTGGAACGACTTCAAAACGCCTTCTTAATGTCATTACCCACGGTTGGGTGAAAAACCTGGTCGAGGTCTTCCTTCAAACGCGATCACAACACCCTAATGAAAGCGTTGTTGTGTTTTCCGAAGAGCTGAAGACGCTTTTCCGATGGGCTGACCCTAGCAAAGCGGAAGAAAAGAAGTTACGCCTCTTATTGCGGGTTGTGAAGGAGGAACTGTTTCTGGACTTGTCCGCAATCCGCCCAAAACTGCCGCCGAATTAGTGAACTTGCCCAGCACCATTGAGAAAGCACTCGAAACGCGTGCTAGGAAGTATGGCGGGAACTTTGCTGGCTGGGCCAATGCGGATTGCGTCGAAAGCATGCGGATTCCCGCAGATAGCCTACGCGAGAATATCGGCGCAATAGTGAGGGAGCAGCATCGGAAACTTCTCCTAACGCAACCACAACCCCAAGTTGCTTCCCTCACCGCCATCATTAATGAAGATGTGAAGCCAGCGCTAGGAAGTCCAACGGTTCCATACCCACACCGCGGCCTGCTAGCCACGGCCTACGCGGCTGCTGTCCGTCCCCCTCGCCCACCTGCGCCCTATCGTCACAGCGCTCCGTACCATCGTCGGCTGTCGACGACCCGACCACCTGCAGTGCCACCCACCTCCGTCGCTCCAAAAAAGACTCACGTCTGGCGAACGCCCGACAATCGAGCGCTGTGCTACCATTGCGGGGAGGCCCACCAGTTCTACCGCCGCTGCTAAAAGAGGCTAGGTTTGCAAGTGTTCTCCGTTGAAGCACCACGCCCCCGACCCGGCCTGCTCCCATCTGAGTTCGAAGCGTACCTGCCCCACACCATCCGTGGACCAGCCCGTATCAATCGTTGGCGTCACCTAAATCACAATAGTTGTCGAACAGCCGTAACAATGCTGCGGAGGAAACTAAAAGCAGCAATTTCTGGAGGTGAAGTTTCACTACGGCGGAAAAATGAAATTCCTTCAACGACCCAACGACTTGCCGAAGACCATGATTCACGACATGCCCTAACCCCGATGACCCGATCTAACGCGGACATGACTCCTGAACACGACGACAGTGACACGGTGACACGCCTACCTGACACGACCAAGCCTGCCGCTGGAAGACAGCGATAAGGACGATGCATAGTGCTATATCGTCAAGACGCACAAGCCGAGATACGACACCTCGACGCACCTGGAACTCTAGTAAGGCGGCGTTGGAAGCCCAGATTTTCATCGACAACTTTGATGTAGTCGCCCCCATATACACGAGAGCGGAACACTTGGTGATGAGCGGATCAATCGCATCTAAGCTGAAGAAACTTACGAACAGATAGGACGTTCCGCACATACGCGCAGCCGGAGGTGATCTCGTAACATCAAGTGTAAGGTGCACACCACGCGTCAACATAGACGGCACGACCTAGCCTGTTGCGTTTGTGATTTTGCCGAACTCCTTCCGCGATGTAATGCTTAGAATCGACTTTTCGACGGACAACGGTGCTATAATTGGTTTGCTGACGAAGTCGATAACTTTCTCCCCCGATCACTCCGTGAGCCTGGATACGGATCCTGAAAACCGCGCTGCTTTAAGGATCTCCGATGATCATGTCACCCTGCTACCCGTCACCCTTACCTGATGTCACGAACCAAAAGCGGGCACAGTTCTCTTGAAGGATAACAAGTTTATTGATAAACCACAGAGCCAACGACGAGACAAAGGACAATAGCAAGAGGACACACGAAGCGTTCTTGCTATCTTCTTGTCCTGTCGTCGTCGTGCTATCATCCTTTGTCGCGTAGTTTGCGCTGTGGTTCAACATACATCACCAACTCGCCCCAAGTTTTCAATTTTATTCAAGCGAAGTTGTGCTCCACGAAAAACACAAATACTAAAGAGCCCGCGAAGCAGCAGTGAAAAAAGTGACATGCACTGCGAATGTCGCCGAATCGAATTCTGCATATCGGCTGTGCGGGCGCCTATCTTTCGGCGCTAGTGTATCTGGAACCATCAAAATGCACCCAGAACGATGTAGATCAAAGAAGATTATTGTAGACTGTTCACATTAAAACGGCATGGGTGACTTGTGAAATAAATGAAATATGAAATAACTGTAGCCAAACTTCGTACATGGCAGAAAAAACAAAACGTTAAATGTGTTAGCGTGTACTTATGAATTCAACAAATATCAGAGAAAGCCGGTAACGGCTTTTAATACTTCAGTGCTACGTTCTCTGAAGAGTTAAGCTCCAAAAACCCATATATTTCACTGATGCAATGTCGTATAAAAAAACCTCTCGTTCTTAGAAGGAAACTAAACTGACATCAACTAATCGAAAGCTTAGGGGGTTTTTGCGGTTCTGCAGCTAAATAATACTGTGTCAGCACTAAATTGGATCCGTTTACGAAATATCAAAACAACAAGGAACGAGAAATACAGCTACGAGAACCTAGTTTTATTCTATGTAGTATAGGTGTCTAGCAGGGTAAGCGACATGCTATCTCCACTATACCTACCTCGTATTTCGGAACATGGAAACACTGCTAGGTGAAACTTGGGGGGGGGGGGAGGGCTTGAAAATATCACGCTAAACCGGCACACTCGTTGGTATATAAAACACCACTTGCACGATCAGAAGCCGTAACGGGGGCAGTATCCTCCTTTCGTTAGCAGGATGGCAATATTAAATATCGTTCTTACCAAAAAAAATAAAAGACACAAATGTACTGCTAACGCCTTCAATTGCCTCACACAAAGTTCATTTGTTTGAGTAGTATTTGGCCCTTCATTTCCCATTTCAAAGTTATGCTTAGGTGTTCCTTAGATGATGCTTAGGAGCGCAGCTGTTGAGGCAGGCACAAATCTACCCATCATACGAAAGACTGAAAGCTCAAGAAAACAAACGTGGTTAGCGAGGACCCGAAAATAAACAAGCGAACGTAACGGCGTGAAGCCGCCCATTTAACCACAATGGGCGGCCTCCCCCTCCCAAAGTACGGCTTTGCAGCGGTGGGGAGCAAACACATGTGTACATAATTTCTAAACGCTACGTTTGGTCGGTTTTGAACCTCAGTCAGTCACTTTGATAAACAGGTGTATACCCCATTGTCTTTTCATCGCCTACTGTGAGCATAACATTTCCTGGGAGTTCGCAGTGCAGGCATTGGCATTGACCTGGCCATGGCGTCTACAGCGTGCTAACGTGGTCTAGTTTGGGAGAGATTTGAAAGCCTGGGGGGAAACAGTCCGGGCCTACCCGTCGCGGCGAACTTTCTGCCGCAAGTTTCTAAATAAATACAAACCGGCCACGAGCAGCACCTTGTGATATTACAGTCTTCATCGCATAGTAAGAAATAGGATGATACTGTCATGAATGGGCCTAGGACCAGCTTGAAACTCACGAGTCGGTAACTAATACGTGCGCAAGTAGGGATAGTGTTATGCATGGAAGGTGAGAGCAGAAGTTAAGCGAAAGTAATGGAAACACACATCGGAAACGAGACCAAAGAAAAGAGCGTTAACTGAGGTAAGAGGCTAAGTTCAGAATGCGCAGCAGTCCCACGAGGTCTCCTCACGAAGTGCGTGGGATCGGCCGATGTACCACGGCGCGGCTTGCTCGCTGAGGAGTCTCACGCCACGTCGGGTCCGGACATCAGGGAGAGAGAGAGAAGAAACTTTATTTAAGAGTCGTTCGTTTCGAACTCTACACTGGACGGAGGTGGTTTCTTGTTCACGGGAATCCATAAGCTGCTCTCGCCGCCTGGCCCCTGGTGACCAGTAGTAGCTGATCCTCCAGGGCAGGGCTGGTCAGCAAGATCCTCCATCTCTCGTTAAAGTGTAGAGTGGGGTTGGTGGAGCGAGACTCGGGTAAGGGGGCGGGTGCTTCGGGCTAAACCTACACTCTCCTATCATGTGCTGGAGAGTGCCTAGTTTTTTACAGATTGGGCAAGCATCTTCGAATTGGTTTGGGAACATGCGGTTGAGTAGACGGGGGTGCGGAAAGGACTCTGTCGGGATTTGCCGGTATATATTTTGCTGTTCCTTCGTGAGTGCTGCGTGGGGTGCTGGTAGCGTCCTCCTGTCGTGCCTGTAATAAGTGCTTATTTCTCTGTAGGTAAGCAATGGTTGGTTTTTTGCCTCTGCTGTGGACGTGGCCCGGTAAGTTAGTGCTCGGGCCTGCTGGTGGGCAAACTCGTTACCCTGCACCGCAGAATGGGCCGGTACCCACACTAATTCTACGCTTTCCTTCGGAGGTTTTTTCTCCTTGAGCACTCGGAGGGCCAACCGGGACACCCAGCTGCACTGGAAGCTTCTGTAGGCTTGCCTGGAATCCGTGACCACCTTGGTCTTGTCCGGTAGAGTAAGGACCAGAGCAATCGCCAGCTCCTCTGCCTCTTCAATGCTCTGAACTACAGCGGATGCACCAGTCAGCAGCTCTTTCATGGTTGTCACCCTTGCGGTTGACCGGTTTGTACCGTCATTCATGGAGGCTTCCGTGACGATAGCCCCTTCTTCTTTTGCCAGAAGCCTGCTGAGAGCACGAGCTCTTGCCTCCCGCCTGCCGCCATGGTACACTGGGGACACCCAGGTGCACTGGAAGCTTCTGTAGGCTTGCCTGGAATCCGTGACCACCTTGGTCTTGTCCGGTAGAGTAAGGGCCAGAGCAATCGCCAGCTCCTCTGCCTCTTCAATGCTCTGAACTACAGCGGATGCACCAGTCAGCAGCTCTTTCATGGTTGTCACCCTTGCGGTTGACCGGTTTGTACCGTCATTCATGGAGGCTTCCGTGACGATAGCCCCTTCTTCTTTTGCCAGAAGCCTGCTGAGAGCACGAGCTCTTGCCTCCCGCCTGCTGCCATGGTACACTGGGTTCATATTCTTGGGGATGGGTTTGGATTTTATGGCTTCCAGCCATTCATTTGGCAGCTGGGCTCTGTCCTCAGATATCGTCGCCTTCCAGCCGATTTTCTGCAAGATGCGTCTGCCCGCTTTTGTTTGGCTCAGCCTTTGTTTCTGATTGGCGAGATGGGCCTCCATGAGCTCGTCGACCTAGTTCTTCAAGCCCATTTCAAGGAGTTTGCATGTAGACGCGCTCATAGGAACTCCAATAGCTTGCTTGACGGCTTTGCGGATGATGACGTCCCGCACCTGCGTGTCCGCTTTGTTCAGGAGGAGGTAAGGTGCTACATATGTTATTCTGGATACCACAAAGACTTGGACGAACCTAAGTGTGTCCCTCTCCTTGAGGCCTCGGGTTCTTGACGCCACCCGTTGGAGCATATGAAGGATTTCTTCCGACGTGCGCTTTAGTTTCGCAATGGGTATAGATGCCCTGTTGTCGACCTGGATGACTAATCCGAGAATTTTTGTGCTGGGGCGTGGGTGGATGTCTTCGCCCTCTAGGCTGACTTTTATATCCTCTTTTTGCTTCTAAAGCGCCCTTGGCCGGATGATCACCAGTGCTGATTTAGATGGGGAGCATCTAAGGCCACACCCTTTGGCGACCATGCACTGTGGTTGACGGCTCGATGGCCCAGCGGCGGTTGTGGGCCGGTGTTTCCCCGAACCGCGCTCTCTGACCCAGCGCGTCACCAGATCTAGGCACGGGCCAGCACACAGACTTCGGTAACCGGACCAGCAGCCGACGGCTCTCCGGCGACAGCAGCGGTTGAGAACCAGGCTTTTAGCTCAAGCGATCACAGGGCCGCGCTCACTCGCCCAGCGCGTGAAATGCGTCCGCTGAACCCTTGCCGATTCGATTCTTCTGCACGCTCCGCGCGCTCCTAGACCCCCTTCTTTCTCCTTCACGGGCACTTCATCACAGATACTAGCAATATAATAAATCAACCTACTAAAGGAAGAGGCCCCAGGCCAACTTTTAGTTACCGAGTAACAAAACTTGTCTCGCCACATTTCATCGTATATTTATGCAGCGTTTTAATAGAGTGAACGGGCACCGTAAAAGGCTTCGCACAAGTGAGTAAGCGCTACAAATGTGGTCCTTAGGCGTACGCAAGATGGAAATGTTTTCATTACTTTTTCTGAATGTTTCTGGTATTTTGTTCCAGGAAGAGCGCAATAGTCCTCGATGTACCTTTCACTGTTTTATTCAGTCTCACCTCTACTTTTTATGCGCCTAGTCCAGCCTAGGGCACGTTGTTTCCCAATATATTGTTAGGATAAAAATGAGGCGTATTTGCGTTGTTCACACAATCTGCGATGGTTGCATACAGCAGCGCATAAACGAACAGTTCGCAAGCTGACCGATCAACCTTCTCCTCTTCTTTCTCGAACCGAGCACCGTCCAGTGTCTCTAGTCGTCTTCGTCGTTTGCCTGTATTTGGAGCGTCACGTAACATGACACCCCCGGCGGCGAAAGCACCGTCCCGGTGTTGGCTAGGAGTCGCTATCGGCAGGCGTCTGATAGGCCTTGAGGCGAGATACGTGAACAATGTCCGATGAAGGAGACGCTTGGGATGTGGAGGGCAGTAAAGGAGAAACCTCGTACGTGACATCCGTCACCTGCCGCAGCACCTTATAAGGTCCGGTGTAACGGGGTATCAACTTTGCGGAAAGGCCAACACGGCGAAGATGCTTACACAGGAGCACCAGAGAGCCAGGGGGAAAAGACACTGTGCGGTGCTTATCGTCATAACGGAACTTTTGGGCCACCTGGGAATCACAACACCGCGCGCGAGCGACGTCACGTGCCAGCGCAGCCCGCTTAATAGCGTCGTGGGCGTAGGCAGTAAAGTGTCCATGGGCAAAGCTGGTTCTCGATCTTACAACAGATAAAACGGGGAAAAGCCGGTGGTATTATGGCATGAAGAGTTATAAGCGAATGATACATATGGAAGCACGGCATCCCAGTCTTTGTGGTCAGACGAGACATACATGGCCAGCATTTCGGTGAGTGTTTGATTAAAGGGTCCGGTCAGACCATTTGTCTGGGGATGGTATGCTGTGGTCAACTTGTGCCGGGTGGAGCACGAGCGCAGCAGGTCGGCGACGACTTTGGAAAGAAAGGAACGACCATGGTCTGTGAGGAGTTCCCGCGGAGTGCCGTGCTGCAAAATGACGTTTTGCAGGAGGAAGTCGGCGACATCAGTGGTACAGCTTGTTGACAGGGCACGGGTGATAGCATAGCGGGTCTCGTAGTATGTAGCAACCGCAATCCACCTGTTGCCGGACATCGATGAAGGGAAAGGGCCAAGGAGGTCCAAGCCGACGCACAAGAATGGTTGGGTCGGAATATCCACAGGCTGAAGGGGACCTGCAGGGAACACTGACAATTTCTTGTGGCGCTGGCACAAATCGCAAGTGTTGACGTATTGCTTGACCGTCCTATAAAGACCAGGCCAGAAAAATCGGCGGCGGGCGCGGGCATAAGTGCGTGCAACACTGAGATGGCCAGCCAAGGGGACGTCGTGAAGCTGTTGGAGGGCATCTATGCGCAAGTGTTCAGGTACTACAAGGAGGACGTCAGGCCCATCGGAGCGGTAGTTACGACGGTAGATGAGTCCCTCACGAAGGAGGAAAGCTCGTAGCGATGGGTCAGATGGGTCACATTGGAGGCGTTCGACTATTGCGTCCAATGAAGAGTCACGGCGTTGCTCTTCGCCCATCAGGAGGAAATCGGATATTGCCAAGAGGTGGGCATAGTCAGCGGCGTCAGCGGTGTGCGGAGTACCAACGGGGTAACGGGATAAACAGTCGGCGTCTTTGTGCAAATATCCAGACTTGTGAACGACGTTGAACGTGCACTCTTGTAGTCGTAGTGCCCAACGACCAAGCAGCCCGGTGGGTTCTTTTAAAGACGATAGCCAGCAGAGCGCATGGTGGTCTGTGACTACGGTGAAATCGCGACCATATAAGTACGGTCGAAATTTTCCAACAGCCCACACCAGCGCAAGGCACTCGCGCTCCGTGATGGAATAGTTTCGTTCTGCTGGGGACAAGAGCCGGCTCGCGAACGCAATTACCCGTCGTGACCACACTAGACTTGGGCGAGCACAGCACCGATGCCATGGCCACTGGCGTCAGTGCGCACCTGCGTGGGAGCAGAAGGGTCGAAGTGGCCCAAGATTGGTGAGCTGGTCAGAGTGTCGACGAGGCGAGAAAAGGCTGCGGCTTGCTCAGAGCCCAAAGCAAATGGAGTATCGTTCTTGAGAAGTTCGGTAAGGGGTTTGGCAATTTCGACGAAATTTTGGACGAAGCGGCGGAAATAGGAGCACAAACCGACAAAACTGCGCATATCTGTTGCTGAGCGTGGAACGGGAAATGTTCGCACAGCTTCAATCTTGTCGGGGTCAGGTTGCACTCCTTTAGCATCAACCAGGTGGCCGAGGATGGTGATTTTCTGTCATCCAAACTTGCATTTGGAAGAGTTAAGTTGAAGTCCGGTTTGGCGAAAAACGGCCAGAACGTCCGACAGTCGCTGGAGGTGGGTCGCAAACGTTGGAGAAAAGACGATAACGTCATCAAGATAGCAAAGGCAAGTCGACCATTTTAAGGTTTAAGTCCGAACGGCATTTTAAGTCCGAATGGCATAACTTTGAATTGGTAGAGTCCGTCCGGTGTGATAAAAGCCGTCGTTTAATGGTCCTTGTCATCGACAGTGACCTGCCAGTAGCCGGAGCGGAGATCAATGGAAGAAAAGTATGCGGCACCATGAAGGCAATCGAGCGCATCGTCGATTCTTAGAAGGGGATAGACGTCTTTTTTTGTGATTTTGTTAAGGTGCCGGTAGTCGACACAGAATCGCCAGGTTCCATCTTTCTTTTTAACCAGGACGACTGGTGACGCCCAACGACTTGAGGATGGCTCTATGATGTCTCGATCAAGCATTTTGTCCACCTCTTTTTGGATAACAAGCCGCTCAGCATGGGACACACGATACGGCCGTTTGTGCACAGGGCTGGCGTCGCCGGTGTTAATACGATGACGGACGATGGATGTCTGGCCCAAAGGACGATCACCGAAATCGAAGATGTCGCTCTATGACTCCAAAACGCAACTCAGTTCTTGAGCTTGCGTTGGCGTTAGATGAGCTGCAATCATCTTCGAAAGTTCGGCATTCTCCCGCGGAGGAGTGGGACTGCGTGTTTCAGCATCGACTGGAGGTTCGCCAAAGGTTGCTGCGGAAACTTCGTAATCACAAACCGGCGCCAGTTGGCTAGTGTCATACCGTGCGGAAGAACCTGTGTACAGAAGCTGAAATTCAGGAAGGGCAACGAGACTTCGTTGTTAGTAACACTAACAACGGTATGAGGTAGGCTCACGCCGTGCGCCAGCAGCACATCAATAATTGTTGACACTACGTAATCATCGTCGAGAACTGGGGATCTGCACGACAGGGGAACATAAGTTATTGCCCTCGGTGCCAAGCGAATGTGCTTTTTGGAGGAAAACTTCTCGTCGGCCGCGTCATCGGGTGCTGGCAAAATCGGCATCTCGAGGCGAAGGACAGCGGTAGAACAGTCAATGAGGGCGGCGTGCTCAGATAAAAAGTCAATGCCAAGGATGAGGTCATGCGAGCACCGTCCAAGCACAGTGAACAAAACAGTCGTTTGACGACCAGCTACAGCCACACGAGCAGAGCACATTCCCATAACAACAGGGGTCCCTCCATCAGCAACCCGAACAAGATGTGATCTTGGTGGCGTCATAACTTTTCGTAAACGGCGGCTAAGATGAGCACTCATTACAGATAAATGCGCTCCTGTATTGATGAGGGCACTGACAGGAACGCCGTCAACTTCAACGTACAGTAAATTGGTCCGGGTAGCCGAGGTCAAGAGAGGATTTTCGGGCGCGGTCGGGAATGCAGCATCACCTCCGGGAGCTGCATTACCTAGTTATCCGAAGGAGGTCGAGCGTAGTCGGACGTTGGGGATGGACGGCGAGGCTGTGGAGAGCGGGACTGGCGGCGTTAAGACGACGGCGAACGGTTGAATCGGGTGAGGGTACGGTTAACGTTGATCGGGTTCAGCTCAGGACGGGAAGATAAGCCGTTCTGCCGGTCATCGGAGTAGCCAAAGGGTGGTCGAGTACTATAGTCGGAGTAACTGTTGCGGAAGAATGAGACCCGGCGGCTGCGACAGTACCGAGCAATGTGGCCAACTCTGGAGCTATGGAAACAAATTGGTTTATCGTCCGGGGTACGCCACTCAGCGGGGTTACGGCGTGGGTAGCGTGGAGGAGGGCGTTCGTTGTGGGGACCGGGCGACCTGAACCCTTGTCCGAACGGAGAGCTAAGCGAGCACACTGAGAGAAGGTCCATGTTGGCTATTTGGTCGCGGACAACGGCCTGGATAACAGCAACGGTGTGGAGGTCGTTCCGATCGGGCAGGTATGGCACCGCAGTAGTAGGGGTCATTGCCTCAAGTTCTCGGCGCATGATTTTGGTTATATCCGACGACGATCGAACGGGATCTTGTAGGCAGGGAAGACGGGCTTGCAGGTTGCCATCTTGACACGAAGAGGTCGCTACTGTGTGTGGAAGTCTTTCGAAGTTGTGGGCTATTCGGCGTCCTTTTGCCTCCTCGAAGCGCCGACATTCCTTAATGATGAAATCTACAGTGGCACATTCTTTGCATATAAGAATGTGGAATGCATCGTCTGCAATGCCCTTCAGTATGTGTCCCACCTTGTCGGCCTCCGGCATTGTGCTGTCAGCCTTCGAGCACAGGGCCAAAACGTCCTGGATGTATGCGATGTGTGATTCAGTCGACGTCTGGGTGGGTGCACGATGCCAGTTCCTTGCGGGCAGCAACCTGGCGACCAAGAGGCTTTCCAAACACTTCTCGCTGCTTCGTTTTGAAGACTTCCCAGCTGGTCAAATCGGTCTCGTTCGTCGCAAACCACTTGCGCGCAGGACTCTCCTTAATAAGATATAAGATGACATTCGCGAGCATGATGGTGGGATCCCACCTGTTGTGAGCGCTAACACGCTCGAAGAGGCTGAGCCAGTCGTCCACATCAGTGTCGTCCGCGCCGGTCAATATTGTCACGTGCCAGTCTGTGGGATGAGAGCATTAAGTAGGACAGACATGCTAATCCTCCGCGTGGGTACGTGCCGTGCGATGGGCGCAGCGGAGGACGACGAAGGAGCGCGTTAGCTAGCGGCTCGTGTGCTCGGTTCTTGGTCGCCATTTTGCTAGCCACCAACAGGTGCTCTTTGCGTGTTTCCTCTGGCAAGTTAGGCACCTCGCCTAATAAATACTTTGCCCCTGCGTGTTCGCCAAGCCTACTTATCCTCGCCCCTGTTTGACAGGACGCAACACTGGTGGAGGGTGCTTCCGATGCCCCGTACGCCCCCGGACGTTAGCCCCGAGAGACCTTCGCCCGTCCACACTCCGGTTCATCGGTGTAGCCGCCGGAAACTCGGCCTTCCTCCAGAACAGGGCCCTCTCTTGGAGTCTACATCAAGAAGGCACGCTTCTCAGCCAGAGGTAATGGCGCAGGCAATGCCTACTACGGTGACTTTTCAGCAGCCGCGCGAACCCGCCCACTTCCACGGAGAGGATTACCGAAGACTGTTGAGGACTGGCTTGAACAGTTCGAGCGTGTGGCTGCATTCAACCAGTGGAGTGCCACCCAAAAGCTCCAACAAGCCTATTTTGCTCTTGACAACGGTGCAAGGACGTGGTTCGAGAATTGCGAAGCGAGCCTGCGCACTTGGGAGGACTTTCGTCGCGAGGTTCAAGCGAAATTCGCAAATGCCGACCGCCGCGAACAAGCACAGCGTCTCCTGGAAGCACGGACTCAGAAACCTAACGAGAGTGTGGCTATGTTTGCGGAGGACATGGCCCGACTGTTCAAGCGAGCCGACCCAGACATGGCAGAATGTAAAAAATTACGCCATCTTATGCATGGCGTAAAACAACAGCTTTTCGCCGGCCTCGTCCGAAATCCGCCACGAACGGTCCAAGAATTCATCCGCGAGGCTACTGCCATTTAGAGGCACTACAACAGCGCTCCCGACAATACGACCGCATGGGCGCCAAAACATCGTCGAGCATCTCTGCTGTCATAGCCACGGATGACGACAACCGCCTTCGGGATCTCATCCGCGCGGTGTTGAGAGAAGAGCTCGCTAAGTGCGGCATCATCCCATCGGGGCCCATACAGGCCTTCGTCGCCGACATAGTGCGTGATGAAATTCGCAACGCGATTTCCCTACCAGCAGCGCAGCCAGCGTCACCATGGCCAGTTTCCTACGCCACGGCTCTCACTGTCCAGGGCTCCCGCCGCAACCACTAGACCTGCCGCGCCCGCTTCTCCCATACCACCCGCCGCACCCAGCCGAATGCTGGCCACAACAAGCAGTCCCTCTTACTGCCCAACAGCAGTTTCGTAATAACTCTTCGGTACGTCCGCAACAGTACTATCGTCCCCAAGTACGCAAGACCGACCTTTGGCGAACTCCCGACAACCAGCCGCTCTGATATCACTGTGGCGAACCAGGGCACATTTATCGCCGGTGCCCCTACCGTGAAATTGGACTGCCTGGATTCCCACCCAACGCTGTTCGGCCCCAATTCGGAGAAAGACCGGTCGCCATTTCTGACTACCTCGCCGAGCGTCGAGCTACCGCACAACTCCGCCGATCGCGTTCGCCGTCCCCAGCTCCCCAAGGTTCGCCCGGCCGCCGCACTCCTGGAGGGCCACCTACCCGGCAGTCTGCAACGCCACCGCGGGGAAACTAGATGACGGAACCTTGGGAGGCAAGGTTGCCAGTAGTCGAAGCTCCGAAGGCCTCCCTCTACCGCCGGCAGTTGGGGATCCGGCAGCCCAAAACTTCGACGTCGACGTGAACGCGCGGCCCGAACTTACAGTTTTTCTCGACGGACACGAAATGACAGCATTAGTGGACACCGGGGCGGACTACCCGATAATTAGTCGGGAACTCTCTGACAGGCTTAGAAAGGTCAAGACCCCATGGGATGGACCTCAGATTCGGACTGCCGGGGGTCACCTAATGACGCCTGTCGGAAAATGTACCGCGAGGGTACGCATTGGTGACTCTGACTTCGTCGGTACGTTCGTCGTCCTTCCGGAGTGCTGCAGAGAGCTTATTATAGGAATGAACTTCTTGCGCGATTATGATGCGGTAATCGACGTCGGCGAAGGCTTTGTGAGTTTTTCTACGAAAAATAACACACCAGAACGTACCGGCAACCGACCCATACACCTGCGAATTGTCGGTGACGAAGTTAGCCTACCACCAAGATCCTGCATGCTTGTTTCCGTTAGGTGTGATAACCTATTAAGCGGCCCTGGTATTGCCGAGGTCTTGAGTCCCCTTCTTCTGGAAAGTGGGATCGCCATTGCTAGGGGCCCGTTGACGCTAGCGTGCGGCGAAGCGGAGGTACTGCTGACAAACTTCACCAATGAAAGTCGACAAGTCGCCAAGGGAACGGCGGTTGCCGTCTTCGAAGACATCGACAACGCAATGGACTGCTTCGTTCTACAGAGTAAAGCGTCAGCCGTGGTGCCAAAAAAGCTCGAAATCGACGTTAACCGCAACCTCCCGCCGACAGAGCAACGCCAGCTTTCTGAGCTCTTAAACAGTTTCCGGGACTGCTTTTCGTCGACGTCGGGCATCCGCCAAACCCAGTTGGTTAAACACCGAATAATTACTGCCGCAAATGAAAGACCGGTTCGGCGGAACCCCTACCGAGTGTCCGCGAAAGAACGCGATGCGATAAGGCAGCAGGTGGACCAGATGCTAGACGACGACGTCATTCAGCCGTCGACAAGCCCCTGGGCGTCACCCGTCGTCATGGTCAAAAAGAAGGATGGTAGCTTGAGATTCTGCGTCGATTATCGCAAACTGAACCAAGTCACCAAAAAAGACGTATATCCTCTACCGAGAATACACGACTCACTCGATCGATTACGACATGCCCGCTACTTTTCGTCAATGGACTTAAAGAGCGGATACTGGCAAATCGAAGTCGATGAGCGTGACCGTGAAAAGACCGCATTTGTTACTCCCGACGGCCTTTATGATTTCAAAGTTCTTCCTTTTGGTTTGTGCTCAGCGCCTGCAACATTTAAAAGAATGATGGACACGGTTCTGTCTGGATTGAAGTGGCAAACGTGTTTGGTATACCTAGACGACGTCGTCGTGTTTTCCAGGACCTTTCAAGAGCACTTGAAGCGATTGACGTCCGTTCTTCAGGCTATCCGATCTGCCGCACTGACACTGAAACCAGAAAAATGCCACTTCGGGTATGAAGAACTACTATTTCTCGGTCACGTTGTCAGTCGAGCTGGCGTACGCCCGGATCTTGATAAACTTGATGCCGTGTCGAAGTTCTGCACGCCTACCGTCAAAAAGAGCATTCGGCGTTTTCTGGGGCTGTGCTCCTATTACCGGAGATTCATAGCGAACTTCTCCCAAATTGCGGCCCCACTCACTCGCCTCACACGTGACGACGTAGCTTTCATCTGGAGTGATGAACCGCAAGAGGCGTTTGACGAGCTCCGGCGGCGCTTACAGACACCACCGGTGCTGGCTCATTTCGATGAGGATGCCGCAACTATGGTTCACACGAATGCCAGCAATGTGGGGCTCGGCGCTGTTCTCGTCCAGTGGCAAGACGGCGCCGAAAAAGTCATCGCTTACGCCAGCCGGACACTATCACGGGCCGAAAGTTAGAAAGGTCAAGACCCCATGGGATGGACCTCAGATTCGGACTGCCGGGGGCACCTCGGCCACCGAGAAAGAGTGCCTTGCTGTTGTTTGGGCCCTCCTCAAATTCCGACCATACCTTTATGGGCGTCATTTTACCGTCGTCAGCGACCACCATTCCCTCTGCTGGCTCACGAATCTTAAGAATCCTACTGGCCGTCTTGCGCGATGGAGCTTAAGACTCCAGGAATTCGACATAACCATCATACATAAATCCGGCAAGCGGCATTCAGACGCAGACTGCCTTTCAAGAGCTCCTGTTGGCCTTGCCCCCGCCGATGACGACGACAGCGATGATGCCGCGCTAATCGGAGTTCTGGACGCACCCCCCATTTCGGAACACCAGCGCGCTGATCCGGAACTACGATCGCTGTTTGATTTTTTACAAGGCCACACTACCGTCGTGCCGAAGGCATTTGCCAGAGGACTGTCCTCATTCTGTCTGCGGAGCAACGTTCTCTATAAGAGAAGTTGCGCGTCGAGTGGGAGTAACTACCTGCTTGTCGTACCCAACCTTCTCAGGAATGAAATCTTGCAGGCCTGTCACGACGAGCCTAGCACCGGTCACTTCGGTTACACACGTACGCTGGCACGGATCAAGCAGAAGTACTACTGGCCGAAGCTATCGGCCACCGTACGGCAGTATGTACGAACTTGCCGGGACTGCCAGCGATGGAAAGCACCACCCGGCCGGCCAGCCGGACTTCTGGAGCCCGTTCAGGTTCCTAGAACGCCTTTTGAACAAGTTGGCATGGACTTGCTCGGCCCCTTTCCAACTTCCACAACTGGGAACAAATGGATAGTAGTCACCTCGGATTACCTAACCAGGTATGCCGAAACGAAGGCGCTACCACGGGCTACAGCGCTTGAGGTTGCGCAGTTTTTTCTAACAAGAATTGTGCTGCGGCATGGCGCACCGGCAGTGCTGATTACAGACCGTGGAACGGCCTTTACGGCGCAACTGCTGCAAGAAGTGTTGAGATTGAGCGGCACGTCCCACCGAAAGGCCAGCGCGTACCACCCCCAAACCAACGGCTTAGCAGAACGTCTGAACCGAACAATAGCCGACATGCTCAGTATGTACGCCGATGCGGAACACAAGACGTGGGATGCAGTTTTGCCTTACGTAACGTTCGCGTATTATACGGCCCAACAAGAGACGACGCAAATGACGCCATTTGCACTTGTCTACGGTAGGGAACCTTCCACAATGCTTGACGCCATGCTGCTACCCGATACCCACGATGACCAAGCCGGCTCCCTTCACGAGTTTGTGCGTAGCGCCGAAGAAGCACGCGCGCTGGCACGCCAGCGAATACAACAGCACCAGCGTTGTGACGCCGCTCGCTACAATCTTCGCCACCGACATGCAACCTTCTCCCCTGGGGACCAGGTCTGGGTGTGGACTCCAGTTAGGCGCCGGGGACTCTCGGAAAAGCTTATGCGGCGTTACTTTGGCCCGTACACGGTGTTACGACAGCTCAGCGATGTTACCTACGAAGTCACTCCAGCCAGCCCAAGCACCGCAGGACGTTCCCGATCTCGCCCAGAAATTGTGCATGTGGTCCGCATGAAACAATACTTCTCGCGGTGATCACGCAATGCATCTAGCAGCGGACTACATTTTCCGCGCATAACCGTAGCATCGAGTCGATGCTTTTGAGGAGAGGGGGTAATGTCACGTGCCAGTCTGTGGGATGAGAGCATTAAGTAGGACAGACATGCTAATCCCCCGCGTGGGTGCGTGCCCTGTGATGGGCACAGCGGAGGACGACGAAGGAGCGCGTTAGCTAGCGGCTCGTGTGCTCGGTTCTTGGTCGCCATTTTGCTAGCCACCAACCGGTGCTCTTTGTGTGTTTCCTCTGGCAAGTTAGGCACCTCGCCTAATAAATACTTTGCCCCTGCGTGTTCGCCAAGACTACTTCTCTGCGCCCCTGTTTGACAGGACGCAACAATATTCCAGGCTCTCGGGCGTGAGACACGATGACGAGGGGGGTCGCGTTGCGGTCGCTCCATCACTAGACATTCTTACGCAAGGAACGGAGCGTCTACTCCGAAGCTCCGTGGTGGGTGGAGTACGCCCGGGTGAGCGGTACGAGATGAGGTGGTGATACAACTCCGTAACCTCCACCACAATGTTAGGATAAAAATGAGGCGTATTTGCGTTGTTCACACAATCTGGGATGGTTGCATACGGCAGCGCATAAACGAACAGTTCGCAAGCTGACCGATCAACCTTCTCCTCTTCTTTCTCGAACCGAGCACCGTCCAGTGTCTCTCGTCGTCTTCGTCGTTTGCCTGTATTTGGAGCGTCACGTAACAATATTTTTCATTGCCCAATGACAATTTTCAAGACAGGTAGACAATGTTCGGCACAGAGAGGAATCCTAAGGCAATAAGAAATATGTACTTTGCCTTTGTAAGGAAAGAAAAAAATCTGCGTGATTAGGTGGGTTTCGGCATGTAGTATAATTGTTTAGGCAGCAGCAGTACCATCACTTTAAGTTTCACTGGCTTCCCTTCGACGTGTGAGTGGTGAAGCCCTGACTTATTTGTCATACCCACCCCTTTTCTGGCCTAGAGGTAACAAAAATTAGGCAAACGGTGAGAAGTCTGTAATAAAAAAAAACAGAAGAGAGAGGCAAGAGTGCACTGAAAACTTGTGGAGACTACCAGCACGATGTTTTTTCTCTAGCCTTTGGTCAGTATGAGCGGTGCTGTTTTGAATAAATGAAACAATTGTTTATTAACAAGAACAGGTGAAGTTGTTAGGGCACCCGCCTGGTTGAGCGGATCCATAGTCCGGGAGGCCATGGCTGCGGCTGGCTTCGCCTTCCTATTGCAACAGGTCACGTTTGAACGTAGGGTCCTTGTTGGTCAACCGCGCCGTCCAAAGTTGTATGGATGGGTTGGGGATTGGTTGCAGGTCCGGTGTCTTTTGGCACTCCCACGCCTGACGGTATAGGGTACCGAGAGCTGAGCAGTATTGCAGGTGGCTGGATAGTCTGTCGGGTAAATGACCTGAAGAATGGTTGTTTTGGCTTGTTTCAGCTAGCTCAGATTTCCGTCCTTGCATTCTAAGTAAAGGGCGTCTTGGAATATTGTCAAACGCACACTTATTACTTCGTTGACTGATTTGTCAGCGTTTCGATTATTTATCTCTCCAAAGGCAGTGTGACGAGTCCTGCGTCAGGCCGCTTTCGAAAGTGTTCACAATAATCCCAAGAATTTTTGATAAACCACAGTAGCCAGTCACAAATTCTGAGGCGACGACAGCAATGAATGTTTACGAATGCATGTTACTTAATTTAATCTTGCTTACATAGTCGGGTAATACATTGGTGTGATGTATTAAAATCTTTATTAAAATGCCACACCCACCACCGCCCTTATCATCTTCCGGCGGAATGTAGGTGAGTCCGTAAATATTTGTGTACCTCTTCGTAGCTACAGTATTTGTACAAATATAGCACGCCCAAAATTGTCCCTCGCATGTAGGTTCGCTTATAAAATAAAAAAAAAACAGTTTTGATTCCAAGTTTTCTCTAGAGATATGTATAATACTCATGGCACATCTGGTACAAGATACTTGATTTGCGGCAGGCCGCTGTGGCAATATTCTTTCTCGTGCTGAAGTATTTCTTTTCAAGCCCCTGTTTGCTTTAAAACTGGAGTGGAGACCACTTACAGCGTCTCCGATTTGAAGCAAAGTAATGTTTATAATATAGAGAGTTCGTGGTATTTGTCTCTTTTTCGCATTTTTATGATTTCACTCTAGAGTTTTATATTTTGCGAAAACATCCATGTATGTGTTGGGCGAATGCTTTTTCGACCCTTTAAATAAGGTTTTCGGGATCACATACCTAACCCGCATGCAAACGCGCTTCCGGGGTGCGCAGCGTGGGGGCTTAATTCGTTTCTCTGCACTACGGGAAAACAAATACCCTTATGCTTGAATTCCATTTTTCGAAGCGGTAACGACTGAAAGTAGGTAATAATAGCTGAAGTAGTATCAAGCTGTGCTACAGCTGGATAACTCTAATGTACTCCGTATTGTACCTACGCGATAACGGAATTGTTTAAATTGCATTCATTTGAGTTTCGGAAAGTGCTGGCATCGTAGGCCAATGCTACGTTCTTTGGATTCACTTTTGCTTTGGAGAGCGGGTATTTTTATCGCTTTTCGCACTGGCAAAAGCTAAGATGTAGTCAAGGAACTTCAAGAGGCTATCTTCTATTACTATCTATTCGAGGCCTATTTTATAAGTTTTGAACAGTATGCAGTTGCTGTCTACTCGGACTTCGGCTAGCACGATTTTTTTTTCTTTCAAGTGCATAAATATGAATGTGAAGTATTAACAAATTTTCAGACAATATCGGCCACAGTTGCAATAACAAAAGATTCAGCCTATGAGTGCAAGCCATTACGCAAAATTTGCTGAGCGTCTCAGATAGTAATTTACAAGTATGGTGATTGAAATATTACATCCCAAAGAGCTTCGTAATGTTCATTCACAATGTCATCTTTTCATGTGATCAATACCTTTGTGTTTGTTCAAAGTGACTGGAGACAATTGTGTCCACGGTGATGTACCACCAAACCAACTGTGTGTCTAAAATGTGATATTTTACGGACCAAATCTAGTGTCCAGCCACCTGCGATCATGTATTCTGTTTGCTCAGAATCAAGCACCTTTTTGGACAACAATTTCACAGTAAGCACAAATTGTGTGGCCGTGGTAATACTTGCTCACAGGGCATCTGCACTTTATAAATTGTTCTTGCTGTACTTTGTGGTTATTGTTAAATAACCTGTGATGTTGCATCATGCATGGAGTTCACACAGAGGTGACAACATCCGAAATCACCTTGATCAACTATATTCACAGCTGTTTACCTGCCGTGGAGCTATTCTTTTTCTGTCATGTTTGCTATAAAATCCCTGGGTCATCTCCACTGAAGTAAAACCTGGGTAGAGGCGAAATGTATAAATGTGTTCTTGCACCTTGTCGTTTTTCCCCACGAATATAAAACTCTTGTGGGGGAGAGGTATACAGCCTTGATTCAAGCACAAAGCGTTTGAGAGCGAGGCGTTAGATGATGAGCGTCCCGACTTTTAGCAACGTGACAAACGGGAGGCGTAAACGAGTTTCCGGTGTTTTAGTACGTCACAAGCACGAGTCATAAACCAGTGTCCCTGTGCTTGGGCAGCGTGACTACATCGACGATGACATAAGACCAGGACTTCAGAGGATGGCGTGTGATGCTGAGAGCCCTAGCCGCTAACAGTATAAGCCCCTAAAACCAAACAAAGCTTTTTATGTCCTCCTAAAGCAGTCAGACAATCATAAATAGCACTAAAAATAAAGTCAGCCAAATATCCTACTTTCTCTAACTGTAGTATAAGGTCAACGATATCTATGTATTTATGCGTTTTGTACAATTTTGTGTGTGTTAGCAGGTCAGCATAGTCCACACCCGAAAGTACTGTCAACTCAAAAATGGCACATGTTTAAAATGCGCACTTAACATATTCGCAACTCCCTAAGGTTTGTTATTGTAGGTGATAAGCTTGCGGGAGTGGGGCGGAAGAAATTGCGCTTTTACTTTACATCTACTGGAGAAACCAACAGCTACGAATGAGTCAAATTTATATTTTTTAGTAACCATTTCATATGCAAAATGCATGCTTTTTATGTGGTGCCAAATTTATTATTATACTACACATTTCGTGGCTTGCCTCTTTTTTACTTCAATTTTGAAGCGAGATGTAGATCTGATCTCAAGTTACCAGGCGAACATGTGCATTCTCATTACATCGGCAAATTTCAGTAACTAGGGATGTATCAGCGCAATAGGACAGGGACACAAAGAAAGGACGCAGCGCAGACGCCTTTTGCTGTCTCTTTTGTGCTTTTTTACTAATGCGTGGTTACAACCCCTCTGCATTACATTACCAACATTACATTACAGAGGAATCACTGTCAGAAAAAACTTGAAAATTGCATACATTCTTGCAGTAGATTTTATCAAAATTTCTTGAACATTTCATCTCAGAAATTTTTACGTAGCTTCCGTGCCCAATTGTGCTTCGGTAAAGATTTGTGTGAAGCACGTTGCGGCATTTTTGAAATGTGCCTCAAAGGTTTCTCACAGTTACTCGGTTACTTGCTGCATATGGTAGTGTTATCAAGTCTTCACTTTGGCAAATTTGCTTTTCATAGCAATGGCAGTTATCAATCGCCAAAAAATCAGCAAACTTCGGAAGTTATCCAAAAACACACAGGTTGTTTTACATCAAGCAAAATCTCATAAAACCACACAGTGACAGCCCTGCAAATGCCCTTCAAGTGTATACATTTTATCTGTTTGATTATTGAATTTCGCGTAAATATCTCACTGCCGCAAATAAAGGATGCTTGCAGCCTATAAAAGATTTTTTTTCTTGTGCAGAGACACAGCGGTGAAACATAATTCTCAACTTGCGCATATCTCATCTGGTAATGTGCCCTAATAATGGCTTGTCTAATATCAGGCAAGCACCGCATTGTGTGTTGAAAAATTTGACAGACGCTGCAGTATGTGTTTCGGAGAGGTTAGCTTAAACCAAAAAGTGGGTAATTTATTTCAAGCCTGTTTAAAAGAAAAAAAGAATGGCCAATGCGGGATCGAAAATTTACCAAAAGTTTTATTTTCAGAAAGTTTAGAAATAGCGGGAAACGTGAATTAAACTCTGCACCAGCGTTTTTCGAATCGAAGAAACGATAAGCTAGTTCAATAGCTAATTCAAAATGCAATTGAACGTGTTCAAGGTATTTAAGAAATGGGACCCCCATCGATGTTTTAACACATGCGTGTTCAATGTTCTAGAAGAATACAAATTTTGTGTGGAAATGCGATCTCATATTTTCTACGTATTCGAAGAATTGAAACGCCATGTAAAGATTGAACCCTTCTGTTTTATCTATGTAGAGAAAAGTCGAAGTAAATGATTATAAAAGTCTATCTTTTTAGTTTATTGAAATGAAAGAGACTGCATGTGAAAGAGCTGAAGGATCGTATTAAGATTTTGTTAAATTCGTCAACTTGTAAAAAAATTATCAGTCGCTTAGCTCGGCCATACCAGGATATACGTATCGTGAGCTATGTTTCAGCTGCATATTCTTAGGTTTCCTGGTTGTCTAAGATTAGATAATCATAAAAAGTGCTGCTAAAATGATTTTCAATCCAATTCAAACCAATTCAATTCAATCCAGTTCAGTCCAGACTATTCCAGTTGAATCGAATTCTGTCCAATCTAATCCAGTCCAGTTCGTTCCACTCCAGTGCGGTCCGGTCCAGTCGAGTACAGTCCAGATCAGTCCAGTCAAGTCTAGTCGAGTCCAGTCGAGTCCAGTCCAGTCCAGTTCAGTCCAGCCCGGCCCAGCCAAGTCCAGTCCAGTCCAGTCCAGTCCATTCCAGTCCAGGCTTAGTCCAGTCAAGTACAGTTACAGATAATCGCGCATACAGAGCACGGCTATTAAGGAGCCACGCAAAACGGCTATCAAGTGGCTCCGGCGCAGCGTCAGACTTTCTCTAACGGAAGCGCGCAGCTGGGCACACACGGCGGCATGGCGTCTGCCGTGGCTATGACGTCACTCCTCTGGAATGCGCCAACCGGCGAATGTGCAGCCCAAATTCTCTACTCAAGCGTACTGCAATTGGATTGGATCCAATCCAATACAATCCAATTAATTCCTCCAATCCAATGGTCCTCGCGCTTCGCAGAACAGCCGTTCAGGGTACACGGAAAACTGCTTAACTTCGGCCAGTGTAGTTTACGCTACAAAATACTGATATATGGACAACGAAAACATCACAAAGCAAAATAATGTAAACGTTTAATCAAACGTTTTATATTTAAAGAGAATAATTTAAAAATAAAGTTTTAAGGAAAAAAGGAAACGCTCCGTGCAGTCATAAAGCACGTCGTAGAAGTTGGTCCCCGACAAGCTTCGCAAAGCATTGCCATTGTTTCGGTTAACCAGTCAACACCCCTATCCAGTCAGGCATAATATCCATCACCATACTGTCACTTCTGTACCCGCAATTCATGCTCAATCTCTTCGTTCACCTCGTGATCACTACAAAATCGCACTCGGGGAGTTCGAAGAGACATTTGATCTTGAAGTATTACGAACTTCGTCCAACCCTTGCTCCAAGATAAGCTAAGCTTGATAACTATGCTCAATGATATGATAATAACAGATAAACTTTGTTAGACCATCAGATTCTTGTGGAGCTGCAGGATACCTCTAAGACGGCAATAATCGCGGTGTTCGGACTTTTAGATTACCTGCGCTAGCATCTCCGCCCTCAGAAACGCCGCACAGTCTTTTCAACGGCTCATAGCCACAGCGACCAAGGGCACATTTTTATGCTTTGCTTCCACAAGAAATTGGTTATGTTTAGTAGCGGCCGTAGAGCAGCATAGGCAGGACATGCGCGAACTCTTCGTCGCCTCGCGGAATTCAGCCTTGTCACTAGTACCGGAACACTTGGAGTTCGGGGATAGGAGTTGGATATTTTGTCAACTTATACACAAAAACACTTTTCACTGGACTTCTTAAGTCCAGGGTACTATGGAGTTTTTGTAAATATCTTCAATCCGGAAGCTTCGCAATTTTCCTGGCTTTCTATCGTTTTACCCCCTTTTACCACGCAATCGCCACCCCCGCAGTACTGCTGAAAAACATGCTGGAGGTAAACAAACCTAAAACGTCTCAGCTCAGTGAATGTGCTCAAGCACAAAACAGTTTTAGGAATAACAACACCACCTGTCTCAGGCAACCTTTCTCGTTCATGAAAGACCGGAAATTCCGCTTTGCATAGGTATTGACGCGTTTTTAACCCTTTATCTTAGCTGCCCTGCAGCACTCTCTGTTCAATAGCCGGCAACCCTTTTGCTTCCTTTTCTTATAAACTGTCATCATCGAAATACGAACAGCATTTTTGAATAGAGCACCGAGCTATATACAGAGAACTACATCGCCTCTATCACTTCTTGGAGGGTGCAGAGTCTCTTAATAACATGACTTTAAACTTTCGACCTTTGCTATCCAGTAGAAGTCTACCTAATATCTGTGTTAATATCCGCCATCTATGTTTCTTTGCGGTACTCACAAAAGGCTGTGCACATGCCGGGGAAGGACCATGCAACGGTGGACTCGCTCTGTATTCTCCCCACTTCAAGCTCCATTTCAATTTGCTTTCAAGATTGTAGGTTTGGTTCTTTTTATCTTCGAAAGTAACGCATACGCTAGAGTTATGGGCGATGTTTATTATGTATTGTAATATTTGGGGCGAGCTGTATTACAGGGGCGCATAATGTTAGGGCGGTAGCCGAAATATACCCCAGCTTTACTTACAGTTTACTTTGGTATTCCTGAGCTTTACTGGCATGTTTTCTGTCTTTTTATAATCTCTGAAGTACACCTAAAATCGTTTCACATGAGAATATTTGAGCTGAGAAGAGGGTGGCAGGGTACCTTTTCCGCGTGTTGTCATACGTGAATGAAGGGCTTATTATAATATGATCATGGTAATGAACATTATGTTACAAATGCCTTCAAGATTGCTACATTTGTTTATTCTGCTGAGTACGATAGAGTTTCAACGACCTGACGGTGGTGCAACATGTACTTTAAAAAGTGTGGTGCGCTCCAAGGGCGGGATGTGCCCCACCGGAAAGGGTGGCAACATTTACTAGTGCTTTATAACGCAGCTGATATTGTGGTCGTGAAGTTTGTAACTTCAATATTTCCTTTCCCTTTTTACACACTAGACTTCACTAAGAGGGCGTGTGACATACGTGAGCTATGGGAACAAAAAGAACCAGCAAGCCACATTCGAATGGGTCGTCATCAGTTAACCTAGGAGATATTTATTATAATCATTTCATTAAAGTTCTTACTTTTCCCAAGTATTCAAGGTTACTACGTTCTATTTAGATTTTGCTGAGTACCCTGTAAATCTCCGGCTCGTACAGAGGTGACTCGGAGCTCCAAAAAGTGTTGAAGCATGTTTTTTCCAATTCAGACATATGCGATGGGGCTAAATCTTATAGCGGGTCTTGCGTACAGTTGATATTTACATTTCAATGATTTATTGGCAATAGATAATTTCATTTATTTTACCTCAACACAATACACTTACGGCTCTTGGACTAAGCACACTTGGTAAGACAAACTTGAGTAGCAAGTTACAATCCCGAGTGTCGTAGTGCTTGATCTAAAGGGGTAACCAGGAATTGCCACGACCCCTTCACGCTTTTTCTACGTTCGGAAGTTCTTAAAAATTGGTGGCATTCTGTTTTTTCAATTTCCTGAATACCGTATAATGTCGAGGTTTCGCGGAGTTGTGTACGTAATACGCATGGCGGGTCCTTGTTATTGAGCCGGGGCAGTACTACTATGAACCCTAATTTAACCAGTGCGAGCTTCCTTCAAGGCTAGTTGGCATAGTGCTATTGTTACGAAGGACGAATCACGGCGAGACCTACTGGGAAGACAAATGACGGCGAGACAGAAGATGCATACTAAAAAAGCTTTCGTATTTGTGAATCTTGTGTTTCACCATCCTTCGGGTTTCATAAAGTCGTCTTAATACTCTGAGCTTACAAATGGTTCGCTTCCCGCAGCAGGCGGGATGCTCTCTCCGGCCATCAACAGATCGAGGTCGTGACGTCACCGCCCAAAAGTCACGTGTTATAAAACATCCTTAGTCCCTTCCTGGGCCGTGGGCTTTTTTGTTGTTTTTTACTTTTACTACCAAGGCTTAGATGCCTATTACCAGCGAAAAAACAGACAGGACGAAGAAAGAAGCAGACGGGACACTCGCTAGACTTCAACTGAAAAGTTTACACAAGAAACACGTTAATATATGAAAATGCCAACAGACAAGGATGATAGACCTTGCAAGTGATAAAAACAAACAAAAGAGATTAAAACCGTCCACAATCTAAATGCGTATGACCACACAACAAATTACATCCGCGCATGCGGCCTTGCAAAAATTCAGCCTCTTTTTGCCGTCAGAGCGATGGAAGGCTACTGATCAGTTAACTGCCTCCTTTTGAATATAGAAAGCCTCAGAAATTTCGCGCTTTGCTGGTCGCGCCCGCTATCTAAGACACGTGTAGCGCCCAAATGCTGGAACACAACCAGGACACCGTTTACAATGGTCGGCCAAGTGGCCCCCCCACCAGCAAGCGATGTGAAACTGCAGCCCGATGCTCCCTCAGACGGTCATTTATACATCGCCAACGTCTGCCCTACATAGCATTTGCCGCAGGGCAACGGGAATGCTTTAAACAACGCCAGTTCTGCAGGGAACAAAACCTGCGTGGCATGCTTTATTGCTGCAGCCTTGCCTCTTATCTTAATTGACAGCTGGGCCACATCCGCAACAGCTTTCCCAGGGGCAGTAGCCAAGTACATTTACACAGCATTTTTTGCCCACTTTTTTTCAAGCGGTTGTGTGAGCTGATGAACATATGGTACTGCTACCCTCCGCAACCTAGACTGGCTGTCGGCGTCTCCTTTTGGAGAAACTAGTACCCGGCCGTAACCTTTTTGATGAGGCTTTCAGCCACAGAGGCAACCAGTTCACGGGGGAACCCAGAACTTGTCAGGCGGCCACCTGCGCGTCCATACTTTTAGCAACCCTGTGGCGGCATTGACTTGTCCAGGGAGCCGCGCAGACAGTTCATCGCTATTACCGCGCTTGACCACCTTTGAATGCGCCGAACCGTAATTTAAAATCTGCTTTTTTGATCGAGGTTTGTATGCCCAGCAAATGTGCTAATCACGCAATTGTAGGTTCAACATCTAAAACTGTATACTGCCATTGAACCTTAAGCCCTTTGAGCTATTCATAAAAAATTTTTAACACTCAAAGTGGACCAATCGCCTTCCAGAATGCTAGCGGGTTGTCCATTGATGATTTTATGATCCTTTAACTTCTACCTCGATTCCACATTTGTCTCCTTTAAGGACAGGTACTTTGTGCAGAAGGAGGGTGTGTGCATGGTTCGTGCATTGCCCCTTTGCTTTGCGAAATATTTTTAGCCTCCTGTGACAAACGTATTGAAGCGTTGCTTTGACCGTGATATTGTGAAACTGTTTTAGATACGTTGACGACTTCATTGTTTTTGTAAATGGGACAGTAGTCGGGAAAGACAGCTTGTGGTAGAACGAGTGTTAAAAATTTTTATGAATAGCTCAAAGGGCTTAAGGTTCACTCATGAGTTGCCAGTGAATGGCAGTATACAGTTTTTAGATGTGAAACTACAATGCGTGATAAGCCACATTTGCTGGGCATACCAACCTCGATCAAAAAAGCAGATTTTAAATTACGGTTCAGGCGCATTCAAAGGTGGTCAAGCGCGGTATAGCGATGAACTGTCTGCGCGGCTCCCTGGACAAGTCATGCCGCCACAGGGTTTGCTGAAAGTATGGACGCTCAGGTGGCCCGCCTGACATGTTCTGGGTTCCCCCGTGAACTGGTTGCCTCTGTGGCTGAAAGCCTGATCAAAAAGGTTAAGGCGGGTACTAGTTCTCCAAAAGGAGACGCCGACAGCCAGTCTAGGTTGCGGAGGGTAGCAGTACCATATGTTCATCAGCTCACACACCGCTTAAAAAAGGTGGGCAAAAATGCGGTGTAATGTAATGTCCTGGCTACTGCCCCTGGGAAGCTGTTGCGGATGTGCCCAGCTGTCAATGAAGATAAGAGGCAAGGCTGCACAATAAAGCATGCCACCAGGTTTGTTCCCTGCAGAACTGGCGTTGTTTACACCATTCCCTTGCCCTGCGGCAAATGCTATGTAGGGCAGACGGGGCGATGTATAAATGACCGTCTGAGGGACCATCGGGCTGCAGTTTCATCGCTTGCTGGGGGGGCCATTTGGCCGACCATTGTAAACGGTGTCCTGGTTGTGTTCCAGCATTTGGCGCTACACGTGTCTTAGATTAGCGGGCGCGACCAAGCAAAGCGCGAAATTTCTGAGGCTTTCTATATTCAAAAGGAGGCAGTTAACTGTATCACTAAGACCTTCCATCGCTCTGCGGCAAAGAGCTTGAATATTTTTGCAAGGCCGCATGCGCGGGATGTAATTGGTTGTGTGGGTCATACGCATTTAGATTATGGACGGTTTTATCTCTTTTGTTTGTTTTTATCACTTGCAAGGTCTATCATCCTTGTCTGTTGGCACTTTCATATATTACGTGTTTCTTGCGTAAACTTTTCAGTTGAAGTCTAGCGAGTGTCCCGTCTGCTTCTTTCTTCGTCCCTGTCTGTTTTTTCGCTGGTAATATGCATCTGAGTCAACACCAACTAGCCCAACTTTCAGCCTTAACAACTACGAAGGCACTGCGCATATATCATCAAAAAGCTATGCACTGCGGTAAGGAGTTTTTTATCACTATTGCGCAAGTACGTCCTTCTGCAGCGCTGGGTTCGCTTTGGCGTTTTGTTCGATGCCCGAGCTTCTGTCAACGTTGCCGCTAATCGCGCTATGCGTTGTCGTGGACAGTTGCTTACACGATTGTCAACTGTAGCGTGGAGCTGTTGGTTGAAGAACGCGTCGCGTATCTGCTTTTACAAGCAGCAAAATTTCCCTTGGCTTCTGCAGACATCCTACAATTATGCTGCTAAGTTTTGTTAGAACTGTTTCGTTTCTTTCTTCTTATACAATAAACTTAGAGGGTAAACAAAGTAGTGGGAAGCAATATTGCCACGTGTTGTGGTACGTGGAAAAAGGTCAAATTATAAGTGATTACTCCAATTGAAGTGTTCTCTCACTCTCTAATAAAAATAGAATTTTTAACACTGTTGTCGAGGGGTATCTAGTCGCCGCAGAACCAACTGTCAATTGACCACAGTTAGGAGTGTCACGTGACTCAAATAAAATTAAGGTATTCTGTATCTCATCACACTGAAATATGGGTGACTACGTTCAATGGAATCAGCAGTGACTATGCCAGGACTTTAATCTAATTAAAATAGAATCACATAACTTATCCCCGATTATCGTCGTGACACTGTAACAAGAGTTGTGAATACGCTCTCTTTATGACGAGTCCCGTGATGCTTATGGCAAGAATCGTAGATGTGCATGGGCGACCTTCCAAGCGATGGTCAGTACTGTTACCAGGGGAGTCCTTGCATATGTGTGCAACTCTGGTGGAGGTGAACAACAAGGAAACGTACTAGAGTAAAATGATTCTTGCTTCATGACCACTGGTCCCATCTTTAGTAGGTACCGCTCTTATGGGAGCTAGTTGTCATTGTGTAGAAAAAAACTAGTCATTGTAATCATTAAGAGATTTCTCTAGAGCGTGTGGTATAGAACTTTAATTATTCCTACAACTACAGCACATATTCTGAGAAAGTAGTGAAAAAAAAAATATAAACTTCAGTTGCACATAAAAATTTAGTGCCCTTCCACTCTGTGAAGAAGGATGGCCAGCAAAGCTGCAGTGCCGAGCCTCAAGGTGAGCTTTGACCACCGGGTCGTAGTCCAAGGTGTGCACGAAGCAAAACACGTTTGTTTGTAATTTGTGATTGAGTGTTGTTCCTGTGTAATTAACTGAAGAACTTTTGATGAACTAGTGTTTTATTCGCATAGACAAGCATGGGCCTGTCCGTTTTCCTCCCATGGCATCCCATATGTATTGACAGCGGACAAGAAGTCCACAGTATTTTCAACTTCACTCTGAACTATGCAAACATTGATTCGCTGATCGCGGACCCTTCGTGATGCGCACTTCCTGCCGCCGCGGCCGCAGAGGCTCACCGTCGAGATAACCCACCAGTGAGTGCTGCCCCAGCGCACGACCGCATTCAGGAGTGACTGCTGAACTGCGAGTAATGCAACCAGTCGTGCGCATCTGAAGCGGATGTTGGGGAACGCGCACATGCGATCTCAGCCAGTTCTCTTTGAGCAACGAGCGACGCAACTGTTGGAACTATGTCGTCTGCCGCGGCTGCTAAACGAGCTGCCCGAATAGCTGCGCCCAAATATCGCAATCAAGCGTATCAAAATCGCCAGCCATTTTTAAACGAAATATAAGCCGTCTTGTAATGAAATATGAAGGCCCTAGGACTGTTTTAATTTGGTATTGCTTTTTCCATGCTCAGCAGGTGTGGCGTGCAGTTTTACGACTGCGGGGATTTGAGTGGGCTCCGCAACGTGGCGCTACGCTCGCTAGCGATTTATGTCTACATCACTCGGAGACCGGAGACGATCTGCTGGATTCTAGCCATTTACAGCTTAGCTGAAAAAACCCTAAATAAATTGGTTCACATCACTGAAGTTTGAGCCCTCGTATACAAGTACCGCAAAAACACCACTATTCGAACAATTGTTTTTAAAGAAATTGCGGAGCACAATAGAATAAAACGCCTCCTTATGCTTTCACAACTGTTTAAAATTTATAAAGAAATAACAAATACCTTTAAAGTATCTCAGATACAAAAACCATGTTCTATTTTTTGCTACACCTTTTCAGAGCAGACCTTTAATAGACTGAGAGGAACTAAAATAAATCACAACAAGTTTCATAAGAGCGACATTTGCACGCTTGCTGTTACAAGGTTAAACTAATGTGAAAATAAATGGCTATCATATTTAAGCGCTTTCTTTCTGCTTGCTGTTTTGTCAAGTAAGGCTTCTAAATAACAGGAAGTCCACGAAATATATCCATATATCTTCGAAGACCATGCACACGTATCCAGATGTCCACGGCTCCTCATTCTTAGGAAGCATCGGTTTTGAAACCACTTGTCTCGTACCTGCCAGAAGTATCAATGAAAACAAAGAAAATGCATAAGACACGATTCAAACAAACTTATAACAAGCGCAATAAGATTGTTAAATTCGGGCCATTTGCCCGCACTGTATTTCTGAAGGGAGAGAAAGAAAACACCACAATTCTGAATTTGTGTTTTTCCTTCCTGAATTCTCCCTTTCTTACGAAATGATTTGCCTGGGAGAACTAGTGTGGGGTGTATAATGCTATGCATTGTGGCAATCCCGCAATAGTGTCGGGGGACAATCTCACGGGATTGACATGTGCTGGCTGAGGAAGAAGGTGTGGGGCGAGACGGGCTAGGTTAGAACATGACTGACTTGGCTGGGGAGAGGTGTGTGCATCCGGATCGGCTTAGCAGTGGACCTTGGCGGAGCGGGACTCCCACTAAAGGTGCGATTGAGGGGGCTCAGTGTCTCTCTGGGGAACCGCGGCCGGGTGCGAAAACTCCGGTACTACATTTGGCGCCCTGAAAGTGGGGCCAGCCGTGGTTCCTGGGAAGGGTATTGTGGTCTTCTTCCTTGTTTTGGTGTTCCACGGTGGGCATTTTGTGGGGCGAATTACGTTGGCGTTTTTCGGTGCCTCTCGGGATTTTTTGGTAGCCCTCCTCGTAATTTGAGGCGCCTTTTGTAGTGGCTTCTGTTGTTTATAACCATTTTTTCTTCCCGTGTTCGCTTCACGGCGCGCGAGAGCATTTCGTCCCAGGGACAGGTCTGGCCGTGAAGCTTCTACCCGTCGGAGCCCCTTGGTTGCTTCGCGCGAGCCCGCCAGGGATGCGGACACCACTGGGGACCTCGGCGTGCTCCTCCCGATCATGGACCTCTGCGAGAACCTCACGCACCGGCTGGCGGGTCTCGGGCTAGAAGGCGGTTGGTCCGAGCATTGGCCATCATTCCAGCGGAGCATTGCGGTGCCACGGTTCACGTGCTACGATGACCGCAAGACCATGGCGGACTTCCTGAGCGATCTCAATGTTTACAAGACGGCGTCGGGTGCTTCCGACGAGTTCGTGTTCCGACGAGTTCCGACGTGCTTCCGACGAGAGGCATCGGCTGGTCGTTGGTGGCACCTCCAGACCCCGTTCGCGTCCTGGGCTAACTTCGAGGCACGCTTCCGCGAGGAGTTCTTGCCTCCCGACTACGACTACTGCATCCGCCGTGAGCTGGAGGGAAGTACGCAGCACCCGCGCGAAGGCTTGCTCGAATTAATTCGAGCTATCCAGGAGCTCTTCAAGAGAGCTATCCCGGGTGCGTCTGACGCGGAAATGGTAAAGCACGTCTTGCGGCGTTGCCATCCGCGCTTCCGACCTTTCCTGCACGGTCGTGATTGCTCCAGTTTGGAGGCGATGGCGCGATCAGCTCGAGCTATCGAGGACGCTCTGGTATCAGAGCTGAGTTATGTACCCCCTCTGCCAAAAGGGGAGGCACATGAGCCAGCTTGCGCGTGGAGAGACACCTATAAGACTTCGCCACAGCGAAGTCCACAGCCGCGTACGGCAGCGGCGGGCTTGACTTCCCCCCGCGCACGAGGTCCTTCTGCAATTGGCGACAGGCAGTTGGAGCGCGGAAGACAACTTGATGGTGCAGCCCACGGCGGGAACTTCTCGGAGCGGTTAGAGCCAGGGTTCCTGCATTGGGAAAACAGGCCCTCTTTACTGGCAGGCTCACCGCTCCCCGACCCGAGTCTCTCCCTTGGGGGTCGGCAACGAAATCCTCTGAACTCCAGAGGTCGTTCTTGTCCGGTCGTCGAGACAGGAGGGTCGCGGGGCTACGTGCCCAACGGAAATCAAGCTGGCGGCTGTTACCGATGTGGACAGCCAGGACACGTCCGTCGTGAGTGTCCCCGTGTGATGGCTGGTCACCGAAATACAAAAAGCCATCGAGATGAAGGAATGTACCCTGAGGCAATGATGGTGACTAAACCATCGCTGAGTGGCCCAGAAATGGCTGGTGGCGAGGACTGGTGATTTTTACCCACTACTTGCCGTGTTGAAGCACGCACACTGCACGTAGCACCACATGTTTCTGTTCATGTTCTTGAAATGGGTGTTTCTGCATTGGTTGATACCGGCGGCGGTTTGTCGCTCATTGGTGATACCGTCTTTGAACTTTGCCGAGCACGTGGTGTTTAGTTGCGCCAATGCAGCACCCGTTTGCAGGTGGCCAATGGTGCGATTGTGGATGCACGTGATGCTGTGCGCTTGCACATTTCTTACGCAAGCAGACGGTGTCGGCAGCGCTTTACGTACTGCCCGGGTTTGGCGGTGCCCATGATTTTGGTCAGGGATTTCTATATTAGCAAGGGCCTCCTGCTTGACTTGGCCGGTGGCGGTTAGAGATTGGGCAATGACGCAGAATGGATACCTTTTGTGGCGTCAACGCATATCTGTACCGTGCCAAGGTCAGCCGCAGTCGCAACGAAATCGGTGTTGCCTGAGCGAATCAGGCAGTTGCTTGAGGAGTGTCCTTGCAGTAACTATGAGAGGGAGCAGCTAGCATATGTGCTGGAGACGTTTGCTGAAATGTTCACGGAGGCCCCTGGGCGGACAACCGTCCTCCAACAGTGCACTGACACGGGAGACGCCCCTCCTTGGAGCTGCAATCCACGGCCGCTCAGCATCCAGACGAAGGCCAAACTTAACGTCACCCTCGAGGAGATGCTGAACACGGGGTTTGTGCTGCCGTCGCGGAGTGCCCATTCATCTGTGGTCGTGTTGGCACCAAACAAAGACGGCAGTGTGTCTCTGCGTGGACAACCGTCGTCTCAAGGACATAACTGTGAGATATGCTTATCCTTTTCCTGCCGTAGAATACATCTTTTACTCGCTTGGTGGTGCACGGGTGTTTACCACTCTAGATTGCTCACGCGGATTTTTGCCAATTTAAATGCACCCTGATGATATTCCTAAATCCGCCTTCACATGCTACTGTGGTCTTTTCGAGTTTGTGCGCATGCCATTTGGGCTGAAGGACTCCCCGAGGTCGTTTCAAAGAATAATGGACATCGTTCTTGATGATGCACGTTATAAGTACGCGATGGCCTATATGGACGACGTCGTCGTCTTTTCGCATATCTTCGAGGAGCATCTCCTGAATCTACGAGATGTGCTTGACTGCATGAAACGTGCCGGTCTCACCATCAATCCTAAAAAGGTCCAACTCGCGACAAGCAAAGTTGACTTGCTCGGCTTTGTCGTGGACAACGGATAGCTTCTTCCTAACGATGCCAAACTGAAAGCAATTACAGAGTATCCGTGCCCGCATGACGTTAAGAGCTTGCAGCGCTTCTTGGGCATGATAGCTTTTTACCATAGCTTCATCCCTCATTGTGCGGCGCTGTCACGTCCGCTAAATCAGCTACTACGGAAAGGCGTGAAATGGCAATGGGAGTAGGCTGAACAGCAAGCTTTTGAAGCACTGTCTCGCGCAATCGCGGAAACAGCGGCGTTAAGGATACCAGACCTTAAAAAACAATTTGTCTTGCAGACCAATGCTAGCGACTACGGATTGGGCGCAGTGCTTACGCAGGACTTTGAGGGCGTTGTCCGTCCGGTCGCATTTGCTAGCCATACGCTCACTCTGGCTGAGCGCAATTACACGGTCACAGAACGTGAGTGTCCAGCAATGGTATTTGCACTTAAGAAATTTGACATGTATCTTGACGGAGCCTCTTTCACGATTCAGACAGATCACTTGGCATTAACGTGGCTGCAGCATTTGCAGAAATCTGCTGGTCGTCTGGCGCGCTGGGTGCTTGCGCTTCAGCGCTACGACCCAGCACAGGAAGGGTTCGCAGAACCAAGTCGCTGACGCGCTATCACGCGCGCCCCTGCCGTCATCTTCGGACACGGAAATGCCGGCGCCGTTGGGTTCAGTGAATGCTGACGCACGCTGTGGTACGCTGCTGAGCAGGGCAGATCTCGCTGCGCAACGTGCCGACGGGCTCTGCGATAAGATAATTGAGCACGTCGGGGCACAGGGCGCAGCTGCCACCAGCAACAGCGGTGAGTTTTATACGTATGTGTTGGCGGAAGACGGTCTCCTGCTGCCGTATATTCCGCGGGAAGACGACGAGGCTAATTAATCATTCCGCGCTTTTGGACCGCGTAAGCTTCGGAGGGCTTTCATCCGTTACTTTTATGATTCAGCACTGGCTGGTCACAGCTCTGGCAGCAAAACTTATGAGAAGTTATGTCGGACGGTCACATGGCCGGGAATGAGGCAGGATGTGCTGAGGTATTCCAGGAGCTGTCACGTGTGTCAGACAGCGAAACCCCGAGTCGGTTGCCCGCCCGGATTGATGCAGTCTGTTGAGAGTAAGAGCCCCTGGCAAATCGTTGCTTGCGATATCATGGGCCCTTACCCCCGCAGCCCGCGTGGTAATTGGTATTTGTTTGTGGTGACGGACCATTTCACGAAGTTGGTAGAACTGTCCCCGCTACGTACCGTCAATACGCCGAATGTATGGAGGTGCCTAATGAAAGTGTTTTCGCGCTTTGGGTTCCCTGCACAGCTCATAAGAGATAATGCTACGTATTTTACGAGCAAATTGTTTGAGGACAACTGCCGAGCTGTAGGCCTGAAACACAAACATACGACCACCTATCACCCTCATGCAAATATAACTGAGCGTGTGAATTAGCAATTAGCTTCACCTCAAGGTGAAGCTAATTGCTCATACGGAGAAACACAAGGATTGGGACGCTAAGCTGCCTGAGATTGCATTTGCCACTCGCACCACGGTGAATCGTTCAACTGGCTTTACACCGGCTTATTTGAATTACGGTCGGGAGATGCCATTTCTTCACGCCAGGACACTTCCAGGAACGGACGCAGGTTCTGGTGTGTCGCCTGAAGCTGTGGCCGTACGCCAGCGCCTGCGGGACGCGATACAGGGTGCCCGGGAGCAGCTTGACGTTGCTCGTCTCTAGCAGGCGCAGCAGTAGAACCGGTGTCGTCGAGATGTTCAGCTTGCGGTTGGCGACATGGTTCTCCGGCGCACTCATCCGCTGAGCGACGCTTCACGCAAGTTTGCCGTGTCGCGTGCCCCTTAATGGGAGGGCCCTTTTACCGTAAGCGAGAAGCTGTCTTTCATAACGTATCTTTTACACCACAGCAGCACAGGTGAACATGCAGGTCCGGTTATTATAGCAGACCTTAAACAGTACCACCTGGAGTGATCTGCTTTCAGCCGCAACGCCTCTTGTATCTCAATGCCGTCTGCGCACCCCTCATGTTAGCTTTCTATGGGATGTTTCTAAAATATCCTTTTTAAGCATTTTTTTGTTTCGGATTACCTTTTCTTGGCCCTCAATATGTTGCTTGAGCAGTCCCACGTGATGCGCTTCTTTATTTTTTCATTCTATTTCCCAGATATAATTGTGTTCGTTCAAGGGCATTATTTTTGCGTCTTTCACGTCCAAAATCAAATTTGGCATTCATGAAGGCTGCGCCCGCATTCACCGCCGCACCGTTTGGTGGACTTTCACCACTGCAGCATCAACATGCGCGCTGGCATGCCCCGGTGGCCTCCTGAGCTCCTGTCTCCCTGGCCTTAGGGCCACCTCGGTTCCATGGCACTTGTTCCGGGCCGTTCCTGCTCTCTCCTCTACACTATGTTGCCTTGGCGTGTGTGCTGTGGGCCTTGAACCGGACTTTTCGGTGGTGCTCTCGGTTCTACTCCGGCGCTGCGTACCTCTAGCCGGGAGGCCCAATCTCCTCCCTATGGTGCGGTTGAAAAGACCGTCATCGGTTGGTGGGATTCTTCCAGTGGCGCAAGCGATCCAGCCGCGTCCATGGCTGTTCCTGGGCTGATCTGATTCTGTGGCTGCTGTCCCGGAGGATGTACCCAGTTTCAAGCTTGCTGTTGACAGCTGTTTCCAGGACTGTGACGTCATCTTGGGGCTCTGATGCCGATGCCTCCGAATTATTTTTTATCTATTCTTGGTTGGCTCGAGGACTGTGCATTGACCTTTTCTTCGGAGGGGGGGAGAGTGTGGCAATCCCGCAATAGTGGCGGGGGACAATCTCACGGGATGGACATGTGTGGCTGAGGACGAACATGTGGGGCGAGACGGCCTAGGTTATAACATGGCGGACACGGCTGGGCGAGGCGTGCGCATCCGGATTGGCTGAGCAGTGGACCTTGGCAGAGTGGGACTCCCAGTAAAGGTGTGATTGAGGGGGCTCAGTGTCTGTCTGGGGAACCGCGGCCGGGTGCAAGAACCCCGGTACCACAGCATGAACACCCAAAAATGCAAGTTGCATAGGAAATAGTGCGCCCACAACCAGGAAAATAAACCACCAGGGAGAGAGTCTGAGACTTTAGGACATAAGAGGCTGCTACTGGTCCCTTTTTATGGCATAACAACCACTTTGTTAGTATCAAACCAACAAGAGTAACAAAGCAGTATGTGGGCGGAGGTCTCGCAACACAAGAGTAATGGTCTATAAGGGTACAAAGCCTAAGTGAACCTGTTTAGGAAAAAAAGCTTAGGAAAGGTAGTACATGGTTGTTAAAATGGTAAAGTGCAAAGCACATGCCAAAGAAAAAGAATGGTAAGAGACGGGCTTGCTTGTAAATAATTTTATTGAAAGCATTGTCTCAAATACCCTGTAACAGCTGGACGCATAGTAGTGACACAGGTACCACAGTTAAGTTTTTGTTCACTTTCATTTGCAAATAGGGGCACCGGCTAAGCGTGCAGCCATTTTCTTCATGTAGTACACATACAAATGCTCCCACACTAGTGTTTTTGCGTATTTCACAGGTTAGATTTGGCATAAAAAAGTTGGTACATTCAAGTACCTGTTATTTAAGCGAGGCAAATATGATATAGGATTCCACGGACGAGACGCGAACCAGTCACGAGAAAAACTGCTTGGCGTGCTTGTTCTCTCAATTCTTTATTGATATTATATTGATAGCAAATATTGATAGTAATTTACGCGTAGCGTCAAACTATAGCACACTGTGGAGCTTTTACTTTTTTTAAAGTGATTCTATGCGACTGAGTATACTTACCTCGGTGAGTGCAATTCTGTACTCGTTTTAGTTTTTACCTTCAAAAGTCCTACCCTAAACAAGAAGATAAAGCACTCAATTCTGCTCACCATATTGCTAGAAACAACGAAATTAGTACGTAATAAAAGAGCATTGGGAAGTCAGAATGAATGTTACCACTTCCCCTAGCACACAATTTATTCATGTTTTCTGCTACTGAAAAAAAAAGACTTCAATAGTAGTGTACTTGAATTCCCGCGAATTATTTATTTCACTTGCCGCAATTTCTTTCCTTTTTATATGCTTTGTTTTAGACAAAACTTGTTCACAAGTTTATCATACACTAGAGTGGCCTTTTTCCACAAATTCAGAGCAATACGGTAAAGGTAAGAATTTAGGTTACTTGTACACATTTGGGAAAACTTACCGGATGAATGCCTAGAATACATAGGTAGTGTTCTCATATTGTCTACAGGTTTACATGCATCGGCTTCCCCCAGAAACTTTCATTCAAAAGTACAATTTTAGTAAAATTCTGCCTCAATATATTTTACTTAGGCAAAACAACACACGCACAAGGACACCCAGATAAATTTCAGGGATAGCATATGTAGATGTATTAAGTGAGTGTGGACTGTCAACAGTAACAACAAAACGAATGAACATTGGAATTTCAAACTTTGCGATAGAGTAATACGGCACGGCAAACCGGTGTGAAATTGTTCGCGCATTTGGGCCACAAAAGATGCATAGGTTTGTCGTTCTGGCAACGTTAACCAAAAAATTGCGTTAAAGACTTTGACTAAAAGCCTTTAGTTATACTAGACAATTTACCCAGAGATGTCACTTTACTATAGGTACTTCAATACATATTCAGGGCAAGCTAAGCTAGAGTGCCGCTATCTTTTTATTTCAGAATATTTTTGAAGTACTAAATACTTTGAACAGTAAACTTGCATTAAAAATTCAGCAAAAAAGCACACAGTACTTTAAAATTGACACACCCACAGCCCTCTGCTGATTTTGCCTGTATACTGTGACTTCCTGACGGAAAGCAATTCAAAATCTCTGATTTTTTAAGGTAAAGAGGGTTTCCAAACAGTTATCAGTTGTCCTTCGTATGATACACAATATATCTTCTTTGCCTTTACCTCACCTTGAATGCAGCATATTGCTTAGTATTACACCAGTGCATTACACTACCCGGAAGTAGAGACAGTTGAAAACAGCCGTTATTCTATAAATGACTAACGTTTCTCACTTGTTTAAGAAAGTGGCGGGGCAGGCTTGTGATCGCGTGGCGTTTGCAGTGCCTAACAAACAAACTTGTCTAAGCCCACCTTTAGGTTCTGAAGCATCTAGGTGCACCTTGCGTATACAAACCCGCACATGGTCCTATCTACCGTGCCAGTGGCATGTCGCTTCGAATATTGCACTCACATGTCAAAAGTTCTGTGTGTGTCAAATAAGGCCATGCCCGAACAACCGCTTGCGTGAGCAGGAAAATTCCTCAAAACTAGAACAGGCAGAAATCTTGATGTGCATTGTCGAGTATTCGGGTGCTTGCATGATCTTCAAGATTCCCTGTGGCAAGGGTTCACCCATGGCAGCATGAGCAATAAATAAAACTATTATTTATTACAGCGAGCGCGAGTAGACTGTACGCATCAGTTTAATAAAAAAGTTCCAAATCTAGATTCCTGGCAACAAAGGTATGAGGTACAATGATCAGGGCTTGAGGGCACACCATGATAGTCGCCAGTTTTTTGCAGAGTGTGATTCGTGTGTTTTATCTTCACCTCATCTTGGTATGTTTAGCGCACCTTGCAAAATAAACCTTCAGTGGTTAATCAGTAAAATGTTTTCTGCTTTCTTGCCTTCTTTGGTAGTGTGTTTTGAATGATTGTACCATTTGCATGGCTGTTCATGTCTACACAACCGCACTTTCAATAAAACGTAGCTACTATTACCCACTTGATATGCTAGTACACTTAAGATCATTGTAGCATCCCGCTGCAACCACATGACCCCAAAACCCCCCTATCAGCAATTGCGCACGTTTTTTCATTGGTTTGTATATATCCTCAATGCGACGTTGAAGTAATGTTTCTACAGCTTATAGTTCAGCAAACACAATGAATAATATAGCACGCAATAAATGAACACGTGCGAATACCTGTGGCGTCATAAACGTCTGAAACAAATTGCTCTGTTCTGGAAAACACCATCAGGCTGATTCATGTTGTATTGGCTGGAGCACAATTTATTTCTATAGATGTACCCACTGTAAGCATGAATAGGGACCACGAGATGTGTTATTTGGCAGGAAGAATAATGGAAAAACAGCCTTTTGAACGCACGTAAAGGCAAGCCTGTAAATTAGAATTGACTTCAAATTAGCTATATATACTGACGGCAATTAATCTGTTGCATGATAAGAATTTTTAATCTAGTGATCCTCTGTTCCTTTCAGTCATATGCCACCAGCACATTGACACTTTTAGATCCCCATGATGGAGCACGGCTTGCTTTCTTTCAAGGCTTTCAACAAACTCGTCTTTATCAGATATGGCCACATCATTAAATTTGCGATAAAAACAAAACGGCCTGAAATACCCTCAATTTGCCTTTACAAACTACAATAAAATACAATGTCATCAAAAAAATAACATCAGAACTCGAAAGCAGGTAATTAAAACCGCATTTTATAAAACTGAATAGTTTTGGCGTCTGCAATGATGCTTACCAACCTAATTGATTTTTAGCAGGCGGGGGCCTCATGCGTTAGACCAACGCCCAAGCGTTTGGTCCCCGCCCAGTAGTTAAAAGCCAGCTCCGAAAACAAAATAGGCCAGTCGTGTTCTCGAGGTCTCCAGAGCCGATCTCAGCCCCCTTTTGGGAAGAAAATGCTACGTGTGACAAGATAGAGCTCCGGTATGTTGCTCTGGCTGCATTCAATTTGATCAATTTCTTTAGCGAGGGAAATGCCACCGCCGCGTGGAAATATTAACTGCGAAGCATGCAAAATTGCATTAGGCCCCCGCCCAGTAGTTAAAAGCCAGCTCCGAAAACAAAACGAGGCAGTCGTGTTCTCGAGGTCTCCAGAGCCGATGTCAGCCCACTTTTGGGAACAAAATGCTACGTATGAGAAGAATAGAGCTCTGGTATGTTGCTCGGACTGCTTTCTATTTTTTTTCATTTTCTTTAGTGAGGGAAATGGTTCCACTGCATTGAAATGCTAACTGCACAGCATGCAGAACCGCGTTAGGCCCCCGCCCAGTAGATAAAAGCCAGCTCCGCAAACAAAATAAGCCAGTCGTGTTCTCGAGGTCTCCAGAGCCGATCTCAGCTCCCTTTTGCGAAGGAAATGCTACGTGTGAGAATAGAGCTCTGGTATGTTACTCGGACTGCTTTCTATTTTTTTATTTTCTTTAGTGAGGGAAATGCCACCGCCGCGTGGAAATGTTAACTGCGAAGCGTGCAGAACCGCGTTAGGCCCCCGCCCAGTAGTTAAAAGCCAGCTCCGCAAACAAAATAAAAATAAGCCAGACGTGTTCTAGAGGACTCCAGGGCAGATCGCAGCCCCCTTTTGGGAAGAGAATGCTATGCGTTTGAAGAATAGAGCTCTGGTATGTTGCTCGGACTCCTTTTTATTTTTTCATTTTCTTTAGTGAGGGAAATGCCACTGCTGCGTCGAAATGCTTACTGCAAAGCATGCAGAACCGCGTTAGGCCCCCGCCCAGTAGTTAAAAGCCAGCTCCGAAAACAAAATAAAGCAGTCGTGTTCTCAAGGTCTCCAGAGCCGATCTCAGCCTCCTTATGGGAAAAAAATGCTACGTGTGAGAAGCATAGAGCTCTGGAATGTTGCATCGGGCTGCTTTCTTTTTTTTTCATTTTCTTTATCGAGGAAAATGCCCCTCGCTGCGTTGAAATGCTAACTGCGAAGCATGCAGAACCGCGTTAGGCCCCCGCCCAGTAGTTAAAAGCGAGCTCCGAAAACAACATAAACCAGTCGTGTTATCGAGGTCTCCAGAGCCGATCTCAGCCTCCATTTGGGAAGAAATGCTACGTGTGAGAAGAATAGGGCTCTGTTATGTTGCTCGGCTGCTTTCTTTTTTTTCATTTTCTTTAGCGAGGGAAATGCCCCCGCTGCGTTGAAATGCTAACTGCGAAACATGCTGAACCGCATTAGGCCCCCGCCCAGTAGTTAAAAGCCAACTCCGAAAACAAAACCAGCCAGTCGTGTTCTCGAGGTCTCCAGACCCGATCTCAGCCTCCTTTTGGAAAGGAAATGCTACGTGTGAGAAGAATAGAGCTCTGGTATGTTGCTCGGGCTGCTTTCTTTTTTTTATTTTCATTAGCGAGGGAAATGCCCCCGCTGCGTCGAAATGCTAACTGCGAAGCATGAAGAACCGCGTTAGGCCCCCACCCAGTAGTTAAAGGGACACTGAAGTGATATGTAAACATTGCGGGATTACTAGCGCAAATTGTAGTCCGGAGTCCCCAGGCCATGTTTCGACCACTCTAGGCGCGTTTACGCGATTTTATTTAGTAGAAAAACTAATTCGAAGATGCTGTCCTCCTCTCTTTACGCTCGCCCATTTTTGTGTGGCGGTTTTATGTGACATCAGGAGGGGATGAGCTGGCAATTGGCTGCGGTACTGCACGGCTCCCCGGCCTTCAGACAGAGTCAGTCGGCCCAGCGTTTCGTCCGCCGGCCGCCGGCGGGTCGTCGCAGTCAAGGAGGTTAAAAAAATTGCTTGGTCGCAATTCGTTCGCTTAGTTGAAACGAAGCCAGGACACGTTTGTGAATGGAAGAATGTGCCTTTCTTTACTTGGTTTGTTTGTACGCGGTATCTAGCTCCAAGTCAAGGTCGCTTCACGCAAGCGCTGCAAGAGCGCACATGCGACGCTTCGCTGACTGGTACGCCAGTAGGAAAATTTAAGGCCTCTTGAAGGTGGGAGAAGAGTCAGCTAAGTCAATATAGGTACTAAGGAAATAAAATGAACTGATATTTTTACTGTACAGCGTAAAACTAGGGCGCGGGAAGCACTTTTTTGCGCTGGGCGAACAAGCACAGCGGTCAGCAGCACGACTACGCATCTGCGAACGCTTTTGCATCTACGAAATGCAATTGCTAGACGCGAGCTACTGTGGAAACTTGGGCGACGCTTACTGCACGAGCGGAGTACAACAAATATTCACCTAAGCTGCTTGAAATGCCAAAACTAAATAAAAGTGTAAACCGGTTGTACAATATATACCCTACATTAGCAAGACTTTCGCATCCCGCTCCGCGGCTTGGTGGTCTGGGGCGCTGGGTGTGTCACCGCAAGTGTTTTGCAAGTCACGAGTTTGAATCCCCGCGGGTACGTGCTTTTTTTTGTAAGTTAATTTTTTTGTTTTCCGCCGATGTTTTCTATATTGAGTTCACCTTTCTTTGGGCCGCAACTTTCATGGCTACACGAACTAGTTCACAAAACACGTGCAGGCTGGCACTTGCGCGCTAGCGAGTTCTCGTTGGCGTGCTGTTGCCATAAGCACCGACTGCTTGCAGGCAGTGGGCACAGGCCAGAATGAACAGACCCTTGGCCTGGTGCGAACACGCTTTTTACGATACAGGAATGAGGAAAGCAAGCTGACGTAGTGTAAGACGGGGGAGCACCGCGCCCTGCGTGGCCGGATTTGCTCCCTCCCATGCCGGACGCTTTGAATAAAGTCTTCTCTCTCTCTCTCCAAATATGGGGGAAAAGCGCATGACATTTGGGCGCCTGCGGGTACGCGGAGGGCGTTCATGCACTGCGTAGGTCTCGTCTAGTGAATGCTACGACTACAAGCCGTCCTGGGAGGCTTGTCTTGTGCATTTTACAGCCGACAACATGGCAGAAGCGCGGTACGATGATTACTAAGATATTGCGAATGCCCATCCAACAACGCCATTGGTATTGTTTTACAGAACCCAAACCGAAACCGAAACTTGTTTGATTGTTAACCTTGGGCATCGTCCAATCACGGCGCCCCTCCTCCCAACGTCACAGGCTTAGTTGTTGCGGCCGCCGCCAACCGCGCATTGTAGTTTTTCTTCTTTCGCGCTTTGTAAAATCATTACCGATTTGTCAACCGGATAAACGATGAAAAGTGTGCTAATTTGAGCCAGTCTACGCAGTGCAAGCAAAAACGGGAGCTTGACAAATTCACTTCAGTGTCCCTTTAAAAGCCAGCTCCGAAAACAAAATAAGCCAGTCGTGTTCTCGAGGTCTCCAGTGCCGTTCTCAGCCTCCTTTTGGGAAGAAAATGCTACGTGGGAGAAGAATAGAGCTCTGGTATGTTGGTCGGGCTGCTTTCATTTTTTTAATTTTTTTGCTAGGGAAATGCCCCCGCTTCGTCGAAATGCTAACTGCGAAGCCTGCAGAACCGCGTTAGCCTCCCACCCCCAGTAGTTAAAAGCCAGCTCCAGAAACAAAATAGGCCAGTCGTGTTCTCGAGGTCTCCAGAGCCGATCTCAGCCGTCTTTTGGGAAGTAAAATGCTACGTGTGAGAAGAATAGAGCTCTGGTATGTTGCTCTATCTGCTTCCTTTTTTTTTCATTTTCTTGAGAGAGGGAAATGCCCCGCTGCATCGAAATGCTAACTGCGAAGCATGCAGAACTGCGTTAGTCTCCGCCCAGCATTTAAAAGCCAGCTCCGAAAACAAAATAAGCCAGTCGTGTTCTCGAGGTCTCCAGAGCCGATCTCAGCCTCCTTTTGGGAAGAAAATGCTACGATTGAGAAGAATGGAGCTCTGGTATGTTGCTCAATCTGCTTTCTTTTTTTTTCATTTTCTTGAGAGAGAGAAATGCCCCGCTGCATCGAAATGCTAACTGCGAAGCATGCAGAACTGCGTTAGCCACCCCCCCCCCCCCCCGTAGATAAAAGCCAGCTCTGGAAACAAAATAAGCCAGTCGTGTTCCCGAGGTCTTCAGAGCCGATCTCAGCCTCCTTTCGGGAAGAGAATGCTGTGTTTGAAGAATAGAGCTCTGGTATGTTGCTCGGACTGCTTTCTATTTTTTTATTTTCTTTAGTGAGGGAAATGCCCCCGCTGCATCGAAATGCTAACTGCGAAGCATTCAGAACCGTGTTAGGCCCCCACCCAGTTGTTCAAAGCCAGCTCCAAAAACAAAATAAAGCAGTCGTGTTCTCGAGGACTCCAGAGCCGATCTCAGCCTCCTTATGGGAAAAAAATGCTACGTGTGAGAAGAATAGAGCTCTGGTATGTTGCTCGGACTCCTTTCTATTTATGATAGATGTTAGATGAATAGAGCTCTGGTACGTTGCTCGGGCTGCTTTCTTTTTTTTTCATTTTCTTTAGCGAGGGAAATGCCCCCGCTGCATCGAAATGCCAACTGCGAAGCAATCAGAACTGCGTTAGGCCCCCGCCCAGTAGTTAAAAGCAAGCTCCGAAATAAAAACAAGCCAGTCGTGTTCTCGAGGTCTCCAGAGCCGATCTCAGCCCCCTTTTGGGAAGGAAATGCTACGTGTGAGAAGAATAAAGCTCTGGTATGTGCTCGGGCTGCTTTCTATTTTTTCATTTTTTTTTAGCGAGGGAAATGCTCCGCCGCGTCGAAATATTAACTGCGAAGCATGCAGAACAGCATTAGGCCCCCGCCCAGTAGTTAAAAGCCAGCTCCGAAAACAGAATAAGCCAGTCGTGTTCTCGAGGATTTCAGAGGCGATCTATGCCCCCTTTTGTGAAGAATATGCTGCATGTGAGAATAGAGCTCTGGTATTGTGCTCGGGCTGCTTTCCTTTTTTTCATTTTCTTTAGCGAGGAGAATGACCCCGCCGTGTCGAAATGTTAACTGCGAAGCATGCAGAACTGCGTTAGGCGCCCGCCCAGTAGCAAAAGGAAGCTCCGAAAACAAAATAAGGCAGTCGTGGTTCTCGAGGTCTCCAGAGCCTATCTCAGCCCCCTTTTGGGGAAGAAAATGATACGTGTGAGGAGAATAGAGCTCTGGTACGTTGCTCGGAATGCTTTCTATTTTTTCATTTTTTGTATCGAGGGAAATGCCCCCGCCGCATCGAAATGTTAACTGCGAAGCATGCCGAACCGCGTTAGGTTCCGCCCAGTAGTTACAAGCCAGCTCCGAATACAAAATAAGGCAGTCGTGTTTTTGAGGTCTCCAGAGCCGATCTCAGCCCCCTATTTTTAGGAAGAAAATGCTACGTGTGAGAATAGAGCTCTGGTATGTTGCTCGGACTGCTTTCTATTTTTTTATTTTCTTTAGTGAGGGAAATGCCCCCGCTGCATCGAAATGCTAACTGCGAAGCATTCAGAACCGTGTTAGGCCCCCACCCAGTTGTTAAAAGCCAGCTCCAAAAACAAAAAAAAAGCAGTCGTGTTCTCGAGGTCTCCAGAGCCGATCTCAGCCTCCTTATGGGAAAAAAATGCTACGTGTGAGAAGAATAAAGCTCTGGTATGTTGCTCGGGCTGCTTTCTATTTTTTCATTTTTTTTAGCGAGGGAAATGCTCCGCCGCGTGGAAATATTAACTGCGAAGCATGGAGAACAGCATTAGGCCCCCGCCCAGTAGTTAAAAGCCAGCTCCGAAAACAGAATAAGCCAGTCGTGTTTTCGAGGATTTCAGAGGCGATCTAAGCCCCCTTTTGTGAAGAATATGCTGCATGTGAGGATAGAGCTCTGGTATTGTGCTCGGGCTGCTTTCCTTTTTTTCATTTTATTTAGTGAGGCAAATGCCCCCGCTGCGTCGAAATGCTAACTGCGAAGCATGCAGAACCGTGTTAGGCCCCCACCCAGTTGTTAAAAGCCAGCTCCGAAAACAAAATAAAGCAGTCGTGTTCACGAGGTCTCCAGAGCCGATCTCAGCCTCCTAATGGGAAGAAAATGCTACGTGTGAGAAGAATAGAGCTCTGGTATGTTGCTCGGACTCCTTTCTATTTATGCTAGATGTTAGATGAATAGAGCTCTGGTACGTTGCTCGGGCTGCTTTCTTTTTTTTTCATTTTCTTTAGCAAGGGAAATGCACCCGCTGCATCGAAATGCTAACTGCGAAGCAATCAGAACCGCGTTAGGCCCCCGCCCAGTAGTTAAAAGCAAGCTCCGAAATAAAAACAAGCCAGTCGTGTTCTCGAGGTCTCCAGAGCCGATCTCAGCCCCCTTTTGGGAAGAAAATGCTACGTGTGAGAAGAGTAAAGCTCTGGTATGTTGCTCGGGCTGCTTTCTATTTTTTCATTTTCTTTAGCGAGGGAAATGCTCCGCCGCGTCGAAATATGAACTGCGAAGCATGCACAACAGCATTAGGCCCCCACCCAGTAGTTAAAAGCCAGCTCCGAAAACAGAATAAGCCAGTCGTGCTCTCGAGGATTTCAGAGGCGATCTAAGACCCCTTTTATGAAGAAAATGCTGCATGTGAGAATAGAGCTCTGGTATTGTGCTCGGGCTGCTTTCCTTTTTTTCATTTTCTTTAGCGAGGAGAATGACCCCGCCGTGTCGAAATGTTATCTGCGAAGCATGCAGAACTGCGTTAGGCGCCCGCCCAGTAGCAAAAAGGAAGCTCCGAAAACAAAATAAGGCAGTCGTGTTCTCGAGGTCTCCAGAGCCGATCTCAGCCCCCTTTTGGGAAGAAAATGCTACGTGTGAGGAGAATAGAGCTCTGGTATGTTGTTTTGGAAGCTTTCTTTTTTTTCATTTTTTTTTGCGAGGGAAATAATCCTGCTGCATCGAAATGCTAACTGCGAAGCATGCAGAACCGCGTTAGTCTCCGCCCAGCATTTAAAAGCCAGCTCCGAAAACAAAATAAGCCAGTCGTGTTCTCGAGGTCTCCAGAGCCGATCTCAGCCTCCTTTTGGGAAGGAAATGCTACGAGTGAGAAGAATGGAGCTCTGGTATGTTGCTCGATCTGCTTTCTTTTTTTTCATTTTCTTGAGAGAGAGAAATGCCCCTCTGCATCGAAAAGCTAACTGCGAAGCATGCAGAACTGCATTAGCCACCCCCCCCCCGTAGATAAGAGCCAGCTCTGGAAACAAAATAAGCCAGTCGTGTTCTCGAGGTCCCAGAGCCGATCTCAGCCCCCTTTTTTTGGGAAAAAAGCTACGTGTGAGAATAGAGCTCTGGTATGTTGCTCGGGCTGCTTTTATTTTTTTATTTTCTTTACGAGGGGAAAAGCCCCCCCGATCGAAATGTTAAATGCGAAGCAAACAGAACCGGTTAGGCCCCCCAGTAGTTTAAAAACCAGCTCCGAAAAAAAAAAGCCAGTCGTGTTCTCGAGGTTCCAGAGCTGGTCTCAGCCCCCTTTTGGGAAAAAAATGCTACGTGTGAGAAGAATAGAACTCTGGTATGTTGCCAAGGCTGCTTTCTATTTTTTCATTTTGTTTAGCGAGGGAAATGCCCCGGGGATCGAAATTTAACTGCGAAGCATGCAAAACCCCTTAGGCCCCCCCAGTAGTTAAGAGCCAGCTTCAGAAACAAAATAAGCCAGTCGTGTTCTCGAGGTTTCCAGAGCCGATCTCAGCCCCCTTTTGGGAAGAAAATGCTACGTGTGAGAAGAATAGAGCTCTGGTATGTTGCCCGGGGCTGCTTTCTATTTTTTCATTTTGTTTAGCGAGGGAAATACTCCCATCGCGTCAAAATGTTAACTGCAAAGCAAATTGTTGAACTTCGTTAGGCCCCCGCCCAGTAGTTAAGAGCCAGCTTCAGAAACAAAATAAGCCAGTCGTGTTCTCAAGGCTTCCAGAGCCGATCTCAGTCCCCTTTTGGGAAAGAAAATTGCTACAGTGTGAGAAGAATAGAGCTCTGGTATGTTGCTCAGGCTGCTTTCTATTTTTCATTTTCTGTAGCGAGGGAAATGCCCCCGCTGCGTCGAAATTTTAACTGCGAAGCATGCAGAACCGCGGTAGGCCCCCGCCCAGTAGTTAAAGCCAGCTCCGAAAACAAAAATAAGCCAGTCGTGTTCTCGAGGTTCTCCAGAGCCGATCTCAGCCCCTTTTGGGAGAAAATGCTACGTGTGGAAAAATAGAGCTCTGGTATGTTGCGGGCTGCTTTCTTTTTTTCATTTTCTTTAGGAGGGGAAAAGCCCCCGCGGTCGAAATGTTAAATGCGAAGCATGCAGAACCCCGTTAGGCCCCCCCCAGTAGTTAAAAGCCAGCTCCAAAACAAAATAGGGCCCGTCGTGTTTCGAGGTCTCCAGAGCCGATCTCAGCCCCTTTTGGGGAAAAAAATGCTACGTGTGAGAAAATAGAGCTCTGGTAGTTGCTCGGGGTGCTTTTTTTTTCATTTTCTTTAGGGGGGGAAATGCCCCCGCGATCGAAATGTTAAATGCGAAGCATGCAGAACCGCGTTAGGCCCCGCCCAGTAGTTAAGAGCCAGCTTCAGAAACAAAATAAGCCAGTCGTGTTCTCGAGGTTTCCAGAGCCGATCTCAGCCCCTTTGGGAAGAAAATGCTACGAGTGAGAAGAATAGGGGCTCTGGTATGTTGCTCGGACTGCTTTCTTTTTTTTCATTTTCTTTAGCGAGGGAAATGCCCCGCTCGCCGTCGAAATGTTAACTGCGAAAGCATCGAACCTGCGTTAGGCCCCCGACCCAGTAGTTAAAGGTCCAGCCTTCCAGAAACAAAATAAGCCAGTCGTGTTCTCGATGTTTCCAGAGCCGATCTCAGCCCCCCTTTTGGAAGAAAATGCTACGTGTGAGAAGAATAGAGCTCTGGTATGTTGCTCGGCTGCTTTCTATTTTTTCATTTTCTTTAGTCGAGGGAAATGCCCCCACATCGTGTCGAAATGTTAACTGCAAAGCAATGCGAACGGTCGTTAGCTTGCCCCGCCCCAGTAGTTAAAAGCCAGCTCCGAAACAAAATAGCCAGTCGTGTTCTCGAGGTTCTCCAGAGCGATCTCAGCCCCCCTTTTGGGAAGGAAAATGCTTCCGTGTGAGAAGAATAGTGCTCTGGTATGTTGCTCGGGCTGCTTTCTTTTTTTTCATTTTCTTTAGCGAGGGAAATGCCCCCGCCGCATCGAAATGTTAACTGCGAAGCATGCCGAACCGCGTTAGGCTCCCGCCCAGGAGTTAAAAGCCAGCTCCAAAAACAAAATAAGCCAGTCGTGTTCTCGAGGTCTCCAGGGCCGATCTCAGCACCCCTTTTGGGAAGAAATGCTACGTGTGAGAAGAATAGAGCTCTGGTATGTTGCTCGGGCTGCTTTCTATTTTTTCATTTTCTTTAGTGAGGGAAATGCCCCCGTCGTGTCGAAATGTTAACGGCGAAGCATGCAAAACCGCGTTAGGCCCCCACCCAGTAGTTAAAAGCCACCTCCAAAAACAAAATAGGCCAGTCGTGTTCTCGAGGTCTCGAGAGCCGATCTCAGCCTCCGTTGGGGAAGAAATGCTACGTGTGAGAAGAATAGAGCTCTTGTACGTTGCTGGGGCTGCTTTCTTTTTTTTCATTTTCTTTAGCGAGGGAAATGCCCCCGCTGAGTCGAAATGCTTACTGCAAAGCAATCAGAACCGGGTTAGGCCCCTGCCCAGTAGTTAAAAGCAAGCTCCGAAATAAAAATAAGCCAGTCGTGTTCTCGAGGTCTCCAGAGCCGATCTCAGCCCCCTTTTGGGAAGAAATGCTACGTGTGAGAAGAATAGAGCTCTGGTATGTTGCTCGGCTGCTTTCTTTTTTTTCATTTTCTTTACGAGGGAAATGCCCCGCCGCATCGAAATGTTAACTGCGAAGCATGCAAAACCGCGTTAGGCCCCCGCCCAGTAGTTAAAAGCCAGCTCCAAAAACAAAATAAGCCAGTCGTGTTCTCGAGGTCTCCAGAGCCGATCTCAGCCCCCTTTGGGAAGAAATGCTACGTGTGAGAAGAATAGAGCTCTGGTATGTTGCTCGGGCTGCTTTCTATTTTTTCATTTTCTTTAGCGAGGGAAATGCCCCCGCCGCGTCGAAATGTTAACTGCGAAGCATGCAAAACCGCGTTAGGCCCCCACCCAGTAGTTAAAAGCCAGCTCCGAAAACAAAATAAGCCAGTCGTGTTCTCGAGGTCTCCAGAGCCGATCTCAGCCCCCTTTGGGAAGAAATGCTACGTGTGAGAAGAATAGAGCTCTGGTATGTTGCTCGGGCTGCTTTCTATTTTTTTCATTTTCTTTAGCGAGGGAAATGCCCCCGGTGGCGTCGAAATGTTAACTGCGAAGCATGCAGAACCGCGTTAGGCCCCCGCCCAGTAGTTAAAAGCCAGCTCCGAAAACAAAATAGGCCAGTCGTGTTCTCGAGGTCTCCAGAGCCGATCTCAGCCTCCTTTTGGGAAGAAAATGCTACGTGTGAGAAGAATAGAGCTCTGGTATGTTGCTCGGGCTGGTTTCTTTTTTTTTCATTTCTTTAGCGAGGGAAATGCCCCCGCGCAGTCGAAATGCTTAACTCGAAGCATGCAGAACCGCGTTAGGCTCCCGCCCAGTAGTTAAAAGCCAGCTCCAAAAACAAAATAAGCCAGTCGTGTTCTCGAGGTCTCCAGAGCCGATCTCAGCCCCTTTTGGGGAAGAAATGCTACGTGTGAGAAGAATAGAGCTCTGGTATGTTGCTCGGGCTGCTTTCTATTTTTTCATTTTCTTTAGCGAGGGAAATGCCCCCGCCGCGTCGAAATGTTAACTGCGAAGCATGCAAAACTGCGTTAGGCCCCCACCCAGTAGTTAAAAGCCAGCTCCAAAACAAAATAAGCCAGTCGTGTTCTCGAGGTCTCCAGAGCCGATCTCAGCCCCCTTTTGGGAAGAAAATGCTACGTGTGAGAAGAATAGAGCTCTGGTATGTTGCTCGGCTGCTTTCTTTTTTTTTCATTTTCTTTAGCGAGGGAAATGCCCCCGCCGCGTCGAAATGTTAACTGCGAAGCATGCAAAACCGCGTTAGGCCCCACCCAGTAGTTAAAAGCCAGCTCCGAAAACAAAATAAGCCAGTCGTGTTCTCGAGGTCTCCAGAGCCGATCTCAGCCCCCTTTTGGGAAGAAAATGCTACGTGTGAGAAGAATAGAGCTCTGGTACGTTGCTCGGGGCTGCTTTCTTTTTTTTCATTTTCTTTAGCGAGGGAAATGCCCCCGTCGCATCGAAATGTTAACTGCGAAGCATGCCGAACCGCGTTAGGCTCCCGCCCAGTAGTTAAAAGCCAGCTCCAAAAACAAAATAAGGCCAGTCGTGGTTCTCGAGGTTTCCAGAGCCGATCTCAGCCTCCTTTGGGAAGGAAATGCTACGTGTGAGAAGAATAGAGGCTCTGGTATGTTGCTCGGGCTGCTTTTCTATTTTTATCATTTTCTTTTAGTGAGGGAATGCCCCCGCCAGCCTCGAAATGCTTACTTGCGAAGCAAATGCAGAAACGCTGGTTAGGCTCCCGCCCAGTAGTTAAGAGCCAGCTTCAGAAACAAAATAAGCCAGTCGTGTTCTCGAGGTTTCCAGAGCCGATCTCAGCACCCTTTTGGGAAGAAAATGCTACGTGTGAGAAAAATAGAGCTCTGGTTACTGTGTGCTCGGCTGCTTTCTATTTTTTTCATTTTCTTTAGCCGAGGAAATGCTCCGCTACGCCCGTCGAAATGATTAACCTTTCGAAGCAATGCAGAACCTCGTTAGGCCACCCGCGGCCCAGTAGTTAACAAGCCAGCTTTACCGAAATACAAACTAAGCCAGTCGTGTTCCGAGGTCTCCAGAGCCGATCTCAGCCCCCTTTATGGAAGGAAATGCTACGTGTGAGAAGAATATAGCTTCTGGTATGTTGCTCGGACTTGCTTTCTATTTTTTTGTCATTTTCTTTATCCGAGGAAATGCCCCTCTGCCGCATCGAAATGTTAACATCGAAGCATGCCGAACCGCGTTAGCTCACCCGCCCAAGTAGTTAAACGCCAGCTCCGAAAACAAAATAAGCCAGTCGTGTTCTCGACTGGTCTCCACGAGCCGATCTCAGCCCCCTTTGGGAAGAAATGCTATCGTGTGAGAAGAATAGAGCTCTGGTATGTTTGCTCGGGCTGATTTCTATATTTTTTTTTCATTTTCTTTAGCCTGAGGGAAATGCCCCCTGCCGTGTCGAAATGTTAACTGCGAAGCATGCAGAACCGCGTTAGGCCCCCGCCTAGTAGTTAAAAGCCAGCTCCGAAAACAAAATAAGCCAGTCGTGTTCTCGAGGTTTCCAGAGCCGATCTCAGCCCCCTTTTGGGAAGAAAATGCTACGTGTTGAAGAATAGAGCTCTGGTATGTTGCTCGGGCTGCTTTCTATTTTTTTCATTTTCTTTAGCGAGGGAAATGCCCCGCCGCGTCGAAATGTTAACTGCGAAGCATGCAGAACCGCGTTAGGCCCCGCCCAGTAGTTAAGAGCCAGCTCCGAAAACAAAATAAGCCAGTCGTGTTCTCGAGGTTTCCAGAGCCGATCTCAGCCCCCTTTGGGAAGAAAATGCTACGTGTTGAGAAGAATAGAGCTCTGGTATGTTGCTCGGGCTGCTTTTTTTTTTCATTTTCTTTAGCGAGGGAAATGCCCCCGCCGCGTCGAAATGTTAACTGCGAAGCATGCAGAACCGCGTTAGGCCCCGCCCAGTAGTTAAAGCAGCCTCCGAATAACAAACTAGGAGCCAGTCGTGTTCTCGAGGTCTCCAGGGCCGATCTCAGCACCCCTTTTGGGAAGAAATGCTACGTGTGAGAAGAATAGAGCTCTGGTATGTTGCTCGGGCTGCTTTCTATTTTTTTCATTTTCTTTAGCGAGGGAAATGCCCCCGTCGAGTCGAAAATGTTAACTGCAAAGCATGCTGAACTTCGTTAGGCCCCCGCCCAGTAGTTAAAGCCAGCTCCGAAACAAAAATAAGCCAGTCGTGTTCCGAGGTCTCAGAGCCGATCTCACAGCCCCCTTTTGGGAAGAAATGCTACGTGTGAGAAGAATAGAGCTCTGCGTTTTTGCTCGGGCTGCTTTCTATTTTTTTCATTTTCTTTAGCGAGGGAAATGCCCCCGTCGTGTCGAAATGTTAACGGCGAAGCATGCAAAACCGCGTTAGGCCCCCACCCAGTAGTTAAAAGCCACCTCCAAAAACAAAATAGCCAGTCGTGTTCTCGAGGTTTCCAGAGCCGATCTCAGCCCCCTTTTGGGAAGAAAATGCTACGTGTTAGAAGAATAGAGCTCTGGTATGTTGCTCGGGCTGCTTTCTATTTTTTCATTTTCTTTAGCGAGGGAAATGCCCCCGCCGCGTCGAAATGTTAACTGCGAAGCATTGCAGAACCGCGTTAGGCCCCGCCCAGTAGTTAAAAGCCAGCTCCGAAAACAAAATAAGCCAGTCGTGTTCTCGAGGTTTCCAGAGCCGATCTCAGCCCCCTTTGGGAAGAAAATGCTACGTGTTGAGAAGAATAGAGCTCTGGTATGTTGCTCGGGCTGCTTTCTATTTTTTCATTTTCTTTAGCGAGGGAAATGCCCCCGCCGTGTCGAAATGTTAACTGCGAAGCATGCAGAACCGCGTTAGGCCCCGCCCAGTAGTTAAAAGCCAGCTCCGAAAACAAAATAAGCCAGTCGTGTTCTCGAGGTTTCCAGAGCCGATCTCAGCCCCCTTTTGGGAAGAAAATGCTACGTGTGAGAAGAATAGAGCTCTGGTATGTTGCTCGGGCTGCTTTCTATTTTTTTCATTTTCTTTAGCGAGGGAAATGCCCCCGGTGCATCGAAATGTTAACTGCGAAGCATGCAGAACCGCGTTAGGCCCCGCCCAGTAGTTAAAGCCAGCTCCGAAAACAAAATAAGGCCAGTCGTGTTCTCGAGGTTTCCAGAGCCGATCTCAGCCCCCTTTTGGGAAGAAAATGCTACGTGTGAGAAGAATAGAGCTCTGGTATGTTGCTCGGGCTGCTTTCTATTTTTTCATTTTCTTTAGCGAGGGAAATGCCCCGCCGCTGTCGAAATGTTAACTGCGAAGCATGCAGAACCGCGTTAGGCCCCGCCCAGTAGTTAAAAGCCAGCTCCGAAAACAAAATAAGCCAGTCGTGTTCTCGAGGTCCAGAGCCGATCTCAGCCCCCTTTTGGGAAGAAATGCTACGTGTGAGAAGAATAGAGCTCTGGTATGTTGCCCGGGCTGCTTTCTATTTTTTCATTTCTTTAGCGAGGGAAATGCCCCCGCCGCATCGAATTGTAACTGCGAAGCATGCAGAACCGCGTTAGGCCCCCCTGCCGAGAAGTTTAAAAGCCAGCTTGAGAAACAAAAGGAGCCAGTCCTGTTCTCGAGTTTCGAGCGATCTCAGCCACCGTTTAGGGAATAAAATGCTCCGTGTTGGAAGAAAGAAGCTTTGGTATGTTCCTCGACTGCTTTCTTATCTTTTTTTTTCATTTTCTTTAGCGAGGGAAATGCCCCAGCCGCCACGTCAAATTTTAACTCCGAAGCATGCAGAACCGCGTTAGGCCCCCGCCCAGTAGTTAAAGCCAGCTCCGAAAACAAAATAAGCCAGTCGTGTTCTCGAGGTTTCCACAGCCGATCTCAGCACCCTTTTGGGAAAAATGCTACGTGTGAGAAGAATAGAGCTTGTATGTTGCTCGGCTGCTTTCTATTTTTCATTTTTTAGCGAGGGAATACCCCCGCGTTCGAAATGTTAACTGCGAAGCATGCAGAACCGCGTTAGGCCCCCGCCCAGTAGGTAAAAGCCAGCTCCGAAAACAAAATAAGCCAGTCGTGTTCTCGAGGTTTCCAGAGCCGATCTCAGCCCCCTTTGGGAAGAAATGCTACGTGTGGAAGAATAGAGCTCTGGTATGTTGCTCGGGCTGCTTTCTTTTTTTTCATTTTCTTTAGCGAGGGAAATGCCCCCGCCGTCGAAATGCTGTGCAGAACCGCGTTAGTAGTTAAAAGCCAGCTCTCGTGTTCTCGAGAGAGCCGATCTCTGGTGCTACGTGCTCTGGTATGTTGCTCGATTTCTATTTTTTCATTTTCTTTAACGAGGGAAATGCCTCCGCCGCATCGAAATGATAACTGCGAAGCATTCAGAACCGCGTTAGGCCCCCGCCCAGTAGTTAAAAGCCAGCTCGAAAACAAAATAAGCCAGTCGTGTTCTCGAGGTTTCCAGAGCCGATCTCAGCCCCCTTTGGGAAGAAAATGCTACGTGTGAGAAGAATAGAGCTCTGGTATGTTGCTCGGGCTGCTTTCTATTTTTTCATTTTCTTTAGCGAGGGAAATGCCCCCGCCGTGTCGAAATGTTAACTGCGAAGCATGCAGAACCGCGTTAGGCCCCCGCCCAGTAGTTAAAAGCCAGCTCCGAAAACAAAATAAGCCAGTCGTGTTCTCGAGGTCTCCAGAGCCGATCTTAGCACCCCTTTTGGGAAGAAAATGCTACGTGTGAGAATAGAGCTCTGGTATGTTGCTCGGGCTGCTTTCTAGTTTTTCGTTTTCTTTACCGAGGGAAATGCCCCCGCCGTGTCGAAATGTTAACTGCGAAGCAATCAGAACCGGGTTAGGCCCCTGCCCAGTAGTTAAAAGCCAGCTCCGAAAACAAAATGAGCCAGTCGTGTTCTCGAGGTTTCCAGAGCCGATCTCAGCCCCCTTTGGGAAGAAAATGCTACGTGTTGGAAGAATAGAGCTCTGGTATGTTGCTCGGGCTGCTTTCTTTTTTTTAATTTTCTTTAGCGAGGGAAATGCCCCCGGTGCATCGAAATGTTAACTGCAAGCAATGCAGAACCGCGTTAGGCCCCCGCCCAGTAGTTAAAAGCCAGCTCCGAAAACAAAATAAGCCAGTCGTGTTCTCGAGGTTTCCAGAGCCGATCTCAGCCCCCTTTTGGGAAGAAAATGCTACGTGTGGAAGAATAGAGCTCTGGTATGTTGCTCGGGCTGCTTTCTATTTTTTTTTTCATTTTCTTTAGCGAGGGAAATGCCCCCGCCTGCGAAGCATGCAGAACCGCGTTAGGCCCCGCCCAGTAGTTAAAAGCCAGCTCCGAAAACAAAATAAGCCAGTCGTGTTCTCGAGGATTTCAGAGCCGCTCTCAGCCCCCTTTTGGAAGAAAATGCTACCTCTGGTATGTTGCTCGGGCTAGTGCCCCCGCCAAAATGTTGACTGCGATGCATGCAGAACCGGGTTAGGCCACCGCCCAGTAGTTAAAAGCGAGGTGCGAAAACAAAATAAGCCAATCGTGTTCTCGAGGTTTCCAGAGCCAATCTCAGCCGCCTTTTGGGAAGAAAATGCTATGTGTGAGAAGCATTGAGCTCTGGTATGTTGCTCGGGCTGCTTTCTTTTTTTTCATTTTCTTTAGCGAGGGAAATGACCCCGCCGCTTAGATTGTTAACTGCGAAGCATGCAGAACCGCATTAGGCCCCCGCCCAGTAGTTAGAAGCTAGCTCCTAAAACAAATAAAGCCAGCCGTTTTTTCGAGGTCTCCAGAGCTGATCTCAGCCCCCTTTTTGGAAGAAAATGCTACGTGTGAGAAGAGTAGAGTCAGGTATGTTGCTTGTACTGCTTTCTATTTCATCATTTTCTTTAGCGAGAGAATGCCCCACGCCGCATTGAAATGTTAACTGCGAAGCATGCAGAACTGTGTTAGGCGCCCGCGCTGTAGCAAAAGCCAGCTCCAAAAACAAAATAAGGCAGTCGTGTTCTCGAGGTCTCCAGTGCTGATCTCAGCCCACATTTGGGAAGAAAAATGCTACGTGTGAGAAGAATATAATTCTGGTACGTTGCTGGAGCTGATTCTATTTTTTCATTTTCTTTAGCGAGTGAAATGCCCTGCCGCGTCGAAATACTAACTGCGAAGCATGCAGAACCGCATTAGGCCCCTGCCGAGTAGTTAAAAGCCAGCTCCGAAAACAAAATAAGCCAGTCGTGATCTCGAGGTCTCCAGAGCCGATTTCAGCCCCCTTTTGGGAAGAAAATGCTACGTGTGAGAATAAAGCTCTGGTATGTTGCTCGGGCTTGTTTCAATTTTCTCTTTTCTTTAGCGAGGGAAATGCCCCCGCCGCGTCGAAATGTTAACTGCGAAGCATGCAAAACCGCGTTAGGCCCCCGCCCAGTAGTTAAAAGCCAGCTCCAAAAACAAAATAAGCCAGTTGTATTGTCGAGGTCTCCAGAGCCGATCTCAGCACCCCTTTTGGGAAGAAAATGCTACGTGTGAGAAGAATAGAGCTCTCGTATGTTGGTCGGGCTGCTTTCTATTTTTTCATTTTCTTTAGCGAGGGAAATGCCCCCGCCGCGTCGAAATGTTATCTGCGAAGCATGCAAAACCGCGTTAGGCCCCCACCCAGTAGTTAAAAGCCAGCTCCAGAAACAAAATAAGCCAGTCGTGTTCTCGAGGTTTCCAGAGCTGGTCTCAGCCCCCTTTTGGGAAAAAAATGCTACGTGTGAGAAGAATAGAACTCTGGTATGTTGCCAAGGCTGCTTTCTATTTTTGCACTGTCTTTAGCGACGGAAATGCCTCCGCCGCGTGGAAATGTTAACTGCTAAGCATGCAGAACCGCGTTAGGCGCCCACCCAGTAGCAAAAGCCAGCTCCAAAAACAAAATAAGGCAGTCGTGTTCTCGAGGTCTCCAGAGCCGATCTCAGCCCCCGTTAGGGAAGAAATGCTACTTGTGAGAAGAATATAGTTCTGGGACGTTGCTGGAGCTGCTTTCTATTTTTTTCATTTTCTTTAGCGAGGGCAATGTCCCCGCCGCCTCGAAATGTTGACTGCGATGCATGCAGAACCGCGTTATGCCTTCGCCCAATAGTTAAAAGCCAGCTCCGAAAACAAAATAATCCAGTCGTCCTCTCGACGTCTCCAGAGCCGATCTCAGCCGCCTTTTGGGAAGAAAATGCTATGTGTGAGAAGCATTGAGCTCTGGTATGTTGCTCGGGCTGCTTTCCTTTTTTCATTTTCTTAAGCGAGGGAATTGACCCCGCCCCTTAGAAATGTTAAGTGCGAAGCATGCAGAACCGCATTAGGCTCCCGCCCAGTAGTTAGAAGCTAGCTCCTAAAACAAATAAAGCCAGCCATTTTCTCGAGGTCTCCAGGGCTGATCTCAGCCCCCTTTTTGGAAGAAAATGCTACGTGTGAGAAGAATAGAGTCAGGTATGTTGCTTGTACTGCTTTCTATTTCATCATTTTATTTAGCGAGGGAAATGCCCCACGCCGCATCGAAATGTTAACTGCGAAGCATGCAGAACCGCGTTAGCCCTCGCCCAGTATTTAAAAGCCAGCTCCGAACACAAAATAAGGCAGTCGAGTTCACGAGGTCTCCAGAGCCGATCTTAGGCCCCAATTTTTGGTGAAGAAAATGCTACGCGTGAGAATAGAGCTCTGGTATGTTGCTCGGCCTGCTTTCTATTTTTTCATTTTCTTTAGCGAGGGAAATGCCCACGCCACGTCGAAATGTTAAATGCGAAGCATGCAGAACCGCGTTAGGCTACCGCCCAGTAGTTAAAAGCCAGCTCCGAAAACAGAATAATGAAGTCGTGTTCTCGAGAGCTCCAGAGCCGATCTCAGCCCCCCTTTTGGGAAGAAAAAGTTACGTGTGAGAAGAATAAAGCTCTGGTATGTTGCTCGGACTGCTTTCTATTTTATCATTTTCTTTAGCAGGGAAAATGCCCCTGCCGCGTCGAAATATTAACTGCGAAGCAGGCCGAACCGCGTTAGGGCCCCGCTCAGAAGTTGAAAGCCAGCTCCAAAAACCAAATAAGCAAGTTGTGTTCTCGAGGTCTCCAGAGCCGATCTCAGCCCCCCTTTTGGGAAGAAAAAGTTACGTGTGAGAAGAATAGAGCTCTGGTATGTTGCTCGGACTGCTTTCTATTTTATCGTTTTCTTAGCGAGGGAAATGCATTTGCCGCGTCGAAATATTAACTGCGAAGCATGCAGAACCGCGTTAGGCCCCCGCACAGTAGTAAATGCTAGCTCTGAAAACAAAATAAGCCAATCGTTTTCTCGAGGTCTCCAGAGCCGATCCTAGCCCCCTTTTGGGAAGAAATGCTATGTGTGAGAATCGAGCTCTGGTATGTTGCTTGGACTGCTTTCTATTTTTTTTCATTTTCTTTAGCGAGGGAAATGCCCAAACCGAGTCGAAATGTGAACTAAGAAGCAAGCAGACCCGCCTTAGGCCCCCGCCCAGTAGTAAAAAGCCAGCTCCGAAAACATAATAAGCCAATCGTTTTCCCGAGTACTCCAGAGCCCATCTAAGCCGCGGTTTGGGAAGAAAATGCTACGTGTTAGATAAATAGAGCTTTTGTATATTGTTGGTCTGCTTTCCATTTTTTTCATTTTGTTTAGCGAGGGAAATGCCCCCGCCATGTCGAAATGTTAACTGCGAAGCATGCAGAACTGCGTTAGGCGCCCGCTCAGAAGCAAAAGCGAACTCCGAAAACAAAATAAGGCAGTCGTGTTCTCGAGGTCTCCAGAGCTGATCTCAAGCCACATTTGGCAAGAAAATGCTATGTGTGAGAAGAATATAGTTCTGGTACGTTACTGGAGCTGCTTTCTATTTTTTCATTTTCTTTACGAGTGAAATGCCCTGCCGCGTCGAAATACTCACTGCGAAGCATGCAAAACCGCATTAGGCTCCTGCCGAGTAGTTAAAAGAAAGCTCCGAAAATAAAATAAGCCAGTCGTGTTCTCGAGGTCTCCAGAGCCGATCTGAACCCCTTTGGGAAAGTAAATGCTACGTGTGAGAAGAATAGAGCTAAAAATGCGCCCGCCGTGTCGAAATGTCAACGGGGAAGCCCGCAGAACCGCGTTAGGCCGCCGCCCAGTTATTAAAGCCAGCACCGAAAACAAAATTAGCCAGTCGTGTTATCGAGGTCTCCAGAGCCGATCTCAGCCCCCTTTTGGGAAGAAAATGCTACGTGTGATATTAATAGACCTCTGGTATTTTGCTCAGACTGCTTTCTATTTTATCGTTTCTGTATTGAGAGAAATGCCCCCGCCCCATCGAAATGTTAACTGCGAAGCATGCCGAACAGCGTTAGGCTCCCGCCCAGTAGTTAAAAGCCAGCTCCGAATACAAAATAAGGCAGTCGTGTTTTTGAGGGCCCCAGAGCCTATTTCAGCCCCCAATTTCGGGGAAGCAAATGCTACGTGTGAGAATGGAGCTCTGGTATGTTGCTCGATCTGCTTTCTATTTTTTCATTTTCTTTTTCAAGGGAAATGCCCCCGCCACGTCGAAATGTTAACTGCGAAGCATGCAGACCCGCCTTAGGCCCCTGCCCAGTAGTTAAAAGCCAGCTCCGAAAAAAAATAAGCCAGTCGTCATCTCGAGGTCTCCAGAGCCGATCTCAGCCCCCTTTTGGGAAGAAAATGCTACGTGTGAGAATAGAGCTCTGGTATGTTGCTCGGGCTGGTTTCAATTTTCTCTTTTCTTTAGCGAGGGAAATGCCCCCGCCGCGTCGAAAATGTTAACTGCGAAGCATGCAAAACCGCGTTAGGCCCCCGCTCAGTAGTTAAAAGCAAGCTCCAAAAACAAAATAAGCCAGTTGTATTCTCGAGGTCTCCAGAGCCGATCTCAGCACCCCTTTTGGGAAGTAAATGCTACGTGTGAGAAGAATAGAGCTCTCGTATGTTGGTCGGGCTGCTTTCTGTTTTTTCATTTTCTTTAGCGAGGGAAATTCCCCCGCCGCGTCGAAATGTTATCTGCGAAGCATGCAAAACCGCGTTAGGCCCCCACCCAGTAGTTAAAAGCCAGCTCCGAAAACAAAATAGGCCAGTCGTGTTCTCGAGGTTTCCAGATCCGATCTCAGCCCTCTTTTGGGAAAAAAATGCTACGTGTGAGAAGAATAGAACTCTGGTATGTTGCTCGGGATGCTTTCTATTTTTGCATTGTCTTTAGCGACGGAAATGCCTCCGCCGCGTGGAAATGTTAACTGCGAAGCATGCAGAACCGCGTTAGGCCTCCGCCCAGTAGTTAAAAGCCAGCTCCGAACACTAAATATGCCAGTCGTGTTCTCAAGGATTTCAGAGCCGATCTCAGCTTCCTTTTGGGAAGAAAATGCTACCTGTGAGAAGAATAGATTTCTGGTATGTTGCTCGTGCTGCTTTCTTTTTTTTCATTTTCTTTAGCGAGGGAAATGCCCCCACCGCGTAGAAATGCTAACTTCGAAGAATGCAGAAACGGGTTAGGCCCCCACCCAGTAGTTAAAAGCCAGCTCCGAAAGCAAAATAAGCCAGTCGTGTTCTCGAGGTTTCCAGAGCCGATCTCAGCCCTCTTTTGGGAAGAAAATGCTACGTGTGAGAAGAATAGAACTCTGGTACGTTGCTCGGGCTGCTTTCTATTTTTTCATTGTCTTTAGCGACGGAAATGCCCCCGCCGCGTGGAAATGTTAACTGCGAAGCATGCAGAATCGCGTTAGGCCTCCGCCCACTAGTTAAAAGCCAGCTCCGAACAATAAATATGCCAGTCGTGTTCTCGAGGTCTCCAGAGCCGATCTCAGCCCCTTTTTGGGTAGAAAATGCTACGTGTGAGAAGAATAGATTTCTGGTATGTTGCTCGGGCTGCTTTTTTTTTTCATTTTCTTTAGCGAGGGAAATGCCCCCGCCGCGTACAAATGTTAACTTCGAAGCATGCAGAAACGCGTAACTGCCCGCTCAGTAGTTAAAAGCCAGCTCCGAAAACAGAATAAGCCATTCTTGTTCAAAAAAAAACTACGCAATTCTAGAATTGCACATTAGGGCTTTGTGTGCGGCCTGATCCCTGCGACCATCGCCGGTAACACACTCCCTCACCAGAGCAGGATTGTCCACCCTTGTGTAATACCCGCCACAACCTCCCATAAATACGCATATTAATCCACGGGCCTCAGTCCCCAGCGGCTGCGAAGCAACTGACCATGGCGGAGGTCAGACCTGTGACGTTGCAGAGAGTGCTAAGAATACCTGGACCCGGACAGGCCGCCATTGGAATCTGAACCTGGCAACGTTTAACACGCGCACCTATCTAGTGAAGCGAGTCTAGACATGTGTTTCGAGGAATTAAAGGGCAATCAATGGGATGTTATAGGGGTTACTGAAGTTAAGAGGACGGGTGAAGCCTTTTTGGTGCTGAAAAATGGACACGTGCTATGTTACCGTGGCCTAGTAGACAGAAGAGAACTGGGAGTGGGATTTCTTGTGAATAAAAGCATAGCTGGAAACATAGAAGAATACTATAGCATTAACGAAAAGGTAGCAGGTCTTGTAATTAGGCTCAATAAGAGGTAAAATCTCAAGGTGGTACAGGGCTATGCACCAACATCTAGCTACGACGACCACGTAGTAAAATTTTATGAAGATGTGGAAGCGGCAATGGTTAAAGTAAACACACAGTATACCGTAGTTATGGGGGACTTCAATGCTAAAATAGGCAAGAATCAGGCTGGAGAGAAGGCGGTTGGGAACTATGGTCTGGGCTGTAGAAATAGAAGGGGGACCCACCAGTTTAGTCTGCAGAACGGAATAACCTACGCATAATGAATACTTTCTTCTGTAAACGGGAGAGTTGGAAGTGGACCTGGAGGAGCCCCAATGGAGAGCATAACAGTGAAATAGACTTCAAAATATGCGATAAACCTGGCGTCGTGCCCCATGTGGAAGTGCTCGGAAGGGTATGGTGTAGTGACCACCGTATGGTACGATCTCGAATTAGGCTAGGTTTGAGGAGGGACCGCAACAAGCTAGTACGAAAGAAGCCGATAAATGAGCTCACAGTAAGACGTAAAGTATAAGAATTCAGGATCGCACTACATAACTCATATTCAGCTCTTAGCGAGGAAGCCGAGCTTACGACACAGGAAGCCAGCAACAACCGTTCACGCATTATCAGAGAGTGTGCAGCAGAAGTCGGGGGCACGATGACTTGACAGGATACTGGTAAACTTTCCCAGGAGACGAAAGATTTAATTAGGAAACGGCAAACCATGATAACCTTCACCCTTGCTGACAGAATAGAACTAGCAGAGCTTTCGAAGTTAATCAATAAGCAGAAGACAGCTGACATACGGAAGTATATTATGGAGAGGATTGAATACGCTGTAAAGCACGCAGCTAGCCTGAAATTGGTGAAGAGGCGTCTTGGCATGGGGAAAAATCAGATGTATGTACTTAAAGATAAGCAAGGCAATGTGTTCACAAATAGGAATAAAATAGTCACAATTGCCGAGGAGTTCTACACGGACCTGTACAGTAGCCGGGGCATGCAGGATAATGCTGAACGAGAAAGTAGTTCAGAGGAGATAGGCATACCACCAGTAACGACCGAAGAAGTAAGGAAGGCTTTGAAATAAATGAAAGGGGGCAAAGCACCAGGTGAGGATCAGATAACAGCAGACCTCTTGAAGGATGGCGGGGAAATTGTACTTGAACAACTGTCAAACCTGTATACGAAATGCCTAAATGACGGAATGGTACCGCAATCTTGGAAGAACGCGAACATCATCTTAATCCATAAGAAAGGTGACATGAAGGACTTGAAAAACTACAGGTTAATCAGCTTACTGTCAGTCGTCTACAAGGTACTTACTAAGGTAATCGCTCACAGATTTTCTGCAACCTTAGATTTAAGTCAACCTAAAGAACAAGCAGGGTTCCGTAAAGGTGTTTCAACAATGGACCATATTCACGCGATCAATCAGGTAATAGAGAAGTGCACAGAGTGTAGTGAAACCTTATATCTAGCCTTCATAGATTATGAGAAAACATTTGACTCGGTCAAAATCTTAGCAGTCATTCAAGCGCTACGGAACCAGGGGTCGATGAGCATTATGTAAAAATACTAGAATATATCTACAAGGGGTCCACAGCTACCATCCTCCTCCATAAGGAGAGCAGTAAAATACCTTAAGGAAGGGCGTCAGACAAGGAGACGCAATCTCTCCAATGTTATTCACAGCATTTTTACAAGAAGTATTCAAACGTTGGATTGGGAACAGGTGGGAGTAAGGGTTAATGGAGAATACCCAAGTAACCTCAGATTTGCTGATGACGTTGCCTTGCTAAGTATCTCGGGGGACGAATTGCAAAGCATGCTTTCCACACTGGGCCCAGATCTCATGCCCAGAGCTTCTGTAGTCTAACGTTTATCCCCTAAGTTCCGTATTTCAACTATCTATTGTTTCATTGACCTTCCCATTTTTGTATACCCTACTTTTGCTATCCATTTTGTCACCCTAATTGTCCACAGGTTGTCGGTTAGTCCTGCAACATTGCCTGCCCAAGTGCATCTCTTTTTCTTCCTTTCAATTAGAACATCGTCAATTCTATTTGCTTCCTTGGTCCAGGTAGCCCGACTCGGGTCTCTGAGTTTTATAAGCAAAATTATTTGTTGCCAGGCCCGTTGTGGGGACCTGAGGTTGCTTTCTAGGTATTTAGTAAGGCGCCAAGATCAAACTCTGTAAGTCATCACCGGAGTATGCCATAGTTGTAGATTTTGTACGAAGCAATATGCCTATCCACAAAAATAGTTCTGCCTAGACAATTGTCGTCAACACAAAACAACCGCGAACAAATAAAGAACATTTACTGGCACCGCCAGGATTCGGACCTGTACAATAATATATTACCGAGCGAGAGCCCACCGTCACACTGACTAAGCTACGCCCAGGCAAGGAGGCGAGGAGACAGGCGGTGCACATAATGAGAATAGCGGTGGTTCTGCCACGTGCACTCATAAGGAACCCACGTGTGAACTGAAACCGTGTAATGCATGATAACGGCGTTCACATGGGTCGGATTAGGCCGGACGGAAACGTGTCTTGGGAGGAAGCGGAAAGCACAGATGCCGCACTTTTGCGGCGACGTTCGAATAACCGTGAGAGAAGGCGGTGTGAAAGGTCACGGCTTAGCCGCGCGTGCCACCCCTATTAAACCTTCGCCTGGCGCTCCTCACCGTTTTCTTTCCGTCGTCACTGCTGCGTTCTGTCGTCTCTAGTTTCACTATTTGTATATCCACGTGGTTATTTCAAGCTACGTCGCATGGGTAACTTTTCTAATTGTCGTTTACAGCTTGGAACCAGCAGGAACCAAAATGCTCCGATTATAGCCCATTTTTAACGCAAAAGTATTTTATTCCGGTGTTAACCAAGACCTCACTGACGTCATATCCGTAACTAAAATGACATCGCCAGAAAAACTTCGATTGAGGCAGCTGCGCCGGGATTCCTACCACCAACTCTAATACTGCAACGGCAGGTACGAAACGCGCTCCTGACTGCGCTATAAAGAGATGCGTAAAGAGAACTACGACCGTGCCCTATATTCTTAACTCATGGTGTTGCATTCTAGGAGAGGCGAAGTGTAGTAGTCCATTAGGACGCTATTGAACGCCGTCACTTGGCGCCTCTATGCCAGCGCCTGCGTGCACGAGGGCGATCTCGTGACACGGTCCGCTGCAGCGGACCATGTGTTCAAAAAACAATTCGCTGTAAACCTGTTTGGATTGGTTCGCACGGATGGTTTGCTTCCTGAATGCTCTCCAACCAATACCTATTGTACCCCGGATTTCTCTCTCGTGGTTGGGTCATCACTAACCATCTGCCCGGGGTAGTTTACTTCCTTTATTCTTCTAGCGTTTACTTTCCTTTTGCTGAAGACGACGTTTTTGGCGAGCATATTGCTGCTTACTTTAGATTTATTGAAAATAATTTTAAGCGCTATGGCCATGCTGTCTGATTGTAGTTAATCAAGCATTGTTCGTCTGGTTCTGCTGTCTAACTCACTAAGAATATATCGCACGCAAACCTAATTTGGTTTAAATATTCTCCGTCTCTCCCTGATTAGTTTTGGAGAGATGGTATCTCCCGGTCTGAACCTTTCACTTGCCGATGTTCCAAAATTGGGACGCACAAAACCTGATTTTGTATTTCCCTCTTATATATACAATTTCCATATTTTACTCACTGATTTTTGAGAAAAACATCACACTTTTTTTTGTCAACGGCTCATTTAAAGGCATTGAATAAGTGTTTGCACAAAGGCACATATTGTGCTTCTGCACCACCGCATGATTCTTGCGACATTTTGCTGGAAGATGTATTGTTGGAATGTGCAAAGGAGTACAAAAAAGCGACAGATTGGGAGCGATTACTCTGCGGGTAATATAAAAAATTTAAGACACTTTAGCTTTCTGTTTCGAGAGTTTTGTGCGAATGTTTCTTTTGGACCATTACCGTTTCATAGAGCCAGAAATACAGAGACCAACCGCATCATTTCGCGTCACTTTTTCTTCTCGTTTTCACATGTTTGTGGCGTCCTCCAGATAACACATGCAAAAGCTTGAATGCAGAATATTTTGAGATTGTCTGGCGCGTTGAAGAACCGCCATTTAACTACAGCGAAGTGGGGAGCGTCTTTTCATTTAGTGTTCTTTGTGCTACCAAAGTTTGTAAAACAACATTTTTGTTTTACGCACACCAAAAAGGGGCAGAGGCACCAAGTACGTAGTACCAGGAACGCAGAGAGAATGTGTCAGTGTAAAAAACTAACCAGTGCAAAGAGTGACAAACAGTAGCTGCACAGCAAGTGCTTTTGTGCACAGCAAGTGCACAGCAACTTCCTCCTCTAATACTAGTGGGACATAGCAAGTTGAGCTTGTACTCTTCGTGGTTTCAAGCTGGTATACAGCCTGGTAAAGAATCGTTTTGCTACTTTTATTATCTCCCTCAAGTTGTCCGTATTGTTTCCTGTTGATCTTTGTTTGCGGACATCCAGTACTTGCCAATGGCTAGCGTTCTCTTCGTTGCTTTCCGGCTTCCCTCTATTTGCAGAGGTTCCTCTATCACTGCCATGTTATAGGCATAGAAGGGGGGTCTTTTTTACTTCTCTTTCTTAGTTTTTACAACTTCCCTAATTGAATCCGCACCGCCACTCTTGATACTTTCATGTTCTTACTTGTAGCAATTATTTACTTTGTTTGCTTAGTTTGTTTTACAGTTTTACATGTTGCCTCTCGTACAGCTGCTGCTCAACAACTGTGTGCCGATCTTACGGTTTCCTTTGGCCTCTCCACAGTGAACTCGTTCTGCTCGTTCAGAAACGAGAATTTGAACAATAATTTTGAACACCTGCGATCTAGATCAAACTGACTGAAGGCTGGGTTTCTTAGTTTTTCACGAGTTTGCTTCTTTCTCCTGTGTGATTGAGCCTTTGCTTGCATCTAACCATCATATGATTGCTACTCGGATTTTTAATTGAATCCGCACCGCCACTCTTGATACTTTCATGTTCTTACTTGTAGCAATTATTTACTTTGTTTGCTTAGTTAGTTTTACAGTTTTACATGTTGCCTCTCGTACAGCTGCTGCTCAATAACTGTGTGCCGATCTCACGGTTTTCTTTGGCCTCTCCACAGTGAACTCGTTCTGCTCGTTCAGAAACGAGAATTTGAACAATAATTTTAAACTCCTGCGATCTAGATCAAACTGACTGAAGGCTGGGTTTCTTAGTTTTTCACGAGTTTGCTTCTTTCTCCTCTGTGATTCAGCCTTTGCTTGCATCTAACCATCATATGATTGCTACTCGGAATTTTAAATGCTTAAATGTTGAAGGATACCGGGCTTATCAGGAAATATAAAGTTAAATTTCTTTTTGATTCTACCAACGGGAGTTTTTGGAATCCATTTTCTATATGTTGTTTTGTGGAAGAAAGCCTCCATTAACCTCAAGTTATTTCTCTCGGGACATCTTACAACTCTGTCTCGTCGACTGCTGCAATTGTCTATTCTGAAATTACCGACTGGCCTTTCTCCCATTTTTTTTCTTACTTGCCTTTGCGTTAAATTCTTCCATCGGAATTGTTAACTGCGTCGTTGCAATCTTCAGTGCTGATTTGAAGTCCTCGTAGAAGGTATCGTCGGCTTGAGCATGATAACTGGTTTTTGGTGTAGAGGCCTGTACTTTAACATGCACCGCTTGTTACCTGCATCACAACAGTCGCGACGCTCTCGCTATTGCTAGAAAACACCTCTACATTTCCTGATCTTTCTCTGCTGATTAAAATCCTGCCCTGTTCGGATTAAAAATCTGAACCCATGACATCACTTGTCATTGATCCTCTTCCGCGGGCCACACACCTGCCCGCTTAAAATGCGGCCTAACACCAGTATTCTTTCTTCTCTTGGGGTACACTTTAGCACAGAATACGCCCGCTGGTGAGCTGCATGAAATCTTCTCCTGTCCCTCTAAGTTCTTTTAACTCTATAACATCCCACTTTGTGTGCGAGGCCTCCTCAAGTAATACAGCTACGCTTCCCTCGCTACACAGAGTGCGTCTGTTGAACTTTGCAAGGCTTAACTTGCAATGTCGACATGTCCAGGTACAGAGGTTCTTGGCACCCTCTGCTTCTAAGAATCTGACCGCCGCCATGGGCAGGTACTCTGCAGCTGCTAGGGAATAAGAAGGGAGGGTGGCGTGGGATAGTAATGAGAAGAGGTAACCATCTGCTAGAGCAGGGTGGCCACAGTGGTTATATAGTGCGGTTTATGTCCCTAAGAGCCGTCTTAGAATTGTGGATCCTTTTTTGTGTAGCCCCTTAGATATCTGGGATGATGGAAACTTCCGTAACAGGCAGTAACTCCATGCCTGCATGCGTTGGGCATCCAGACGTAGACAAAAAAAGACGGGAGAGCAAGAAAAGTTCTCCACGGTCGACACCTGTAATTATACTGAGCCAGCGTTTCACAGTTTCGCTTTTTATATGCCCGGTTCTAAAGGAATAGGCTGACAGACTCGCTTACTGGTTAGATTAACGAACGTGTGGCTGTAAACTGACGTTTAATGTCTGGCCCCAGAAAGGTGCTCTACAACCTCATGAAAGGGCAGTGCGAAATAAATACGACACAAATGGCAGGTTTCCGGACTAAAATTACCTCACCACCGTTTAAATGCGCCTGTCATGACTGGAAGCTTCTTGAATACACGCGGACCTTGTTGTTTACATTCCTGTTTTTGGCTGTAATGTTATAAAATGCGCTCAGTGACCTGATTTAACTTGTCAATCTTTCGGAACATAAACGCGATATTGGGATGGTGCACTTTATTGAGTAATCCGGTCGCGTAAGTTAAGTAGCCTTGTTTTACTTGCGCGTGTCACTCAAAGTGTGCAGCCGATATGTGCCAAGACAGAGAGAATGTTTATATCAGTGAATCTATTGGCGTTATGATGAGCAAATTTGGTAAAAGGTTCTCTGAACTTCATGAAAGAGAAGAGGGAAAGGATGGTCTACATCAGTGTGTATATTTCATGTACGAAGCAAGAAATGCCAAATGACAGACTAAAGTCCCTGCTCCCTATATAAAACGTGATTGAGCATAACATGTGCTGTAAAGTGGTCTTTGTTGTATGACAACCAAGCGGTGTGAGAAAGGCTGGAATCCAGTGGCACATAAAAGGGCCGCAAATGCCAGATGGCAGAATTATAGCTCAAAAGCTGGTTCCCACCACCTCACGCGTCCCCACATAATCTTTTCTTTTTTGTGGGGTTCTTCGGTAAGCAATATACTTACATGAGCGCAAGGAGTATAGTAGTTTTCCTGTTGTGGCATTGCTTGCAAAACATTATCCAGTGCACGAGTTTGCTTTAAATATGTAACGTAGCAAGAATTGACAGCATATCTGATTCTTACATGGAAGCAATTTTAATCAGATTTCCACCGTATTTTATCCCATTAGACAAGATCACAATGAGACATCTTCCTTCACCCTCCAATATACTAGGGTTTTCATTATTGCATGTAGTTCTTATGTAAAGCTATATTTGCCAATTTGCGTGCTTTACATTATCATTTCCTTATAGTTCTCGACAATGTTAAAATAAAATATGTCGTCTATTATGGGTGTTGCATCAATTTTTTGATGACTACCACTTTACACGTTTAAACAACAAAGAGACATACAAATTTAAAAGAGAATTATTCAGCAGCCAGATTTGCAAAAGCGTGTATAAATGACATATTGCCATGGTTAATATTCATTCCGGCCTTAACGGCATTGAACTTGTGAATAATGCATCATTCGATTTGTTCACAATCTCTTGTAGAAGAAAAGCCATTCTGTGAAAGTGTAACTTTGATGGCATCGAATGGGCGGTGTCGGAGTTAATTTGTAGGGAGAGGGATAGATCTGGGAGCGAAAAACATGTGCACGATGGTTGTTGTCATGTCCGTTTGACCAACGCACTAAATGACGCACACACTGCACTATAAAAGGTAAACCACATGGTAAGAGTTGCAATCGAGTGGCGCGTGAATGAGATGTTTGAAATGAGAGTTGGCACTTTCGGCCACGGTGGATATCTGAACGTGTTTACTTACGCAGCACCGCGTCTTTCCGAATTGTCCGGCCCCACTATTGGGTGCTCTCACAGTTTTGGCGTGCACTAGGTAATCTTTAATATTTTGTGTGGAGAAGGGGTGCTGTATACGACACGAGAAGGAGAGGGAAAGTTTTGTAAAGCTGTTGACTTTCTTACCCTGTAGTGGCCTGTAAACTTTTTTGTGTTCGAGGACTAGCCCATAATGTTCGAACAAGTTTGGTGCTACTCTTCTGATTCGCTTCTTTTTGGTTGTGTAGAAATAACAGGAATCAAGGTTTGCCGCTTTGCAAATAGCGTTGCTGTCAATGGAGGGGGGGTGGGGTGGTATCGTTGCTTCACAAGTACATCGCACAATATTTTTGGATTTGCTCTCAAGACCGCGATACAGTCAAAAATCTACAATGGTGGTCCCATGAGAACGGGATACTCTTTTCGCACTGGCGTGGATGACAAATGTCCAAATGCACAAATTGGTGCCTATCGTTAGGTTTTTTGTATATGGTAGCGATCCATTGCTTTTGTCGGAAGTTATGTGCATGTCAAAAAACCTAATTTCCGTGGTTGAACAGGCATAGATGAAGGCCATTATTGAGGGGGAATGGTTGAAACATTTTATTAAATTGAATAAGGTCTCCTCAGTACCTGTTCAACTAATAAATACATCACCTAAAAAGCGTTTGTAAAAAGTGGCTTGACTTTCTGATTGATAGAAATTTTGTTTCGACATTCTTCATGAATATATTAGCGTAGTTGTGCGCCATTCGACTGCGAATTGCGTTGCCCTTAATTTTTAGGTTATAATATCAGGTGAAATCTGAGATAAATAACTCCAGCACAAGCTTAGTTAAGGTTTCAATGGCTTGTGGGGTTCAAGAATTGTCTTCTCGGTGCATGCTATCCGACTAAAAAAGGGCTTCATTCACGTCTTGGTCAGGTATGTTTGTGTAGAGAAAAGTCACTCCTGAACTTACAAGGAAGGCGGCAGAATAATTTTTATGCTGTCGATTTCACGCAGCAAATCGTTAGTATCACGAAGGGTAGCGGAATGAGTAGCAGGTGTTTATTTATTTATTTATTTATTACATATACCTATAAAGCCGACATGGCAATACTGTAAGGTGCTGATTCATAAAACAATCACAGAAAAGGGCAAACACGAAATGGCCACATCACTTAAAATACAATGGCGGAGCATAGTACACAACTGTTATATGTCACATCACAAAATACCCCATGGTTGTGCGAAAATCAGATGCCGCAACTTCTTCACTAGGAAGTGAATTCTAATCGTAAATTGTTTAGGGAAAACATGAGTATTAAAAGACATGAATGCGGCACTGATACGGTCTCATTTTTGGGGGGGTTATCTCGTCTAGCTGTGACATAATGAGGTTCTTTTATATAAATGTTTTTGTTAATCCGTGTATTATCACCTAGAATGTAAATAAAATTTTTAACCTCGATAACTCCCTACGTGTGCCCAAAGTTTTCCATCCAAGTCCGCAGAAATACTCGAGCTTGTAACAGTGAAATCGTAATTGGCTGTTAGAAAGCGTGCTGCTCGTTTTTGAACGCACGCTATCTTATCAATATTCTTTTTATAAATGGATCTCATGATTGGCAACCGCATTCTAGCAAAGGCCTAATATTATAGACGTAAACGTTTCGTTCATATTGTAAAAGGCGTGTTTAGGTTCCTCTGCAAGATAAAAATACAACATCTGGGATGTTTTAGCTGCGACTGTGTCCATGTGCGCACAGCAATACATAACCTAAGAAAATGTGACACCCAGACATTTAAATTCATCGCACATTTGCAGGGCTGCTTTATTTATACGATATGAAGTTACTAACTTATTTATCTCGCTTGTAAATTTTACATGGTAGCACTTCTTTATATTCAGTGAAATTTTTCATTTATCACATTAAGTATTTACAGCGTCCAGGTCAGTGTGCAAAATTGTTGCGTCATTAGGGCACGCAACTGGAAGATATAACACACAGTCATCTTCGTACAGTCCAACAGTACATTTAGGACCAGCTGGCATGTCATTTTTAAGAGTGTTTCCTTAATTATAGAATGTATGTAGCTTAATATTGGTTTAGTGAATGTCTCTTCCCGAAGTATTTCGGCTATCAGATTTCCCTTCTTTATTATTTTTGGCGCATGTAGAACCGTCCTGGTCCTTCTGTTATGCTGTAAGCGCTTTACAGAGGCATGGATCTATTTCCCCAGTTCTGGCAAGAATATTTTGTGTGGTTCTTCTTATGTCGCCCCGGCCCGTCCAGGCTTATTTCACACAAATATGCCTTGAGCATAAACGAGGCAATGTACAATACTCAGCTGTTGCGAAAATACCAGCAGCACACAAGATATTTTTATATGCTGAGAGAACTCTTGACAGTATCATGATTTTCAGTGGTACTGTGTATACCTTCAGTTAATCACGTCATAACACTTTTGCGAAATTATTGCAGCCCAACATTATACGCGGAGGCATAGATGGCTGCCTTAAGAACACAGTGCTAACCACGCAATGTTTTATTGCATTTAAAAGAACTACTACGACATAAAACTCCCAAATAAATTGGGAAAACGGTAGACCTTTATAGATGACTTTACATTAATTGCTGACATGCTGGGAATGTTGAGTGACAACAGCAGACATTTTTCCAGCAAAATTAGTTTACTGCACAATGCAACGAGAGATAGAGAAAAAAACGCGCTGTAACTGCCCTTGGTGGGAAGTACGCCAGGCTGATTAGCGTTATGTAAATTGAAACCGTCGTTTCGACTCCTCGGCAGAACAAAGACGATACAGTCAATACAAAAAACACACCTGCAAACACGCATAAGCATGTAAAAAAATATTTGAACGATAGGACGTCCCTTCACATCACATATCGGACGACAAAATCAATGCAGCAATGGCATAAATGAAATCTAAACAAACATACACACCAATATCATCCGCGTTTTGCTTAAACATGTGAAACACCAATAGCCCCGGATTCTACTGCAAACGGAGATAGGGGCTATAAAAAAACCATTCAACGCGTAGAAGAAAGGTTCATTGGACAACTAAGCAGTATTTGAGAAACAAAAGTGTCAGCCATTGAAATACGTCACGCGCTTAGCATGCTTATATAATTCCTGGAAGAGTGAACGCTGCTAGATGCTGATGAAAACTAAATAGTATGTTCACCCTATACCAATGAGCCAAATTTGCGAATTTGCGCAGTATCAGCGGTTATGCCGCGCTTGGCAGATTTGTTTAAAACTGCAGAAATTTGGAAGGGTAATGACTGATTTTACATCTTCTAGAAAACTACACGTTGTTGTGGAGGAACAAAGATTGCCCAAGTACTCTCTGCCTTAAGGCACGTTCTCCGCTCTTGAAAAATATAGCCATCTGTGCTGAAGCTTCTGTCACTGCTGGTGCTGTCGCTAGTTTACAAAGAATGCTTTTGGCGTAGGAAGACGACTTAGGGTATCGTTTGTTGTGAGTGTTCCACCATTCTAGCACATTGGTGATGTGGTCAGACTGTCGCAATGCAAGTACTTTTCTAACTCATCATGTTGCTGCGGCTCTGCCAGAAACAGGTGCATCTTCTATGATGCATTGCGCGGGAGGAGCCCGATTAGAGGACAATACGGCATCAGACGAGGTTCGCTTGCCAAAGCAGGGCAGCCTGACTTCATGCTCCCTCCTAAAACTTTTCTGGTGGTGGGGCACCTGATGTCTGTCTTCCTTCTCGGTCTTCAAGAATTCTATGTGTGGGTAGCTTGTCTTGTTTTTTGTGTTCGAGCGAACATGCGAACCAACAAAGCCAAACATTAGCACACACGCATCATTACCCACACGTATGGGAGCCGGGCCTCATGCGGGCCTGACAATGGCCCGACCCGGCCCGGGCCCGAAGCTCGTGAGCCTTGGCCCGGCCCTGTCCCGATCTCACAATTCCTTACCCGCCCGACGCGGCCCGCGGGCCGGGCCCGGGCTTTCGGTGCTGGCCCGGGCCCGTGCAGTGCTCTACGGAGGGCAGCTGGGGGCGTGGTTAGAGCGCGTTTGGTCGGGAACGGACACCAGAGTAAGGTAAAAGAGACGCTCGCCGCCTTATGATGAGTGCGCTTTCGCTTAACGTGTCGTGGTTCGCTCAAGTGCACTTGTCATATTGTGAGTGGCGAAACAATTTGGTGCGGACGGGCATGCTGCTACTGCGTTCCTGCCTGCCGGTCTGGTTACAGAGCTGCAGTGGCCGTCCGATGCCCTCCGATCTGCCGTAGCGCGACTCGCGGTAGCCTTTGTTCACGCACGAAACTTCGCCGGGAGTTTCATGACCAGAGAACCATTGAAGGAATCTGCTATTACCATGCCTTAAACCGAAGCTGAGCGTAGCAGACCTTCGGTATTTTTCTTAGCCTAGTGGGAGGGCTTACAGCCTGAGGGATGGTCTGAAGCTGCTTGCGTCAAGAGTAAATAGTGAGGTTAAGGTGAAAAGTTCAAATGCCTCAGTATTAGCTATTCGTCCCGTGGTGTACAAGCCGCGCTGCATGCCATCACCCTATTGTGGCGCTTGTCCCTGAACTGTCTGTGTTTTTCGGATTCGGCGGGACATGCTTCCTGCACACAGAGCCGCGTACGGCGCTTGTAATGGCGGCGTTCTCGCTGGCTCACAATCTCTTCCTTGAGCAACCACTATTGAAAAATATTGGGAGAAAAAAAAAAACTCCTCCGTCGCATGCCCCCGCCCGAGGGACACGAATAAAGGCAGAGCATTGGGGTCGTTTACGTGGCGTAGGGTTTGTGGCGGTGGTTGCTGTTGGTGGTAGTTGTTGGTGGTCGTAGTTGGGTTTCAGAGAGAGAGAGAGAGAGAGAGAGAGAGAGAAAGAGAGAGAGAGGACAGAGACGTAAGTAGGTAACGTCAACTTGTTATTTATTCGGCAGCACGCCGCCTCGCCGCCTTGTCTTCTGCCGACGTCGACGAAGACGACGGTACGATGTCTTGTACTGGTTCCGCGAAGCTGATGTTGGATTGCGTCGAGGTACTAGTTGAAGGTCTTGCTTCCATCGCTTATCAACTGCGACCGCCGACGAACGCAAGAGAAGAGAGCGCAGGAGTTCACTGGAGTGGAGCCCGCGCCAACCCGCTTGATGGGGGGTGGTTGTATTGCGTAACCTTTAGTGTTTGGGGGGTTGGTGCTATCACGTGTACACCACGCAGCTATCACGCCGCTAGCACGCCGCTGAATCGCCAACGCACGCCGCTGACGACGTAGGTTGAAGGAGTCAAGGATAAAAGGCGCGTTCGTAGCCTTTGATTCTGTGTCGTTTTGTGGGGCAGTGGGTAGAGCACCATGTAGCTTGCGTTCCGCCCGCAGCGTCGTGGGATCAAAATCAGGCCCTGGTAACTATTATTTCTTTTTCTTTTTATAGTGTAGGGGGAGGCTGGCTGCTGCGGACGCCGACGCACGGGTGACATCGTGAGTTATACAAATGCTCTGAATTTAAAAGAGAAACTCCTCTTTGCCATGCGTGCTCTGCTTACCCATTGGGCTATATCGCTAGAAGAAGGTAATGCCGCGGAAGATTCAAGTTGGGGTTCCCTTTTCTCCGACAGGTACCGATGCTTGGCATGCCCGTCATCACAAGCAAATTGCGGACACCTGCCATTGTGGGCGTTCTGCGTCAGAAGCTCACACTGAAAACCTATTGGGGGCTTTCGAAAGCCAATACATACGCTGAAAGGACATGCGACCCAAGTACATTTCTGCATCAGGGGAGACCGCCAGACGTTGGGCTTTCGTAATAGAGACCCGGGAAAAGCTCCTTGCATTTCTGCGTAAAATGAGTGCATTGTTTTTTTTAAATTTTGAACGCATTTTCTTCTGCCTAAGGCCAAGCTTGCCAAAAACGTGATTTGTGGTAGACTTGGAAAGGTTAGTAGATCATTGGGAAGCCGGTATTTATTATTCTAGTAGAGTCCTTCTGCGGAGCTCGCATGGCAAAATAGAAATACTTATATGACGCTCATTCAGACAATTCCGCCCTCTTCCACTGATGCCTAACTCTAACAAATCGCGCAATATTTCAAATCTCTACGTAGTGTCGTAGGCCTTCTCAAGATCGAAACAGACCGTGACGCAGATGAATAGATGAAAACCTGTGTTAGACCAAATGAATATATGGTGTAACACAGATAATTTACAGGGGTTACCAATTCAAGATCCTCTGGAAAATTCGGTTTTACAACTACGGGAACGAACACATCTCGGCGATGTAGAAAATTGATGCAGTTATAAGCATCCTAGCACAGATAAACTGAAACCACTTTCTTGACCTCGCTTAACGCCACCACCTACATTCCTAGAGAACGGAATCAGTTGGGATTGCATGGCAGTTAGAAAACACACTCCGAAATATCAGCATACCAATACAACACTGGCCAGTATCAAACCTAGCCTTCGTGAATGTGCTAATTTAGACCGCCTAGCGAAAGAGGGGCAACATACCCAACATCCAGCGTTCTGGCACAGAAAGGCATTTTAACCACTTAACACGTTCCTGAAATTCAGTTGGAAATTTACAATTAAATTTGGTTGTAATTTAATCCCAAAATTTTATTTTAACGAGGTTGTTGTGTTGTGGCTTCAATACACGAAACCATGGCTCACTTTTTCTCTATAAGTAATTCCGTAGTTCAACTATGGTACGCTTTTTATGTATTTCGTATCTGGGGTACATACTCGGACTAAGAAACGGAAGGTTGTGTCGTTGGGAGACAGATAGCAACTTGTTTTTCTACTTGTTATGCGGCAACCACTTTTTCATGTTTTTCTCAAATGAATTTGATTGTCAACTAAGGTTTGAGCAGTACGGTCTCCTCAGATGCTAAACTGTAGCCACAGAGGTACGCATGCACATAAAAATTGGTTGAATAGATACGGCCTATAAGCAGAGCGTTTTTCCCGAGGTTTTCTGCACTCCTCTGGGTGTAAGTGACTGTTTCAAATTTCGTGCACTTCCAACCTACCAGCCGTTCCAGATGGTGACCAAGGAGCAGATGGAAGTACAGAATGAATACATAAATTTAATATGAGAACAATTTGGTGGGTGAGGGGCACTGCCATCTGGTTGATAGAATTTGTAACTGCAGCAAGATGGGGCTAAGAGACTGTATTACCCTCTAAATTACTCAGACATGGTTAGGTGCATGTCTAGTGAGTGCGTTTCATCATAAACAATGGTTATATGAGACATAAGTGCGTATAAAAGCTATTAGTTTAACACACAATTTCTGTAGTAGGGCAGATAAACATCGAGTAAATTGTGTATAACTTATCAAGAAGTGGTCAGCATTCGGATTAGGCATCCCAAAAATGCCACATTATTCGCGTTTTCGAGAAACGATATCTTTAGTACCCGCAGGGGCATCTGCTAAAGCAGATGTTTGCGCGTACTGTGCGACACTACGGACCCCGAGAACACACGTTTAGGCATGCGCGGCAGCGCCGTGACCGGGGGAAAGAGGGTCCTGGTCGTTGAGCCGACGCCGAGTGCTTGGACCTTTAAGGCCCCTTGGCGAAGGCAACACACCACTTTGGCCTCCACTTCTCGGACATGGCAACTCCGGTCTGACCTGCCCGGGGGGAATCGGCAGTCGCCTTTTCCTGTCTTCCCCTTCAACTTTAACTTTCCTATCTTCTTTCTAACTTTTCTGTCGTCTCGTTTCTTCTTCAGTTTTCCTTTTTCCTTGAGGGTAGGGTTAACGTTGTGTGGCGGACAACCCTGACTTCAGCCATGTTAGGTTACAACCATGGTGTACAGCGTGCGTGTGCAGGACTTGCTCGCGAGTTCCGGTCCCGTCCCCTTGTTGGGCTCCATGGTGGGCGGCTGGCACCATGGCCGAAGAGATTTTTCATTTTATGGCTTCTTTTTTCTGGCCAACTGACCCCTCGCGTAAAAGACGGGGCACCTACGCAACCGCCAAGTATTTAGAAAAAACGTCAACAACGTCCCTCGATTTCGCGTGGTGCACAGCAATCCCACAGAAAAAACTACCCTACTCGTATCAGCGTTTCTAATTTCAAAGACTCTAACATCCACCCTCGGTGAAAGCTACGAAGTAAAAAAACTATCTAATGGAGTTCTCGTAATCGAACTGCTCTACAAACACCAGTGCGACTAACTGCCACGACTAACGTCTTTGCTGATATCCCTATCACTGTATGTGAACACGGTCACTCAACACTGTTCATGGAGTCATCGACCTAAAGTACGTGTTTCAGGAGGAACTTCTATAAGGTTTAAAAGAATGGAACGTCACAAATGTCTCTAGGATAAAAATCAAACGAGAAAACAAAGAAATACAGACCAAGCACATCGTCCTGACCTCTGCATCCAGCATACGTCTAGATTCCGCTGACATAGGCTATACAAAGATGAAACTGAGACCGTACATTCCATGTCCTCGCCGATGCTACGAATGCCAACGATACGGTCACGGCTCGCTGAGCTGCTGGGGCCAAGAAACCTGCGCAAAATGTGCCTCACATGAACATCCTGCTGAAAACCCTGAAGCTGTTAACATACCAACTGCGAGGGTAACCACGCGGCATACTCTCGTGTTTTCCCAGAGTGAAAAAGAAAAAAAAATCATCACACTGAAAGTGACTGAAAACCTAACATTTCGCGAAGCACGGAGGCGAGTTATTAGAGTTAGGCATCAGTGGAAGAGTGCTGACTTCTCTGAATGACTACGTGGCAAACCATTAAATTCAGCTACGCCTGAGCCCAACCCTCTTGAGAACATTTGCACTGGAGAACGGGGCCCCACCAGGGTGTATTTTAAGCACAACGCTCTTTGTTGTGAAAATGAACTCCATATGCAAAATAATTCCAAAGTCGATTACGTACTCTGTCTATGTTGATGATCTTCAAATAGTTTGAATATCCTCCAATGTAGCAACATGCTAAATGTAAATACAGTTGACTATAAATAATTCGCCACACAAAACAGTAGCCATTCTTTTCTCTCTCAAACGAGGTTTACAGACCAATCCGACCCTACACCTCAAGCAAATCTACCTACCCATAGAAAACGAACACAAATTTCTAGGCATAATATTCGACAAAAAGTTCACTTTCCTGCGCCATATCAATATGCTTAAAAAGAAAGCTTCACGATATCTAAATATATTTAAGGTCCTAACACGGAAACACTGGGGTTCCGATAGGGCCTGCCTTTTAAAAATTTAACACTTTGTTGTATGCTCCTGCTCAGACTATGGTAGCATTGTGCATGGCTCTGCGGGAGAGTCCTACTTGAAACGATTGGATCCCGTTCACAATTTGGGTTTACGTCTTTCATCTAGGGCGTATAGGACATCCCCCATAAACAGCCTCTACGGCGAAAGAAAAGAACCACCACTCACAGATAATAGAACAATGCTGACATGCTCATTCATACTGAAGATTCGTTCACTGCCGAAACAGCTCTTCTATGCCATAGTTACAAAATTCCCATGCAGGTCACTTTTAACACTAAACCCCAGGCTATCAGACCATTGCTTCTTCGGTTTGAAGAGAGATACCAAAAACTCAGTATGCTGTACACATTACCTAAAATTGCCCATAGACAAAACCAGCTACCTCCTTGGTATAGTTGTCCTACAAAATGTAACTTTACACTAACAGACTTTTAAAAAAAGCAGACACCGCGAGAACATATTGTACAGGAAGTTTTGGCCCTGAACGAAAAATACAAATGCTACGCCTCATTTTACACAGACCGTTCCAAAACATTCTATGTCGGCAGTGCAGTAGTGCATAAGAAATAGGAAAAGGTGATCAGCCTACCCCAGTGCACTTCAGTTTACACAGCAGAATGTTATGCCATTGCTGTAATAGTGGTAATGATTATGAACATTAAATTAAACACAGTATTATATATATACAGAGTCTGTCAGTGCACTCACAGCAGTACATTATCAAAATGCACCTCAGCCCATAATAAGAGAGACAATACACAATTTAGTAACAGTCACAACACAAGGACCAGACATTAAGTTGTGCTGGGTCCCTACCCATGTTGGAATCAAGGGAAAGGAGAGAGCCGATGCGTGTGCCGCACAGGCGGGTAATGGAACATAAGACAAAGTACAGATTCCTCACAGCGACTTCATTAAATTCACACGGAGGAAACTGAGCAAAACGTGGCAGTCATTATGGGATAAGGAAACCGACAACAAACTCCAGCTAGTTAAAACCATGATAGCAGAGTGGTCATCAAACAGACGTGAAGAACTCCTCAAAGAAGTTATTTTATGTCGTCTCCGCATTGGACACACACATCTTACACATAATTTTCTTCTTATGAGACAAGACAAACCGAGATGCGAAGATTGTGACCAAGAACTTACAGTAAGTTACATGTTACTCTCATTTGCAAAATTTAAGGTCTTGAGGAAAAAACACTTTAGGCTGTTTTACAGCCAGCAAATTCCATTTCACCCCAGCCTACTCCTAGGAGAGGATGGTGTTGTTAAAGTAACCTCTGTCTTTAGTTTTTAAAAGAAGCTTATTATCCACCAAAAACACCAAACCTTTTGTTTAGCGCATGATAGCCTTAGATGCTTTTGTGCCACACAACACAACACAACCCAATAGCTTTAGTATTCGTCCGTCCAAAACTGTTTCACATCAGTATTGAGACAATATGTTTCAAGATATAAAATACATAAAAATAGTGCTTCAAAAATCAAATCATGCTGTCGTTAACCGCACTCTTTGCAGTGTAACTGTATTGACGAGTCCAAAATCCCAAATTTATGCTTTCCGTTCTTGACCACACTACTTTTTGGTGAGCCTTTTATTAAAAATATGCCGTTTTATAGGTTAAATTTTAAAACACAATTCAAGACTGGTTTCGCATAAAAGACTTCGCACGTGTGCAAATTTATAAAATTTGTCAATCTCTCTAATGCAGCCCATAAATCGTTGCATACGTTGTCTCTCTTCCAGTGCACCAAAGTATGTGTTTCTGATATACGCAGTTAATATTTTCTATGCATGGACGCTCGCAGCCCACACTTGTATTGCTCTGAAAACCAGTACTTTCCTTACCCAGAATTTAGGAGAAAAGTAGGAGGCATTTAAGTCGAACGTTTCATATTTTGGTATGACACCCTCGTTCAGTACAAGATTTGGAATATACCCATCGGGCTCGTGATGATGCCTTCTACCGCAAAGAGTGGTTTGGCTTTGAAACTATTCGCACAGATTCGTTGGTTCAAATCGTAAAAAACCAAGATAAACTTGTAATATAGAGAACAGAAAAGAAAAGTAGTAATAATTGCAACCTAAGAATGCACCAAGGAGAAAATTGGTGCCGATATCTCAATAATTTACCACACTGGTGGCACAGCCACTCACTTCCCCGCCATCGCAGAAGAAATGAAATAGCGTACAGCTGCCCTCTCAACAAAAGTGTCTCTGTTATATCACTGCCAACTCTCACAATCCTTCCTCCTGTCTTCCGCCTGCCATATTGAAAAAAGAAACCCGTGACGCGAGGACACACTGCCAACTATTTTGTATTTGCGGAGCAATGCAACACTAGAATACTGGGCACTATGCTCACAAGGAGCACTAGCTTTAATAAACAGACTATCCTAACTAGAAAGTCTACCCCATAAAAAAACTAGCCGCGCAAGAGACTAGCCTAAGTAGGTTTATAGCAAGGGAAGATTTCTACCAGAATAACCTTTGCAAGCTGAATTATGCAAGTGTCTCCCGGCTTCATCATGAGAGATAACGGTTAGTTGAATAAAAAAGGTCATTTGAATTTAAACGACAAGCATACCTTTTCTCACTGCAGCTCATGAATCGTCAGGAAGCATCCCCTTTGGATTGTCTATAAAATGAAGATGTCAATTTGCAACAGCCACTGGAAGTTCTAGAGTTGCGACCAGGTACCACAAAAAAATGCTATAGTGCTTTTATTTTAGAGAAAGCGGGGTCGTCACTGAGAACATATTACGTTTACGCCTAAAGAATTGCCAGAGCACAGAACTTGCAAGTTTAAATCGTCCCTAAAATAATCTCGCCTGCTCCAGTTCTCATTTTAAAAACATAGGTGTCTGTATAAAATATGCATGTTCATGGGTAGAAATATGGCAAAGATGTCTTCCTCTTTGCAAAAGGCACTGCTTATACGTGCCCCGCGAACTCACCATGCTTCGTGTCTTCTACACTACAAACGATCGATCCAATCTGCTAAAACTCTTGGCAGTTGCGCTCTAGAGAGTGCGCGTGGCTTTGTTTGTATTTCCTGTCTTTTTAGTGCAGTTTATTTCAATAACACTCTGCTTCAACTGTGAGAAACCCCCTTCAGTAGAAGAAGAAAATAATCGAGTGAGCAACCATTTCTAGTTTACAGTCGGAATAGTTGATTACCAAGTAGTTCTGTGTTGGGCAGCCACTTTGTTTTGAAAGATGTCTCCCGCTTAATTTTATTTTTGCGAAATTTAACACAGGATGGGTAAGCTATATAACTTAGGACGAAGGGCTACAAATTATGTTTTTGACTAATGCCGTTAGATTGCAGCATTGCAGGTGCAAACACAAAGAAAACAAAAAAATGAAAGCACCAACAACATCAAGTTAAAAAGTTGTAGGCGGAGTTAGGCAGCATGAAAAGGAGACGGAAAAAAGCTGATACCTTTGTGATACATACTGATTAAATAGGAATTGAGATTCTTTTTGCGTTTATAGTATAAAAGCATTGCTAATGCATTTGTTATATACACTATAGGAGGGCCTTATTGGATTCGCTCATCGCCTGGTACCTGTGCCCAGCTAAAGTGGTGGTCATACTGAAATGTGACATAAACATTCAGTGGCCAGTTTGTTCAGATTTTACTTTTTTCTGCAGTGCTGGCGTCTTCCTCAATTATGAACAGCGGACCAGAAATGCTACCAGTATTATTTGTTTTCGTCAAACTTCACGAGTTCAAGCAGAGGCTGCTCAGAAAAACTGGTGGTCGAAATTTGGAGGGTCCTAGGGGTAACTATCGGTGAACTGGTGAAAGTGTCCTTAAATTGAAGCCCCAGGCAGCTGCAGTGTTCACGGCATTTTCTGCGTATGTGCCTGCATCCGACATTTTCTATTCAAGCACAGTGTTTCTTTATGTGTATATTGAACCCCGCGATTTCTGATAGCACAACAGTATAACGAATGCCCGTACCGCTTCCGTTATTACGAAGTCCTCTTGAAAGCGGGGGTTCTGGCGACGTCGGAGTACCTTTTCCGTGGTGATTAGAGGGTTGCCATTGATAAAGGGGCCAACACCTTCGCAATATTAAAGTTTCAAAAGCCGGGTGCGACTGTGTGCGTCGGTGACGTTGGCATTGTCCAGAGATCTCTCATTCACGCTGCAATGTGAGATATGTTAATGTCCTCGAGTCGACGAGGCATTTTGGACCACAGAATGCATAATTCAGGTTAGATCATCAAAACAGTCTCTGTTGTAACTGGCGCTGGTGCAGCATAAGTGCTCTTCCACGCTTCGATGGCAAAGGTGAAGCTGAAGATCATGATTGTCGTCTCCTTTGCGTGAACTCGAAGATCTTACTACAGCAATAAATGTTGGACATAACTTAGAGATTACAGCATTGTAGTTAAAAAATAATTTGCCGAACATAGGTAATAGATCTCTTTGGTTGAAACCAACGTCTAGGGCATCAGAAGCGCCACTTTCTTGTCTTTTCCTTTAAATCTGCTCAGGTTAATATTGAGGTTACGGGCTTGTCAGGCTTCTCTCCGATATGTAATGTTTAAGCCCTGTTCTCCTGGGTTAACCCTGCACTTCAACAGGTTGTGCTAACGATAATGGGTGTTTCCCGGCATTCACTAGAGCATACCGCAAATGGCTTGTATTTTCTACCCATCCTGATTCGTGAGTATGTGTGCTGCTTTGTATCCTGAGTACCGTGAGCAATTTTTTGCCTTTGATGTCTGTTTCAGACAGAGGAGGTCGGCGTTTCTTCAAGCAGGACGACGAGCCGTTTATAAAAGTTTTGCGGAGCGCAGTGAGGTACTCGGGAATGAATTAGGTACAAAATTCCACTTAACTTGAATGTTGGGAGGCCATGTTGTTTCCAGTCATATACCTTTGTGTAAGCTGTAATATGCTCTTAGCGTTTAAATTTGTGATTTGCTAATTGTTGTGAAGCGTTCACGTTCGGTTCTTGCAGCCCGAGGAACCATACACCTTCTGAAAATGAATGATCGTTAAGGTATTTGTTTAAATGTTCTTTTGGCGGGCGGCCAAGAGGTTCATTAAGTTTTTGCGTCATTCATTCGTCTGCGTGGCAGGCTGATTTGGTGCCAAGGATTGTCAATATACTGTATCAAACTGTTGCTGCTTTTGTACTTTTAAACGTCCCCGCTTCGCCGTATACTGTTTAGTGGTTTTATAGCTTATTGTTTTGAGAGTTCGCATCAACATGTTTCGGCTTAGGTGAGTTTATACTATTTACCGGCGACTTGTCTAATATGGCACCAACTCATTTGTTTTCCTTACTTGTGCATATATTTTGTAGAACGGGATGTCTCGTTTTGATTTTACCTCGGACCCTTATACGCCTGTATAATTTCCTTAAAAACTTGTTATGCCAAATCGTATTAACCTATGTGGTAATCGAAATGTTTTGGACGCGGAGGGCGCCATATAATTCAATACATCTGATGGTGTGTAATAAGGTCACTGCAGTTCGGGTAAGTTTGTACTATGGTGGCTGTGCGATAGTCAGGTCATGATCAGTGTTTCGTCGTTTTGTTTTCTGTGATTACTCTTACCTTATAGGACTGGCAAACTTTGGACCAAATGGTTAGACACCTACATTATAACAAACTACTTGGTCCAACGCAAGAAAAAGGCCACTTCCGACGATCCTACAGCCTTTCCTCTCCTGTGATTCTTGTGGTCATTTTTGCCATGCAACTTCATTATTTCGCCAATGCCTCGAGTGAGTGGCCCCAACCCCTTTTTTTACTCGTATCTCGGAATGTTCTCGTTCACACTGGTTGTATAGTGGTTGTGATTTTTCCTGACTACAAGTCAGCCCATGTCCTTGTCTTCCTTTATTTGAAATATATCATGTATTCAAGTTTGCTTCGTAATCCAGCGAGCTAGTTTATTGTATGTAAGTGTTCAGCCTATCGTGGTCGTTTCATAGCCCTTTGAGCCGATCTATGTTTGCTTTTGAGTCGTTTAGTAAGCCGCGAAATTTCTTCCCCATCTATCCTCATCGACCAAACGCATTGGGTTTATATCCTTCTTGTGAATAATAGAAGTAGCTTACTTCTTAATTTTTGGTACTGCTGGACGAGTGCATCAAGCCAATACCTAAATTGTGCTGGTTTCTTTGTCGCGGTGAGGCTCAGTACTAGCTATCTGATCAAGCTAGATATAGTCAAATCAAATAAACATCAAATCAAAGTCAGCTTATTTCAAACAACAATATTGTTGGTGTGCCTCAGGCGAGAGTTGCTACCGATAGTTTGAAAGTGCCTGAGTATCTTTCTACATGTCAGCAGCATGTTATCTAGCCGCAGCACCTATACGACGCTTGAACTTTTGGTACTCCTATTTTGAAGAAACCAAACCTTTTTACAAAGCCATGGCAGCAGACGAAGAACGCTCTCATTTCACACTTATAGGTTCACAAGACATGCTAATATCTCTTCATGATAAGGTTGCAAGTTAAAACAAAAACAGTTAAAATATGTTACTAAAAACCCGCAGCATCAATACTCACCATACCATTTTATACAAAGTAAGAAAGAGTCACACTTTGAACGAGTCGCTAGCACCAGAGAGCGTAAACACAAGTAAATGATTCCATGAGATAAGCACATACACTGACTGTGAAAGGTAACAACCAATTTCGTCTCTTAATGGTGATAAAAAACAAAAACTAAAACAAGAAAACAAAATACTGCACTCGCGGATATCTACAAAACATTCGCGCATTGCTTTGCGCGTACACGCATTGCAGTTCTCATGTTCATTTTGCTATCAGTCCTCTACTTTGCATCGTTTCGTTACATATTCTGCAGAGACTGTTTTCGGCATTCCTATTTATATTGCTTTACGATTGTTGATTTTTACAGATAGAGTTCTGAGGTACCGAGAAACTACTTTTATTAGGCTAACGAGCCATCCATACGAAAAAAACAAATCAAAAGGGGTGATGATAATTATGCACAGATAGCAGTGGCTATATGTTTAGGCAGGTAGACGTAACAGGGACACCGACCCCTTGGCTTCGTCTCCATATGACCGCCATAATTTCGCTCACAGGCTTAAATATAAGAAAAAAAATTATAAAGGCCTGTACATATTTCATCACGGCTAAAGCCGGCCGCCTGGTCATACAGGGTTATAACTGGGGAGGGCTGCAGTTCTTTAATCAGAACTTGTGAGCTATCTCGGTTACGTTGTGCCTTAGAAATATTCGCGATCGGCGTTATCTGCGAAATATTTACGATGTGACACGCAAATAATTGGCTGGAGTGGTTTCTTCTATAATAATCTACGGGCAGGGATAGGCGTGTAGAAACTTTTCACGGGGTCCTAACGTTCTAGCAGGAGTCCAATAAATGTTCTTGTTTACTTTGGAGAATGAAACGGATTGGTTGGTGAAGTGTCAAAAGACCTTTTATTACTTTTGGGTATGTTCGCTGCGGTGTCTATGAGCAGATGTCGACACTGAGTGACCCTAATGTGAAGTATTTGTGATACTGTAATAAATTATAAGCAGGGGACAACAAAAAAGCCGGTTTTAAATGCACTATAAAGTGGGCCGCCGAAAGCAGCAAAGTAAGGAATCAAATTGTCGTGCACAGGAAAGCTGAAATGCTTGTGAATGCCATGAAGGGCAGGTCGATGACCCGGGTTGCTGCCGCCCCACCTTATGTACCTGCACAACATAACGAACACAGTTCCGTGGAAATGTTCGGCGAGCTGATTTGTCGGGGAATGGTTCCAAGAAGATGTTTTATTGATGCTGCCATCAGACTTAAGTGCTTCGGCGAATAAGTGCGGAAAAAACGAACACCACCTTCCCGTGGAGAACCCTGATCAGGATTCAAAACATCATGGGGGTTCCGTGTGGTTCTATTGTGTGGCCGTTATGCTGAGTGATCTGGTGTTTAGTAGCGCCAGAGGGAATTGACGGTCTGCGTCCACACCGGTTGTAAAGGCACGCAAGTACTGTTGTGTGATGGTGCGTGGGTGGTGGTTCTCGAGGCGCCGAAACGCGTCCATCATGTTCTTGTCGGTGTTGTAATCTCTGTGGTAGGATCAGCAGTACCGTCAGCATTTGTGAGGTAAAGGTTGTTGACGTTCGTGCACCGGCTGAGAGCAACGTACACGCCCTCTTCTTCGCTGGTTTGCTTCTTATCCTTCTTCTTCTTGAGCGGTTCCCCTACGGGAAGAGGGAGAGGCTCTTTATTACAGAGAAAGCAGAGAGGTTTGCCAGCATGAAGTCGCCGACATGCTACTCTGCGGGGAAGGGGGGAGAAGGAAACAAAGGAAGTAGGTGGAACAAGAATAGTAGGAGACAAAAGATAAGAATAAAAAAATAATCAAAATAAAAATGAATAGAGTTTTGTTTAAGGGCGCTGAGTAAAAACTTGACTGTACACGCTATGGAGATGGCTACAGTGATGTAGCGACGGCAATGTGCTCGACGTACTCAAATTTAGCAAACAGAGCTTTGCGCTAAGATGATTGTGAGTGGAATGGTTCAAGCACCAAGCTTAGTGTCATTGGTCCAGGTTGGAGACATTCAATTCTTTGTTGTAAACGGGCCCTTGATTCAGCATAAGCAGAGCACTCTAGTAGAATATGTTCGACGGCTTGGGATGAGCCACAGTTGTCACAGTGTGGGTTGGAAGTCTGGCCTATATTGTCACGAAGACAAGGACGATGCAGTTGTCTTGAATGAGAAACACGTTAATTGGAGCGAACTTGTGCTCCCCTAACAACTCAAAAGAATACAGAGGCGGCGAAGCAGCGGTCAACAAAGTGACTTGCACAGGCGAGTGTCGTCGAATCGAATGCCCCGGCGTCTGCACTGCAGGCGTTTTATCTTTTGGCGTGCGTGGTTCTCGAAACGTCGATTCGCATCGAGAACATAGTAGATCCAAGAAGATTGTTCTGGGCTGTTCACGTTAGATCGGAATGCTCTCCCTATCACAACTGATAACACATGCGGCCCATAAAGAAAGAATGAAACATGCGCTTCCCTTGGCGCAGAGATAACACAGACCGGCGCAGCCGGGCGGTAAAAGCAAAACACAAACAAACAAACCCAATGTATGGTTCGCGGCATTACCCCCCTCTAAGAGTGCATCGACCCGATGCTAACATAAGCGACAGTCCGAACAAATGAAAATAAAAGTTCGTCATCGTCCGTAGAAAGGTTTTAAGCGAACCACGTGGACGACTTCAGGCCGCGTGCGTCGTCGTGATGTGCCGGAGTCACCATCGGGATCACTTCGTAGGTAAGTTGGCCAACACGTCGTAGAATCTGGTAGGGTCCGAAATACCGCCGCAGGAGCTTCTCACTGAGTCCGCGTCGTCGGATGGGAGTCCAAACCCACACACGATCCCCTGGTTGGTACTCGGCGTCTCGGCGTCGGAGGTTGTAGCGGCCCGCATCCACCAGCTGCTGGTCCGTTATATAAACTCGAGCGAGCTGGCGTGCCTCTTCCGCACGTTGAAGATATCCGTGGACGTCGGCGTTGAGGTCGTCGTCTTCTACATGCGGAAGCATGGCGTCGAGCATCGTATTCGGCCTTCTACCGTAGACAAGCTCGAACGGCGTCAGCTGTGTCGTCTCCTGGATAGCCGTGTTGTACGCAAACGTCACATACGGGAGCACTTCGTCCCAAGTCTTATGTTCAACGTCGACGTACATTGACAGCATATCTGCGATTGTCTTGTTCAGACGTTCTGTTAGTCCATTCGTTTGGGGGTGGTACGCCGTCATTCTTCGGTGATCCGTGTTGCTGTAGCGCAATACTCCTTGCATCAGCTCCGCAGTAAATGCCGTTCCGCGGTCTGTGATTAGGACTTCCGGGGCTCCATGTCGCAGCACAACTTGGCTTATAAAGAACTTCGCCACTTCTTGTGCAGTCCCCCCTCGGAAGAGCGGCGGTCTCTGCGTAGCGCGTCATGTAGTCTGTCGCTACGACAATCCACTTGTTCTGTGACCGTGACGTAGGGAACGGGCCTAAAAGGTCCATTCCAATCTGTTGAAATGGTCTCGATGGGACGGCGATTGGTTGCAGAAGTCCGGCGGGTCTTGTCGTCGGCGTTTTTCGTCGCGGGCAGTCACGGCAGCTCCGGACGTAGTGGGTGACGTCAGAGGTAAGGCCGGGCCAGTAGTACCTCGCCTTGATTTTTCCAATAGTGCGAGCTGTGCCCAGATGTCCGGAAGACGGGTCGTCGTGGCACGCTTCCAAAATTTCGTCACGAAGGTCCGCGGGGATGACGAGAAGGTAATTCTCTCTTGTTCCGGGGCTGAAATTCTTCTTCACAAGGACGGAGTTTCTCAGGCTGAATGCTGGTAAGCTGCGTTCTAAGGTCCTATGAACGGCAACGTTGCATCCCTCGAGGTACTCGATTATGACGCGTAAGTCGGGGTCGGCACGCTGCTGGGCGGCTAGGTCGTTCTCCGTCACGATCCAGAAGAACGCGCTGTCTTCATCATAGTCTTTCGGTGGTGGGTCGACGGGGGCGCGGGGCAGGCAGTCGGCGTCGGAGTGTTTCCTGCCGGATTTATAAACGACTGTAACGTCGAACTCCTACAGGCGCAAGCTTCACCGCCCAAGACGGCCAGAGGGGTCCTTCAAATTGGCGAGCCAACACAGCGCATGGTGGTCTGTTACAACCTTGAATGGCCTTCCATTCACGTATGGGCGAAATTTTGAAATCGCCCATATAATAGCCAGGCACACTTTCTCAGAGGCAGAATAGTTTTTCTCCTCCTTCGACAGACCACGGCTAGCATAGGCGATTACCCTTTCGCAGCCGCTTTGCTTTTGGACAAGGACGGCACCCAAGCCTATATTACTGGCGTCCGTGTGCATTTCCCTTTCGGCATTTTCGTCGAAATGAGCGAGCACGGGCGGGCTTTGCAGGCGTTTTTGCAGCTCGCCGAATGCTTTTTCTTGGTCGTTTTCCCAGCTGAAAGGGGTGCTATCTTTCGTCAAGCGCGTGAGTGGCTCTGCAATGCGTGCGAAGTTTGCGACGAAGCGCCGGTAGTATGCGCACAGCCCGAGAAATGTTCGCACGCCCTTCTTGTCTTTCGGCCTTGGGAAGTTCGCAATGGCTGAAGTTTTTGCCGGGTCAGGTAGGACTCCCGCGGCGTTGACGACGTGGCCCAAGAACTTGAGTTCCCCGTATGCGAAACGGCACTTTTCAGGCTTCAGCGTAAACTCCGACGTACGAATGGCCTCGAGTACAGACTCCAACCTTGCAAGGTGTTTGTCGAAAGTCCGAGCGAATACCACTACGTCGTCGAGGTATACGAAGCAGGTGTGCCACTTAAGGCCAGCTAGCACAGTGTCCATGACTCTTTGAAACGTCGCTGGTGCTGTGCACAGCCCAAATGGCATCACCTTGAACTCGTATAGGCCGTCTGGGGTTATAATTGCAGTCTTCTCTTGGTCTCTCTCGTCCACATCAATTTGCCAGTAGCCGGTCTTCAGGTCTATTGATGAGAAGTACTTCGCGTGGCAGAGGTGGTCGAGGGCGTCGTCGATTCGGGGGAGGGGGTACACGTCCTTTTTCGTGATTTTGTTCAGTCGCCGGTAGTCAACGCAAAACCTTAATGTGCCGTCTTTTTTCTTTACGAGTACGACGTGCGCAGGCCAGGGGCTTTTCGATGGCTGTATAATGTCATCGCTCAGCATGTCGTCGACTTGAGTCCGGATGGCTTCCCGTTCGTGTCAAGAGACGCGGTATGGTGACTGTCGGGTAGGTCGGGCTCCATCTTCGGTTATTATTCGGTGCTTCGCTAGAGGGGTCTGACGTAGTTTTGCGCTCGAGGAAAAACATTCGATATAGCGACGCAGCAAAGGCAACAATTTTTTCCGTTGTTCTTGCGGTAGCGCCGGATTCACTTCGAATGGCTGCGGGTGCTTGAAGGTTTCTACGGGTGTGCGTTCAAAGTCGGCGACTGCGATCACATCACTAGCTTCTTGCGTTTCTTCGAGGAACGCAATTGCAGCTCCCTTGTTTAAATGCTGATACTCTTCGGTGAAATTAGTGACCAAAACGTGAGATTGGCGTTGCCTAAAGTGCGCAATGCCTCTTGCGACGGAGACACCGCGGTCGAGAAGCAACCTTCGATCACTCTCTACGATAGCGTCGATGGCAGAAGCAGCATCCTCAGAGTAGACGGCGATCATCAAGCTTGCGCGGGGTGGCAGGGTGATGTGATCGTCGGCGATCCTGACAGCAGCACGGTGATCGGGGTTCGGCTGCGGCGTCGTGGAGTGATCGGAGGAAAATGTAGTCGACTTGGTCTGCAGAACAATTATTGCGCCGTTGTCCGTCAAAAAGTCCATTCCCAGAATCACGTCGCGGGAGCAGTTAGGCAGAACGACGAACGCCGCAGGGTACGTTGTGCCGTCTATGATGACGCGCGATGTGCACGTTCCACTTGGCGTCACGAGGTGACCTCCTGCTGTGCGTATGTGCGGACCATCCCATTTGGTCATAACTTTCTTCAGTTTAGACGCAAATGGTCCGCTCATTACCGAATAGTCAGCTCCCGTGTCTACGAGGGCGACTACGTCAAAGCCGTCGATGGACACCTTGACGTCAGATGCAGTCTTCCTCGAGTTCCGGGTTTGTCGGGGCGTCGTATCTCTGCTTGTACGTGTTGATGGTCGGGCACTGTGCATCGTCGTTGTCGTCGCCTTCTCAACGGACGTCTCGGTCAGGTCGAGTACGCGTCGCGCCGTGTAGCTGTCGTCGTGTTCGGGAGTCTCGTCAGGGTTAGTTGTGGTCGTCGGGATGAGGGCATGTCGTGAATCACTGTCTTCAGCTCGTCCTTGCGTCGTTGGAGGGTTTCCAGTTTTTCGCCGTAGAGCAACTTCACCTCCTGAAGTTGCCGCCTTTAGTTTCCCCCGCGTGGGCTGGGAGACCTTCCACGTGCGAAGTCAGCACTGCTACGGCGGTCCGGCGACTTGTAGGAGTAGGGCGACGGCGAACGGTTGAAACGGGCTGGTCCACGGCTGGTGTTCGACAGGTATTCCTCAATCTCAGATGGGTGCTGGCCGGGTCGGGGGCGTGGTGCGTCGACAGAGAAACCACGTAGTCCGAGTCTCTTGTATGGGCAGCGACAGTAGATGTGGTCGGCCTCTCCGCAGTGGTAGCACAGAGGACGATTATCCGGTGTTCGCCATACGTCAGTCTTCCTCGGCGTCTGGGTTTGTACTACAGGGGGTCGGGCGGGCGACAGTGGGCGGGGTAGGGCGGGGCCTCTGGACGACGTGCCTCATGACGACGTGTTGGAGCAGGGCGGGGTCGGTGAACAGCCACGGAGTACGTCATAGCTTGAGGCTCGCAGTGTACTTCGGATGCCACAGAAGTTCCCAAAGCGTTTTGAACTTCTTCCCGGATCACGTCAGTTAGGCAAGCGACTTGGGGTTGCGGCGTCGTCGGGAAAAGTTTCCGCAGCTCCTCTCTCACTACTGCGCGGATGGTCTCGCGTAGGCTATCAGCCGGAATCCGCATGTTGTCGATGTAGTTCGCACTGGCCGCGCCAACAAAGTTCTGGTCATACTGCTTAGCACGCACTTCGAGAGCCTTCTCAATCGTGCTGGCTTCGGTCACGAATTCAGCGATGGTTTTGGGCGGGTTGCGGACAAGTCCAGCAAACAGCTCCTCCTTCACACCGCGCATCAAGAAGCGTAACTTTTCTTCCGTCATTTCGGGGTCCGCGCGGCGAAATAATTGCTTCATCTCCTCAACAAAGATCACGACCCTTTCGTTGGGGTGTTGTGTCCGAGTTTCAAGCAAAAGTGCAGCTCGCTCTTTTCTCAAAACGGTAGTGAATGTCTTCAGGAACTCCCTTTTGAAGTGAGTCCAGTCGGTCAAAGAACTCTCATGGTTCTCGAACCAAGTTCGAGCAGCATCTTCTAAGGAAAAGAAGACATGCCGGAAAGTTTCTTCGTCGTCCCACCTGTTGAAGATGCGGACGCGCTCCAGCTTCTCTAACCATTCTTCGGGGTCTTCAGCGGGGGCTCCCCGGAACGATTGCGGTTCCCGGGGCTGCTGCAGGACGATTGGCGACGTTGTTTCTTCCACCATGGTGTTGGTTGCAGCGTTCCTTTTCTTGGGCCCTTCTGGCATCAAACCGAACTCGGGTGGTAAATCTTGCAGGCGGGGGCTGGCTCTTGTTGGACTGGCTTGGCGGCTTCCCGAGGTTGTAGTAGGCATCAAGGGTGCGTACCCAGCACCTCCACCAGATGTCCCGAAGACAAGGACGATGCAGTTGTCTTGAATGAGAAACACGTTTATTGAAGCGAACTTGTGCTCCCCTAACAACTCAAAAGAATACAGAGGCGGCGAAGCAGCGGTCAACAAAGTGACTTGCACAGGCGAGTGTCGTCGAATCGAATGCCCCAGCGTCTGCACTGCAGGCATTTTATCTTTTGGCGCGCGTGGTTCTCGAAACGTCGATTCGCATCGAGAACATAGTAGATCCAAGAAGATTATTCTGGGCTGTTCACGTTAGATCGGAATGCTCTCCCTATCACAACAGATAACACATGCGGCACATAAAGAAAGAATGGAACATGCGCTTCCCTTGGCGCAGAGATAACGCAGACCGGCGCAGCCGGGCGGTAAAAGCAAAACACAAACGAACAAACCCAATGTATGGTTCGCGGCAATATGATGAAGGAACGAATTTATAAACGCTGCATTAGGCGCAGTCGATGGCACAGTGTCTCCAGTTGGCGAGGTAGTCGTTCCGGCAGCCTCATTCTCATATACGAATCCATGCAATATAGAGAGGCCTGATGAAACTCCAGAAGGGACAATAAGCCGTTTCAGCCAAAACTACTGCCTTAGTCATAGCTGAGGAAGCATATTTTGTGAAAAATTTTTTTCTTTACGTTCCAAATTCTAGGCCCCCGCGAGCAGCATCATCCGCTTTTGGATTACCCAATATGCCACAGTTGCCTGGGAGCCATTGTAGTGTCATACGATGTCCAGAAACGAAAGCTAGATGGTGGAGATACTTCACTTCTCGCTGGGCATGCTCATAAAGCCTGAAGCAGCTAGCGCGTTGCAGGGTCTCAAGAGCTGCCTTTCGAATCGCAAAAAATGGGCCACTGTGTCGACGGCTGGCGAAGAATGTATGAGATGGCTTCTTTTATCCCATGAAGTTCAACCGACGTGGACGAAGTCGGTCGCTCAAGGCGGTGTGATAGGGCTTTTCGAGCTGATGGAATAAAAATTTCTGATTAACTGCCCTCAGATGTCGTCGACCCATCAGTAAAATGTCAGTCGCTGCACTGTAAAATTTGTTAATGTGTGCGAGTTTCATCTGAAGTAGGCTGATTTGAGGCATTTGCTTTTTTGGATAAATTTCATGTATAAATGTTTTTATCCTAAGGGGCGACAGTGTCTAGGGCGGGAATCCCAGTGGCATTGTCTGCGGTGCTTCAGTTGGAATTGGAGTTTTCATAGCCCTGACTGCTTGCGCAAAGCTGGAATTGCTTCGATTTGCGATATGAGCCAACGAATGCGTCCCTGTAAGTAACCTGTGCCTCAAATGATCTTAGTGTTTCTTGATGTCTAATACGCCCATGGGCAGGCAGCCAGCTTCAGCAATTGTCCCAGAACGCGACGATCCTTTAGGAAGGCCGAGGCAGTTCCTAAACCAGTTATTCCTTGCCGTTTCAAGCTGTCTTTTGCTTGTAGGGGAGAGCTGCTGCAAGACAGGGAGGCTGTAGCGCAACACGCCCTCAACATACGTCTTGCAGAGAAGCACCAAATGACAATCGCTACCCAGCATGTGCCAGCCAGGTATCCAATAATTTGGGATGCCATAAAGATGACCATCATGATAAAAATTTGCATACGCAGTCTCTTTACATCCGGAGCCTAGGAGAGGTTTCTATCGACTGTAACACAAAGATACCTTTGGGTTCGAACGTATTTCAAGGGCCGGCCACCGAGGATTAGAGGATATCTATACACGCTCTTACGGGTGAAGGCCATAGCACTTCTCATTTCTGGGGAGAGATGAAGTCCTTTAGGCTGTAGGTGTTCTGATATTTTTGCAAGCGACGTCTGCAGCTTCTGTTGCCCAACTAGACGTCATCTCGAAGCACTCCGAATGCAGATATCGTCCTCGTAAAGAGTGATCTTGACATTCGGGGGAGAACACGCTTCATGTGAATGAGTACGATATTGAATAGTAAAGGACTTAATACAGCTCCTTGAGGTACCCCTCTTCTTACTTCGTAACACGGTGTAGGCCCTTCTTCCGGGCAGATAAAAAGTCCTAGCAGACCACGTTACGTCGTGCAGATATCCCGGAGACGTCAGCAATAGACATTGCAGATATCCAGGAGACGTATGGTTGGGGTCGGGGTTATATGTGTTCAATGTTGCTACCACTGCAAAAAACCCATTCAAATCACACAAAGGGTAATGTACAAAAAATGTCTCATGGTACTTTAAATTCTGTTTACGGGACGTTACCTTAGTGGTACGTCTTATGGATGTTGTAGTGGTACGCATGCAAGACGTATATAGATGTCTGTTCTACAATGGTATTCTGTATTTGGCACAAGCATTAGTTTGTTATATTGTTTATATGAACGCCTAAGCCTGAAATATACATTCTTTATACATCATTTGGAAGTTTTGCCAGCCCCCTTTCCAAGGTTGCCTACGTGTTGTGGGTATTTATACTTCAGAAAAATGTCTTACTAGCTATTCAGCAGTGTTTGCTGTTAGTTGTCACCCGGTTTCTAGATAATTGTGTTTTCCACTTTTCAAGTGCTGCATACTGCATAAAGTCTGATATGTGAAGTGCCAAGCTGACAACACACTCTCGCAGAAGATCACGAACCACAGCTTTAAACAAGTAATGTCGCATCTAAAACAAGAGGCACTAAGTAATAGCAAAACCAGTCCAGTTCAACACAAGTGCCCTGTACACTAAGGCAACCACAGTAGCGTCATCGAATTGTGCCATACAGCACGACTGTACAGGCCTACTGCAAATAAACTCTCACAGAAACAATTCAAAAATTGAAATAATTAAAATGACAGTCTCCCATCCTCTCTGTAAGTACCTGCTGCAGCGTAGAAAGAACGCTTTCAAAGTACACTCCAAACACAAAAGAGTTATAGTAAAACAGTTTATATTGATTTCCAAACTACTTAATATGCTTTCGCTACACAACCACTTATATTTTCATCCTCTCTGCCCTGGCCCGCACGATACACATTGCACAATTACAAGATTAGTAGAAAGACCCATGACTATAAATAGGTCATACCCAGCAGGAAAGTTGACAAAAAATAGGAACAAAAGGAAACATGTAAACCTAAGGTACAAGCACAAGATGGTTATCCAACTTGAAATATCACACAATAAAATAATTTCGGTGAAAAATAACACAAGAAAAGTGTGAAAACAAATAAATGATTGAATGGTGGTTACAAAAACACCGCAAATTTACGAACCTAAATATTTCACATGTAGTGAAAAGTTTGTGGAACAATAAAAAAAGGACCTAGAAAACAAAGAACTGGAGTTTAGTGGTGGTTATTAATGTTATACAATTTAGGCTACCTTAAACAAACCAACATCTATAAAAATGGTTACGATCTATAAAAAAGGTGTGTATAAAGAAAGGCTGTGCGGTGGTTACAAGAGCAGTAGAAATTTATGTGATGAAATGATTCACACTTAGTGAAATGGCACGACAACAATAAAACAAAAAACTTTAGAAAAAACCTATGGAATTCTGGTTGGGAAAACAAAGTACACTATTTCAATATTCCACAAAAACTGATATGATTTGAGAACAAACGAAAAAACGGGGAGCACGGAAATTATTGACTATAAGTTAAAACAAGACATATTTACATGACTACGCCATTCACATAAAGTGATACGCTCAAAGAAGAATAACACAAAATAAAAATGCATGGAAGCAAAGAAATGATTCAATGGTGGTTCAATGGCGCATGGTTCCATCATCAGTTATTTTAGGGTATTCTTCAACAGTTTGCGTTCTTTGTTGTGGTGCCAGAAACTGCCAAAAAAGTTGCAGCCTAGAGTGGTTGGAAAGTAATTAAAAATTTCATTGTCCAAAGGCTGAAAGAAATTTAATACCGCTTCCAACAATAAAAACTAAGAAGCCGCAGGTTGTCGACAAAGCTGACATTTGCGCAGGATGTGACTGACAGTAAAAACCTGGGCCCTTTACACTGTCTGGTGAAAGAATTTGATATATGTAACTACTCGAAGACATCAAGTTACACACAATGCAGGGTGCCACTCGCAGGTGGAAAAAGCGTGTTTCGTGTTTCCCAAAGCAGGAGAAGTCCTGCGCCACGTTGACCGTCAACAGTAGCTTGAGCAGGCGCCTTGTGCAGACTAGCAGTAGCACCTCCCTTGCAAGCCAGTTCATCAATCTAGGCATGGGTGCAGGCATATCTGTGTTGTTATTACAGTTTTTAAGGCTGGTATAATGCAAAATGGCCGCGTTTTCTTTTCTCTGAAAAAGATAGTGTATGACAGCTGCATCCTACCGGTACTTGCCTAGGGGGCAGAAACCTCCAGGCCGATTAAAAGGGTTTAACTTAAATTAAGGACGACTTAGAAAGCAATATACGCTAGAAGATGGGCGTTACATTAAGGGACAGGAAGAGAGCGGAGTGGATATAATTTATGGTCAGTACTGGCACTACTAAGGCCACCTTAGTAGTGGCCTTAGTAGTGCCAGTACTGTGAGGTACCACTATATATAAGAACTATTTTTCGTGAATGGGGACTCTGAGGACATTTTAGCCGAGCTACAGGTCCCAACTGAACTAGCAAAATATGTTTTGTGTCTATCCTAACGCAGAGCCTGGCGCATTCTCGATCACCTCAGCCGAAGAACTCTTCACCACTCTTGTACGGGTGTTGACACATTGTACACTTTCCCAGTCCGGGGCGTTTCATTACGAGCGTTTCATTACGAGCATAAGTGCATTTCATTACGAGCACAAGTGCTTACTTGTGGGTACAGCTTCCGTTCACCCAGAAGAGTCAAGCAAACTACAACACACTGTCACCGATGTATGCAAGCAGGTGTCCAAGAGAAGATGTAACATCACAATTTCGTGCCAATAATTAACAGCACGCCAGCACTGTTCAGTTTCAGTGCTCTGGGCACAATGGCAGCTTCAGCAGCATTGCCCCACCCAAGATATCGCTACTGGAAAAATCGCTTCCTCAATCTGATGAAAATAAATTGCCATACATTATATCAAAATAAGAACAAACTAATTTTCACATCAGGTGATTCAAACTGGAATAATTTGTGATACAGATGGTCTGACCATTTAACTTGATCTCTACTGGTCCGAACAATGACTTAGGGTTCCCACATTTGGCCATCCTGATATAGTATAAAAAGCTAGCTGCGCGTCGTCTTGTAGGAAGGGATAAGTAGTAATTTATATAACCACGGGATCACTACGTGCACCACAATCTTGATATACAGGCGTTTTTGTTCCTTGGTTCATATGGTTAACTTATGTATATAGTTCACTTATGCGTTCTTGTAACTTTTACTTTTGTTCAAATAAATGCTTGTGTGTGTTGTTAAATTATATGTATTATGTAGAGATCTTTTGTACAAATGGTGTAATTATCTGATAAACATTACGTAAAACACATCTGCATGCGTCATTCCCTTACTTCCTTGTTATTTGTCGCTATTTATTGTATAACGAATTGCTGTCTTGCTTCGTGCTGCTTGAATTTCCGTGCTTATGCTACTTTTCTTGCCAGCGAGATGGTCATTTTGCTGCTTACTGCTCCTGGACAATTTTCTTCGGGTGTCAGGGCTCTATTCAGGCAGCTTGTTGCCTTTAAACCTCTCAGCCTAGATAAGGTATGTCTGAAAGAAATTTGAAAATATGAAAGTATTTCACGTGAAAAGTTCAAACAGTGCTAGCTTTCTGTGACTAAGTTCAATTTACTTGAAATATTTGGCATCTGGATTTGATTCCCTGCAGTTCGGCCTGTGAAAGGTTGTGAGGGGGACTGGTTCCCATTCTGCGAACAACCAGTAATAGTTATTAGCAACAGTGAGCTAGTTGTCACGACGAGTGTGAGCGCTAATCTTCCATGAAAATGATCGTCAGAGATTGAACCATGATTAAGCAAACCGACAACATCGGGAAAGTGCGTGCGGGCTGCATTTGGTCACAAAAAAGGACAGCGAGTTTTGTTTCCTCTCGCCAATAATTTATTTAAATACAAAAAACAAGAATAGTAGAGATCAAGAAAAAATCAAGAATAAAAATAAAGAATAGTACAGAACAGGCAAATTATTGTAGTACAGTCCCCCGTATATGAGCTAAAGCAAAAACGCTAACAGAAAGCTAGAGAAAGAAACAGGTTTTAATTACAGTAAAAAGGTGGGTGCTTTAAATTTCAATAGGAGAAATAAAAAAAGGGAGGCGAATGAAGAATATACAATACGAAACCTATGAGGTAAAAAAAGGAAAGCCCGAAGTTCAAAAACTAAAAAAACATTCAAAAGAAAAGCCAAAAGCTTAACTGGTATTGTGTAAGCAGACTTAGGGATGGTTAGCAAGCCATGGTACTCAGCTCACCAATATACTGGTCGTACAGGGCGTTGAAACAGCGAGGCAGGTGCTAGTTGGCAGTGTTCTGGAGGGCCTGCTGCGATGTCATGGCCAATCGGCTGAAGAGAGGGCCAATCGTTTGCAGAAAAGAAAGGTCTAGAATGAAGGAAGAAGAGAAGGAAGCAGTTTGGAAGCGGTCGGCCAAGACGAGAGCAGATGGTTACTTTGCAGCGTAGGCCCGAGCTCCGTCGCCGGCGCTCCCTTCCAAGTTATCATCAGTGGCAGCTTAGGCAAGACGACAGCCGTGGACGACGCCCGTAGAAGCCCGTATCCAGCCAACGCGTGAGTTGTGTGCAGGTGAAGCGTAATGCCGCAGCGAGGCCTCGTTTCGGGAATAAGCTATCTTCTTCCGCCGCTAGTAATCGGTACCCCCACATTCTCCGCCATGGAAAAATAACGCCGGTTTGGAGCTCCTCGGAGCACGGATCTCAGCAGCCTTGCAGACAGCGCCGCCTCGCGTCAATTCGCCCGAGCCACTTCCCCGTCTCTCCGTGACGCTACTGCACCGTGTCAGTCCTAGTTGACTGAAATATGCCAGTTCTTCCCTAGTCCTTACGCAGTCTTGTAAATAGTCTCTTGTCGTTTTTCGTTTGTGACTGCTGGATTGTCTTTTGAATATAACGCGTGTGTTCATTTGGATGCAATACCACGGCTCATAACCGTACTAGCAATCCTGCCTAATCATTTAAAATTGCAGCAGTGCCATCTGGGAGTGAGATGGTAGGTACCAGGCATTTGCCGAATCGCTTTCTCTGTCTGGAGATCACGAGCACTGTCAGCCTGACCTCCGAGGGAACGTCGACCAGGTGGAGTATGTGGGGTGTTTGGCCAGGATTTTTAGTCCGAGTACCAAGCTTATGCAGTGGAAACCTGTGAAAAAGGGATACATGTATCGGTTTTGCACAATTTCATAAAAAATGTTTTCTTACCTTGTGGCTGAGGTGACTTACCTTTGACTATCTCGGTTGCAACGATCAATGCAATTGTGCCGCAAGGGGGTTTCGATTTATAAGCACAGTCACTCTTAACGATTCGCTCAGCAAAACGGAACCCTGAAGCGGCTGGGTGTCAGTGGAATGGCTCCTAAAACAGATGTCGCACGACAGCGCTAGAAAAAACGATCTTTATAAACAGTGTCATTGAATTTTTTTAGATGAATCAGATTAACATTAAAACCTATTTACGGTAAAATATATTGCCTACCAACACAGCACGTGTATAATGGAACATATTTCCATCTGCTGCGTGAAGACATGCAAAAGAACCTGTTGGAAGCCTTCCGGGAGAAAGCAATTAGCGCCAATTCACCATTTGAATGTGGTTGAAAAGCAAAGCTGTAAACGACCCCCACAACTATTACCCATGCGACGTCAACTGAATTCACTCACCTCTACCTGAAAATAGAAACCAGCGAGAAGTGAAATACAAATAACTACACACACTAAAACTTCAAATAGATTTTCTTAGTAAGGTTAAAATATTGCATAATGCATGAAAGGTTGTTGGTTAAGTTGAATTTACTTGAAAATTTTACTTCAAAACTTACCCCCGCACGGGGCACCTTGAGCAATCATGGTGATGGTGTTGGCGACACCGTGGACCCCGAGCCCCCATACATAAGCTGGATCCAACCGTGGCGATGTGCTTTAGGTGCAGGTTAGAAACCTCAAACGGTGGCCGTCGGAGCCCTGGTCAAGCTCCGGCGGATGGGCTCCCTGTCTGTTTAACAGGCAGGGAGCTCAGGGACCTCTCTCGGTATCAGCGTAATCCGAGCGAAGGAAGTACCCCGTCCCCTGTTCCATAAGATATTTTCAAAACCCCAACCCAAACGTGATGGGCCGCACCGATGTTTTTTTCCACCACTTCCTGACTTGAGTCCTTCAACACCGAACAAATATCCTTGCGTCATCGCGATGGAATCTGTAGACCAATCAAAACCTCTTGCGTCACAGTCGGTATTTCTCATCTCAAAATTTCTTGTGGGTATTGTTGGAGGGTCGTATAAGGCCAAAAAACATCGCACCTGTCAAATCCTTGTCGAGGCCAGTAGCAAGGTTTAGGCCAATAAGCTTCTGGCTGAAACCAGCATCGCTGATCTGCCAATCCGAGTCACACCCCACCGCAGCCTAAACAGCTCCGAGGGCGTGATTTCTAAGTATGACCTACTAAATCAATCTGAAGCTGACCTGCTAGAGGGCCTTCGTAGTCAGGGCGTAACAGCGGTCAGGCGCATAACCATCCGCAGAGACGATAAACAAATGCCGACAAAGCACCTCATCCTAACCTTCGACGTCGACCCTCCAGAATTCATCAACGCAGGTTACATCTGATGTTCAGTCCGGCCGTACATCCCGAACCCGCGGCGCTGTTTCAAGTGCCAACGGTTCGGGCACGGCACAAACTCGTGTCGCGGTCGAGTTACCGGCCTAAAAAGCGCAGAGCACGACCACCCGTCCCACAACTACAACGTTCAACAATTTCTTTGCGTAAACTGCCAGGGTCCACATGCAGCCTACTCCAGGAAATGTGCAATGTATCAATTAGAAAAAAAATATATTCAACATCAAAGTAACTGAAAAGATCATCTTCCCAGAGGCTTGCAAGAGGTTCGCCTCTTTTCCCTCTGGCGAGGTACGCCGACGCAGCTCGCCGGGGGGGCGGAGCGGCGTCTGGTTCGGCGGGGCCCAGTACCACGGGTCGGACTTGGTCCCGCCCCGCCCACCAACGGGTTACCTCTGGTGGCCCGACCTGCCTCCGCATCGCTCGCTGAGCCAGCAGCGACAGTGGTGGCAACCACGTCTGGTGGGAGTGATGCTGCATTCTCCACGCCCGCTCCAGCGTCCCAAACTACACGTGAGGGCGCTGAGGAGATGGAGACGGAAGAACCAGCGGCAGCACCCACCCCCACCGCACCGCTTGTGCCGTCCGAGGTGTTCCTGAAACCCTCGTCGGTTGCGGGCAAGGAAAAGCGTGCCCCCAAGGGTTCGCGGTCCAAGAAGCCTGATCACCCAGGCACTCGGATTACATCAGAGGACGAAAGAGATGTCGGGCTGTTCTTGTTTGGTGTGCACCGCAAGGAACGTGTCCTGACGCCAAAGCCTCCAGACAAGCCAAAAAAGGCGAGGGTCACAGCCCCGAAATACGACCCATAAACATACACACTCCAGAAGCTCTCAAAAATATAACGCGAAAAGAAAACATATTTCAATGGAACTGTAGAGGCCTTCTTAAACTCTTGAGGATGTGTACAAGGTACTGCACTCCAATCAGCCAAGTGTCATGTGTATACAAGAAACACATTTCAATTCCAAACATACAACCTTTTTGAATAGTTACCTGTTGTATAGAAAGGACAGGGATGTTGGTGGTACATCTTCCGCAGCGGTGGCATTCATTGCCCGAAAGTCCTTGGCGTGTCATTCTATCCAGCTACAGACCATCCTTGACGCTCTTGGCATTCGTACCATAGTTTTCAATAGGTTAATAACACTATGCTCCTTCCTCCTGATTTCCAGCTCTCGAGCTCGGATTTCGAGGGCCTTGTAAATCAGCTACCCGCACCAGCATTTTTTCAAGCGACCTCAACGCACAGAACTCTCTTTGGGGCTCTGCTGGCACACAGGCCCGAGGTCGCCTTATCGAAAAATATCTTACATCATCGGGAGCATTGCTATTCAATAAAAACAAGCCTACATTCCATAACATAGGGCACAACACTTATTCACACCTCGACTTGGCTATTGGCTCGGCAGTACTCTTTCCATATCTTGAATGGGATGTTGGCACTAACCCATATGGTAGTTACCACTTCCCAACCGCATTACCATACATAGGTAAAGTCCCAAACATTCCACCTTCCCATAACAGATTCAATGAAGAATAAGCGAACTGGAGTACATTTACAGAAACATCCAAACTACACCACACATCCATTGCACACCTACACGTTGAAGAAGCGACCCAACTTCTCACGGCGCACATCCTCGACGCCGCCGAGAAGTCTATTCCCCACGCTTCTGGTGGCTCGCGCAACCAGCGGAAGCCGTGGTAGGATGAGGACTGTAGGCGGACGCGAAAGGCCCAGAACAAGGCGTGGCGTATACTTCGTCGCTACCCCACGTCGGGTAAACTCCTTTTGTTCAAACGAGCCAAGGCGTTAGGAAAACGTGTTCGCCGTGATGCAAAACGAGAGAGTTGGCTCAGCTTCCTTACATCCAACAACTCATACAAAGACGCACACAGGGCATGGACAAGAATACGCAAAATAAAGGACAACATACACGTACCCTGCCTCTGTTCAATACAACAAGGGACACACTCGAAGACCAGGCTAACACTCTTGCACAACACTTCCAACACGTTTCTAGCTCTGCACACTACACAAACACTTTTCTGAAACATAAAAATACTTGTGAAAAGAAGTCCCTACATGACAATAACAGGTCAAAATATGCTTACAATTATGAATTTACACTCTATGAGTTGAGGCCTGCCCTGGGCACATGTAAACCTTCAGCTCAAGGCGTAGATAAGATTACATGCACCATGATAGAACACCTACACCCAGACACTCATGAGACACCACTACACCTTTACAACAAGATATGGCTTTCGGGGCACATCCCAAAGTCTTGGAGGGAGGCTATAGTAGTGGCGTTCCTGAAGGAGGGTGAATACCCTTCTTCTCTCGCCAGTTATCGACCCATCGCCCTCACCAGCTGCTTGGGCAAGCTTCTTGAGAAGATGACCAACAGGAGACTCATGTACTTCTTAGAGTTCAATGGTCTCCTCGATAGCTGCCAGGCCGGCTTCAGGGTGGGGTGATCCAGAAACGACACTCTCGTCGCCCTTGAGTCGTATATCAAGAATAAGTTTGTCCATAAACAGTTTTGTGCTACGGTCTTTTTTGATCTTGAGAAAGCCTACGATACCGCTCGGCGATACGGGCTAAAAGCCCTCGTTGTCTCGGGCAATATGTTTAATACTCTTTATAGCTACCAGGTGGAGCGAACCTTTTGTGTGAGAGTTGGCACTGCCCTTTCAAATGTTTTTGTGCAGGAAAACTTCGTGTCTCAAGGCGGCGTTTTGAGCTGCACATTGTTCATTGTCAAGATGAACTCACTTCGAAAGCCGTTGCCACGAACAATTTTCTGTACAATGAATGTAGATGATGTACAAATATCTTTTAAATCGTGCTATATATCAATCTGCGAACGGCAAGACCAGCTTGGTGTAAACAATTTAGCAGGCTGGGTTGATCAGAACGGTTTTAAGCTGAACCCAGTCAAGAGCACTTGTGTTGTATTTTCCAAAAGGCGTGGGGTCAGGCCATATCCAGACATGAAACTGAATGGTGTCTCGATTTAGGTCAAAAAAAGAACACAACTTCCCCGTTATAATTCTTGGATGAAAGACTTTCTCTTATCTCCGACAAGAAACAGCTCAAAACAAAAATGTCTTAAAACAATGAATATTCTCTAAGTCTTGTCGCATCACTCGTATGGTGCTGACATACAACTTCTGCTGCGGGTGTTTACCAGCCTGGTAGGCTCGTAGTTGTACAATGGGAGTGTTGTATACGGTTCAGTAAGAGAAACAGCTTTAAAAATGCTCGACCCAGTGCAGCAGTTGGGCCTTCGACTTGCGTGTGGTGCGTTCCGGACTAGCCCTGGGCAAAGTTTGTATGTCGAATGTGACAAATGGTGCCGAGGGTACCAGCGCGAGTATGTCGATTTACTATACGCTTTTAAAGTTTCATCAATGTCTCACCATTCCAATAAATATATAATGAACGACACATCTACATCCCAACTGTTTTTAAATCGTCCATCTATTTCTGTGCCTTTCTCGCTCAGGGTGAGGGAAGAGGCTTCTGAACTTTCTGTCTCGTTTTTAGACACCTTCAAAACATCTGTCATTGATTCTGTACCTCCATGCCATCTTCACTTTCCATAATGTGATTCTTCTTTTACTCAATTTAAGATAAACGCGGTGCCCACAACAGTAATTTTGAAGCATTTCATGTATCTCCAGGCGAAATATGGGGCAACAAAATTTTTTACTGATGCTTCAAAAACGTCCATTGCGGTGTTTTGTGTTTCACACGGACCCAATTTCAGCGCTTCTAAAACCATGAATGTCAATTCCAGCATTTTTATGGCAGAAGCATAAGGTATACTCCTTGTTTTAAATCACATCAACGAACATATTATCGCATACTCCATCATTTTCACGGATTCACTAAGCGTCCTGCGTGCATTATCATCCCAAAGGTCTTGCAAAAATCACATGGTCAATCTGGTTTTTAAATCTTTAATGTCCGCGTATGCCTCAAATTTGAATGTAACCATCTGCTGGGTTCCAGGCCAAGCTGGGAGCGCGGGCAATGAGTTGGCGGATGAAAAGGCCGCTGCTGCTGAACTCAGAAACACTCTAGACACTGCAACAGTACCATACACTGACATCAAGCCAATCATCAGACAACACCTACGTAAAACATCGCAAACATGTCAAACTACATGTAATAAAGCCACACTTGGGACGATACACAACTGACTCATTCAACAGACACACCGAAGTTACCCTAGCAAGGTTACGGATAATCCACACGCATGTAACACACTTCCACCTACTCACTGGATCTTCAAGAGTCATGTGCAGTGGGTGTGGAGAGGGCCTATCCGTAATCCACATACCTATGCAATGCAAGGCACTTGACACAACACGACGCAAACACTTTCCACAACTATACATACAACACATCCCCTTTCACACATCGTACTTTTTAGGAGGTTAGCCCATGTTTTCCATTAAGCGTGTTTTTATGTTTTTCACTGATGTCAAATTTTTACAGCTCATCTCTTACTATGCATCATGACAACCTCGCTCTTTACACCAGTCTTCTTCATGACCTTGTATATTACATTGTTTATTTCTACTGAAATGATTTACTTTTACATTCATGTCACCTAAATGAACCAACCATTCTTTGGCACTCTTTGCCCTCAGTCGGCCTTGTGCAACAAAAAATCCAAACATCATCATCATTTCAAAAATGAAAATAAATACAAGTTTAATATGTTATATGGCAGAATAGCACAGAACAGGCAAAATATAACAGTGCCGTAAACAGTATATAAGCTAAAGAAAAAACGCTACAGAAAGCTACAAAAAGAAACTGGTTTCAATTACAGTGAAAAGGAAGATGCTCTAAAATTCAACGGAAAAAAAAGTGGGAGGCGAATGAAGAATATACAATACAAAAGATAGAGGGTGAAAGCAGGAAAGCTCAAAGTTCAAAAGAAAAAAAAATAGCTCAAAAGAAAAGCACAAAAGCTTACCCGTATCGTGTAAGCAGACTTAGGGATGGTTAGGCAAGCCACGGTACTCAGCTCATCGATATACTGGCCATACAGAACGTTGAAACGGCGAGGCATGTGCCAGTTGGCAGTGTTCTGGAGGGCCTGCTGGGATGTCATGGCCAATCGGCTGAAGAGAGGATCAAATCGTTTGCAGAAGAGGAAGGGTCAGACTGAAGGAACAAGAAAAGGAAGCAGTTCCGAAGTGGTCGGGGAAGATGAGAGCCGATGGTTCCTTCGCAGTGTAGGCCCGAGGTCCGTCGCCGGCGCTGCCTTCCAAGTTATCATCAGTGGCACCATAGGCAAGACGACAGCCGTGGACGACGCCCGCCGAAGCCGGTGTCTGGCCCACGGGTGAGTGGTGTGCTGGTGAAGCGGAGCGCGGCAGCCAGGCCTCGTTTCGGGACTAAGGTATATGCTCCCGCTACTAGTAATTGGCAACGCCACGTTCTTCGCCATGGGATCATAACGCCGGTTTGGAGCTCCTCGAAGAAGAGATCTCAGCAGCCTTGTGGACAGGACCGGCTTGCCTCAATTCGCCCAAGCCACTTCCCCGTCTATCCGTGACGCTACTGCACCGTGTCAGTCCTAGTTGACTGAAGTATGCCAGTTCTTCCCTAGTCTTCAAGCAGTCTTGTAAATAGTCTTTTCCTGTTTTTGTTTCTGACTGCTGGATTGTCTTTTGAATATAACGCGTGTGTTCATGTGGATGCAATACCACGGCTTATAACCATACGAGCGATCCTGCCTATTCATTTAAAATGGCAGCAGTGCCGTCTGGGAGTGAGATGGTAGGCACCAGGCATTTGCCGAATTGCTTTCTCTGTCTGGAGATCACGAGCATGATCAGCCTGACCTCCGAAGGAGTCTCGACTAGGTGGAGTATGTGGGGTGTTTGCCAGGCTAGTTAGTAGGAGTACCAATCTTATGCAGTGGAAAGCTGCGAAGAAGATATGCATGTAGGAACCTTGCACAAATACATAAAAAAAGTTTACTTACCTTTTTGCTGAGGTGTGCGTAATTCGTGGCGACAGGAGATGCTTTGCTGGACAAGGGGTTCGGCGGGGAGGACATTAGTGTGCTCTGCTGGTGGAGGACCTTGTGCGGGTACCGTGAGTAAATTGCCACTTACCTTTGACTATTCTGGCTTAGAGGATCAATGCAATTGTGCCGCAAGCGGTTTCAGTTTTATAAGCGCCGTCACTGTTTACTATTCGCTCAACAAAACGGAACACTTAGGCGGCTTGGCCTAGGTGGAACGGTTATTAAAACTGATGTCGCACGACCACGCATGGAAAAATGATCTCTGGAAACCGGGTAATTGAATTCCTTAGGGAAATCAGATCATTAATAATGCCTATTTACTGCAAATTTTGTGGCCTACCAATGCAGCACGTGTATTATGAAAAATATTTCCATCAGCTGCTTTAAGATATGCAATAGAACCTGTTAGAAGGCTTCCAGGAAAAAAATTAGCCTCAATCAGCCCTGTGAATTCTGTCACCTGAATCAAAAAATACAAACCATAGGGAAGTAAAAATCAAATAACTACACCCACTATTACTTCAAGGAGATTTTCTTCGTAAGAATAAATTATTGCATGATGCATGAATAGTGGTTGGTTGAGTTGTGTTGGTGTAGGAGATGAGTGGATACCGTTTTTTATAAATTTCTAGATCAAACCCGTTGTTAGACTATCTCACTTCTCCGTCTCTGTCGTGGTCAACGGCGGTGATGAGATCGGTGGCACTGAAGGAGGAGGAGCTGGTGGTGAAGAAGCTGACAGTAGGTCGAAATACATTCAGATTTTTGAAAGGCCCTCGTGCTGACCAGGGCATTGGTTTCTTCTTCCCTGTAGCCCGTATTCAGTCCCCGCTGCCTGTGCTCTGCCCACCAGCTGAAGCTAGGTAGGCGGTGGGGGTCTGGACAGCAGCATGTCCTATTGCCCTTATTTGGGTAGTTGACGGAAAGAGAGGAGGGCACCTAGGGGTAAAGTCGCACACCCAGATTAAGTATCAGAATGTTCCTACTTCTGAGCAAGGTTTATATTCAGTGTCGTAGTGATTCGGGTGAATTCAGTGAAGACATGTCAGGTGTGGCAAGCAGCCTTACTATAGTTAGTTGTTTTATGGAAAGGTCATGGTAAGGAGAAAGCAAGGTCTGCCTCAGAAGTCGGCTGGGTTTTGTCCCTGAACGAGACAAGGGAGTGAATGTCCTCGTTCAGCTCCATAGCATGGGGGGTGAAAGTGGAGGCTTGGTGGGCGCATTTGTTGCCCTCAATGGAAGCGTGAGCGAGTGTGCAGATGAGCTAAATGAAACAATTTAGGGCGTGGTTTTGTACCACTCCCCAAGGTGTTTTTTTCCTGGTTTCCCATAGTGTATACTTCGCACTTTTTTCAACTTTCAAGAAATGAGGTGGTGGCTGCAGTGTAAACAGACATTCTTAAACTTCTTCCATAATAATGTAACATCATCATGGCCAAAATAAAATAGATTTTTTCAAGATATGCAACTACAGCTCTGTCACTGGCTATTTTCACATAAACTAAAAATACCGTTACAATTTTGTGATCGTATATTTCCGGATCTACAGCAACGTCGTAAATGCTAATAGACCGAAGAAAAAAACAAGATCGAGCAATGAACATGAATTAGTGGTAACCCTAGTAGGCTGTTGCACTGCTTGGAATAGGTTGTTATCGAGCAAAATTTGGAGAAGTGAACTAATGTTGGTTGAAGGATCAGCATGTGAAAGGTGTGCTTTCCAGTCAATGCCCGGCAAGTTAAAATCAACCGCAAAAATTACTTTGTGGTGGTTGAATTCCTTTATGTGATTTTGAATTTGTCTAAGAAAAACAGGTTTTGAGTCGGGAGGTCTAAAAAAGGCATACAAAATAAAAACACGACCACTAAGAGTAATCTTTAGGCACAGGCATTCAGATTCCGGACATTGCGTGAAGGAAATGACGTAAATATTTTCTTTAAAAATGACACCAATACCCGCGCCTCTCGTGTCACGGTCGCTACGAATTATTTTAAAAGCGGGTGGAACGACATCCTCATCAAGTATAGCACTGTGAATCCAGGTTTCGGTGATAACAGCAATCTGCGGGCTGCCATCAACCTACGCGATCAACGACACATTGATGAAGGACAGAAGTGCTTCATTTTCAAGGTTCTCTTTGTTCTGTCTGCATCCAGTCGCTAGGTCCAAAAGCCTACAGGGATCCTCCTAACGAGCCTTCCCAGCTTTGTCCAATTGTAAACATTCATTTCGCATCGTCTTCCACCGTGACGTGTATATTTATAAAAAATGACAACAAATCGGCTATGACCAGCGTGAGCACTCTGTCTACTGCCAAAAATGTTTAAAGAAGACAAAGAAAAGCACGTTTACAAGCTCGTCATCAGGAATCACTTGGTCCTGATTAGTGAAATCGCGGCCCGGTTTGTAGAAAAGATCTCCTATCGGAAACGTTTAAGCACTGCTTGCAGGGCTTCAAAAGGAGAGAGCACGCACGAAAGGCGCGCTAGTTACCGCAGGAAATAGAAGAGTGCAAAAAATTATATTGAACTGTGGGCAAGTTACGACAATTTGACTGCTCTCCCTAGACTGAACAAATCTTACTCGTCACTGCATTCGAATTTAAGACTTTCCGAGTGTCAGAGGAGCAGGAAAGCCCGTGCTTGCGTCGTGTCGCCTTTGAATTGTGGGGTCGAGTGCTGCCACAATTGTTGACGAGTTCTTCTAACGAGGCCAGAGGTTGCATTGAACAATTCAGTAAAATCTCGACAGGGTTGCTAAACTCATTCCCGAAGTATTCAATGCACTCTCTCGAAACATTCAGCTGACTTCGCGCGCCTTGCGGCAATATTCGAGTACCTATTCATGGTGTGCAAATGAATCGTTTGCCAAAAAATTAGGGTTAGAAATCATCACCATGTCACGGGCGTCTTCAGAGCAAGTCTGTGTCAGAGATGTCACATCTCTAATAGTCAAACATGCTCTCAAACGTGCTCTCTTCCGAGCCATATCATATCATACGACATGTTATTTATCGTGCCCTACATCGATCTCTTTCGCTGTCACCAGAATAATATTTCAGCAAGGCCGCGTCAAGTAATAAACACTGTACGCAAGGGCCCCTTTCAGATAATCGACTCATTGGCCTTCCATATTGCGTGTCTCGACTCGCTCGCAGGAAATATAAAACCAAAAGGGACAAAACCCTTTAACGGCCTCATATTACGGTATGGGGAAGAGTATTTTAACGAGAAAACGATGAAGAGGGCAACGCCGCGTGGCTCTGTCATCCCAGCCCACGACGACGAAGAAGATCTGTGGGCGCGCGCTGCCTACGCGGGCTCTGGCTTAGCCCCCATGTAAATAGGCTGTAAATAGGTCGTTCATCATTCTTCACCATGGTTCCTGTCGTCTGTGCTGCCGCCACGTTACATTTTGGTGGGGTGGAGGTGCGGGGTGGAGGTCGTGGGCTGGGATGACAGAGCCACGTGGCGTTGCCCTCTTCATCGTTTTCTCGTGACAATATTCGTTTTTCTGGGCAAAAATCTCATGTGCTACGACTACTTGGATGATTTTCTCGGAACGATGAACCGAAAGTCCCGCCGAGGTACTAATTTTACTATCAGGACTACGCACACGCGCAGCGGGTATTCTCGCCTTCTAGTGCAAGACGCTGTGTGAGCGAGGTGACTTGGACGTGAAGGCCAACTGCCTCCATTAAAGCGGTGCTGTGGTGAATTTCCGGCAATACATCTATGACAGACACGGCTTCGATCCGCATCACTTTTTACCGTGTCATCACTGGGCTGGAGGTTTACGATAACCCCGCACGGGGCACCTTGAGCAATCTTGGTGACGGTACTGGCGATACCGCGGACCCCGAGCCCCCAAACATAAGCTGGATCCAACCGTGGTGATGTGTTTTTAAGGTGAAGGGTAGAAACCTCTAACGGTGGCCGTCGGAGCCCAGGTCAAGCTCCGGCGGATGGGCTCCCTGTCTGTTTACCAGGCAGGGAGCTCCGGGACCTCCTCAGCTATCAGGGTAAGGTTGTGGAAGAAAGTACCCCCGTCTCCCTGCTTCTATACTATGATATATGGCATTTTCTAACCCCCCCCCAGACGTGATCGGCCCCCGAAAAGGGGCCGCACCGAAGTTTCATTCCCACCTCTGTCAACAACTGTCCTTTCAACAAACATGAATAACTATTCTCGTTTTCTTGTGATCGAGTCAGCTGACCCAACGAGACCCGTCGCTTCACTGTCGGTATTCCTTGTCTCGAAATTTCTGCAAAGCACATTAGGTGAAAAGTATGAAGCCAAAAAGCTCAGGACAGAAGAAATCTTTTTCGAACTCAACAATGAAAAACAATCCCGCACACTTCTTGCCCAAACTCGCATCCATGATCTGGACATCAAGATCACGCCCCACCGGAGCCTGAACAGCTCCCAGGGTGTGATTTCAGAGTCGGATCTGCTTACAGAAACAGATTCCGACCTTCTTGAAGGTTTAAAGGACCAGGGCGTCACAGCTGTGCGGCGCATCACGATGCGCAGGGACAATAAGATAATCCCAACCAAACACATTATCCTGACCTTCGACCGTTCGACACTTCCGCAATATATAAATGCAGGCTACATCCGATGCTCTATGCGACCGTACATACCGAACCCGCGCCGCTGCTTTAAGTGCCAGCGGTTCGGGCACAGCACAACTTCTTGCCGCGGCAAAACAACCTGACCTGTGCGAAATGTGCAGCGCAGGACCACCCCACTGACAATTGCAATTCTGACAACCTCACATGTGCAAACTGCAGGCGCCCTCATGCGGCCTACTCCAGGAAGTGCGAGAAATTCCAAGTGGAAAAGAAAATAATCCATCTAAAAGTGACAGAAAACATCACCTTCCCAGAGGCGCGGAAGAGGTTCGCCTCTTTCCCCATGGGGAGGTACGCCGACGCGGCTCGTCGGGGGGCGGAGCGGCGCCTGGTTTCGGCGGGGACCCAGTACCGCGAGTCGGACTTGGTCCCTCCCTGCCCCCCCCCCCCCCTGGGTTGCCTCTGGCCGCCCAACTCGCCACCACGCTGCTTGCTGAGGCCGCAGCGGTTGTAGTGGCAACCTCTTCCGTCGGGACCGGTGCCGCTCCCGTCCGTGCCTCCCCATCGTCCAGTGCGTTGGAGTGTGCCATGGACACCACGAGCCCCGCACCGGCTACCACCGCCACCGCACCGCCCGTGCCACTTCTGGTGCCTCCGACACCACCGGCGGTGGCGGCTCAAACGAAGGGCCCCCGAAGGGGGGCCAAGTCCGGGGGGGCCCGGTTCGACGGGCACACCCAGGACATCGGACGACGAGATGGACGTCGTGCCGTTCTTGCCTGCAACGCAGCGCAAGGAGCGGCCTCCGACGTCCAAGCCTTCAGATAGGCCGGCCAAAAAGCCCAATCCAAGAGTCACAGCCCCGAAAGACGACACATAAACATACACACTCCAGTAGCTCTCACACTAAATAATGGGAAGAGAAAATATTGTTCAATGGAATGCAGAGGCCTTCTGAATAATCTTGACGACGTGTATGAGATTTTGCATACCAATCAGCCAAGTGTAATGTGTGTTCAGGAAACACATTTGAACTATAAACACACAAATTTCTTGAATAGTTACCGGGTATACAGGAAAGACAGGGATGGCTGCACACACTCTTCTGGCGGTGTGGCCATAATCGTCCGGAAATCCTTAGCATGCCACCCTGTCACCTTGAACACTATCCTTGAGGCTGTAGCAATACGCTTAATAATATTTAATAGGTTGATAACGGTATGCTCCATATACATTCCTCCTGATGTTTCACTTACGAGCTCCGACTTCGAGGCGCTGGTTGACCAGCTGCCCGAACCATACATCCTTACAGGCGACCTTAATGCTCACAACTCTCTTTGGGGCTCTTCCAGAACGGATGCCCGAGGTCGCCTGATAGAAAAATTCCTTACATCTTCTGGAGCATGCCTTTTCAACAATAAACAGCCTACATACCATAACATAGGTCACAACACATACTCATGTCTTGACTTGGCTATTGGCTCCGCAGTTCTCTTTCCTCTTGTCGAATGGGGAGTGGGAACTGACCCATATGGCAGTGAGCACTTCCCCACCTCACTCACACACATAGGTAAAGGCCCAAGCAGTCCATCTTCCCATAATAGGTTCAATGAAGCACGAGCTAACTGGAATACATTTACACAGACATCCAAACTACACCACTCATCCATAGGACATCTACACGTTGAAGAAGCTACCCAACTCCTCACGGCGCACATCCTCGACGCCGCCGAAAAGTCCATTCCCCACGCCTCTGGAGCCCCGCGCAACCAGCGGAGGCCGTGGTGGAATGAGGACTGTAGGCGGGCGCGAGAGGCCCAGAACAAGGCGTGGGGTATCCTTCGTCGGTACCCCACGTCGGGTAACCTCATTTTGTTCAAACGGGCCAAGGCGTTCGGAAAACGTGTGCGCCGTGAGGCAAAACGAGAGAGTTGGCGCACCTTCCTTACATCCATTAACTCATACACAGATGCACATAAGGTATGGACAAGAATACGCAAACTTAAAGGACAACATACACATAGCCTGCCCCTGGTCAGTACAACAGGGGACACACTCGAAGACCAGGCTAACACTCTTGCACAACACTTCCAACACGTTTCCAGCTCCGCACAATACACAAACACTTTCCTGAAACATAAATCTGCTTGTGAAAAGAAGTCTCTACATGACAATAACAGGTCAAAATCTGGTTACAATTCTGAATTTACACTCTATGAGTTGAGGGCTGCACTGAGCACGTGTAAACCTTCAGCTCCAGGCGCAGATAAGATTACATACACCATGATACAACACCTACACCCGGACACTATTGAAACACTCCTACACCTATACAACAACATATGGCTTTCGGGGCACATCCCAAAATCTTGGAGGGAGGCTATTGTAGTGGCGTTCCTGAAGGAGGGTAAAGACCCTTCTTCTCCCGCCAGTTATCGACCCATCGCCCTCACAAGCTGCCTCGGCAAGCTTCTCGAGAAGATGATCAACAGGAGGCTTGTGTACTTCTTTGAGTTCAATGGTCTTCTCGAGAGCTGCCAGGCCGGCTTCAGGGTGGGGCGATCCACAAACGACCAACTCGTCGCCCTTGAGTCGTATATCAAGGATGCGTTTGTCCATAAGCAGTTTTGTGCTACGGTGTTTTTTGATCTCGAGAAAGCCTACGATACCGCTTGGCGATACGGGATACTTTGCGACCTAAAAGCCTTCGGTGTCTCGGGAAATATGTTTAATACACTTTGTAGCTACCTGGCGGAGCGAACCTTTCGTGTGAGAGTTAGCACTGCCCTTTCAAATGTTTTCCTGCAGGAAAACGGCGTGCCTCAAGGCGGCGTCTTGAGCTGCACATTGTTCATTGTCAAGATGAACTCACTTCGAAAGGCGTTGCCACGAACCATTTCCTGTACAATATGTGTAGATGATGTGCAAATATCTTTTAAATCATGCAATATGTCAATCTGCGAACGCCAAGTCCAGCTTGGTGTCAACAAACTAGCACGCTGGGCAGATCAGAACGGTTTTAAGCTGAACCCAGTCAAGAGCACTTGTGTTGTGTTTTCCAAAAGGCGTGGGATCAGGCCAGATCCAGACATCAAACTGAATGGTGTCTCGATTCCGGTCAAAAAAGAACACAAGTTCCTCGGTATAATTCTTGATGAAAAACTTTCCTTTATCCCTCATATGAAACAACTAAAACAAAAATGTCTTAAAACAATGAATATCCTTAAGGTTCTCTCACACCAATCCTATGGTTCCGATAAAGAACTCCTGCTCCGCTTGTATACTGCTTTGGGTTGGGTCTCGTTTGGACTATGGCAGTGTGGTGTATGGGTCGGCGAGCAAAACGGCGTTACGAATGCTTGACCCAGTACTACACTTGGGGCTACGGCTTGCGTCGGTGCTTTTCGCACTAGCCCTGTCGAGAGTCTGTATGTTGAATGTGATAAGTGGAGCCTTGAGAACCAGCGAACGTACATGGACTTTACTTTATGCTTTTAAAAAATTTCATCGCTGAATAATCATCCTTTTTATCCTGTCCTTAACGATACATCCACATCTGTGCTGTTTGTAAATCGCCCGTCCATTACTCCGCCTTTTTCACTTCGAGCGAGAGAGCGAGCCTCGGATCTGAGTGCTTCGTTTTTAGACGTGTACAGGTCATCCTCTTTAAAAACGTTTACCACCTTGGCAAGTTCGCCCTGTGTCCTGTGACCTTTCTTTTATAAAGCTTGACAAAATCGGTACCGCGTGCTGCAATACTGCAGCACTTTCTTCTTTGCAGTTCAAATACCCACGTACTGAATTCTACAGTGACGCTTCTAAAACCTCCACTGTGGTGTCGTGCGCTGCTCATGGTCCAAATTTCAATGCAGCCAGAACCATCAGCGTGCACACAACAATTTTTTCAGCAGAAGCGTATGGAATTTTACTGATTGTACGACACATTCTTGAAACTCAAATTCCCAATTCCATCATTTATACAGATTCTTTGAGTGTTGTTCGCGCACTGTCATCGCACAAGCCCCCCAAAAACCACATAGTAAATCTTGTTTTCAACACTATCATGTCCGTGTATGCACAAAAGCATGAGCTGGTCCTCTGCTGGGTCCCAGGACACGCAGGGATCGCTGGGAATGAGTTGGCAGACGAGAGGGCCACTGCTGCTGCACTCAGGAACACTGTAGACATTACGACGATACCCTACACAGACCTCAAGCCACACATAAGACAACACCTGCGCAGAACATGGCAAACACACTGGGACGAACAGACAGACAACAAACTACATGTAACAAAGCCACACTTGGGACGGTATACATCTGACTCACACAACAGACACACGGAAGTCGCTTTGGGTAGGCTACAGATAGGGCACACGCATGCAACTCACTCGTATCTGCTGACGGGATCTCCTAGGCCCCAGTGCAGCAGGTGCGGAGAGGCCCTGTCCGTAGTACACATACTAATAACATGCAAGGCACTTCACACAACACGACACAAACACTTCAGAGAACTCTGCAGACAACATATCCCCCTACATCCATCTCTGTTTCTGGGTGACGATGCCATGTTTTCCGTTAAACGCGTGTTTGAGTACTTGTCAGATGTCAATTTTTTAAATCTCATTTCCTATCACGCATAAGCAAATCTGGCCCTATACACCAGCCATCACCATTGCCGTTAATTGATGTTATTGTTGTTTTGGCTTTAGTAGCCACCATTTTATTTTAGATACTTTTGTTTGGCGCTCTTTGCCCCAGCTGGCTTTGCGCCAAAAAACTCTAACCATCATCAGGTTTACGACAACAATGTCTAGAATTTTATCGGCGCTTCTCTCCCATTCAAACCAATTACTCTTTTTTTTCAAAAAAAAGTTCTCCACGGAGGTGCATGCCAGACATCAGCGCGCCACGTTGTCACTAATGATACTGAAAGCGGCAAGTTTAACCCCCTGCAGAAAATTTGTCCTCTCAAACAAAGTTTAACCCCCTGCAGAAAATTTGTCCTCTCAAACAAATGGTCTTTATGCTATTCCGTGCAGCAGCCTCTCCCCTTGGCCGGCTTCGTTTTTTTTCCGTAGAGGTAGTGCCGAACTTTGTTTTTGAGCGGGCAGTGCACGGTGCAGCATCGCTTTGGGTTAGAAGTAGACTTCGAATATTCGAAGAGTTTCATGCATCGTACGATAGCTTTTTTCTCGCCCCCGAAAAACTTGCACTCCTCAATGAGCTTTAATGCTTTATCTGAAACATCTGGTGATGCTTTTGTGGCTTCCCCGCGATGCTTCGAATAATAAGCTTTTGCTTACATTGCCTGACATAGGAAAGTGCATTACCTACCATCAAAATATAGAACTGTGCACGTGTCAGGGAATTCGGGTGACGAAATTCACAAAAGTAGGTCTTTTTTTCCAAGACGCCTTTCCTTTGGTAGTTTATAGAGCCAAAAAATATCATTTGACAGCATGCTACCAGCGCCTTTCAAGAGAACTTCTCAAAATTGGTAATGAAATAGGTGTACCGTAAGACGCTGGTAAGACGCGTTTTACCGAGCTCAACTTTTCATAATCAAGAATCAGTGCCCCAAATAATTGCAGAAGCCTGACCTCCTCCAGCTCTGCATTTCATCGACAATGTGGTGCTTTGTCAGTCGTGACCTACCTCTTTTCACTTTAAGCTGCCTTCCTAAATCGGCTTTGTTATTGTGCAGCTTTTTAAAATGCACATGTGTCCTATGTTCTATCACAACGCTCATCCCACTCTGGCCGACGCAATAATTGTGTGCACGGACACGAACTCCCTGCACCTTCATTCCAAAAGTTGAGACATTTCCCCGAAACTTCCCTCGTATTCCACTGGCCTCGACACACACCTTCTAGACCAGTGGCCACCTGCTCTTCTGGACACGCCACCAGATGCGTCCTGGAGCATTCAAACGCGAAATTCTAAACGACGCCATTCTCGGATTCGTAGCGCTCAAGCAAAAATTGTAGTCTCAATTTGAAATATAAACCATCTATATTCGAGCCAAAGGCGTTTAAAAATTTGCCACAAGGTGGGTGACGTACGAATTATACGTTAAGCTTGAAGCCGAGCAGTGTCCATCGTGTGCTCTAAGACAGCACTAATAGCATGAATAATGCACCTTTGTAACTGCTCGCTAAAGTGTCCTGAACCCATTCAGCAAGAAAAAAAAGCATCATAGATGATGCCATCGCCAGCTTCCGCCTCGGTTACATTCTCCATTCTTGTGTGTATATATAAGTACAATGGCTAACCATTGTACGAAATGTTAAATATTTTATAAATGTAATACTATATATAGTGTTGTATATGTAGTATTTTTATGTAGTCTACATGCTGTTGCGCAACTGAGCACGAGGTCGTGCGTTCGATTCCGGGTTGCGGCGGCTGCTTTCTAAAGAGGGGCGAAAAGCAGAAACGCCCTTGTGCACGATATTTCGGCGCACTATAAAGATACGCAGGTGGGCGAAATAAATATACAGCCCTCCACTGCGGCGGCCCTCATTGCCTGCGTTGCGTCGGCGCGTAAGACGTAAAGTAGAAGAATTCAGGATCGCCCTGCAGAACCGATATCCGCCCTTAACGAGGAAGCCGAGCTTACGACACAGGAAGCCAGCGACAACTTACACTCATGCAGTAGAAGTCGGGGGCACTATGGCTAGACAGGATACTGGTAAACTTTCACAGGAGACAAAACATCTAATTAGGAAACGGCAAACCATGAGAATCTCTACCACAGCTGACAGAATAGAACTAGCGGAGCTCTCGAAGTTAATCAATAAGCGTAAGACAGCTGACATACGGAAGTATAATATGGAGAGGATCGAATACGCTGTAAAGAACGGAGGTAGCCTGAAAGCAGTGAAGAGACGTCTTGGCGTGGGGAAAAATCAGATGTATGCACTTAAGGATAAGCAAAGCAATGTCATCACAAATAGGGACAGAATAGTCACAGTGGCCGAGGAGTTCTATAAGCATTTGTACAATAGCCGGGACATCCTGGATAATGCCGAACGAGACAGTAGTTCAGAGGAAATAGACATCCACACCAGTAACGACCGAATAAGTAAGTAAGGCTTTGAAAGAAATGAAAGGGGGCAAAGCACCTGGTGAGGATCAGATAACAGCAGACCTCTTGAAGGATGGCGGAGAAATTGTACTTGAAAAACTGCAAACCTGTATACGCAATGCCTAATGACCCCAATGGTACCGGAATCTTGGAAGAACGCGAACATCATCCCAATCCATAAAAGAGGCGACATGAAGGACTTGAAGAATTACAGGCCAATCAGTTTACTGTCGGTCGTGTACAATGTATTTACCAAGGTAATCGCAAACCGAATTTCTGCAACCTTAAGATTCGGTCAACCTAAAGAAGAAGCAGGGTGCCGTAAAGGTTATTCAACAATGGACCGTATAGACAACGATCAATCAGGTGATAGAGAAGTGCGCTCAGTATACTGAACCCCTATATATAGCCTTCATAGATTATGAGAAAGCTTTTGACTCGGTCGAAACCCTAGCAGTCATTCAGGCATTACGGAACCAGGGGGTAGATGAGCATTATGTAAGAATACTAGAGGATATCTACAATGGGTCTACAGCTACCATCATCCTCCATAGGGAGAGCAGTAAAATACCTATAAGGAAGGGTGTCAGACAAGGAGACACAATCTCTCCAATGTTATTCACAGCATGCTTACAAAAAGTATTCAGAACGTTGGATTGGGAACAGGTGGGAGTAAGGGTTAATGGAGAATACCTCAGTAACCTCAGATTTGCTGATGACGTTGCCTTGCTAAGTAACTCGGGGGATGAATTGCAAAGCATGCTTTCCGCACTGGGCGAACAGAGTAGAACCGTGGGCCTGAAAATTAATACGCAGAAAACTAAATTAATAATCAATAACCGCGGGACAGCACAGCAGTTTGAGATAGGTGGCAAGGCAGTGGAAGTGGTAAGTGAATATATCTGCTTAGGCCAAGTTGTGACCCCGGATCCCATCCATGAGGCAGAGATAATTAGAAGGATCATATGGGATGGGGTGCATGTGGCAGACATTCTCAGATAATGAATAGCAGCCTACAATTGTCGCTGAAGAAGAAAGTGTATGACAGCTGCATCTTACCAGTACTCATCTACGGGGCAGAAACTTGGAGGCTCACAAAGAGGATTCAACTTAAATTGAGAACGACTCAGCGGGTAATGGAGCGGAAAATGATAGGTGTAACATTAAAGGACAAGAAGAGAGCGGAGTGGCTCAGGGAGCAAACTGGTGTTAAAGACATATTAGTAGAAATTAAGAAGAAGAAATGGACGTGGGCAGGGCATGTAATGCGAAGGCAAGATAACCGCTGGTCATTAAGGGTAACAGAGTGGATATCTAGAGAAGGCAAGCGTTGCAGGGGGCAGCAGAAAGTTAGATGGGCAGATGAGATCAAGAAGTTTGCGGGGATAAATTGGTCACAGTTGGCACAGGACCGAGATAATTGGAGAATAATGGGAGAGACTTTTGCCCTGCAGTGGGCGTAGATAGGCTGGTGGTAATGATGATGATGATGATTGTAGTTGACTATATTTTTCTGGGCTCCAAAAGTTTTTCACGTTGCTCCATATACCGCCTTGTTAGTGCACTGTGGGCTATAAGCTCAGATATTGGTTTTTGCATGGATATCCCTGTATCTTTCTTTAAGACAGAAGTCGGTCGCTCTCAACGGTTTTTATCCCGAAAATGTTCCCTTGACCACAGGAAGTTCCCAGGGTGTAGTTGCGCCGACTGTTGTTTCTGTAATATATAAATGATATTACTAATGGCGTCAAATCTGTTTGAAAGGTTTCGCAAATGAGTGTACTTTACAGGACTTATAGAGAATGAACGCGGTTCTCAATACCTGAGCATGATTCGAATTTATTATCTTTCTGGTGTACCAGTTCAGAAATGTCATGCATTGTTGAAAAGTGTGCTAACCGCACCTTTACAAGAAACCCTTCATACCAAACCCTTCGTAGGTTAAATGACATTGCTTTGAGAACGGCAGTGAACATAAATAGCTTGGAGTTTTTTTAACGAGTGGTTTGAGGCGAACTAGGCACGTTCACAACATAAAAGGTAAGACTGCACGTGTTTTAGGTTTTCTGAGACAAAATTTTCGCGAACCCTCATCTTACCCAAAAGAACAGCCGTATTTCACTCTTATGAGCTCCTTGTTGGAGTACGCATGGGTTTGCTGGGATCTATACTCTAAAGAGCTGGTCAATACGGTCTTAAACATAGGAAATACAGAGTTCAATTAGTTTTTGTACTTAGGATCGTTAACTTAGCGTAAGGCAAAGCAAAAGTAGACCTTAATAGTCAGACGGGAAAGATCGCAGAGCGAAACAATCGGTTTGAATTTTTTTACATAATATAATCATTCGAAAACTGGAATCAAGAGAGAAGAGAAGTATATCGAATCGCCATTCTACATATGCCAAAGTTGGTGCGCATTCTTAAAAAAGTATGACACGAAATTTTAATGTTACGTTTTTTTCGCTGCTGTGCATGCCTACCAGCCCACTAATAATACAATGAACGATTAGACAGTCGATCAAAGCGTAAACATTCATTCACGGCGTCGTTTATTAGTGTCAGTTTCGGTTTCGACAAAGCACACGCCGAGCGGCCGCAATTACAGGAGGTATGGCGTTCACGTCACCATCTTGCCGCGTCGGTGCCGCTCTGGAAGGGCGCCGAGCGAGCGCGCCCGCACGCTCAGACCGCCGAGGTCTTCACCGTCCTCACAGGCCCGGGAGCGTGAAATGAAATGCCGGGACCGCTCATTGACGAAATGGTGAAAACGAGGAGTGCGAGTGGAAAAGACGAAGGGCGCTTGGCTTTTCCGCCAATGTACACACTTCCCGTGCTCTGGGACCGTCCTGCCGGCGTTGAATATAGCCGGAGAAGTGTGAGGTCTGCGCTAGCCTCGGCGCGTGCACTCACGTAAAGCGACAAGCGTATCAATCGGTGTGTTTTACTTCGCTCTCTGCGACGGCCGCGCTGTGCATTGAACGCTTAATCCTTGGTATTCTAGCGAAGTTACAAGTACTTCAACCGTGCTTGTGTTAGAGTTTTCGCGTTCTCTTACATGAAGTGGCAAGTTTTCGGATACGCATTGTGGGCTCTACCGTATCCCTCTGCTCATGATCTTACGTGAAGTGCTTCAAACCGTGCCTCTCTGCGCGTGATTTCGCGTTCTCGGGTGTTTGGCCGGGGCTCTAGATTGCGAAGTGCCCAACCATTCATAAGTCGCCCGCGTAGTTGGAACGGCTTTTTCTCAAACGTGAATCTACCGTTTACCCTAAATGTGATCAGCTCAACCTTTAGCCCGGAAATTGCATTTTGTGCCCCCATTTTTTCTGTGATAGCGCAAATGACCATTCTGTTTTCGTTCTTTTCTTTCTTCACTAGCGTTCCGTTCTGACGAAACGGCAGTTGTAACTCGCCTAAAGTTTCGGCAGCGCAATGATAATTGGCCTGAGTCCTTCAGTGATTTACTACTGCTCAGACGATTTCCTCAGTCAGACAGGATGACCCTGGTGTGCGCTTCCGTTGCTAAATGTGTGTGTCCAAAGTTCAAATCTCTTGTGACCCCCCCATTTTTCTTTGTTGTTGGCGACCGCTGATAGAGTGTCTGGTGTGCAAATATTATTGTACAGCTACACCAATTGCAAAGCGTGAGTGTAAAAGCTTGTCACAGAACTTTTGAAGTGATGAACATTGCATTCTAATGCGCTGTTTCCCAAAGACGTTTCCAGAAGTCAGCATCTTAGGCAGTTCTGCTCTCACTGTGCCAATTGCAAAACGTGTGAAAACAATACGCTATGGTGGCTGTATTTGGCTTGATAGTTAAGTGCACATGCATGTGTTGCTGCGGACCAGAATATTTGTTTATTTATTTATTTATTTATTTATTTATTTATTTATTTATTTATTATTTATTTTTGTTATATATTTATTTAATATTTATTACCTATTTCTTTATGTATTTATGACATACTGCAGGCCCCACACGGGGCCCAAGCAGGACGGGCATAATCACTCAAATATAAACATTCCGTCAACACAGGGTACAATACAGGAACTTGTAAAAACATACTTGTGTCAATTTTCTATATGTTCATTCCCATCAATGCTGCAGACAAAAGATACAGGGAGATTATTCCAGTCAAATATGGTGCATGGGAAGAAGGAAAACTTGAAGATCTTTGTTCTGGCGCTGTAGGGGGCCAGGGATGCATTGTGTCGGTGTGGTGTACGCCGAACAGATAATGGTTGATTATACTGGTCAGAGTTAATGCCAAGTTTGTTCGTGTTAAGTTGGTAAAGAAATTTAGGCCCTGCGTTTTTATGGGGTGCCTGCAATCTTTGAATCCCTGCTGTTCATCAATTAGTAGGCGAGTATCCGTCAAAACTGTACTTTGGGTAGATAAAGCGAGAAGCCTTGTCACTAGTTTCTTTCCAGCACCTGAATATTTTTTTGCTTGCGCGGGTCCCAAACTGATCATGCGTATTTGAGTTTCGGCCTTGTAATCGATGTGTATGCAAGGATTTTAAAACTTGGAGGAGCTAATTTAAATTTGTGCCTGAGAAAGCAGAGCTTGCGAAAAGATGACGCACAGACATTGGAAACGTGATGATTCCCACTTGGTTTTTAATAGTCACGTTGAGGTACTTGAAAGAGCTGTCTTCACAAAGGGGCCGTGCAGGGACTCATATGAAAAACGACAAGCTTTTTTCTTATGAATTTTTATGAAGACAGATTTTTCAGCTTAAGAACCTTCATGTTCCACTTTGTGCAGCATGTTTGTTTGCTAAGAAGGTTAGAATTTATTTGAATATGGTCCTCGTGGCAAGTTAGTTGTTATAAGGAATGCAATCGTCCGCCGACAGTGTAATTTGTACTGGGCTGGTAATTACATCAACAATATCATTAATATATATTAGAAACAATAGAGGGGCCCAGTACACTACCTTTTGGCACGCCAGAAGTGATGGGTAAGACATGAACATTTATCATCAATACTAACATATTGCGTGCGGTAGACAGATAAGACGAAATCCAGTTTGTTATGAGGACAGGAAGTACACTAACTAGTTTGTGCATGAGTTTAGGGTGTGGAACAAGGTCAAAAGCCTTTCAAGAATCTAGAAAAATTACGTCGACCAGGCCAGACTTACCAAGGACGCCAGCAAAACTAGACAATACAGGGTAATGGGTGGACAGTAAAACATAGTTTCTAAAATTGTTCTGGAAGCATGATAATAAACCGTTATCGTTTAGAAACTTTGAAATGTAGGTAGCTTTAATGTGTTCTAGAATTTTACAAACAGAATCATTTCAATGAAATAGGACCACAATTACCAGGAGCCATAACATCCCCTTTTCGAAGTCACTTTTATTCATCGAACTAGCTTTTTCCTCTTTCACTTTTTGGCAATATTTCAGGGCACGTCGCGAGGCCCCCAGAGCAAGCCATGCCCGACTGTATTCAGCTGTCCCTATCGTCCTGGAAACTACTCCTGATTGCTTTTCACTTTATTTACATTCTGTCAGAAGCTCTCTACGTAATGCTGCCTTGGTGTGGCGGCATACAGCAAAGTAGGCCACGAAGCCCGATTTGTTTAATGACAGGATGTGACGACAACGCCAAAACTTCCCTAGAAACGCCCGCAGGCGCTACTACATAACACCTAGGAAAAGCTGCTGAAAATGCATGCGCCACTGATCAAAGCATTTGACAGCCGCCCTGCTTCATGTTGATTGTGCGGATTTTCCCGTTTCAACTGGCTGCTTTATCTGTATGCGCTACGTCACTAGGTAGGTACAGTAATACAGTCTATAGTGAACCCACATGCATGTATTTTTGTGGCCGTGTTTCTAGGCGAGGCAAAACATTCCCACGAAATCGACACGGCAAGAAAGCCTTGGATGAGGCATCATATTTTATGTTTACTGGTTATATGTTTGTCTTGTAAATTGCACATACCCAGGAAAAGTTCGTGTACTCATTCATTTCAAACTTGCATATGCCTGCATCAGTGTTTGCTTCAGAAGAACGCGTCGACTAGTTCCACCAGTCTCTTCTTGCCATTCGCAATTAGTGATGCCACAAGTTGTCTCCGGAACAATGTACGGGGCATCCGTGCGTGTTTTCACGCCGCTTTGGGAAGTTTCATTCACTAATGAAGTACTGGTGCGGAAAGTCGCATAATATTTGTATTCACAAATTACAACACTTCAATTACCGATGCTGCCCAACTTACTTTTGCACTTTAGTGTCTTTTTAGGCGTTTATATTGTACCGTAAAACCATTAGGTCAATCCTGGGGAGATGTACTGATATGTGCTATGTCGCTTGTGCATCCCAGTAGATTTAATTCCTCATTCTCTGTTTAAGCATACCAGAAATTTTTGAGCTGCAAAAGTGTCGAAACATGAAAAAGTTCAGTGTAGTTTTTTGTGTCTAAAATGAGTGAGCTACCGTATTTACTAGTATAATGAACGCTCCCCCCACTTTCTTGTTGAGAATTTACTTTTTTGTCATTGAATTAAAAATGCAGCGGGAATATGTTTTATTTTAAGCAAGGTTGCTGATGCTGTAGGTGATCACAGTAACGTGATGTGCTACAGTTCGCGCAGACATGGTACAAATGCGTTCCAACAAAAATAATTCTCATCAGTAGCCAGAGAAGTGAGCGTGAATGCCGAGGCTTACAATTACAAAATTCTGCGTTTACGGTGCGCCACCTGTTGAATGCAAAACAAACCTTGCACCATAAAAACGTTACGGTGTGCGAACAAAGCACCAAAGGCATTCCACACTCCTTCCCTTTATTTGATGTTTAGGTTGGTTCCGCCGGCGTGCCAACAAAGCACTAAACGTAATCTGCACTGCTCTGCTCTTGTGGTTAGACTACGGCTCGTTCACGGCGCCAGCAGCACCAGGGCATAGAGTTTTCTGTAATTTTACGGTTTTCCTAGTTCCACGATGAAGTAGCAGGTAATTGCTTCAGCCGTTATGAAATGCTCGGGGGCGACCAACCTTTGGAGTTAGGCTGCAAAGCCAGCGTCGATAACGTGGACGTGCTTCGTACGGGGATGCGTACGCATGGCCGACGTTCTATGGCGAGGCAACCATTGCGTTGTGGATCGTCGACTGGGAGGCCCCCAGCCCTACTAGGTACGGCATTTGAGGAGGGTCTTCGGCAGTGTCTCTTTTTTTTGCTACGCATTTATTACAGTAGCCACGACTTAAAACTCTGCTTACAACTGATCACACTTACTTCCTTCCATCACGCTGAACAACGCCACGGGCGATTCATCGATGCCGCCGTCTTTCACGCTCAATTTCAAAATGAAGAACAGGTGAACTTCGTCCTTGTATGTTGTCTTGGCCGAGGTGAAAGAACATATAGCCTAAATACATTAAATTGAGTTTGGCTGGGATTTTTTAACCACGATTTGAAGCACCCGTACAAAAACAATCCGCATTTCACTTATTGTTCAATATAATTGATTTCTCCTTACGTAAGATTAAACAATATCATAATAATGTGTGATGTATTTCTAATTCACAAACAAATAAGCCTTAATAGTATGGTCCGAGCTAACAGGGTGAAACTTGCGTGTCATGCTTTTAACAGTTCCACAGATGAATGATTTGCTTAGTCAATTATCTCCTGCCCCCTTCGGCACCCCTTGCTTAGGAGAAAACATTTCCAACTGCAAATGCTTTACAAGAGGCTCTTAAGGTGTCGTGTTATTACGTGTTTCGTAGATTTAAACGTATCCGAACTGTAGGAAGCGTATAACTTTCCTATTTTGAAGAGAATTGTGTTATATGCAAGAGCATAACATCGAAATGTTCCGCTTCGATTTCGTGTGGGATTCAGTTACCTTTTTTTTGCTTGGTACCAACACAAATTTCTCTGAACCGCAAGTTTTCATACATGGCTTAAAGAAATAAAAGGCGTGTGCTAAACCTATGCCATTTCTTATTCTTCCAATTAGATTAGAACATGACTTAGAGGCACATGGTTAATACAGTATGCGCATCACCTTGAAACTTCAGCATTTCTTTTTTGTTTAATTGTGAAACTTGTCAGATGAAGTGGGTAATAGAAGTTAAAAACATTTGCAGGTTACAGATTGCAGATCTGGTTCTCAAGAATATACTCACAACTAAAATAATTCTTTATATTACCGTTTAACAGGTTTGTGTTTTATAAAATTGTAATTTAGATAATAACATATTACAGAATATTTTTGTATATCAATCTATAAATAATGTTTTGAGAGCTGAGATAATTTGTGATATTCTCTTTTTACAGGTTTGTGTTCCACAAGATGTGAAAGTCTCAGCAAAGGAGCTCGAACAAAACTGCAGGAAAGCATTCTACAACTGATAAGCATTTGTAGATATCAAAATTAGAAAGTCACAAAAGCAACTCAGCAGAACGACCCATTCGTGAACTGGCCAGTCTCCCTGACTGTTGTCATCAAGCTTCATGAGGTGCTCAAGCACGGCAGCGACTGCACCAATGAGCTTCACCTTCTAAAACCCACATCGGACACCAGTGCCGCATTCTTCCGCTACTTTCAAGATGATATCACCCCAGCAGCCGCACTAGCTCCTCATAAAACGAAGCTAACAATGCAGGAGGACGGTCAGGGCATGCTCGCTAGCAGTGCTGTAAATCCCCCACCCAGCACCCTCTACCACTGGTTGCGCGGGTGGTGGAGAGGGCGCTATGGCGACGAAGAAGTGAGCCCCCTTAATGAGCTGGACAGAAGAGCAGCAAATCACGTGAAACATTGTAAGTAGCTATGCACCCCAGAAGACTCCATATATCGCAACTTTTATGTGAACTCTGCCAACTTTTATGCAAACATTGCATATCTCTCAGTTTAATTTCCAGCTCCAAGCAAGCTATCTTGCAGTGTAGACGGAAAGGTATCGCCCAAAAATTCTGTTCTGCAGTGTTGAATTCTCTAATTCGGGAGAAAGGCAGCGATGAGCACACGCACGGCCAAGGCCAAGGTTCGCACAGGTTCTTGAAAACATTGAAAACCCTTGAATTTAAAATTGTATATTTCCAGGCCTGGAAAGTCCTGAAATTTTTAATGGGTCCTTGAAAACCCTTGATTTTTTTGGAGAGAACCAATGGACGTATCGTTTCACAAGAAGGTAAAGTGTTGATCGTGAATTTTAGGCGTTAAATATGTAACGAAACATTGTAACAATCAAGTTTCCGTGTAGTACGTGAAATAAGGAGTTGTGAATTGTTATAACGAGGCAACATTGGAGCAGCACTCATGAATAGAAATCATGTCACGACATAATCCCGTGAAAGCCGGCTTCTGTTTTCAATTTTTCAAGTTCTATCTAGTCTGTGGACGACTTTTCATTGCATGTTTGCTGTGCCTCATACGCTCCATCTGCGTTTGCGTTTACGTACAAATGGTGGACGTGTACCTGTACATTCTGCCTTGCAGCAACATATGCGGAGCTATTTTGAGCTGATGCTCTTGCTGACAAAGTAGGAGATCAGAGCCAAATAACTAAGTTTTGGAAATCAAACAGCCTCAGCAAAACACCAAGAAAAAAGAAAAATCTCAAAAATACAAACTATGAAATAAAAAATAAAACGCTGGGGGAGCATTCATGGCCCCATAGCACCTATCCTAATATGGATAATTGTTCTTTAGGCAATAGGCAATATAACATTCCGCATTGTGTTGAAAACGTTATAAATATTCCTAGATGAAACATAAGATGAGGACCTTTAAAAATGTGTATTGTGGTAATTGAAAGAACCTTTAAAACCCTTGAATGTTTGCTTTTGAAGCCCGTAGGAATCCTGCAAACCCGCACGGTAACTACACATGCTGATGCACCTGTCCTATGTAGATGGCTCAACCCTGACTATGAAAGCCTGTGCTTGTAAAACTACTTTGAAATTGTGACCATTTAGGGCCAGATGTTGAAATGTCTAGTACATACCTTCGCCTTACTATTTTTGTTCAACTTGGAAGGAATAAATGGGCGTGAGGTTTCCGCCAACAACAGTGCAGCTCATAATGTATCTTTATACTTGGCGCAGCTTACAGCAGCCTAACGTGGGAGCAATGCGCAATTTGAAGCAAATTCAATGTTCGTGCTGAAGTTTAACTATTCACATTTGAAAACACTTCATTTGCACTAATCTTTTGCATTGACATCCTAATCTATATAATTCGCGGCTGGTTCCTACTATTCGTTTTTTGAGAATATTAATCTCATTCACAGTCAGTTTTGACTCTTTGTAACTGTTCCGCATGTCAAAAAGCTAGACTGGGAAACAACTCGCAAGAAGGCAGCAGCACCAGCACAACTACAGGCAGGGCAAGGCAACCGGTGGTAGCAGAGCCTGAACAGCAGCAGCTACCTATGGATACTGAGCCACAGCTGGACGCCCAGGCTGAAATGGAAGCAGTCACCAAGTGAGGTGTGGCTTTTGCTCGTGCCGTTTATTTTAGCGAAGCCTAATATTGTGAACTTATTCCGGTAACTGGACACCTAGGTTGCAATTAGACACATGAACAAGACCTGTTTTCTAACGCAACACACTCCACTTTCGGAAAAAGCACCTATTTTCCAAGCAAACCACGTTACGTTGTGCAGATATCTGGAGACGTATGCAATTGACATTGCAGATGTCCAGGAAACGGACCGTTGGGCTCGGAGGTACATACATACAACGTTTGCTACAACTGCAAAAAAAAAACATACAAATCACACAAAGGGTAACGTCAATGGACGTCCTCAAGGTACTTTTATATGCTGTTTACGGACGTCAGCTTAGTGTACGTTTTATGGATATTATAGTGGTACGCTTGCATGACGTATATAGATGTATGTTCTACATTGGTTTTTTCGTCTTTGCAGCAAGCATTATTTTGCATATTCATAAACATGCGTATGTTATTATGATATTGTGGTATGAACCTGTATGCCTGATATTTACATTCTTTACACATTATTTGGAAGTTTTGCCAGCTCCCTTTCCAAGTTGCCTACGTGTTGTGGGCATTTATACTTCAAATACATGTTTTGCTAGTTATTCAGCACTGTTTGCTGTTACTTGTCACCTGGTTCTAGGTTAATCTGTTTCCACTTTTGAAGTGCTGCATAGTGCATGAAGTCTCATATGTGAAGTGCCAAGCTGACCACACACTCTCGCAGAAGCACACAAAGCACAGCTCTAAACAAGAAATGTCGCATCGAAAACAAGAGGCAGTAAGTAACAGCAAACCAGTCCTGATCAGCACAAGCGCCCTGGACACTCAGGCAACCACAGTAGCGTCATCGAATTGTATCGTAGAGTACGGGTGTACACACCTTCTGGAAATAAACTATCACAGAAACAATTCAAAAATTAAACTAATTAAAATGACATTCCCCCATCATATCTGTAAGTATCTGCAGCTGGGTAGTAAGAACGCTTTCAAAGTACACATAAAACACAAAAGAGTTCGTGTAAAATCGTTTATATTTACTTCTAAATTGTTTATTATGCTTTCGATACACAACCACTTTTATTTTCATTCCTATCTGCCCTAGAACACAGGGTACACATTGTACAATTACAAGAATAGTACGAATATTCATGAGTATAAATAATACACACACAGAAGAAAGGTTTACAACAAAATGGAAGAAAAGCAAACATGTAAACCCAGGGTACAGGCAAAAGATAGTTATGCAACTTGAAATATCGCGCATTAAATTAATTGGATGAAAAACAATGAAAGAAAAGTGTGAAAACAAAGGAATGATTGAATGGTGGTTATATATACGAAACTAAATTGTTAACATGTATTGACAAGTTTGTGGAACAATAAACCAAAAGGTCCTAGGAAACCCAGAAGTGGTGTTGAGTGGTGGTTGTGAGTGCCATAAAATTTAAGCTACATTAAACAAACCAACATATAGGGAAATGGTTATGATGTATAGAAAAGGTGTGTATAAAGGAATGACTGTACGGGGGTTACAAGAGCAGTAGGAATTTACGTGATGAAATGATTCACTCTTAGTGAAATGGCAAGATAACTATAAAACAACAAAAACTTTACAAGTAACTTATTAAATTCTGGTTAGGAAAACAAAAAGTTACACTATTTGAATATTTCACACAAAGTGATAAGATTTGGAAAGAAACGAAAAAATGGGGAGCACGGAAATTATTGAATTTTAGTTACAATGAGACAGATTTACGTGGTTACGCTTTTCACATAAAGTGATACGCTCAAAGAACAATAACACAAAATAAAAACGCATGGAAGCAAAGAAATCATTTAATGGGGGTTCAATGGTGCATGTCTCTATCATCAGTTATGGTAGGGTATTCTTTAACAGTTTGCTTTCTTTGTTGTGGTGCCTGACCCGCCAAAAGAGTTGCAGACCTGATTGGTGGAAAAGTGAGTGAAAATTTTATCGTCCATAGGCTCAAATAAATTATACGGCTTCCAACAATGAAAAATAAGACGCCGCAGGTTGTCTACAAAGCTGATATTTGTGCAGGATGTGACTGACAGTAAAAGCTGGGTCCTATACATTGTCTGGTGAAAACATTTGATGTATGTAACTACCCGAACACATCTAGTTACACACAATGCAAGGTGCCACTTGCAGGTGGAAAAAAGCTTGTTTCCTATTTCCCAAACCAGGAGAAGTCCTGCGCCACGTTGACCGTCAACCGTAGCTTGAGCAGGCACCTTGTGCAGACTGTAGTAGGAGCACCTCCCTTGCAAGCCAGTTCATCAATCTAGGCATGGGTGCAGGGATATCGGGGTTGTTATTACAGCTTTTTAAGACTGGTATAATACAGAATAGCCGCCTTTTATTTTCCTGAAAGAGACAGTATATGACAGCTGCATCCTACCGGTACTCGCCTAGGGGGCAGAAACTTCAAGGCCTAATTAAACGGTCTTACTTAAAGTAAGGACGACTTAGCATGCAATAGAACGCTAGAAGATGGGCGTAACATTATGGACAGGAAGAGAGCGGAGTGGATATAATTTAATGTCAGCACTGGCACTTCTAAGCCAACCTTAACAAAAACTATGACAGCTAATGTGAGGTACCTCTATATATAATAACTATGTTTCGTGAATGGAGATTCTGAGGACATTTTAGCCCAGCTACAGGTCCCATCTGAACTTGCAAAATATTTTTCTGTGTCTATCCTAACCGCTTGGTGGATTGAAGTGACAATATATACACGGATAAAGCCATGTTCACAAAATGTGGCAAAAGGAAACAAGCAAAAACCTGGACGGCATCACTACCATTGACGTTTACTTCCTGCAGCAGAATGGCGAGGTGGGCTAGTTGGTATATATGCATAACTAAACCTTCAAAAAGCACATCACTGAAAAACTCTTCATGTTGTCCTGTTCTTTTGTCCTGCTAGGCGTACATTTTTAGTTGAAGTATACGTTGTGCAGCAGGAATCATCAAGTAGTGCACCAAATTTTTACAGCACTATCACATTCACACATAGTCTAAGTTGCACCAGTCAGCAGCGTGCAACATGTAAGTCATTAGGAAACGACAGGCCAGACACCAGAATCATAATCTGCCTTAAACCGGCGTAATCCCAAATGCCGTGTTAATCTAACAACCAAGGTGTGTTACACAATAAATTCATTAATCTGAAAATTACATGAGTGACATAAATGTAACAGCCATTTTTTGAATATTTTTAATAGGTTCTGAAAGGTTAATTTATGTTTGAGATGCTACGGTAAGAGTACGAAGCAGAACCAGCACTGCTCATACTACTCTAACCAGTTACGACATGCGTGTAGGTCTGACGTTACCAATAAATTCGGGTTGCAGACATGTTGTTTATTCCAACATTTCACAACCAAAGTGAGCATTCGAGAAGATTGAACACGCAAATGAAACGTGAAAAAAGCATCCAGATGGCATTTTAATTTAATTCTTTACTCTCCTAATTCACTCAAATTATTATTTTATTGTAATGATTTGGCAATAGGGTTTTTTAACCGAAAAATATTATGACGAAAAAAACGTCATCTGCACAAACGAAACAAAAACCATTATCACGTTAAAAGTACACAGTGTGCGTGTGACGCATACGTGTTTATATTCGCACACGCAACTATATTCGCACTCTCCACCTTCCATTACTTCATTTCATATCAAAACATTGGCCTAGCAAAACAGGACAAACACTTACACGACAAACACAAACACTTCACCAAACACAGGGCTAGAAAGTGTGCGAGAACTGATTCTGATTACAAACGCAGCAGCCAGATCCAATGGTCGACCAACAAATCGCCGCAACGCACAAAGCGAGTCCCTCAAATTGTTAGGGCTAACCGCTTACGCGTACCGAAGTTCGAGAGCAACTTTGCTACGTTAAATGCATATGAAAAGGAAACAAGGTTCACTAGTACTGACTTACCTCCACGAGTTGGCAGTATTTCTTTGTCCCGTAGATAAATCCATGGTAGTCAAATCAACGAAATAACGAAAGTTGAAGGCGTGCACACCCGTGCCGTGACCGTCCGTAGCACGCGTATTGATACGGATTGCAATTAATACAACTGTCGAACGATCGGACTCGCCGCTGAGCGACTTCCCGTCTCGTGATCGTCCGAGGGAAAAAGTAGTTCCTGAACGACGCCCACCTTGATAAAACGCTTTGCGAAATAGATTCCCAATTTATTGGTAAATACAGATATTAGTTGCCAATTACATACAAGAAAAGCTTGAGCGTGGGCATTTTTTTAGAAAACAGTAATTGTACGGACAATCTGGATTACGACATTTAAGGCATTTTCAATGTCTGCGTTGGAAATACAGCTGCCGTGGGGTTGTGGACGCCGTAATTTTACGATCTGTTTTGAGGGTGCAACCACTTGCAGCGTATTTTTCGCACTTTCGCGCGCCCACATCGCCCCGCGTTGACGGCGTCGGCAAAATGCACGGCGACGTGAGCTGACGCGGGAATTGAAGGCGCAGGAGAAAACTTAATTGAACACGCAGGTCGAGCTTCGGAGTGGTTGGGGTCCTCAGTCCAGGACTCCGTTGGTGCGGCCTGCCGTATTCGCCCTTTCAGCGAGCCAAAGCTGCCAACTATGGTCCTAGCTGGAGGGTTCACTCTCCCATTGCTCCTATGTAGCTACGCTGACGTCTATACTGCTCGCCATATATCAGCGTCGACGCAGCGCCAGATAGCATTCGAAAGCAGGAGACATCGTCCGGATTCCATGTCCATCTCCTGGTTTGGGGTCATTACGTTCGCAAAAAACAAGTATTTTCTATAACACGGGTTAATGAGGGGCCTTGAGGCAAATAACAAGCTGTTTATGTTCGAAAGTGCCCATTCCTCGGCGGCTAGCTTGGCTTTCATAGGGGAGATCGAGGGTTTGCGAGAGCTTTTTGCGAATCAAATACGGGAGCTCTGGCTACATCACTTCTAGTGTTAGCATGACGGGCTTGTCTGCACATTCGGTTCGTAACGAACAAAGTTAATCAACGGCAGAAATGTAGTGGTGCATTCAATTTCATTCGCGGCTACCATGGCTTGAATAGGGGGAACGACGAAGCGCGATAGCTTTTCTTGGCCTAAATAAGGGAGCTTTGGTTACATCACTTGCAGTATTAGCATAACTGACCTCGCCTTCAAGATCTGTGCGGAAGAACCAAGCGTTAGCACTGCCGAAATTTGTCGAATACGACCAAAACGAATCACCTGACAATATTCACTGGCAGCCTCTGTTAGGGTACCAAATTCTTGGATCCACGCAGCGTTTTCCGGCGTGGTCGAGTAGATTGGAGCTTAGGTGCTGGTGTGGTGTTTTGAAAGTGTATGGTTCGAATCTTGGGAAATCCTCACGGATTTTTAAGTTTTTTTAATGATGGTGTCAACGACTTTTATTTTTTTCAAGGCAAAAAAAGGTAGAGTACCTTGCCGTTTAACATAGCAGTGACGTTTGACAGTAACCTCAGTGTCATGGGAGCCTTTGAAATTTGCTTTGCTCAGACTTTGAATTCATATAGCTGCAGTCGGTACGTAACATCAAAGTTATATGAAGTATCAAGTAAAGTTCTTCTAATTACGTCTTCGTTCATAATCCTTTGGCAACGCCCTTTGGCAACGCCTCTTTCCGTGAGGTTCGCTATTGGGATACTGTTTTGAATTTCAAAGGTTTAAAACAATATTGTTGGGTTATAATATTTGCCCAAAATCCTTCGGTACAAAACTCATACAAAACCCTTCGGTAGCTTAAATATAGTACGCTTGCGAAGAGTTTCATAATGAAGTATAGCAGATATAGCTAAAATAAAAGTAACTGCGATAGACATGTTCGAAGTAGAAAACGGACATACCAGCAACATCTTAACAACGTCAGCAAAACATGTCTAAATACCGTCCCCAAATGTAGTAGCAGCAACATGGAGAGAACGCCTTTAGCAAAGTTGAAAAAACATCCGACATTAGGGTACCAGCAAGGTAATCTATACATCCTAAATTTTTTTTTAGATATATCGCGTACTACGGATGTCTAATAGAGATACTGCTGAGATATAGACGGTCGGATGTTTTTGGGACGTCGCAGAGGTGTTAGTGGTTTGCTGTGGTTTTCTTTCATGCGTTGACGACGGTGTTTGAACGCGAAGCTATCTCGCGATGGATTAGCAACGTACACGCCCTCCTCTTCGCAGCTTTGTCTTCTCCTTCTTCAGCGGTTCCGGTGCGGAAGATGACGACGATGGTTGAATGTGACGCTATCTGGTGATTGATTCTTTGGTTGGCCAATCCCAAAGGGGCATCCTGCCACAATCATCATCAGAGATGCTGCGGACGGGGCACATGATCATGATGATATAAGTTTAATGGCGCAAGGCCGGCATGGTCAAAAAGCGCCAAATACAAAGTTATTTGATTAGGAGGGAAAACGAATGAAACCTGTAATTACTGTGAGCAAAGCTGGTGTAAAGGGCCAGGGTGAAGAACATGAGTGTTTAATACATAAATAAGGTGGATGGTGTATAGGACAAGGGGTAAAACTATGGTTGGTATAAGATGAGTTGTAAGAAAATAACTTCTGATAGAAAATTAGAGGTGCGCTGAACAGAAAACATGGCAGTGTCTCCTAAGAAGTAAGACAGGTGTGGTGGAATATTTCGTGTGTGTAGTTGTGGGAAGTGTTTGCGTCGAGTAATGTCGAGTGCCTTACATTTTATGAAGATGTGGATCACGGATAGGGCCTCTCCGCACCTACTGCACAGAGGTCTTGGAAATCCAGAGAGCATATGCGAGGGCGTTGCATGTGTGTGGTATATCCATAATCTAGCCAAGGCGACTTCCGTGCATCTATTACGTGTGTCGGTGGTGTATGGTCCTAAGTGTGGTTTTATTACGTGTAACTTGTTTTCTGTTTGTTCGCTGCAATGTGTTTGCCATGTTTTGAGAAGTTGTTGTCGGATGTGTGGTTTCACGTCGGTGTAGTTTAATGTTATGTCTACTGTATTCAAGAGTGTAGCAGCAGCAGCCATTCGATCCACTCCTTCATTCCCGGCTATACCACAGTGGCCAGGGACCCAGCAAAGGACGAGTTCAAATTTATGGGCATACACAGACATTGTACCTTTGATTCACAACGTCCTTTTTTCAAGACTTTCTTCACGACAATGCCCGCTCAACATTAAGGGAATCTGTATAGATAATGGAATGGGGGATGTGGCTTTGAAGTATATTGCCGCGAACCATGCATTGGGTTTGTTTATTTGTGTTTTGCTTTTCCCGCCCGCCTGCGCCGGTCTGTGTTATCTCTGTGCCAAGGGAAGCGCGTGTTCCATTCTTTCTTTCTTTGCCGCATGTGTTATCTGTTCTGATAGGGAGAGCATTCCGATCTAATGTGAACAGCCTGGAATAATCTTCTGGGATCTACAATGTTCTCGATGCGAATCGACGGTTCGAGAACCACGCGCGCCGAAAGATAAAAAGCCTGCAGAGCAGACGCCGGGGCATTCGATTCTGCGAAGCTCGCCGACGCAAGTCACTTTGTTGACCGCTGCTTCGCCGCCTCTGTATTCTTTGGAGTTGTTAGGGGAGCACAAGTTCGCTCCAATAAACGTGTTTCTCATTCAAGACAACTGCATCGGCCTTGTCTTCGTGACATCTGATGGAGGTGCTGGGTACTCACCCTTTATGCTCTCTACGACATCTGGAAGCCGCCAAGCCAGCCCAACCAGAGAAAGCCGCCGACTGCAAGGATTGCTACCCGGGTTCGGTTTGATGCCAGAAGGGCCCAAGAAAAGGAACGCTGCAACCAACACCATGGTACAAGAGACAAGGTCGCCAATCGTCCTGCAGCAGCCCCGGGAACCGCCATCATTCCGGAGAGCCCCCGCTGAAGAGCCCGAAGAATGGTTGGAGAAGCTCGAGCGCGTCCGCATCTTCAACAGGTGGGACGACGAAGAAACTTTACTGCATGTCATCTTTTACTCAGAAGATGCTGCTCGAACTTGGTTCGAGAACCATGAGAGTTCTTTGACCGACTGGACTCACTTCAAAAGGGAGTTCCTTAAGACATTCACTACCGTTGTGAGAAAAGAGCAAGCTGCGCTTTTGCATGAAACACAGACACAACACCCCAACGAAGGGGTCATGATCTTCGTTGAGGAGATGAAGCAACTATTTCGCCGCGCTGACCCGGAAATGACGGAAGAAAAGAAGTTACGCTTCTTGACGCGCGGTGTGAAGAAGGAACTGTTTGCTGGACTTGTCCGAAATCCGCCAAAGACCGTCGCCGAATTCGTGACCGAAGCCAGCACCATCGAGAAAGCACTCGAAATGCGTGCTAAGCAGTACGACCGGAACTTTGTTGGCATGGCCAATGCGAATTGCGCCGACAACGTGCCCATTCCCGAAGATAGCCTACAGGGAGACTATCCGCGAAATAGTGAGGGAGGAGCTGCGGAAACTGCTCCCGACGCCACCGCAACCACAAGGCGCTTCTCTTACCGACGTCATTACAGAAGAAGTGCAGCAAGCGCTGAGAACTTCACGACACCAGTAGCACCTCGCGAGCCGCAAGCCATGACCTACGCGGCTGCTGTACATCGCCCTCGCCCACCTGCACCCTATCGTCACAAGGCTCCGTACCTCGCCGGCCCGACCACCTGCGGCGCAACCCCCCGCTCCAAGGAAGACCGACGTGTGGCGAACGTCCGACAATCGTCCGCTGTGCTACCACTCAGGAGAGGCCGACCACGTCTACCATCGCTGCCCCTACAGGAGGCTCGATTTGCGAGGGTTCTCCGTCGACGCACCCCGCCCCCGAACTGGCCAGCGCCCATCGGAGATCGAAGAGTACCTGTCCAACACCAGCCGTCGACCAGCCCGTTTCAACCGTTCGCCGTCACCCTACCCATACCAGTCGCCGAACCGCCGTAGCAATGCTGAGTTCTCACGTGGAAGGTCCCCCAGCCCACGCGGGGGAAACTAAAGGAAGCAACTTCTGGAGGTGAAGTTGCTTCTGGAGGTGAAGTTGCGAAAAAGTGGAAACCCTCCAACGACGCAAGTACGCGCCGAAGACACCGATTCACGCCATGCCCTCATCCCGACGACCCGACCTAACCCTGACGAGACTCCCGAACATGACGACAGCTACACGGCGCGACGCGTACCCGACATGACCGATGCTGCCGCTGAGAAGACAACAGCGACGCACAGTGCCCGACCGTCAACACGCACAAGCCGAGACGCGACGCCCCGACGCACCCGGAACTCGAGGAAGGCGGCGTCCGACGTCCAGTTGTCCATCGACGGCTTTGACGTAGTCGCCCTCATCGACACGGGAGCTGACTACTCGGTAATGAGCGGGTCATTCGCGTCTAAGCTGAAGAAAGTTACGACAAGATGGGACGGTCCACATATACGACCAGCAGGAGGCCACCTCGTGACGCCAAGTGGAACGTGCACATCGCGCGTCACCATAGACGGCACGACGTACCCAGCGGCGTTCGTCATTTTGCCTAACTGCTCCCGCGACGTAATTCTAGGAATGCACTTTTTGACGGACAACGGCACAATAATCGATCTGCAGACGAAGTCGATAACGTTTTCCTCCGATCACTCCATGACGCCGGAATCGAACCCCGATCACCGTGCTGCTGTTAGGATCGCCGACGATCACGTCACCCTGCAACCCCGCGCAAGCTTGATGATCGCCGTCTAGTGTGAGGATGCTGCTCCTGACATCGACGCTATCGTAGAGGGTGACCAAAGGTTGCTTCTCAACCGCGGTGTCTCCGTCGCAAGAGGCATTGCGCGCTTTAAGCAATGCAAATCCAATGTTTTGGTCACCAATTTCACCGCGGAGTACCAGCATCTGAACAAGTGCGCTGCAATTGCGTTCCTCGAAGAAACGCAAGAAGCAAGTCAAGTGATCGCGGTCGCTAACTTTGAATGCGCACGCGCAGATGCTTCCAAGCCGCCGCAACCTTTCGACGTGAACCCGGCGCTGCCGCAAAAAAATCGGGACAGATTGCTGGATTTGCTCCATCGCTACAGCGAGGGTTTTTCGGCAAACTCTAAATTACGTCAGACACCCCTAGCGAAGCACCCAATTATAACCGAAGCTGGAGCCCGAGCTACCCGACAGTCACCGTACGGTGTCTCTTCACACGAGCGGGAAGCCATCCGGACTCAAGTCGACGACATGCTCAGCGGCGGCATAATACAGCCATCGAAAAGTCCGTGGGCTACGCCGGTCATACTCGTGAAGAAAAAAGACGGCACATTAAGGTTCTCTGTTGACTACCGGCGACTGAACAAAATCCCCAAAAAGGACGTGTACCCCCCTGCCACGAATCGACGACGCCCTCAACCACCTCTGCCATGCGAAGTACTTCTCATCGATGGATTTGAAGACCGGCTACTGACAAATTGAAGTGGCCGAGAGAGACCGAGAGAAGACTGCATTTATAACCCGGGATGGCCTATACGAGTTCAAGGTGATGCCTTTCGGGCTGTTCACGGCGCCAGCAACGTTTCAACGAGTCATGGACACGGTGCTAGCTGGCCTGAAGTGGCACACCTGCCTCGTATACCTCGACGACGTTGTCGTATTCGCCCGGACTTTCGACGAACACCTCGCAAGGTTGGAATCTGTACTCGAGGCCATTCGTACGTCGGGGTTAACGCTAAAGCCTGAAAAGTGCAGTTTCGCGTACGAGGAACTCAAGTTCTTGGGCCACGTCGTCATCGCCCCGGGAGTCCTGCCTGACCCCGCAAATACTTCAGCCGTTGTGAACTTCCCAAGCCCGAAAGACAGGAAGGGCGTGCGAAGATTTCTCGGACTGTGCACATACTACCGGCGCTTCGTCGCAAACTTCGCACGCATTGCAGAGCTGCTCACGCGCTTGACGAAAGATAGCACTCCTTTCATCGGGGAGAACGACCAAGAAAAAGCATTCTGCGAGCTGCAAAAACGCCTGCGAAGGCCCCCCCTTCTCGCTCAATTCGACGAAAAGGCCGAAACGGAAATATACACGGACGCCAGTGATATAGGCTTCGGTGCCACCCTCATCCAAAAACAACGCAGGTGCGAAAAGGTAATCGCCTATGCCAGCCGTGGTCTGTCGAAGGAGGAGAAAAACTACTCTGCCTCTGAGAAAGAGTGCCTGGCAATTATATAGGCGATTTCAAAATTTCGCCCATACGTGTATGAAAGACAATTCAAGGTTGTGACGGACCACCACGCGCTGTGTTGGCTCGCCAATTTGAAGGACCCCTCTGGCCGTCTTGGGCGGTGGAGCTTGCGCCTGCAGGAGATCGACGTTACAGTCGTTTATAAATCCGGCAGGAAACACTCCCACGCCGACTGCCTGTCCCGCGCCCCCGTCGACCCACCAGCACAAGACTCCGATGAAGACAGGGCGTTCTTCGGAATCGTGACGGAGACCGACCTAGCCACCCATCAGCTTGCCGGACTTCTTCGAGGGACGCAACGTCGCCGTACCTAGGACCTTCAAACACAGCTTACCAGCATTCAGCCTGAGAAACTCCGTCCTCGTGAAGAAAAATTTCAGCCCCGGAATGAGAACGAATTAGCTTCTGGTCATCTCCGCAGACCTTCGCGACGAAATTTTGCAAGCGTGCCACGACGACCCGTCTTCCGGACATCTCGGCACAGCCCGCACGATTGTAAAAATCAAGGCGAAGTACCACTGGCCCCGTATTACATTCGACGTCACCCAATACGTCCGGAGCTGCCGTGACTGTCAGCGACAAAAAACGCCACCGACGAGACCTGCCGGACTATAGCAGCCGATCGCCGTCCCATCAAGGCCCTTCCAACAGATTGGAATGGATCTTCTGGGGCCGTTCCGTACGTCACGTTCGGAGAACAAGTGGATTGTCGTAGCAACAGACGACATGATGATGATGATGGTTGCAGTTTAATGGCGCAAGGCCAACTGGGGCAAAGAGCGCCAAAAAAGAAGGTTAGCTACCACATATAAAGTCAATACTAGAAGTAAATAGCACCAGAAGTAAAAACAAATAAAGACAATGAGGATGGCTGGTTTAGACGGCCAGGTTGTGATTATGCATGATACGATATAAGATTCAGAAATTTAACTTCTGATAGATAATTAAGAACACGTTTGATAGTAAACAATGGTTCATCGCATAAGAAGTGCGATGGGTGGAGTGGGATTTGTTGTCTGTAGATTTCTGGAAAGTCTTTGCGTCGTGTGGTGTGAAGTGCCTTGCATATGATTAGTATGTGAACTACGGATAGGGCCTCTCCGCACCTGCTGCACTGGGGTCTAGAAGATCCCGTCAGCCAACAGACGACATGACGCGCTACGCGGAGACCGCTGCTCTTCCGAGAGGACTGCACAAGAAGTCGCCAAGTTTTTCATAAGACAAGTTGTGCTGCAACATGGAGCCCCTGAAGCCCTCATCACGGACCGCGGAACGGCCTTTACTGCGGAGCTCATGCAAGGAATCTTAGGCTACAGCAACACGGATCACCGAAGAACGACGGCGTACCACCCACAAACGAACGGACTAACGGAACGTTTGAACAAGACGATTGCGGATATGTTGTCCATGTACGTCGACGTTGAACATAAGACTTGGGACGAAGTGCTCCCGTATGTCACGTTTGCGTACAACACGGCTATCCAAGTAACCACGCAGATGACACCGTTCGAGCTCGTCTACGGAAGAAGGCCGACTACAATGCTTGACGCCATGCTGCCGCACGTAGAAGGCGACGACCTGAACGCCGACGTCCAAGGATGCCTTTAGCGTGTGGAGGAGGCCCGCCAGCTCGCTCGAGTTCGTATAAGGGACCAGCAGCTGGTGGATGCTGGCCGCTACAACCTCCGACGCCGATTTGCCGAGTACCACAAAGGGGATCGTGTGTGGGTTTGGACTCCCATCCGACGACGCGGACTGAGTGAGAAACTTCTGCGACGGTATTCCGGACCCTACAAGATTCTACGACGTGTTGGCCAACTCACCTACGAAGTGATCCCCGATGGTGACTCCGGCACATCACGACGACACACGCGGCCCAAAGTCGTCCACGTGGTTCGCTTAAAACCTTTCTACGGACTATGACGAACTTTAATTTTTATTTGTTCGGACTGTCGCCTATGTTAGCATCGGGTCGATGCACTCTTAGAGGGGGGTAATGCCGCGAGCCATGCATTGGGTTTGTTTATTTGTGTTTTGCTTTTCCCGCCCGGCTGCGCCGGTCTGTGTTATCTCTGTGCCAAGGGAAGCGCGTGTTCCATTCTTTCTTTCTTTGCCGCATGTGTTATCTGTTCTGATAGAGAGAGCATTCCAATATAACGTGAACAGCCTGGAATAATCTTCTTGGATCTACAATGTTATCGATGCGAATCGACGGTTCGAGAACCACGCGCGCCGAAAGATAAAAAGCCTGCAGAGCAGACGCCGGGGCATTCGATTCTGCGAAGCTCGCCGACGCAAGTCACTTGGTTGACCGCTGCTTCGCCGCCTGTGTATTCTTTTGAGTTGTTAGGGGAGCACAAGTTCGCTCCAATAAACGTGTTTCTCATTCAACACAACTGCATCGTCCTTGTCTTCGAGACAATATGATTAACAAGAAGTACACCATGAGCCCCTGCCGTAAAGATACTTGTATTACTGCTACGAGCTCTCGTGACACTAAGGCCGGGCACATGCACCGCGCAGGAAACCGAGATGTAGGTTTTAGAGGCATCCTTGGAACATTCAGAACACTAATACCTCTGCTGGAAATACAAGAAGTGCTGCAGAATTGCACATGTGTGAGCTCGGTTTTTATCTACATTTGTGAAAAATGTGTCGCATGATACAGGGCAGATAGGCCTTTGTGCTATGAAATCTGTTACAGAACTTTGGATGGTATCCTAAAAGGAGACAGCAAGCTCTGACGCTTCCTCTCTAACTCTGTAACAGAACGGCGCCGAGAACGATGGTCGATTTAAAACGAGTCCAGTCATGGAGGTATCATGAAAAACTGATTTAAAAGGATGGTGAGGCATGGATGAAATTTTAAAAGCATAAAGGAGATCTGTGTATGCTGGCTGACGTCGTAGGTTCCATTTGTTGCACTCTACAAACAGGCTTTCAACTGGACTAGTCCGGAAGGCACCGGACGCCAAACGGAGCCCTAGATGAAGCACAGGGTCGAGTATTCTTAGAGATGTTTCAGTGGCTGACCCATAGACAGCGCTACCATAGTCCAATCGTGAACCTATCAAGCTGGAAAAAAACGTAAAAGAAGTTGTTTGTCAGCCCCAAAATAGATGTGCCAGAGAACGACCAGGATATTATTGTTTTTAAGCATTTATATTTTAGTGGTTTTATGTGTGGGATGAATGTGAGCTTTTCGTCAAAGATTATACCTAAAAACTTGTGTTCCTTTTCGACAGGAGTCGAGACAACATTGAGTTGAATGTCAGGTTCCAGGCGGATGTCACGCTGCTTGGAAAGCAGGACACAAGTGCACTTCCCATGATTAAATTTAAAACCTTTGCTATCTGCCCAGCCAGCTAGCTTAACACCAAGCTGGGCTTGGCGCTCGCAGACAGACAGGTTAAAAGACCTAAAGGGTAATTCTACGTCGTCTACATAAATTGACCAGGAAATCGACGGTAGCAATGCCTTCGAAAGGGAATTCATTTTCACTTAAAGAAGGGTGAAACCTAAAACTCCACCTTGTGGCACTACATTTTATGCTCATGAACCCTACAGAGTGCAGTGCTGACTCGCACGGGAAACGTTCTTTCGGACCTGTAACTGGCAAGCGTGTTCATCATGTTACCCGATATGCCAAAGAACTTCAAATCTATGAGGATACCATACCTCCAAGCAGCATCATACGCCTTTTCTAGATCAAAGAATACTGTCATACAGTACTGCTTATGGAGGAAACCATCTTTTATATACGCCTTTATTGCAAAGAGTCTATTGTTGGTAGATCGCCCTGCCCTGAAGCCTGGTTGGCAGCTCTCGAGAAGACCATTGTACTCTAAGAAGTACACGAGTCTCCTGTTTATCATCTTCTCGAAGAGTTTACACAGGCAGCTTCTCAGGGCAATGGGACGATAACTGGCAGGAGAGGAAGGGTCCTTTTCTTCCTTTAAAAAGCCGCTGCTATAGCCTTCCTCCAAGAGCGTATAATGTGCCCTGAAAGTCATATTCTGTTGTATAAGTGTAGGAGTGTTTCGAGGGTGTGTGAGTGTAAGTGTTGTAGTATTGTAATTGTAATCTTATCTGCACCTGGAGCTGAAGGTTTACATGTGGTCAAATAAGCCTTTAGCTCATGAATTGAAAATGGAGAAGTGTAGGAATTTTGCGACTTCTTGGTATCACGCACGGACATCTTTTCTACAGATGTTTTGTGTTTATAGAAAGTGTTTGTGTAGTGTGCTGAGCTGGACACGTGTTTGAAGTGTTGTGCAAGTGTGTTAGCCTGTTCTTCAAGTGTGTCCCCTGTTGTACTAACCAGGGGCAAGCTGTATGTCTGTTGTCTTTTGAGCCAGCGTATACGTGTCCAGACTTTGTGTGTGTCCGTGTATGAATTAATGGATGTCAAGAAGGTGTCGCTACTGTCTCGTTTTGCGCAACGGCGCACACGTTTTCGTAATGCCTTGGCCCGTTTGAACAAAAGGAGGTTACTCGACGTGGGGTACCGACGAAGTATACGCCACGCCTTCTTCTGGGCCTCTCGCGCCCGCCTACAGTCCTCATTCCACCACGGCCTCCTCTGGTTATGCTGGGCACCAGAGGTGTGGGGAATGAACTTTTCGGTGGCGTAGAGGATGTACGCCGTGAGCAGTTGGGTAGCTTCTTTAACGTGTAGGTGTCCTATGGCTTTGGGGTGTAGTTTCGATGTCTCGGTAAATGGGTTCCAGTTAGCTCGTGATTCATTAAACGTGTTATTGGAAGATGGACTGCTTCGGCATTTACCTATATGTGTTAGTGAAGTGGTGAAGTGGTCACTGCCATATGGATCGTACCCACACCCCACTCAAGACATGGAAATAGAATTGCCGAACCAATAGCCAAATCAAGATTTGAGTATGTGTTGTGTCGTATGTTATGGTATTTAGGCTGTTTCTTGATAAAAAGGGATGCTCCAGAGGATGTTAAAAAATTCTCTATAAGGCGACCTCGGGCATCCGTGCGAGAAGAGCCCCGAAGAGAATTGTGTGCATTCAAGTCGCTTCTTAGGATGTATGGTTCGGGAACTGGTCGACCAGCGCCTCGAAGTCAGAGCTCAGATGTGCAAGATCAGAATAGAGGTATATGGAGTATACCGTTATCAACCTATTACATATTATTGTGGGGACGGCTACAGCCTCAAGGACGGTGTTCAGGGTGACAGGGTGGATTACTAAGGATTTACCGGCGATTATGGCCACACCACCAGAAGAGTGTGTACAGCCAACCCTGTCCTTTCTGTATACCAGGTAACTATTTAAGAAATGTTTGTGCTTGCAATTCAGATGCGTTTCCTGGACACACTATAAACTTTGCTGATTGGCATGCAGAATATCATGCACGTCCTCAACATTATTAGAAGGCCTCTGCAGTTCCATTAAAGTGTGTTTTCTCTTCCCATTATGATGTGTTAGAGCTACTGGAGTGTGATTGTTTACGTAAGGTCTTTCAAGGCTTGCACTCTTGGGAGGGGCTTTTTTGCCTTCTCTGGAGGTTTAAATGGAGGGACCCGCTCCTTCCTCTGCAAATGAGACAGGAAAATTCCCACATCCATCTCATCATAGGATTTGGAAGGGGTACCCACCGTACTGGACCCCGCAGACTTGGCGCCCTTTCTGGTGCCCTTTGTTTGAGCCCCGACCCCCGAGGGCGTAAGGAGCGCCCCGGGTGTCACAAGCGGTGCGGTGGAGGTGGAAATTGCTGCAGTTTCCTCCGTCTCCATCTCCTCCGGCCCCTCGCGTGTGCTTTGGGCCAGAGGAGAGGAGGAAGCGGTGGGTGCAGCAGCATCCCCACCGGAAGTGGATGCCACCACAGCCGCTGCTGGCTCAGCGAGCGGTGCTGGGGAGGGTTGGGCTGCAAGAGGCAACCAAGGCGGGATGCGGGCGGGACCATGTGTGACTCTCGGTACTGGGTCCCCTCCGAAAGGAGACGCCGCTCTGCCCCTCGTCGAGCTTCTTCGGCGTACCTCCCTGGGGAAAGAGGCGAACCTCTTTCGCGCCTCTGGGAAGGTGATGTTTTCGGTTAGCTTGAGGTTAATGATTTTTTCTCAAGATGAAACTTTTCACAAGCGGGAGAGTATGCTGCGTGTGCACCCTGGCAATTCGGGCAGGTGAATTTGGTTGCAGTGCAGTTGTCGGAGAGATGATTACGCTGGGCGCATTTGGCACATGTTGTTCTGCGGCGACACGAGTTGTACCATGCCAGAACCTCTGGCACTTGAAACAGCGCCGCAGGTTCAGGATGTACAGCCGGACAAAACAACAGATGAAGCCTGCGTTGAAATGCTCGGGTAGTGTGCACCTGTCAAAAGTAAGTATGAGGTGTTTTGTAGCTATTTCTTTTCTCTCCTTATGACGATGCGCCTTAATGCTGTGACGCCTTGATTTTTTAGGCCTTCGAGCAGATCGATCTGTCCCCTGGTTCGGAGGTCTGGCTGAGATATCACACCCTGGGAGCTGTTGAGGCTGCGGTGTGGTGTGACTCTGATATCCAGGTCTGCCATGCGGGTTTTGGTAATGAGAGTTGTGGCTTGCTGGTCTGTGTTCACCTCAACTAAGACCTCACCAGTTCTTAGTTTTTTAAAATTGTATGTCTTGCCAATGATAGATTCAAGAAACTTGGACACAAGGAATAAGGATTCTGATGAAAGAGGCTTGTATTTGTCAACCGATTCAACTATAAAAAAACGTGGGTAGTTGTCGGGTTTCGGGCAGTTTATTGCAGGAAGAGGTGCAAAAGATTATTTGGTGTGGAGCCTTTTCAGGGTCCGATCAGGTTTGAAGGGGGTTTTTCGATTAACCATATGGCACAAAAAAGCAGGGGATGGGGGTACTTCGCACGGGTTACCCTGATTCCGAGAGAGGTTCCGGAGCTCGCTGCCTGGTAAACAGACAAGGAGCCTATCCGCCGGAGTTGACCTGGGCTCCGACGGCCACCGTTTGAGGTTTCTACCCTTCACCTTAAAAGACATCGCCACGGTTGGATCCAGCTCATGTATGGGAGCTCGGGGACCACGGTGTCGCCAACACCTTCACCATGATTGTTCAAGGTGCCCCGTGCGGGGATTTCAAGTCGAGGAAACAAGTTTACTCATTGCAATGTTTGAGGATAGTGGGTATATGTCAACAAGTATCATATACTTTGTTCTTTCAGATCTTTTTGAATACAACACAATTTTGGCGATTGTTACAAGTGACATCCCCGCGAGCAAGACATGCTCCGCATCTAAAACATTTGCCGTGTTCGCTCAACAAAATTTAAGGTGCTCTATTTCGCAATGTGAGGTCACCATATAAATGTGATTACCTTCTAGAACGATATTTCATTGGAAGGGAACTCTCACCTCATCGAGTTAGGAGTACAACAACCATGAATATTGAGAACAGGCCATCAGTTGTTGGAAGTAATGATCGGTTCAAGTCTATAAATATGGCTTGAGACGGAGCGCTGGGGTACGGGACTGGTTGATGCTAACCTGCCGTGGATGACGCCGATCGGTGTGCTGCTGGCACAAAGAGCAAGAGGCCACGTACTGCGCGACAGTAGTGGTGAGCCGATCTAGAAAAAGAGACTGCGCACGCCATCCTAAGGTTTCTCATACCGGAAACACTCTTAAGGCGTCATCGTTAGCGCTTCTAGTATTCGACGGCGAACTTGACAAGTATCCTTACGAAATCTTCCGTAACTTTTGCGATGGTGGTTTGCCCAGTGTAGTGCTTCATTCGTAGGCCGGAAGAGCTGAAGTTGCCCTAGAAACGGACATTTCCGCAGCTAGGCGGATCCATTGGGGCGTCGACAAAAATACAGCTACATTGTGTGCGGTTTAGAGATTGCACTTCGGCTTAGTTGGCTACAGAAGCGTATTTGAGGGTGGTCAAGGATAAACCTGGCAGGGTGTAGTCGCAGGTGTCTTGCGCCCTTGCCGGTGGCTACGAGAAGCGTAGGGTGCTCTTCAAGGGAGTGTCTACATTACGATGTATTTTGCTGGACCAGCAGGTGATGATAAAAATCCTAGAGTTTTAGACGAAACCATACCGACCCAGGCGCAAAAAAAAGTCTTTCGTTCATTGCCAAAACTGGGCATGTTATTATGTAAGGATGGTGAAATGACGGCCGTACAGCTCGGGGCGAAATGACCGAATAGATGGCAAAACGGCGATGCATTCTTGTTCGGTGGTGCGTTTGTTCTGCTCATCTGGTGTGAGGGAGCGACGGGAGCATGTGATTACTCTCACGAAATTGAGCATCTTGAAGCGGATGAACAGAACCGACGCTGCAGCCACTAGCGTCATTAGGCAATATAGTCTGTGCTGCCTTGTTTAAATGACGCAAGCAGGAAAAGGGCATCAAGGGTTCACTGAGATCTTGAAAGCCTGTTCGGGGCTTGTTCCTCCAGATCAAAGGCACGTTGGCATTTAAAAGCTGGTCAAGAAAGAAGCAACTGTTATAAAGCTCTGGATGCAGATTAAGAAGTACGAGGCTAGAGAAACAATGCTTTTTAAACCCTTCTCTCTTAGTGGCTGAGGGAAATTCATAACGGCCGGGATTTTCTTTCAGTCCAGGCGTAGTCCATCTATGCAGATAACATGTTCGGGCACTTTGATGACCTTACTCGCGGCAGTGCACTTTTTAGCATTCAGTTGCAGTCAGGCAGCGCAAGGAAAAATTAAGTGATTGACCAAGGCGTGCTCGGTGCTCTGAAATGGAGACAACGATTACGTCATCAAAATAACATAAAAACCCCACACGGGTCACCTTGAGTAATCTTGGTGACGGTATTGGCGACAATGCGGACCCCGAGACCCCACAATAACCTGTAACCTACCGTGGTGATGTGTTTTTAAGGTGAAGGGTAGAAACCTGAAATGGTTACCGTCAGAGACCCGGTCAACTTCCGGCGGATGGGCTCCCTGTCTGTTTACCGTGGAGGGTGGTCCGGAATCCCTTCAGCTATCAGGGTACGGCTGATGAAGAAAGTACCCACGTCCCCTGCTTTTATACATGCTGTATGGTTTGTTTTCAAAAATTCCAAATCCCAATAATAAGCCCCTAAACGGGACTCCACCGGGGCAACCTATCCACTCCTTCCAACCATGACAATTCCAAAACCTGACAACTAATCACACTTCTTTGTACTTAAATTTCTTCAAGAAACATGGCATATTCCTTCACAGAAATTCTTAGGAAGTATTATAGGATAATCTAATAAAGCGGAGAAGCAAAGAACCGGCGAGATCTTGGTGGAGGTACACAATCAACACCAGGACATAAAACGCCTAAAGCAGACACGAATTGCCGATCTTGACATCAAGGGCACGCCTGTGGTAAAGTGTGGGCTTTTAGTGTTGGGAAAGCGCGATAAAGTGTAAAAAGTGGAAATGACCGGCGGGACTGATGACGAGAATGAAGAATACGGCGGCGCGCGAAGGGAGAACGAGCGAGGATAAAAACGAGGCTGCTAGATCAGTGGGTCGGGCCTTTGTCTTGGACCTCCATGCCGGCGAGAAGACACGGCGTACCTCTCGTCCTTGTTTCGGAGGAGCGCTCAAACAGCCCTGGGGCCCGATTGCCTCTCGGCGTAGGCCCGAGGAACCCCGCCCCCCCCTCAGCAGTCTCGGCCAGTCACAGACGCTGACATCCGAGCCGGGACTGGGTTTTGGTGAGACGCCGCGAAGACATTCTCCAGAGACTTGTGTTTTACCTAACTGCCCGGGTGGGTGTGCTAAGTCCTGGGAAAGATTCACCAGTCCTTCGTTTTGCGGTCTTCTTTCCGTGTCGGAAATACAAGCGCCGACAACATGCAACGGAGCGAGTCGTAGGTTTGTTGCGAGATATCAGTTGGACTTTTGATCCTTACAACGCCCCCGCGCCGCCTCAACACCTTGCAGGGGGTCATCTCGGAGCCATATATAGCAAATGAGACAGAGGCCGATCTTCTTGAAGGCCTGAGAAGTAAAGGAGTGATGGCTGTGAGGCGCCCAACAATAAGGAGAGAGAATAACGTAGTAGCCACAAGACATATCACCCTGACATTTGATCGTTCTTTCCTTCCAGACCACATCATGGCAGATTTCATCCGGTGCTCCGTCCGGGCGTACATCCCAAACCTGTGGCGCTGTTTAACTGCCAGTGGTTCGGACATGGTACTAAGTCGTGTCGGGGCCAAATACCTGTGCTAACAGTGCCAAACATGACCATCCCACAGATAATGGTAGTTCACAACAACTCCTCTGCATTAGGGGTCAGCGCTCACAACTTGCCTACTCCAGAAAATGTGAAAAGTTCCAACTATAAAGGAAAATAATAAATATCAAGCTCACAGAAAGCATCACCTTCCCGGAGGCGCGAAAGAGGCTTGCGTCTTCTCCTCTGGGGAGCTACACCGACGCGGTTCGATGGGGGCCGAAGCGGCGTCTGGTTTCAGCGGGGACCCCGTGCCGCGAGTTGGACCTGGCCCCTACCAGCCCCCCTCGGGTTGCCTCCGGTGGTCCGTTCCCCCACCGCGCCGCTAGCTGAGCCAGCAGCGGCTGTGGTGGCAACCACGTCTGTTGGGGATGCTGCTGTAACCACTGCTTCCTCTCCACGGCCCAAACCACACGCAAGGGCCAGTGGAGATAGATGCGGGGGGCAGCCTCAGCGACCGCCTCATTCACCTCACTAGCCTGGGCAATCTGTGGTTCTGCCCACGCCCTCGGCATTGGGAGCCAGACAAAGACACCCGAAAGGGTACCAAGTCAAGGGGGTCTAGTCACCTGGGCACTCCCTTGCTTTCAGATGACGACAAGGACGTCGAGACCTTCCGGCTTTCATCGCAGTGAAAAGGGACGGGCCTTGCGAAGTCAGGCTACCAGAGAAGGTCAAAAAACCCTTTCCAAGAGTCCAAGCCGCGAAAAAATCTTACCATAAATTGTCACCCTTCGTTAGCTCTGAACACTTATTATTGGAAAGAAAAAAACGTAGTTCAATGGAACTGCAGAGGTCTTCTGAATAATCTTGACGACGTGTACGAGATTCTGCATGATAATGAGACAAGTTTTATTGCTGTTCAGGAAACTCATCTCAATTCCAGCGCCACAAATTTTCTCAAAGCAACTATATGGTATTAAGAAAGGATAGGGACGGCTCCACACACGTGGTGGTAGTGTGGCAATAATCGCCCGGAAATGCTTAGCATGCCACCCTATCACGGTGAACACTGTCCCTTGATGTCTGTAGCAATTTGTAAAATAATACTTATTAGTTTGATAACGGTACGCTCCATTTACATGTCCTCCTTATCATACACTTTCTAAGCATCGACTTTGAGGCGCTACTCGACCAGCTCCCGAGCTCTACATCTTAGCAGGCGACCTCAATGCACACAATTCTCTTTGGGGCTCTTCTTGCACAGATGCCTGAGATCGGCAGATAGAGAAGTTTATATTATCGTCTGGAGTATACCTTTTCAACAAGAAACAGCCTACATGCAATACCATAGGCTGAGTCTGTTCTTACTCGGTTGAGCAGACAGGCTTCGGCTCTTTTCAGGCATTTCGTCACGACTTGTTTGGCTACATTAAATCAACATTGTTTCATTCCCTTTGTTTCCCTCTTGATGTGTGACTGGTGATGTTGATCACTTCACTAAGAGCTGCTCCAAAACCAACCCTGAGAGGACGAACTTTTTTCGTGATATCCAGAAGTTAGGAGTGCCCCATGTTACATCGGAGGACATTTTTCCTAGGGACCACTGGATTGTACGGAGAGCCCCGCACGGGGCACCTTGAGTATTCATGGTGACGGTGAGCAGTGACACCGCGGACCCCGAGCTCCGAACATAAGCCGTGTCCAACCGTGGCGAGGTGTTTAAAGGTGAAGGGTAGAAGCCGTCAACGGTGGCCGTCGGATCCTTGGTCAAGCTCCGGCCGATGGGCCCCCTGCCTGTCTACCAGGCAGGGAGCTCCGGGACCTCTTTTACTACCAGGGTGAGGTCAAAGGAGAAAGTACCCCCGTCTCCCGGCTTTTATACTATGCTTGATGGTATTGTCTAAACCCCCCCCCCAACCGTGATCGGTACCTGAAAAGGGGCCGCACCGAAGTATCCTTTCCTCCATTGCCGTCGTTAACCTTTCCTGAACCGGATCATTTTTCTCGATTTCTTGTCATGGAATCCCTCAATCCAACACACCCTCTTGCATCTCAGTCAGTCTTCTTGATCGCCAAGTATCTTGAAGCAATAGTGGGAAAATTGTATAAGTGCAAAAAACAAAGGTCTGGTGAACTCTTAATTGAAATAAATGACAAGCAGCAGTCTCCGAAGCTTCTAGCTCAGACTAGACTGGCTGATCTCGACATCAGGGTCACACCCCATCGGAGCCTCAACAGCTCGCAGGGTGTGATATCCGAGACAGACCTCCTGAACGAAACGGATGTGGATCTCCTTGCCGGCTTGAAGGATCAGGGCGTCACTGCCGTCAGACGCATCACTATCCGTAGAGACGACAAGGAGATTCCCACGAAGCACATCATCTTGGCCTTTGACCGCGCAGTTCTCCCACAACATATATATGCAGGTTTTATCCGGTGCTCAATACGTCCGTACATCCCGAACCCGCGGCGCTGTTGTAAGTGCCAGCGGTTCGGTGCACGGTACGAACTCTTGCCATTGCCGAACGACGTGTGCAAAATGCGCGGCGCACGATCATCCTAGTGACAACTGCCAATCCGAAACCCTCACTTGTGTAAACTGCGGGGGGCCGCATGCGGCATACTCCCGCAAGTGCGAAAAATTTCAACTTGAAAAAAAAAAGATAATAAACATTAAGGTAACCGAGAACATCACCTTTCCAGAGGCGAGAAAGAGGTTCGCCTCTTTCCCTCTGGGGAGGTACGCTGACGCGGCTCGCCGGGGGGCGGAGCGGCGTCTGGTGTCCACAGGGACCCTGTTCAGCGAGTCTGACCTGGTCCCGCCCCCGCCCCCCGCTGGGTTGCCTCAAGCAGCCCAACCCGGCACCACGTCGCTTGCTGAGGAAGCAGCGGTTGTGGCGCAAACCACTTCTGTCGGGACCGGTGCCGCTCCCGCCTCTGTCTCCCCGTCCTCCAGTGCGTTGGAGGGTACCGAGGTGATGGACACCACTGGCCCCACACCGGTTCCCACCGCACCACCCGTGCCACCTTTGGCGCTCCGGACGCCCTCGGCGGTGGCGGCTCAAACGAAGGGCTCCCGAGGGGGGGCCAAGTCCGGGGGGCCCGGTCCGTCGGGCACCCCTCGGACATCCGACGACGAGGTGGATGTCGGGCTGTTCCTGCCTGCAACTCAGCGGAAGGAATGCGTCCCGACGCCAAAGCCTCCCGACAAGCCAAAAAAGGCGAGAGTCACAGCCCCGAAAGACGACACATAAACAAACACACACACACTCCAGTAGCTCTCACACTAAATAATGGGAAGAGAAAACATAATTTAATAAAACTGTAGAGGCCTTCTTAAAAATCTTGACGATGTATACGAAATACTGCATGCTAATCAGCCAAGTGTAATGTGTGTTCAGGAAACACATTTGAATTCCAAGCACAGAAGTTTCTTGAATAGTTACATGGTCTTGAGAAAGTACAGGAATGGCTGCACACACTCTTCTGGCGGTGTGGCAATAATTGCCCGGAAATCCTTAGCTTCCCACGCTGTCCCTCTGAACACTGTCCTTGAGGCTGTAGCAATTCGAACAATATTATTTAATAGGTTGATAACGGTATGCTCAATATATATTCCTCCTGATCATGCACTTTCGAGCTCTGATTTCGATGCGCTGGTCGACCAGCTGCCCGAACCATACATACTAACAGGCGACCTTAAAGCGCACAACTTTCTTTGGGGCTCCTCCAGAACAGATGCCCGAGGTCGCCTGATCGAGAAGTTTATTACATCCTCCGGAGCGTGCCTCTTCAACAAAAAGCAGCCTACATACCATAACTTAGGACACAATACATACTCTCATCTTGACTTGGCGATTGGATCCGCAGTTCTCTTTCCATGTCTTGAGTGGGGTGTGGGCACTGACCCATATGGTAGTCACCATTTCCCCACTTCATTAACGGATATAGGTATAGGCCCGAGCAGTCCATTTTCCCATAACACGTTTAATGAGTCAAAAGCAAACTGGAGTACATTCACAGAAACATCTAAACTACACCACACAAACATAAAAACACCTACACGTGGAGGAAGCCAGCCCAACTCCTCGCGGCACCACATACTCGACGCCGCCGAAAAGTCCATGCCCCAGGCCTCCAGTGCGTCCCGCACCCCAAAGGAGGCCTCTGGTGGAACCGAGGACTGTAGGCGGGCGCGGGGAGGCCCCAGAACAATGCGTGGGGTTGTCCTTCGCCGGTACCCCACGCCAGATAATCTCATTTATTTAAACGGGCAAAGGCTCTTGGGAAGCGTGTGCGTCGTGAGGCGAAAAGGGAGAGTTGGCGCGCCTTCCTCACTTCCATCAACTCATACACCGACACTCACAAAGTCTGGACACGAATACGCAAGCTAAAAGGACAACGGATACACAGCCTGCCCCTGGTTAGCACAACAGGGGACACACTCGAAGGCCAGGCGAACACGCTTGCACAACACTTCGAACACGTGTCCAGCTCAGCACACTACACGAGAACTTTCAATAAACAAAAAGCATCATGTGAGAAGAAGTCCTTGCGAGACACTAATAAGTCTAACTCATCCAATACCACCCCCTTTTCACTTCATGAGCTGAAGGTCGCACTTGGTACGTGTAAACCTTCAGCTCCAGGTGCAGACAGGATTTTATACACAATGATACAACGCTTACATGCAGACACGCTTGAAACACTTCTTCACCTCTACAATAAAATAATTCTTTCGGGGCACTTCCCACGCTCTTGGAGGGAGGCCATAGTAGTGGCTTTCCTAAAGGAAGGGAAGGACCCTTCCTCTCCCGCCAGTTATCGCCCCATTGCCCTGACAAGCTGCCTGTGTAAGCTCTTCGAGAAGATGGTAAACAGGAGACTCGTGTACTTCTTAGAGTACAACGATCTTCTCGAGAGCGGCCAGGCGGGCTTTAGGGCGGGGCGATCTACGAACGATCAACTCGTTTCGTTAGAGTCCTATATTAAAGATGCTTTCATGCATAAGCAGTACTGTATGACAGTATTCTTTGATCTTGAAAAGGCGTACGACACTGCTTGGTGGTACGGCATCCTCAGCGATTTGAAGTCCTTTGGTATGTCGGGTAACATGTGGAACACGCTTGCCAGTTACCTCTCTGAAAGAACGTTTCGCGTGCGTGTTGGAACTGCACTCTCTATAGTTCATGTGCGGGAAAACGTTGTTCCGCAAGGTGGAGTTTTGAGTTGCACTTTGTTTATTGTAAAAATGAACTCTCTTCGGAAGGCTCTGCCACCAACCATTTCCTGCTCAATCTATGTAGACGACGTGCAATTATCCTTTAAGTCTTGTAACCGGTCTATCTGCGAGCGCCAAGTCCAGCTTGGTGTAAACAAGCTAGGTGGCTGGGAGATAGCAACGGTTTTAAATTTAATCCAGTGAAGTGTACTTGTGTTTTGTTTTCGAAAACGCGTGGCATTCGGACGGATCCAGACATCAAACTCAATGGTGTCTTAATTCCAGTCAGAAATGAACACAAGTTTTTAGGTGCTTGACGAAAAGCTTTCGTTCATTCCACATATAAAACAACCTAAACATAAATGCTTAAAGGCCATGAATATACTCTAGGTTCTCTCCCACTCTTCATACGATGACAAAGAAGCAGCTTCTTGAACTGGTGGCGCCAGTGAAAGACCAGTTTGTGAAGTTCAGGGTTGATGTCGCGGCAGAAAAGGCTGGGTGCGTCGTTCTGAGGTTGCCACTATACCACTGCCAGTTTAACCCCATCGAGCTGATCTGGGCGCAGATGAGAGGTGAAGTTGCTAGGTTGAACACTGACTTCAAGATTGACAGTGTGCGGAAGCTCCTCATCACAGGAGCTGAGAATGTTTCTCCAAGCAACTGGGCCAAGGCTGTTGAGCACGTCATTGGCATTGAGGACAAGTGCCCAGAGGCGCGTGGGTTCAGTGACCATGTGGAGCCAATCATTCATCAGCCTTGGGGAGGAGGAAGATGACGACAGCTGTGGGGAGTGCAGATGACGACCTCTCCGGCATCGAGCAAATGGAGCGAGGCTTACCATGCTGCAGTCTTCAGCTCCGAAGCTACAAACGGATCTTTTAAGAGCCCACCAGATGTTGAATAGCGGTCTGGCCTACAGCGAGCTTGCCACCTGTGTATCCTCCCACTATGTTTGCTTTATGCAGCAGAATTCAACTTTTTTCTGGAACAATACCAAGGTTGTTTACATGGCTGGTCAACAATGTAGGGCTGAGGCAACATGAAACATAAAACTAAGGGGGATGGTGACACAATCTTGCATTATTGAAAAGACAATCTTGTATTATTGAGGCGACGCTCTGTAACTTTATGCTCGGCTGCCTCCCGCCTACCTATCTTTGTGGCCTCACGCTCAAATCTTTCCTTAAAATATTTTCATGCGGCCACGTCTGCAGTGTTGGTTTCAAGGTTTCCAGTGGTCTTGTTTACCTTTTCAACGAGTTGAGGTTTGTGAACAGCGTCAGGATTCGTTATCCGGCGATTGCTGGTCTTTCTTTCAACACGAGCCCAAACCTGATTAATATGGAGAAAGACACTAGTCCATGGTCAGAAAAGACGTGTGACACCGCATCTAGCCACCCACTGCAAGAAGTCTCTGGTAACGCAGAGCGGTCAGGTGAGCTTGAGACGTGGCCATACCGCCATGTGTTGCGGGGCGGCACCCCACTGACTTCCCCGGGTCCGCGTGGATCTCCTATCACTGTCCCACAAACGAACATTAGTGTACACGCTGAGACTGTCTGGCTCTGCTCTCCCTTGTCACTGACACTTTATGCAGTTAATATCCCCTCACAAAGAAAGAAATAAATGTCCCCGTTACATTATGTGGTATCTGTTTGTGGGGAAGCAAACAGGTCAGTACGAGCTTGCGCCTTGTCGGGGAATTGCACGCAAAGAAAACAGAAAAAACTTTCCGCCTCATTTTACATCGACCAGGAGAAGAAAACCCCATCTGCCCAAGCTTGCAGTCAACATTTTAAGGAAGTCTCTTTTTTTATAAGAATGGCTGTTCTGCCTGACACGACTACATTTAGCAGGGCTAATTTACTGTCGAACCAACAAATTTGTTGGACGTACTACCATTGTTGTGCCCTACCTTTCCACAATACACTCTTCTGCCCTTGGAACGAATGCCAACATTATTGCAACAATGCACAAGATAAGCTGAATACCACCAGATAAGGCTGTCAGATTAAGTTATTCGGACTGCCTGAAAACTTTCAGCGACCAAACTTCAACTAGAGGACTGTTGCCTCGCGGCAGTACAGAAAATTTTTTTTTTTTAAATGGCTGCTACGATAAGTGGCTGCTGCTACAAATGTGTCATGTTCGTTTGTTCTCTTTGCATCTAATTTGTGGGGTGTGCCTGATGAATAGGAACCTTCTGCGCATAAGCTTGAAATTGTCTGCAGCATTATGTGACCTGCAACCATAGTTTCTCGTGTTTGCTGATTTTATTTCATTTGAACCATGCTGGCAATGAAGAGTTGCCGAGGGTACTGAGGCAAAAAACGACTTGTATAACAATACTCACTAAGCCCCTTTGCACCGGAAGCATTTGGAAGTCCGGTATAAGGGGAAATCACTGCAGTGTTCTAAGTGGCATCATATGCTACTTATTGTGCTTGAATGACTTCTCATTGCAGCGCCCACGTATGGGATGTTGTGTTTTCACTGAGGATGTGTACTTTTAACTCTGACTACAGGTGTGCTTTTATGTGAGTTCAAGTCAAAGCTTGAGTGTAATTCAATGTAGGTAATATTAATTAAAAATTACAATTTACGGTGCAGTTGCAATTTTTCAACACATCCCTGGCTTGGTGTCGTGTTGAATGGTATAAAAAAACAGCCGTTGCTATTTTTGTGCGTGTAGAGTACACTGCTTATACCGAAAGCATGTATAATAATCTCAGGCTCATTGTAAGACACGATAAAATGTGACTCATATTACGCGGCATGGGGAGGTCATTGAATGCAACTTGTTTTAATGTGATAAAGAGGACCGAGTTTCAAGTTTTCAACATCTGGACTGTAAAGCATACTTCAGAGAGAAATGTCAGATATCGAGGTTCTTAGCAGTGCGTTATTGCGATAATGTGGAGGAAAACATTGAACAAACTGTGTACGGGCACTGTTAATGTCTTCATAAACCTGTGGTAGTGCCCTAGTGGTAAATCCTAGATGGAAGGCCTGCAGCGAATCACCTGTCGCACTATGCATTCTGTTGTTCAGTGAAGCTCCATGTCAAAACCACACAACACGTTTTAGCCCAATTTAGTTTGGGGGGGCGGGGAGGAGGAGGAAGCGCCTGCTAAGGTTTCTGGGTTTCTAACCTTTTCATATTTGTAAATTGGTACCTCAAGCTCGTGTCCATGATACCTCAAGCTCGTACGCATGAGTATGCCTGCCAGTGAGGACTGTCTGCATCATGCCCGTGTTTTGGCACTTGAATTTGCGTAAAGACACTACACACTTTTAATTCATAAACATTTCAGCGCAAAAGGGAATAAAAAACAAATGCTGTTTATAAGTGGCGGCTCTCTAGCCAAATTATAAGTGTGAATAATTCACTCCCACATATAATTAAGAGAAAAGCAAACTTTTTTTGCTATTTTGGCCTGCGATTTCTTTGAGCTTGGCCCCAGCAGATGTAAATTCAAGCAAATGGGCATAAAAGGGTGAGCTGTAACTATGACGCCAAAAAATTTTCCCCTGTGCAGGCATTTTCCCAGTTTCGTAAAATGATACTCCAAATGCCGTGTGTTAGGGCGTATAAAAATCTTAAAGAAGTGAATCGAAATAGCCTGTTATTAACCTACATTGGCGTTGTCAAATCGCAATTACCATGGCAGCTGCGAAAGAGCATTTTTTCAGGAATGGAGAATTTACCATCCATTTCGAGACTCGATCACAATCACAAAAGCGCTTTTTCCCAAAAATGGTGCAGCACCGTGAAGCACCGGTTTTTACGCGCAGACACTTCATGGTCGCTTCCTGTAAACCGCAGGCTTTCTTGTCAAGACTGCGTAAAAAAACGGCCGTAACAGTGCTCTATTATGGACAGTTCGTAGAAATGACGGCAGTGCTTAGACAATGCACATGTAAGGAGCAATAAACCAGGAAGAGACAGTAATAAACTCACGCGTAATAATGAAACAGAAGCGAAGCTATTTTTCACGCGTGATCTGAAGGAGCATTCTGTATTATTTTATTCCTTTTTACAAACAACGCGCTACCTATGTGCACCTCCGATTGCGCTGGCTTTTGTGCACACATTACTAAACACAAGAGTGTTGATGCAATTGTTATTAAACCATCCGCATAATCTAAAATCTAAATCGTTCTCCGCGTCGTCGTCAACACGCCTAATGTTGCGTACCTCGCAAAATTAACTGCTTCAGCACATGGAAGAGTACTTCACGTACGCATAACTGCATCGATCTTTTGTAACATAGTGAGTCATATAAATTAATGACGCCACTCGCTCTTTTTACGTCCTATATTAAACCTATTTGTCATTCGTATGTCATAATTACGAAATCTCGCGCCGTTCACGAATAGGTGGGGTGAGGTGTGGACAATCGATCAGTTCTGAAATGAGAGACGCAAGATAAACAACCCTGATAGGCAATCACCGCCAGCGCACCTGCACAATTAACCCACACCAGACACGAGTCGTTTCCATGACTTGTTAGACTTAATCTGCCTATACAATTACTGCAGTGACGACAAACAACTCTGTGAGAAAAGCAGTTATTGTCACGGAATTTAGCGCGATCGTCTTTCAAAACGGCGCGCGCACTGACGTCACGGGTCCGGCGCTTCGGCGGAGTGATACACTACATGAGGTGGTGCCGTTCTTAAGTTGTAACCGGGTATACAACAAGTTACTCGTAATAAAACCTCACTTGGGACCATACACCACCGACACACGCAATAGATACTCTGAAGTGGCATTGGCCAGATTACGGATAGGGCACCACTCATGCAACGCACTCGCACCTTCTCACTCCATCTCCAAGACCTCTGTGCAGCAGGTGAGGAGAGGCCGTATCCGTAGTGCACATACTAATCACATGCAAGGCACTTCACACAACACGACACAAACACTTCAGAGAACTCTACAGACAACATATCCCACTACATCCATCGCTGTTTCTAGGTGATGAAGCCATTGTTTCTGTTAAACGTGTGTTTGAGTATTTGTCAGACGTTAAGTTTTTAAACCTCATTTCCTATCACGCATAATCAAATCTGGCCCTATACACCAGCCATCACCATTATTGTAACTGATTTTACTATGTTCGGTTGACATGTTTTTTTTTACCTACCTTTTTGTGGTAACCACTTCACTTCATTAAATAAACTTTCCTCTGGCGCTCTTTGCCCTTAGTCGGCCTTGCGCCATAAAAACCCAACCATCATCATCATTGTACGGAGAGGTGTCTCATCTACTACAAGAATTCTTGCAGTCCACAGGACTACGTGAGGTGTGGTGACATTGTGTGTCTGTTATTTTAGGATTAAGTGAGGTGTGATAACTTTGATAGTCTGTAATATGGTATTAGGGACGATTAGGCAGAGCTATTGCTGGCAGCTATGCAAGGCTAAGTCCGCCTTATTCAACAATACTTACTACTACTACTACTACCATAGCATAGAAAACAACAAATACTGATATATTGACTTGGCTATTGGCTCCACAGTTTTATTTGCTTTTCTCGTCTGGGACGTGGGCACGGACTCAAACCGTAGTGACCACTTCCCCACCTTACTAACATATATTGGTAAAGGCCCATGCAGTTCATATTCCCAAAACAGGTTCAATGAAGCAAGAGCTAACTGTAATACATTTACAGAGACATCCAAACTACACCACACATCCATTGGACACCTTTTGTTGAAGAAGCTACACAACGTCTCACGGCAAACATTCTCGACGCCCCCGAAATGTCTATTCATCACGCCTCTGGTGCCCTGTGCAACTAGCTGAGGCATTAGTGGAATGAGGACTGTAGGCGGGCACGAGAGGCCCAGAACAAGGCCCTGGGTATCCTGCGTCGGTACCCTACGTCGAGAAACCTTTTACTGTTCAAAAGGGCCGAGGCGATGGGAAAAAGTGTGTGCCAGGAAGCAAAACGACTTAGTTGGCGCTCATTCATACATCCATAAACTCACCCACCGACCCACGAAAAGTATAGACACGAATGCGCAAACTCAAGGGACAACAAATACAGCGTGCTTCCGGTCAGCACAACAGGGGACACACTCGAAGACCAGGCTGACAAGCTCGCACAACACTTCCAACACGTGTCCAGTTCAGCACAATACACAAACACTTTTTTAAAACACAAACAATCCGCCGAAAAGAAGTATATACTTGATAACATCGAGTCAGCATCTTCTTTACTCTCGAATTTTCACTTCATGAGCTGAAGGCCGCTCCGACCACTTGTAAAACCTCAACTCCATGCCCAGACAACACCATAAATAAAATGACACAGCACCTAAACTCAGACACTCTTTTAACACTCCTCCACCTATATAATAAGATATAGCTTTCGGGGCAAATTTCAAACTCTTGGAAGGAGGCTATAGATGTAGCTTTCCTGAACGGGGGGAAGGACCCGTCGTTTCCACAAGTTATAGTCCCATTGCCCAGATGAGCAGCCTGTGGAAGCCTCTCGAGAAGATGATGAATCGCTGGCTCGTGTACTTCCTTGAGTACAACGGTCTTCTCGAGAGCTTCCAGGCAGTCTTTGGGGTGGTGAGATCCACGAGCGATCAGCTCGTAGCTCTTGAAACATATATAAAGGATGCCTTCGTGCATAAACAGTATTGTGTAACGGTTGTTTCCACCTTGAGAAGGCGTGCGACACCGCTTGGCGTTATGGGATCCTGAGCGACCTGAAGTCATTCGGCGTTTCAGGTAACATTGGTTGTGCACTCTCAATGGTCGACGTCCAAGAAAATGGCGCGACGCAAGGCGGCGTGTTGAACTGCACTCTCTTGATACTAAATATGACTTTCTTGGAAAGGCATTGCCACCACCAATCTCTTATTCCATGTATGTTGACGACGTGCAGGTACCCTTTAAATCACCTAACATTTCCACTTATGAACATTGTGTCCAGCTTGGTGTGAACAAACTTTCCGGCTGGGCTGACAAGAATGGTTTTGAATATAATCCCGGAAAGAGCTTTTGTGTTGTGTTCTCCTGGAAGCGTGGGGTCTAGCCACACCAAGACATTGCTCTTGCGAATTGGCCGATTCCTGTGAACAACGAGCACAAGTTTTTACTTATTTTTTTAATGAAAAACTTGCATTCATTGATCATATCAAACAGCTTGAATTCAAATGCTTAAAAACAATGAATGTTGTAAATGTGCTCTCACATCAATCTTATGGGGCCGACAAACAACTCCTGCTGCTCGTTTACGAAGCATTGGTGGGGTCTCGGCTAGACTAAGAAAGTCTCGTGTATGGGTCGGCGACAAAGACAGCACTGAAAATGCTCTACTCAGTACCGCTTGTTCGCTTTCGCTTCTAATGCGGCGCTTTTCACACCAGCCCCGTCCAAAGACTTGATGTCGAGTGCGACAAATGGTGCCTTGGGTATCAGCGGGAGTTCGTTGGCCTGCAGTATGCATGTAAGGTCGTATCTATCAGCAATCATCCTTTTAATCGTAGCATGAACAGTGCATAAAACTTGCAACTCTTTTTAGGCAGGCCATTTATTTCCTTACCGTTTTTATTTCAGGGCGAGGCAGGAGGCCTCTGCACTCAATATCCTCCTTTCGGACACACACAAAAGACGCCCATCCATAATTTTATTCCACAATGGCATCTTTATCGTATATCTTTCGACCTGTCATTCAAGAAAACAAATATAGGGAACCCATGAATGCACCTATGCAGCGTTTCCTTTACCTGCAAGACAAGCACAGGTGCACAGAATTATTCAGCTACGCGTCAAAAACTTCTGCTGTCTCTCGTGCAGCGCATAGACCAAATTTTAGCGTTACGAACACAATAAATTTTCATGGCAGTATTCACACAGCAGAAGCGTAGGGCATCTTACTTGTTTCAAATCGCATCATCGAACATAAAATTCCCAAGTCCATCGTGTACACATATTCTCTCAGCGTTCTGCAGGCACTGTCATCAAAAAGGTCGTCTGAAAATATTTTGATCAATGTTCTTTTAAAGGCTATAATGACTTCATATGCCTCAAATTCAAAAATAATTATGCTGGGTACCAGGTCACTGTGGGATCTCTTGCATTGAGATCACTGATCAAATGCCTAGTGACGAAATGCTCTCATGACCACAGTTGACATAACAACAGTATCTTACACCGACCTAAAGACACACATCAGACAATACCTTCATAACACATGGCAACAACACTGGGGCAACAAACAGACAGCAAACTACACGTAATAAAACCAGAATTAGGACGCTACACAACTAGCTCACACAAGAGTATACTGAAGTCGCCCTGGCTAGGTTGCGGATAGGCCACACCCATGTACGCACTCCCACCTGCTGCCTGGAACTTCGGTACGCATGTGTAGAAGCTGTAGAAAGGGCCTATTCGTAGTGCACTTACTAGTCAAATGCAAAGCACTTGACACAACATCATACCAACATTTCCTTGAAGGCTGTGGCTAGCGTTCCGTCCAGACAGAACGGCTACTGTCACTGAAGTTCCGTCCAGAGGAAACACAACTCGCGTTCAGAGCAGCCTTTGTTGATTTTGGACAGAACTTTAGCAGTTTTTAGCGTTCCGCTGGACGGAACGGTAGACACTTCCTTCCTTGAAATATACAAACGACACATTCGGCTGCACCCATCATACTTATTAGCCACCGAACCAATGTTTTTTGTTCAACATGTTTTTAAATTTTCAACTGAGGCAAATTTCTGCAGCAATTGCCATATCACTTGTATTCATACTGGCCCTATACATCAGCCATCTCCATTGTCTTTTGCTTTGCGTGACTGTTGCTTCTTCTCACAGGTTTAGTATGTACAGTCTCATCAACAATAAATAAATTTTCCTCTGTCGCTCTTTGCCCTTAGTCGGCCTTGCGCCATTTACACCAACCATCATTATCATCATCAAATATCATAAACACTATATCAATTTTATATCAGGAAGAAGTGTCAATGATTCATTCGAAAGTTGCAGGGGTATTACGAAAGCCTAATATGATGACGTTCAACTGATACTGGCCATCTGGGGTAGCCCATGCAGTCTTTGTGCACTCCTTGCATCGGGATCTGCCAGTGCACCGAACGAAGATCCAGGCGTGAGAAGTACTAGACCCTCTGAGATGAGTCTAAGGAAATGGTTCTCAAATGGGGTCCGCGGAACACAGGATGTCAGCGAAGGCATTTCATGGGTCTGCCAATCCCTGTTCTAAACTTCGCCCCGTTTTCTCCTTTTTGCCAACCCATGCTGCCAGTGCAAATATATGGCTTCGCTGCATTATATGTGCGTTGAATGTTTTCGAGTGGCACAAGTTCTATGCTTGACTTTTCGCCTAACATGCCCTGTATGCGGAAAAGCCAGACACACAAAAGCAGCATGTAGGTGTTTCTGTTACTTTTTTAGGCTGGAAGAGCAAATTGTTTGATAATACCGCGTGCTTCAATGCACGTAAAACAAAGAACGGGGATTACACAGAATATCGAGCAAATATTTTGTCTGGTTAGGCGTGAGGGAGTGGCTTATAGCAGCAGCATGAGGTGACGTAACACCCCGTGAAGAAGGCGAGGGCTTGTTTGAGAAAACAACGACCCGGGATACAAATGGTTTAGGGTGGTGTAGGCAACCCATACATTAGTAGTTATTTGTGACAATAGAATGCCCTAATGAATGGCGATAAGGGGAACTAAATCTGCGGCCCCAATCATAAACCGATGAAGGCTCGTTGCAAAGGAAATTCCTTGCGGTAAGTTCGAGTAGATCGAAGGGCAATGACATAGCGTTTGACAATTTTGTCCAAAGTGACTAAAAGAATTTCTTCTTATCCAGCCTCCAAAAGGTGATCGGAATTAAACTTGAGGGTTTGCTGTTATGCGTTCCGAGAGCCTGGATGTTTGTGTGGGCGTTCTGAATTGCTGTTGGACGGCAGGAGGGAACGGTGGAGGTAGAGAAAATAAAGTCCCAACGAAGGATAGGTTCAATAGCAGAAGGAGAAAAAATAAACATTGCCTTTTTTGGAGTTTGATACAAACACTAGCTGTACAATAGGCCGAAAACATGATGTTACTCCAGTATGAATCACATAAATATGGAAAAGCATCAGAAAATATTACTTCCCTAAGGCATAAACACAAATTATCACGAGTTACAGAAATACTTACGCCGGTGTCAACTAATGTTTCCACCTAAACCTCTTTGAAGAAAACCGATAACATGTTACAGGGAAGTGCGGTGGATACAACTAATAAAGCTTTCTTCCAAACACTTCAGCGTGTAGTTTATCGGTTGGTGGTTGTGACCCATGGAAAGGCGTCGAAGCAGTCACCAAGCCCACTCTGAAAAGGCAAAGGGGAATGACGTGAAGGGCAATGAGATTTCTGGTGGAAGGTCTGGGGCGTAAGGAGTCAGCGATTGTTGACAGGGAGATTGTGAATACACAGGCTAAGAAGAGGAGAAGCCGAAGCAGTTCTCGCGTTCATAGGGATCGTAACCACGTCGCTTTTGTAGCTGCTGTCGACGACAAAAGTAAGAAATGTGTTAGAGCAACGTGAAAACTTGGGCGAGTTGGTGATGCATGTTAAACAAGAGTGCAAACAACGAACCAACTAAGATAGCAATAGGACACACGAAGCGCTTACTCGAGTCTATTTTCTCCAACGACACCAAATATAAATGAAATTAAAAAAAAACAAGAAAAAACATAACAAAGCGGCATCAAAAATTGCCCGCGTATCCCTCCGTTCGTTGAAAATGTATACAAAAGACGATAATGTTTGCCCGCATTTGTAGTAAGTGCCTACATTCGCTTTCCCGCTCCCCTCTCGTGGTGTGCCTCTTGCATCGCGTTCCTCGAAGATAATCAGGCTAAAGGTTCGGCCAATTGAGTTAAAATTTACCGCATTTCACTGGTCAAGGCCAGGTGAATCATTGAAGCGCTGCCGTACGGAGGAGAGGCACGTGAATTGAGGCGCCCTACTTTAACGTTTATAAACCGCGTTGCCCTAGTCACGTGCGTTCCAAGGAGAACGGGAAAACTAACTAGTAAACCTTTCGTAACTGTTCCGGCTTGTTTAAAAAATCGCCAGAAGCTATAGTGGCGCAGGCGACAGAAGCAGCAGTGTTAGTTTTTTTCTAAAGTCAATTTATAGTATTTCACTTCCCAAAAATCACCCATGCAATACTTTTTCTTATAAAGTAACCCTGTAAATCTCCCTTTTGTAATAAATACCTCCCTTATATTGGCGTAACGTCTTCTTGTTGTTCAACAATGTTGACAAGTATGAACATAAAAACCGGACTTAGATGTTTAAATTTGGCTTTGAGTATGTAGGAATATTATGCAGACATCGTTTCCCTTTTCCGGGCTTGCTGAATCGAGTGACAGATAGACTGGCCGACAGACAGACAAACAGACATTTAGACAGACCAAAATTATGACGTTTAGGTAGCCCAATAAAGGCGAAAGTCATTAAAAAGCACACAGCCACTCACATAGTTAACCATTATGGAAACGTGTCATGTTAGAATAGCCTACCTCCATCTTCGCGAGTAAAATTGAGGCCATACTGACGCAATTCTTACCCGGGCGTTCAATCTTAGTGGCCCCTCTAATTTCCCAAGCTAGCGCGTTCACGTATCTGTCGATAACGCGGGAATCTTTAAACAGTTGTTTCCGGCAGCATGTGTCGCAGAGTGACGGGTTGACCAACCGTTTTCTTTTTAGCATTATTATGGTGCTATCGCGGGAGGTCGTTACGGCATCTTCCGGTGTAGCCGATATACCTTTTTTCTCTGTTTAAAGGCAGGTCGTTTACTGCAACTTCAACGCAATCTACGGAGGGCGTTCCGTGCTAATGTGACACTAGCGTTTTTGCCTCTCCGAACCATGGTTCAAGCTGCAGAGGACCGACAGTTTCTTTGGGGCAGAAAACCACACAAGTATGTCCGCTCTGTTAGCTGTCCTTATTAAGTTGTGCGACATGCCATGAAGGCGCGGGATGACATCCACTTTTGTTTTAGGGCTTTTTTGTTTGTCTTGTGGTTTACTAATTCACTTGGAAATTTACTATGCTGCCCTTAAAAAGGTCTCGTTTTGACGTTTTAAATAAAATCAAATATAATGCTTATGTGAATATATATACAAATTCCGACGAAGCAAGCCAAAAGTAGATCCAAACGTTTCTTGACGAGGCCAATGAATATTGTTTACAGAGAAGAAAGCAGTACACAAATTTATTGGTAAGCGATACAATAAAATCTTAACAGACGTTCTAATACATACATTATTATATATACAGTGCCTGTATTGGTACATGAAAAGAATGGTAAGCTGAGGCAACACGCAGAATAAAGAAATCGCACCATTCGTACTAATACTACCACTTCAGTACGTTCAGTCAACAAAAATTTTTGCATTTTAAATAATGCGCTGTTGGCCTGTATGGACTAATTTGAAAACTAAAGAAAATGTGTTAATAAAGAAGATTGTGTAGTTTTCGATTGTATGAATGCCATAGCTTGTTCGCGACCTCGTCAAGCAGAGGTAACACTGAAAAGACGGTATGTCGCTTGTTTGCTGAAATATTTTGGGTAAATACTGCCCCAACAGATATTTTGTTACTACACATCAAATTTGCCAACGAAAAATAGTAAACTCAAGGCAAAAGCTCTAACGTGAAAACTTTCAAACATGGAAGTTCGCAATTATTGTTTGGAGTACAGAATAATTCTTTACATTTTTATAAAGTGAGATAAGCTGGTCAGCAGCGGTTTTTTTGCAAGCCCACAACAAGTGACAATACAGAAAGGGAGAATACATGAAAGAAAAGTATAGTTGTTTGTTTAACAAGTACAATTAGAATCCGTAAGTCGATATATTAGCCCTAAATATCGGCGCATATTCGTAAGAAAAGCAATAAAGCGGTCGACCAAGCCTAAATACGACCTTAAATTGACAGATAAGAATTTAAAAGATTTTACGGAAGTCAATTATAAGTTTGTGCTATGTGGTACTACGTAAATGCTTGAAGTTTAGGTTTTGGAAGATAACTTTATTATTTTGTTTTCGTTATATTCAAGACAGCTGGTTAATGTCACGCCCATTGTGCAACTCACCGAGGTAGACATTTGCTACTTTGTAAATAAATATAATATAAAAATAAGATATCCACCCTACGAAAAACACAACTATTGCATGCGTACATGACTATGGTTACAGGAAATGAAATGTTTACAATATCGTCTATTTCTGAAATAAAAGATAGCGGTTCATAAACACAGCCGCACGGAACGGCCTTATTTGAGATTGAGGTCATTATGGGGCAGATACTGTTTTCCTTTTCTTAGTTGACATTCGATAACTTGATTGGTGATTCCGCGAAGTCGAGACGTTCCACAATTTTAATGAAATTGTTGTGAATATTTCATCAAATAGGTTTGGGAAGGCCAGGAAATTCGACAGGGAAACGTTAACCCTCTATTATAGTCAGTAAAACTTTGTTAATACGAGCAGTGCCGCCTGAGTTGACCAGCCACAATGGAACCTGAACTGTCGTTTACAAACTCTTTTGGTTGTAAAAAGCTACTTTGTCTTGTGAATATTGCACTTGCTGCAAATTTTTTGAGAGGAAAAGTAACAACTTTTGGTCCAAAATTGTTGGCGTCAATTTTGGATCCCCCATTAAAGCTTGCTGTGACACGAGCAATAGACATGTTGTCAGAGAATATACCCATTTCGTCAATTCTATGAAAAATAAGTGAAAGTGGACCGCCAAGAATTGGGATAACCGCCTTGATTGGAAGAACGCTATTGTCGTTATTGCCGGACCAGCAAGTGGTTTTTAGTGCATTTGTTGTATGAATCGCCGTTAGGCGAGAAATCAAATAAACTGGTAAGTGCTGTAATTCTATTGAATATTTTTATCTTTTTTCAACATGCAGGTTGTCGTTTATCTTGTGTATACAATCCTGGTTCTCCTGACTTAGAATAGGTAATTTGGTTCGTGGAGGATACCCAGCAAACCACTAACATCTCTGGGACGTCCCAAAAAGATCAGAACGTCTCTGTCCCAGCAGTATCACTATTAGACATCCATACAACGTGCAATATTTTTATAAAAATTTTGGATGTTGAGTTAATGTGACTGGTACATTAATATCGGACGTTCTTACAACTTTGCTAAAGGCGTACTCTCGTAATTGCTGCTGCTTCATTTGTGGACGGTATTTAAACATGTTCTGCTGAAGTTGTTCTGATGTTGGCGGTATCTGCGTTTTTTACTCCGTATATGACTGTTCCAGTTACATTTATTTTAGTATATCTGGCATAGTTTATTTTCAAACTCTCCGCAGGCGTACTGTTTTGAAGTTCCCGAGGGGTTTGTATGGGTTTTGTACCGACGGGTTTTGTGCAAGTTTTGTAATCCACCAATATTTAATATACAGAAATATAAATGCGGAGGACGTAATAAACAAATTAGACTCAACATATGCCTGAAGAAAATGTCATGCTCATACAGTTTTTATTCAGTGAAACCACCATTTTACTTGGTTGTTCTACCTTCCTCACGAAAATATTCTTTCTGACGTGGCAAAGCGCTGTCAACACTGTTCAGGCACATATGTTAACAAATAAATTTTCCCAGCTTGTACCAATGGTGAAAGCCTGGAGGAACAGGAGAGATTGGAGGCTCTCCCCGGGTCACTTTCCTCACCGTACGGGCATCCTACCCCGCAACGGCGGAAGAGCCGGCAATAGCACTGGCCCGCAACACCAGGCTGCCACCATACATTATATTCACATATTCGAAGACGGCCATTCAAATCTTCATTCGTGGTAGAGTTTTGGCTATTCTCTAAAATCCCCATACTCAACCACTCGATATCGTCAGGACCCCGGCATAACAGGGGTTGGAGGCAACGAGGCAGCCCACAAAGCAGCACGACACCTAAACTGCCGTGCTGGGCTCACTCCTGCACTCTAACACTGTGCTCGGTAGGCACGCGATCGTCTGCTCTCTTATCAAGAAGCCACGAAGCATTATCGCCTTTCCCGCCACCGTTTTTCCACTGGCCACACATTCCTCACCAACGCAAAGAAACGCCTATGGGCACTCCTTCAGACCAACTCCATCCTCCGTTGATCCCACCTCCACAAGACTGGGAGGACGCGCTCGGCTGCTCGCAACCGGGAGCGCAGCCACTTCTGGTTGACCGAGCCGCCAATGCCGCCTCCAGCCTTTGGCCGGCAGCCACCACCTCCTCCTACTTAACTTTCTTGGCAAATAAAGTGATTTCTCTCTCTTTCTCTCTCTCTTCGTCGGAGACCTGGCTGTTGCAGCTGACATGGATTTCCTAACTTGCTCCTGAAAGCTCTCCATTAGTGGCCGGCCTTGAGCGTTTCGTCCGTTGGCTTAAACATATTTAACAAGCTGGAACATGTACCACGTGCTCAAAACGGCAGCATTCGAACCATGGACTTTCAAAACACAACGCCCGCAACTAAGCTCCAAAACACTAGACCAGTCTGGAAGACAATGCGTGGACCCAAGAATTCGGTACCCTAAGAGAGGCTGCCAACGAATATTGTCGAGTGATTCGTTTTGGTCGTATTTGACAAATTTCGGCAGCGATAACGCCTGTTGATCTTGGAGGCGAGGTCAAGTATCCTAATATGCAAGTGATGTAACCAAAGCTTCCTTATTTAGGCTAAGAAAAGCTATCGCGTTTCAGCGTTCCCCCATGCAAGCTACGAGGACCCTTTATCTTCCATACAAAAGGCTCCTGAATTTTCTACAACTGTAAACTGGGTTGACGAGAGCCGCCCTAACCCTGATTTGCGCCTCCTTCAGCTGTGGGCGCAGCGCAACCAGGCAGAGGTGTTCGCTTGTCGCAATCCCAACTCCCCGACTTGCCAAATACGCCTTAAACAGCTCACAGCCGCGGCTCGTCGCCAAGAACGCCGGCTATTCCGCCAGCAGCGGCTTGACATGTACGCTTCGTTAGGGCCTCAGTCTGGACTACGCTTTATATTGCGCATACTTCATTCTTTGGAGCGATCAACGCGATCCCCAGATCCTGCTGCGTCATAGTTCCGCACGTCCAACCAGACTTCTTTTTGAATTTGCAGATACGCTGGCTCATACTTTATACCCCAATTTTGACTTGGACCCAGCCATCATAGCACTTTCGGTCACTCTTCCGTCTGGTGATGGTACGCCGCCATCGGAAGCAGCAACCCAGGGCATTCTCTCACCATTTAGAATTGCGGAACTAATTGCGGCCATTGACACGGCGGCACTCAGCAAAGCTCCTGGCCCCGACGGAGTAACATTTGAACCTTTCAAGAACCTCAACCATTCTTCTCCGGAGGGACTCCTAGAGACGTACAACCGGGTTCGGCTCACGTGTACCATCGGCCCGGCCTGGCTTCAAGCGGATGTTATCACTACCTGACATCTGGTAAACAAAGTACAGACATCCGCAACCTACGAATAATAGCGCTTACGACGACGATATGGAAGCTGTTGGAAAAGATAATTGCACACGCCTTCAGTGATGGCTCGACGAGCACCGTCTATACCAACCATGCCGAATTGGATTTTGTCCCCACCTTGGTTCAGAGGATGGTCTGGGCCACCTGTCCGAGATAATCCTCATTGGCGGCCGAACCCACCGTGTTTGCTCTATGCTGGGCATGGACGTTCACAAAGCATACGACCACCTTTGCCACGCCCCGTCATTTCGGTACTTCATCTCCTTCACCTGCCATCCCGCCTATGTGATTTCATATACTTCTACCTACGAAACCGCACCTTCTTCATATGTCTCAACGGATCTCCCATAGGTTCCTTCTAGCGGCGCCTTGGTGTGCCTCATGGATCTGTCTTGGCCCCGTTGCTTTTTAGCATGGCCATGATACCTCTTGCCTGGCGACTTGGTGCTGTCCCACACATCTTATCATCTATGCAGACGACATCACGGTATGGTCTGTTCACCAGGACCTTCATGTCCAAAGTGTCCGCATGCAACAAGCACTAGATGAAACTAATTCTTGGTGCAGGTATCTTGGCCTTACGCTTTCGCCTAACAAAGCAGCCCTTCTCACTGTGACCAACGCATGGGGCCGTCGGCGGTTGGCAACCTCCCCAATCCGTCTTTCGGCTCAAGGCACGCCTATAACAAAAGCATCTACCCTGTGGGTGTTGGGCTTAGATATCACTTCCACCGTTTCTGCAAAACCTTTGATTCGCTCTGCAAAGCATCAAGCTTCACAATCGCTGCGTCTGTTCCTTCGCATGTCTCAAAAAGCCGGCGGTGCGGGCTCCAAAATGGCCAGCATGCTTGTCTGAGCCATTGTTTAGCCTCTCATAGTTTATCAAGCACAATTCCAATTGCTTTCAAAGTCAGACTGGGCACTACTTGAATTAACAATCAATTCGGCTATGCGAGCTATAACGTGTCTTCCAGCCCTCACTTCCGTCCCTACTCTGCGACAGGAATCGCAGCTTAACACGTTTGATGAGCTAGTGCATCAGCGTCGACAAGCCCGCCTTCAAAAACAAGCCCTTTACACTGATTGCGCCCCTCTAGCAGCGAACACGACCGGTTCACCAGCCCCACCACTATCAAACCCCAATATACGGCCTCCATTGAAGTTCCACCAATTAACGGATACACGACCTGTTGCCCGTATTCATCCCCGGAAAATTGATGCTCCGATTCCGCCTTCTATAGTGATTGGTAGCCCTTCGTCTACGCTGATGTTTGTCGATGCCAGTGCTTACGATACCTTACTTCATACGGCTCTACTCTGCCCGACTGTGGCTCCCAATCCAGTGACCTGCACTTACACAAAAACGAGAAGTGGCCATAAATGCAGGCAGAACTCCTTGCAGTGCGGGTTGCTCTGATACGCACATCGTTGCTAATCAACCACGCTTCACCACAATGTAAAATGTACACTGATTCGTCGGCAGCGGTTCGAGAGCTTCGTAAAACTCTCACGTCCAACGAACTCACGTCCTTCTCACGTCCAACGAAGGACATAATGGACACTTATTCATGTCGTGTGCGCGTGTCATGGCGCCAACAGAATAGCCACCGCTCAATGCAAGCTGCAGATGCCGGAACACACCACATGCGTGTGCACTCTCGAGCTTCTCTTGCACCTTCATCAAACGGTGTTCGCCTTGCGAGTGCAAAAGAACGTCTACGGCGCACCGCGCGCTGTCATACCCGCGTGCGGTACAGATCTCCCTGGCGGGTTGTCTCGCAAGATAAGGTCCCGCTCAGACGTCATCGACTGGGATTCGCCCTCACGCCATCTGTAAAGTGGTCCTGGCCTCCTCAATACCATGCCCCGTTCAACTCCACCTGCCCCTTTTCCCCCGCTCCAGTTGACCAGGCTACAGCAGAGAACCTGGTGTGGAGTTGTCCTGCTCTGCGAAGCCTACGCGCTGTGCACATCGCCACCTGCGTCCCGCACCCCAGACGTCCGCCATACTTCATGGGGTGGATTTCAAGGACCACATCATGGCCCCCTGCTCCGATTCCTTCGGGATTCCGGGTTGTGTCTGCATATTTAATTTCCCCTTATGCTGAATAGCAAACTTCCGCAATAAAAATAAAGCTACGGTGGCCACGAATAAAATTGAATGCGGCGCTATATTTCTGGCGTTGATAAACTTTGTTCACTACGCAGCAATCGTGCAGACACGCCCATCAAGCTAACACTACAAGCTGAAGCCAGAGCTTCCGTATTTAACTCACAAAAAGCTATCCCAAACCCCCGATCTCCCCAATGAAAGCCAAGCTAGCCACGAAAGAATGCGCTCTTTCGATCAACAATAGCCTGTAATTTGCCTCAAGGCACCCGATTACCGCACGTTAAAAAGAAACCTATTCTTTTCTGAGAAAGTAATGAACGCAAACCAGGAGATGGGCATGGAATCCAGACGATGTCGCCTGCTTTGAGATTTTTTCTGGCGCTGTGTCGACGCAGATATCTGGCGAGCATAGACATCGGCGTAGCTCGCCCGTCAGCTCAAGTCGCCGTGCATTTTGCCGACGTCGTGAACGCGGGGCGATGTCGACGCGCGAAAGTGCGGAAAATATGCTGCAAGTTGTTGCAGCCTAAGCAGAACACGTAAAATTACGGTGCTCGCAACCACACGCCAGCTGTATTTTCACCGTAGACCCTGAAATTGCCTTAAATTCCGTAATCTAGGTTGTCGGTACAATAACTGTTTTCTTTAAAAAAACACGCTCAAGCTTTTGTTCTATATAATCGGCAACTAATATCTGCATTTACTACTAACTTGGGCATATATTTCGCAAAGCGTTTTTATTAAGGTGGGCATCTTTCAGCAACTAGGTTGTTCCTCGAACGAACATGAGACAGGAAAGTCGCTGCCGGCGAGTCCGACCTTCTGACAGATGTATTCGCTTTTAGCGCGGTCTGTAGGGGCGTCACTTAAATCCCCCTAGCGGCCCGTTTCAAAATCAGCCGCGACAGAACCCGGCCACATAGAGTTGTGCGGCCACCTCCCCCCTGTCGCCGTTGATATTTGGGATCGTTCAAGATGACGATTTACCCTTTCAGAATAATGAATTTACCCTTTCAGAATCTGATTTACAAATTCAGAATAATATCGAGCAGGCACTCTGTTTTCAGACGTGGTGATTTTACGAGAGTAAAAACTTTTATGACGCTCTCTTAGTGTGGTCCATTCGGTTTGTAGGAGCGCCAGGTGTGTGTCACTGGCCGGCGTCGCGAAGCCGCCGTAGGCATACAGCTTATTGCAATTCCGCTGCCCTGAAATATAGTGACAGTGTCTCCGTAAGCAGTCTTTCCTCTGATGTGCATGTTGCGGCCATACACCATGATGTAAATCTGCATAGTGCGCTTACATATTCCAGCGGAGCACCCATACCTGACAGCACGCGAGTTACGCTTGCCAATATCACATATCATATATTGATCACTACACTGGACAAGCCAATGCGGGATAAATGTACAAATATTATACGAAAGAAGTACTATAAATAATGCAAAATTTTACTCTGTAGTCACCACACGACGACAAATTTAATGATGGGTCATCTTGTCGCTAAGTGAGCGCTCGCAAAGATTCATATGATACATTTATTCTCCACGGGAAGCTCGGAACTAGGCTTTTAGAGTAATCCGCGCCCACTACTAAACTCTTCTAAGAAGCATCATCATATGACACTGAAGACTGCCGAATCTAGCATCAACCGAAATCAGAGGGCCTTATCAGATGCAACAATCTTCTCATGAGCCCGTGAGTTCGATATTTCTGTTCACGTAAAGATCCTTATGTGGTCAAAATATTCCCCGCATTTCCCCGAGGGGAAGAATGCGAAGGTGCGAATGCACGAGTTGAATTTGCGGGGTTCGGTAATGTCGCGAAAGAGAGATCACACACACACAAACAACTACAAAGAAAGATAGATGCATTTATCCACAGACACCTTTTTGTGTTGTCGTTGTACTTGATTGCTAGAGCGGATCTCAGCTTTGAAATTTCGTGTCAGTACTCCTTTAAGCGGGTGCATTAGGCCTTCTCACGCCCGATTCCTGGCCAATCCCCCACGTGGGTATGTGCCATGTCAGCGGCCAGGCAGCGCGCGCCCATCTCCTCCCGTTGCCAAGAAAGACGAGGAGATTCCTGGCCAATCCCCCACGTGGGTATGCTATGCGGACATCGCCGGTGGACGCAGGTTCAGGGTCGCTGAAGAAGTGCATCGCACTTAAAATTAATCCGGAGCCCTCCTCTGCGGCACGCCTTATCGCCGGCGTTGTGTCAGCGTATCAAATCGTACAATCAATCAATCAACTTTTCCAACGACGCTTCTGAACAGCGTACACTGTATTCTTCAAAAAATGCGTCCCCAGAGTGATGAGCCATTCGTTTAAGGCGAAAAACAAACTGAAAGTGAACACGCAGCTTGTGTGTGTGATTGCTACACCTTCATTTGTTTAATTTGCTCCGCATTTGTAAACAATGATAGTTGAGCGTCTTCCTCGTCCACCTCTCCGTGTCTTCAGAAATATCAGCGCATTCCGCATCTAGTTATTCTGGTGAATACTAACTTGCTTAAAAACGTCTTTAGCATTTCCGAAGCTCCACTAGACTTTTTAATTTCTCCTTGACTACTATATTTATTTCTGTCTAGGAGGCCATTCATTTTTTCATGGTTTCATTACCTTCCTATAAAGTATGACTGGGCACATATATATTAAGCCAAAACTTTTGTGTGTACTTAAAATTTTTGCGTGGGTTATATTCCCACAAAAGGCACAAGTTATTGTCAGCTATTGGGTTATCACTAACCCGAAACATATTTTTGCACGGCGTACACGGTTGAAGCAACGCCGCATTTGTTGTCTGCTTTGCAAAAGGAACCAACCTCTTACAGTGCCAATGTCAGGTCTAAACGAGGCGACAGCAGAAATCATTTGTGCATGGCAGTGGTTATATGCTGCTGCCATTGCCGACGCCCGCTTGCTGAGCGTCCAAGAAGCGCGCAAAACCGTCTCCCCGGGCAGCTCTTGTTGGCGTTTCAGTGCTCTATCAAGACGCAACTGCTTTTTTTGCTTACAGACGTCCCCATAGCAAGTTTTTTTAATGCTCAAAAAGCAAAGAGTAGCGAAAAAAAAACCAAAACACTGCATGATCACCTATCAGCCATGCAGCGGTAATCCCCTAAACACCGCGGAGAAGCTGTGGCAGGCGGCGCCGCGATTGCGAAGCTCGAGGCGTATTCACTGCACTCCGTATCCATGCGCGTGGTAGTGGCCGGGGACGGTACGCGTGTGCACGACTTCAACTTTCGTTATTTGGGTGATTCGACGATGGATTTACATACCGGACGGAGAAATACTGGAAAGTAGTGAAGGTAAGTGAGTACTAGTGAACCTTGTTTTATTTTCTTATGTATTTAACGTAGCAGAGTTTGTCTGGAACTTCGGTCCGCGTAAGCGGTTAGCCCTAACTTTTCGAGTGACTCGCTTTGAGTGTTGCACAGATTTGTCGGTAGACCCTTGTACCCGGCTGCTGCAAGTGTAAACAGAATCAATTCTCGCGCAATTACTAGCCCTATGTTTGGTGAAGTGTTTGTGTCCTGTCCTATATTGTTATCCGAATGTTTTGATATGAAGTGAAATAAGAGAAGCTGGAGAGTGCGAATATAAGTGCGCGTGCGAATATTAGTGCGTGTAGGCGGTAAACGCACATCGTGTAGTTTTAGCGTGATATTATCCACTCTTGGTTTTTGTTTCGTTTCTGCATATGCCGTTTTTTTTCGTCATAACAGTTTTCGGTTAAAAAACGTGCACAAAAAATTTAATGATGGCTGTGCGTTTAGCATTATAATAAAATATTAAATCGAGTGATTTCCGAGCTTACCGCAATAAATTAAAATGCCATCTGGATGCTTTTTTCGCGTGTCGATTGAGTGTTCAATCTTTTCGAACGCTCAGTGTGGTCGTAAAATGTAGGAATGAACAACCTGTATGCAACCGCAATTTATTTGTAACGTCAAAACTACACGCATTTCGTCACTGGTACAGTAGTATGAGCAGCGCTGGTTGCGCTTCGTACTCTTACTGCAGCATCGCAAACGTAATTGAACGATTCAGAACCTAGTAAAAATATTCAAAAATGGTTGGTAAATTTCTGCCACCTATAGAATTTCCAGCTTAATAAATTGGTAATAAATTCCAGCCTAATGAATGAATAGCGTGTAACAAACCTTGGAGATGTGTGTAACACAGCATTTGGGATTTCGCAGGTTTAAGGCAGAATACGATTCTGGAGTCTGGCGTGTCGTTTGCTAATAACTTACATGTTGCAGGTTGCTGACTGGCGCAACTTAGACTGTGTTTGAATGTCATTGTGCAGTAAAAATTTCTTGCACTGCTTTGATGATTCCTGGTGTACAACGTATACTTCAACTAAAAATGTAGGCATAACAGGACAAGCGAACGCGACAACAGGGCGAGTTTTTCAGTGATGTGCTTTTTGAAGGTTTAGTATGCATATATATCAACTATCCCACCTCGTCAGTCAGCTGCAGGAAGCATACGGCCACGGCAGTGATGCTGTCCGTGTTTGTGCATGTTTCCTTTTCCTACGTTTTGTGGACAAGGCTTCATCCGTATATATATTGTCACTTCAGAACACCAAGCGGTTGGAATACAGATATAAAAATATTTTTCAATTTCAGATGGGCCCCGTAGCTAGGCTAAAATGTCCTCAGAATACTCACGAAATATAGTTGTTATATATATTGGTACCTCCCATTAGCAGTCATAGTTAGTTTTAAGGTCGCCTTAGTAGAGCCAATGCTGACAATAAATTATATCCACTCCGCCCTCTTCCTGTCTCTAACGTTACACCCATCATTTGCGTTCTATTGCCTTCTAAGTCGTCCTTGATTGAAGTTAGATCATTTTAGTGAGCCTGGAATTTTCTGCGCTGTAGATGAGTACCAGTAAGATGCAGCTATCATACACTGTCTTTTTCAGGGACAATGGTAGGCAGCCATTGTTTGTTACACCAGTCTTGAAAAGCTGTAATAACAACACAAATTTTTCTGTATCCATGCCTACAATGAAGAACTGGCTTACAAAGGAGGTGCTACAGCAACAGTCTGTACAAGGGCTTGTTCAAGCTTGTGTTTACGGTCAACTTGGCGCAGTAGTTGTCCTGGTTTAGGAAAAGAGAAGCGCGAGAAGCACGCTGTTTACCACCTGCGAGTGGAATCCTGCAGTGTATGTAACCTGATATCTTCATGTTGTTACATATATTAAATTATTTCACCAGACAAAGTATAAAGCCCAGATTTTTTTTCTGAGTCACAACCTGCGGAAATATCAGCTTTTTCGACAACCTGCGGCCTCTCAGTTTTTTTTTTGCTAGAAGAGGTAATAAATTTCTTTCAGCCCTTGGACGATGATATTTTACAGACTTTACAACAAATCCGGTCTGCAACTATGTTGGGCGTTTTTTGCACCACAACAAAGGACGCAACTGTTCAAAAATGCGTAACATAACTCATGATGGAGGCATGCGCCATTGAACCACCATTAAAGCATTTCCGTGCTTCCATGCGTTTTTATTTTGTGTTGTTTTTTTGTGCATATCACTTGGTGTGAATCACGTAGTCATGTAAATCTGTCTTGTGTAACTAATATTCTATCATTTCCATGTTCCCCGTTTTGTCGTTTTATTCCCAAATCTTATCACTTTGTGTGAAATATTGATGTAGTGTACTTTGTATTGTTTTCCCAACCAAAATTCATTAAGGTGTTTGAAAAGTTTTTTTGTTGTTTTATTGTGCTGCCATTTCAATTACGTAAATTTATAGTGCTCTTGTCACAGCTGCACAGACATTTCTGTATACACACCTCTTCTATAGCTCAAAACCATTTCCCTAGACGTTGGTTTGTTTGAAGTAGCTTAGATTTGTATGGCACTTCCAACCACTGCTCCACACCACTTCTGTGTTTCCAAGGTACTTTCGTTTTATAGTTCCCCAAACTATTCACTAGATGAGAACTATTTAGTTTCGTAAATTTTCTTGGTTTTTGTAACCACCTGTTAATCATTTATTTGTTTTCACACTTTTCTTGCATTCTTTTTCACCGATTGCACCTAATGTGAGATATATCAAGTTGCACAACTACCTTGTGCTTGTACCCTGGGTGTACATATTTGTTTTTTTCAATTTTTTGTCAACCTTCTGTGTGTCATCTATTTATAGTCATGGATATTTGTACTATTCTTGTAATTATACAATGCGTACCCGGTGGGCCAGGGCAGAAAGGGATCAAAATTAAAGTGGTGTTGAGAAAGCGTATTGCATAATTTGGAAGTCAATATAAACTGTTTCACCTGAGCGCTTGTGTGTTTTATGTGTAGTTTGAAAGCTTTCTTACTACACAGCTGCAGTTACTTACAGTTAAGTTGGCAAGACTGCCATTTTCATTAGTTTATTTTTTGAAATGTTTCTGTGATAGTTTTTTTGGAGAAGGCATGCACAGCCATGCTGTGTGGTACAATACCATGACACTAGTGTGGTTGACTTAGTGTCAAGGGCGTTTGTACTGATCAGAACTTGTTTGAGGTTACTTACTGCCACTTGTTTTCGATGCGACATTTCTTGTTTAGAGCTGTGCTTCGTGTGCTTCAGCGAGAGTGTGTGGTCAGCTTGACACTTCACTAATTAAACTTCATGCAGTATGTACCCTTTTTAAAAATAGCAACACATTATTCTAAAAACCAGGTGCCAAGTAACAGCAAACAGCGCTGAATAGCTAGCAAGACATGTGTTTGAATTATAAATGCCCGCAACACGTAGGCAAACTTGGAAAGGGGGCTGACCATACTCTAAATTAATGTATAAAGGATGTAAATTTTGAGCATACAGTTTTATTTTAACAATACAATACTGAAGTACACTAGTCATGAATGTAACAAACTAATGCTTGTGCTAAAGACAGAGAAAGAGTGTAGAACAGACATATATATACCTCTTGCATGCGTACCGCCAAAATATCCATAAAAGGTACCACGAAGATAACGTACCATAACAAAGATAAAAGTACCATAACAGGTCTATTCTCCGTAATCCTACATGTGGTTCTTTATATTTTTAATTGTTCTGTATTTTTCTCCGCGGATTATTCATTTCACTCTGTGCTCTTTCTTTTCTTGAGGTCATCAATACCGCCGAAGATATACAGCTAATCCGCTAGAAGATATATCAAAGATATACAGCTAGAAGATATACAGCCCAACACAATCATCTTCAAAGTATAGTCTTGCTGCCTCTAATAGTGCAGCGAAGCTTCCCTGGCTAAATACTGTTCGCGTGTTGAAATTCTGTTGAAATACTGTTGCCATTTGAAATTTGCAAAAGGTATATATTTTTCGCCACGTTGACGTTTCTGAGATGGGCGTATTTCTTTAACGCAGTGCCACGCGAACATTTTCTCGTGGCTTTTCTGAGGCATCGCATCCTGGCCTGCATTTACTGCGATTTTTGCAAAAGGCGCTTGGCACCAATTATTGACTTTATTTAAACTTTCGTTCGAACAGACGCTAACACTCGGTGTTCGTTCTTGCTCGACATACGTTAGTCGCTAGCTGGTAATATATTATTTCTCCATTAGGTTTTGCGCCCCCGGTATACCATTTGCTGCCCCACGCTAGGTGACACAATCTCGGAACCATCGTGAAACATAGAAAATGCAGTGTTTTGGTGGAAGCGTGAGATGCACGACTGGAGAGCGTGCCCGCCGATCAAGCATACGGCTGCTGTAAGACCATACTACAAACTTCACTGCGCAATGTTATGCCTTCTCAACTCTGCCATGTTTATTTTCGCCATCGCAATGATGTCATTGTCCTTCTTCGCCAAGATTAGTTGCCGCCACAACTCGGGAGTCCTGATTCCCGTGCGCGCTCCATCAACCTGTCTGATTGGAAATAACCGACTTACTTACGCACACTCTTTATGAGCACGGCTCACAGCTGACGGCTAGCCACCATGAAGAATTTGGAAAATTACCCTAGTATTGTTGTGGCTTTCCTAAAGGATTCGGTGTTAGGAAACGAATTGGCGTGTCGATTGGTAAAATCACGTTGTTCTGCACGTTCGCGTCCATGCATACCCGTACGATGCCTGCCGTTTGCTGTATAGCACGACGTGCGACGTATAAATGCATGGTGGCGGCCGTGAGACGCCGGCGTTTAGTATGAATTTACAGAAGCGCGACATAAACATTAGTCATTTCATGTACCCAGAAATAGGGTTGATTATACAATAAATAAGAGAGCTTCCTGTTTTCGTGGCGGTGTAGGGGTTAGTTTATTTTTGAGGACCTTCAAAATGTCCCGAGAATGGATGCAGACAAGGCCTACTTTCTATCCTTCAGATGAACTGCCAAAGCACCTTTCAATAATTCTGCAACTTCCTCTTGAAACGTTACTTGCTATGAAACTGGGTTAAGGTTAGATTTGTGTGAATACTCCAATACCGTTAAAGTGATCACTAAACATTTCTTACTGCACCTTCACCCCCCTTTTCTTAGTGAAAGCGAGGCCTTCGCAAACAGTATTCCGAGTACAGAATGGTAGACAGCTCCACGCTGGCGCGTAGTAAAATTAGGGTCTATGCTTCGTAGGTGTAAAATAGCGTAAGCACACTGCACCACATGAAGAAAACACCATTGCTGCTCTTTTGTAGTGTGAAGTAACTGGCAATTTGACACCATATTCTACTAAGAAACCAAGCAATGCATCAAACAAAATCGTGGCAATCGTCAAAAATATTGCATAGACATTTTGTTCGAGATAATGACCAGAAACGAGCTTTGACAGGTTGCTGTGCTACATGACGTGCAGGAGAGTGTCAAGTGTGGAGGCATATGCGGTGCGGTTCTACTTATGAACATCTCAAGTTTTAATGATTTCCTTGCTGGATAACCTTTCTGTGTCGACTTCGCGACATTAAACCGGTACGTGTGCTAAGGACGTGCTCAGTTGGTTCACATACTCAGCTATTTTTGTATAGATACCCTATGGTACAAATACGTCTTTGCTTACACCAAGGATCGCAACTAAATTTGAAAAGTCGAACTCGTGCAACTATTGGAGCCGTGTTTTGCACTGCAAAATTTCTCCCAAACTGTTGAGATTTTTAGACCGATTGGCTGTACCGCTTTGTTGTCTTGCTGTTTTCTTTGTTCTCAAGCAAAGTGTAGGGTTTTAAAGAGCGTGTAAATTCATGTCTTCAGCTGCTGTTTTGCGTCTGTGAGACATCGCTGGTGTATTAGTCAATCAATCAGTTTATTAATAATAATACAAGAATATATAACAGGGGCAAGATATAAAAAAGGAGGTCCCATATACGAAGACTGTAGGCGGACCTCCTGTGCAGTGTAAGAGTAAAGAACGCTTAAGTAGACGCCGCTAATAGTTAGAAAAATACATCCGTAATAAAGGGTGGATGACAAAAAAACACGTATGCGATATCATAGAACAGTAACAATCAACGTAATAAATCTCTTGAAAAGATAAAACAATGGATAAGTGGATAAGAGCAACACACAAAATTATTGGGAGGAAAAATTCCTTTAGTCAGTGACATTGTATACTTTTTTAGCTTGTTTTTTGTATCATTAGGTGTACGTGATGTTTTAATATTCAGGGCTATGGTATTCCAAAATGGGATCCGACGAAAATAAACGTTCTGATTGCCGTAATTAGTAAGAACTTTCAGTAGGATAAAATTATTTTTGAAGGCAAACCTTGTCACATTACTGTTTCTATGCCCAGATGTAAAATCGATAAGAGTTGAAGTTGATTGTTTAGTCTTATTTATATAAATACCGAGAATAAATTTGATAAGCCCCATACCCATTAGTATGTTATTCGCATGAGCAATGACTTAGCGTTAGTGCGAAATGGGCTAGATGTGGCAATTGTTATTCTTGGCTTTGGATTGTCTGATTTGATGCAAGGTGAGTGATTTATGTTCTACCCCATGAAACAATGCGGTAAGAAATGTACGAATGAATGAAGTGAAATATAGTGACCATTGCTTTGCCTGCGCGAAAAAATGGCGAGTTTTAATTAATATTCTTCTGTCATAAGTCATTTTTTATGAGTGCAGTGTGTTGATGGTATTTTAGGTTACAGCGAGTTCGACACCGACAAACCTAGAGGAATCGCTTATGAGATGTTGTTCTCAGCAATTTTGACGGGGCGAATAGAAGTTTAAGATTTTTGGGGAGAGGTGAAGACGCAAATTTTGTTTTAAATGCGTTTATCTGTAACATATTTTTAGTAAACCAACAACTCAACATGGCCATATAACCTCTAAATTTGTCAGTTAAGGATGTTATTTTTCAGCGGAGTTAAAAATAGTGGTGTCCTCTGGAAATAGTACGCATGTAGATGAAGAAAAGCCAAGAGGTTAATGAGTGATGTTACGTAGAAACAAAAGTGGCCCGATTATCGATCCTTGAGGTAAACCAGTGCTAGTTGGTTTTGGTATGCAGTTTAAATAAGAAACTAATACCTTTTGTGCACGGTTGCACGGTTACAGATGTAGCTTTGCAGTAACAGTAACGGTGGTACAGTTATGCCACCAGCTTCAAGTTTATTAAAAATATTGTTATGGTTGATCGTGTCAAATACTTTTGTTCGGTAGATGAAAACGCCGCCAGCAAAATAACTGCTGTCCATCAAGTGTTTAAGTTGGTCACTGAGTGTAATAAGCACAAGGAGAGTATTCTACCTGGAACGGAAGCCGAGTTGACAGGGAAATAGAATGTTAAATTTATTTTTATATATACTTATAAGTAAGAGTACCATTTTTATTACTTTGCTCTTAACAAGTAATAACCGAATGGGGCGGTAGGTATTACGTAATGAAATACCTCCTTTTATATACTGGAATACTGGAATACAAGCTATAGAAGTGGGGTACAGTTAGCTGTGGTTGGCTGCGGATGTTTACCCTTCCAGACAATAAAAAAAGTTTCCCCGATTTCCATTTATATCTCCCCCCTGTGGCTGTTGACCAGCGCTGTTTTGGTGGCTACGCGGGGTTTTTGCCATACATTGCCAACCGCAGGGTGTCGAGCAAGCCATTTTTAAAGTTGGCCGGGTCAACTTCCGCCAGCACGATTGAACACTCTGAAGCACCAGATGAGGGTTTTTGAATGGTAAGGGACTTGGCTACTTTGTCAAGTAGGACTTTTAGTCTACGACACAGCCGTCTCGGAGCACCGGTCCAGGAACCAACGATGATGATGGCCAGTCCAGAAGAATACGAAGTGTTCCTCGAAGTGTTTGATGATGGGTAATAATGTGGAAGTAAAACAAAAGAATTTTCACGCTGCGGAGCTTCGCTCTTACAATATTGCGGCCTCCAAAACTGATGTTGCCTTTACTTAGTCACATGTGTTCGCTTTAGCTTCACCGGAATCACGACAGGGAAACCAATATTTGTACAGCCGCGATGAGATTACGACTAAACTAGGACTTTTTACGTATGAAGTGAGTGCAGGTAATGATTTTAATATTCGGTCATTGCCAAGTTCAAATTATCTGCCTGAAACCCTCCCTTTGACACCACAATGAATTTTGCGCCACCATTTTAGCATCTGCGATGAATTTGCGCAGTGTACTCCTAAATAGTACTGATAAGCGGGATGTCAATTTTATCTCCTCACATGATTTTATTCATCGAAACTTTAACTTAGTACCCCACCCACTGTTCGGAAATTCTTTGATAAATGGTAAACTAATTTATGACGTTCCATGACTATCACATGAGGATAACGAGGAAACATCTCTTGTTTGCCCAAGTGATTCCCATCATGAAGACTTTTATTTGATACCCTATACCTCCCGGTGGCCTCACTTTGTTTTCTAACCCAATCGATCACTCACCTTGACCTTGCCATGATTATGTCCAGGAGGAATTTTTATTTGTCTCACGTGATTTTCCTTATTGATACCTCCAATTTGACACAGCACACGACCTAGTGCACATCACTTTGAATGATAACCATAATTTTGATTCACCATGACTGTGTCACTATTATAGCCAGGAAGCTTTTTTTGTCCCACGCGAATCACCGCCCCGAGATCTTCAATTCGGTGCGGGGGGACCCACTAGTGACATCGCAATAAATTTTTAATTATTCTGTGATTCACCGTGCTTATGTCTATATTATTAACAGTATGTACTTCCTATTTGCCCAACGTTAATTTTCTTATAAAAACATTAATTTGAGACCCATCCGTATAAGTGGTATCAATATGAAGTCCAACTTTTATTATGACTCCTGATAACTCAGTGATAATTATGATCACGAAGCAGTTGTTGTTTTTCCCACGTGATTTCCCTTCTCGAGACCTTCTATTTGATACCCCACATGCCCTAGCAGCACATCACTTTCTATTTTAACCCAATCTGTGGCTAACCATGACTCCCATGTTGCATAGTTCAGCATTTTCTATATTTCTAAAAATAATTCTTTCCTTTTTTTGTGAATAGGCTGCATTTATGCTTTGACAAACATTGGAGTTTGAACTTTCGTGATATCTGCATTTTTGTGGAAAAGCATAGCGTTACACGATCCTGGCCAACTGAGAGCGAGAGGCGCACTCGAAAAAGAATGCTACGCTTTTAAAAAGAAAAGGCATATCCATGGACGCCTCTCCCTTCAGACATTCGCAGGGACAGCTCGCTTTGCCACAACGCGTTTGTTTTTTCAGGACGCAGAACAAGAATGCACGCAACCGTAACCCTAAACAGCTTCGACGTAAATGAACTGAGCAGTGAGCGCACGTGCCCTCGCCCAGTCTTGTTTGTTTCGCTCCAGCGCCCCAGCACACCGTCGAGTCTGGACAGCTTCTGTCAGGAACACGAACACGGAGCCTACATCAAGAGTTTGGTATAAATATATACGTACAATTGCTCGCAACCAGCGCTAATGATCAGGGCCAGCAGGTATAGCTTCAAGAAATATGCAACAAAAAAGGTTTGCGGCCTCAGAGGAGTTACGGTGTCATGTCGTACCGAATGCAAAAGTTCTAGCTCATGAATTTACACCCGTAATATTTTTACCACGCGTGAAGTTGAAAACTCTGAATGTTAACGAAATCAGTGTCCATCTGAACCCGAGTAAATTCCTAGCACGAGAGACTTGTGAGTCCATGTGAATTCAAAATTCATTTTGAGTTTTCAGTCCATTTTTAATTTCTGGGTTCATTTTGAGTTTTGAGTACATTTTGAGTTTTGAATCCATTTTGAGTTTGAGTACATGTTGAGTTTCGAGAACATTCTGAGTTTGAGTAAATTTGGAGCACTGAGTACAATTTGAGTTTCAGTACATTCTGCATTTTTAGTACATTTTTTGGTTTGATTCCATTTTGAGTTTTGAGTACATCTTTAGTACTATTATAAGTTGAGTACTAGTACATTTTGAGTTTGAGTACATTTTGACTTTGAGTACATGCTGAGTTCTGAGTACATTTTGAGTTTGGGTACATTTTGAGTACTGAGTGCATTTTGAGCTTGCGTACATTTTGATTTTAGTACATTTTGAGTTTTGAGTCCGAGTGCGTTCTGACTTTTGCACTCACTGTGAGTTTGAGGTTGAGTAAGCACCAGTGTACTGCTCAGCATTGAGTCTGAGTTTGAGTGAGTGATGATTCGAAAAAAAATTGTGAGTGAGTTTGGTGAGCCGCGCCAACTTCACCGAGGTATTTTTTTTGAGAAGTCGTCTGCGTCGAAGGAAACAAAAAAAAAACGAATGATGTAGGCGATGTAGGTCGACTTCAATTCATAAGGAAGAAGACGATTCTGCTTGAAAAAATTTGCGAACTGATTAGCAAATGAGTTTTGTAACTTCAGGTAACATTTTGGTGGATAACTTCAGTTATGCTATCCTGATGTGTGTTTCGGTTTAACATGAATAAAAATTTAGCATTTCTTTCGAGTACTATTACCGGCAATCCTTAAGTTTCTGGACATATGACTTCCTTTTGGATCCATTTACTGCGAGGTAAGTAGGTGGAAAAATGTTTTCTCACGGATGAGCAAGTTCGTGTTGTACGGTGTAATTTTGTTTTTTTCTAGAAAGGTTACAGGGTTTGCCCATTTCTGTGAGTAGTCTGTCTTTCAACCATGAATTTTTCCGAAGCTTTTTGTCATGAATGGGCGTAAGACCAGCTCGAAAGTCATGAGTCAGTTACTAATACGTGCGAAGTAGGAATAGCTTTATGCATGAAAAATGAAAGCAGAAGCTCAACGAGAGTAGGGGAAACACAGAGCGGAAACGAGACTAAAGCGAAGAGCGTTACTTGTGGTAACAGGCTAAAAAAGTGTTGCCTATAGAGAACAAGATTGGAAACGGCCTACACAGTTGAGTAGGCACAGCAGTCCCACGAGGTTTCCCCCCGAAGCGTGTGGGATGGGCCGTGGTACAACGGTGGGGCGGTCTCGATGAGAAGTCTCACACCACGTCAGTTCTGGATACGGGACAGCGGTCGGATATTAGGGACCTTGCAAAGTGGTTCACTGCTCGATGGGCCAGTGGCGGTTGTAAGCCGGTGTTTCCCCGAACCGCACCCTCTGGCCCAGCGCGTCACCAGATCCATGCACGGGCTAGCAGACAGACGTTGATAACTTGGCTCAGGGTCCGACGGCTCTCAGGTGACAGCAGCAGTTGGGACCCTGGCTTCTAGCTCCAAGCGATCACAGTGCCGCGCTCACCCGCCCAGCTAGTCAAAGGCGTCCGCCTAACGCTTCCCGATTCGATTATTCTGCGTGCTCCAAGCGCTCCTCGGTCCTCTTCACTTTTCTTCACTGACGCCTCATCATGGCCAGATAAGAAGTTTTTTGTTATGAGCCCTTTTTGTTAGCTTATACAAACTGAGAACGGTCAAGGAGGAAATTTTTAAGCAAAAATAGATGTTTGAAATCAAGGTCAGGGTCATGAAAATTGTGAAATAACGGCTTGTGACATACTTTCTCAAAGGCTTTCGAATATTCTAAGAAAATCCAGTCAACAACAGATGCACAATGAAGAATGGTGTTTGCTCTTGGTGTGAATGACAAAAGTTTAGTTTCGAAGGAAACAATCTTTCTAAACCAATGTCGGCATTTCTCTTATACAGGCTCTTACAGTATTCGCGATTCCAACACTCCTCTCTTAAACGCGCCTTGAAGTAAACCCAGGAATTGTACGCGTTTTGGAGGGGCGAAAAGCACTCGAATGATGCCACCAGGCCAACAGACGGTACACAGGCCCAAGCACCTTCTTTGAAGTAAAAAAAAGCCCCTTATAGGAACATATTTCCACACAAAGTGAGCAACGGGCGTGCCGTCATCATGGCCCATCACAGGCGTCAATGCAATGCCCAGTGGCAATGTTTGCATCCAATCCACTCGAGCCAATTCCGGTCAAAGGCACGCCGCGAGATTGTGAGATTCTATAAGTGTTTATTATGGTACACACAGTGCCTAAAAGTTCAGGAGAATTCTCAAACCTTGCGGGTGCATGCGCATAAACCCAGTGCTTTATTATTCAATAACTACGCAGCGAAACGCATCACTCTTTGGCTTGGCCTCACAACAAAGCCAATTAACAAAGAAAGGAAGATAAATGCGTTGTTGTTATTCTAGCAGAAACACCTGGTACCTAAATGCCACAAGATTTCAATATTTTGTCGGCAATGGCAAATCACGCAGTAAAGAAAAGTTCTAATGTTCCTACATTCCAAACGTTTCCACTTCCGCCTTTTGGGGCAGACGTGGTATTGCAGCCACGTGTTTATTCCCGTTCGGGCGTCAAGACGTCTTGAACGTTAACAAGTACCTTAGTTTTTCTCGAACCACAATCTCTGTGATGCACAACTGGGTTGGTATGTGGCCCACAAAGGTGTTCTTAAATTCTGCACACAAAATTTTGGGGTCGGCAAACTGCTGATGTTGCACATGCGACCCTTCGAGGCATTATCCACTTCGTGGCGAGCCGGGTGCTTGTGAGCATCATCTCGTACATAACGTAATTACAACTCTTTGCCAGCTGCCACTTGTTCCATTCCTTGCGCATTGCTCGGCATTTTATTTGGTCTGCAATTTTGGTGGCTCGAAATACACGTGATCTGTGTACGTCACCAAACACACTGTATAACTCCACAAATCAGTTCTTGCACGCAAACGCAGTGCAAGCGAGAGGCCACTTGTGTCTAGCGCCGATGTTACTACGCTCATAAAGACGAAGAACCAGAGCTTTCATTGTTGTTCTTGGTGCGCACGTGCCCCAAAAAGTAAACAATGGACGGCATCAAAAATTTAGAATAATTTTCATTTTATGGAGCCGCCACCAGAAATAAAATTCGTGTTGCTGATTTTTATGCTAGAGTGTCATTCTTGAAACCTCACTTAGAAGTTGATGGGTAGGGGCTTGGCGGAAAAATCCCTTCAAAACCTTCAACCCGTGCTCCGTTTACTTTTAGGGGTACCTGTACACACATCCCTTACAGGTGTGCTCCGTTTGCTATCGCGGGCGGCATGCTCTTGTAATTTGTGGCTTCTCACTTTGTTTTTTCCTCGTGTTTCTTCAGGTGTTCGACGATTCCCTACTGGTCTTCGTACGTTACATGTATACGTTGTACATTATACATACATAAATAAACATCTGTATTTTAATTCTATATTTAAGAAATAGATGTAAATGCATTATAAATTCGTTTATAATATATATAAAATTAATTTAGATGTATATACCCCGTATACACATAATAGCTCCGAAGTTTTCTGCCGATGGATAGTTATTTACGAAGACATTACCTTACACACTTCGCTTTAAAATTCCTTTGAAATCCCAAATATAACCTACCCAAAACAACAGGAAGGCACAAGAAACAGGAAAATAAATGCGAAAATAAATACTATAGTCAAGCATTGCTCAACAGCATGAAAAGAATAGGTCCCTACGTAGGCATTGAAATTGGGGTAATACTCCGAAGCTACCGGGTGTATACACATTAAATGGCACTGAAACCACACTAAAGGGTTTTTCCATTCAGAAATCATAGTTTCAGTTGGGTGACCACCCATTCTGATCCCAATCTTATTTGAATGTCAATTGTGTGAAGCCTTTTAGCAGTCCAAGTCTCACTAATATATATTTTCCGGTTGAGATGTATGCCGGATGTTGTTTCCATCTGCTATCCGCAACGCGTATTTGACCAACGGAAAAATTGGTCCCTTGGCAGCAAAGGGGCATTCAATATAAAAATATCAGCGTTTTTGTCAGAAGTTTTTTTTTTAATATTATAAAACGCGAGGTGTTCATGTTGAGTAAATATTTTTTAAATACGGATTTACGTATAAAAACGGGAATGTGTGCATTGTGACCATTTCAGCGACCTGTAGTAAGTTGTTGCTTTAAAGAGTTTTAGTTGCAGTAAAGTTGTTTTCAATGCCCCTTGAAAAATTATGCACAATACAAACAATTAATTTTATAAACTACCTCGAACTTACTGAAAATATTTATGACCAACGCGCCCAGCTATTTAAATCAGTTTTGATGAACAATTTTTGCAATATAAAGAAATGCCTTAACTGAAACTAGTAAGCCCCAAGGTCACTAGAGAATAAATTGCTACAAAAACAGCTCCAAAGTTTAACGTATTAAAGTTAAGATTTTGTACCAGAAATGTTGCCGCAGTTTTTTTAATGTGCGATGTTCCTGTATACTTGGCAAAAAGACCCTAGATATAAAAATAATATTTTGTACTATTTTCGCAGTGTACTGTTAGTGCTCATGGGTTGTAGTTATTTCCAAAACAAAGTTTTTCAATTTGTGCATACTTTATTATAGTAATATAGGGTTTATGTAAAATGCCATTTCAGTTTTTTATGTGTTCTTTGCAATTTCTTCGCCTCGTAACGACGGCATAATATACCTTCTGAGAGACGATAATCACAGGTTCCCTCTTAGTTAATTATTTGCCAACACCAAAATTATCAGCTTTAAAGGAATGCTCCAGTTTCTGGTAATATTTTGTGCACAAGTTGGTTTAGGTTTTTGTATTTATTGTTGGCTTGTCCAATTGGGTAGAACACCCAAAAAACAATAATTTTTTTACCTTCTCGTTAATGTATTTCATGGCCACTTCAGTTGTTTATAACATATTGTCACGTGCCAGTCTGTGGGATGAGAGCATTAAGTAGGACAGACATGCTAATCCCCCGCGTGGGTATACGTGCCTTGTGATCGGCGCAGCAGAGGACGACGAAGGAGCGCGTTAGCTAGCGGGTCGTGGGCTCTGTTCTTGGTCGCCATATTGCTAGCCACCAACCGGTGCTCTCTGTGTGTTTCCTCTGGTAAGTTAGGCCCCTCGGCTAATAAATACTTTGCCCCTGCGTCTTCGCCAAGACAACTTCTCTGCGCCCCTGTTTGACAGGACGCAACACTGGTGGAGGGTGCTTCCGATGCCCCGTACGCCCCCGGACGTTTGCCCCGAGAGGCCTTCGCCTGTCCACACTCCGGTTCATCGTTGTAGCCGTCGGAAACTCGGCCTTCCTCCAGAACAGGGCCCTCTCTTGGAGTCTACATCAAGAAGGCACGCTTCTCAGCCAGAGGTAATGGCGCAGGCGATGTCTACTACGGGGACTTTTCAGCAACCGCGCGAACCCGCCCACTTCCACGGAGAGGATTACGAAGACGTTGAGGACTGGCTTGAACAGTTCGAGCGTGTGGCTGCATTCAACCAGTGGAGTGCCACCCAAAAGCTCCAACAAGCATATTTTGCTCTTGACGACGGTGCCAGAACGTGGTTCGAGAATTGGGAAGCGAGCCTGCGCACTTGGGAGGACTTTCGTTGCGAAGTTCAAGCAAAATGCGCCAATGCCGACCGCCGCGAACAAGCACAGTGTCTCCTGGAAGCACGGATTCAGAAACCTAACGAGAGTGTGGCTATGTTCGCGGAGGACATGGCCCGACTGTTCAAGCGAGCCGACCCAGACATGGCAGAATGTAAAAAATTACGCCATCTTATGCATAGCATAAAAGATCCGCTTTTCGCCGGTCTCGTCCGAAATCCGCCACGAACGGTCCAAGAATTCATCCGCGAGGCTACTGCTATTGAGAGGGCACTACAACAGCGCTCCCGATAATACGACCGCATGGGCGCCAAAACATCATCGAGCATCTCTGCTGTCGTGGCCACGGATGACGACAACCGCCTTCGGGATCTCATCAGCGCCGTGTTGAGAGAAGAGCTCGCTAAGTGCGGCATCATCCCATCGGGGCCCATACAGGCCTCCGTCGCCGACACAGTGCGCGATGAAATTTGCAACGCGATTTCCCTACCAAGCAGTGCAGCCAGCGTCACCATGCCCAGTTTCCGAAGCCATGGCTCTCACTGTCCAGGCTCCCGCCGCAACCACTAGACCTGCCCGCGCCACTTCTCCCATACCCACCCGCCGCACTCAGCCGAATGCTGGCCACAACAAGCAGTCCCTCTTACTGCCCAACAGCAGTTTTGTAATAACTCTTCGGTCCGTACGCAACAATACTATCGTCCCCAAGTACGCAAGACCGACCTTGAAGAACTCCCGACAACCAGCGGCTCTGCTATCACTGTGGCGAACCAGGGCACATTTATCGCCGGTGCCCCTACCGTGAAATTGGACTGCCTGGATTCCCACCCAACGCTGTTCGGCCGCAATTCGGAGAAAGACCGGTCGCCATTTCTGGCTACCTCGCCGAGCGTCGAGCTACCGCACCACTCCGCCGATCGCGTTCGCCGTCCCCTGCTCCCCATTGGTGACTCGGACTTCGTCGGTACGTTCGTCGTCCTCCCGGAGTGCTGCAGAGAGTTTATGATAGGAATAGACTTATTGCGCGATTATGATGCGGTAATCGACGTCGGCGATGGCTTTGTGAGGTTTTCTACGAAATTGGGAATTGGTAAGCGAGCCTGCGCACTTGGGAGTACTTTCGTTGCGAGGTTCAAACGAAATGCGCCAATGCCGAACGCCGCGAACAAGCACAGTGTCTCCTGGAAGCACGGACTCAGAAATCTAACGAGAGTGTGGCTATGTTCGCGGAGGACATGGCCCGACTGTTCAAGCGAGCCGACCCAGACATAGCATGATGTAAAAAATTACGCCATCTTATGCATGGCGTAAAAGAACACCTTTTCGCCGGTCTGGTCCGAAATCCGCCACGAACGGTCCAAGAATTCATCCGTGAGGCTACTGCCAATGAGAGGGCACTACAACAGCGCTCCCGAGAATACGACCGCATGGGCGCCAAAACATTGTCGAGCATCTCTGCTGTCATGGCCACGGATGACGACAACCGCCTTCGGGATCTCATCCGCGCCGTGTTGAGAGAAGAGCTCGCTAACTGCGGCATCATTCCATCGGGGCCCATAAAGGCCTCCGTCGCCGACATAGTGCGCGATGAAATTCGCAACGCGATTTCCCTACCAGCAGTGAAGCCAGCGTCACCATGCCCAGCTTCCTACGCCACGGCTCTCACTGTCCAGGCTCCCACCGCAACCACTAGGCTTGCCGCGCCACTTCTCCCACACCACCCGCCGCACCCAGCCGAATGCTGGCCACAACAAGCAGTCCCTCTTACTGCCCAACAGCAGTCTTGTAATAACTCTTCGGTCCGTCCGCAACAATACTATCGTTCCCAAGTACGCAAGACCGACCTTTGGCAAACTCCCGACAACCAGCGGCTCTGCTATGACTGTGGCGAACCAGGGCACATTTATCGCCGGTGCCCCTACCGTGAAATTGGACTGCCTGGATTCCCACCCAACGCTGTTCGGCCGCAATTGGGAGAAACACCGGTCGCCATTTTTGACTACCTCGCCGAGCGTGGAGCTACCCCGCCACACCGCCGATCGCGTTCGCCGTCCCCAGCTCCCCATTGGTGACTCGGGATTCATTGGTACGTTCGTCGTCCTTCCGGAGTGCTGCACAGAGCTTATTATAGGAATGGACTTCTTGCGGGATCATAATGCGGTAATCGACGTCGGCGAAGGCTTTGTGAATTTTTCTACGAAAAATAACACACCAGAACGTACCGGCAACCAACCCATACACCTGCGAATTGTCGGTGACGAAGTTAGCCTACCTACAAGATCCTGCATGCTTGTTTCCGTTAGGTGTGATAACCTCTTAAGCGGCCCTGGTATTGCCGAGGTCTTGAGCCCCCTTCTTCTGGAAAGTGGGATCGCCATTACTAGGGGCCTGTTGACGCTAGCGTGCGGCGAAGCGGAGGTTCTGCTGACAAACTTCACCAATGAACGTCGACAAGTAGCCAAGCCCCGAACGGCGCACCTTGAGCAATGTTGGTGACGGTACTGGCGATACCGCGGACCTCGAGCCCCCAAACATAAGCTGGATCCAACCGTGGCGATGTGTTTATAGGTGGAGGGTTAGAAACCACGAACGGTGGCCGTCGGAGCCCAGGTCAAGCTTCGGCGGATGGGCTCCCTGTCGGTTCACCAGGCAGGGAGCTCCGGGACCTCTTTGGCTACCAGGGTAAGGTCAAAGAAGAAAGTACCCCCGTCTCCCTGCATTCCAATGCATCATATGGCATTTTCAAAACACCCCCAGACGTGATCGGCCCGCGAAAAGGGGCCGCACCGAAGTTTCCTTTCCACCCCTACCAACAATCAACGTTCCCAAACATGACAACTATCCCCGTTTGTTGGTCCTTGAATCAATAGACAAATCCAAACCCATCTCCTCCCAATCTGTATTCCTCGTCTCCAAGTTCCTTGAAGGAATCATTGGGAAATCTTTCGAGGCAAAAAACTACGAACAGGCGAAGTGTTGGTTGAAGTCAAGACTCAGCAGCAAGCCACAAGTCTCCTGACCCAAACCCGCATGGCAGATCTGGACATCACTGTCACACCCCACCGCAGCCTCAACAGCTCGCAGGAGGTGATATCTCAGACAGATCTGCTAAGTGAAAGAGACCGACCTTCAGGAAGGCCTGAAGGATCAGGGCGTAACAGCTGTCAGGAGAATCACCATCCGTCGCAACAATGTAGAAATGCCAACAAAGCACGTAATCTTAACATTCAGCAGTTCAAAACTTCATGAACACATCAATGCTTGTTTCATTAGGTGTGGTGTACGTCCGTACATACCCAACCCGCGCCGCTGTTACAAGTGCCAGCGGTTCGGGCACGCTACGACTTCTTGCCGCGGAAAACAGACCTGCGTGAAATGCGCCACACACGACCACCCCACAGAAAACTGTGACTCGACCACCTTCACCTGCGCAAACTGTCAGGGGCCGCATGCGGCATGGTCCCGCAGCTGTGAGAAGTTTCAACAGGAGAAGAAGATAATCCACGTGAAAGTAACCGAGAACATCTCCTTCCCCGAGGCGCGAAAGTGGTTCGCCTCTTTTCCTCCGGGGAAGTCAGCCGACGCAGCTCGCCGGCGGGCGGAGCGGCGTCTTGTTTCGGCGGGGACCCAGTACCGCGAGTCGGACTTGGTCCCGCCCCCGCCCCCTCTGGGTTGCCTCAGGTAGCCCAACCCGCCTCCGCACCGCTCGCTGGGCCAGCAGCGGCTGTGGTGGCATCCACGTCCGTTGCGGAGGCTGCACCCTCTTTTTCGTCCTCTCCACCTGCCCAAAACTCACGCGAGGGCCCGGAGGAGATGGAGATGGAGGAAACCGCAGCAGTTCCCACCTCCCCTCACCGCCTGTGCCACCCGGGGCGCTCCTGACGCCCTCGCCGGTCGCGACCAAAACGAAGGGCACCGCAAAGGGTGCCAAGTCCGGGGGGTCCGTTACGCCGGGTACCCCTTGAAAATCGGATGATGAGGTGGATGTGGGACCCTTCCTGTCTGCTTTGCAGCGGAAGGAGCGGGCCCATCCATCTAAACCTCCAGAGGAGGTAAAGAAAACCCGTCAAAGAGTCCAAGCCCCGAAGAGACCCTACATAACTAGTCACACTCCAGTAGCTCTAATACATCATAATGGGAATAGAAAATATCATTCAATGGAACTGCAGAGGCCTTCTAAATAATCTTGACGACGTGTATGAGATTCTGCATGCGAATCAGCCAAGTTTAATGTGTGTCCAGGAAACACATCTGAATTCCAAACACACAAATTTTTGAATAGTTGCCTGGTATACAGGAAAGACAGGGATGGCTGCACACACTCTTCTGGCGGTGTGGCCATAATCGCCCGCAAATCCTTAGCATGCCACCCTGTCACCTTGAACACCGTGCTTGAGGCTGTAGGCGTCCGCACAATAATTTTAATAGGCTTATATCGGTATGCTCCATTTACATTCCTCCTGATTATGCACTTTAGAGCTCTGTCTTCGAGGCGCTGGTAGACCAGCTGCCCGAACCGTACATTCTAACATGCGACCTTAATGCACACAACCCTCTTTGGGGCTCCTCCAGAACGGATGCCCGAGGTCACCTGATAGAGAAATTCCTTACATCTTCAGGAGCATGCCTTTTCAACATAAAAAAGCCTACATACCATAACTTAGGACACAATACATACTCGCATCTTGAATTGGCTATTGGATCCGCAGTTCTCTTTCCATGTCTTGAGTGGGGTGTGGGCACGGACCCATATGGTAGTGACCATTTCCCCACTTCATTAACGTATATAGGTACACGCCCGAGCAGTCAATCTTACCATAAAAGGTTTAACGAAGCAAGAGCTAACTGGAATACATTTACAGACATCCCAACTACACCACACATCCATATGACACCTACACGTTGAAGAAGTTACCCAACTGCTCACGGCGCACATCCTCGATGCCGCCGAAAAGTCCATTACCCACGCCTCTGGTGCCCTGAGCAACCAGCGGAGGCCCTGGTGGAATGAGGATTGTAGGCGGGCGCGAGAGGCCCACAACAAGGCGTGGGGTGTCCTTCGTCGGTACCCCACGTCGGGTAACCTCATTTTGTTCAAACGGGCCAAGGCGTTAGGGAAACGCGTGCGCCGTGAGGCAAAACGAGAGAGTTGGAGTTCCTTCATAACATCCACAAACTCCTACACAGACACACGGAAAGTATGGACGAGAATACGCAAACTGAAAGGACAACAAACACACAGCCTTCCTCTGGTCAGCACAACAGGGGACACACTCGTAGACCAGGCTGACACACTCGCACAACACTTCCAACACGTGTCCAGTTCAGCACACTACACAAACACTTTCATGAAACACAAACAAACGGCCGAAAAGAAGCCTATACTGTATAACAATAGGTCAACATCTTCTTATAACTCAGAGTTTTCACTGCATGAGCTGAGGGCTGCTCTGAGCACGTGTAAACCTTCAGCTCCAGGCCCAGACAACATCACATATACAATAATACAATACCTGCACGCAGACACTCTTCTAACACTCTTACACCTGTATAACAAGATATGGCTTTCGGGGCACATTCCAAACTCTTGGAAGGAGGCTATAGTTGTAGCTTTCCTGAAGGAAGGAAAGAACCCGTCCTTCCCCTCAAGTTACCGTCCTATTGCCCTGACGAGCTGCCTGTGCAAGCTTCTCGAGAAGATGATAAATCGCAGGCTCGTGTACTTCCTTGACTACAACGGTCTCCTCGACAGCTGCCAGGCCGGCTTCAGGGCGGGGCGATCCACGAACGATCAACTCGTATCTCTTGAATCGTATATAAACGATGCCTTCGCTCATAAACAGTATTGTGTAATTGTGTTTTTTGACCTCGAGAAGGCGTACGACACCGCTTGGTGGTATGGGATCCTCAGTCACCTAAAGTCATTCGGTGTCTCAGGTAACATGTTAAACACTCTTGTCAGTTACCTGTCAGAAAGAACGTTTCGAGTGAGAGTCGGTGGTGCACTCTCAAGGGTTCACGTGCAAGTAAATGGCGTGCCACAAGGTGGTGTGTTAAGCTGCACTCTCTTCATAGTAAAAATGAACTCTCTTGGTAAGGCACTGCCACCCACAGTCTCTTATTCCATGTATGTAGATGACGTCCAGATATCCTATAAATCATGTAATATGTCAATCTGCGAACGTCAAGTCCAGCTTGGTGTCAAGAAACTTGCCGGCTGGGCAGACAAGAATGGTTTTAAATTGAATCCCTGCAAAAAGTTCCTGCGTTGTGTTCTCCAGGAAGCGTGGGGTCCATCCGGACCCAGAAATTCATCTTAATATCGTGTTGCTTCCTGTGAACAAGGAGCACAAGTTCTTAGGTGTGGTGTTTGATCACAAACTCACATTTATTCCCCACATCAAGGAACTTAAAAATAAATGTCTCAAAACAATGAATATACTTAAGGTTCTCTCCCACCAATCCTATGGTTCCGACAAAGAACTCTTGCTTCGCTTGTATACTGCTTTGGTTGGGTCTCGTTTGGACTATGGCAGTCTGGTGTATGCGTCGGCGACTAAGACAGCCTTGCGAACTCTTGACCCAGTGCTACACTTGGGCCTTCGTCTTTCGTCGGGTGCTTTTCGCACTAGCCCTGCTGAGAGTCTTTATTTTGAGTGTAAAAGGTGAAGCCTTGAGAACCAACGAACATATATGGACTTGCTTTACGCTTTTAAAATTTCATCGCTGAATAATCATCCTTTCTATCCTATCTTTAACGATACATCAACATCTCTGCTCTTTGTAAAGCGCCCATCCGTTCCTCTGCCCTTTTCACTTAGAGTGAAAGAGCGAGCATCGGATCTCAGTGCTTCGTTTTTAGATGTGTACAGGTCATCCTTTTCAAACAGTTTACCGCCTTGGCAAGTTCGCCCTGTGTCGTGCGACCTTTCTTTTATTACACTTGAGAAAAATGGGGTACCACGAGCTGCAATACTGCAACATTTTCTGTCTTTGCAGTTTAAATACACATGTGTAGAATTTTATAGCGATGCTTCTAAAACCTCCACTGTGGTGTCGTGCGCTGCTCATGGTCCCAATTTCAATGCAGTCAGAACCATGAGCGTGCACACAACAAATTTTCAGCAGAAGCGTATGGAAGTTTCCTGATTGTACGACACATTCTTGAAACTCAAATTCCCAATTCCATCATCTATACAGATTCTTTGAGTGTTGTTCGTGCTTTGTCATCACACAAGCCCCCCAGGACACGCACGGATCGCTGGGAACGAGTTGGCAGACGAGAGGGACGCTGCTGCTGCACTCAGGAGCACTGTGGACATTACAACGATACCCTACACGAACCTCAGGCCTCACATAAGACAATACCTGCGCAGAACATGGCAAACACACTGGGACGAACAGACAGACAACAAACTACACGTAATAAAGCAACACTTGGGACGGTATACAGCTGACTCACACAACAGACACACGCAAGTCGCCTTGGGTAGGCTGCGGATAGGGCACACCCATGCGACGCACTCGTATCTGCTCACGGGATCTTCTAGACCCCAGTGCGGCAGGTGCGGAGAGGCCCTATCCGTAGTGCATGTACTAATTACATGCAAGGCTCTTCACACAGCACGACACAAACACTTCAGAGAACTCTACAGACAACATATTCCCCTACATCTATCGTTTTTTCTAGGTGATGATGCCATTGTTTCCGTGAAACGTGTGTTTGAGTATTTGTCTGATGTGAAGTTTTTAAATCTCATTTCCTATCACGCATAATGAAATCTGGCCCTATACACCAGCCATGCTCACTGTCGTTTTGTGATTTTACTTTTGTTTTCACTGACTATACTTAGTGTATAAGGTTTCACCCCTCATATATGACAATTGTTTTGGCGCTCTTTGCCCCAGTCGGCCCTGCGCCATAAACATCCAACCATCATCATCATCACAAGTAGCCAAGGGAACGGCGGTTGCCGATTTCGAAGACATCGACAACGCAATGCACTGCTTCGTTCTACAGAGTAAAGCGTCAGCCGTGGTGCCAAATAAGCTCGAAATCGACGTTAATCGCAACCTCCCGCCGACAGAGCAACGCCAGCTTTCTGAGCTCCTAAACAGTTTCCGGGACTGCTTTTCGTCGACGTCGGGCGTCCGCCAAACCCAGTTGGTCAAACACAAATAATTACTGCCACAAATGAAAGACCGGTTCGGCAGAACCCCTACCGAGTGTCCGCGAAAGAACGCGATGCGATAAGGCAGCAGGTGGACCAGATGCTAGACAAGACGTCATTCAGCCATCGACAAGCCCCCGGGCGTCACCCGTCATCATGGTCAAAAAGAAGGATGGCAGCTTGAGATTCTGCGTCGATTATCGCAAACTGAACCAAGTCACCAAAAAAGACGTATATCCTCTGCCGAGAATAGACGACTCACTCGATCGGTTACGACATGCCCGCTACATTTCTTCAATTGACATAAAGAGCGGATACTGGAAAATCGTAGTCCATGAGCGTGACCATGAAACGACCGCATTTGTTACTCCCGACGAGCTTTATGAGTTGAAAGTTCTTCCTTTTGGTTTGTGCTCAGCACCTGCAACATTTCAAAGAATGATGGACACGGTTCTGTCTGGATTGAAGTGGCAAACGTGTTTGGTATACCTAGACGACGTCGTCATGTTTTCCAGGACCTTTCAAGAGCACTTGGAGCGATTGACGTCCGTTCTTCAGGCTATCCGATCTGCCGCACTGACACTGAAACCAGAAAAATACCACTTCGGGTATGAACAACTACTATTTCTCGGTCACGTTGTCAGTCGAGCTGGCGTACGCCCGGATCCTGATAAACTTGATGCCGTGTCGACATTCTGCACGCCTACCGACATAAAGAGCATTCAGCGTTTTCTGGGGCTGTGCACTTATTACCGGAGATTCATAGTGAACTTCTCCCACATTGCGGCCCCACTGACTCGCCTCACACGGGACGACGTAGCTTTCATCTGGAGTGACGAACAGCAAGAGGCGTTTGACGAGCTCCGGTGGCGCTTACAGACACAACCTGTGCTGGCTCATTTCGACAAGGATGCCGCAACTATGGTTCACACGGATGCCAGCAATGTGGGGCTCGGCGCTGTTCTCGTCCAGTAGCAAGACGGCGCCGAAAACGTCATCACTTACGCCGGCCGAACACTATCACGGGCCGAAAGTAACTACGCGACCACCGAGAAAGAGTGCCTTGCTATTGTTTGGGCCCTCCTGAAATTCCGACCATACCTTTATGGGCGTCATTTTACCGTGGTAAGCGACCACCATTCCCTCTGCTGGCTCACGAATCTCAAGAATCCTTCTGGGCGTCTTGCGCGATGGAGCTTAAGGCTCCAGGAATTCGACATGACCATCATACACAAATCCGGCAAGCGGCATTCAGACGCAGACTGCCTTTCAAGAGCTCCCGTTGGCCTTGCCCCCGCCGATGACGACGACAGCGACGATGCCGCGCTAATCGGAGTTGTGGACGCACCCACCATTTCGGAGCAGCAGCGCGCGGATCCGGAACTACGATGGCTGTTTCATTTTTTGCAAGGCCACACTACCGTCGTGCCGAAGGCATTTGCCAGAGGACTGTCCTCATTCTGTCTGCGGAGCAACGTTCTCTATAAGAGAAATTTCGCGTCGAGTGGGAGTAACTACCTGCTTGTCGTACCCAACCTTCTCAGGAATGAAATCTTACAGGCCCGTCACGACGAGCCTAGCGCCGGTCACTTCGGTTACACACGTACGCTGGCACGGATCAGGCAGAAGTACTACTGGCCGAAGCTATCGGCCAGCGTACGGCAGTATGTACGAACTTGCCGGGACTGCCAGCGACGGAATGCACCACCCAGCCGGCCTGCCGGACTGCTGCAGCCCATTCAGGTTCCTAGAACGCCTTTTGAACAAGTTGGCATGCACTTGCTCAGCCCCTTTCCAACTTCCACAACTGGGAACAAATAGATAGTAGTCGCCACGGATTACTTAACCAGGTATGCCGAAACGAAGCCGCTTCCACGGGCTACAGCGCTTGAGGTTGCGCAGTTTTTTCTAACAAGAATTGTGCTGCGGCATGGCGCACCGGCAGTGCTGATTACAGACCGTGGAACGGCCTTCACGGCGCAACTGCGGCAAGAAGTGTTGAGATTGAGCGTCAAGTCCCACCGAAAGACCAGTGCGTACCACCCCCAAACCAACGCCTTAACAGAACGTCTGAACCGAACAATAGCCGACATGCTGAGTATGTACGCCGATGCGGAACACAAGACGTGGGATGCAGTTTTGCCTTACGTAACATTCGCGTATAATACGGCCAAACAAGAGACGATGCAAATGATGCCAATTGCACTTGTCTACGGTAGGGAACCTTCCACAATGCTTGACGCCATGCTGCTACCCGATACCCACGACGAGCAAGACGGCTCCCTTCACGAGTTTGTGCGTAGCGCTGAAGAAGCACGCGCGCTGGTACGCCAGCGAATACAACAGCACCAGCGTTGTGACGCCGCTCGCTACAATCTTCGCTACCGACATGCAACCTTCTCCCCTGTTGACCAGGTCTTGGTGTGGACTCCAGTTAGGCGCCGGGGACTCTCGGAAAAGCTTATGCGGCGTTACTTTGGCCCGTACACGGTATTACGACAGCTTAGCGATGTTACCTATGAAGTCGCTCCAGCCAGCTCAAGCGCCGCAGGACGTTCCCGATATCGCCCAGAAATTGTGCATGCGGTCCGCATTAAACAATACTTCTCGCGGTGATCACACAATGCATCTAGCAGCGGACTACATTTTCCGCGCATAACCGTAGCATCGAGTCGATGCTTTTGAGGAGAGGGGGTAATGTCACGTGCCAGTCTGTGGGATGAGAGCATTAAGTAGGACAGACATGCAAATCCCCCGCGTGGGTATACGTGCCATGTGATGGGCGCAGCAGAGGACGACGAAGGAGCGCGTTAGCTAGCGGCTCGTGTGCTCTGTTCTTGGTCGCCATATTTGTAGCCACCAACCGGTGCTCTCTGTGTGTTTCCTTTGGCAAGTTAGGCACCTCGCCTAACAAATACTTTGCCCCTGCGTCTTCGCCAAGACAACTTCTCTGCGCCCCTGTTTGACAGGACGCAACAATATATTTCCACCAACCCAATTACTTATCCAGTCAAAATACCTTTGCAACAAAGTCAACAAGTCTCTTCCCAGAGCCATTACGTCTTACAATACTTTTTCTTGTGATCACAACTAACGATTCTCACCTGTTGCAACTGACACAATGTGATGTGTTTTTATTCATCTGTAGCCCGCCTGGTGCATTGCCTTTTGGCAGACCAGGAACTAACTAAAGATTTGGAAAAAATCAGGAGACATTGTACGAACTTGTGTAACTATATCAGGAGTAACAAGTCATGCAAATGGCACGTAGTTCTAAATGTCTTACTTGTTTACACCAATTCTTGTCGCATATACTTCACCATTGCTAAAGCTTTGTAATGGGTTACTTTACAGCCCAAGTTATCAAATGATGTTATCATGACGTGAAACATCGCGCAAATACGTACTTGTGGGTACAGTAAGAACTCACTTCTTTATACCTAAGTAGTACAGAAAGTCGGAGTTTTGTATCTCATAAACGGAACAAAAGCCACAACCCTTCGAACTTTGTTTGTAGTATTTAATAAAGGAGGGATAAGTGTGATTGACTCAGCCTGGTAACTAGGGTGTCCTTGAGTAGCTGATTACTAGGGCATTTGCACTATAAAATGAGAAATATACATTCATACCGAATTCACACTTTTGATATCGAGTGAGCTATTTGTGTATGCACTTTGGCCAGCTCCACAAATTTATATATCTCTTCAAGGAATTATCAAAGAAGAGACATTATGACACCTGGTAAAGATAAACTGATATAGTGCTCCAACTATTTACACTATTTTGCATCAATCGTAACGCAAATAGTATGCATACAGGTCACCGGTTTGCGTCTTGCAATACATGGGAAGAAAATCAGTTTTACCTTTGAAAAATTTTTTGATAATAGTAATAGGCACCCCCATATAAACTTTGCAATGCAGGGAGAGAGATAATAAGGTACCGAAACCAGGTTATCACACCTTAGGAAGCGCGCGAAAGTGCAGACTGCAAAAGGAATAGGAACGATAAATGGGCGTAAAATTAGTATGAAAAAGGGATAGAAAGAGCTACATTGCGCGAAAGTAATGACGCAAACGAAATGAACTAACGGTTTAATACATGAAACAAGAAAATAAATTTGAGAGCAGCAAACCTTGCAATCATCGTAAGTAAGGCACTTTAGTGGCCACTACATAGGTCGGTACTACGGCCTTCTACGAGTTTCCCACCAATAAAGTGCTGTTCGTTGCGTGACAGGATTAATACAATTAAATAGTCAATCGCTTGACAATGAGTAAAGTCGCTTATTCTCGAATTCTAGAACGTGGTGACCCCAGCCAGAAGGCAATTTTGAAAGCAACAACAATATTATTAATAACGGCATGCGCAGAAAAAATAATAAAGGAGCGGCTAGCCAGTGCAGCGCAATGGCTTATAACTCGCTTTGAGAGCCGCGACACGGGTCATACAATAACTACGCTCGTTTTTCTGTTGGCTTGTTTCGTTTATATGTCCGGCCGCTTTCAACCTCTACGATAGCTTGTTCTCGCTTTGTGAAAAATCGTTACGACACCAATAAGGCAATTTTTAAAAGATCACATTTGCTATTAAAGAACGTGCTTCGAAGAAAATAAACAAAACCAAATACAAGCTAGTTATATGCAAATTCCTAAATTATACCTTAGCTGTACCTATGCCTGTGATGAAGACTAAGCACTGTGGTTTCCGTTTAAAATTATTCAGTTTATTTATTTACCACTGTGCAGGTCTCTGGTCCCTTTTCTGGAACTTCATTATTACATAGAGAACGCAATTTTAAAAGGTGTGCATTACTTAATACCAATGGGAAGTGGATAGGAGACTTATACAAGGGACAAGCTGGAAAGCCAAAACGGCTCATGGCAGGCCTCACGGACCCCACACTGAGTCCGATGAGGTCTACGCTCACTTACCTTTTTATTTTGGTTTTGTGTACCTTTTCGACAACTTTGCAGCAACTAAAGTCATGTATTATGTCTTTCAGAAAGAAATGACGACTGCAAGAACGTGACAGCAAGACAGCAAGATGCGTTGTATCACCTAATAACAACCTGCTGCGGAGAAAAGAAATTAAAGGAAATACAGGAGTGACAAGCAGGATGTCCTATGAGAGGCCTGGCGGGTCAAAACAGAAATCACGCTAGGACCTTGCATTCTTATCTAGTTTTTTTTTTCAATTGGTTTAACTATGCAGCCACTTCGCAGTAAAATCAAGGGCATGTTCTCTCTTTCTAAAAATCGGTATGGCCCTGAGTTAGTGATTCACAGTTGATCCACGTCATTTATTAACAACGTGCAATAAAGGAGAGATAAACGAAAACACAAGATAGAAAACTGGAAAGGCTCACAACATGTTTCACGATTCCTAAACGGGTACGATGTGCACTACACACTGTAGTCGCCATTCGAATTTTTTCGTATAAATAGGCGATAATTGCACAGTACCTACAATCGGTTGGTCTTCTTGTTGGTGAAATTCTTGATATAGTGACTGCGCTTTCAAAAGCGAAAACATGACATAAACGGAGGGGCTGCACAAAAAACATGCGAGGAAGAGAAAAGCTCAATAGACGGTATGGCTTATAACAGGTCTGGAGCCGCGACAACCAGACACCGGAGAGGCCCTGCAGATCACCACGACTATCCGCGGGGTCCGCAACAAGCGGACCACACCACCCCAGGCAATCCGCCAAGATGCGGCCGTTTTGCTGCAGGACGAGCTGAGCGTTCCCTTGCAACCTAAGCATGACGAGCTGAGCGCACCCGGAGCGCTCCCTTGCAACCAAGCTGCGCACTGTGGCCTCTCGAGGCTGCGACCTGCGGATCCACTGGCTGCCGGGCCACAGTGGCATCCGGAACTACAAAGACGCCGGCGCCCGCGCCAGGGAGGCCCACCAGGAGGGCACCCCAGTCTCCCAAGACGTCACCGCGTTCGACGAGGCCCACACTGCCGTGGCCCGCATGGTGCAGACGATGCACCCCGACCCTCGAGTCGTGAGTGGCCTGGCGCCCAAACCGTGGTCCGCGCGCATAAGCAGGGACGCCCGCTGCCTGCTTCTCCGCATGCGGCTCAACTGCTGCAATATGGCGGAGCACATGCACCGACACGGGCGCAAGAACTCCCCTACATGTGCGGACTGTTCCGAACTGGAGACGCTCGAGCACCTACTCTGCTTCTGCCCCCACCACGCGAGCCCGAGAGCAGAGCTCCACCGAGCGCTCCAGCGTCGAGGCCTTCCCAGCACCGACATGGAGGACCTTCTGTTCCCGAAGGAACCTGCAGCAACCCAACGGGAAGATGGAGTGCAGACCCATGTTTACCTCGCTCCGTCTTTCGACCGCGACCACGGCGATTATTTCATCCTAATTGATCGGATTCCTTCACCAAAACCTCCGTGAAGTCTTCCCAACCATGTGGAGACCAATTTCACAGGTGGGAGATCTCGGATTTGCATTCTAGAGGACTTTGAGTGAAATCGGCTGCCGCTGCCACGCTAACCCTAACCTCGAATTCGGCCACGCCGGGGTTCGAGGCGGGTCTCGGGAGGACACTTATAGCGACAGCGGGAGCTACTCGGCTGTCGGAAGAGATGGCGTCGGCCATGCACATAGAAGTCGACGGGGAGGAAGTTGACCCGGCTTTATGCACGCGAGCCAACGGCTGGAAGACGGCCGGGGAAAAGTTGAAGAAATCAGTGGCGCCGCACGGCACCGGAGGCGAGGCAGCTAAGGCCGCGCCTGACGTCATCGGAGACACCAGCTGCAGCTCAAGAACGGGCGTGGATGGAGCGGAGCGTACAAAGCGCCCGCCTATTCACAAGGGAAGGCTACTGAAGAAGTCACGGATGCGGGAGCTCCCGCGAAGCGACATGAAGATCGTCGTGCGACCACGTTGCCGGCTCTGCGTTAGTGAAGTGACTAAAAGTAGAATTAAGTCGAGCTCTGGCTGCGGCAGCGCAGGTCGCACCAAAAGAAGCAAGAGAGGACGTCGTCTGCCCCAACGGGCACCATAACATTCTCGTATTAAGCACCCCCCGGCGGGAGAACGCTGGCCGTTATGCGGCGGTCGAGCGCATCGACGTCAGGGGAACTGCATATGAGGTCAGCACATACGAGGCCGCACCGTATGGAACCGTTAAAGGCGTGATTCGGGGCATTCCTCTCGAGGACACGGCCATGGACATCCAACAGCAAGTCGTGTAGGACTATAAACCCACGGCATTACAAGCAAATCGCATCGGGCGATCTCGGTCGGTGGTCATCGCGTTTGCCGGAAAGTCCCAAGATATGTCAGGTACGGCAACCTCCTCACGGAGTTCACATTACATAGAAAGCAGATTGAAGCATTTCAAGCCTGCGGCCGGTTGGGGCATAGAATGGACGTGTGCCCAGACCCTAGCAACACAATCTGTCGAGGGTGCGGAACCGCCAAGCCCACCGACGATCACGCGTGTGATCCCAAGTGCGGCCTTTGCGGCGGCAACCACATCACGGCGGACAGAACGTGCAAAGCGCGTTTCAAGACTCCTTTCGTCGTCCGGCAACGCCGATGGGAAAGAAAGCACCAGAGACAACAAGAACGAGGACGAATCCGCGAGCGTAGAGGTCCTGCAGGCGGACCCCAACGAAGCGACGGTTCGAGATGAAGGGCGCCAACAAGGAGCGCCGACGGTCGACGCGCAGCCGCTCCCGATCGCAATCACGGGTGCGTGGCGGCAGCAGCGGCCGGCAGGGGCGCTCCTGCTCAAAGATGGCGCAAAGCGGCAACCGCCACTGGGAGACGGTCGGGAGAGGGGCGTCAGCCGGGCGGAGCAGTTCGAGATGGCGGAGCGAGCTCAAGGACGGCGAGGCGTCGGCCCGGGGACAGCGTTCGAGGTCATGGGGACGGTCTGGAGAACAAGGATCAGCAACCAAAAAGGTGGGCTAGGCCAGTGGGTCTCCCAAATCGCTCGACTCGGAGTTCCCCCCCTCAATAACTAAGGAAAGTGCAGAAATTGCGGAGCTTAAAAAGATAATTGCAAAACAGAACGCTCAGATATTAGAACAGAACGCCCAAATAAAAGGGCTCATAAAGAAAATAGATCAATTAGTTGCTAAGGCAGACCAGGGGACTGTAAACGACCAGGCAGAAATAAACGGAGCTGCGGATGCCCCGCGGAAAATGCCCCATAGGAGGTCACCCCCTCCGACTCCTAGCCAAACACAGGCACCGCAGAAGCAGGAAGCAATGGAGGCTGAAGAGGCACAGACTAGCGAACCGTCTACGCAGCAACCTGTTGAGGAACAGAAGGAACTATCGTGTGGTGAAACGATCATTCTAGCGGCGCTGAAACGCATGGAAGATCGAGTTAACACGCTCGAGACTAAACACGTGAAGTATGCGGCACGAGTGGCGGCCATCAAGGTCAGAATGAAATCCACATTGTTAAAGAAGGAACGAACGAGTAGGATCAAGGAGGCCATCTCAAAGAGAAGGGGACGGCTAGAGACATCCGCCAACGAGGACAATCCCCAAGTAACAAAAGGACTAAGAAAATGGGCCGCAAAGAGCCCACGACCATTTTTCAATGGAACTGCAGAGGAATTAGATTTAAAGACACGGAATTGACACTTTACATGAATCAGGTTGAAACGAGGCCGGCCATTCTTGCGTTACAAGAGACAAGGGGAGTCCCAAAAGTTCCGGGATACTTTGTGTACACCGACCCAACCAAAATGGGTACGGCGATACTAGTGGAGAATCGCATAGCAGCTACTCAACACCTTACTGCACAGGCAGGGTGTGAGCACACGCTTGTAGAAATACGCGCAAAGAAAAGTGGCAACAAAAGTAATATTTTCGTCATGAGCGTCTACTGCAGACCATCGCAAAGACGATATGAATTCGATCGAGTTGTGATGGACGCGAAGAAATTGGCCGGGAACAGGCCACTCTTGATTTTGGGCGATTTCAACGCGCCACACACCATATAGGGTTACAAATTTCAGTCCAAAAGGGGAAAGGCTTTGATGAAGACTATGGCAGACCTGGACGTTTCTCTACTCAACAATCCCGGAGTACCCACAAGAAGAGGCAACAGCGTCTCCACAGATACAACACCAGATCTGTCATGGCTCAGCGGAACGCTGGATATCTCGTGGAAGTGTGAGGACGAGTATTTGGGCTCTGACCACACCATCATCACACTCACCATACGGGGCCCAGACTTCCGGGCCAAGCTGGGAACAGCTCGCATGACGGACTGGGATAAGATGCGTGCATACACACAACAAGACAGCGAGGGCGCGGACGAAGGGGAGCCTCAAGATACTTCGTACAAGACATGGGCCGATAAGCAGAAGAAGATCCTCGACAAATTCACCAAAAAAATTGCAACTACAACGAAGGTACCTTTCGTTGACAGCAGGCTCGCTCACATGTGGGCGGCCCGGCATTCGCTCAAAAAGCGCTGGAAGAGGCAAAGGCGCAACAGGAAGCTCGCGCGTCGCATAGCCGAGCTTAACAACAAAATTTCGGAGTATGTGGCTAAGCTCAGGAAAGAGAACTGGCTGCAGGTATGCGACGGCCTTCAGGGGCAGTTGTCCGTGAGCAAGACATGGAAATTGCTGAGGCATCTCATAGACCCCGCAGGCCACAATACAGCAAACAACCGGTTGCTGACGAAGGTTTTAAACACGTACGACGGAGACGGCGACCGGCTTATGACGGCCCTAGAAGACCACTATCTTCAAACGGACCGAGGGCAACACCCGACCCAGCGAGAATACACAGGACCCAGCAATGAAGACCTCGACAGGCCGTTCACGATCTCCGAGTTGTGGACAGCAATTGACAAGAGCAACATGAAAAGCGCTCCGGGGGGAGACGCCATTACCTACAGGTTTCTCGCCAACATGAGTGGTAGGACGGCACAATCCTTGCTCGAACACATAAATAAGGCTTGGGAAACCTCACACCTCCCGCCGGAGTGAAAAGAGGCTGAGGTGCGATTCATTCCCTAACCGGGCAAGGCCCCCGTGATCGAAAACATGAGGCCAATATCGCTGACCTCCTGTGTTGGCAAGGTGATGGAGCGTATGGTTCTACATCGCCTTCAGGAACACCTTGAGATCACCGACCAACTTCCGAAGACGATGTTTGGGTTCCGCAAGCATCTATGGACACAGGATGTCATGCTACAACTTCAAGAACTGGTGATCAAAAGAGCTACGCGAAACAGCCCCAGGGCAATCCTCGCCCTAGACCTCAAAGGGGCATTCGACAACCTCACTCATGCTAGTATACTCACTGACCTCAAAGAGACGATGTGCGGGCAGCGCACTTTTGGATAAGTGAAAGACTTTCTGTCCTCCCGTAATGCACGAATCTCAGTGAGTGAAGATCGGTCGGAGCCCATTGATTTGGGGAGCGGGGAACCCCACAGTGTTATCACCACTCCTATTCAATCTGGCCTTACTGCCACTGCCACGTCTGCTTGACGAAATCGAGGGAATCGGACACGCGTTCTACGCGGACGATATTACTATATGGACGGAGCGAGCGGGGTCCGACGGCTGGATGGAGGAGACACTTCAGGCGGAAGCACTCACAGTGAATGAGTACGTGAAGACCTGTGGACTCAATTGCGCGCCACAGAAGTCGGAACTCCTCGTAATACAACCAGGGAAGCCCCGCAAGCAGCCGCCACCAGACATCCACATCCAAATTGACGGCACCAAAGTCAAGCCGACAGACACATGCAGAATATTCGGTCTCCTAATACAAGACAATGGCAAAGCACACGCCGCCGTCGACAAGATCAAAACCAGCGCGGAGAAGATCCTAGCCATGCTGAGAAGGGTTTCAACTGGAAACAGGACTGAAGGAAGACGACGCCCTCAGACTCGTGCAGGCATTCATTACATCCAGGATAATATATTCGGCCCGTATCTAATCTCAACAAGACGCAAAAAACACACTCGATACCATATCAAGAAAGGCCACCAAACAAGCCCTCGGCCCTACCCATCTATTCGTCGACCAGCGCCTTCAAGCCATGGGGGCACACAACACACTCGACGAACTCATAGAAGCCCACCTGTCTAATCAGCGACTCCGCCGGAGCCAGACAAATCATGGCCCGCGCAGGTGCTGGATACGATAGGGTGGCGCAACACGGAAAGAGAAACAATCGAAGGTCCAGCCCAACTGAATGGATGACGACAATCACCACCAAGCCCTTACCGCGGAACATGACGCAGGGGAAAAATGATGGCAGGAGGGAAGCAAGAGCTCAGGCGGTTAATTCCAAAATGCAGCGGATTGAGGGAGTAGTATACGTGGATGCGTCCCTCGTCAAGGGCAGCAGCAGCGGTGGTAACCGACGGGAAGGGTTGATAAAAAGCGGTGCAGTCAACACCAGAGAGTCAGCGACAGCAGAGGAAGTGGCCTTAGCCCTGGCGCCCGTCCAACCGGGTGCCAGGGTGGTGGTCACCGACTCCAAAAGAGCATACGGCGGCTACAGGAAAGGGGTGACCTCCTCAGAGGCAGCCGCGATATTAACGAAGAACAGGGCGCCTGGGCGAGCCGTAGAGCTCGTATGGGTGCCTGCCCACACACAGGTAGCCGGCAACGTCATAGCCGACTATCATGCCCGAGCGATGACCCTCCGGGCAGGGCAGGACACCGACACCACCGACCCGGTGCTCACGTACAGAGAGATTACCTCCGAGCATAGGGAGGATCGGCTCACCTTCCTTGAGCCACACCGCACCCTGAGCAGGGAACAACAAACAATCATCAGGCGTATTCAGGCGGGTTCACTTACACACACAGTCCTGATGAAAAAATTCTACCCAGAAACCGAAGAGGACACTTGGCCATTTTGCAGAAATAGCATAGGCACTCTCGCACACATCCTGAAGGGGAGTGCAATTCACTCAAGTCCCCTATCCCCTCCACCTCCCCTCCACCCTCCTTTACCCCACCCCATGGGCGATGGGAGACCCTACGGTCCAGCCCCGCCCTGCCGATCCAGCTCGCGCTGGCGACCAGGGGCCAGGAGCTGCTGGCCGTATATGGGTCCCAAAACCAGGGAACCTTCCCGTCCGACGTCTGAGAAGACGCCGTCATTTTAAATGAGCTCAATAAATGTTTTCTACTACTATTACATCTACCCGTCGCAAACCACAACAACAAACCACCCAGGTTTCAGGGGACCAACGACAGTCCGAAGATGATTTTTAAACCAAAGCTTTGTACCTCTTCCAGCCAGCGGTTCTTCCATGGCGCGCGGGTCAAGAAATTCCCAACGCATCTGGGGATGGGGCGCGATATTTCACTCAAGGAGCAGAGTGTATATAGCGCAGTGATACGGCGCTATTACCCGGTGTTCCCCGGAGGAAGTTTACTGCTCGCATCGGCGGGCGTGTCGGCATTACGGCTTTGTTGTCTGCTTTAGCGAAAATTGATTTGGGCCTTATTTGGTGCTGTTTCAGGTTCATTGCGCGCTTTCTTCACACAGCGTCAGTACCTGGTCAGACGGCACCTATTGATAAGGAGACCAGACAGAAATAATTGGGCGTACGACAAACATACGGTAAGAACTGGTTTGCAGGGCGAAAAAAAAAGTGTAGAGACCTCAAACAGGCATCTGGCGGCTAGATAAAAAATACATTTTACGCACTGTTCGCCTCGAATGGCACCCCGTTTTATGAAGTGGTCAATACTAATTAAGTTGTGTTTTAAGCGGTATTACAAAATCGAATGCAGCATCATGCTCTCATCAATACTCGTTATAAAAGTTGCCTCAGTCTGCACAGAATTTTCAAACCTTATAAAATAACAACCTTAAATAGCTCTAAATGAGAATCGCTAAGCTTACATGCCCAATCGTTTCGATGTCTGCGCTTCTGTCGCTCGGTGGTAAAGTACCGAGTTAGTATATCAAGATGGCCAGGTTCTGCGGTCTCAGCCATCGAAAATCGCTCCTCTCTATTGCCTTTCCGCCGGTGCACAGCCAGGCTACAGCAGCGGTGTTCGCTGTACTAGCCCGGCCGTGCCTTGCGCTGCTGTGCTCGTGACGCCGTTCCCGCGAATTACCAGTAACGGCTCACATATTCTCTGGTTTTCCTCTTTGTGGGGACAAGTGTGTGAATTCACATGATGTCACTTGAGCAATTGTTGTGGGTGTCGTTTAAAGCTTTGCAACCACGTTGAGAAGGTAGACTGGAGCCATTTTTTACCGTTTCTTGGGTTTCTTTTTATTCATAGCAATTGGCCAATACATGGAAGTAACGACAACCGCTTGCACTAACTTTCTGCAAAATCGCTAACACAATAAGAGCTCATTTAAAAGTACCGGATTACTTAGCAACGAATGGCTGCCCCAACGACACAGAAAAGAAAAGAGAAGTTAGAAAGGCACCAGAATTCATAAGGCATCCCATGTACTAACATGTCTGTGATGACGACTAAGAATTCTTGTGACTCTCTATTTGGTTTTCGTTAAATAGGCGACCACTTTGGAGTCACTAGATTCGCTTGTTCTCCCTTTCTAGTGAATTGTTATTTCACAAAGGACGCGATTTAATTATGGTCCGCCATATTTTTAAAGGCGCGTTACACAGGTCAGGTATAAGAGCAAAGACAAGCTGGTGAGCTGCAATGGCCAACAGTCCCCACGTATACGAAAATGGGTTTTTTTGACACTATGAACTCTTGTCACCTTTTACCTTTTATTTCATTTCCTTTAAGCAGCAGCCACTTGACATTAACTAAATCCGCGTGTTCTCCCTTTCTTCAAAATACTTATGACTGAGGAAACAATAAAAAGTTCGTGCGAAATTTAAAAAAAAAAAAACGTGTCACACGGGAAATGTAAAAAAAGAAAGAGAAGCTACAAATAATGAATGTCTTATAACACACACGCCTCATGTTTGATAACGTGGGTGCATTGAAGACGAAAGAATTTTGTCACTGTTTACTTTAAGCTCGACTAAATCCACAACCACTTGGCAACAACTAAAAAGGAAATCGTTACAATACTGAGGAGGCGATTTAAAAAGCGTCCGAATTAACACTTATTGAGTCCACGTAACGTGTTACACAAAGGATAGGCATCAAATCAAGGACAAACAAGAAAGCAGGAATGACCTATACCAAGTCCAGCGGGTACCAACGTGGGTTATATGAAGACTCCGAATTCTCTTCACCGTTTATTTTATTTCATCGAATTTCGGAACCACTGTCATTTCGCGACATCCGCTTGTTCCCCCGTCTGGAAATATATTATGACTGGGGATGCGGTCGAAATAGGCATCCGCATTAGTTATTACCCATTTGTCAAACAGAACGCATATAAAAGCAACCACAAGATTGAACAAGAGAATTATAACTGGCATCAAGTGCACCAACGTGGATTTGATAAGTATTCCGGACGCTTGTCCCCAAATATATTTTATTTTTGCTAAGAGGCAACCACCTCACAGTAACTAGATGAGCTTGTTCTCCTTTTCTAGAAAGCAGTTCTGACACCGATGACCCTAATGAAAGATGGTTCAGACTGCATATTAGAACGGGTTACACAGAAATGCACGAAATGCCAAACAAAATTGAAAGCGAGGTGGCTTATAACCGTACTAATCTTGTCCGCCATGGGTTTTATGAGTACTAAAGACTTTGTCCCAGACTATTTGATTTTGATTAAACAAAATTAAACTGTCGCACTCAAGGAGTGACTAGACTTGCTTGTTCTCTCTTTCTGTAAGTTACGACACTGAAGATGCGATTGAAAGTGTCCGCACTCACTAATAACAATGCGTAAACACGGGAAGGGCATTAAAGAAGAGCAAAGGATGAAAGACGAAATTTGTCGCAAGAGTCCTCACGGGTACTAAGTCGGGTGTATTGCGACTAAGGACTCTTCTCACCATTTCCTTTATTTCGTAAAAACAGGCTACCACATTGCAGTAACTAGATTTGTTGTTTTCCTTTTCTGGAACGCTGTTATGCACTGAGAATAGGATTTCAAAAGAACCCGAAATTAATTAATAAAAATTTACCTTGAAGAAAAGACAAAATAAATAAAGTAGAACGCATAAATTACCATTAACAGGCGTTAAGTGTACCTACCTAAGTTTGATAAGTACCAAGGCTTCTTGTCCCCATTTAGTTTTCTTTCAACCATATACGCTAGCAGTTGAATTAGCTTGCTGTCCGTGTGTGAAAAAAGCCTATAACACTGTGGACGCGATCTAAACCGGCTCAATATTACTGAATAGGAGCGCGCTATACAGGAAAACTGTAAACGTAGACAATATATATAGCCATAAATGCCTATAACAGGCCTCATTTGTATCAAGGTGAGCTTTGTCAGGCCCGAGGACTTAGCTTTTATTTTATATCGTCTACATAGGCGACCACTTGGCAATAGCTAAATTTTCTTTGACTCTCTTTTTCGATATCGTCTTACAATGAGGTGGCCATTTAAAGACAGTCCGCAAGAACTAACGGTTTGCACAGAAGAGGTATCAAAGCCAGGACTGGCATGAAATCCGGAAAGCCTTATACCAATATTGACGTGTACCATCCTGATTTTAATGAGGACTCAGTAATCTCGTCACCATTTATTTTAATTTCGTTTAATCAGGGAGCCACTACTAATTCACCAGATTTGCTTGTTCTCCCTTTCCGGAAAGGTATTAGGACACTGAGGATGCCATTTAAATAGGGTCCGCATTCGTTAGTAGCCAGTCGTTATAGAAAAAACGTATAAAACAAACAATAAGGTTGAACGCCAGAGTTAGGTTTAACTGCCATCATGTGAAGCAAAGTTGGTTTGATGAATAATCGGGACTGTTGTCCCCAATTATTTTATCTTGTTTATAAATGCAACCACTTGTCAGTATCTGGATCAGTTTTTTCTCTATTTCTAGAAGACCGTTGTGACAGACATAAGCCGATTTAAAGAGGATACGGACTGCTTAATAACAACAGGTTCTACAAAAGATGTATACCAGACGATGTAAAACGCCCTGATGAACTTATAACAGGATTAACTTGTACCACCGTTGGTTTGTTTAGTACTAAAGGCTTTTCGCCATGTAAATTTATTTTGAAAATAATGGCGACCACTTGGCAGTAACTAATTTGCTTGTTCTCTCTTTCTGTAAAATCCACATGACACTGAGGATGCGGCTGAGTGCCCGCACTGACTAATAACAACGTGTTACATGGAAAGGTATAAAACCAAAGAGGAGACAGAGAGCACAATTGATTATAACAAGCCTCACGTGAAAGAAGTCGAGTTGATGAATACTAAGTACTGATGTGAACGGCTATTTTATTTCTTCAAAACAGACCAATACAATGCAGTAACAAGATTTTTTTGTTGCTCCTTTCTGGAAAATTGATATCTGTAAAGAGGTGATTTAAAAAGCGTCGCGATTACTTATAAAACTCACTACGCAGGAAATACATAAAACAAACGCCAGCTAAAAAGCAATAATGCCCAATAACAACGCTCAACTGTACCAACCTACGTTTGACGAAGACCAAAGCTTCTTGTCTTTCTTTAATTTTGTTTAACCTAGTTAGGCTAAAACTTTGCAGTAATTGGACTTGTTTTTATAGCCATTTGCTCAAATACATCACCCACACGAATAAAGCGTCCACATGACCTAACAACACAATATGCAGGAGATACAGAAAGTCAAATACAATCGGGATAGATGAAACGGTTTTTAACATGCCTCACGTGTAGCAATGTGGAACTGATGAGGACAAATGACCCTAGAAGACGTTTGACACAGACGAGGCCATTTACAGAGTGCCGCATTAGTTAGTAACAACGTGTGACACAGGAAAGGCATAAAAGCGAGGTCAACGTAGAAAGCAGCAAGAGCCCATAACAGGCCTCATGAGTTCCAACGATGGTTTGATGAGGACTGCGGACTCTTACACCATTAAATTTATTTCGTTTTTATAGTCGATCACTCGGTGTTAACTAGATTCGCTTATTCTTCCTTCTTCAAAAATCCTTATGAAACTGAGGAGGCCATTGAAAGAGGACCCGCATTACTTAATAACAACGTGTTACACAGGGAATGCATAAACGCAAATGCAACCTTGAAAGCCTTACTGATTTATACCACGCCCCACTTGTACCAACTGCGTTTTTGATGTTGACTAAGGACTATTGTCACCGTTTGTTGTTTATTGTCATTGTTTATTTTATATCAACTGAATAGGCAGTTAACATCAACTAGATTCCCTTGTTCTCGCTTTCTCGAAAATGGTTTGACACTTAAGGGGCCATTTAAAAAGGGCCCCGCATTGCTTAGTAGCACCCCGATACACAGGAAAGGTATAAAAAAGCAAGGTTAAAAGCCGGGATGATTCACAATGGGCCTCACGTGTACCAACGTTGGTTTGATTACGACTAAGGACGCTTGCCACCACTAAATATTATAGGGTGAAAGAGGCAACCACTAGGCTTTGACTTGATTCGCTTGCTCTTCCTCTTCTGAGATTCGGTATGACACGGAGGAGGCGATTTAAAGATTGTCCGCTATACCTAATAACAACATATTACACAGTTTTGGTATAAATGCACAGGCAAGCCAGGAAGCTGGAATAGCCTATAAATGAACTCTTGATTACTAGCGTTGGTTGGATAACGGCGACGAACTCTTGCTAGCATATTTTTTGTATCGTTTAAGTAGGCGAACACTTGTAAGTAACAAGGTTTACGTGCTCCACCTTTCTGGTGAATCATTATGACGCTCTGGAGGTGATTTAAAAAGACTTCCGCTTTACTTATAACAATAACAATATAAATATAACAATATAACAATACCAATATAAAAGCAAGTGCAAGCTAGAAAGCAGCAACAACTTATACCAAGCGTCATGTGTACCAAGGCAGGTTGGATGAGGGCTAAAAACTCTTGCCAATGTTATAATAGCTTACCACTTTAGCGCCGCTGTGTGTGTCCTCTGCAGTCGTCCTTTTTAAAGCGCTACTTAAAGATGCATTTGGCAGTAACTGCTTTGGCTTGGTTCCCCACGCAGAAAAATTTTTAGAACACCGACAAAATTATTTACAAGCGCCCGCGTGATTTAAGTACACAATACGCTGGAATGATATAAAATCAAATACAATCTACAGAGACGGAATTGTTTTACCGGCTCTCACGTGTATCAGCGTGGCATTGATGAGCAGAAAGGATCCTAGTTACCATTTATTTTATTTCGCATTTTTTTGTCCACTTCACAGTAACTTATTTTCGTCTCCCTATTTGTAAAATTGCTGCCGCACTAAAAAGGCGCTTTTAAGAGTGCTGACATTATATAGGTATTAACAACGGGATACACAAAGGAGAAAAATGACAACCCAGAATGACAGAATGACTTATGCCAGGCTTCAGGTGTACCATCGTGGGATTGTGAGGAGATTGGACTCAAGTCACAGTTAATTTCATTTCGCTTAAAAAGGCGACACCTTTTCCTTCGGCAGTAACTTTTTCGCCCTCTCTGGAAAACGTTTGACATTGATGAGGTGGTTTTAAGAGGGCCGCATTTCTAACTGAAAAAGCATTAGCCGGTCATATTATAAAAGCAAAGACCAACTAGAAAGCCACAATATGTTGTACCAGGCCTCGTGTGTAGCAGCGAGTGTTTGATGAGGACTATAGAACATTGCCCCAATTTATTTTATTTCGTTTAAGTAAGCGACCAGTTAGCAATTTACGCTTCGCTTGTTGTCTCTTTAAAAAAAATCTTGGTTAGACAGGCGCACTTTTAGAGATGGCCTGCAATAGTTATCATAAAAAGCGTCACACAGTTACAGTATAAAAGCAAGGAGAAGGTACAAAGTGAGAAATATTTATAACAGCCCTCACCTAAACCAACTATTGGTTGATGAGGAATAAGTAATCTGGTCGCCCTTAAATTTTGTTTCGTTAATAGAGGCCACCACATGGAAGTAAATACAGTGCCTTGTTCTGCATTTTACAAAATCGCTACCATAGCAGGCACTTTTAAAAGTCCACGCAGTGCATATTAACAAATTCTGAAACAGTAAAGGTATAAAATGAAGCATATTGTAGAAAGTGGTATAGGTTATAACAGGGATCACGATAAAAATCGAATCTGTAATGAGGACTACGCACTCTTGCCAACGTTTTTTTATAATGGTGACTACTTAGCATGGACTAGACATGCTTATTCTCAGTTTTCAGAAAATTATGACACTGAGGAGGCGATATAAACGTGGTCCGCATTGCTTAGTAACTATGTATTACACACGTAATGTATAAAGCAAGGACATCCTGGAAAGCGAAAATAATTTACAACAGGCCCCACATGCACTAATTTGGGTTCGATGATGAGTAACTGCTTTTGTCACCGTTCTATATACTTTCTTTACACAGGCGACCACTTATGAAGAGCTAGAGTCGCTTGTTTTCCGTTTGTAGAAAATCGTTACCAAAAAGGCACTATCAAAAGTGCCCTCATATATTATTACCATGTTCTACGCCGAAAAGACAAAAAAGCAAAGACAAACTAGAAAGTCGGAATGGTTTATACAGGTCTCAAGTGTAGCGACATCATTTGGGTAAAGGCCCCGCACGGGGCACCTTGAGTATTCATGGTGACGGTGTTGGCGACACCGCGGAACCCGAGCCCCCAACATAAACTGTAACCTACCGTGGTGATGTGTTTAAAGGTGAAGGGTAGAAGCCTCAAACAGCGGCCGTCGGAGCCCAGGTCAAGCTCCGGCGGATGGCCTCCCTGTCTGTTTACCAGGCAGGGAGCTCCGGGACCTCTCAGGCTATCAGGGTAAGGTTTGAGAAGAAAGTACCCCCGTCCCCTGCTCCTTTTACATGCCATATGGTAAATCGTATATCCCCCCCAAACATGATCGGCCCCTGAAAAGGGGCCGCACCGAAGGTTCATTTCCGCCACTCCCAACCCACAGTCTTCCAAAGCCCGATAACTACCCCTGTTTTTTGGTGTTGGAATCCAGTGACCAAGAAAAGCCTCTTGCATCACAGTCCGTGTTCCTAATATCGAAATTTCTGGAGGGCATCATTGGTGACAAATATAAGGCCAAAAAACAAAGAACTGGAGAAATCCTGGTTGAAGTACACAACCAACAGCATGCAAAGATCCTCCTTGAACAAACTCGCATAGCCAATCTTGAAATCAGGGTGACACCCCACCAGAGCCTGAACAGTACTCAAGGTGTCATCTCTGAAGTAGACATGATGAATGAGACAGATGCTGACCTGCTGGAGGGCCTGAGAAATCAGGGCGTGACAGCTGTGAGGCGCATAACTATGAGGAGGGATGACAAAGTAGTTTCGACCAAGCACATTATCCTTACTTTTGACCGGTCCAACACTCCCAGAGTACGTCAATGCAGGTTTTGTACATTGTAATGTCCGGCCCTACATAACAAACCCGCGCCGCTGCTTTAAGTGCCAGCGGTTCGGGCACGGAACCAACTCCTGCCGTGGTCGTCTGACCTGCGCAAAATGCGCACAGCATGATCATCCATCTGATAATTGTCCATCGTCAACCCTCACCTGCGCCAACTGCCAGGTACCCCATGCCGCCTACTCTCGAACGTGCGAGAAGTTTAAGCAGGAGAAGGCGATTATTAATGTGAAGGTAACTGAGAACATCACCTTCCCAGAGGCGCGAAAGAGGTTCGCCTCTTTCCCCCTGGGGAGGTACGCCGACGTGGCTCGCCGAGGGGCGGAGTGGCGTCTGGTTTCGGCGGGGACCCAGTACCGCGAGTCGGACTTGGTCCCACACCCGCCCCCCCAGGGTTGCCCCAGGCAGCCCAACCAGCCTCTGCACCGCTTGCTCACCCAGCAGCGGCTGTGGTGGCAACAACATCTGTTGGGGATGCCGCTGCATTCACTGCTTCCTCTCCACTGGCCAAAGCCACATGCAAGGGCACGGAGATGGAGACGGAGGCTGTCGCAGGGACCCCCTCCTCCACCTCACTGCCTTTGCCGTCTGTCGTTGCTCCCCACGCCTTCGGCACTGGCAGCGCAGGCAAAGAACACCCGAAAGGGTACTACGCCAAGGGGGCCCAGTCCGCTGGGCACCCCCTTGCCTTCAGATGACGACATGGACGTCGAGCCCTTCCGGCTTTAATCGAAGCGGAAGGAACGGGCTGCGACGTCCAGGTCAGTAGAGGAGGTCAGAAAACCCCTCCCAGGAGTCCAAGCCCCGAAAGACCCTACATAAACAGTCACACTCCAGTAGCTCTGAACACATAATAATGGGAAGAGAAAACATAGTTCAATGGAACTGCAGAGGCCTTCTGAATAATCTTGACGACGTTTATGAGATTCTGCATGCCAATCAGCCAAGTATAATGTGTGTCCAGGAAACACATCTGAATTCCAAACACACAAATTTCTTGAATAGTTACATGGTATACGGGAAAGACAGGGATGGCTGCACACACTCTTCTGGCGGTGTTGCCATAATCACCCGCAAATCCTTGGCATGCCACCCTGTCACCTTGAACACCGTCCTCGAGGCTGTAGCCGTCCGCACAATAATTTTTAATAGATTGATAACGGTATGCTGAATATACATTCCTCCTGATGTTGCACTTACGAGCACCGACTTCGAGGTGCTGGTTGACCAGTTGACCGAACCATACATACTTACAGGCGACCTTAATGCTCACAACTCTCTTTGGGGCTCTTCCAGAACGGATGCCCGAGGTCGCCTGATAGAGAAATTCCTTACATCTTCTGGAGCATGCCTTTTCAACAATAAACAGCTTACATACCATAACATAGGACACAATACATACTCAAATCTTGACTTGGCTATTGGTTCGGCAATTCTCTTTTCATGTTTTGAGTGGGGAGTGGGCACTGACCCATATGGCAGTGACCACTTCCCCACTTCACTAACATATATAGGTAACGGCCCAAGCAGTTCTTTCCATAATAGGTTCAATGAAGCACGAGCTAACTGGAACACATTTACAGAGACATCGAAACTACACCAAACATCCATAGGACACCTACACGTTGAAGAAGCCACCCAACTCCTCACGGCGCACATCTCGACGCCGCCGAAAAGTCCATTCCCCACGCCTCTGGTGCCCCGCGCAACCAGCGGAGGCCGTGGTGGAATGAGGACTGCAGGCGGGCGCGATAGGCCCAGAACAAGGCGTGGGGTATCCTTCGTCGGTACCCCACGTCGGGTAACCTCATTTTGTTCAAACGGACCAAGGTGTTAGGAAAACGTGTGCGCCGTGAGGCGAAACGAGAGAGTTGGCACACCTTCTTGACATCCATTAATTCATACACAGACACACACAAAGTCTGGACACGTATACGCAAGCTCAAAGGACAACAGACACACAGCCTGCCCCTGGTTAGCACAACAGGGGACACACTTGAAGACCAGGCTAACACGCTTGCACAACACTTCGAACACGTGTCCAGTTCAGCACATTACACGAACACTTTCATGAAACACAAAAAATCTGCAGAAAAAAAGCCCTTACATGACAAAGACAGATCAAAAACTTCTTACAACTCTGAATTCACTCTCTATGAGTTGAGGGCTGCCCTGAGCTCGTGCAAACCTTCAGCTCCAGGCGCAGATAAGATTACATACACCATGATACAGCACCTACACCCAGACACTCTTGAAAACACTCTTACACCTATACAATAAAATATGGCTTTCGGGGCACATTCCACGCTCTTGGAGGGAGGCCATAGTAGTGGCTTTCCTAAAGGAAGGGAAGGACCCTTCCTCTCCCGCCAGTTATTGCCCATTGCCCTGAGAAGCTGCCTGTGTAAACTCTTCGAGAAGATGATAAACAGGAGACTCGTGTACTTCTTAGAGTACAATGGCCTTCTCGAGAGCTGCCAGGCGGGCTTCAGGGCGGGGCGATCTACCAACGATCAACTCGTTCCATTAGAGTCTTATATCAAAGATGCTTTCCTCCACAAGCAGTACTGTATGACAGTCTTCTTTGATCTTGAAAAGGCGTACGATACTGCTTGGCGGTACGGCATCCTTAGCGACTTGAAGTCCTTTGGCATGTCGGGTAACATGATAAACACGTGTTCCAGTTACATGTCCGAAAGGACGTTTCGCGTGCGACTTGGAACTGCACTCTCTCAGGTGCATGTGCAGGAAAAATGGAGTGCCACAAGGTGGAGTTTTAAGTTGCACCCTTTTTATTGTGAAAATGTACTCCCTGAGGAAGGCATTACCACCGTCGATTTCCTGCTCAATTTATGTAGACGACGTACAATTATCCTTTGTGTCTTGTAACCTGTCTGTCTGCGAGCGCCAAGTCCAGCTTGGTGTTAAAAAGCTAGCTGGTTGGGCAGACAGCAACGGTTTTAAATTTAATCCAGGGAAGTGCACCTGTGTCTTGTTTTCCAAGAGGCGTGGCATCCGGCCGGATCCAGACCTTCAACTCCAAGGTGTCTCGATTCCTGCCAAAAAGGAACACAAGTTTTTAGGTATAATCTTTGACGAAAATGCTTAAAAACAATGAATATCCTGAAGGTTCTCTCGCACATCTCTTTTGGTGCTGACAAACAGCTTCTGTTGCGTGTTTTTACCAGCTTGATAGGTTCACGATTGGACTATGGCAGCGTTGTCTATGGGTCAGCCACTAAAACATCTCTCAGAATGCTGGATCCTGTGCTTCATCTAGGGCTCCGCTTGTCCTGTGGTGCCTTTCGGACTAGTCCAGTCGAAAGCCTGTATGTAGAGTGCAACAAATGGAACCAACAACGTCAGCGAGCATACACAGACCTCCTTTATGCTTTTCAAATTTCATCCATGCCTTACCATCCTTTTAAATCAGTTTTTCATGATACCTCCATGACTGAACTCCATTTAAATCGACCATCTTTCTCTGCGCCCTTCTCTTACAGAGTTAGAGAGGAAGCGTCAGAGCTTGCTGTCTCCTTTTTAGATACCATCCAAATTCTGTACCAGATCTCATGGCACCATGGCATCTCCGCCCTGTCTAATGCGACACATCATTCACACATGTACATAAAAACCGAGCTCCCACATGTGCAATTCTGCAGCATTTCTTGTATTTGCAGCAGAAGTATGAGTTCTCTGAATTTTATACGGATGCCTCTAAGACTTCCACCTCTGTGTCCTGCGCGGCGCATGGGCCCAGCCTTAGTGTCACCAAAACTCTGAATAGTCATTCTAGTATATTTACGGCAGAGGCTTACGGTGTACTTCTTGTTGTCAATCATATACATCAAAGCCACATCCCACAATCCATTATCTATACAGATTTCCTCAGTGTTGTGCGGGCACTGTCGTCAACAAAGCCTTCGAAAAACCACGTTGTCAATCTGATCGTCAAGGGTATTATGTCTGTGCATGTACGCAAGTTTGAACTCGTTCTTTGCTGGGTCCCTGGCCACTGTGGTATAGCCGGGAATGAAGCAGCGGACCGAAGGGCTGCTGCTGCTACACTCACGAATACAGTAGACATAACCACATTACCCTACACCGACGTGAAACCACACATCAGACAACTTCGCAAAACATAGCAAACACACTGGAATGAACAAATAGACAACAAGTTACACGTAATAAAACCACGCTTGGGACCATACACCACCGACACACGTAATAGATACACTGAAGTCGCCTTGGCTAGATTACGGATAGGGCACACTCATGCAACGCACTCGCACCTTCTCACGGGGTCTCCAAGACCTCTGTGCAGCAGGTGCGGAGAGGCCCTATCCGTGATCCACATCCTTATACAGTGTAAGGCACTTGACACAACACGACACAAATACTTCCCACAACTACACACGCGACATATTCCACCACACCCGTCATACTTCTTAGGAGATGAAGCCATGTTTTCAACCAAACGCGTTTTCGAGTTTCTTACCGACGTAAAATTTTTACATCTCATTTCTTATCATGCATTTTGACAACCTGGCCCTTTACACCAGTCATCATCTTCATTACGTTGTCTTTTACTTGGTTTATTTTTACTGAAATGTTCTTTTACTTCCATGCCACTTTAACGTAATCACTATTGTTTGGTGCTCTTTGCCCTTAGTCGGCCTTGCGCCATTAAACTCCAAACATCATCATCATCATCATTTGGGTAAATGGCTAAAGACACTAGTTATTGTTTATTTTCTTTCATCTGAAAAGGCGACCACTCATCAGTAAATAGAATTGCTTCTTCTCCCTTTCTAGAAAAAGTTTTTACACTTACCCGGTGATTTAAAAAAGTATTCTGCATAGCTTAGTGAGACCGCATTACGGGAGAAAGATATAAAGTAGAGACCAGATTGAAATCCGGGACGGTTCATAACAGGTCTCACGCATACCAACGGGGCTTGGGTGAGGGCCACAGAGTCTTGTATTCGTTTCATGTTATTTCGTTTAAATAGCCAAACATTTGGCATTATCCACATTCGCTTGTTCTCTCTTTTCAAAAAATTGTTCTCACACTGAGGAGGTGATTTAAAGAAGATTCACTTTTCCTTAGGAACAATAAGTTACAATAGGTAAAATGTAGACACGCTAGGCCGCAAATATGGCTGACCACAGGCGTGACGTGTAATGACTTAGGTTTGATGAGGACTGGGGACTCTTGTCATCATTTAATTTTATTTACTATAAAACACCAACCACTTGTCCGTAACTATTCTCATGTGCTTTATCTTTGTAGCAAATCATTGACACTCAGGAAGTGATTTGAAGAGGGTCCACAACATTTATTACAAATAATTATAGAGGATTGGTATATCAGCAAAAAACAAGCCAGAAAGCCGCACTAGCCTATAGGGGCCCATATGTGTACCAATGTGTTTTAAAGGGAGCTATAGACTCTTGCCACTATTTACTTGATATCATTACCATAGGTGACCTCGTTGCAGTAACTTGTTAGGCTTGGTCTCCCCACTCTATAAAACCGTTATGAAAATCAGGAGGGCATTGAAAAAGCGCCCGCACGACCTAAGAACTCAATACACAGGAATTACCCAAAAGCAAGTACAATATAGAGAGACGGAATCGTTTATATCTGCCCTTCCTTGTATCATTGTGGTTTTGATGAGGACGAAGGATTCTTGTCCCCATCAGTTTTATATCGTTTATATTCTGAAGACGTTGCTGTAACAAAACCAACTTTTACTTGTATTTTAAAAATCACTATCACACTAAAAATATGGTTTAAAAAGTGTCTGCAATATTTATACACAACAGGCTGAACAGACCAGACATAAAAGGAAAGACAAGCGGTAATGCCACAAGTACTTACAACAGGCTTTAGGTGTTCCTAAAATAGGTTTTCTTAGCAGTGAGGATTCTTGTCACCATTTATCTCATTTTGTTTAATAGGCTACCGCTTGGTATAAACTAGACTTGCTTGTTTTTCCTTTCTCGAAAATCGTTGTGATGCTGATAATGACATAAACCTCGTGTGTACAAAGTCGGGTTGATAAGGAATAGGAGTCCGGTCAAGATCTGATTTTGCTTCGTGTAACAGGCTTCCGCAATGCAGTGTTTTGATTCGTTTTTTTGCCTTTCAGGCGAATATTTATGCAGAGATTAGAGGATTTAAAAAGGGTCATGCGTACTCATTGCAGGGACCTACGCAGGAAACACAAAATAAAATGCACGCTAGAAAGCATGAATGACAAATAATAGGTGTCACGTGTGCTAACGTAGGTTTGAGGAGAACCCTAGACTCTTGTCAGCGTTTAATTTAATTTCACCTAACTAGGATACCACTTGGCAGGTAATTAATTAGATTATTCTCACTTTCTGGGCGGTCATGACACTTAGAAAGCGATATAAACGTAGTCATCATTGCTATATAATAGCGCGCTACACAGTTAAAGTGTAGAAGCAGACAAGCTAGATGGCCAGCATGGCTTATCACAGGCCACACGTGTAACAACAAGGGGTTCATGAGGACTAAGGACTTTTCTAACAATTTATTTAATTTCGTCTACATAGGCGACCACTTGATAAAAAGTACAATTTCTGGGTAAGTCTTTCTTGAACTTCTTTGTGACAACAAATAGGCAATTTCAAACTGTGTGCATGACCTAATGACAATGCTGGAAATCTTACAAAGGAATCTTGTAAAAGAAAGGACGAGCTAGAAAGCCAGAATGGCTGATAACGGGGCTCACGTGTAGCCAAGTAGGTTGGATGAGGACTTAGATCTCTCCTCTCCGGTTATTAGACTCATTAGGCTACGAGTTCGCAGTAGGGATGGTTACTTCTCCCTTTTGAAAAAATTGTTACCACGCTAAGAAGCCCGCTTTTAGGAGCCTGTATAACTTAAACACAGCGGGCTGCACGGGCAGGACATACAAGGAAAGACTAGCTAGAAAGACAGAATGGGTTATAACAGGAATCACGTGTACCAATATAGGGTTTATAGCAACTGACCCCTGTCATTGTTTATTGTCATTTCGCCTAAATATTGTTCCGTTGTAACAACTGCAGCAGGCGAAGTTGGGGGCAAAGACAAACGGGAATTTATTTAAGAAAGCACCAAAAAGATGTGGTCCCACGCGGAGCGCCCATCAGCTAAATCAGCGTTCTAAAGCACGAGCCGTTCTACGAACTCTCCTACACGCGCCACGCCAGGAGCCTTTCGTCATCGTCGTCTTTGTGGCTCCGTCTCATAGCAGGCGCACTCATGAGATTTGCCCCCCTTTTTAAAGGGCATCGTCCCGATGCTCAGGGTAGCAGCTACACGCACAAAATCGTAGAGAATGGGAACAGTCCCTGAGTGTTATAGCATGCGATGTCGTTTCGTTTTCAATAGTAAGGCTTCGTGGGCACCACGTGAAGAGTTTCAAGCTGAAGTTTACGACCTCTTGCTGGAACGGTGCTGACCGGGATAACTTCATACGTAACATCGCCCAGCCGACGCAGATCTTGATAACGTCCAAAGTATCGTCTAAACAGCCTTTCTGAGAACAAGACTCCACACCCACACACGGTCACCATGTTTGACGTCCGCGTGCCTATGGCGGTGATTGAAGCGGACGGCGTAATGGCGTTGCTGATTGCTTGTGCGCACGCGAGCAAGTTGCCGTGCCTCTCCGCTCGCCGTGTAAATTCTTCCCTGCCGACATGGTCATCGCTGTCGGATGTCGTAGCATAGCGTCCAACATAGTCCACACTTCGCGACTGTAGAATAATCTAAAGGGCGATATTGCAGTCGTCTCCTGTCGTGCCGTGTTGTATCCGAAAGTTACGTGTGGCAGAATGGTATCCCAGGTCCAGGTTTTATGCTCGACATCAATATACATGCAGATCATATCCGCGATGGTTTTGTTCAAGTGCTCGGTCAAACCGTTTGCATGTGGATGGTATATGGTTGTCTTCCTTTGGGAAGTCGCACTGAGCGTCATGGCAGCTTCCCTAAGCTGCGCCGTGAAGGCTGTTCCGCGTTCTGTGATCACAATTGATGGAGCACCATGTCTGAGCAGGATTTTGTCGAGGCAGAAGTGGACCACTTCTGCAGCTGTTCCTCGTTGTAAGGGCCTTGTCTCAGAGTAGCGGGTGAGATAGTCGGCCGCAACGACTACGAATTTGGTCCCGGAAGATGAACGTGGGAAAGGTTCAAAAGGCCCATTCCAACTTGACCGAAAGGTTTTTCAGAAATCTGAACTGCTTGAAGCAAGCTGGCTGGTCGTCCCTGTGGAGGTTTCTATCGCGGACAATCATGATACGTCCGGATATAATGTCTAATGGTGAGGGAAAGTCTTGGCCAATAATATTTCTCCTGGATTCTGGCCAACGTGCGAGTGAAGGCCAGATGACCCGCGGTAGGTTCGTCATGACACGTTTGTAATATTTCATTGCGTAGCGCTTCGGAAAGTTTAGAAGCTTGGTATTACCATTAGGGGTGAAGAGCCCCTTGAAGAGCCTATTGTTCCACATTGACTCGGATAACAACCCTCTTGTGAAGGCTTTCGGTACACTACTGGAATATCCCGCAAAACGTCAACAAGTGGCCGCAAATCTTGGTGTTTGCGCTGCTTCTCGGACTTCATGGTCGTGTTCACAGCTCATAAGAACGGAATGTCGTATTCTTCATCGTCTGTCGGCGTTATTGAAGCTCGGAAGAGGCAGTCCGCATCACAGTAATTTTGTCAAGATTTACAAACGACGGTTATGTCGATTTCTTGGAGCCTCACGATCTAGCGTGCAAAGCGCCCCGAACAGTTTGTGACGCTCATCAACCAGCATAGTGATTGGTGGTCGCTTTCGACTTGAAACGGCCACCCATACAGGTAAGGGCGAAATTTCAACACCGCTAATACAACGGCACGGCATTCTTTTTTCATTGCCGATTATTTCGACTCCGCACGGAGAGTGTCTTGCTTGCGAAAGCTAGAACATTTACGGCACCTGCTTGCTTTTGTACTAAGAACGCTCCTAATCGGATATTGCTTGCGTCCGTGTGGATGGTGGTCTCTCCGTCGTCATCAAAAGGAGCTAAAACTAGTGGCGCTTGCCTGCATATTTACAGCTGATTATATGCCCTTTGCTGTTCTTTGTTTCACACAAACGGGGTGTCATCTCCGGTTAGCAGGGTCAAGGGGGCTGCGATGTAAACAAAGGCTGGAATAAATTGGCGGTAATAAGAGCTGACTTCTACAAAGCGGCGTCTGCCTTTTTCTGTGTAGGTTTCGGGAAATTGCCGACAGCTGCAATTTTGTCAGGGTCTGCCTGTACTCCTTCCTGGTTAACGACCTCGTCTAAAAACGGATATACTCGCAATCGAAATGGCACTTCTCCGGCTTGAGCGTGAGTCTGGCAAAACGTGATGCCTGGAGTACCAAGCAAAGTCTTTCCAAGGTCTTCTCGAATGTGGAGGAAACGACAACCTCATCGAGGAACACATGACACATTTGCCATTTCAGGCCGGTCACGACAGTGTCCATGAGCCGTTGAAATGTTGCTGGAGCTGAGCATAAACCAAAAGGACATCCTTAAATTCATCAAGTCCAACCACTCCTGAGATCCATCGATGAAAAATACCGTGCGTGGCGCAGTCTGTCGAGGGGGTCATCGATTCGCGCTAGCAGGTACACATCCTTCTCGGTGACTTGGTTTAGCATGCGGTAGTCTCAATCTTAGGCGTAGTCTACCATTTTTCTTCAGCACCAGAACAACAAGAGAAGCCCAGGGGCTTAGCGATGGCTGTATCCCATCATCCTCTAATATTTGATTTACCTGGTCTCGTATAGCTTCTCGTTTCTTGTGAGAGACACGATACGGGTTTTGGCGATAAGGTCTCTCATACTCCCCGGTAATGATCTAATGCTTCGTAACGGGCGTTTTTCGTACCTTAGTTGTAGAAGAAAAGCGATCAATTAACTGTTGTAATAGTTCGAGCAGGCATGGTTGCTTTGTGGGTGGTAGACTAGGGCATATGTCGAAGACGGACGGTTTATCGCCACTTTGCGCTGTTTCGGCTTGTAAGGCTTGACATTCTGTTTTTTTTTCAATGTTCTCAAAACGTGCTAAGGTGGTTCCTTTGGAGATTTGCTGGCGTTCTTTGCTGAATTTTGTTAAAGTACTTCAGTGCAATTATGAATTAGCTGCATTACTCCTCGTGCGATTGAGAAGCCACGGGTAAAAACAAGGTCACTTGTTGCTTCAACTATCCCTTCGCCACACCAGGCGCCCTCGCACTTCACAGAAACCAATGTGCATGACCTCGGTGGCAAGACTACGTCTTCATCAACTATATGCAAGGTCGTCGAGCATTGTTCCAAATCGAGGTCTCGTGCCGTGACGTCGGTAGAGAATATGACTAGGCATTCTGGGATATTGATCATAGCTTGATATCCTCGCAGAAAGTCTATTTCCAAGATAAGGTCTTTCAGCACTGGGGAAGGATGACGAAAGGGCTGAAAAAGTGTGTATTGTTGATAAGGATTATCCGAGTAAAGTTGCCCATCGGTGTTATTACGTCCCCGCCTGCGGATCGAAATTGTTGCCCAGCACATGGTGTTTTTTTTTTCGAGCTTGCCTGCGAGTCCTTGCCTCATTATCGAAATATATGCGCTAGTGCCTACAAGAGCAGTTACTTCCTGCCCGTAGAGTAAAACAGAAAGATCGGCGCTCAGCACTTCGGCGCATTCTTCCGCCGTATGCCGACCGACCGAAGGCGACATTGGAGGTACTTCAGAGCTTTAATCGGCAGCACCCTGGCCTCCAGAGGTTGCTGGTTCTAGTTTTCCTGGTGGGGACATGGAGACCTATCCTATGACGCATCCTGAGAGCTTCGACGGTTGAGCGAAGTGTCCAAGCGAGCTGGCGACTGCGAGCGGGGCTGCTCTCTCACAGACTGTTCTTGCGTCGCCGCGAGATAGGGTTCGATTTCAGTTGGTGATTCCACGAAACTACGAGCGCGAAGGGAGGTGGGAGAAACACCGGCAAGTCCAATTACGCGGAATGGGCATCGATGGTACACGTGATCCGCTTCACCGCAATGGTAGCATAGCGGTGTTTCGTCAGCGGTGCGCCATGAGTTGGTCTTGCGGATCGGTGGCCGGAAGATATGCTCAGTGCGGGGCCATGTCTCAGAAGGCGGCTTTGGTTGCGTCGGGAAAGAGGGCCGTGCAGGCGACGGACGACCCAGGGTATCCTCATAGCTTACTTGCAAAACTTCTTGGCTGCGTTCAGGTGGGACGGTCGCTTGACAGATCTTTTCGCGGACGACGTCAGCGATGATAGCACTAACTGGCTGCGACGAACTTGTGGTAAGCTTTCTTAGTTCTTCTTGGACAATGTTCCGGACGAGGTCACGCAGCGACGTTTCATTGGCTCAAGAGAGAATGACGATGTGCGCCGAAGTTGCGTTGTCCAGTCGGTTGTATTGGCGGCAGCGATCCCGCAGCGCTCGTTCGATGGCGGTAGCTTCTTTTATAAACTGCGGCAAAGTCTCTGCGCGTGTCGCAAGAGTCCAAAAAAAGAGCTGCTACTTAACTCCATGCATAAGTTATCAGAGCTTTTTTGGCTCGGAGATGTCGGGATCGGCTCGGCGATAAAGACGCGCTATGTCCTCATAGAACTTTGCCAGACTTCCATTTGGCGCCTGCACGCGCAATTCAAGGAGTAGCAATGCGTCGTCCCGACGATATGTGTTCCGGAATGCCTCGCGAAGGTCGGGGCGGAAGTCGTGCCACGTTCGAAGGCTCGCTTGATGGTTCTCAACCATATACGGGCACAGTCCTCTAGCAACTAGCAAACATTTCATAGTTTGCGGACAGCATTCCAGAGATTGCACGAAGGGATTCGTTAGTACTGGTCTAGCCTGTCATCTACGTCTTTGTACACTTTGCATGAAAGCTGCGTTGCTGCCGAGGCTGTCGGAAAATCACCTTTGAGTTGTTCGACTCCATGATTTGCGCTTCGCGAGCTTGACGCGCCTGAGCTTTCACGGCCATGAGGCGGAATTCAGGAGTTAGGCCCAGAAGACGACCGCTGATGCGATAGACAGGCATTTCGATGAGAAGAGGCCTGCCGGGCTAGATTGGCGGCTGCCGGTATGACTGGTGGACATACCCCGCACCTCACCAGTGTTCCGTTGCAATACGTGCAGGGGATGAACTTGGGGGCAAACACATACGGAGATTTATTAAGGCGAACTTGCGCCTCTAAAAAGACAGTACCAAAAAGACGTGATCTCACGTGAAGCGCCGAACAGCCAAATCAGCGTTTTAAAGCACGAGCCATTCACAAACTCTCTTACACGCGCCACGCAAGGAGCCTTTCGTCGTCGTCGTCTTTATGGCTCCGTCTCATAGCAAGCGCACTCGTCACAATATGCGGCGACTGGGCAGTAACTAGACAAGCGTGTTCTATATTCTGGCTATTGGTTACGACAATAAGAAGGTGATTTGAAGAGTTTCCGCATTACTGAATATCTCGGAATTAGGACGTAATGACATAAATGCAAAGGAAAGCTAGAAAGCCGGAATATCTTACAACAAGCTTTACGTGTACCAAAGTGTGTTTGACGAGGACTAGGGGCACTTGTCGCCGTGTATTTTTATTTCCACTAAACTGGCTGTCACTTGGCAGAGACTATGTGAGTTTGTTCTCCCTTTTTGGAAATTCCTTAATTCTGGAGGGTGTACTGAAAAAGTATCCGCAATTTTTAGTAACAATCCCTCACATGGAAAAGGTATCAAAGCAACGACAATTCAGAAAGCCAGAATAATGTAGCTTGTAGCTACGTGTGTTGGGTTAGGACATCGGACTATTTTTTCTTCAATAAAGTTTGGTGTTGGGATAGTTAGTATCTATACATAATATAAAAATAGTGCTAAATTTCACACGATGACAACAGGATCTTGATTCTGTCGTCGTCGTGTGAAGTTCAGCGCTATGGTTATATTATGAACAATTTTCACCCGCAGTGGTGGCTCAGTGGTTAAGGTGTTGCGCTTATGATCAAGAGGTCGTGGGTTCGATTCCCGGCCACAGCAGCCGCTTTTTTGTTCGGGGCGATGAGCGCAAACTTCCGTGTGTAGAAGATTTCGCCGCACGTAAAAGATCCCCAGGTGAACGAAATTAATTTGGAGCCCTCCACTACTTCGCGCCTCGTCGCCAGCGTTGCGTCGGCGCGTTATGCCCCACATTCAATCAATCAAAGACATTGGGCTTTTGTCATCGCCTATTTTGTTTAGTAACTATATTCGACCAGTTGGAAATAACTAGAGTTGCACTGAGGAGGCGATTTAAAGAGGGAATATTTCTTTAGAATTTTCTAGCAATGGTAATAAAGCAACGACAAGCTCCATAGCCCCAATAGCTTTCAACTTAGCATCTCGCCCCAGTGTATTTTTCTTTAATTTGGGTGAAATAGGTTACGGTAAGTCTTTAGGCACACAACATAAAAACTGCGCAGATGAAGATATTCACGTTATTTTTCACAACTCGCCTAAATATATGTTGACCCCGAGTGATGGGATCATGGTCTGACGTCACGCGCTGGTTTGGAAGGCTCGTTTCGACGCAAATACATGACCATGATGGGTATGCCATCTTCTGGCCTTGCCAAAGAAAAATGCGTGGCAAGTCACACCAGGACAGGACGTGAACCAATAAGGGTGGGTATGAACGAGGAGCTGGGGAGGCCAGGCGAGAACACAAGAGAACGGCGGGACGAGTGGATGGAGCAGGTTCTTGGAGCGAGCCGTCCAAGTTGAAGTCTCGAAGCTAAGCGGGTTTTTGGAGACCCGAGCTTTAGAGGGGTGTACCTGCCGCTTGGCATCCTGGAGCCGAGGGGCTACTGCCGACTCGTGGAGGCGTACAATGCTGAGTGCTCCACCCCTGGGAAAACACGCCGCCTGCTGCCCGTTCGCAACCGGCAGTGCACGGTTTCATCCAGCCCACTGTTACAGGGCGCAGAATCGTGAGCGGCTGCCAAACAGACCTTTGTATACGAGTAAAAATTGTGCCTTCCTCGTCGATGCTTTACCATGCGCGACGCTGTCGCCATAGCACCGCAACTGCAGACCCCCTATCGTCGCCAGCACCCACGACACCCACGGACAACGCCACATCACCCAGAACAGTTGACGCGACCTTTTAAATGCAGAACATTTCTTAGCCTCGCCTCTTCCTGCGTCGGACGGCGTCCACAGCTCCGCGTCCGTAGCAGGTGCCCGCATGCGTCGCAGTCAGCCCGTCGTAGTCACTTGTCACCCCCAGAACGCTCCGTCGCGGTCTCGGCCACGGCAGGGCTGGAGGAGCGGCGGGCGCGCACTTTCATATGAAAGTGCGTGCTCGCCGCTCCTCCAGTCCGGCCGCGTCTCGGCGTGACAGGTGCGTGATAGCAGCGCGGTGGGGCGTAGAAGAGCGCGCGCTGCTTGCGCATGCGCGCTCTCCCCCCCGTACCGCTGTCCCTCTACTGCGCGCGCTGCAAATATAAAGCCGCTAGCGGTCGCTCGTGCTTCAGTCATTGCGTTGCTCCTTCCTTCCTTGGTTGACGCTCGCTCCCACGTTTACTCGTGTCTGCTACTCCAGCATCACGGACGAAGCGATGGAAGCCTTCAAACAGTACTGAGGCCCCAATGGTCTGCATTTACTCGTGCTCCCCACGCGGAAAGGCGCGGAAATTTATTTGTGTCTTTTTTGTATATTTGGCTTTTCTAAGAGTTATATACAGGTTCTTGAGCTTTAAATTGGAGTTGTTTGCCGTGTGCTTGTGTTTGGTTGAAGAATATATGTTTTTGAGCCATTGTCAAGCACCATCGTTTAAATATTTGCACTGTGGCAGATCCCAGTCACCAGGGAATAACTGAAAGAAACCTGCGATGGCATTTCCTTCACAGCGACAAATTGGCGCCCGCAACAGCACAAGGGCATTTGTACGTTGAAAAGCGCAGGCAGATGATTCAGGGTATGATAAACTTACAAGACGTAATCACCGCAGGGGAGCGTCTCGGGTTGCGCGATGCTGAGTTGTGGGCGTGGGTTGACGATGCTATTGCGAAAAAGGGAGATGCAAGAGCTGCCGACCTCAAGGCTACTCGAATGCGACCCGAGCAGGAAGAAAAGAACACGCAGCTAAGATTCACGTTGACCGAGCATGGGAAGCTCTTGGGTTTAAGCGGCGAAGGGCTGTCAGGTTGGGTGCTGGCGCTGGAAAAGAGAGAGTGCGAGGAAATACCTCTAGATCTTAAAGCACTTAAAGTAATAGCAGAAATTGAAAGGCGACATTCGCAGCTTTGGGTGCGGCAGGCCTAAATTGAGGCCACACAGATGCCGATGCTTCAATCTGTGGACACCTCTTTTAAATAGTTTTTGCTCATTTGTTGAACGCGAGCTGGACCATTAATCTATAACTGGTTTGCAGGTCAATCCTCCTCGGGATCTACTTTGTGTTACAAAAAACAGTCCTATCACAAAGGGCGAGGTCTTAAACAGCCATATTTCAACGGAGGCAGTGCAAAGTCCTAAGAACTAGCTGCATAAGCTGAAATGCCATTACTTGAGTTAGCTAAAGTGACGAGACCACGTTGCACCTAAAAGGAAGAAAATATTAGGAGCACAGCGAAGATTGGAAAGTGAAAGCGCACTCGCTGTTCGCAGAAATATTCCACGAAGCGAGATGTAAACTTTCGCGCATGGTGCCGACAGACTTCCAGAGCGTTCCCATCGGCTGGCGCCGCTTTTAATGAAAATCGGAAGTCCAGTCGATGCTCTGCTAGAAGGGTCCACAAGGGACGCCGAGAGTGGCACGGCACCACTGGAGGCAAAGGGAACAACTACCTTTCGGATAACTTTTAGGATTATTTCCAGCGGTGTATTCTTGTTTATGGCATGCGTTAATGTAGTCGTTAGATTGGTGCCTTGGCTTAGTAGTGTAGTGTTATCAGTTTATGTGAACTCATGTTCTCTTGGTGTGTTTCAAGCACGATTATGTCAACTCTTCATTGTGTGACTACACGTCCAGAACTCGCGACGGTCTGTAGTGTTCTCCGAGTGTGTATGACGGGGCTGTACACTGTGCACCCCTCTTTGTGCGGTTATTTTGTACGAACTACTTTTCTAAGAGGGCATGTATAAGGTGACGTGCTCGTTTCGACGACTCGTTTCGGCCCGGAAACATGACCATGACGGTATTGCCCTCATCCGGCCTTGCCGAAGAAAATAAACTGACAAATCACACAAGGGTAGGACGTGGACCAATAAAGGGCGGCCACAAACGACGAGCTGCGGAGGCCAGGCGGGCACAGAGGATAACGCCGGAGGAGTTGACAGAGCACGTTCTTGGAGCGCGACGTCCAGGTTAAAATCTCTAAGCTCGTCGGGTTTTCGGCAAACGAGCTCGAGAGGGGTATATCTGGCGCATTGGCAGCCTGGAGCCGATGCGCGACTCCTGACTCGTGGAGGCGCGCATCGCTGGCAGGCTGCCCCATGGGATGAATCGCCGCCTGCTGACCGTCGGCTAACGGGAGTGCACGGTTGCATAATGCACTGTGCTACAGGGCGCCGTATCATAACGGCTGCCAATCAGACTGTAATATACGACGACAACGGTGCGTGGTCCTCGTCAACGCTTTTGCGTTTGCGACGGTGTCGTCATAGACCCGCAGTGCCACACCTCGCATTGTCGCCAGCACGCACGATGCCTTGCGGACAACGCCACATCGCCCAGAACAGTAAGTACGAACTTTTCTGTGTGCTTTTAGTAGATTTGGTATTTCTTAAATTGATGCACAAGTTCGTTAGCTTTGAATAATAATTGCCTGTCATGTGCGGGTGCTTTGCTGAAGGATATATGTTTTGGGCCATTTTCAGGCAGCCTTGTCTAATTATTTACACTGTGGCAGGTCCGAATAACCACAGAATAACTGAAAAGAACTTGCGATGGAGTTGGCCTTACTCATGACAGATGGGAAATAATGAAACGCGTTTAAATTGCATAGTTAACCGTTAGGCGAAACTTCCTGAACTCCTAACTCTCTCAACGCAATATTCATGTGATTCTTACGTCAACCGTATGATAAGTGCGTTGTAAATTGTGAGGTCACAGATATCAATCAAATGATTTTGAATGACATCTCATTTTGTATCCAGGCGGCAAATATTCAGAACACCATGTCACTGGAGAGCTCCGGGCTTGGTAGAATACAAAAATATTAGTTCACCCATAATGTTTTAAAATAGCTTGAGTACGTGTGAATCATTTGAGGAAATCAAACATGACACACCATTATTTGGTGAAACCACAAAGGGTACTTACCATGAGCTTACCACGTGACTTACTATGATCTTTAATAAATCACTAACGCTTTTACAAGTACCCACGCCAGGGGCAATACATGAAAGCTACAGAATACCTTGTTTACGTGACCTGGCAAAGAAGCCGGTTCATGTGAGCATTATTTCTAATGATGTCGCTTCATTGCAATGAATAATAAATCATTCACGCGACTTAAATTGAATTTTCTTACATCCTGAGTTATAGCGTCATTGCTATCAAAGAAACGTTGTTTTATTGCTGGTCTGCGTGTCATGCAAAAGAAAGTGTCATTGCAAACATGATTTTTTATCATGCAGCATGACACGCAGGCGTCATAAATTAGTCATGTAGCTTACCAAGACATTTCTTACATCATGTATAACGGTATCGTAGGTATCAAATGAATGGTGTTGAGTTGCTTGTTCATGTTATATGGAACTTATCCTTCTCATTGGGAACATGATTTATTATAATGGAGCACAACTTCCATGAACCATGAATCAGTCATGTGACTTAACACGAGGTTTATACCATTACCGGAAAATCGTGACACTGGGGAGGAGTTTTAAAGGGTGCCCGCTCTTCCTAATACCACGGCATTACACACAGATAACATAAAAGCAGAACCAGTCTAGACAGCCAGATTGACTGATAACAAGCCTACCGTGTACAAATGTGGGTGTGATAAATGCAAATGCCTATTGTCACCATTTATTTTCTTTCGTCTCACGCGTCGCATGAGGACTTATACGCTCTTTTCTCCGTGTAAATAAAATAAGGGGCGAGTTTGTACTAAGAAAAGATTCCGCCACTTGGTTTCTAGGAAATTTTATTATTAATGGAAACACAAGTTGCGAAGGACAGATGTAATAAAAAAACGGGCTCAGAGGAAAAGGCATTAAATCAAAGACAATGTAGAATGCTGCAAGGACCTGTACCAAGCAGTCGGGGGGGATACCTGAGCAATGTTAAACTGGCTCACTCAAAGTTAATCACATATTCCGTCTCGATTCACCGCCGAGAGTCATACTTATTGCTGAGAATTTTATCTACGCACACTCAAAATAAAATTCACACCTAGCACGAAGCTCAGGATACCATCGCAGGCTCATAGTTCATGCAGGCTGTGAACTCAAACTGGACTCCAAACCCGTAAAGAATTGGTATTGGATCGGCCCCTCTAATAAAAGGGACTCACAAGTCAAAATACACTTCGAACTCACGCGTCTTCTAACCTCAAGGTGTACTAAGATTTCAAAATTAACGTAAACTCAAACGGACCGATGTCTTTTAGGAGATCAAAACTTACTTCAACTCGAAACTCACTCATGGTCAAACCCCTAAGAACCCCGGTAGACTCAGAACGCAAATGCAACAAGGATGAACTGAGATATACTCGAAACCTATATGAATTCTATATTAAACATTCACACATGTTCTCGAATCTTACGGACTCAAACTCGCGTGCTCAAATTTATGTCGAATATACGACGTGACCTCGTCATCCTACACAGGCGGGAAACAATAATTCCTGAGAATTTGTTGCAGCTACACTTGCAACAAATGATGACTAGATCATCATTATCATCATCACCAGCCAGTCTACACCTCCTGCCGGGCGAAGGACTCTCCAATTATTCTCCAATCATTCCGATCCTGTGATAACTGCGACCCATTTTTACCCGCAAACTTCTTAATCTCATCTGCCCGTGTAACTTTCTGAACCCCCTGCTACACTTGCGTTCTCTTGGGATGCGCTCTGTTACCCCAATGACCAATGGTTATCTTGCCTTCGGATTACATGCCATACCACGCCCAATTCTTCCTAATTTCTACTAATATGTCCTTAACACTCGTTTGTTACCTGACAAACTCCACTCTCTTCTTGTCCCTTAATGTTACACCTATCATCTCCCGTAGGATTGCGCGCTGAGTCGTCCTCAATTTCTGTTGAACACTATAAATGAGCCACCAAGACTCAACCCCATTGGTGAGTGCCGGTGCGATGCAGCGGTCATACACTTTTCTCCTTTAGCAAGAATAGTAATGGGTCATTCATTATATCGGAATGCCTGCCAGTTAGTCCACCCCATTCTGATCTGTCTCAATATATTTTCCTTATTGCTGGGATCCAGTGTCACAACTTTGCTTAAGAAGATATAATCGCTTACCAGTTCCACTGCCTTGCCACCTATCCCAAAGCGCTGTGGTGTAGCACGTGTGTATACAGATCGCGGTATTGTATGAACTGTGCTAAGTTGGTTAAGTAACGCTAACGACAATACAAATGATCTATACCGTACATTTAAAGCTCCCGAGATAGACATTTTATATAGTAAATATTTTTTTATTATAAGCGTGACAGACTATATTTCGATGAAAAGGGAAATAGCCAAAGAAAATGGTTGCCAGATGGCGCAACACATTATTCTTTCTCCCCCATACTTAAGTAAAATAAATTACGCGTTTTGCTCGGCGTACATCTGCCTGCGTTAGGCACGTAGCATCCATTTACGTCGAACTTGAGTCTTTTGCGTCTTTGGTTTAGTCTTGAGTCTGTTGTTGAAAAGCATTGGCGGGGATATCTGGTTTACCAAGCCAATAATATTTGCGTGCGTGGGCCGTTCATTTGCAAACCGCCTATTCCTCGTCAGCACGTTTAGCAGGGTTCATATCGCTCATTAGTTTAGGATAAAACATAGAGCTTGAATTCTGGGCTATAAGCCTACAAACCATGCGACTAACTTCGGCTGAGACGCTAGGCTTAGTGTATACAATTTTACGGGTAAATTCTACTTTACCTGCACTTGTAACTTGTATTTTTTTATAGCTATCAGGAAAGATATATGTACTATTTTCTAAATTATTTCTAGTTTTCTTGGGCACCATCAACACTAGTAACGCTTTTTGTAGGAAAGTAAACAAGCCAAGGTGAAATTTTCAAATAAAATTGTTACTAAATTAGGAAGTTTTAGTAAATTTATAAATTCAATGAAAGGTATAAAAAGTGGACCTCAAAATTAATACCTTTTAAGTGTTAAGAAATAGAAATCAATTGTGTTTCAAAATATTCTCTCCATCATGACAACTGGGTCTGCGGAATGCCGATCTTTTCTCGATATATGCTCATCTTTCAACTTGTCTCATCTCGTTTAAGAACCCCCTCGTATAACTACCTATAGGAGCCAACATTCTTGACCAAGTAGAACCACACGATCCGTAACGGTTTTGTCACAAACTGTAATTCCCTGACTAAGTGATCACTCTGCTTTTTATTTCGCAATGTCATCTCGCCTACCCCACAATCCTAAACAGTAAAAACTTATAAGAAACTACAAAAAAGCGAATTTTTAGGCCAATAATGACAAACTAACTTCTTTTTTCAGTTGAATTTTTCCCATCGTTTTTGGGGCGCTCTCTTGACGACAATTGGATGCTCTTCAAAACGAAAGTTAAGACACTTACGGACAAATATATCTCCTAGTTAGCGTAAATATACAAGAGAGCACCTTGGTTTAATGTTTTATTGCAACATTTGCTTAACAATAAAAAACGCATATTTCGTAAATGTCAACAATCTACCTCGCGCGAAATATGGACGGTTTAACTATACTACGCTTTTGAATACAAACGTGCCCTCATTTCTGCGAAACAAACCTTTTTAGGGGCAAAGCTCCTCTTGCTCGGGCCCTTTCCCGACCGTACACGCAGAACGATGATTATTGTGGCAGGATCCCCCTAAGAATTGGCCCACCAAAGATTGGCCGAAGAGGTCAAAACGTTCAAAACATTCTTTGCTACCCAACAAGAAGGAGAGAAAGAAGGAGAGGTTGTCGTTCGTCGCCTGCGAGCTCAAGACACGTACCAGGGGTTCACGACACAAAACGCTCTGCAGAAGGCGACGGCCAAGGTGGCTAATAGAGATTCTGATCGTCACAATCAAGCCCTACATTATCACCACAAACATCGACGTCGTCGGCGGGCAGTCAATGGAGTGGTTGAAAGCTGGACGTGTCGAGTCTGTATATGACGTGTGGGCGAATGTTTCACAGATTTACCGATAGGCACTTTAGCTTCGCCAATCTTATAATTTTATTCGTGGAGATGGCGAGATTTTTTTCATAACATGCTTCTCTTACTGTTATCAACAAATCCAACTAAATTCTGGGGTGTCTTCAAGACAACCAGCGCAAGTGATATTACTTTAAAACTGATGCAGGTTTTCTTATTCCTTATCACGAGTGTTGCGGACGTTTAAATAATCCTTTCTCATTATCTTTCACTAATTGAGAATCTACTGTACTTCTGAATTCCCGTAGTTTCTTCTACTCACATAAGGATTCAATTATCATAAACTGGGTGGAAATCACAAAATTGATAATTAAAACCAAAATTTCATCATCAGCGGGCGGAGATTGTAATAACTACAACATTTTGAAAGGACGCTAGTATACTCCTTATTATTTTCGCAGCCATTTCACTGTGATGATGATGATTGTTGGATGTTTATGGCGCAAGGCCAACTGGGGCAAAGATCGCCAAAACAATAGTCATATATGAGGGGTGAAACCTTAGACACTAAGTAAAGTCAGTAAAAACAAAAGTGAAATCACGAAACCACAATGAGCATGGCTGGTGTATAGGGCCAGATTTCATGATGCGTGATAGGAAATGAGGTTTAAAAACTTGAGCTCTAACAAATACTCAAACACACGTTTCACAGAAAGAATGGCATCGTCACCTGGAAAAAACAATGGATTTAGGGGAATATGTTGTCTGTAGAGTTCTCTGAAGAGTTTGTGTTGTGTTGTGTGAAGTGCCTTGCATGTGATTAGTATGTGCACTACGGATAGGGCCTCTCCGCACCTGCTGCACTGGGGTCTAGAAGTTGCCGTCAGAAGATACGAGTGTGTCGCATGGGTTTGCCCTATCCGCAGCCTACCCAAGGCGACTTCCGTGTGTCTGTTGTGTGAGTCAGCTGTGTACCGTCCCAAGAGTGGCTTTATTACATGTAGTTTGTTGTCTGTCCGTTCGTCCCAGTGTGTTTGCCATGTTCTGCGCAGGTGTTGCCTTATGTGTGGCTTGAGGTCTGTGCAGGGTATCGTTGTAATGTCTACAGTGTTCCTGAGTGCAGCAGCAGCGGCCCTGTCGTCTGCCAACTCGTTCCCAGCGATTCCTGCGTGTCCTGGGACCCAGCAGAGGACCAGCTCATGCTTTTCTGCTTACACGGACATGATAGCGTTGCATACAAGATTAACTATGTGGTTTTTGGGGGGCTTGTGCGACGATAGTGCGCGAACAACACTCAAAGAATCTGTATAGATGACGGAATTGGGAATTTGATTTCCAAGGATGTGTCGTACAATTAGTAAAATTCCATACGCTTCTGCTGAAAAAATTGCTGTGTGGACGCTCATGGTTCTGGCTGCATTTAAATTTGGACAATGAGCAGCGCAAGACACCATAGTGGAGGTTTTAGAAGCGTCACTATAAAATTCTGCACATGTGTATGTAAACTGCGAAGACAAAAAGTGCTGCAGTATTGCAGCTCGTGGTACACGATTTTTGTCAAGTCTGATAAAAGGAAGGTTGCACGACGCTGGGCGAACTTGCCAAGGCGGTAAACTGTTAGAAAAGGGTGACCTGTACACGTCTAAAAACGAAGCACTGAGATTCGAGGCTCGCTATTTCACTCTAAGTGAAAAGGGCAAAGGAACGGATGGGCGATTTACAAAAAGCAGAGATGTGGATGTGTCGTTAAAGACAGGATAAAAAGGATGGTTATTCAGCGATGAAATTTTACAAGCATAAAGTAAGTCCATGTACGTCCGTTGGTTCTCAAGGCTCCACTTATTACATTCGACATACAGACTCTCAACAGGGCTAGTGCGAAAAGCACCCGACGCAAGCCGTATCCCCAAGCGTAGCACTGGGTCAAGCATTCGCAACGCTGTTTTAGTCGCCGAACCATATACCACACTGCCATAGTCTAAACGAGACCCAACCAAATCAGTATACAAGCGAAGCAGGGGTTCTTTGTCGGAACCGTAGGATTTGTGGGAGAGAACCTTAAGTATATTCATTGTTTTTAGACATTTATTTTTAGGTTCCTTGATTTCGGGAATGAATGTGAGTTTGTGGTCAAACACAACCCCTACGAACTTGTGCTCCTTGTTCACAGGATGCGACACGCCATTAAGAGTAATGTCTGGGACCGGATGGACCCCGTACTTCCTGGAGAACACAACGCAGGAGCTTTTTACAGGATTCATTTTAAAACCATTCTTGTCTGCCCAGCCGGCAAGTTTCTTTACACCAAGCTGGACTTGACGTTTGCAGATAGACATATTGCATGATTTACAGGATATCTGGACGTCATCTACATTCATGGAATAAGAGATTGTAGGTGGCAGTGCCTTACCAAGAGAGTTCATTTTTACTATGAAGAGAGTGCAGCTTAACAAACCACCTTGTGGCACGCTATTTTCTTGCACGTGAACCTTTGAGAGTGCACAACCGACTCTTACTGGAAACGTTCTGTCTGACAAGTAACTAACAAGAGCGTTCATCATGCTACCCGAAACACCGAATGACTTGAGGTCACCAAGGATCCCATAACGCCAAGCGGTGTCGTATGCCTTTTCGAGGTCGAAAAAGACAGTTAAACAATACTGCTTATGCACAAAGGCATCCTTAATGTACGAGTCAAGAGCTACCAGTTGATCGTTTGTCGATCGCCCCACCCTGAAGCCTGCCTGGCTGCTCTCTAGAAGACTGTTGTACTCAAGGAAGTACACGAGCGTGCGATTTACCATCTTCTCGAAGAGCTTGCACAGGCAGCTCGTCAGGGCAATAGGACGGTAACTTGAGGGGGACGAGGGCTCCTTTCCCTCCTTCAGGAAAGCTACAACTATAGCCTCCTTCCAAGAGTTTGGAATGTGCCCCGAAAGCCATATCTTGTTAATTGAGTGTAAGAGTGTTAGAAGAGTGTTTGCGTGCAGGTGTTGTATCATTGTGTATGAGATGTTGTCTGGGCCTGGAGCGGAGGGATTACACGTGCTCAAAGTAGCCCTCAGCTCATGCAGTGAAAACTCTGAGTTATAAGAAAAAGTTGACCTATTGTTATCCAGTATAGGCTTCTTTTCGGCCGTTTCTTTGTGTTTCATGAAAGTGTTTGTGTAGTGTGCTGAACTGGACACGTGTTGGAAGTGTTGTGCGAGTGTGTCAGCCTGGTCTTCGAGTGTGTCCCCTGTTGTGCTGGCCAGAGGCAGGCTCTGTGTTTGTTGTCCTTTCAGTTTGCGTATTCTCGTCCATACTTTTCGTGTGTCTGTGTAGGAGTTTATGGATGTTATGAAAGAACGCCAACTCTCTCGTTTTGCCTCACGGCACACGCGTTTTCCTAACGCCTTGGCCCGTTTGAACTAAATGAGGTTACCCGACGTGGGGTACCGACGAAGGACACCCCACGCCTTGTTCTGGGCCTCGCACGCCCGCCTACAGTCCTCATTCCACCACGGCCTCCGCTGGTTGCGCAGGGCACCAGAGGCGTGGGGAATGAATTTTTCGGCGGCGTCAAGGGTGTGCGCCGTGAGCAGTTGGGTAGCTTCTTCAACGTGTAGGTGTCCTATGGATGTGTGGTGTAGTTGGGATGTCTCTGTAAATGTATTCCAGTTAGCTCTTGCTTCGTTAAACCTTTTATGGGAAGATTGACTGCTCGGGCCTGTACCTATATACGTTAATGAAGTGGGGAATTGGTCACTACCATATGGGTCCGTGCCCACACCCCACTGAAGACATGGAAAGAGAACTGCGGATCTAGTAGCCAAGTCAAGATGCGAGTATGTATTGTGTCCTAAGTTATGGTATGTAGGCTGTTTTTTGTTGAAAAGGCATGCTCGTGAAGATGTAAGGAATTTCTCTATCAGGCGACCTCGGACATTCGTTCTGGAGGAGCCCCAAAGAGGGTTGTGTGCATTAAGGTCGCCTGTTAGAATGTACGGTTCGGGCAGCTGGGTGACAGCGCCTCGAAGACAGAGCTCGACAGTGCATAATCAGAAGGAATGTAAACGGAGCATACCGTTATCAACGTATTAAAAATTATTGTGCGGACGGCTACAACCTCTAGGATGGTGTTCAAGGTGACAGGGTGGCATGCTTAGGATTTGCGGGCGATTATGACCACACCACCAGAAGAGTGTGTGCAGCCATCCCTGTCTTTCTTGTATACCAGGTAACTATTGAAGAAATTTGTGTGTTTGGAATTCAGATGTGTTTCCTGGACACACATTAAACTTGGCTGATTGGCATGCAGAAACTCATACACGTCGTCAAGATTATTTAGAAGGCCTCTCCAGTTCCATTGAATTATATTTTCTCTACCCATTATGATGTATTAGAGCTACTGGAGTGTGACTATTTATGTAGGGTCTTTCGGGGCTTGGACTCTTGGACGGGTTTTCTTTACCTCCTCTGGAGGTTTAGATGAATGGACCCGCTCCTTCCGCTGCAAAGCAGACCGGAAGGGTCCCACATCCACCTCATCATCTGATTTGGAAGGGGTACCCGGCGTAACGGACCCCCCGGACTTGGCACCCTTTGCGGTGCCGTTCGTTTTGGCCTCGACCGCCGAGGGCGTCAGGAGCGCCCCGGGTGGCACAGGCGGTGCGGCGGAGGTGGAAACTGCTGCGGTTTCCTCCGTCTCCATCTCCTCCTGGCCCTCGCGTGAGCTTTGGGCAGGTGGAGAAGACGAAAAAAAGAGGGTGCAGCATCCCCAACGGACGTGGATGCCATCACAGCCGCTGCTAGCCCAGCGAGCGGTGCGGAGGCGGGTTGGGCTACCTGAGGCAACCCAGAGGGGGGCGGTAGGCGGGACCAAGTACGACTCTTGGTACTGGGTCCCCGCCGAAACAAGACGCCACTCCGCCCCCCCGGCGAGCTGCGTCGGCGTACCTCCCCGGAGGAAAAGAGGTGAACCTCTTTCGCGCCTCAGGGAAGGAGATGTTCTCGGTTACTTTCACGTGGATCATCTTCTTCTCCTGTTGAAACTTCTCACAGCTGCGGGACCATGCCGCAGGCGGCCCCTGACAGTTTGCGCAGGTGAAGGTGGTCGAGTCACAGTTTTCAGTGGGGTGGTCGTGTGTGGCGCATTTTGCGCAGGTCTGTTTGCCGCGGCAAGAAGTCGTAGCGTGCCCGAACCGCTGGCACTTGTAGCAGCGGCGCGGGTTAGGTATGTACGGACGTACACCATACCTCATGAAACCAGCATGGATGTGTTCAGGAAGTTTTGAACTGCTGAATGTTAAGATTACGTGCTTTGTTGGTATTTCTACATTGTCGCGACGGATGGTGATTCTCCTGACAGCTGTTACACCATGATCCTTCAGGCCTTCCAGAGATCCTTCAGGCCTTCCAGAAGGTCGGTCTCTGTTTCACTTAGCAGATCTGTCTGAGTTATCACCCCCTGCGAGCTGTGAAAGCTGCGGTGGGGTGTGACAGTGATGTCCAGATCTGCCGTGCGGGTTTGGGTCAGGAGATTTGTGGCTTGCTGCTGCATCTTCACTTCAACCAACACTTCGCCTGTTCGTAGTTTTTTGGCCTCGAAAGATTTACCAAAAATTCCTTCAAGGAACTTGGAGACGAGGAATACAGATTGGGAGGAGACGGGTTTGCATTTGTCTATTGATTCAAGGACCAAAAAACGGGGATAGTTGTCATGTTTGGGAACGTTGATAGCTGGTAGGGGTGGAAAGAAAACTTTGGTGCGGCCCCTTTTCGGGGGTTGATCACGTCTGGGGGGGGGGTTTGAAAATTTCATATGATACATTGGAAAGCAGGGACACGGGGGTACTTTCTTCTTTGACCTTACCCTGGTAGCCAAAGAGGTCCCGGAGCTCCCTGCCTGGTGAAAAGACAGGGAGCCCACCCGCCGGAGCTGGACCTGGGCTCCGACGGCCACCGTTCGTAGTTTCTAACCCTCCACCTGTAAACACATCGGCCCGGTTGGAGCCAGCTTATGTTTGGGGGCTCGGGGTCCGCGGTAACGCCAGTACCGTCACCAAGATTGCTCAAGGTGCCCCGTGCGGGGGCCATTTCACTGTGCCGCTGTGTCCATAGATTGGAAGGTTGGGAAAGTTGTTTCAGTCAACAAAGCCGGTGATAGTTACTGCCCTGGGAACTACAGGCCAATTTCCCTAAAGTCAATCCCATGCAAAATTCTAGAACCTATTATATATACTAATTTGGCAAACTTCTTGGAGTATAGGTCTTTTTTACCCGGTACCACCATGGTGTTCGTAAACACTACTCATGCGAAACTTAACTCTTACCATTTACTAATGACTTGTTTCCTGCTATCGAACGTTCATCACTAATGTATTGAATTTTGTTGACTTTGCGAAAGCATTTGGCACTGTTTCTCATCATTCACTTCTCCTGAAACAAAGTAACCTTAACATTGAAAACTATCTCCTTAAAAGATTAGAACACTTCTTGAATAATCGCACCCAGTACATCTCCGCTGATGGCTTCGATTCGGGTATTTGTCTAGTCAAGTCGGGCATCTCGGAGGGCTCGGTACTTGCACCTCTCTTTTCCTGGTATATGTTATTGTCCTTCCTGACTCTATCCTTTCGCATATAATACTTTTCGCCAATGATTGCGTGCTCTACCCAGAAATTTGAAACCTCTTTGATGTTTCGGCTCTTCAGTTTGATCTTATTACTGTATTTAATTGGTGTAACACATCGATAATGCAATTTACCGAAGGTAAATACAAATAGATGGGACATAACGCGAAAAACTATAACAACCGCCATTCCATGCTTTTTTAACGCAGTATCCTTATTTTCACTAAGCAGCTACAAATACTTTGGCAACCATATTACTAAAAACCTCACCTTGCAAAGCCTCCTTTACAAATAGCTAGTCATAAAAATCGCATGCTTGGTTTTTTTCGCCGGAACTTCTCACTTTCAGCCAGGTCTCTAAAATTTCTTCTCTACAAAACACTTCTTCGGTTCAAGCTAGAGTATTCCTCATCTGTGTCGGACCCTCATACTGCCTCCCTAATACAAAAACTCGAAGCTGTACAGAACAGCGCTGCACGATTCATTCTATCTAACTATGCCCTAACATCTAGCACATCACTTATGAAAAAAACTTTAAATCTTCCATTTTAACTACTCGACGTCTTATGTCGCGGTTTTGCTTCTTCCATAATTTTGTTTTACGACAACAATACTATAAAACAGTCTCTTTTCAGCCCCCTTGCATACATTTATGCCCCCCCTTGACCACCATTTAAAAGTAGGTGTGCGAAGCTGCAACTCCTACCTTTATTTTGGCTCATTCCTACCGATAACCAGTGTGGACTGGAACTACCTTGCTGCCGACATTGTATCTCTAAAAGAACATGAAAGTGTCAAGTATGCATTTGCCAATCCTTTTTATTGACCTCTCTATTGTTTGTTAGGTACTTTGTCTTTTTCCCTACTCCTCTCTTAAGGCATGCACGGCCCTGACAATAAACTAAATGAAATTAAATGAAATGAAATGAAATGCAGTTCCGATGGTGCAAAAATTAGTCTATGACACATGGTTTACTTAAATTGCTATAATTTTTACCAACATATCTATAATAAATTAAAGAAACCGGCAACGTGACGTAGCATTTCGAACATAGGCAGAAAAAAGGGTTAAACAAAATTCATACCGCCTTACTCGCTTCAGCCAGAATACAAGATGCGGAATACCAACCATAATCATATATTTGAAGTGAAATCCCATCTGCAGAGAACCCTCCACAATAGACATGATTGATATAAATAAAAAGTTATGGAGCTTTAACTCGCGCAACTATTGGTTTCCAAAACCAAAAAAATGTCACTACTTAGGGAAACCTAAACATACGTCAGCATTTTTAGGTTATAAGTGAACTTTATTTTTCTTTCTGCATACAGGGTGACGTGACAGAAATACCGGGGAAAGTGGAAAGTCTGGAAGTCTGACAGAGGCTTTCCCCCGACACCAGTCTTAAACGGCTAGGTATTTACAGGAAGGTCGCCGTATGCAAAGTTACATAGCATATATCGTTGTGTACACAGTAATACTATTTCAGTATGGCACATGTACAAAAATGAAGTTACTTAAAAATCAATCGAGCAATAAACCAAGCGTACAATAGAAGCATGGTACATCAAAGCCCCAAAACGAAAATTTTGCCTAACAGTGACACATCTTACATATACACATCTGAAATATGAGGAGAATTGTGTGATGTTTATAAGGGTTGTTCTCTAATTCTTCTTTGATTTTATATCACTACAGGCGATGAGGTGGCTCACAATATTTATTAGTGGGGGAACTTGTGAGTACGGGAGCTTTACTTTACCGCGAATCTCACCGATTGTATCGCGAAGGTATTCTAAGCTATGAAAGACCGAATCTCGGTTCCTGAAAACGCACATAGCCAACCGGTCTCCGGGAGCGGCGGGCTAATTAGCAGAAGCCGTACACACGTCCCTCACTGGGCACAACACAAGCACATTCCTAGAGCATATTGCATTACCAAAAAAATGCTTTCGAAAACTTATATGGGACAAGATAACCGACGACCCTATAGCAGCATAATTATATGGCAATGAAACTGTACAAGCTACTTAAGGAATCTTGATGCCCTTCAACAGCACCTAAATTGAGTGGAGAACGACGCCGGACAGATAATATTGCATTACAAAAGACATATGAAACGTCCGAGTTTCAGGTTTCTGTGACTTTGCCCCGTCGGATACTGTCACTGCCTGCCGGCCACAGCACCATGTTATCACGCTGGTCCGGCGCAATATCCCGGTAATGCAACAAGCAATGGAAGTCGAGGGGACCGATCTCGTGCTGGTGGTACTGGTTTTCACCACGGCCGAGTTCAAGAACAGCGGCTTCATACTTAATACGTGCACAAGCCCCCAGCAGGCACCCCGTTTTTCCACACTTATCCGAAGTGTGGCCGATCTGGCAGGCCATGATTCCCCGCTCCATATCATGGAGACTTTGTTATCGGCACACAGCATGGAGCTGCAAACGAAACATAGCGAAGAGCACCCACTTATGGCTTGATGCACAAAGAGAGCACGTTACACTCTTGACCGATCCATTGCAACAGACAAGGTGGGGTAAAGCAACACACAGGACCCCACTCCTGACCTCACCTTTATTTTAAACCATCACCGCTACGTTACTTGGACAAACACTAGGGTCGAACTGGGTGGTGATCACTGCATCCTGAGCATCCACTTAAACCCGCCTATGTACAGACCTCGTGCCTCCGTCACTCAGCAACTCCTTGACTGCCCGAGTTCCGCAACACGCGACTGCTGGGCACCGAAATTGCTTAGCCCACAAAGAATATCTCAGAATTGGTGGCCCAGCTACGGTAGGAAGTTCAATACCTCACCCTCACAATACCACAGGAAGCTCCAGTCCAGAAGGCATACTCCCGTTTTTTGCGGTGGTGGGAAGCCGAATCTAGCCTCCAACAACGGAACAGTGTCCGACCGCGTAGCAGAACGCTCTGCCCTAGAATCGTGAAACTTCAATGCAAGATAGGGAAACGCTCACCGACGTAACGGCGCGGCAATTTATTCATTGTGCCAATACCTGGGATCTAATATGAGTGTCTCATGCACTTGGCGTAGACTCCATCATCTCATTGAAGACACAAAGACCAGAACATCTGAACGAGAGGATGTTCTCAAACTACTGCACCAATACCCCGACGACCCCCCAGCAACATCTTGTAACCCTCCGAGTCCGCTACATTACTCAAGCGCCCCCCCCCCCCCTAGGTTGCACGCACATATCACGGCCAACCCAATCTGACGCCTGATGCACCGTACACAGCCTGACACCCGCGCAGCCATGGCCCAACTCCGTACGCAATAGGTGCCTGGATCCGATGAAATCACAAATAACACCCCTTGAGAACTTGGGCGATGCCTCCGTCAGGGCACTCACAGCCTATTTCAACAAATGCAGGACAGACGGAGAGGTCTCGGATGACTGGAAAAGTTGCATCTACGTATTCATTCCAAAACCAGAAAGCCCCTGAAAATCGGGAATCTTCGTCCCATCTCGATATCCTCATGCTTAGGGAAGTTGTTCGAGAATATGGTTCCCAACTGTCTTACTGCATATGTGAAAACACACGAATTACTCACCGAAACAATGTACGGTTTCGGCCAGGGACGCTCCACGCCGAACGTAATTATAGAGCTACACCATGACATCATACTGGTCAACGGTGCTTCGCCACGAGATACCCGGGACATCTTGGATTTGGATCTCAAGAGCGCCTTCGATACTTCAGCCCATGACACCATGCTACGCAGCCTCACGGATATAAACGTCGGGCAGAAGCCTATCATTATACAGAGTATTTTCTATCTCACCGTATGGGACGACCACCATTGGGGACCCTAAAACCGACCTCATTCTGGTGGGCGATGTTGGGATTCCGCATGGATCAGTGGTCTTGCCCTTCCTAATAATTGTGGTGATGTGGGATCTCCCGCAAGCCCCAGCCCGATATCTAGTCTTCGACAAAGCTTATACGTGGACGATATAACTGTATAGATAACCCGGGTAGAGAAGTCGATATCCAGTACGCCCTTCAAGCTGGTATCCCAAAAGTGAAATTCTACGCAAAAAGCAAGAAGATACAGAACTCTCCACAGAAATCCGAAAAACGCCGGCCGTCACATCCCTCCACCCCCCCATAGCCTTCATTTATACTCTAGCACAGACATCCCTCCACCCCACCATAGCATTCATTTATACTCTAGCACAGGAACGCCCATTTAAGAAAATGTTCTCAACTCCGAAACCATCCGCTGCCTCGATGTTCATGCCACGCAGGTCACGCGCGTGCTCAAGAGGGTAGCAAGTCGGCGGGAGGTAATACCCGAACACACTCTACTTTGCCTTCTACAAACATTCACACTCTCCAATACAACATATGCCCCTCTTATATACTGCTGATTCGCCTCAAAACAGGAAAATTTAATGAAATCATATGCGGTACCTACAAGCAGGTGGTAGGCATTGCCGGAACGGCCCCTACGCACCGCTTAATAAAGCTCGGCATCCATAATAGAGCTGATTAGCTCGTCGAGGCTCAACACACGTATTATATTCTCGGCCTAACACGCACGCCTATGAGCAGAAAAATCCTACAACGGCTAGCCAGCACTGTCCCGCTTGAACACCCTTCCTCGCAACCCGTTCCTTCTCTTTTCCAAGCCGCGGTACAGGCACCCCCTTTCCCCAAGAAAATTTAGGCAGGCTCGCACGTTGGTCTGCGCGATCACGACCGAGGTACCTGCCCCGCCTCTGAAGACCCCTTCGCATGTGTGTTACACGGATGCCTCCCCATTAAAAGGACACCACGCCCTTTGCGCTTCCATGCTTAACTTTCTAAATATTCAGGAAGTGGCAGGCACCTTGACCAATGGCAACATCACAGCCGCAGAAGAAGCAGCCATCACCATTGTGGTTGTAGAAATTGCTTACAGTGCCTCACCTGGAATCACCGTCACTGACTCACAGACCGCACTGCGAAACATTACCAATGGCAAGGGCAGACCCCCAGCTGCTTGCATACTTCGGACAATTCCTGAGACACCGCTATTACCTCCCATACGTCTCCTTTGGACCCCCACCCCATTACGCCTCAAAGATAACGTGGTGGCTCATAAACTAGCCTGTGAGCTCACGAACCAGGCATCACACCATCCGGCCACTACTCTGCTCTCAGCACCCTTCCGTAGTTTAAAGGTGTCCTGACTCACTACTTGGACGCTGGACGCATTTATACCACAACCTCACGCCTACTCACTTGGTACCAAGCGACCCCACTACGTCAAATCCTTCCTCAGCACAGTACAGCAGAATACTCCCTAGTGCATACAGCGGGTTCTTTCCATCCTTTGGTGTCTGGGCTAACATGCAACACATGTTATGGCAGTGCCTCACTATGCAGGCAGACAATTTTATTCACAACGAATCACACTTGGAAGCGGCACCCTCAGTACTACAAGGACATCCTGTAGGCTCTTGTGGCTCTGGTGATTCATGCAAGACAGACTGCCTCAGCGGGATCCACCACAGCCAATCACCTTCACGAACCACCCGCCCACCTGGGGCTGCCGTCGGGTCCAAGCTTGGCTCGACCGCTGACCTTACGAGCAACATCCGGCCATTAAATAAAATTTTCGCGCTCTCTTTCCCTTTACAAATTTGTAACGGTTAGCTAAGTAGCTTTGAATGATTTCAACACAAGACATCAAACGCTATAGGGATGATTTTTTTCAATAGCACATTGTGGCAGTAAGAATCAAATGCTTAGTGGGATAAACAAATAGCCTTAAAGTCTACAGTGTATTGCCTAAATTATGTATATTATCATGCTTGATAATTAAGAGAGCTGAAAGTGTTGCTTTACCTGTCTGATAACCATACTGCATTGTTAAAATTACCCTACATTTTTTTAAAAACTCCTGTAATCGTTTTATGGCACCTGCAAATACTTTTTACAAGTCAGGTAGGAAAAACATTTGTCGTAGTTTGACAATTATTTTAATTTACCTCTTTTATGTTCGGGAGATACTCTGACTATTATAGGATGGTCGGAAAAAAACAGTTTCAGAAGTTTCATTTATGATGGTGGTTAAAAAAAGAGGGAAGGTGTCAAACCATTATTCAAAAGGTCATACGTTTTATTAATCAGTAAAACTACCTACACCATTTACACCTGAAAAATTCGTTTCAACTAGAGTTGTAGTAATCGCATTGCACACACATAATTATAAATTTATTTTTAAGAATCCTGAACGGCTTCTGAAAAATTTAGGTAATCTACTGGTTTGAAATGCGTGACCCTAGCTCTATATGTGCGCTTAAACTTAATGTTGCGATAATTGTTGCGGATGCAGAACTAACAAATATACAGGAAGGCAGTTAGTCGTTATATTGTTACGAAGATGGAATAAGGAAGGTGATGGGTTTGAACCTTAAACAGTCTTTCCTGCATAAATGGCGATCAAAATTTTAATCCATAGCAGCATATTTGTTAATCTTTTTATTTATGATCGCAAAGCCAGCAATGAGCAAAGAACACCAAATGAATGTTATATGTTAACAGTAGTGGGAAGAGCGAAAAAAAAAAAACAGGCAGAAAACAGTGGAATCAAAGGTGAACTCAAAAATGGAAAGTAACAACATGTTAACGAATAGCTCTTCGAAATATCATTTCGTATGTTTATATCTAAACATAAATTTATCCCATAAAACTCTTGCGTTTGCCTAAATGGCGCTCAAGTTCTTTGCTTTGACCACAGCACATGTTTTGTGCGTTGAACTCCATAAGCATCTCAAATTCCAAAAATAAATTCCTTTGTTAGCTAAAACCATAGCATATAGAAAAAGAATATAATTACGGTTCGTCCTTATGTTGGGTTTAAGGCTAATTTTATTGTACTATACTTTCATTCATAGAGACAGTATTTACTTTATATCGTTTTGGGGCAATACACACTCAACGGACCTGTCTTCCTTGAAACACATCAGAATGATGCCATACGGATCATAGCCATTTCCTTCGTATTTCTATACCCTGCTTCGTGCGAGTAATGTTTTGTCGATTTCTAATGTGGTGAAGAATTCTGCTTGCACCATAGCATTCAAATTTTTCAGCGGGAGGCCTCCTGTCTAAACAATCACTACTAACGAGCTTCCAGTTCGGAGCTGCACTTCTTTTGCTTTACATAAGAATGTTTTACTTCCTAAATCTAAAAATAATTATAGTAAAGTAGCTGAGCACTTTTCTGCTGCTTATGAATGGGACTGTTTGCCTCACGTGACAAAAAAGCCCTAAAATATATATTCTCTCAAGAATACCTTACGCGCACATCTTCAGACAATTTTAGTTCATTTTGGTTGCTTTTATACCCTGTTTTTTTTTTTTGCTTTTTCACTGTAAATTTGGAATCTCAGTTTTACAACATCATTTTTGTATGTTTGAGAATATTTCCATAGGTTTGTGGAATGGTCTCCCAGATAACATCGCATCTGTGTCAGACAATAAATCTTTCCGTCAGTTGCTGCTTACTCTCTTTTCGAAATAAGGTCTTACCACTGTTCTGCTTATTCTTTTTTTCTTTTTTTTCCTTTCATGCCCTGTATCCCCCCCCCTGTGTACCCCCAAAAAATGTACCTGAAGACCACAGAACCTGTCGTCTGTGTTGCACAGCTGGTGCTTTCTTATCTTTTTCTTTTCTTTTTGCAGTGTCGCACTTTGTGCCCGATTATGATTGTTGCAAACTGGAAATGTTTTCATCGTATAGGCATAGGTTATGCCTTTTTTCTGGTGAATTTTCTATTGTGTGTTCTGCAAATTATAAACTCTCATTGGTGCGCATTTGGTCAGTACAGCCAGCTATCTTTGGTTGATGTCGCCTTCATATACTATAGTGATGGTATCGGTTCACTTTGTCGCGTGTGTACTATGAAATCGTGGTTTCTTTTTTTCTTGTTATCGTCTGCTTATATTGCAAACCTCGTCGCAATTCATTGTGCTGCTATGCTTTGTGACGCGTAAATCAATGTTGTATGATCTGTAACACTTGACCAATTACCCCCCTTACTCAATGCCCTGTAAAGGGGCCTGTAACAAATTTTAAATAAAGAAATAAATAAATAGATACTGTAAAAACTGCTTGTTAAAACCTTTACTTGTCAATGCTTGTAATATTAAAGGTCCCCCACTAGTCTTTTACTTCGAGACCTTATATAGACACCGCATGTTGTTTCTTCTGTGGGCAATAAAGCACCATCGAATCAAATCCAGCAGGACTGGTGTGTCGCACCAGGAAATGTTGTGGACAATGGAGGAATAGTTTTTTAAACGTAATCTCCGAAAGATAGTTGTTATTCCGGATGATTACAGGCTCTTGCCTCCATTTTTTGAAACTCTTTATGACACGAGAACACGTTCGCTTGGCTGTGCGAACAGACTTAAAAAGAAAGACAAGTATACAAGCTGGGATAGCTCATCCCACGCAATGACGGTTTTCAATGCGGTTTTCGAATAGGAATATTCACTATTGCCTGTATTTAGGTTTCATGCCATCTAAATTGGCAGTCACTTGCTACCACTTATAGGTACTTGCCCTCCGGTTCCAGAAAATTATAGCAACCCGGACGAACAATTTTTTAAGGAACAGCACTAATGAATAAGAACGGGCTGCGCCGAATTGATATTGAGACAGAGTAAACAGTAAGAGGGACAGGCGTATTACTGGAAGTCAAGCAGCAACGCCTGGGTTCGAAGTCTCTAAATAAAAGTTCGTTCAAAGTGGTGTGCCCTAAATTCCTATAACAGCCAATTTCCCTTCATTTATACATTATCACAGAGAAGGCGATTTTAAAGAGGCAGCTTTGCGTAATTTCTATGGTGAGTTGAGAAAAGAGGTGAAAGCAAAGAAAAAAAAACGGCCAAGGTGAATAACACGCAATGAAGAGTTGTGAGGACATTACAATGAGGACTATGCTGCTTGCGTGCGCTTTTATTTGTTTTTATATATGGGGTAACTTCACTTTACCTAAAGGAACTTTCCATTCGTTTCTACAAAATTCTTACCCCAAAGATAAGGCAGTTTTGAAAGTGACGGCATTACCAAATAACGGCGCTAATGCAAGGAGGTTGCTTAGAAAAACAAGCTAGAAAGCCAGAGTTCCGTAGAACCAGAAAGCACGGTTCGAAGCCTGAATTCGATGTTTAGTATTGCCGCGAACCATGCATTGAGTTTGTTTTTTGTGTTTTGCTTTTACCGTCCGACTACGCCGGTCTGTGTTATCTCCATGCCAAGGGAAGCGCGTGTTCCATTCTTTCTTTCAGTGCCGCATGTGTTATGTGTTCTGATGGGGAGAGAATTCCGATCTAACGTGAACATCCCGGAATAATCTTCTTGCATCTACAATGTTCTCGATGCGAATCGCCGGTTCCAGAACCACGCGCGCCGAAAGATAAAAAGCCTGCAGAGCAGAAGCCGGGGCATTCGATTCTGCGACGCTCGCTGACGCAAGTCACTTTGTTGACCGCTGCTTCACCGCCTCTGTATTCTTTTGAGTTGTTAGGGGAGCACAAGTTCGCTCCAATAAACTTCTTTCTCCTGCAAGACAACTGCGTCGTCATTGGCTTCGTGACATCTGGTAGGTGCGGGGTACGCACCCTTCATGCCCACTACAACCTCGGGAAGCCGCCAAGCCAGTCCAACAAGAGCCAGCCCCCGCCTGCAAGATTTACCACCCGAGTTCGGTTTGATGCCAGAAGGGCCCAAGAGATGGAACGCTGCAACCAACACCATGGTACAAGAAACAACGTCACCAATCATGCTGCAGCAGCCCCGGGAACCGCCATCGTTCCGGGGAGCCCCCGCTGAAGACCAAGAGGAATGGTTGGAGAAGCTGGAGCACGTGCGGATCTTCAACAGGTGAGACGATGAAGAAACGTTCCCGCATGTTTTCTTTTACTTGGAAGATTCGGCTCGCACTTGGTTCGAGAACCACGAGAGCTCCTTGACAAACTGGGCTCAGTTCAAATGCGAGTTCACTAAGACATTCACTACCGTCGTGCGGAAAGAAAGAGCCGCCCTTTGGTTGGAAACGCGCACGCAACACCCCAACGAAGGAGTCGTGATCTTCGTTGAGGAGATGAAGCAGCTATTTCGCCGCGCGGACCCCGAAATGACGGAAGAAAAGAAGTTGCGCTTCTTATTGCGCGGAGTGAAGGAGGAACTGTTTGCTGGACTTGTCCGAAATCCACCCAAAACCGTCGTCGAATTCGTGACCGAAGCCAGCACCATTGAGAAAGCCCTCGAAATGCGTGCTAAGCAGTATGACCGCAACTTTGTTGGCGCGGCCAATGCGAAGGACTTTGGCAGCACGCGGATCCCGGCCGACAGCCTACGCGAGACTATCCGCGCAATAGGGACAGAGGAGCTGCGGAAACTTCTCCCAACGCCGCCGCAGCCCCAAGTCGCTTCCCTCACCGACGTGATTAGAGAAGAAGTGCAACAAGCGTTGGAAACTTCTACGCCATTCGAGGTAACCCGAGAGCCACAAGCTATGACATACTCCGTGGCTGTTAGTCGACCCCGCCCTGCTCCAACACGCCGTCAAGAGGCCCCGCCGTACCGCCGCCCACTGTCACCCGCCCGACCCCCGGTAGCCCAAAACCAGACGCCGAGGAAGACGGACGTATGGCGAACTCCCGATACCGTCCTCTGTGCTACCACTGCGGAGAGGCCGACCACATCTACCGTCGCTGCCCATACAAGAGACTCGGACTGCGTGGTTTCTCCGTCGACGCACCTCGCCCTCTCCCTGGCCAACGACCACGTGAGATCAACGAGTATCCATCTGAAACCAGCCGTGGCCCATCCCGTTTCAACCGCTCGCCATCACACTACCGTTACTAATCGCCGAACCACCATAGCAATGCTGACTTCGCCCGTGGAAGGTCTCCCAGCCCACGCGGGGGAAACTAAAAGCAGCAACTTCTGGAGGTGAAGTTGCTCTAGGGCGAAAAACCGGAAACTCTCCAACGACGCACGGACGAGCCGAAGACAGTGATTCACGACATGCCTTCATCCCGACGACCCGACCTAACCCTGACGAGACTCCCGAACACGACGACAGCTTTACGCCGCGACGCTTACCCGACCTGACGGAGACGTTCGCTGAGAAGACGTCGATAACGACGACGCACAGTGCCCGACTGCCAACACGCAAAAGGCGAGATGCGACGCCCCGACGCACCCGGAACTCGAGGAAGGCGGCATCCGACGTCAAGGTGTCCATCAACGGTTTTGATGTAGTCGCCCTCGTAGACACGGGAGCGACTAGTCCATAATGGGCGGACCATTTGCGTCTAAACTGAAGAAAGTTATGACCAGATGGGACGGTCCGCTCATACGCACAGCAGGAGGTCACCTCGTGATGCCAAGTGGAAGGTGCACATCGCGCGTCACCATAGACGGCACGACGTACCCTGCGCTGTTCGTCGTTTGGCCCAACTGCTCCCGCGACGTAATTCTCGGAATGGACTTTTTGACGGACAACGGCGCAATTATCGATCTGCAGATGAAGTCGATACCTTTTTCCTCCGACCACTCCATGACGCCGGAACCGAACCCCGAACACCGTGCAGCTGTAAGGATCGCCGATGATCACGTCACCCTGCCACCCCGCGCAAGCTTGATGATCACCGTCTACTGTGAAGGTGCTGCTCCCGATGTCGACGCTATCGTGGAGTGTGACCAAAGGTTGCTTCTTGACCGCAGTGTGTCTGTCGCAAGAGGCATTGCGCGGTTTAAGCAGCGCAAATCCCACGTTTTGGTCACCAATTTCACCGAAGAGTACCAGCATTTAAACAAGGGCGCTGCAATTGCGTTCGTCGAAGAAACGCAACAAGCAAGTGACGTGATAGCAGTCGCCGACTTTGAACGCGCACCCGACGATACCTTCAAGCTTAGGCACGCCTTCGACGTGAATCCGGCGCTACCGCAAGAAGAAAGGAACAAGTTATTAGCTTTGCTGCGTCGCTACAGCGAGTGTTTTTCGTCGAACTCAAAGTTACGTCAAACACCTCTGGCGAAGCACCGGATAATAACCGAGGATGGAGCCCGACCTACCCGACAGTCACCGTACCGCGTCTCTTCACACGAGCGTGAAGCCATCCGGACTCATGTCGACGACATGCTCAACGAGGACATTATACAGCCATCGAAAAGTTCGTGGGCTGCGGCGGTCGTACTCGTGAAGAAAAAAGACGGCACACTAAGGTTCTGTGTTGACTACCGGCGATTGAACAAGATCACCAAAAAGGACGTGTACCCCCTGCCACAAATCGACGACGCCCTCGAGCACCTTTGCCATGCGAGGTACTTCTCATCGATGGATCTGCAGACAGGCTACTGGCAAATTGAAGTGGACGAGAGAGATCGAGAGAAGACTGCATTCATAACCCCGGACGGCCTATACCAGTTCAAGGTGATGCCGTTTGGGCTATGCACGGCAGTAGCAACGTTCTAAAGAGTCATGGACACTGTGCTAGCTGGCTTGAAGTGGCACACCTGCCTTGTATACCTCGACGACGTTGTGGTATTCTCCCGTAATTTCGAAGAACACCTCGCAAGGTTGCAGTCGGTACTCGAGGCCATCCGTACGTCGGGGCTAACGCTGAAGCCTGAAAAGTACCGCTTCGCGTACGAGGAACTGAAGTTTTTGGGCCATGTCGTCAACGCTGCGGGAGTCCTGCCTGACCCGGCGAAAACTTCAGCCATAGCGAACTTCCCAAGGCCGAAAGATAAGAAGGGCGTGCGCAGATTTCTTGGACTGTGCGCATACTACATGCGCTTCGTCGCAAACTTCGCACGCATTGCAGAGCCGCTCACGCGCTTGACGAAAGATAGCACCACTTTCAGCTGGGAAGACGACCAAGAAAATGCATTCGGCGAACTGCAAAAACACCTGCAAAGCCAGCCCGTGCTCACTCATTTCGACGAAAACGCCGAAAAGGAATTACACACGGACGCCAGTGATATAGGCTTGGGTGCCGTCCTTGTCCAAAAACAAAGCGGGTGCGAAAACGTAATCGCCTATGCCAGCCGTGGTCTGTCGAAGGAGGAGAAAAGCTACTCCGCCTCCGAAAAAGAGTGCCTGGCTATTATATGGGTCATTTCAAAATTTCGCCCATACGTGTACGGCAGACCGTTCAAGGTTGTAACAGACCACCATGCGCTGTGTTGACTCGCCAATTTGAAGGACCCCTCTGGCCGTCTTGGGTGGTGGAGTTTGCGCCTGCAAGAGTTCGACGTTACAATCGTCTACAAATCCGGCAGGAAACACTCCGACGCCGACTGCCTGTCCCGCGCCCCTGGAGACCCACCACCACAAGACTACGATGAAGGCAGTGTGTTCTTCGGGGTTGTTATGGAGAGCGACCTAGCCGCCCAGCAGCGTGCCGACCCCGACTTGCGAGTAATGATCGACTACCTCGAATGACGAAACGTCGCCGTGCCTAGAGCGTTCAAGCGTAACTTACCAGCATTCAGCCTCAAAAACTCCGTCCTCGTGAAGAAGAATTTCAGCCCCGGAACAAGAACGAATTATCTACTTGTTATCCCCGCAGACCTTCGTGACGAAATTTTGGAAGTGTCCCACGACGACCCGTCTTCCGGACATCTCGGCACAGCTCGCACTATTGCAAAAATTAAGGCGAAGTACTTCTGGCCCCGCCTTACATCCGACGTCGCCCACTACGTTCGGAGTTGCCGGGACTGCCAGCGACGAAAAACGCCGCCGACAAGACCGGCCGGACTTCTACAACCGATCACCGTCCCGTCGAGCACAAGAAGTCGCCAAGTTCTTATAAACCAAGTTGTGCTGCGACATGGAGCCCCTGAAGTCCTAATCACGGACCGCGGAACGGCCTTTACCGCGGAGCTGATGCAAGGAATCTTACGCTACAGCAACACGGATCACCGAAGAACCACGCCGTACCAGCCCCAAACGAACGGACTAACAGAACGTCTGAACAAGACAATTGCGGATATGCTGTCCATGTACGTCGACGTTGAACATAAGACTTGGGACGAAGTCCTCCCGTATGTCACGTTTGCGTACATACAGCGACGCAGGAAACTACGCAGATGACACCGTTCGAGCTTGTCTACGGAAGACGACCGACTACGATGCTCGACGCCATGCTTCCGCATGTAGAAGACGACGACCTCAACGCCGACGCCCAAGGATACCTTCAACGTGCGGACGAAGCCCGCCAGCTCGCTCGAGTTCGTATAAGGGACCAGCAGCTGGTGGATGCCAGCCGCTACAACATCCGACGCCGAGACGCCGAGTACCAACCAGGGGATCGTGTGTGGGTTTGGACTCCCATCCGACGACGCGGACTGAGCGAGAAACTTCTGCGACGGTATTTCGGACCCTACCAGATTCTGCGACGTGTTGGCCAACTTACCTACGAAGTGATCCCCGATGGTGACTCCGGCACATCACGACGACGTACGCGGCCCGAACTCGTCCACGTGGTTCACTTAAAACCTTTCTACGAACGATGACGAACTTTTTTTCATTTTCGGACTGTTGCTTATGTTAGCATCGGGTCGATGCACTCTTAGAGGGGGGGGGGGTAATGCCGCGAACCATGCATTGGGTTTGTTTATTTGTGTTTTGCTTTTACCGCCCGGCTGCGCCGGTCTGCGTTATCTCCGTGCCAAGGGAAGCGCGTGTTCCATTCTTTCTTTCTGTGCCGCATGTGTTATCTGTTCTGATAGGGAGAGCATTCCGATCTAACGTGAACATCCCGGAATAATCTTCTTGCATATACAATGTTCTCGATGCGAATCGACGGTTCCAGAACCACGCGCGCCAAAAGATAAAAAGCCTGCAGAGCAGACGCCCGGGCATTCGATACGACGACACTCGCCTGTGCAAGTCACTTTGTTGACCGCTGCTTCGCCGCCTCTCTATTCTTTTGAGTTGTTAGGGGAGCACAAGTTCGCTCCAATAAACTTGTTTCTCCTGCAAGACAACTGCGTCGTCCTTGGCTTCGTGACAGTAGGTACTCTGGTCGGTGTTTTTATTACAATATCACCAAGTAGGCGGCACTATCCGTTCTCTTATCCACTTTTACTGCGTGTATAGTAATGTATTATGATTCAGTGAAGATGAATGTTAAAGCGAATGCATTGCATAATAAGTGGATCTGATGGGGAAAGACTTCAAAGAAATGACAAATAAAAAAGCCGGATTGGTAATAACCGCAATGCTGATTCGCTTTGCCGGACCCAGGTGGACTATAACACTTTGAGCGATTATAGCCTGGTGCATTCACGTTATCAAAAAGCGCTTGCCTCCCGTTTCCAGAAAATCATTCTGACAACGACAAGGCCACATAAAACGGGTCGCCGTTACCAAAAAACTATGATTTGAGCAGAAAAGACACAAATGAAGAGACACGCAAACAAATCTCAATGTCTTATGATCGGTTATCACCGGTCAATCCGCGGCTGTGGCGCACTAGAAGCGAAAGGTGCGTACTTTTGTGCTGGCGGGGGAGGGGCTTAATGTTTAAACGAAAATGTTTGGTGGGAAGCTCACGTTACGAAATGGTTAGCAGCACCCCAGGCATCCGCTGCTTACCCATTTACTACACAAGCTTGGTTTGTTAACTTTACATATAGGCAGTTCCCTAAATGTTTCTAATTCTCAAATTGATGGCTTAAAATTTATATAACACGTTACATAATATGTGTGCTTGGATAATAAACTTTTAGGTGGTGCTGGCTGCAAGAGGATATTTCCGCAGAACACTGGCGCTGCATAAAACTTTTTAATTGACGAAAAAAAACTGCGTTATCCATCGGTTCGTCCCGCAGGACACATCTACATCTTCCACTACACTGCATTGCTCGCATTGCATTGCAATGAGATGCATTTAATGAGATCTATACACTACATGGTAATGAGAGCTAAGCACTCTTCTCTGGTTTAAAATCATATTCCAGCTAAACTGGCCGTCACTTTGAAATTATAGAAGCCAGCCCTCACTTGCAAAAACTCGTTGCGTCACCATGAAGGCGAATATGAGCCTGCAATAATTAATTACTACAAGTTGTGAAAAAATACGCAAAAGACAAAAGCGAGATAGTCGGAAGAGCATGTAACTCAGATATATTGGTAACCCTAAGCATACGACTTATAGTATGCTCTCTCGTCTGCGTTTACATTGTAATTCGTAAAACGGGCGGCAATTTGTATTAAATAAACGCGCTTCCCGTGCCTTTATAGCGTGTTCCTGCAAACACAGCCAGGCGATTTTGTATGTGGCTGAATTACTTGTTATATGTGAGCTATAAAAAAATGTAAAAAAAATACCCAAAAAAAGCCGTAATGACTCTAGTAGCGCACATGTTGAAGTTTGCTCTGGAGAGGTATTCTGTTTTAATAATGGACACACTATGGAACATTTCTATTTATAAGCTGTACTTTTCGTCTTTTTTCCCGCATATCTACACAACAATTATCTGTCACTGTAGCATAAACACAAAACGAGTATTTTTCTGTTTTGCGGATAGCCGAATGATCGCTTAACTGAAGTCTGAAGCCTTTTATTGTATTTTATTCTGTTAAAAATAGTGAAGTTAGTTCTTTTATCTTGGGGTTATTACATTGCAAAACAATAATGCCAGTGCGCCTGCACTAATCTCAGGTTTATTCTATGAAACTCTTGATCTGAACTGACGAGCTCCTGTACGTGAGCACAGTATTTTTACGGCGACATATACATGCAGCTGAAACAAGGCCTTTGGTCACAAACTGTCGCACCTTATATGTCCTGTATGTCAAAGCAAGTTGAGTACCAAGAGTTGTCATTAGGCTCTCCCTTAGACTGAGCATTAAGGTTGCACTTGCAATGTTTTAGGGTGCATTAAAATGCGGTCGATATGATCTCATGTCGTTATAAAGATTGGTTTGTTTCTAGAGTCACCCGTACATGCAGGTACATACATAGAAAGCGCAATGGTTTCTTACGGAAGCTGTGGGTACATGCTTTATACGGGTTACTTGAGATGTGAAGGTATTTTTTTATTAGATGCGAAGCATCTCATGGTCGGGGCTATGTCCCTCTTTTGTTGTTGTTGCGCCATCCGCACCCCCCTTGCGCATGCTTGGCTTGCTGAACGTCCGTTGGTGTGTTACTCTTTATTGAATTCTGGAGCGACAGTGTTCACTCCAACACCCCCCGCTCCTCCTCTAATAAAAGTACACAATCTTCCCTTTGGGGAAACCCTGAGTAGTATGCGAAACAGCCATGCTGATAACGCAAATTCGCATTTCGTAGTTCTGGCAAGTAAAAAATGTGGTAATTACCAGGGAAATCAAATGGTTAACATAACGGTTTCTACGTACCTCAATCTAAGGGAAACGACGTACTGAAAACTAATGGGAATAAGAATCGACCCCGTGGCTGCTTCGAATACTACTCAGGGTTCTCCTGCGGGAAGATGGCGTAATTTTTTTGTTTGCTCTTGCGCTGGTGCTGTAAACTTAACTTACATATTTCACGTTCTGCGCAAACGCTCCGTTTTTCAAAAACAGTGGGCTGCCGTTTTATTCAAGCAACGCGAATCCCAATCTGTGGCCTTCCCCAAGTCAGACGTCATTGTCTGCTACCTGAAAAATAATGGCTGTTGCAGGTCTGCGACATTTTGAGACACGACACCGCCTTTAAGTGCCTAATTTTTGTACATCTTTGACAACTTTTATTTGCGTAGTACTATTTTATTCTGTTTTCTAACTACTCAATCCGACTGTCCTTAATCCAGGTAATTAGAAATAGCTTCAGAGCTTTTATTATACAATAATTTGTTTATCTGGCTTGTTAGCTGAAAATTAACCTTAGGTGGTAAGTGCTTCAGCTAAAATTTATATTGCCGCAGAAGATTATCAAGAACAAAAAAAATTATTTGTACTTTTTACTATGTGTTTAGACGATCTTAGTGTCATGCATAATAGCACCTTTTAAATTATACTGGATATACGGCAAGCTTGGCATAAATGTTTGTTGTTCGTTAGCAGGCTTTAAAGAATTCAAGTTGAATATCGCAAGCTGTCTTACAGCACTACCAATATTCACAGTCCCTTACAACTTTGCCTAAAACACAATCTATAATATTTATTACGTATATTTCTGGAAACGAATACTTTTCAGAATGTTGATTTTATGCTTGTGGACTTGTCTCTCTAGATGAGGATGGTGGTATGTACATTGCACGTTGTTTTATTAGGCTCCGTGCTTTGTGCCGAACGAATCCTATGTCCGTGTTAGCATAAGGCCGCACAAATATATAATTGCATTATGAACGATTACTGCTCAATGCGCTTGTGTTAAATTTCTCTATCTCCTTAGTAGTTGGAAATCTACTGAGGTAATCTTTGTTGGGTAATTTATGAAGCTAGTTTAAACCTACAAACTTGTCCTTTGACTTTGGCGGACCGCAAGCATGTTGGATTGCTGTTGTGTACAGGTACGAATATAAAATTAGCAGGCATTTCGCCGTAAACTTTAAGACCTGTGATAAAATGAGTGTTTACAGCTACCTTGGGGTGCTACTCAACGTCAAAAATGTAAATATCTGGGTAAAAGTGCACACACTGTGAATATTTAAATTAAGGACACCTTTACAGGTGCATACCTGTGCATCTACACAAAACCATTTATACCCTTATCATTACTATGTATTACTCAATTAAAAGTTTCTATTATCCACGAAAAAAGTGCTTCTGCAACTAGCTTTTGAAGAATGATGTTTAGCAAAAGAAGTAGAAGTCTACGGCATTTTCTGTCTACTTTGGAGGGGAATATTGCAGAGATTACAAAAAATATTCAGTGAAATGTCCAGCGACAGTTTATATAACGCGTTTATATAATGTGAACGCGTTATATAATGTGCATGAACGCGTTTATACAATGTGCATGAGAAAGTCGTCGTTGAGGCGGTTACGCCAGCGCATCCGCCTCTCCTTAGAAACTCGTGATCGTCAGACATAGCAATGCCATTTTGATGTGCTACCTAAAATATCTCCTATTAGGCGTAAGGTTTATATTAGGCAGATGTGCATACATAAAAACTCAACGAAAAGAACTGATGCTTCCTTTTTCACCGTCAGTGAGTAGGGAAAGAATAAGATGGACAATTTGATTATAGCTACGTTGAAAATGTATTGTTGAGGACAGGTTTAAAAGAATGGGTATTCACAGATGAAACCTTAAAAGCATATATTCAATCTATGTATAATTATTGATGTTCCAGGCACCATTTGTTACTTTCAACGTATACACTCTGGGCCGGGATAGTGCGCAATGCGCCAGACGCAAGGCGAAGGCGCAAGTGGAGCACTGGAGCAAGCATTTCACAACGAAGCTGTTAACCTCTAGTTGGTCGGAAAATTTAATGTCGTAAAAAAACCCCAGGCAGAACCCAGGAGTCTCGACCAAGACGCGTAGGGCATGCGTCTCGCTAGGCAGAAATACAGCATAGAGATCAGTATTCGTGTAAAAAAACCCAAAACTTGCATCAAAAACACCTATATGATGATACCGCACCTGTGTAGAATGGGACCCCCCTCGCTATGGGTTCCTCGTAGTCTCGATGAAGACGACGAGCGCAGCCGTCAAGCTAGGCAGGCATACAGCATAGAGCTAAGCATTAGTGTAAAATAAATCTACAAAACATGCATCGAAATCATTTTATGGATGATGGGGCGCCTGCGAACAAAAATACCCTAGCCCTTTATGTGTTCGTGGTAGAGGTAAGGTTTGCAGCTGTTCTCTAAAAGAGAGGGTGACGTCATTCGAGGGCGAGCACATGCGTCAGGACTAAGCGCGATCTAGCATTTGCTTCCAGAGAATCCGAGCGCTATGGACCAGCCCGCCAAAACGACGAGGCACATTTCATACCCTCCCCATCCAACGTGTTTAGTGGTTTACAATAGCTTCGCTGGACATCCACTTCCGTGGGGCGGGATGGGGGACATTTTAGTGTTGGTTTTAACGCCGATCCCTACGTGAAACTACAGTAGTCTAGCTGAGGCCCGATAAAGGCACTACAGACCCAGAGAAGTTCTTTGTCTGCACCATGGGATTGGGGGCAGAGGACCTTCAGAATGTTGAGGGTTTTCAGACATTTATATTTATGTTCTTGGATGGGTGTAATGAACGCACGTTCATGTGCGTTCATTACATTCAATAACATGTGCCCCTGTTTTCGAGGAATAGATACACAATGAAAGGTAATCTCCAGGTGAGCCTCAGTACCGCGCTTGCGGAAGAGCACACCACAAGTACATTTTCCACGATCCCCCCCCCCCCTCCCCGCTTAGCAAGTTTGTTCAACCCAAGCTAGACTTGGCCTTTAAAAATTGTAAATTTACAGGGCTAAAAGATGTTTGAACATCATCTACATATACACAAAAGGAAATGTTTGGTGGCAATCCCTTGCGGAGCGAGTTCATCTTAAACAATAAATAGTGTACCGCTCTACACGCATTGAGGGACGACATTTTCCTGCACATATACATTGGTAAGTGCACTGCCATCCCTACTCTAAAGGTTTTTTTCTACATGTAGCTAGCGAAAGGCGTTCAGTATGTTGCCGGAAATGCCAAAAGACTTGAGGTCACTCATGATGCAATACCTCCAGGCCACCCAATTGGCATTTTTCATATCGAAGAAGACTGTTACGCAAAATGCGTTATAAATGAAGGCACCCTTAACATACAATTCCTACGCAAGGAGTTGATATTTGGTGCGCCCTCCCGTCCTGAAGCCAGACAGGCAGCTGTCGAGAAGACGATATTACCCTTAGAAGTACAAGAGTCTCCCATTTATCATCTTGTTGAGTAGCTTACACAGGCACCTTGTAATGGTGATTTAATGGTAACTTGAGGGACAGGAAGGGTCGATCCCCTCTTCCCAAAAACCACTGCGATTGATTCCTTCCAAGACCTGAAAAACGACCCGAAAGAAATATTTTCTTGTAGAGGTGATAGAGTGTTTCAAGTGTGTCTGCATGTGAGTGTAGTATAATAGTGTATGTAATGTGTCTCCGCCCAGAGATGATTGTTTACAAGTACTGAGTGCTATCTTCCACTCATTAAGCGTGAAGAAAGTGTTATATCAGAGGAAGTCGAATAAATGTCATCTCGCAAGGACCTCTTCTCACGGAATGTTCTGTGTATTATGAAATGGTTGGTGTAGTTAGTTGTCCTTTGAGTGTGCGTATACGTGTTCAGATTTCTTAGTGTTGGTGTATGAGGTTATGGATGTTATGATCGAGCGCCAGATATCTTGTTTTGCCTCACGATGCACGCGTTTCCCGAGTGTTTTTGCGCGTTTGAAAAATACAGGGTTTTTTACGGGAGAAACCGGTGAAGGATGCCCCAATTCTTGTTTTGAGACTCTCGTGCTCGCCTGCAGTCCTCGTTCTATCAGGGCCTCCTTGGGATGCACGGCGCATCGGAGGCCTGGAGAATGCACTTTCTGGAAGCATCGAGGATGTGCGCCGCGAGGAGTTGGGTGGCTACGTTTACGCGTAAAACGTTCTATGGCAGTGTGCTGTAGTTTGCATCTGGAAATGTACTCTAGTTTTATTTTGATTCGTTAAACCCAGTATGGGTAGATGTACTGGTTGTGTTTTTATCTATATATGTTAGTGTGGTTCGGAAGGGGTAACTACCATAGGGGTTCATGCTCCCGTCCCAATGAACAGATGGAAACAGAGCAGCATATCCTACAGCCAAGTCGAGGTGTGAGTAAGTGTTCTTTCCTATATTATGTGAAGGAGTTTTTGTTAAAAACCAATGCTCCTGATGCTGTGAAGAATATATCGAAAAGGCTACATTGGGCATCATTGCGAGAAGAGCCCCAAAGAGAATTATGTGCGTTTAGTTCGCCCATAAGAATTTACATTTCTGAAAGCTGGTCTACCAGTGCCCCTAATTTGAAGGTTGAGAGCTGGAAGTCAGGAGGGATGTAGAAGAAGCACACCGTAATAATCCTGGTAAACAATATTATACAAAATGCTACAGCCTCAAGGGCCGCGTTCAAATCAATGGGGTGGTATGCTAAGGATTTGCGGGTGAGGATGGCCACACCACCTGGAGAGTGGGAAGTGTTTAAGTCAATTGGGTAGCATGCTAAGTATTTGCGGGTGATGTTGGCCACACCACCTTAAGAGTGTGTGCAGACTGGGTCGTTTCTGTATATCATGTAATTATCGAGAACATTTGTGTGTTCCGTATAAGTATGCACGTGATGCTTGTCTGATTAGAGTGCAGTACCTCGTACACATCGTAACAATTTTTATTAAAGCCAATAAAGTTCCGCTGAGTAATGCTTTCCCTTCCCAATACTTAGTGCGAACGCTACTGAAGAGTGCAAGTTTACGTGTTTCCTTTTGAGCTAGTAATTGAAAGCTTTTTAGGCTCTGCCCGTCTACAAAACGCACAGTAGAACGCAACTTTGGCTCCGCTTTATCTGATCTGGTCAACAAATTCGATGAATCGTTTTCATTGGAACAAAACGATCTTGTTCAGTGTGCAAGTAGCAAGATACTACCAAATCTTCTGTCATTGTCCGCATTTAGCCCGTTTTAAGTGCATGCACTTTATAAGCGACCCCAAACCATCCACCGCCGGCGGCGGCGGCGTCCGCAGTGCTCCTCTATATTTGAAAAAGCAACAGCATCCGGCGCCAGGTTTCGATCCGAGGACTTTGCGGCCACAGCGCGACGCTCTACCGACCAAGCCACGGACGCGACGGTGATATCAGTGTTAGACGCGCCTTATATCTTTAACGCATTCAAACTACGTCGTCAGCGGCGTGCGTTGGCGACTCAGCGGCGTTATAGCGGCTTGATAACTGCGTGGTGTACACGTGATACTACAAACCCGATGGAAGAGATGGAAGAGAAGGCGGCGAGGCGGTGGGCTGCGGGGGCCGAGCGCAAGCGCCGCAAGCGGGCCGACAACCGTGCATTCGCACTTTCACATTCTCCCCCTCGGGGAAATGCGGGGGAATTTTTTTCAAAGAGCCTGATCTCTTTTGCATAGACAGCAGTTTAAGCCGCAATAAATCAATAGGACTTGTAAACCTACACAAAGGTGATCTCTTCAGAAATATTTGGCAATACAACGTGTTATTTTTGCCTTTACGGAAAAACATAGTTGCGCACGGGGGGGTTCATCTCTGAAAAAGCGGCAAAAAATATTTAAACCATCGCCATATATAAGTTGTTTTTTGTTTTACAAATTCTTGAAAAACACACGTTAGTTGTCATGAATTCCGTTGTAAGAAAACATAAGTTATTGAGTGAACCTTAATACAGGTTTATCTCTGACGCAGGCACGCAGGTCTTAGTTGAAAATTTGTCTGATACCCTTCATAACAGCATAGATCAGAATGAAGTTTCGTTTTAGTAATTTTTTGATGTGAAGAAAGCGTTCAATTCTGTGAACTATGCCTTTATGGCTTCCCGGGACCATTTCTATCTCTCCTGCAAAATAACCTTCGGGGCCGTTCTCAAGTGGTGTCACTTGGATCGGTGCTGAGTGATAGTATAAGACTTAAGAGAGGTGTCCCACAAGGGTGAGTCTTGTCACCTCTTCGTTTTAATTGGTATGTTAATTACTTAGCTACTCTTGCTAAACTTCAAAAATTTATCAATACGCTGACGACACCCTGCTGGTATCTGGCAACTCTGGTTATTCTCTCGCTCTCTCAAATCTTCAAGACGATGTCAGAAGGGCAGCGGATTGGTTCGAAGCAAATTTAATACCAATCAACCCTGTAAAAAGTGCGCTTTTTTGTTTCCATAATCGACAGGAAACAGTGCCAAACGACTGCTTCGTTACAATACACTCATCAAAATGTGCATCTTGTTGCAGTGCACGTAATTTCTGTGTCGAGTTCGTTAAATAATCAGGTGTACATTTTGATGGGGATCTTTCGTGGAACGCACTCATAGCTCAAATTTTAAAAGCTTAGAACAATTGCAAGTATGCAGTAGAACTTAAAAGTGTTTCTGTTTTTCCCGGTTTGAAAAATACTAGCTCAAACTTTGGGTTATAGTGTTCTTCATTATGGCATGTGTTTTTTTAACTGCTCTGCTACCTGGAAAAAGATAGTTTCAGTATTTTAAAAACATAGCAAAAAGTGTTCTTTATAAGTCACACGTGCTGGATTCGGCCAGTGTATTTAAAGCAACTGGTTCACCCTCATTCGATATACTGTTTTAAGCAAACCGACCTGCTAAAATAATTCTGGTGTGCGGATTACCGTACTCCAAATGTTAAACCTATGGACCTGCGACATATACCTCGATATATGACACCAATTGTCAGCACCCATTACGGAATGGCTGCGCGGCCATATTATGTTGCAGCTATCTTCAACGACTTGCCTGACGAATTCTTCTCTTCAACAACGTGGAAACACTTGTGTTCTGTTATGATGGCATTAGAATTATGGTGAAGTATGGATGTGTATACGGTGATTGGCAACTAATTCTTTGTTCTCTAATTATTTCGTGTGATGAGGAAAATGCCACCCATATAGCTGAAACCCAAGTTGATTTATTGTATCTTTGTTTGTCTGTTTGTCTTCGTCTCTTCTGTTCGTCGGTTGTTGTTTGCTTTCCTTTTTTCTTACCTTCCTCTAATTTTTCGTTATCTATTTTTTTTTATTTTCTTCTTCTCTTTTCTGTTTTTTTGTTTGCTTGTCTTCTTTTACCTTCCTATTGGGAAGCCTTCTTTTACCTTCCTGTCGTTCTTTCGCTTGGGACGCCGCCATCAGTATCCCCTAGCTGGCGGTTTTCTGTTCTACTGATGTGGGTTTTTACCTAAAACTTCATAAATTACCCCGCGACAATGTCCTTGCCGGCAAGTTTCCACGCGTCTGAAATCAACCTTACGATGGTTGCTTAGGCAAAGAAGTGCTTAGGCTTCCACAAAAACTTTTTCCAATTTATCCTCCGAACGTTGGTAATGAGCTCAGATTCAGATTGGGCTTCAATCGCAAGAAAACGGTAATAAGTAACAAAGGAAATGGCCTTGAGACTCACTAGCTCGTTTTCAGCACTAGAACATATCAGGTCATCTGTTCAGCCGTACAATTAGCTGAGGCAGTAAAACGCAATTTACGCAGGGATTATGAGCTTGCTGAACTAGATCTTTCCACCTATGTGTAATTCATGTTATTTATAGCAGTGTGAATGGTGGGTGTAACCATACCAGTTGTGAAATTACACATAAACATAGAAGCACTAGTGCCAACTACTGTTGGTACTGCGCGAACTGGGTGTGTTCTAAATGCAGAGCAATGGGAAACTTTGGCCCATGTATCACGAAATAATTACTACATACAATACCAGAAATAAGCCAGGTGCAAGTACGGTCCAATTACCATTGCGGAGAAGGACGGTGGTGCCATCTAGGTGAATAGATGGAAAGAAGGCTCCTAATTATGCTGCAAATTTAATAGCGTGCTTTACGTTCCCTTTGAAGACAAACACATGTTAAGTTATTGGAGACATCAGAATTGAAGTGATACGCGGCCGAATCAAAATATTTATTCAAGTTTATTGGTTTCCTATTGAATATAGCACCACAAGGTTCGGAAAAGCGCTAGGGGCAATAGAAAATACCAAACCTTTCGAATAAAAAACACCCGCATTTCTCTGAAGGGGAGCATGGGGAAGTGCGAATGTACGGGTGATGCTATGAGGGGGAGTTATGTTGAACTGTGTTGGCATTCGCCCGTTAGTTCCATTTAACACCCCCGCGTGATCAAGTGGGGATTCACACACCCCGTTAGTCGTTCTCTGGAAATCTTGGTGAATTAAAGTGTATGTTCGAGGAGATCACACACACACGCAAGTAAAGTGAAACGACAGTATTCTTTATTCAGCACTTGTTGGTGTTGTCGTTGTAGTTGACGGTCATTATGACCGCCTTGTGGTCACTGAAATGTACGGTCAAGAGTTGTTCCAAGACCGCGCGTATCAGACAGTTCCTCGCAAAGGCCAGGTCGATGTAGCTGCCGTTGATGGTGGTGGGAGCTTCTAGCGGTAGGCACGTCATGGAGTGGTTGGCGAGCATGTATTCTATCAACCGCTCGCCGCCCTTTTGCACGTCCACGTTAAAGTCCCCAACAACCACGACCGGGTCCGAGGGCTTTACGCGGCTGGCCACACTCTCTATCGCCGCGTCCACGTATTCGACGAAGTCGTCCCGCGAGATGTTTGGCGCGAGGTAGAGGGTGACGACCACGATTCCGTCGCCCGAGTACGCGTCGGTGTAGACGGCACTGTACGGCGACTCGTCCCTGACCGGCGAGGTGGACACGGCGTGCGACACGAGGTTCGCGTAGGCGTGACCGACGAGGTAGACGCCGCAGTACTCGCCCCGACTTCCGCTCCTGGCGAAGCAGCAGTCGTCGATGGGGAAGTGGGAATGCACGGGTGATGCGAAAGAATTCTTCTTTGCCAATCGCCCTAAGTGGGTATGTGGTAAAGAAATTAGGAACTCTTCTTGGCCAATCGCCCTAAGTGGGTATGTGGTGCGGACGGACGGACGGCGGTGGACGCGTGATTCAGGGTCGCTTAAAAAGTGCATTCGCACTTAAAATTGTACGCAGAACTCCGCTTGATTAGGCCTCAGTGCTTGCGATAAACTTCGACCATCCAGCAAGGGGAAGTACTTCCTCGCCATTTCGAAAAACCACTACGACCGAAAATAAGAAGCCGGCCACGGAGAACCATCTTCCCGGCAACTCGGTACTGCAAGCACGTTCGGGGAGATCAAAACCAAATACTACTGCCCCCGCCTCATATCCTACGTTCCCCACTACGTGCGGAGCTGGTTTCACGGCAGGAGACCAAAAACGGCACCTACGAGACGCTCCAGATTTGCCTAGTTTATCGCCCCGACATTTCTGCCCCGAAAGTGACCTGTATTGAGCTTTGATGCCCATTCTTTACATAAAGAGCCAAAAGAAGGTGGATATATGTTTACATGCTGCATTACCCATTATAGACAGACCGCCATCGTTCCTAAGGGGACAGCAGAAGAACACGCCATGGGACATGCGGCCCCTTACTTCTTATCACGGACAGTGCAACGGCATACACCGCAGCGCTTATGAAAATTATCGGGGCCTACACCAACACGCCAACAAGCGAACTAAGCGAAAATCGGAAAAAGACGGGCGCAGACATGCTATCTGCGTCGATGTCGAAAGCAAGGCACGGAAAAAAATTCTCCCATGTGCTACCTTTGTATACCATACAGCTATGAATAAAACCACGCAGATCAATTCATTCGGGCTGGTCTACGGGAAATTGCCGACTAGGATGCTCGACGCAATGCTTCCTCAAGTAGAAAAAGATGAACTCAACGCTACCGTCAAACGATACTGTTAGAGCAAATGGAAGTTTACGCTGTCACGCACCTTCGATGTACCCACGCCGACGACGTTGAAGAACTGGATGGCACGAACTCTGCCCAAGATGTCATGACTGGTTCATAAATGGGTTTCTTTTTTTGTAAAAATACCGTGTCACCACTTAACATCCCTCTTCTGAATGGTACTGGCGAAAGTAACATCTTTTGGGCAAGTGCCTTCCTCACCCTTCTGCTAGATCCTTATTCCCAGCTTCACCCCGTCTGTGCTCGTGAAGTAAACGCCTCGAACATCTTGGAGGTTCTCGGCCACTCCAACTTCAGTGTGCGATGGACGTGTTCCTTCCCAGCACCACCTACGCAACCAAGCCCCACTGACACCTTACGAGACATGATCAGCCAGTCTCAACCACTGTTTTCGTCCATGCTCAAAGGGAGTTCGGGAGTTTCTTCTACGTTGGCGGATGCTGCATTTGCAGGGGAGTACGAACGCCGACTTCAGGGGTGCTTACGCGCCACCATCCCGAAAGCAATCGCCGCGCTTGAGGCTATAATAAAGGATGCAGCTTCCCCCAAGCACCGCATTAAGGGCTACGTAACTCTGTTTACTGAGAAGCGAACAGAGTTCTGCGCTCTGGACGCCAAGATCCAAGCTGAACTCACTGCCGAGGCCTTTCAAGACGACTACGCCACAGCATGGGACTACAAGCACAGCATTTGCGGAATTGGGGCCCGCGTGGACACCGCCAGATCATCGCCTTCTGATGCCGTCAGCAACAGCAGAAGACGACGATAAGACGCAAGGTTTAATGAAGAGTGATGCCACGGCTCATCTGGCCATGCCAGTTTCCCGCATCGGCCTCGCCGAGTTGCAGATTGCACAGTTCTCTGGATATTGTTGCGATAGGCAGGGATTTTGGAAACAATTTATACCACCATCTATACAAGCAAAACTTGGCGAAAAGCCATAAATTCAAGTACCTCCACTCGTACGTGACCGGCCCAACTAAGACCGCGAATGAGGGAATCAGCCTTCTGGAGGATAGCTACGACGCTACAGTCAATATCCCCAAAGACCATTTTGGCTAAAGAAACCTATTGATGGCGGATAATGGCGATGCCCTCTTCCTAATAGATTACCTCAGCGAACAACAAGAGGCTGCGGCGCTTGCATGACGTGATCACCTTTCGCCTAAACAAACTGGAGGCACTAGGCGTTCCGTCGGACCGGTAAGCTGTAATGATCCACCGTGTCCTGCTAAAGTTTTTGCCACATGACATTGCGCTTCTTAACCGGCAATGCTTGCTAGAATGGACAGTGAATGAGGAGACTGGCGATGCCAAGCAAGTGCACGACATCTTACAGTTTCTCCGTATTCAGGTTTAAATTCGAGAAGGGCACATGAACAGCACCGCCCTAAGGTTAATCGCATTCCAGCAGCCGAGCAGACACCGCATCAGGAGTTTTTCCCACAATCGGCCACAGCGTCCCATGCGGAGTCGTCACCATTTTCTCATCGGCACTATTGCCGCTTTTGTAACGTGCGAGGTCATGGGTTCGCCGGGTGCACCGTGAACCGGCCACATGTGAAGACGCGATGACGACTGCTGGCAGGCAGACATCGCTTCCAGTGGGGAAAGCAGAACCATGTCGTATGTGCCTGCCAGACTGCTAGAACCTTGTCCTGCAGCCTCTTTTCGCGCCGGCATCTGACTTTACTGTGCGAATGGGCTCAGCAAAATTTTGTGCACCCTACCATGTCCACTCGACTGGTCGACATGTCCACTCGACTCCACTGGCCCGCCTACCACGCCTTGACCTTTCAACGCGGCATAATCCATGGTTAAAGCCTCCACCACACACGGACCACTCCAGTTTACCTGTGGCCTTTCTGCGCGTGGGCGACGGGTGGCAACGGACAGCTTCTGGTGAGGGTTCTGCTAGACACGGGGAGCCAGCGGACATTCTTTCGGCGGGACGTGTCACGGCCTCTGAGCTGCTCCATTGAAGGCGTTGTGCACCTCAAGCTGGTAACATTCAGCAAGAGCATTTCTGCTACAACTCAGAAGTTTTTTCAGGTTTCAATCATTGCGGCCAGCCACAACAACGGGATGCAAAATACCGTTGACGCAATGGAGATGCCGATCTTCTGCACAGTTACGAGTCTTCCGATCACCAATGAAGCGGTCGGAATGATGAACGACCGTGGTCACTCCGACGCTGATACTCCCCTAGGCTCGACTTACGTGGACAATCCAATCATCATTCTAACTGGATCCAACTACTATACTTAAACCACTGTGGAAAGGGGTGAAATCTTACGGCTGACTCCGCACATCACGGCCGTCGAAACACTGCTTCGATAGGTTATTGAGTGTGCATACTCCGATAGCAAAGACCACTCCTCGGCGGAATTGAGCGCTTTGTCCCTGGCCCATAGAAAAGAGTCAACCGACAGCATCGCAAGAGATCAGAAGCTGGCCTGTCCACGCCGTGACGTCAGGAAGCACAACATGCGTTGTGAGGCTCCGCTTCGTGGAAACAAGCCAGGGCTGCATGCCAGCGTGGACGTGAAAAAAGTTACCGTTGCATCAGTTAGTGTGGAAGGAGCTGTATCACGCTCCCGGAATCGCCCGGTCACGAAGATGGCTGTGTTTGTGGCGGGTTAGCAACAGCACACTGCAGTTACTACTTATGCTCTCGAAGAAAACCCCATGAAAACTATTGGCGGAGAAATAAAGTCTGCAAAAAGAAAACCTTCCAGACCTGAAGGCGCAACATCAGCTTCGGAGATATCTATCCTCACGCTGTCAGATACAGAAGAAACGAGGGCATTACTACTGAATACGAAAACAATCCTGCCAAAAATTAGAGCAAGCCCCACTTCTACAGGGTGCACGAAATGTACATTGAAAGACGATGTAGGAGTGTTGTAAGCTGGGCTAACTAATATTTTTCCATAGTGGATAACCGCCCTAACTGGACGAAAACAAGAAAAGGTAGAGACACAGTTTAATAAAGTCAGATGAAAGTTAGCGCTTGTTTCTGTCTCTCCTTTCCGTGTTTTCGTCCACTTTGTGCAGTTACCTGCCACATAACAGCCGATGTGCTGTCGAGTGTACGGAGCTGCAACCAAGATGAAGAATGCCACACTTGGCAGAATGGAGTGCGGCATCCAAGCATCCGCCGCTACCGCAGCAGCGATTCTCAGGAAAGCCACCAAGTGCCGGCACTAAAAAGTCGAACAACAATTTATCCCAGATGGTAATCTTGGCCTAGATACACTTATCTAGGTTTTCTTTCCGCTACCTGGGCCCGACTTCATGGAGGCCACTGGAGGCAGTCGGAGGTTGCGTGTCATCCTCACCCTACAATATTGGAAAAACAGCAATCGTTCCGGTGCAGCGAACCTCTCGTCAGTGTCAGAACTGCCATGGTCCCGTTACGTCAAATGTAGGGCTGGAAAAAATAAGCTCAACTAATCAAGCACCGCCAATTATCTCTGGCCCATTGTCAAGACGAATTGTGCAAGACCAGGATTGCTACGATTCGGAGCAACGACGTGAATCTCCGTCGCGTGAAACAGAGCGAAACCCCTTTTGTTCATGGGACTTCTAATGATTTTATCACTCAACGAAGGAAAGGTGCCAGTGCTCTCGCTTCTCTTAGATCTCCTGAAACCCGAGTCACGAAGCACTAGCTGGGTGGCATCACCACTGCCATAACGTGCTGCCCTAGGTGATGTTGCGGTACCTCTGCTTTACGCTTTGTCGCAGCCCAAAAACGCCCCGACAGAACTCAAATTGACCGTTCTACTCGGACATAAATACGGCAGCCTTTGAAAAGGTTGTACTTTCATGCCAGTGTTCAGCATTTGTGGGCGGGTGGTGTGTTGTAAACAAAGAATGAGATGAGTGCCGTCAGGTTGCCTCAGCAGATAGTGAGGAAGAAGGAGCTGCGCCCACTGCTTCGCTCAGAGAGTGTGCTATGACACTAATGAGAACCGCACGTCGGGGTCCTACGTTTTTTGCTTCATCCCTCACAGTGCGTGGTGGATCAAGAAGGGAAAGCAGGACCCAGATGCTAGGTTCTCGTGGATGTCACCGAGCCCTCTAGGTCGATCATGCGAGCGTGCCCAATCTTATTCTTTCATTAATCATGCCAAAGCCCCCTGCCTTCGCTCGTGTCACCCGCCCATTGAACATATATTTTGTACGTGGGGTGAGGGTGTTTCTTCTACGTTGGTGAACGCAGCTGTTCCAAAGTCCATGTTCAACAAGCTCACAATCATTCGTTGTGAAAATATTTTACTGTGCAATACGTCACGTCGCAGCAACACTAATTGGATCCACGATAGTAGGTGGTAAGGCGATATAGCTACAAAGAGAAGGAAGTTTGTGCTACAAAATTCCAAGAATATGTTGCAAGATTATATTACAAAATCCAGCAAACTGTTGTAGAGTCGAGCCCAGGCGCATTTAAAATGCTCTGAACCTCGGGCGTATGGTGGGGCTTGTGGTGCCCGGCGTTCGGAACCACATTTTGTGGGATTCTTTAACCACCGAGGACGAGAGAGGCCGTAAGGCAAGGGGTAAGCGACAAAAGGCTTGGAAGGTCTAGTGACGAATTGAAAGAAGACGTAGCAAGCCCGCATGCCGATCGAGCAATGACGATGGGCACGTGACGGTGATGTCCTCGGTGCAACAATGATGATAGATCCTACATATGAAATATGAACCATAGCGGCAAGATGCCAGAAACTACACCCTCTGATGGCAAGATGCTCTGGTTTGACCGCTTGAATTTGTTTGGGAATGAAACCCAAATTGCTGAAGTTGACTCAGTTAAACCGACAGGGAATGTATTTTGGACCTTATAAAATTCGGCGACAGGTTTGCCAACTTTTCTCTTAGGCTAGCGGGCCTTTAACAGGCCGATGTGGATAATTTACGTGGCATAAATACGCGGTCGTGCTTTACCTGAAATTTTACTGCACAACAAGAGGAGTTATTTATTGTTTGGACTACCATTTGTTGAGTGCCGGGCCGCGAGAGAGAGCAGGACGTTATTTCGTCCATCAGAATCAGGTACTGTCGATCAGGATGCCCAGAAAGCTACCGCAACCGCCAGATTACGGGATGTGGCTAGGACTCGGCGCGGGTTCCCAGCGTCGCGCAGCATCTGTTTCAACAGCTGAGGGGAGATAACAGGGGATATGGGTTTTAGGGGCATTTCTGTGAATGCCCTTAGTGTCGAGGAAGGCTATTTAGTGTCGAGTGCGCCACCAACTGGACTTGTAGGAGCATTAACGAGGTGGGAATGAGTGTGTATGAATTGTGTTTTGTGTGGGAAAACTTCTGTTTGTAGGATGGACAGCATCTGTCGTGTCTCTGTTGGGAGGTGCTGGTCAATGTAACCTTAGAGGAGGGACGGCCCCCTCTAAGCCTTGTGTATGGTTCAATAATTTTTGTTGAACTGTCTGTTGCTTTCTTCAAGATTTTTTTAGTGTCTTATTGTGTTTAAAAGCAGACATTTTTGGGGCCCTGCTTCTTACCATTCTTTCTAAATTATGTCCGTTACTGAGTATTTTATATTCTTCACCAGGCAAGTGTGGCGAGAATATCCACAGAAATAATGCAGGTTTTTTCAGTTTCCTCAAAAATTTGGAGGGTTGGCCAATTACATAAAGTTTTTAATTCCTTTAGCTTTGATTGGGCTATATTTAAAGGGCAAACTCATCAACAAGGTTCCTCTTTCACAAGATGGTTTCTGCACGTCAGTTTTCATACGATATCCGCATTGCATACCCTTTTAAAAATGAAATTTTCTTACCGGTGAGACGGGATATCTTTGTTTGAAGTTTCTGGAAAGTATTCTAAAGGCGAGGATTGGGAACAGTGGTAAATACATAGGCAAGATGTCTCTGATTTCTGCTGAAAACCACCGCTTAATATTTTCATATATGATGAAGATCCATAGCAAACACGTCTGTGTGTTCTAGATTTGGGCGAACGTTAAAAGTGGTCAAAACGACCCCGAGCAACCGCTGTGCTGCGCAATAAAACGCTGGATGTTTTGGTGAATCAAACCTCATAATCAAACAATATCCTAGCTAATCCTCATTCACAAAGCGTGGGCTCTTAGCATAGCATTTAGTCCTGGCATAGCAAAATAGCGGATATCTCTCCCTGCTGTCTTGGTGAAGAACAGAAGAATGGCTTGGTCGTGCTCTGAATACTTGTGTCGTCATTAAAATTTTTTAGTCCTGCGCTCTTGTTTTTCCAAGGTGAAATAAGTACTAACAAAGGGTGGCTCTCTCTTTAGGCTACATTTCTGAAAGAGGGGCGGGGCAAGTGTGATGACCCTCCATTCATCACTTGGTAAACTTAGAGGATGATAAATATCTTCATCGTGTACCACATTTGCATAAAATCTTTAGGATGTGGATTTCTCAGTAGAGGACTCAATGTGTCTCCTCAGGCGCTCCAACCTGCTTCTCCAGCCGAAGCTAATCGGCCAGGGATGAGCTCTAAGTGGCGCGCCTCCAGTAGTCAGGACAGCGGACAGGGTTCGCTTTGTGGAGACGTGCGAGGAACGTTCACCAATCATGTGACACCCGGTGCCGTTCGCTCCACAAAAAAAGCAGCTAGGAGACATAATTTGAGGAGAGTAGTGGCACACACTTTTAAGGTGCGGAAAGGTGTTTGCAATGCAAGATAGTGGTGTGCCTGGTCAGTTACTGGTGTTGGCAGGATGGGGTAAAGGGTCCGTTCAACCAGGAGCGGAAGTTGGGTGATTTCCGCGTGTAAGCAATGGAAGAAATTTCCTCGAGGCGGCCTTTTCTGCGTTCTTCATGAGGATCGGAATATGTTGCTGCGGGGGCTGCAAGAGTAGCATTGTGCATTCCGCAGCGTGCACCATTCCTGCCTGAAATGGCGCCAAAATTCCAAGCTGTTTGTCCCTGTCCTAGGAGCCTTCGGAGGGGGATGAGACGCGCGATTTTCGCATCTGGAGCTTCATCTGGTGACCGTGTTGTTACAGAGGCAATTGTAGTCCGCTCTCTTTGGGCGGAGCTTACTGTCAAGGTGAACGGAGGGTAGGAGGTATGCCATAGTGTCTTAAGGATGCATCAGTCCAGCGTGTACCGTCATGACATGGCATCCACGCCAGTCTTACGCTGTCCACTGTGGTGTTTTGGGTGTATGGTACGCGGTAATAGTCGGATTTGAACCTGTTCAAGAGAACGTCGTGGGAGGCACTCGGATGTGGTCCAGGGTAGCCCGGTGTGCATGTTCCCAAATCTTTGAGGACAAAGCAGCCAGCTTTGGGGAGATAGAGCCATTCATGTTGCAATAAATCAGCTTCAATTACTCCAGTCCATGAATTAAGATACCTAATTCAAGGAGGAACGAGGTGGATATAGCTTGCGGGAACGCAGAGTGAGTGCTTCTATGATTTTCGGATGGATGCATTGACGTTTCCCCCTCCTGCTTCTTGAGTGGGTCATATCCACTTGTACCTCTTAAGTCCATCGAACGTCTTTCGGTCTTCTGGTTAGAGACCTTTGGAGGTCAGCCTGCCGTCGTCAAAAATCCGGTGATCGCACTACCGACGTGTGATGGGCGGTCCGGTGCAAGAAAATTGCTCATCCTAGGAACGTTTGACAGACGTCCGGGTCTGACTTCGATATATCGGGCGTGTAATCAAAATCAGACATTTACAAACAGAATGTTACGCGGGATATTAAGGAGATAACAAAATACCGATTGTCGATGTCCACCGCATGTTCAGTTCAGCCATATTTTTATATATCAGGAAGATTCGGTACTTGCGGTAAACATGAGTGCTTTATTGGTCACATGCATTTAGGCACTACTGCTCTTTCAAGAATACTTGATGTAAACGCCCCTTCAGTAGTTTGTGTAACGGAACAACAAAGAAAACGAGACCGGAGCCAAATAAATCTACACAAATAGGATGAGTAGCCCATAGTTAACATCGTCCACTGCATACGGTCAGGACTTCTGCTGTACTAGGTCTGTACAGCACACCGTGTTTGTTGGTTAGTCGAAAGCTTCTCCAGCTGGTACCGTGTGACAGCTAAGCGGCGGCAATGTCCTCGAGAACCTTTTCCTTTCGATGATAATGTAACAGTGGACGCGGCAGTTCATCAAATACTTGCGTGTAGTTGGGCACGTCTTAGCACTACATGCTGGTGCCTTGCACCTCCGCACTCTTGCCCAGCTTGAACAAGGGGATTCTTTTTATGAGGAAATTCACAACGCCAAAATTTTTTACTGCGGTGAGGCAAATGCCCGGCCGGGATTTTACACACTTTCAGGCCTGCCAGATAGTTTATGATGAGTAAACAATAGGTACACAACCTGAATGTTCCTTCCAGAAGGCCATTTCTTGTTACGGAGTTGGCACATGCTGTCCTTTTCATCTCCTGCGGTGCCAGTGCTTTATTGTCATTTTTGATCATCCAAGTTCCCACAAGAGCGTCCGGACGACAATCAAATCCTGCGCGCTGCTTACCGAAAGATGTCCTGTCTTTTTGTCTTAGTGCGATTGTCCCAAAGATGATTGCGGGTAAACGTAAATGTCTCGGCGTCGGGTGGTTTTTTTAGATCGGTTTGTGATTCCCTTTGGCTTTCTTTTCTGTAACATCCGTTTCTGTACTCGGGTGATGTACAATTGATAGCAAGCGTGGTTCCCTGGCTGTGACGTGTTAAACGCTCTGGTTGGTCTAATATGTGCAGTCACGGCCAGGCTTGGGGACATTCGGCTGAGGGCCGTGGTAGGCAGTAAACGGTGCTCGAAATTACCTTAAAGAACTCGGGCTTCTGCGTAACTCAAGGCTGAGCAGACATCCGGGTCCTCTTTTGTCACGCGCTAATCTTCACGGTTTTGGCACCGTAATGTAACGAAAGAAGGACAGAAACGAGGCCGAAGTCGTGGATCCCCAAAACGGGGTGGAAAGGATTAATCCTACAGTAAAGCTACATGATGATGGTGATGATGATGACTGACGCATAGCCAAAGAGATTTAACAGAATTTTGTCGGACCACACTAATAATAAATGCTTGCACCACTGCCTTTATGGAAAGACCAATCCATACCCTATTCTTGTTTTTCTTGACAAGTTTAGGAGCACTAATGTTTACGTTAGACTGACACAGTAAAAACGTACCTGTTAATTATCGTTCCCACTTCTCATTAAAGACCATGCCTGCAATGTGGGCTGTTGTAACAGCCTAAATACAAATAGGTTGTGGTGGCCAGTTACCACCTTGGTGAACTGGATGATTTACCTTATTAAATAATCAATTTTCAGAGTTTAGGGCACGAAAGCTACACCGACTACGAAGCGTGACAGAATGCCCAGTTCTGTTTTCATCTTGACAATTTGATATGTTCACTTGCGGTGGAATCTCAGCAGACGGAGGTTTTTGCGTTCCGCGTCCACAAAAAAAGTCCTTCGCTTGGCTGCGCAATGGGTTAGTTACTCCCGCAAGTACTGAGGCACAATCTGAAACCAGTATTTATAATTTTTTATTTTTTTTTATTTTTCAGTAGTGTAAGCCTTTGTCACGCTCATTAAAAACAAGGGAGAGGCAGACGACTTCAGCAGAAACATTCACTCAAAATACTTGTTCTGCATAAATTGGTGTCACTGTGTAAATCGCCAACCTCCGGATAGCGAATTACACATGATGCAACTATCCTCCAAGTTACATCTGTCTACATAGCGAATCTTGCGTGTAAGGCTGCTGCGTTCAATAAATAAATGTTCAGTCGTCAGGCTGTTACGTTAAACGACTTCTTGTTTCATTTTATGCGGCTCCAGCTCATTATTGCCACAAATTAGGAGACAAACAATTAAACCTCCGTCCATTCGATGCCCTGCACGTGCTAAGTAACCATCCACAACACGAAGAATATACCCTGTTAGGTTATGCACTAGGTCTATTTTCAAGCAACAGCAATGATTTTAGGAGTTTCGAATAACGTGCCTGCAGCAGCACGCAAGCATGACACTACGTCTTTTACAGAAAGGGCCTGCTTTCAGCAGTCTGCCATAGTTCTCTGGGTACACGATAGGTGCAGCTTTCAATATCTAATGCTCAAATGAGACTCCAAGGTTGGCTGATGCTATGCCTAAATTTCTAATACTTTTGAAATTAGCACATAGTTGATTTTTGAGTAACAGCTATTTTACCATGGTGGAATATTGCAGTACAAACACACGAAGACAGAGGGATGTCCTAATACAATGTCCTAATATGTGCCACAAAGATCCAAATCAAAATAGTTTGCCAGTAGCCAATGATACATCTCCTTCTGGTCCTATTGGTGTGGTACACTTTGCAAACGTCTGGGGTCATGTGATCACTTTGCTCTAAAGGGGTTCATTGCACTCTCAGGCTTACGTTAATCCACCAGCTGTTTGATTAATGCGCGAGGCGACACATGGTAAATGCATTTCTAAGCCTTGTTTGTTGAGCATAAAACAAAATGTTTTTCATGCATAATACAACATCTCCCAAGACAACTTACACTACTGTATTTGTAATTTTTCTGTCCAGCTGGACAAATTTTGCATTTTAACAGCGCCGAAAATCTTACACTAACAGTGAAGTGCAATGCTTAAATCCTAAGTCCATATTGCAGCGTCTACGTGACAGCAAACTTTTCCTCTTTGGTTGTGCCTGGTAATGCTTTCCCTTTATCACTTCCTTCATTGACAACATTATGAGTAATGCAAAGCACACATTGCAGCTCATCCTTTATTCTCAGCCTGCTGATCCGTACTTGTAAAAACTTCCTGATATGAATTGAAAGCACAAATTTATGGGAAACACGAAAAGGCCAAACATTTTATTCACTTTGAAATATTGCAGCACCACTTCCTGGTCATTCTCTAACACCAGCAAACATAGCTGCAGAAATACATTGATCCCACACTTTCTGGATTTGATTTCAGTCACCCCCCAAAATAAAAATACTGTGGCCTTGTTGTGTTTCCTGCTTTTCTGACTGGTTCATGCCTTGAAATATTACAATGTAATTTACAGGGTGAAATCAGCAGGTTGAGAATGGCACATTATCCAGAACGTGTGCTAAAGGAAAAAAAATACTGAAAGGGAAAGGTAATTATTGTTTCAAAGATGCCGCATCGGCGTAAGGTGGCATTGTGCTGTGCTGTCAATTTGATATTTCTTTCGTCTAATAAAATCAGCAGCATTCGGCCGGCTGTAAAAAAATACCCCGAGAAGACGGCTAGCGATAGGCAATAGGGGTGCGGTATCACTCATCATGCGCATTTTATTTCGTGCATGAGAATCTTGGTTTACAGAATATTTTTAACCCAGAAAACCACCGCGTTATATGCGGCAGATATCCTGAAGATGCGAGCATTTGACATTGCAGATGTCCAGGAGACGTGTGGTTGGGGTCAAAATTACATACGTTCAAAGTTACTACAACTTCAAAAACACATCCAAATCACATGAAGGATAAAGTAGAATGCCCCTGTCACGGTACTTTTATATACTGCTTTTGGTATGTTGCCTTAGTGGCATAGCTTATGAATATTGTAGTGGTAGTCATGCAAGACGTATATGTAGGTATATTCTATATTGTTTTGCTATCTTTGGCGAAACATTAGTTTTTTATATCAATGCCTTGTGTACATTGGTAATATTATTGTTAAATGAACGTGGATGCATTAAACTTACATTCTTTACACATGATTTGAGATTTCTGTGGTTGCCGACGTGTTGTGGAAACGTGTACTTCAATTATATGTTTTGCTAGCTATTCAGAGTAGTTTTTTCGGTTCCTTGGTTCCTGCTTTCTACAGTAATGTGTTCTTCTTTTTGATGTGTAGCATACAGCATCAGATCTTGTATATGAAAAGTCAAGCTGACCAGACTCATGCAGAAGCACACAATGCACCATTCCAAACAAGTACGTCACATCGAAACCGAGAGGCAGTAAGTAACAGAAAACAAGTCCTAATAAGCAAAAGTTCCCTTGACACAAAGGCAACCACACTAGCGTCATGGAATTGGACCACAAAGCACAGCTGTACAGAGCTTCAGCAAATATTCTAGCAGAAAAACCAATCAAAAATTAAACTGGTCAAAATGGTAGTCCTGCAAAGCTTGCTGTAAGTGCAGCGGCCTAAAGAAGGCTTTCAAAGTACACATAAAACACAAAAGAGTTTTGGTAAAGCAGTTTATTTAGACTTCAGAATTATTTATGGCGTTTCCGCTACACACACTTTATTTTGATGCCTGTCAGGCCTGGCAGAAAGGGTGCAGATTGTATAATTTTGAGAATAGCACAAATTTTCACCACTATAAATAAATCATACACATAAGAAAGATTCGTAAAAAATAGGAAACAAGGAACAATGTTCAATCTTGGCGCAAGAACAAGATGGTTATGCTGGTTAAAATATCTCTGACTAATTGAAATGGATGGAAAAACAGCACGCGCAAAGCGTGAAAACAGAAATGAGTGAATGGTGGTTGCACGAGCAAGGCAAATTTATTAAATAAATATTTCACACCTGGTCAAAAAATTTAGAAACAATAAAGCAAAAGCACATTGGAAACAAAGAAGTGGTGTTGAGTTGTGGTTGCCAGTGTTAAACAAATATAAGGTACTTTAAAAAAAACCCACATCTAGGGAACAATAGGGAATGTCATGAACAATACAAAAGAAGGTTTTTTTACAGAAGTGACTATATGGTGGTTGCAACAGCCGTAAAATTTACATGACGGCTATAATATACATAAACATAACATATACCGTACTCGAAATTGAGAAAGCACAGAAGACACCATTATGGATTACGTTCTTGGACATAAAGGGGCATATGACAACGTAAACAGAGAACGGGTGTGGAGAATGCTGAAACTCCAGGCATTAGATGACGAGTTAGTACAGTTCCTTATACAAACTATAAAGACAATAGAGTGCACCTTACATGGGAACGACAGAAATGCGCCCAGCAGGTCAACATCCATCGGGGACTGAAACAGGGATGCCCTTTGAGCCCAATACTGTTCATGCTTTACATGGCAGGGTTAGAAAAGAAACTGAAAGAAAGTCAAGTAGGGTTTAGCCTAACTCATATGCTGCAAGGCGAAGTGGTACAACAGCATATTTCGGGAATGTTATACGCAGACGAAATTGTTCTTTTAGCTGATAACCAAACCGATATGCAGCGGCTAATAAATATTTGCGGCCAGGAAGCCACTGACCTCGGATTTATTTCAGTGCAGAAAAATCAGGATTATTGGTTTTCAATGACGCTACCACCGACATAGTGTCTATCCAGCACCGCGAATTACCTAGAGTGAAGGAATATAAATATTTGGGAGTGTGGATAAACTAAGGGTATAACTACTTAAGTACTCACGAGGAGCAACTTAAGGTTAAGGGAAAGCGAAACGCAGCTATAATGAAGCATAGAGCTCTGTGGGGGTATAACAAATATGAAGTAGTAAGAGGAATGTGGAAAGGAGTAATGGTTCCGGTTCTCACATTTGCGAATGCTGTACTCTGCTTAAAATCAGACGTTCTATCAGGCCTTGAAGTAAACAAGAGAACGGTAGGACGTTTGGCCTTAGGCGCGCATGGAAAAACAACTAACGAAGCAGTTAGGGAGATATGGGCTGGGCATCGTTTGAAGTTAGAGAAGCTCACAATAAAATATGCTTTGAGATGAGGTTGAGGGCAATGGATCAAAGAAGGTGGCAAGCTAAAATATTTAGGTACCTATATTTGAAAAGCGTGGACACCGCAGTGGTTAAGAAAGACAAGAAGGCTAACGATGAAATACGGAAATAACAGTAGACAATCCAAAACAGCCAAGGTAACCAAAAAAAAGGCAAGGCAGATTGAAACGAATAAATGGAGGGGAAAAAATGGAAGGTAAAACGTCGTTAGAGATGTACAGGGCTGAGAAGATGAACATCAGAAAGGAAAATTTCTACGATAATTCCCAGGACAGTGCTTTGCTTTTTGAGGCTAGAGCAGGTTGCCTGCGAACTAAGAGTTTTGTGGGGAAGTATTCACAAAATGATGGGGTATGCGTGGTCTGCGGAAAAAGAAACAGAAACTATGCGGCACATCGTGTTAGAATGTGAGGGTATCCATCCAAATCTACATGAAGGGAATATTGGGCTTTCAGAAGCCCTAGGATTTAAGGGTATCAAAGAGGAAGTTAACTTCAAGGCTGTCGAGGGGACGAAAGGAAGATTAGAATGCAGGTGGAAGAAAAGCAGAGAGGGGAATATTGCCTAGGACAGTTATCACATGTAACCGGAAAAAAGAGTATTTTTGTGCCTAATAAGCTTTTTGTGCATGCCCTAAGCAGCGCTAGTGTTGAACCAAAAGTGTAAAACATTTGTATATTAGTCCTCTTTGGTCAGATGACATGTCATCATCGCGATACAAAGGGGAAACCAATAGAAATCATCATCATCATCATACACAAAAAACATTACGGGTATATACATGAATGTGTATAACAGGAGTATTTAGGACCACTAAATCACCTGCAGTGGGATTGGATGCATCTGTATATTGTTTACTAAGAAGTGGTTGGCTGAAAGGTATTCCAGTTCAGTAGGCACCCACGGCTACTGGAGCAGCTAAAGAGTCATTTGATTGTTAAAAAAAGAGCAAGCAGCCATCCACCACAATACACTTGCTTTATTCCTCAAACTACACCACAGAAAATAAAAAGCAATGCATGGTTTTATGCACACATTTCACTTCATGCCACATAACAACGCCCACTTTAGCGCACACCTGAAAAATAATCACGCCATATCCACAGAATGAATGATGATAAGTGGGGGGAAGCTCCAGAGGGGGAGATCATATGTAACCGTAACTCTCCCGTGAAAGTTCGCCCATTACATCATTAAGAAAGACGTAAGGCTGTGTGCGTACATTGTACAAATCAACTTTTATCTTCGGAGTCAATGCTCCAAGGCCCAGACCTGGTGAAAGACCCCGCTCCATCGAGGACTACCCCAAACCTCTACCACAATTTGTCACGTAGGATGGGACACAACGGTAAAGACAGAACTTTTATTTAGGGTGAACTTGTGCCCGAACAAGACGAGAGGAAACGAGCAAAGGTCATTGCGTCTCGTTCGATCTCCGAGAACGACTGCCTGCGTTCGTGGCGTGATCTCTTGCGTGATCTCCCCCTCAGAGTGCACGTGCGCTCGCGCCTCCGTTGGCGAACACAGACATGCTCGCGCTCCCGGTGCCGAGTTTGCGCTTCTGGTTGCAGCCGGTGCTTGCGTTCTTGCGCGTGCAACGCGGCCCACTTTGCGACATGTCCGAAAGCATGCGGCCGTCACGTACCACGAGACACAAGGGATGAACAGACCCATGGCTTTAGAAGCTTCGCCACTAAAAACGAATTACCGTGCACACAAATTGTATTTATTTGAACAATGTGCAGCGGCCTTTCTGGCTGCAAGCAAATATTGTAGCAAGAAAATAAAAAGGAAAAGATTGTTTTTTGATCATGGTGCAGATCATGATTTTTGGAATTTGTAATGCACATGCACTTTTTATGACCAGTAAAAACTTTTTTAGATGATGCGAGTGGCTATGTGAATGAGCACAGTTCATCTATTTTTGTCCGATTACATTATGTGCCTAACGAAAAGGAGGTTCAATGCAGCGGCCGGTAAAAAATTACAATTTTGTGAATTGAACACAGCAAAGCTAAACCTAAATATGTAGGCCTCCTAAAGAAAAGGCGAATAAACTGATAGTGTGAATAAACCATGAGTTTCAGTGAATTCAAGTGTCGACACTTGGGCAATATGTTTTTCGCCTTTAGTTCCAGTATGGCTGCCGATGTCAGGATCAACGCGCATCCTTCAATTCATCAGCACGAGACCTTAGCCACTACGCGGCCACGGTGTGTTAAGAAAATCTTAGGCATGTAGAAGATTACCAAAAAATAAAGAGTAATGCTTGCCTCAGACGTGAGCACATAACTGGAATTTAAGAAATAGACAGTTACACAAGCGCAACTATTGAGGTTGATTTTCACAATTGATGTGGCATTCCAAACCTGATAATCCACCTTTACAGGACAGCCCATCTATGAGTAAGCTTCGCAGCCATAAACAGTACCCCAAGGAGCGTTGCACCACCTTGCCAGCAGCTTTCCTCCGACAGTATACTTATGCGGTAGGAGAGCGAAAAGTTAAAAGGCATCCCAATGCAGCACTTCCTCTGTGCCAGGTTTTGATCACCGAGTGTACTGCTGCATAAAGGCTGTTTACCCTCACTCTCGTTTATCCAAGCAACTCATGATCGTCTCTTGGCACCATTGATGACACCGAAGCGATATGGAGTGCCGCTGCTATGGGTACTTTAACTGTGGCTTGAGAAATCACGACCCAAATACTTCTCATGTTTCTACACATTCAAATAAGCATTCTTTAGAGCTTTACGGCTTAAATATTTCTGTCTAGGACACATTCCCCAAAGTGTCTATGGTGGGATTTGATCGGTCCATGAAGTAGTATCGCAGAGTAATCTGCCCTATTTTCGTTGCCTGTAACCACTTTTCTGAAAAAAATATTTTTTCTTTGGAGTAAAACACATTGATTATTTCTACTCTGAACAAAAAATTGTTTTCGTGACTTGCACTAGAAATCTGTCTCTCTTTCAACTTGCTGTATGCACTCTATAGGCATTTTCCTCTTTTTATTTAACTTGATTCGTGCGAGCGCAACATTCTAAAAAAGATAAGAGAATACTCATGTCAAACGGATGCTTTTTGAACATTCTTTGTACCTTATACCATCCGCGAATGCAATAGACCGGGTGCTGAAATTGCGGAGCGCCATAGTGTGCAATCACTTACTTCCGCAATCAAAATACACAAACAGTCCCACATTATTCCTGTATGTGTGTCGTGTTTGGTTTCACGTATTTGAGTGCTTTCCCACTCCGCTCGTTTGCAGTTTAATCCTAATATATTGGCTATGCTTCTTGCATGTGTTGTTTCCCAGTTAGCTCTGCATATTGATTTTTTATTACACTGAGTAAAAAATTGTCGCCTTTCAGGTTCCCTACTTGTGCATTCTATATTGCTGTATTATACACCCATGTGAAAGAAACCTGTTCCTTTCCTTGTTTTATACCTGTTATCTTGCATATTTTTTTAGAACTGCACCTGTTCCTCTTTTTTGTATAGACTATGCCTGTCCGCTCCTGCCTAGTGCTTGTTAAGTGAAGCATTCAGTACCAGTAAATAAATAAAAAAATAAATGAAATAACCATGCCGATCCCTGATATCATACAACCGATAGAGAGCACTGAAGTTTTCGTTTTTCGTACTTTGCTCACTGAAAAAGAGCAGGTAACAGAATGCGCGCAAAGCAAGTGTTTGCGAAGAAGAGTAAGCTTTTTATTATTTGAGCCTCACTTTTCTTTGAAAAAGCTGCTGCTGATAAAAACATATGGAATAATGAAATCCGTGTAGTGTTTACAAAGCGGTTAAAACAAAGTTTTTGTGTACTGGCAAAATAGCTGAAAATATATTCACTCCAATACACATAAAAAGGGGCCACGTTTCTTATTGTTTTTTAGCTGCGGTGCTGATCCTTCGAAAATAGTGTCATAGATCCCATCAGGGCAAGTCATGTCAAGTGAGAGATCCCCACAAGCATTAAACGCGGTCGCGTCGGACGAGTCACAGGTCTGAAACGTCCGCACTGGCTGCCTACCGACCCCATACCCCCCACCCCCCATGGTGTATTGTACCTTTTCCGGTTCGGGTATCACCGGAGCCACAGTGGTGGACGACGAAGAACTTCAAGCAGGACGGGGTTTCCATTTGTATTGGCCTGGTGGTGGCCCACTTCAAAGGATGTTGGAGTCGGTGGAATCCTATAAAAACCCTTGTGGTACCGATCATTTGCCCGAGTTGAAGTGTTTGCCATCCTTCGTGAACCACCCTCTGAACCCGGCCGAAAAGTTGAAACTGGCGGAACGGGAGCTGGTCACAGACTTCCGGTATCACCTAGTAAACCGTCATCGCTATTTCCGGGTGGTTGGGGTTAGTCAATAGGCACCGCTTCGCTTTCACCGTGATCTGCGATTACGGCGCCAGATGTTGCTTGTTGTCTTCCGACGTAAATGCTGCCATCCAAAGGCGGTTGAATTAGAATGGTAAGAGGTGCTAGAGGTTCTAGATTTCGGCAATGTGGGTGACCGCTGAGGTGAAACTTGCACTCTGTACGGCCGCGTGGATAATCCACCATAGAGAAAACGTGATTTTTCAGACATCTTTCCAGTAGGAAGCGGAGCGGTGGTGGGGACCGATTGGTCGGTAGGCAGCCGGGACGGGTGGTTCGGCTTGTCGCAGGAAAACCGGTCCGACGGGACCACTTGTCATGCTTCTTGGGAGCTCTCAGTTGACATGAGTTGCCCTGATAGGATCTATAAGACTATTTGCGAAGGGACAGCGCCACAGGTGAAACACCAAACATCTGTGGCACCGATTTTGATGATATTCTATACTTCATAATTGAGGGCAAGCACTTTTCAACTATTTTGCCATTACACAAGTCTTTGTTTCAACAGCTATCTAAACACTACACAGGCTTTGATTCATCCATCTCTTTCAGCAGCAGGCAGCTTGTTCAATGAAAAGTGAGGCTTAAACAACGAAAAGCTTACTACTCATCGCAAACACTTGCTGTGAGAGCATTCTTTCATTTGCTCCTTTTCTGTGGGCAAATTACTAAAAACGAAAACATACGTGCTCAGTATCAGTTGTATGATATCTGTAATCTCTAAGATTTTTTTATTTATATACTAACTCACATGATACTGAAAGCTTCACTTACGAAGCACTAGGCTGGAGCGTACAGGTAAAATCTATACAAAAAAGCGGAACAGGTGTAGTTCTAAACAACTGTGCAAGATAATGCTCATATAACAAGAAAACAAACAAATTTTGTTCACGTGGGAGAATAGTAAAGCAATGTAGAATACATAAATGTAGAATCACAAAGAGCACAATTTTTCGCGATGTCTAATATCAAATCAACATGCAGGGCACGCTGGGAAGCAACAAATGGAAGAAGAAAAGCCAATATATTAAGATTAAACTGCAAACCACAGGACAAGGAAAGCACCCAAACCGGAGAAACCAAACGCCACACAGATACAGGGAGAATGTCGGACTGTTTGTGTTTTTTGATTGCGGAAATAAAGCATTGCGCCCTATGGAGCTTTGCAATTTCAGCAGAGTAGCTAGTATATTCCATTCGCGAAGGTACGAGATAAAAATAATGTTTAAAAGCAATATTTCGACATGAGTATTCCCTTTATGTTTAGGCATGTTGCGCACGTGTGAATCCTCAAGTTGAACTAAACAGAAAGGGGAAGTGCTTATAGAGGGCATAGAGCAAGTGAAAAGGGAGACAGATTTGTAGAGAAAGCCCCCAAGGAAATATTCTCTTCACAGTTGAACAAATCAATGTGTTTTACTGGAAAGCCAATATTTTTGACCGAAATGACAGTACATAAAAGAAAATGGGGCACATTACTCTGCGATAATACATTCATGTACAACCAAATCGCTTCGTAGACATTTTGGGAAATGTGTCCTGTACATAAATATTTAAGCAGTAAAGCTGTAATGAATGCCTATTTCAACATGTAGAAACATGTTGGAGGTACTATCCTTACACATTTTTCTTCGCATTCTTGGATTGGGGACGTATCTAGTTTCAATACACACTTTCCGGATTTCGACAGATACCGCTTATGTATTGCTGTGTTGTGGGCTGTTTGGTCTCCTTGCGTTTTATGTTCATATTGTTAAAATGTATACACTTGAAGATGCTTTTCGTACCAGCAACGAGGACCCACCACTTGATGACCGTGCTCTAAAGTACAGCCAAAGTGATCACGTTTAGTATATTGGGGAGGGTTGTGGGTGGTCTGAGGCCACTTTAGAAGGCAAAAGCGTAAGAGGGCACAAATCGTGGCAATGCGCCACCTGTCGTGCTTTATACGGCAACAGTTATGGCTGGTTGGACAGTGATTCTGATATTGCACGCACTCTTGCAGACATCGTGCGAAAACTCGTTGAAGTACCCTGCTGGTCCCAACGGGTTGCTGAAGGGAAGCAATCTATCAAGTTGATGTCTGAAATGTATGGCAAAATGGTCAAAACGCAAGCCGAGCGAGATGTGGAATTTAGTACCTTGAATGCACGTTTCGGCAAACTTGAATGTAAGTGCCCCAAAAAGGAGTTTTTTCCCCGAAACCACGCTATTATTGACCTAAAGTGGTGCTGAAGGAAGCAAAGCTTAGAAATTCAGCGCATTCCCCATTCTGAGAACAAAGATTTCATCACGAAGCTCCATAAAGGGAGCAAGAAGGTCTGATTTCTTGAACTTTCCTATGAATATGTAATATATTGTTACGTCCGGGAGGGATTTATTAGGCAAGAGCGCAGGCTCCGAAGGCAGGGAAAAGTCGAGTACCGTTGAGCACAACGCGAGCAGCGGTCCGGCTTCTTCTTCCTCTAGTCCAGAGAGCCCAGCTCCCGCATCCTCTTTCTCCTCTTCAGCTAATCCAATCCACTTGGCCAAGCCAATGTTGCGGAATTGGTTTACCGTTACACTTCCCCCGTCGCAGACGAAGCACTCCGGGCGAGTCAGGGTGTGGTACGGAAGTTCTAGCGTTTAGGACGCACCCAATGTACAACTTGGGTCGTCTTCGACGGTCGACCAGTGGTGGTTAGGCGTGACAGCACGTAATTACTTCGCCAATACGTTTCACAACATGAAAGGGACCAGTGTAATGGGCGATAAGTTTTTCGCAGAGGCCGCGTCGGCGATGTGGGATCCAGAGCCAGACTAGATCACCTTGGGCGTAAGAGAGGTCCCGGTGACGACGGTCATATCGCTGTTTACAGCGGCCTTGGGAGGCTAACGTGCGTAGGCGCGCAAGCCTACGGGCCTCTTCGGCAAGGGAAAGCGTCTTGGCCACTGAAGGCTCGTCGTGTTCAGCAAAAGGGAAGATGGTGTCCAGGCAGCAGCGAGGTTGACGTGCATAGAGAAGAAAGAAAGGGCTGTATCAGGTTGTTTCATGCTTGGCGGTGTTGTAGGCTTAGGTAAGAAAAAGCAAGATGTCGTCCCAGTTTTTGTTGTCGGAGGCTACGTACATTGCTAGCATATTGTACGGTGTTCGATTCGTTCGCTCGGTGAGACCATTCGTTTGAAGATGGTATGGAGTAGAGTGTCGGAACTCAACTTGAGAGACGAGAAGGAGCTCTTCAACGACGTCCGCTGTAAACTGACGGACACGGTCACTTATGATGACGCGGGGAGGTCCATGACGAAGAAGTATATTGCGGAGCAGGAACAGAGACACTTCCGCAGGAGTAGCAGATGGTAGCGCGGCGGTCTCAGAGTAACGTGAAAAGTAGTCCACACACACGATAATCCAACGATTACCCTTCGATGAGCGCGGAAATGGGCGCAGTAAATCGATGCCGACCTTTTCAAAAGGGGCAGTGGGCGGATTCAGAGGGTGAAGCTTTCCTGCCGGACCGGCAGTGGGTAGCTTGTGCCACTGGCATTGTATACAAGTGGCAACATACTTTTCTGTGGGTTTGCACAAATTTGGCCAGTAAAAACGTTGTTTGGTGCAGTGAAGTGTACGGGCGAATCCTATATGTCCAGACGTAATATTGTCGTGCATCAAATTTAGAATGCTCTTGCGGAGGCTTTGCGGTACCACAAGCAAAAGCCTCGAACCAATTGAAGAGTAGTTCTTTTTGTTCAGTTGGCCGTCAAGAACGCAGAAGCGGGTATTACGCTTGTCGGCACCGGTGCAATTGAAGAAGGGCTGCAGACTCTTGTCCCGGCGCTGTTCTATCTTGAAAGTGGAGATATCGGGGAATGGTGTTGACAAAGAAGCAAGACAGTCGTCGAATCTGTCGCCATCACAGCTCGTGGTTTCCAGTGGCAGGCGAGAAAGGCTGTCCGCGTCCGCATGCTTGAGGCCGCTCTTGTACGACACTGTGAACGTACACAGGGTTTGCTCGAGGCACGAGAGTGTGCCAGGAACCCTTGCAGGCATTTCATGGCAATCTCTTCTAAACGTTTGGTTTCAAAAAGAGTGGGTACTAAGGGCTACACAGTCGACAATATCGTTTCCAGCGAACCCAACCAAACACCACAGAGAAGTAATTCGGTATATGCCCGACTGAGCGAGTGAAAATAAATTACGCGGTGTCGCATTACAATACGTTTTCTCTCAAGCTAGAAAAGGGCTTTCCCGAAGTTGCCGTTCCCAGTAAGACCTACCTTGACAAAATTACACTTGTGTACTTTGTTTTTGTATACAGTACTTCTGGCGAATTCGCTCACACGTTATCTATCACGTCGCTATCGTATAGTCACTTTATTTCGAACTTTCGCTTTCGCTGTTACGTATCCTGTCAACTTCTTGGATTTTTATCACTTAAACGTGCATAGCTTGAGGATATACATCAGAAAATGTGCCATTTGTTTCCTCTCAAGACCACAAATTTGACGTATTGGCTTTTAGTGAGGCAGGGTTTTCCAGCTGTCCTGGCGCAAGCAACTATAAAGGGTAATAAGTTAATCGTCTGCATTCCGTTACTGTGGAACAGCCTGATAAATAAATTGTTTGTATCCTTGTTATCTCTATTTCGCTTCGCCCGTGAGCATTAAAAGAAATTGTTGGAATGAAATTTTAGCCGGAAAATAAATATTCCTGTATACTTGCCATTACGGCTGAAACAATAGAAGCCCACGCCCCACTCGGGGCACCTTGACGAATCTTGGTGACGGTACTGGCGATACCGCGGACCCCGAGCCCCCAAACATAAGCTGGATCCAACCGTGGCGATGTGTTTATAGGTGGAGGGTTAGAAACCACGAACGGTGGCCGTCGGAGCCCAGGTCAAGCTCCGGCGTATGGGCTCCCTGTCTGTTCACCAGGCAGGGAGTTCCGGGACCTCCTTGGCTACCAGGGTAATGTCAAAGAAGAAAGTACCCCCGTCTCCCTGCTTTCCAATGTATCATATGGCATTTCAAAACCCCCCCCCAGACGTGATCGGCCCGCGAAAAGGGGCCGCACCGAAGTTTCCTTCCAACCCCTACCAACAATACAACGTTCCCAAACATGACAACTAGCCCCGTTTGTTGGTCCTTGAATCAATAGACAAATCCAAACCCATCTCCTCCCAATCTGTATTCCTCGTCTCCAAGTTCCTTGAAGGAATCATTGGGAAATCTTTCGAGGCAAAAAACTACGAACAGGCGAAGTGTTGGTTGAAGTCAAGACTCAGCAGCAAGCCACAAGTCTCCTGACCCAAACCCGCATGGCAGATCTGGACATCACTGTCACACCCCACCGCAGCCTCAACAGCTCGCAGGAGGTATATCTCAGACAGATCTGCTAAGTGAACAGAGACCGACCTTCAGGAAGGCCTGAAGGATCAGGGCGTAACAGCTGTCAGGAGATCACCATCCGTCGCAACAATGTAGAAATGCCAACAAAGCACGTAATCTTAACATTCAGCAGTTCAAAACTCATGAACACATCAATGCTTGTTTCATTAGGTGTGGTGTACGTCCGTACATACCCAACCCGCCGCCGCTGTACAAGTGCCAGCGGTTCGGGCACGCTACGACTTCTTGCCGCGGAAAACAGACCTGCGTGAAATGCGCCACACACGACCACCCCACAGAAAACTGTGACTCGACCACCTTCACCTGCGCAAACTGTCAGGGGCCGCATGCGGCATGGTCCCGCAGCTGTGAGAAGTTTCAACAGGAGAAGAAGATAATCCACGTGAAAGTAACCGAGAACATCTCCTTCCCCGAGGCGCGAAAGTGGTTCGCCTCTTTCTCCTCCGGGGAAGTACGCCGACGCAGCTCGCCGGCGGCGGAGCGGCGTCTTGTTTCGGCGGGGACCCAGTACCGCGAGTCGGACTTGGTCCCGCCCCCGCCACCCTCTGGGTTTGCCTCAGGTAGCCCAACCCGCCTCCGCACCGCTCGCTGGGCCAGCCGCGGCTGTGGTGGCATCCACGTCCGTTGCGGAGGCTGCACCCTCTTTTTCGTCCTCTCCACCTTCCCAAAACTCACGCGAGGGGCCCGGAGGAGATGGAGATGGAGGAAACCGCAGCAGTTCCCACCTCCCCTCACCGCCTGTGCCACCCGGGGCGCTCCTGACGCCCTCGCCGGTCGCGACCAAAACGAAGGGCACCGCAAAGGGTGCCAAGTCCGGGGGGTCCGTTACGCCGGGTACCCCTTGAAAATCGGATGATGAGGTGGATGTGGGACCCTTCCTGTCTGCTTTGCAGCGGAAGGAGCGGGCCCATCCATCTAAACCTCCAGAGGAGGTAAGAAACCCGTCAAAGAGTCCAAGCCCCGAAGAGACCCTACATAACTAGTCACACTCCAGTAGCTCTAATACATCATAATGGGAATAGAAAATATCATTCAATGGAACTGCAGAGGCCTTCTAAATAATCTTGACGACGTGTATGAGATTCTGCATGCGAATCAGCAGGCGATGTCTACTACGGGGACTTTTCAGCAACCGCGCGAACCCGCCCACTTCCACGGAGAGGATTACGAAGACGTTGAGGACTGGCTTGAACAGTTCGAGCGTGTGGCTGCATTCAACCAGTGGAGTGCCACCCAAAAGCTCCAACAAGCATATTTTGCTCTTGACGACGGTGCCAGAACGTGGTTCGAGAATTGGGAAGCGAGCCTGCGCACTTGGGAGGACTTTCGTTGCGAAGTTCAAGCAAAATGCGCCAATGCCGACCGCCGCGAACAAGCACAGTGTCTCCTGGAAGCACGGATTCAGAAACCTAACGAGAGTGTGGCTATGTTCGCGGAGGACATGGCCCGACTGTTCAAGCGAGCCGACCCAGACATGGCAGAATGTAAAAAATTACGCCATCTTATGCATAGCATAAAAGATCCGCTTTTCGCCGGTCTCGTCCGAAATCCGCCACGAACGGTCCAAGAATTCATCCGCGAGGCTACTGCTATTGAGAGGGCACTACAACAGCGCTCCCGATAATACGACCGCATGGGCGCCAAAACATCATCGAGCATCTCTGCTGTCGTGGCCACGGATGACGACAACCGCCTTCGGGATCTCATCCGCGCCGTGTTGAGAGAAGAGCTCGCTAAGTGCGGCATCATCCCATCGGGGCCCATACAGGCCTCCGTCGCCGACACAGTGCGCGATGAAATTTGCAACGCGATTTCCCTACCAGCAGTGCAGCCAGCGTCACCATGCCCAGTTTCCGAAGCCATGGCTCTCACTGTCCAGGCTCCCGCCGCAACCACTAGACCTGCCGCGCCACTTCTCCCATACCACCCGCCGCACCCAGCCGAATGCTGGCCACAACAAGCAGTCCCTCTTACTGCCCAACAGCAGTTTTGTAATAACTCTTCGGTCCGTACGCAACAATACTATCGTCCCCAAGTACGCAAGACCGACCTTTGAAGAACTCCCGACAACCAGCGGCTCTGCTATCACTGTGGCGAACCAGGGCACATTTATCGCCGGTGCCCCTACCGTGAAATTGGACTGCCTGGATTCCCACCCAACGCTGTTCGGCCGCAATTCGGAGAAAGACCGGTCGCCATTTCTGGCTACCTCGCCGAGCGTCGAGCTACCGCACCACTCCGCCGATCGCGTTCGCCGTCCCCTGCTCCCCATTGGTGACTCGGACTTCGTCGGTACGTTCGTCGTCCTCCCGGAGTGCTGCAGAGAGTTTATGATAGGAATAGACTTATTGCGCGATTATGATGCGGTAATCGACGTCGGCGATGGCTTTGTGAGGTTTTCTACGAAATTGGGAATTGGTAAGCGAGCCTGCGCACTTGGGAGTACTTTCGTTGCGATGTTCAAACGAAATGCGCCAATGCCGAACGCCGCGAACAAGCACAGTGTCTCCTGGAAGCACGGACTCAGAAATCTAACGAGAGTGTGGCTATGTTCGCGGAGGACATGGCCCGACTGTTCAAGCGAGCCGACCCAGACATAGCATGATGTAAAAAATTACGCCCATCTTATGCATGGCGTAAAAAGAACACCTTTTCGCCGGTCTGGGTCCGAAATCCGCCACGAACGGTCCAAGAATTCATCCGTGAGGCTACTGCCAATGAGAGGGCACTACAACAGCGCTCCCGAGAATACGACCGCATGGGCGCCAAAACATTGTCGAGCATCTCTGCTGTCATGGCCACGGATGACGACAACCGCCTTCGGGATCTCATCCGCGCCGTGTTGAGAGAAGAGCTCGCTAACTGCGGCATCATTCCATCGGGGCCCATAAAGGCCTCCGTCGCCGACATAGTGCGCGATGAAATTCGCAACGCGATTTCCCTACCAGCAGTGAAGCCAGCGTCACCATGCCCAGCTTCCTACGCCACGGCTCTCACTGTCCAGGCTCCCACCGCAACCACTAGGCTTGCCGCGCCACTTCTCCCACACCACCCGCCGCACCCAGCCGAATGCTGGCCACAACAAGCAGTCCCTCTTACTGCCCAACAGCAGTCTTGTAATAACTCTTCGGTCCGTCCGCAACAATACTATCGTTCCCAAGTACGCAAGACCGACCTTTGGCAAACTCCCGACAACCAGCGGCTCTGCTATGACTGTGGCGAACCAGGGCACATTTATCGCCGGTGCCCCTACCGTGAAATTGGACTGCCTGGATTCCCACCCAACGCTGTTCGGCCGCAATTGGGAGAAACACCGGTCGCCATTTTTGACTACCTCGCCGAGCGTGGAGCTACCCCGCCACACCGCCGATCGCGTTCGCCGTCCCCAGCTCCCCATTGGTGACTCGGGATTCATTGGTACGTTTCGTCGTCCTTCCGGAGTGCTGCACAGAGCTTATTATAGGAATGGACTTCTTGCGGGATCATAATGCGGTAATCGACGTCGGCGAAGGCTTTGTGAATTTTCTACGAAAATACACACCAGAACGTACCGGCAACCAACCCATACACCTGCGAATTGTCGGTGACGAAGTTAGCCTACCACCAAGATCCTGCATGCTTGTTTCCGTTAGGTGTGATAACCTCTTAAGTGGCCCTGGTATTGCCGAGGTCTTGAGCCCCCTTCTTCTGGAAAGTGGGATCGCCATTACTAGGGGCCTGTTGACGCTAGCGTGCGGCGAAGCGGAGGTTCTGCTGACAAACTTCACCAATGAACGTCGACAAGTAGCCAAGCCCCGAACGGCGCACCTTGAGCAATGTTGGTGACGGTACTGGCGATACCGCGGACCTCGAGCCCCCAAACATAAGCTGGATCCAACCGTGGCGATGTGTTTATAGGTGGAGGGTTAGAAACCACGAACGGTGGCCGTCGGAGCCCAGGTCAAGCTTCGGCGGATGGGCTCCCTGTCGGTTCACCAGGCAGGGAGCTCCGGGACCTCTTTGGCTACCAGGGTAAGGTCAAAGAAGAAAGTACCCCCGTCTCCCTGCATTCCAATGCATCATATGGCATTTTCAAAACACCCCCAGACGTGATCGGCCCGCGAAAAGGGGCCGCACCGAAGTTTCCTTTCCACCCCTACCAACTATCAACGTTCCCAAACAAGACAACTATCCCCGTTTTTTCGTCTTTGAATCAATAGACAAATCCAAACCCGTCTCCTCCCAATCTGTATTCCTCGTCTCCAAGTTCCTTGAAGGAATCATTGGGAAATCTTTCGAGGCAAAAAACTACGAACAGGCGAAGTGTTGGTGGAAGTCAAGACGCAGCAGCAAGCCACAAATCTCCTGACCCAAACCCGCCTGGCAGATCTGGACATCACTGTCACACCCCACCGCAGCCTCAACAGCTCGCAGGTGGTGATATCTCAGACCGATCTGCTAAGTGAAACAGAGACCGACCTTCTGGAAGGCCGGAAAGATCAGGGCGTAACAGCTGGCAGGAGAATACCATCCGTCGCGACAATGTAGAAATACCAACAAAGCACGTAATCTTAACATTCAGCAGTTCAAAACTTCCTGAACACATCAATGCTGGTTTCATTAGGTGTGGTGTACGTCCGTACATACCTAACCCGCGCCGCTGCTACAAGTGCCAGCGGTTCGGGCACGCAACGACTTCTTGCCGCGGCAAACAGACCTGCGCAAATTGCGCCACACACGACCACCCCACTGAAATTGTGGCTCGACCACCTTCACCTGCGCAAACTGTCAGGGGCCGCATGCGGCATGGTCCCGCAGCTGTGAGAAGTTTCAACAGGAGAAGAAGATAATCCACGTGAAATTAACCGAGAACATCTCCTTCCCTGAGGCGCGAAGGAGGTTCGCCTCTTTTCCTCCGGGGAGGTACGCCGACGCAGCTCGCCGGGGGGCGGAGCGGCGTCTTGTTTCCGCGGGGACCCAGTACCGCGAGTCGGACTTCCTCCCGCCCCCGCCCCCCTCTGGGTTGCCTCAGGTAGCCCAACCCGCCTCCGCACCGTTCGCTGGGCCAGCAGCGGCTGTGGTGGCATCCCCGTCCGTTGGGGATGCTGCACCCTCTTTTTCGTCCTCTCCCACCTGCCCAAAGCTCACGCGAGGGCCCGGAGGAGATGGAGACGGAGGAAACCGCAGCAGTTTCCCCCTCCGCCGCACCGCCTGTGGCACCCGGGGCGCTCCTCACGCCCTCGGCGGTCGCGGCCAAAACGAAGGACACCGCAAAGGGTGCCAAGTCCGGGGGGTCTGTTACGCCGGGTACCCCTTCCAAATCAGATGATGAGGTGGATGTGGGACCCTTCCTGTCTGCTTTGCAGCGGAAGGAGCGGGTCCATTCATCTAAACCTCCAGAGGAGGTAAAGAAAACCCGTCCAAGAGTCCAAGCCCCGAAAGACCCTACATAAATAGTCACTCTCCAGTAGCTCTAGCACAATATAATGGGAAGAGAAAATATCGTTCAATGGAACTGCAGAGGCCTTCTAAATAATCTTGACGACGTGTATGAGATTCTGCATGTCAATCAGCCAAGTTTAATGTGTGTCCAGGCAACACATCTGAATTCCAAACACACAAACTTCTTGAATAGTTACCTGGTATACAGGAAAGACAGGGATGGCTGCACACACTCTTCTGGCGGTGTGGCCATAATCGCCCGCAAATCCTTAGCATGCCACCCTGTCACCTTGAACACCGTCCTTGAGGCTGTAGCCGTTCGCACAATAATATTTAATAGGTTTATAACGGTATGCTCCATATACATTCCTCCTGATTATGCACTTTCGAGCTCTGACTTCGAGGCTCTGTTTGACCAGCTGCCCGAACCATACATCCTTACAGGCGACCTTAATTCTCACAACTCTCTTTGGGGCTCTTCCAGAACGCATGCCCGAGGTCGCCTGATAGAGAAATTTTATACATCTGGAGCATGCCTTTTCAACAATAAAGAGCCTACATACCATAACATAGGTCACAACAGATACTCACATCTTGACATGGCTATTGAGTGGTGTGTGGGCATGGACCCATATGGTAATGACCATTTCCCCACTTCATTAACGTATATAGGTACAGGGCCGAGCAGTCAATCTTCCCATAAAAGGTTTAATGAAGCAAGAGCTAACTGGAATACATTTACAGAGACATCCAAACTACACCACACATTCTTAGGACACCTTCACGTTGAAGAAGCTACCCAACTGCTCACGACGCACATCCTCGACGCCACCGAAAAGTCCATTCGCCACGCCTCTGGTGCCCTGCGCTACCAGCGGATGCCGTGGTGGAATGAGGACTGTAGGCGGGAGCGAGAGGCCAAGAACTAGGCGTGGGGTGTCCTTCGTCGGTACCCCACATCGGGTAACCTCATTTTGTTCAAACGGGCCAAGGCGTTAGGAGAACGCGTGCGCCGTGAGGCAAAACGAGAGAGTTGGCGTTTCTTTATAACATCCATAAACTCCTACACAGACACACGGAAAGTATGGACGAGAATACACAAACTGAAAGGACAACAAACACACAGCGTGCCTCTGGTCAGCACAACATGGGACACAATCGAAGACCAGGCTGACACACTCGCACAACACTTCCAACACGTGTCCAGATCAGCACACTACACAAACACTTTCATGAAACACAGACAAACGGCCGAAAAGAATCCTATACTAGATAACAATAGGTCAACGTCTTCTTATAACTCAGAGTTTCCACTGCATGAGGTGAGGGCTGCTCTGAGCACGTGTAAACCCTCAGCTCCAGGCCCAGACAACATCACATATACAATGATACAATACCTGCACGCAGACACTCTTCCAACAATCATACACCTGGATAACAAGATATGGCTTTCGGGGCACATTCTAAACTCTTGGAAGGAGGCTATAGTTGTAGCTTTCTTGAATGAGGGAAAGGACCCGTCGGCCCCCTCAAGTTACCTTCCTATTGCCCTGACGAACTGCCGGTGCAAGCTTCTCGAGAAGATGATAAATCGCAGGCTCGTGTACTTCCTTGAGTACAACGGTCTTCTCGACAGCTGCTAGGCCGGCTTCAGGGCGGGGCGATCCACGAACGATCAACTCGTATCTCTTGAATCGTATATAAAGGATGCCATAGTTCCTAAACAGTATTGTGTAACTGTGTTTTTCAACCTCGAGAAGGCCTACGACACCGCTTGGCGGTACGGGATCCTCAGTGACCTAAAGTCATTCGGTGTCTCAGGTAAGGTGTTAAACACTCTTGTCAGTTACCTGTCAGAAAGAACGTTTCGAGGGAGAATCGGTGGTGCACTCTCAAGGGTTCACGTACAAGAAAATGGCGTGCCACAATGTGGTGTGTTAAGCTGCACTCTCTTCTTAGTAACAATGGACTCTCTTGGTAAGGCACTGCCACCCACAATCTCTTATTCCATGTATGTAGATGACGTCCAGATATCCTATAAATCATGTAATATGTCAATCTGCGGACGTCAAGTCCAGCTTGGTGTCAAGAAAATTGCCGGCTAGGCAGACAAGAATGGTTTTAAATTGAATCCTGCAAAAAGTTCCTGCGTTGTGTTCTGCAGGAAGCGTGGGGTCCATCCGGACCCAGACATTCATCTTAATGGCGTGTCGCTTCCTGTGAACAAGGGGCACAAGTTTGTAGGTGTGGTGTTTGATCACAAACTCACATTTATTCCCCACATCAAGGAACTTAAAAATAAATGTCTCAAACAATGAATATACTTAAGGTTCTCTCCCACCAATCCTATGGTTCCGACAAAGAACTCTTGCTTCGCTTGTATACTCTTTGGTTGGGTCTCGTTTGGACTATGGCAGTGTGGTGTATGGGTCGGCGACTAAGACAGCCTTGCGAATTCTTGAACCAGTGCTACACTTGGGCCTTCGTCTTTTGTGAGGTGCTTTTCGCACTAGCCCTGCTGAGAGTCTTTATGTTGAGTGTAATAAGTGGAGCCTTGAGAACCAACGAACATACATGGACTTGCTTCATGCTTTTAAAATTTCATCGCTGAATAATCATCCTTTTTATCCTGTCTTTAACGATACATCAACATCTCTGCTCTTTGTAAAGCGCCAATCCGTTCCTCTGCCCTTTTCACTTAGAGTGAAAGAGCGAGCCTCGGATCTCAGTGCTTCGTTTTTAGATGTGTACAGGTCATCATTTTCAAACAGTTTACCGCCTTGTTAAGTTCGCCCTGTGTCGTGCGACCTTTTTTTATTACACTTGACAAAAATCGGGTACCACGAGCTGCAATACTGCAACACTTTCTGTCTTTGCAGTTTAAATACACATGTGCAGAATTTTATAGTGACGCTTTTAAACCTGCACTATGGTGTCGTGCGCTGCTTATGGTCCAAATTTCAATGCAGCCAGAATCATGAGCGTGCACACAAGAATTTTTTGAGAAGAAGCGTATGGAATTTTACTGATTGTACGACACATTCTTGAAAATCAAATTCCCAATTCCATCATCTATACAGATTCTTTGAGTGTCGTTCGTGCACTGTCATCACACAAGCCCCCCAAAACCACATAGTTAATCTTGTATTCAACACTATCATGTCCGTGTAGGCACAAAAGCACGAGCTGGTCCTCTGCTGGGTCCCAGGACACGCAGGGATCGCTGGGAACGAGTTGGCAGACGAGAGGGCCGCTGCTGCTGCACTCAGGAGCACTGTGGACATTACAACGACACCCTACACGGACCTCAAGCCTCACATACGACAACACCTGCGCAGAACATGGCAAACACACTGGGACGAACAGACAGACAACAAACCACACGTAATAAAGCAACACTTGGGACGGTACACAGCTGACTCACACAACAGACACACGGAAGTCGCCTTGGGTAGGCTGCGGATAGGGCACACCTATGCGACGCACTCGTATCTGCTGACGGGATCTTCTAGACCCCAGTGCAGCAGGTGCGGAGAGGCCCTATCCGTAGTGCATATACTAATCTCATGCAAGGCACTTCATACAGCACGACACAAGCACTTCAGAGAACTCTACAGACAACATATTCCCCTACATCCATCATTTTTTCTAGGTGATGATGCCATTGTTTCCGTGAAACGTGTGTTTGAGTATTGGTCAGATGTCAAGTTTTTAAATCTCATTTCCTATCACGCATAATGAAATCTGGCCCTATATACCAGCCATGCTGATTGTCGTTTTCTGATTTTACTTTTGTTTTTCACTGACTATACTTAGTGTTTAAGGTTTAACCCCTCTTATATGACTACTGTTTTGGCGCTCTTTGCCCCAGTTGGCCTTGCGCCATAAACATCCAACCATCATCATCAATAGAAGCCCGCGCAAGCATTATATAACTTCTAGAAGTTGACAATATCAACAGCTCATGGGGTGTAGCACTCCGCGAAAGTGACAGACCAGGGTGTCAACGCGCGCTGTGTTTTGAAACAAGGTTTGCCCTTATGTGTGACATCGTCTTCTGTTTAACGCTTAGTGATTTTGTCGCTGCAGAAATTCATAAGTTCATGTGAGAGAAATCAAGAGAATGACTTCTGTCACGTTCAAAATGCTTGCCGTACGCACTTCTTTCACCACGCGGAGTTGCACCCGGCCCTGGTGATCAGGCTCAGGGCAACTTCCGCTGACGTTCTTATATTGCCGCTAAATATAGGTGATATAGTTTGTTGCTTTACACACGGTGTATTATGCGGTGAAATATTCCCGGAAAATATAAAAATGGCGAGAGTCTCGGTCTTTTACATGTCTGGTGCCATTGTCTTCATAATAAATCACAGAGTGGTATCTCTACCGTACTTCCTCTTGAAAATAGAAGAAAAACTTATTTGCCATATCACTAGTCAGTAAATAAATAACATTCTACTTCAGTTCTCCTGTAAAGTTTAAAAACCAAATGAACATTATTCGCTGGGTAAATATCAGCGAACAATTTGGTGGTAACGCGAAGAAATCGCTGTGCACGATTGGAATTTCTCAACATCCGTAAAGCATTCGGTTTGAATAAACATACCTATTGTTTGGTAATTTGCCTTAGTACGACTAAAGAGGTATTGCACTTGAGGACCTACTGCATTATTTTCTATTCGGAAGCTGTTGGTAGTTCTTCATAATGCATTTTCACAGAATGAAAATATACAAAATTGGTTGCCTCACACAGGTGAATTTTAAGACCAATAATATTTCTTTGCGTAGATAAACGACAATATTTTGATTCCACAAACAGCAGGTATTCTGCGTACGCAAATGGCATTAATACTTTCTTTTTATCGCGGAAAGTATCATCCCTTCTGCATTAAATTCTTGGCTCGTCAGCCTATCCCAATGGCTTTGTTCTAACCAGCTGCAACTGAACTATACCAAAACGAAGTATCAACTTTTTTGCTCTATTAGCAATGCTCTTCCGGTTTTCAAAACGCTTACATCCAAATACATACAACAAGACGACAGCAGTGGGAGGACAGCATTTGATCAAAGTCCGGGCTGATGCCCGACCACCATGCCGAGGATGCCCAATAGTCCTCGCGGGCCGTGGCGGTACGTAGAGACGGAAGTAACGAGACGTTTGCCACGGGCGACACGACAAACAGCGTACATGCCACAACACCGTGCCCAATTTTGGTAGTCTTGTTTCGGCCAGTTGCCTCCTCCACCATTTTTTATCATCCTTTTACAGCACCTGTTCATTCGAATTGCTTTTATGTGTTATTTGTGTGGCTGTTACAATTCCTAGAATTCTTCAGAGGAACAAACTTAGTACAAAGCTTGCTGCCCGTAAGCGCAGAGCTACCCAATGTGAGGTACATGGCCGGAAGATAATTCGAAAAAACACTTGTACCAATATCACAATACACGTGCTCCACGCCTAATATACCGACACTGGTACACATTGTTTCCTTGTAATGGTATTGTTCAAGAATACCTTCGCATACACCAAACCAGCTATTCTCGCATACGTAATAAGGTATACAGATACCTGCACATTAACAATAAATTTCGGCTAGCTCTTGTTCTGTCAACTCGAAACATTCGGACTTAAGATTTTCAAGCAAAATTTATGTAAGAAATGCGACCAATGCTACAGGAAAATCCTCAAAAGAATTCTATCCCTCTCCTCGGTACGTGCGTAAATGGCAGTGGCATTTTTATCAAAACCAGGTTTGCAAACGAGATGTCTCCTTGATAATATTCCATTTGTTCTGAACTGGTTGCGAGCAATTAACATGCCTCTGCCGCTTCAGGAGAGCGGGTCTTTTCGTCAATGCGAACCAACTTTCTATTCACTTGAACGCCCTACAGCAAAGCCAGATCTTCCACCCAGTCATTCAGGTATCAAGTGACATCCGCTCAAACATTCGTCTGCAGTGAGAGTGCTGAAGTCACGAAGTCTTCACAATCTAATTCATTGAAACAGAGGTTCTTCATTGATTAGGATACCGTCACTTCGCTTAAGGGTGTATAGTGCGTATAGTACCTTTCCGCGCAATGCCAGAGGAAGCTTGTAAACTTACAACTTTCCGGAGCTGCGCGACCCACAGCTTTTTTATGTATGCGACCGAGAATGTTGCTACTGTTGCCTATTCATTTTTTAAACCTACAATCCGGGAAAACGGTTTCCAGAAACTGGAGAAGTAGGTGGCTTGCATGACTGATCTGTGCCATCATTCTCGTCATCGCAATCGGACTCTCTTCGCAGTGATGGAATTAGGCAGAGGCTGGCCAGTTTGTGACATGGCTATTTTGGAAGAAGCCAATATCTTCAAGCAAGAAATTAATTACGTCGTGAGTATTTGGGCTTATATTTCAACGTGCTGTGCGCCAACTACTTTAAAGGAAAATTTCTTTTTGAAACACCAGCATTGTTTGAAAAAGCCAACTGCATTTTGTATTGTCTGTTAGCTAGACCCAAAGTTTTGATAAGATAATCGGACAGACAAAGCTTACGTGAAAACAGGCTTCCATTGCATAAAACGGTTACCTAAAACTCACAACTCACAAAGAACGAAAGGTCCAAGATAAGACAATACGCGATATTATGATTAAGTAAAATAGTATACATTTGTCGCATAGGCAAAAGTATCGGTGACCTTTTAGACTTTTTGTACGGGCGTGTACTTCGTCCTAAAAAATTGTCGTATAGGTTTGTTCCTAGTATTTGATTTTGCCATGACGTTTTGACGATAAATAAAACGCACTTTGTGCGAATACTTGATACAATTTTAACTTTTGTACTTCTACAAACTTTCTTCAGTTAGAGATGGTAAATTAAAACATATATACGGAGAGCCTCTGCAGCAGTTGTGCAGAGTATACCACTACACACTGCAAGAAACGCGAACCTGGCGTTTTTGAAACTGGCGACGGCAAGCTATTTTTATTGTACCTTCTGGTTCTTCTACAGCAGGACGTTGTGGGGAGAGAAAGATAACGGTAGCACTTGAGTCACGGTGTTTGTTCCGGGTTTTCGTGAACAAATGTTATACACACTGCGAAAATTTTTGGTTCTGCAAGAATTATTACAGAACATTTTGCTATTGCAGCATCGTAAGACTGTATTTACGGTAGCAAATGCCTGCAAACAATTACATTCAACAACGAGGTTTTTTTATGGTAACACGCAAGCCTATTTAGGTTAGTACAAAATTTTTAGACACTCTCAAAGATTTCGCAAAACAGCTGTCGTTGACAAGTTGACAATCCCCGTTTGTACAATATTGTTTGTATTGATATTGACATCTGCGTTGTCACCCATACAAAGTCTTATGCATGGTCTTAAGAATAACATTCTGTACATCCGTTGACCTTGCTAACAGCCGATATCCGTTTAATATTGAACGAGTCAGAGTGAAGAGACAGAAAAATTGAATCCAAAAAGGGAATTTATTGTTTTTGCAAAGGATGAATTTTGCTAGAATCCCAATCCGGAAATGTGCTCGTCTGCCATGTTGTAACTAAATAAACGTAAAAAACGGGTAATACTTTAAAACTTGTGCGTTAATACCACGGTGCTCCTCGTGATGTCGACCACACGTCAGTTCTGGTACACGCATTTTCCGCCGCTATAGCACTTCTCCTATAGGGCTGGTTTGCTATACTACGAGGATATAAAAATAACTATCGCATACTTGTTGGAACGAGCTACCTGGATCAGAGGGAAACAAACAGACAACCGGTGGACAATAAGGGTAACAGAGGGGGAACCGAGAGATAGGTCTAGAAGAGAAGGCCGGCAACGTGTTAGACAGATGAAATACCGAATTTGGAAGGTAAACGGTGCACTCGATTAGCACAGGACAGAAGCGGTTGTAGGTCAGTGGGTGAGGCTTTGGCTCTGCAGTGGACCTGAGCGAGTTGATTTTGATGATGATGATAATGAGGAGGATAGTTGCTGATCCACAAAAGCTGTAGCCATCACACGACTAAACATTATTTGACAACTCTACCTAAATTCCCGGCTTTGTTTTGCCCGTTCTTTCTTCTACTGTATCTTAGATCCACCAACATGCCCCACTTTTCCCGAACCCAACGTGATTTTAGAACATTGGATTTTTTCTTGCGAGATTTAAATTCACTTCTGACATTTCTGTCACTATCTGCTTCCCACACGGGGGGCCTGAATATTTAGAGGCTAGCTCACAGACCAGTTCGCTTTGGTTAAACTGGCGTGTTACATCCTCCAAGATTATGGTTGCATTATAACAAAGTTTTTTTCCTACTTCGCATCCATAACCCTGCTTGGCAACTCCAAGTCATCGTCCACATTTATCCCGTTTTTGACAGAGCCCGACCTCCTTTGCAAGTCAGCAGTTTAAGCCACAATAAATAATAGGTCTTGATAACATGCACATAGGTGATCTCCTCAAAAATATTGTGTATATAAAACTTGTTATTTTGTTTATACTTAACAACATATTTGAACATTGTACTTGGCCAGACAGTCTAAAGTGCGCACGCGTGGTTCCCTTCTGTAAAAGCGGCAAAAAAGGCCCCTTTATAGGTCCACCCTATTTCAGTTGTATCTTGTTTTCTCAAATTCTCGAAAAGCGCATATTGGGTGCATGACGTCATTTGTAATAGAACATGAGTTACTGAGTGAACCTCAATACTGGTTCATCTCCCACGCGGGAACGAAGGTGTTACTTGAAAATTTGTCGGATACGCTTCATAACAGCATAGATGAGAATGACATTTTTTTGTGGGCTTTTTTGATGTTAAGAAAGCGTTTAATACTGTGAACCATGGTATACTCTGTAATTAATTATACCGTTATAGCTTCCGCGGACCATTTCTACATCTGCTTCAAAATTAGCTTCGGGATCGTACTCTAGTTATGTTACATGGATCAGTGTTGAGTGATGGTATGAGACTTAAGAGGGTCCCGCAAGGGTGTATCTTGTCACCTCTTCGTTTTAATTTGCATGTTAATGACTTAACTACTCTTGTTTAAACTTCGAAAACTTATGAATACGCTGATGACACTCTGCTGGTATCTGGCAACTCTGGTTATTCGCACGCTCTTTCAAATCTTCAAGACGATGCCAGAAGGGTAGCGGATAGGTTTGAAGCAAATTTAATGACAATCGACCCTGTAAAAAGTCGGCTAGTTTGTTTAAAATATCGTCAGAAAAGAGTGTCAAACGACTGCTTCCTTACAATACACTCATCAAGTTATGCATCTTGTTCCTGTGTCCGTATTTTCTGTGTCGAGTATGTTAAATACCTAGGTGTATAATTTCAGTGGGATCTTGCGTAGAACCCACACATGGCTCACATATGTAAGAAGCTTAGACTATTGCCTGTATGCTGTACAACTTAAAAGTGTTTCTGTCTTTCTCTGTTCAAAAAATATTAGCTCAAACTTTGGGTTATACTGTTCTTCGTTATGGCATGGGGTGTTTATAACTGCACCGCTACCTGGAAAAAAAGAGTTAACAGTACTTTAAAGACATAGCCAAGAGTGGTCTTTATAACTCGCCCGTGCAGGATTCGGACACTGTCTTTTAAGGGAAGTGGTTTACCATCATTCGAAACACTGTTTCAGCAAATCGTCCTGCTAAAATATTTCTGGTGTACGGATTATCGAACTCCCAATGTATACCTCTGCGGCCCGTACCTAGATATAATACACCAATGGTCCGCCCCCATTGCGGAATGGCTGCGCGGCCATATTATGTTTCTGCTATCTTGAACGAATTGCCTGACGAATGTTTCTCTTCAACAATGCGGAAACACTTGTGTGCTGCTATGATGCCTTTAAAAATACGCCATGGATGTATGGATTTATGGATGCTTATGCGGTGATTGGCAGCTATTTCTTTGTTCTCTAATTGTTTTCTTGTAATGAGGAAAATGCTACCCATGTAGCTGAAACCCATGTTAATTTATTGTATCTTTGTTTGTCTGTTGTGTTCGTCTCTTCGGTTCGTCGGTTGTTGTTTGTTTTCCTTTTTTCTTTCCTTACTCTAATTTTTCATTCTCTCTTCTTCTATTTCCTTCTTCTTCTCTTTTCTCTCTTTTTTTTTGCTTGTCATTTTTACGTTCCTATTCAGTTACCACCTGTCAGTAAGTGTATTTACAGATGTGAAGGCCGTTGCTGCAGGGCGACGCGGCAAAAGCCCACCTGTAGGCTTTGGTGGCTCCATTTTGCTTCTGTATGTACCCCTTGATAATGAACAATGCTGCAGCCGCAACGACAAGGGTGTCGGGCGTGCCACTTGTGGCACGGGCGGTGCCGCGGTGTTGGGAGCCGGTGCAGCTGCCTGCGTTTGCATCTCCTCCGTCCCCTGGAGTGTCCCATGCGGGGAATAGTGCGCAGCAAGAGGGTTCCAGAAAACACTACACTATATGACTCAAAGCACTCATCTCTGTGGCGGAGCTTTTGCTGAAACAATAGAGTCCCCAAGATGCCTATTATAACACCCTACTTCAGAGGTGTCCTTGTTAACATAAAATACTCTGCTACATTTGTTGTAAAACTGTCTCTCTTGTCGGAGTACTCATATATAATTATACCCCACTGAATGTCCGGAAACACTGCCATACAACGGAAAACGTGCCTCCTCAGCCAACAATTCTTTGCATACGGAGTGCACTTGAGGGGAAGCAATTTATCAGTATCCGGACAATTTCAATTCAGTTTCAAAATGAAACAGTTTAATACGCAGTCCGCGAACAACTGTGACAACGTTTGGAACGACGCAGCTTCCTGAAGCCATTCTTCTCGCCGTCGTCATCTGTTGTGAACAGCCGGAATTCCCCAATACCTAGGGCCTTCATTCATGGCGCAGCTCTTAGCCGCTTCGACCCTGAGCCCTCGAATTCCTCATCAGGAGGCTCGTCGTACCACCGCCCAATGTAGCCTGACGTTCCACCTGAACATTACAACCGTTCCCAAGAATTCCAACGTGGCCGTCGTCGCTCTTTTACAACTGTGGATTAGCTGGTCACACCGACCATAGCAACATCTGCAAGCAATGCGGAGAACGGGTTTTTTTATGCCGATGTACCCGTTCACATCCTTTCTCATGTTAACTTTCAAGTGATATATGCAACAACTTATTTCCGGCCAGCCTTTCGTTGCAGCCCGTTCTATACAAATCAATGAGACGCCGCGGCAACGCTCATTTCTCACGAGGAATGTGCCCTGCTCTACAAAAGGAAACTCATAGCAGCAAATTCGGCAAGTGAAGCTCTTCTACTTCATAAACACAAAATCACTTTAAAGAAGCAACGACGTACGAGCGACCAAATATAAAAACCTAACGACAACCCTACAATCCCTTCTGACTGTTGAACTAACCCCAAAAGGACGCAAGTAAAATGGCGCTGCCCCTAACTCTTGGGACGAAGCCGCCAATTGAAATGACAACGAACACTACGACGCATAACGATCAATTACCGAGGCGGACTAGGCGGCTTGCGACGCCCCAAACCAAAAAACAACTACTTTCGTTGTCCAGCTAGCCGTAGATCTAGTCACACTCATATGCACAAGCTCCGAATATGTATTCATTTGCGAAATACTCTCACCCAAGATGAACAAAGTTACGACGATCCAGTAACGTGCATATCCAAACATAAAGAAGTCATCCTTGCATTCGAAGTAGAGCGTGGCACCTAGATTCCCCGTCAGCATAATGGCAACAACGTACCTCGTTGCCTTCTCATACTCCAGAACTTTGGCGACGTCATTCAAAAAATATAATTTTGCCGGCCAAGTGTGTTATGATTGATTTAGAGGCAAACTCGATCAGTTTCTACGTTTAGTGCGCTATGATGTTGACACTAAGCCCCTCACAGCGAAAGTGTCTCCGGATTCCCGATGACAACAACAACCAACCTCTCTGCCAAAGCCTGATTACCACCCCTCGCTGTCAAGATGATGGTCATGAAGGCCAAGCTGTAGTGCAGAGACTCCGTACCGTCCTTGTACTGTGTGACGTCTCTGTCAGTGGAAGTATTTAAATCGTAAAGAAAATAAAATATTCCCAAAATCTAATCAACTTTTTTACACCCGCACATAAGCACCTAATCAAGGGCTCTTCGGTAGTGTTCCTCAAAAAATAAAAAAAGAAAGAGATCGCCGTTGCCGGCGGTTACTTCACTTTTTATTTGGTTTGTATAATACTGTGAGCCGACGTTTTGATTTCATCAAGATAAAAGACAAGTTTTTTTTATGGAAGATTGTCTCGCTTGAATGTTATCGATCAACCTTTACGTTAACTTCGCTGAAACAAGCTATATGCCGTATTTACTCGAATATTGGTACCTCGTTTTTATCATCGCCTTGACGAAAGTGAAAGAAGTGCGTAGATTTAAAATTTTTAATTTACCCGGCACCCCGGAACTTTTCTTGCCGGTAGCGTTTCGACAAATTCGATGCATGGACTAGTGTTTTATTTGGCAAATATTCTAAAGTAAAATCATTACAAACAGCGAACCAACCGCTTTCGTTTGATACTCAGTCACAATCACTGCGATTAAAGTCCGTTCTTTCGCTGGGGACGCCGCCATCAGTATACCCTAGCTTCCCGTTTTCTGTTCTGCTGAAGTGGGTTGTAACTGACAACTTCATAAATTACCTCCCAAAAACATCAACTGCGCCAAGTTTCGACGTGTCTGAAATCAACCTTACGATGGTTGCTTAGAGAAAGAGGTGCTACTTTTTGTACAAAAACGTTTTCAATTTATCCCCAAACATTCCGGAGGACCTCATATTCAGGTTGAGCTTAGAAAAAAAAGGGTAATTAGTAACACAGGTAATGGCCTGGCGACTCACTAGCTCGTTTTCAGCACTAAAACATATTAGGTCATGCGTACAGCCGTACTATTGGCTGAAGCTGTAAAACGCAATCTAGGCAGGGCTTATGAGCTTCCGGAACTAGATCTGTTCGCCTATGTGTAATGCATGTTGTTATAGCAGTGTAAATGGTGTGGTGACACCATACCAGTAATGAAACGACACATAAACATAGAAGCACTAGTGTGAACAACTGTTTGTACTGCGCGAACTGGGTTTGCTCTAGCTGCAGAGCTGTGCGGAACTTTGGCATTTTTCACAGCCGACACTGGCCGAAAGGCCAAACCGATATTGTCTTACGAAACCCTATTTGTCCACAATACCCAATGTTTCACGAAACAATTACTACCTACCATAACAGAAATGAGCCAGGTGCAAATATTGCCGAAATAGCATTGCGGAGAAGGACGGCAGTGCCATCTATATGGAGTGACAGGAACAAAGATCCACATTATGCTGTAAATTTAATAGCGCGCTTTACGTTTACTTGAAGTCCAGTCCATGTAAAGTTATGGAAGACGTCGGAAATGAAGTGATGCGGCGGCCAAAACAAAATTTTCTATTAAGTATATTAGTTTCTCATTGAATATAGCTCCACTTGGCTCGAAAAACCACTAGGGGCAATATAAAATACAAAACCTTGGGAATAAAACCAAAACGTATTTGGTCTGCATGGCCTCTTTAAGGATGGCACCATAAGTGTGTGCCTTATATAACATGAGCACTGTGCTAACACAGAAAATTAGGAACCCAAGTTGCGCCTCTACAAAGAAAAGAGTGCCCTTCTTTGGATTGCGACTGCTGATCAAAATAAAAAGAAGAAATATACTAAACCCCACAAAACGCTGATGTCAGTCACCATCTCTGCCAAAAGAAGGACTCTTCGGAACACCGAACAATGTGGTAATGACCCATCGTTGTGGTTGAGGGTGACCGGAAGAACACTGCGTTGATTGTGCCGTTTCGTGCTTGCAGGTTCGACGCGACAACAGTCACGAACGTTTTTCTGTACCAGGCTCAAGCAGCACACCAGTTTACAGTACAACAGGTGTCGCAAGGATATAAAGCTTTTCTGCCACCTGAAAATATTGCTCTAATCAGCAAAGACTTATCAAAGGAAACAAGTTTCTTCTGCTTTTGAAAGGGTCACTCGCCATAATTTGGCTCTTTGGAAGTGTCCCTCGTATGTCTACGGTGGGGCTTTTAAGATGGTAAAGGATGATCCTCCACTGGGCAGGCACCAAAATGTGAAGTACCCATTTGACCGATATTTATTTTGTGGCTGCGCATCCAGAAATCTTGAAGCCAACATCATTTAGAAATTGATGGAGGATGCGACTGTCCACCATGCGCTCCTCTCGACCTGCCGCTACAGGAGTCTGGGTGAAGACAGCATGTTTTCGCCATCGGGGGGGAAGCCAGTCCAAGTTCCCATTACCTTGCCTACTGGAAGTGTAGCGTCATTATCGACTGCTTCAAAGTATACAGTACCGCAGTTGAAAAAAAAATTGTACGAAGAACTTCGCTGGAGTCGGCCTCTGTGCTTGTAATAAACTTAGAGCATACAACAAGGCGGAAGTACTTTCTCACCATTTAGAAAAACCACTACGACCAAAAATTAGAAGCCGGCCACGGAGAACCATCTTCAAGGCACCTTGGTACTGCACACACGTTCGGGAAGATCAAGACACAAAATACTACTGCCCCCGCCTTACATCCTACGTTCCCCACTACTTGCGGAGCTGGCCTCACTGCAGCAGGCCGAAAACGGCACGTACGAGATGCTCCGGATTCGCCGAGTTTATCGCACCCACATTGCTGAACCGAAACCGACCTGGATTGAGCTTTGAGGCACATTCTTTACCTAAAGATCCAAGAGAAGGTGAATATATGTTGAGATGCTGCATTACCCACTACACAGAGACCGCTATCCTTCCTAAAGGAACAGCAGAAGAACACGCTATTGGACTTGCGGCCCCTAACGTCTTAACACGGTGCAACGGCATACACCGCATAGCTTATAAAAATTATCGGGGCCTACACCAGCACGCAAACCAGCGAACTAATCGAAACACGGAAAACGACTGCCGCAGACACGCTATGTACGTCGGTGTCGACCGCAGGACCTGGAAAAACATTATCGCGTGTGTCACCTTTGTATACAATACAGCTATCAATAAAACAACGCAGATCAATTGATTCGAGCTGGTCTGCGGGAAATTGGCGACTAGGATGCTCGACGCAATGATTCTTGAACTAGAAAAAGACGAACTCAACGCTGACCTCAAAAGATTTTGTTACAGCAAGCGGAATCTGACGCTGTCACGAAGTTCCGTTGTAGACACGCCGACGACGATGAAGAACTGGATGGCACGAACAAAGGCCAAGCTGTCATGGCCGGTTGTAAATGGATTTCTTTCTTTGTAAAAAGACCGCGTCACCACTTACCGTCGCTCTTCTGAATGGTACTGCCGAAGGTAACATCTTTTGTACAAGTGCCTTCCTCACCCCCACGCTAGATCCTTATCCCCAGCTTCCCCCCATATGAGCTCCTGAAGTAATCGCCTCCAACGTCTTGGAGGTTCTCGGCCACTTCAACTTCAGTGTTTCATGAACGTGTTCCTTCCCAGCCCCACCTACGTAACCAATCCCCAGCGACACCTTACGAGACATGATCAGCCATTCTCAACCACTGTTTTCCTGCATGCTCGAAGGGAGTTTGGGAGTTCGTTCTACGTTGGCGGACGCAGCTTTTCAAGGGAAGTACGAACAGGGGTGCTTAAGCGCTGCCATGACGAAAGCAATTGCCGCGCTTGAGGCTATAAAAGAGGATGCAGCTGCACCCAAGCACCGCATTAAGGGCTACGTAACTCTGCTTAATGTGACGCGAACAGAGTAGTGCGCTCTGGACGCCAAGATCCAAGCTGAACTCACTGATGAGGCATTTTTAGCTGACTACGCCACAGCATGGGACTACAAGCACAGCATTTGCCGAATTGGGGCCCGCGTGGACACCGCCAGATCTTTGCCTTGTGATGTCGGCAACAGAAGAAGGCAATGATCATATGCAAGGTAGAATGAACAGCGCTTCCACGGCTCGTCTCGCCGTGCCAGTTCCCCGCGTCGCCCTCCCCGAGTTGCAGATTGCGCCGTTCTCTGGAGACCGTTGTGATAGGCGGGAATTCTGGAAACAATCCGATACCACCATCCATAAAAGCAAAACTTGGCGAAAATCGATAAATTTAAGTACCTCCGTTCATACGTGGCCGGCCCAACTAAGACCGCGATTGACGGCATCAGGCTTGCGAAGCATGGATACGACGCTGCAGTCAAGATCCTCAACGACCATTTTGGCTAAAGAAACGTATTGATGGCAGATCATTTCGATGCCCTCCTTGCTATAACTCAATAGATTACCTCGGCGAATGTAGAGAGGCTGCGGCGCTTGCATGACGAGGTCGCCTTTCGCTTAAACGAATTGTTGGCACTAGGCGTCCCGCCCTACCGGTATGCTGTAATAATCCACCGTATCCGGCTAAAGCCCTTGGCACATGACATTGCTGATCTTTACCGGCAACCCATGCAAGAAACGACAGCGACTGAGGTGACCGGCGATGCCAAGCAAGAGCACGAGATCCTGGACTTTTTCCGTATTCAGTCTTAAATTTGAGGAGGGCACATGGACAGGACCGCCATTAGGCTTCCCACCATCCAGCACCCGGGCAGACAGCGCATGAGGAGTTTTTCCCACCGTCGGCCACAGCGCTACATGCGGAGTCGTCGGCATTTCCTCATCAGGACTCTTGCCCCTTTTGTTAATTGCGAGGTCATGGGATGGGCGGGTGCACCGTAATTGTGCCACATGGCAAGAAGCGATGACGACTGCTACCAGGGAGACATTGCTTCCAGTGCGGCAAACAGAATCACGGCACACGTGCCTGCCAGTCTGCTAGAACATTGTACTGCTGCCTCTGTTCGCGCCGGCATCTGACTTCACTGTGCGACGGGGCTCAGCAAAATTTTGTGCTCCCTACCGTGTCCACTCGACTGGTCGACATGACCACTCGACTCGACTGGCCCGCCTACCATGCCTAAACTTTCGAACGTGGCATCATCCATGGTAAAGCCTCCACCAGTGTCACATGGCCCACTCCAGTTGACCTGCGGACTTTCAGCAAGTGGGTGACAGGCCCCAACAGACAGCTTCTGGTGAAGGTTCTGCTAGACACGGGCTGCCAGCGGACATTCGTTCGGGGGGACGTGTCGCGGCCTCTGAGCTGCTCTGTGGAAGGCTTTGAGCACCTCAAGCTGGCAACATTCGGTAAGAGCACTTTTACTACAGCTCAGAAGTTTCATCATGTTTCAATCATTGGGGCCAGCCAGAACAACAGAAACAAGTAGCCATTGACACCATGGAGATGCAAAATCATCTGCAAAGTTACGAGTCGTCCGATCACCAATGAAGCGGTCAGAATGATGAACCACCATGGTCACTTCGACGCTGATACACCCCTAGGCTGTATCAGCATCGACCCAATCATCATTCTAATTGGATCCGACTACTATTCGTAAATCACTGCGGCAAGGGGTGAAATCATAAGGCTGACTCCGCACCTCACAGCCGTCGAAAGACTGATTGGTTGGAATATTCAGGGTGCATACACCGATAGCAAAGACCACCCATCGGCGGAATTGAACGCTTTGTCCCTGGCCCATGGAAAACGGTCGACCGACGACATCGCAAGAGACCAGAAGCTGGCTTGTCCACGGTGTGACGCCAGGAAGCACTACATGCGTTGTTGGGCTCCACTCCCGAGAAACAAGCCTGGACTGCATGCCAGCGTGAACGTGCAAAAAGTTACCTTTGCATCAGTTTGTGTGGAAGGAGCCGCATCGGGCTACCAGGATTCCCCGGTCGCAAGGATGGCTGCGTTTTTCGCGGGTGAGTAACAGCACACTGCAGTTCCTACTTATGCTGTCAGAGAAAACCCCAAGAAAACTATAAACGAAGAAATGAAGTCTGCAAAGAGAAAACCTTCCAGTCTGGAAGGGGCAACCTCAGCTTTTGAGAGATCGATCCTCACCATGTCACATACAGAAGAAACGAGGGCATTACTGTTGACTACGAAAACAATCCTGCCCAAAATGAGAGCAAGCCCAACCTCGACAGGGAGCAGGCAATGTACAATGACAGACGTTGTAGGAGTGTGGTAGGCTGGGCTAACTAATATTCTTCCATAGTGGCTAACAGCCCTAATTGGACGAAAACAAGAAAAGAGAGAGAAACAGTTTAATAAAATCAGTTGAAAGTCAGGGCTTGTTTCTGTCTCTTATTTCGGTGTTTTCGTCCACTTTGTTCTGTTACCTGCCACATAACAGACGATGAGCTGTCGAGTGTACTGAGCTGCAACCAACATGAAGACTGCCAGACTTGGCAAAACGGAGAGCGGCATCCAAGCATCCGCCGCTCACGCAGCAGCGATTCTCAGGAAAGTCACCAAGTTCTGGCACTAAAAAGTCGAACAACCAATTATCCCAGATTGTAATATTGGCCTAGACAAATGTGCCCGATGGGTTTTCTTCCCGATACCTGGGCCCGACCACATGGAGGCCGCCGGAGGCAGTGGGAGGCTGCGTGTCATCCTCTGGGCTACAAGCTTGGGAAAACAGCAATCGTTCTGGCGCAGCGAACCTCTCCCCAGTATACAAACTGACATGGTTCCGCTACGGCAAATGCAGGGATGCAAAAGACAAATTCAAGTAATCAAGCACCACACATTATCTGTGGACCATCGTCAAGAAGAAGTGTGCAGGACCAGGATGGCTGCATTCCAGAGCAACAATGTAAATCTCGGTCGTGTGACACAGGGCGATAACCCTTTTGTTCTTGGTAATTTAGTGGTTTTATCACTAATCGAAGGAAAGGTGCCAGTGCTCTTACTCCTCTTGGATCTCCTGCAACCCGAGTCACAACGCACTAGCTGGGTGGCATCACCACTGCGATAACGTGCTACCCTAGGTGATGTTGCGGTACCTCTGTTTTACGCTTTGCCACAGCCCATAAACGCCCCGACAGAACTCAAATGAACCGCTGTACTGGGACATAAATACTGCCCCCTTTGAAAAGGCTGTACTTTAAGCCCAGTCTTCAGTCGTTGCGGCCGTGTGGTGTGTTGTAAACAAAGAATGAGATGAGTGCCGTCAGGTTGCCTCAGCAGATAGACAGGAAAAATGAGCTGTGCCCTCTGCTTTGCTCAGAGAGTGTTCTATGACGCCCACGAGAATCGCACGTCTGAGTCCTACGTTTTTTGCTACATCCGTCACAGCGCCTGGCGGATCAAGAAGGGAAAGCCGGACCCAGATGCTCGGTTCTCGTGGAAGTCACGGAGCCCTCTAGGTCAATCATGTGAGCGTGCCCGATCCTATTCTTTCATTGATCATGCCAAAGCCCCGCGCCTTCGCTCGTGTCACCCGCCCATTCTACATTTATTTTGTACCGGGGGTTGCGGCGTTTCTTCTACGTTGGTGCACGCCGCTGTTCCAAAGTAATGTTCAACAAGCTCACATTCATTCGTTGCGAAAATATTTTACTGTGTAATACGTTACGTCACAGCAACACTAATAGCATCCACGATAGTGGTTAAGCGATATATCTACAAAGAGAAGGAAGTTTATGTTACAAAATTCCAAGATTATGTTGCAAGATTATGTTACAAAATCACGCAAACTGTTGTAGAGTCGAGCCCAGACTCGTTTAGAATGCTCTCAACCTTGGGTGTATAGTGAGGTTTGTGGTGCCCGGCGTTCGGCAACACATGTTGTGGGATTCTTTAACCACCGAGGGCAAGAGAGGCCGTAAGGCAAGGGGCTAAGCGACAAAACGCTTGGAAGGTCTAATGACGACTTTAAAGAAGACGTAGTAGGGCCGCATGCCGATCGCGCCTTTACGAAAGGCACATGACGGTGATGTCCTCGGTGCAATACTGATGATATATCCTGATATGTAATATGAACCATAGCGGGCAGATGGCGGAAACTACACCCTCTGACGGCATGATGCCGAGGATTGCCCGCGTGAAAGTGTGTAGGAATGAACCCGAAATCGATTAAGTCGACTCAGTTAAACCGACATGGAATGTATTTTGGACCTTATAAAATTCGGCGACAGGTTTGCCAACTTTTCTCTTAGGCTAGCGGGCCTTTACCAGGCCGATGTGGATAATGTACGTGGCATGAATACGTGGTCGTGCTTTACCTGAAGTTTTACTGCACAACAAGAGGAGTTATTTATTGTTTGGACTACCATTTCTTAAGTGTCGGGCCGCGAGATAGAGCAGGACGTTATTTCGTCCTTCAGAATGAGGTACTGTCAATGAGGATGCCGAGAAAGCTACCGCAACCGCCAGATTACGGGATGTGGCTAGGACTCGGCGCAGGTTCCCAGCGTCGCGCAGCATCTGTTTCAAGAGGTGAGGGGAGATAACGGGGGATATGGGTTTTAGGGGCATTCACAGAGGAGGGCTATTTAGTGTCGAGTGCGCCGCCAACTGGACTTGTAGGGGCATTAAAGAGGTGGGAATGAGTGTGTATCAATTGTGTTTTGTGTGGGAAAACGTCTGTTTGTAGGATGGACAGCATATGTCGTGTCTCCGTTGGGAGGTGCTGGTCAATGAAACCTTAGAGGAGGGACTGCCACCTCTATGCCTTGTGTATGGCTCACATAAGTGTTTTGCCGTCATCTCACTGCGCCCAGCTGTGTGGCCTACATTTGAAGCGACGAGCGTGTTTGTGTCTCCTGTTTTTGTATGACGTACACGCTTTCCGATTTCAAAAGGAGATTGCTTCGTCCAGCCCTCTTGATACTATGGGCTTATCTTTTTATCTTTTGAGTTTGTAACCAAATTTGATGTTTTCGGAGATAATCGCTTCAGGAGAATAATGCTTCTTATGCAAAAAGCGCAGGACTCCATTCGCGTACTCTTTATTGATCAGTTCGCAATGTGGCCAACTCCTTCGGCAGTTTTGTCAGCTTGTTTGGTGTTGACCAGAATTTCCATCTAATAAACCTTTCATAGAAAGAATTCTACACCGTTTTGGAAACGTGACAATATTAGCAAAATGTTACTTTGTAAGCGGCATCGGCCTATCAAAACTCCAGCAGCAATTTCTTTTTTCTAGAGTTAGCTCCGAATAAAGAACAGTAGTTAAAAGTTAGTCCCATGAATTTCCAACACTATATTTAGGCAGATATGTTTGTTTGCATGTTTACGAGGTGCCGCACATGTCATTTTTCTACACAAGAGGGACTCATAGAAAGCTGTAGCACACGTTTCATTAGCCGATAGCCGATTCCTTTCATTCCAGGTATACGAAGAGCATTTGATCAAAATTTTTTTGTTGGACTGGCTGGTGCTTTGTACAAGATTTTTTAGTGTCTTATTGTGTTTAAAAGCAGTCATTTTTCCAGCCCTGCTCCTCACCTTCCTTTTTAAAGTATTTTCGTTTCGTAGTATTTCATTTACTTGACCAGGGAAGTGTGCTGAGAATATACACAGAAATATTCTAACATTTTTTTCAGTTTCCTCAAAAACTTGGCGGTTTGGCCAAACACATGTTGTTTATTCCTTTTGTAGTTATGGGCTCCATTTAAAGGGCAAACTTATCAACAAGGTTTCTCTTTCACAGGTATCTTATATAGTTGGTGCACGTCAGTTTTCATACCGTTTTGAAAATAAAATTTTCTTACTGGTGAGACGGGATATCTTTGTTTGAAGTTTCTGGAAAGTATTTTAAATGAGAGGATTTGGAACTGTGGTAAATACATAAGCAAGATGTGTCTGGTTTCTGCTGAAAACCACCGCCTAATATTTTCATATATGATGGAGATCCATAGCAAACACGTCCGTGTGTTCTAGATTTGTGGCGAATGTTAAAAGTGGTCAAAAGAACCCCGAGCAACCGCTGTGCTGCTGCAATAAAACGCTGGATGTTTTGGTGAATCAAACCTCATAATCAAACAATCTCCTAGCTAATTCTCATTCACAAAGCGTGGGCTCTAGCATAGCAGTTAGTTCTGGCATAGTAAAATAGCGGATATCTCTCTGTGCTGTCTTGGTGAAGAACAGAAGGATGGCTTGGTCGTGCTCTGAAGACTTGTGTCGTCATTACAGTTTTTTAGTCCAGCGCTCTTGTTTTTCCAAGGTGAAATAGGTTCTCACAAAGGGTGGCTCTCACTTTGGGCTACATATCTTAAAGAGGGGCGGGGTAGGTGTGATGACCCTCCATTCAGCACTTGGTCAACTTAGAGGAGGATAAAAATCTTTATCGTGTACCACATTTGCATAAAATCTTTAGGATGTGGATTTCTCAGTAGAGGACTCAATCTGTCTCCCCAGGCGCTACAACCTGCTCCTCCAGCCGAAGCTACTCGGCCAGGGATGAGCTCTAATTGGCGCGCCTCCAGTAGTCAGGACAGCAGACAGGGTTCGCTTTGTGGAGACGTGCGAGGAGCGTTTACCTATCATGTGACACCCGGTGTCATTCGCTCCACAAAAAAAGCAGCTAGGAGACATAATTTGAGGAGAGTAGTGGCAGACACTTTGTGGTGCGGAAGGGTGTTTGCAACTCAAGATAGTGGTGTGCCTGGTCAGTTACTGGTGTTGGCGAGATGGGGTAAAGGTCCCGCCCAAACAGGAGGGGATGTTGGGTGATTTCCGCGTGTGAGCAGGGGAAAAAATTTCCTCGAGGCGGCGTCTTCTGCGCTCCTCATGAGGATCCGAATCTGTTGCTGCGGGAGCTGGAAGAGTACCATTGTGCATGCCGCAGCATGCACCATTTCTGCCTGAAATGGCAGGCAGAATTTCTGGCTGTTTGTCACTGTACTAGCAGTCTGCGGAGAAAAATGAGACGCGCGATTTTCGCATCTATAGCTTCAGCTGGTGACCATGTTGTTACTAAGGCAATTGTATTGCGCTCTTTTTGGGCGGGGTTTACTGTCAAGGCGAATGGTGGGTAGCAGGTGTATGCCATCACGTCTGAATTCCGCAGCAGTATCTAGTGTGTACCGTCGCGACATGCCATCCACGCCAGCTTTACGCTGTCCACTGTACTGTATGGGTGTATGGTACGCCGTAATCATCGGATTCGAATGAGTTCAAGAGACGGTCGTGGGAGGCACTCGGATGTGTGCCGGTGTAGCCCGGTGTCCTTATTTTCAATTCATTTGTTGAGGACATGGCAGCCAGCTTTGTTGAGAGAGATATTCGTGTTGCAATAAATCTGCTGCAATTTCTCCAGTCTATGAATTGAGATACCTAATTCAAGGAGCAACTAGATGGATATAGCTTGCGGGAACGCACAGTGCGTGCTTCTAGGATCTTCGGATGGATGCACTGAAGCTTTCCTCCTTCTCAATCTTGGGTGGGCCATATTCCCTTGTACCTCCAATGGGCATCGAACATCTTTCGTGCATCCGGTGTGAGACATGTGGACGTCAGCCTGCCGTCGTCAAAAATCCTGTGATCGCATTACCTACGTCTGATGGGTGGTCCGGTGCAAGAAAATTGCTCATCCTAGAAACGTTTGGCAGGCGTCTGGGTCTGACTTGGATATATCGGGCGTATAATAAAAATGAGGCATGACAGAAATGTACGCGGGATGTCGAGGTAACAAAATACGGATTATCGATGTCCACCGCAAGTCCGCTTCTTGTCCAATTTTTTTTCTAATCAGGAAGATCTGCTACTTGCGGTAAACATGAATGCTTTATTGATCACATTTATTTAGGCACTACTCCACTTTAAAGAATACTTGATATGAACGCCCCTTCAGTAGTTTGTGTAGCGGAACAACAAAGAAAACGAGACCAGAGCCATGGGTGCCCAGAAAGGGATTACAGCTATAATGTCACATTAAATGTACACTAATATTATGACTAGCGCATAGCCAGACGCCGAGTTACCATCATCCTGTGCGTACGTTCATGTCGGATGCTGTACTAGATCGGTACAGCACACCGTGTTTTTGGTTAGTCGAAAGCTTCTCCAGCTGGTACGCTGTCTGGTCTAAGCTGCGGCAATGTGCCCGGGCACCTTTTCCTTCCATGATAATTTAACAGTGGACGCGGCAGTTCATCAAATACTTGAGTGTAGTTGGGCACGTCTTGGCACTACGCGCTGGTGCCTTGCTTTGACGCATCTCGGCACCTCCGCACTCTGGCATAGCTTGAACAAGAGGATTCTTTTATTAGGAAATTCAAAACGCAAAGATTTTTACTGCGGCGAGGCAAATGCCCGGCCGGGATTTTAACACACTTTCAGGCGTGCCAGATAGTTTACGATGAGTAAACAATAGGTATACAACCTTAAATTTCCGTCCAGAAGGCGATTCCTTGTTACAAAGTTGGCACATGCTCTCTTTTTCGTCTCCAGCGGTGCCAGTGGTTTATTGTCGCTTTGAGAACATCCAACTTCCCACAAGAGCGTCCGGACCACAATCAAACCCTGCGCGCTGCTTACCGAAAGTTGTCCTGTCTTTTAGTCTTAGGGCGATTGTCCCGAAGATGATGGCGGGCAAATCTAAATGTCTCGGGGTCGAGTGGTTTTTTTAGATGGGTTTGTGCTTCTCTTGGGGTTTCTTTTCTGTAACATCTGTTTCTGTACTCGGGTGAGGAACAGTTGATAGCAAGCGTGGTTCCCTGGATGTGACGTGTTGAACGCTCTCGTTGGTCTTACGTGTGCAGTCACTACAAGGCATAGTGCCTTCCGGTTGAAGGCTGTGGTAGGCAGTACACGATGCTCGAAATAACCTTAAAAAACTCGGGCGTCTGCGTACCTCAAAGCTGAGGGGATATCCGGGTCGTACTGTGTCACGCGCGCTAATCTACACGGGTTTTGGCACCGTAATGTAACAAAAGATGGAGAAAAGTGGGGCCCGAGCCGTGGATCACCAAAACGGGGTGGAAATGCCTAATCTTGCAGTAAAGCTTGATGATGATGGGGATGATAATGACTGGCGCATAGCCGGAGAGAGATTTAACAGAATGTTGTCGGAACCCACTTGAAATAAATGCTTGCACCACTGCCTGTATGGAAAGACCAGTAAATACCATATTCATATTTTTTCTTGGCATGATTAAGAGCACCAATGTTAACGTTAGGCTAACACAGCCGAAAGGCGCAAGCCTATTATCATTCCCACTTTTCATTAAGGACCATGCCTACACTGTGGGCTGTTTTAACAGCGTAAATACAATTAGGTTGTGGCAGCCAGTTACCACCTTGGTGAACTGCATGATTTACATTTATAAAAATCAATTTCAGAGTTTAGGGCACCGAAGCAACGATTGGACTATGACACGTGACGGAATGACCGGTTCCGTTTTAATATTGACAATTGGATATGTTAACTTGTAATGGACTCTCAGCAGACGGAGGTTTTTACGTTCGGCGTCCACTAAAAAAGTCCTTCGCTTGGCTGTGCATTGCGTTAGTTATCCCCGCTAGTACTCAGGCACAATCTGGAACCAGTACTTGACTAGGCACAAATCCTGAGGAGTTGAAACATCTATGTGAGCAAAATGGCAAAACGGCAATTTATTTATTAATTTATTTATTATTATTTATCAATACTGTAAGCCTCTGTCAGGCTCACTAAAACATGGAGGCGCAGACGACGTCTGCTAAAACATTCACTAAAAATACTTTTTTTTTGCATAAATTTGTATCACTGTGTAAATCGCCCACGTCCGGACGGCGAGTTATACATGCTGCAATTATTCTCCAAGCTACATCTGTCTCGATAGAGAATCTTGCATTTAAAGCTGCTGCTTTAAATAAATAAATGTTTAGTAGTCAGGCTGTTTGTAACCTTGCACGACTTCTTCTTGTTTCATTTTATGCGGCTCCAACTGATTATTGCCACACTTTCGGAGACAAACAATTAAACCCCCATCCATCCGATGCCCTGCACATGCTTAGTAACCACCCAAAAGCACGAAGCTTATACCCTGTTAAGTTATGAAAAAGGTCTTTTTTCAAGGCAACAGCAATGCCCTTGTAGGAGTTTGAAATAACGTGCCTGCACCCGCAATCAAGCACGTCTTTTACACAAAATTCCTGCTTTCAGCCATCTTCCATGGTTCTCTAGGTACGCAATAGGTGCTGCTTTCAAGAGCTAATGCTCAAATGAGCCTCCAGGGGTGGCTGATTCTATGCTTAAGTTGCTAATACTTTTGAAATTAGCACATATTTGATATTTTCAGTAATAGCAATTTCATCATAGTTCAATAATGCAGTACAAACACACGAAGACAGAGGTACTGAAAAGGAAAAACAGTGATGTGTATTCGCTGTTATTCAACTAAACACATCTGGTTATCGAATGTCATAATATGTGCCACAAATGATCCGAATCAAAATAGTTGACAGTGGCCACTGATACATCTCCTTCTGGGTTTATTGGTGTGGTACACTTTGAAAACGTCGGGCATCATGTGCTCACTTTGCTCTAAAGCGGTTCATTGCACTCTCAGGCTTACGTTAATCCACCAGTTGTTTGATTATTGCACGAGACGACGCATGGAAAATGTATTTCTATGCCTTGTTTGTGAAGCATAAAACAAAATATTTCTCATGCATATTAAAACATCTCCCATGACCACGTACAGTACTCTTTTTGTAATTTTTCTGTCCAGCTGGACACATTTTTCCATTTTAAAAGCACCGAAAATCTTTCACTAAAAACGAAGTGCAATGCCTCCTCTCTAAGTCCACATTGCAGCATCTGAATTACAGCAAACTTTTCCTCTTTAATTGTGCCTGCTAATGCTTTCCCTTTATCATTTCCTCCATTGAGAATATTAGGAGTAATACGAAACACACAATACAAACCATCCTTCCTTCTCAGCCTGCTGATCCGTACTTAAAAAAATTCCCTGAAAAGATTTGAAAGCACAAATTCATGAGAGAAACACGAAAAGGCAAAAAAATTTTACTCATTTTGGAAAATCGCAGCACCACTTCCTCGTCAGTCTCTAACACCAGCAAACATATCTCCAGAAATACATTGATCCCACACCTTCTGGATTCTGATTTCGGTCAGCTCCCCAAAATAAAAAATAGTGTGGCCTTGTTGTGTTTCCTCCTTTTCTGATTGGTTCATGCCTTGAAATATTACAACGTAATATACAGGGTGAAATCAGCAGGTTGAGAATGGCACATTATCCAGAACGTGTGCTAAAGGAAAAAATACTGAAAAAAAAGCCAGTATTGTTTCAAAAATGTCGCATGGGCATAAGAAGGCATTGTGCTGCGCCGTCAATTTGATATTTCTTTCGCCTAATATAATCAGCAGCATTCGGCCGGCTGTAAAAAAATACCCCAAGAAGACAGCTAGCGATAGGCAATCGGGGTGTTGTATCACTCATCAGCGCATTTTATTTCATGAGAGATATTCATGGTTTACAGAATATTTTTAACCCAGGAAACCGCGTTATGTGCTGCAGATATACCGAAGATGCCAGCAATCGACATTGCAGATTTGCAGGAGACGTGCAGTTGGGGTCAAAATTACATGCGTTCAACGTTAGTACAACTACAAAAACACACCCAAATCCCGCGATAGATAACGTAAAATGCACCTCTCGCGGTACTTTTATATACTGCTTATGGTATGTTACCTTAGTGGCACAGCTAATGAATATTGTAGTGGCAGTCACGCAAGACGTATATGTATGTCTATTCTACATTGTGTACTATCTTTGGTCAAATATTTAGTGTTTTATATCAATGCCTAGTGTACAATGGTAATAATATTGTTAAGATAAACGTGGATGCAATAAATTTACATTCTTTATACATGATTTGAGCTTTCTGTTGTTACCTACGTGTTGTAGGCACGAGTACTTCAATTACATGTTTTGCTAGCCATTCAGAGCAGTTTTTGCGGTTACTTGTTATCAGCTTTCTAGAGTAATGTGTACTTCTTTATGAAGTGTAGCATACAGCATCACATCTCGTATATGAAAAGCCAAGCTTACCAGACTCATGTAAAAGCACACAAACACCACTCCAAACAAATATTGTGACAGCAAAAACGAGAGGAAGTCAGTAACAGGAAACAAGTCGTAATCAGCAGAGGTTCCCTTGACACTAAGTAAACCACACTGGCGTCACCGAATTGGACCACAAAGCACGGCTGTACAGAGCTTCTGCAAGTATTCTACCCGAAAAACAAAAAAAAATTAAACTGATCAAAATGGCACTATCGCCAAGCTTGCTGTAAGTGCAGCAGCAGAGACAAAGCTTTCAAGGTACACATAAAACACAAAAGACTTTTGGTAAAGCAGTGCATATTGACTTCAGAATTAAGTAATGCGTTTTCGCAACACAACCACTACATTTTAATGCGTTTCGGCCCTGATACAAAGGGTCCAAAGGGTGCAAATTGTATAATTTTTAGAATAGCACAAACTTTTATGACTATAAATAAATCATACACATAAGAAAGATTGGTAAAAAAAGGGTAATCAGGAACAATGTTCAACCTTGGTGCAAGAACAAGATGGTTATGCAGCTTGATATATCTCTCAATAATTGAAATGGATGAAAAACAATTCCCGCAAAGCGTGGAAACAGACATGTTTGAATGGTGGTTGCACAACAAGGCAAATTAATTATTCTATAAATTTCACACCTAGTAAAAAAATTTGGAAACAATAAAACAAAAGCACTTTGGAAACACACAAGTGGTGTTGAGTTGTGATTGCCAGTGTCATACAAATATAAGGTACATAATAAAACCCGCATCTAGGGAAATGGTCATGAACAATACAAAAGAAGGTTTATATACAGAAATGACTATATGGCGGTTGCACCCGCCGTGCAAATTTACATGAAGAAATGCTTCACGCATCCTGAAATGGCAGGACAACGTAAAAAACCAAAAAGTTTAGGAACAGAAATAATTGAATGGTGCTGAACAATACAATACAAATGTTCACTATTTGAATATTTCACACAAGGTGATATGTTTTGAGAAGAAAAAAAACGGGAAAAACAGAAATGAATAATTATTATGTACAAGACGGATTAACACAACTACGTAATTCACACCAACTGATACGATGAAAGAACAATAACATAGAAAAAATTCATGGAAGCAGTGAAATGATTCAAAAGCGGTTTTATGTCCCGTGCCTCAGTCGGTCATATACGAAAAGGATTCTTGAAAAGTTTGTGTCCTTCGCGGTGCAAGAAACTTTCAAATTGATTCCATACCGAATTGGTTGCAAAGAGAGGAAAGATTTCGTTGTCCAAACACTGAAAGAAATTTCTCACCTCTTCTAGCACTCAAAACTAAGCCGCAGGCTGTTGTCCAAGCTGATATTTGAACAGGATGGGAGTCATGTAAGTGTCAGGACCCTATACATTGTGTGATGAAAGAAGTTGATGTCTGTGTGGTAAAGTGTGGGATTTTACTGTTGGGAAAGCGCAGGAAAGTATAAATGACCGGAGGGACCGACGACGAGAAGGAAGAAGACGGGGCACGCGAAGGGAGAACGAGAGAGGAAAAAAACGAGGCTGCTGGATCAGTGGTTCGGGCCTGCGTCTTGGACCTCCAGGCCGGCGAGAAGACACGGCGTACTTCTCGTCCTTGTTCCGGAGGTGCGCTCAAACAGTCCTGGTGCCCGCTTGCCTCGCGGCGTAGGCCCGAGGAACTCCGCCCGCTCAGCAGTCTCGGCCGGTCACCGACGCTGACATCCGAGCCGGGACTGGGGTTTGGTGAGACGCCTCGAGGACAATCTCCAGAGACGTGTTGTGCCGAACTGCCCGGGTGGGTGTGCTAAGTCCTGAGAACGATTCGCTAGTCTTTCGTTTGTGGTCTTGTTTACGTGCCGGAAATACAAGTGCTGACAACGTGCAACGAAGCGAGTCGTACGTCTGGCGCGAGATTCTAGTTGGACCTCTGATCATTACAGTCTGTACCAACACCAAGATACTTAGTTATACCCAATGCAAGATGCCACTCGCTGGTTCCAAAAAGCGTGCTTCCCTTTTTTTCCAAAGCCTAAACTCCTTTGTCAAGTTTACAGTCAACACTAGCTTCAGCATGCACCTTGTGCACAATCTTGCAGTAGCACCTTCCTTGTGAGCCAGTCCTTTATCTACGCATAGGTAAGGAAAATCTGTGTTGGTTATACAGCTTTTAGCACTGGTATCATACAAAATTGCAGCCTACGATTGTCCCTGAAAAAAAACCTGTATGGCAGCTGCACCTTACCGTACTCACATTTGCGGCAGATACATCGAGGGTAGCCAAAAGGGTTTAACCTAAATAAAGGCTCACCGGGCTACGTAACGGAAGATGATGGGTGTGACACATTGGACATAAGAGAGCAGAGTGGGTTAGCTAACATAGGTGAGTTAAGGACATAATAATCGAAATAATAAGAAATGGGTGTGAGCCGGGCATGTAATATGAAGGCGAGGTGACCTTTGGTCAATAAGGGTAACAGAATGGATCCATACAGAAGGAAAGCGTGGCATGAGGTTTACAAAGATCATCAGAGGAGATCAGAAAAATTTCTCGTTATAAATTGGAAGCGTTAAGCAAGGGATATGGATACATGGAGATGTATTGCAGTCGCATTTGCCCTGCAGTGAGAGTAGATAGGTGTGGATGATGATGATACAGAAAAAAAAGGTAATGTTCAATCCAGGTTACTACAGGGCACACCAGTGACTTGGAGCGTGTAACGAGTATAACAGGAGTATTTAGGACCAATAAATCACCTGTAGTAGGATTGAATGCATCTGTATATTGTTTATGAAAAGGTGGTTGGCTGAAAGGTATTGCTGTTTCTGTGGGCACCCACGGCTAGTGGAGCAGCTTAAGAGTCATTCGATTGTTGAAAAAAAGAGCAAGCAGCCATCCAACACAATACACTTGCTCTATTCCTTAAACTACATCACAGAAAATAAAAAGCAATGCATGGTTTCATTCACACATTTCACTTTATGCCTCATAACAACGCCCAACCTACCGCACACCTGAAAATAACGAATCGCCGTGCAGACAAACTGTATTTATTGGAATAATGTGCAGCCGCCAGCAAATGATGTAGCAAGGAAATGAAAACGAAGATTGTGTTTTGATCATGCTGCAGATTATGATTTCTGAAATTTCTGCACGGGGGTGTCGACGAGACGAGGTCTTTCTGGGCTGGTGTACGACTGTGATCCAGGCATGGGTGTACCCGGCTCCTCCACCAGTGTTGCATCCCCATCGACGCAGGCAAAATCGGGCGTATGGTGTTGCACCGATTCATTAGGGGTGGCGCGACTAAAATGGAAAGGCGAGAGAGCAGTCCAATTGAGGAAAAAACGGGTGACCGAATCAAGCGCGCGGGCCAGGGGCACGTGCTTATGTCGTCGTCTTTGTGCTAGCCGGCTTACCAGGAAACACAGCACGTATCCATCACTTGGGGATTGTACCAAGTGCAATAACCCTTACATACCTTATACAGGGGATTGCCCTGCTTAACACATAATCCACGCGAGAATATCTTCAAGCAACAAATTGATGACGTCATGAGTATTTGTTCTAATATTTGAACTTGATGTGCGCCAAATAATTAAAGCAAACCTTTCTTTTTGAAACACCAGCGTTGTTTTGAAAAAGCTAACTGCATTTTTGTATTGTCTGTTAGGTAGACCCCACGTTTTAATAAGATCATCGGACAGACAAAGCATACGTGAAGACGGGCTTCGATTTCATTAAACGGTTACTTAAAAATCACAAAGAACGAACGGTCCCAGAAAAGACAATATGCGATATTACGATGAAGAAAAAAACTATAACTTTGTCGCATACGCAAGGTATTGGTGACGTTTAGGACTTTTTTATGGGCGTTTATTTCGTGCTAAAAATATTCGTATATGTTAGTTCCTCGTATTTGATTTTGGCTCTGAAGTTTTGATGATAATTATAACGTACTTTGGGCGAATACTTCATACCATTTTAACTTTTGTGCTTCTACCAACTTTCTTCAGTTAGAGATGGTAAATTAAAACATATATACAGAGAGCCTCTGCAGCAGTTGTACAGAGTATACCACTACACTCTGCAAGACAGCGAACGTGGCGTTTTTGAAATTTGCGACGGCGAGATATTTTGATAGAACCTTCTGTTTCTTCTTTTCCAGCAGGACATAGTGGGGAGAGAAAATTAACTGTAGCATTTGCGTCACGGTGTTTGATCCGGGTTTTCGTGAATCAATGTCGTACACCCTGCGAGATTTTTTGGTTCTGCAAGAATTATTAAAGACACATTTTGCTATTGCAGCGTCGTAGAGGCTGTAGTTACGGCCGCAAATTCCTGCTAACAATTACATTCAACAACGAGGTTTTTGTAATGGTAACAGGCAAGCCTGTACAAGATAGTACAGAATTTTTAGACACTCTCAAAGCTTTCGCAAAACAGCTGTCGTTGACAATCGCCGTTCATACAATATTGTTTGTATCGATGTTGACATCTGCGTTGTCACCCATACAAAGTCTTATGCATGGTCGTATGAATAATATTCTATACATCGATTGTCCTTGCTAACTGCAGATATCCGTTCAATAGTGCGGAGTCAGAGTGAAGTAATAGTAAAATTGATTACAAACATGGAATTCATTCTTCTTGCAAAGGATGGATTTTGTGTAGAATCTATATCCGGAAATGTGCTCGCCTACCATGTTATAACAAAATAACGCAAAAAGGGGAAATACTTTAAAAGTTGTGCGTTAATGACCATGGTTCTCCTCGTGATATCGAGCACACCTCAGCTGTAGTACATGCATTTTCCGCAGCTATAGCACCTCATCTATAGGGCTAGTTTGCTGTACTATGAGGATATAAAAATAACAATTCGTATACTTGCTGGAACGAGCTACCTGGATCAGAGTGCAACAAACGAACAACCGGTGGACCTTAAGGGTAACAGAGTGGGAACCGAGAGGTGGGTCTAAGAGATAAGGCCGACAAAGTGTTGGACCGATGAAATACCGAATTTGGAGGGTAAACGGTGCTCTCGATCTACAAAAGCTGCAGCCATCACACGACTGAACATTATTGGCAAATTGTACCTTAACACCCTGCTTTGTTTCGCCCGTTCTTTCCTCTAGTGTATCCGATATACCCAAACATGCCCCACTTTTCCCAAACCTTACGTGATTTTAGAGCATTGAATTTTTTCTCGACGCAGGTAAATTCACTTATCACATTTTTGTTACAATCTGCATCCTTTATGGGGGGTCTGAGTGTTTTAGGGACTAGCTCACAGACCAGTTCGCTTTTGTTAAATTTGCGTGGTACATCATCCAAGATGATGGTTGCATTATAATGAAGTTTTTTTCTTCTCCTGCTCATCCAGGATTCTGCTCGGCAATTGTATTTCCTCAAACCTGAAGCTGTTTTCTTGCAAGGCCAAGCAGTCTGCTTAGGGAGCAGAACCACTAGGGAAAGTGTCCAGCAGGGTAAATTCTTCTATCCAAGGTAGATCATTCTTCACGGCATTGTGTTCCGCCTTAGTTTATCCTGGATGGTGCAAATGAAGGGAAATGATGGCTCAGTGTTTACGGTGAAAATTTGATTTCAAATACAAATTGTACTTTCTGAATGTTCCCTTAAAACTGAACAGGCACATATCAGTTCCGTCAATGCTAGTCCGATTGCCTAAAAATCATTCGCAATAGCAAGAAAAAATCTGACGTTGCGTAACGCATATGCAGTGTCGTCGTGCAACTTAGAGGGCACAACAAAATGGTTTTCAGTCAAGTGAGCCAAACTGTTGTGTTTGCAGGCCACCTACTTATATTGAAACACTATCGACTATCGACTTTGTAATTGGGGTCTTAGTAATGAACGACTTTCGGCATTCCGGCTCATTGATATTCAGCCTGCCAAACGGATTGGCCATTTGGGCAGTCATCCTCGTAATTTTCAATTCACTGGCGATTGCAATTGCATCAAGAAATTAATCGTAGCCAAAACGTTTTCCACATCCCACTGGTCGCTTCTATCCAAACCAATTTTGGTTGAGAATTCATGCTGTCCGCGTTGCTTTTTGCAAAAAGCCTAAATAGCGACGCCGTGCATCGCGATCGCTTTTTGGGAGGACATTCATGCTGGGACTCGTTTGAGTAGTAAGCGGGTAGTCACTGTTGATGCGAAGCTTACAATATCACACAAAACTAGCTTTCCATACTTCAACTTCGCTGTTTAATAGAAACAGAATACAGCATGGTGTTAGCCTGTTCTTCAATGTGGCCGGGTGATAAGCAATTCTTTGCGGTGAAGCTGTCACTGCAAACTATTACCCATTGCCATTCCCGGCATTCCCTCTTCTATTCCCTCTTAAATCCAAGGAACGCGACTGGCAGCCTGTCTTTTTCGATCCGGTTTGACTGGTAAGCTGGGTGGTGTCTAAACGGCTCAGTTCGCAACCGAATAAGGGGCAACAAAACAATTTGTACTTTATAACTGGCCGCTTCCCATTAACCAAGTGCCGTACTACTTGAAAATTCTCCAGTTGACATTCTAAGCCTACTGTGGACACCAGCCCCACAGTTGTAGGCACTTTTGAAGTGCCGAACGTACGTTCTCGCCAACTAATTGACCGGGTGGCAATTTTCACTACTCCTACACGCAAAACCCTGTAGGCAAGCAAACCTCCCTCCTGCCATACAAGGAGACTGCCCTGCACTTTCCCCTCATCTGCCGCCGATACACAACCCCGCACCAACACCTCTACATAGAAGCAGGCCACATGCTGCGCATCTTACAGAAACACACCTTACCACACAACACCCAATTGATACACAGTGATCAACGCCTCTTCAGTGACCCGACTTGTCCAACCTGCGGGACACTCCACATTACTGCAGTCGCATACAAGACCGTTCCCTCCTCGCCCACCCACTCACCTCTGGGACAAGATGTTGCTCGACCCATGGGCGTACGGCCAAGTACTGACCACTTCCTGGGCCCTCGCGGTCGCGGCGGCTGTGTGGGCATCCTCGATCCGCAATACCTGATCCCGATGAACGCAAAAATGTATCCCTTTCTTCCTTCCTTCACGCTCGATCCACTATACCTGATCCCGACGAACGCAAAAATGTATTCCTTTCTTCACGCGTTAAGGCTTGCACAAAGACGTTTTGATCGTTATCGCTGTGTGCCTCACCAACATGCGTCCTGTCGGTGTTTTCATAGGTGGAGTTACCACGTCCTTTCGGATGACCGGACGAACTGAGAGATAGCATACATAAGTATGGGTGTCGGTGTAATTATATACGTGGTGGCCCGATCGGTGTAAGGCCGGTTTGTAACTTCTATCGTGCCCATGAATAAAACCAGGAGATGAAAATCGGATGCAAAGAGTTCTGGCCAGAATTAAAAAAAAGAAATTCCCCGCATTGCCCCGAGGGGAAGAATGTGAAAGTGCGAATGCACGAGTTGAATTTGCGCGGTTCGGTAATGTTCGCGAAATAGAGATCACACACACAACTACAAAGAAAGAAAGATGCATTTATTCACAGACACCTATCGGTGTTGTCGTTGTACTTGATTGCTAGAGCGGATCTCAGCTTTGAAATTTCGTGTCAGTACTCCTTTAAGCTGGTGCATTAGCCCTTCTCACGCCCGATTCCTGGCCAATCCCCCACTAGGGTATGTGCCATGTTAGCGGCCAGGCAGCGCGCGCCCATCTCCCCCCGTTGCCAAGGAAGACGAGGAGATTCCTGGCCAATCCCCAATGTGGGTATGTGCCATGTCAGCGGCCAGGCAGCGCGCGCCCATCTCCCCCCGTTGCCAAGGAAGACGAGGAGCGCGCGCACCCGCAGCTGTTGCTATGCGGACGGCGGCGGACGCTTCAGGATCGCTTAAGAAGTGCATTCGCACTTTAAAAACGATGTGAACTGCGCCAGAAAAAAGGTAACGTAACGGGATACCCGCAGGTGCAACATCATCCCGATTCACTCTATGCAATGCGAGTTCTCCACCCCTGAAACACACATTTTTAAATGTCCCTCAAAAGACAAATATATATTGTGAAAACCATTTATAAGATAAGCTTGCAATATTCTAGAATCACGATACTGCAAAGCGGCCGCATGGAATCCCTGGTATCATGAACCAGTTATATGCATAACACCTCAGTGCAATCACAGGTGTCGGCAATGACGTGGTGGTGATGAGCGCACTTATCGGAGGTGAGGATTCTTCATTGCGAGCGTCAAATCTGATAATGTGAGCTACAGTGCCAGTGTATGAGTATTGCACCGATTGCAGTAAAGATGGATGCGACCAGCAATGTCGGCGGTGTTGACACCATTTGAATGCGCATAGTCAAGAAAACTTTGCCTGCACTGACACGCCATTGCTTAACAGGATAGGATATGGTGTGGCATCATACTGATATGTGATCATCGTGAATTGATCGTGATATAAGATCACCATGATAAGGAACCGCCATGGCTAATAGACGAGATGTTATTGGGCCCGAAGGTTGTTCTCTTATTTAAAGGTCGCCCCAGTAGAGGGAGGTGAACGCCTTGGGGCAGTTTCATGCCTCGTTTGCCAGCCCATACTCGCTGCTTTCTGAAATGGCCTCAGTGGCCGGGTGTCTATAGCACAAAGGAAATGACCACAGCACCGCGATCAGTGGTAGGCTTGGCCAATGCTGAGAAAATATGCATATCGTGCCAGAAATTGGACGCCTGTTATTGTATCTTCACCCATCACCCCGCACACTGCCAGCTTCTGCAGACCACAATACATATAATAGGACAAGAGCGACGGTGTAGATAGCTTTGATATTCCTATATTAGCAGCAAGTGATACCTTTTTTGTTCGCAGAGAAGGGTTTGTATTGCGTCAGTTTACTTTGAGTATTTACATTTGCGAGACAAAACTATTTGGCGCCTATGGTAAGGAACTACTAAAACTGCTATGAAAAGCGTTACGAATATACACGTTTCATAACGGTATGGGAAGCCTAAGTGGAAAATGGTATACAGTTTCAAGCGACCCACACCAATGTAGATGAATGAATCTGTGCAGAGACTCAGGTCGAGCGTTCATGGCTGCATTTTAAATAAATCCCTTTTCTTTGTAAATACTAAGCTTCTTGACTTGAAATTTAATGGGATGCATAAGTGGACATTGGCATATTGCTCGACCGGACCCATGCCGACAACTAGAAAGCACGTGGTGGAACAGACTCAGCACCTGCTGTGATGCTGGCCGTCTTGCGAGTTCCTTCTCTTTGGTAATAAATGATTTCAATTTTCACTATCGCTTACCTCGTTCGTTCTGCTGCCACGTAATAATATTACGGTCCTATCATGAATCTCAATGAAAGAAATTTCGTTCGGTGCATTGCGCGTTTGATGCGGGTGCTTGTTGCGAATGAAGTAAAGCTTCTGACAAGAGAAAGCAAAGCTTTCCCAGTATCGAATCCTAATGCGAGATTTCTTCTAACAGGCGTTTACAGGTTTCCTAAATCAAAATGTGTTCTTTTTAAAAATCAACCAGCAGAGACTCACACTCCTTGTGAACGGGTGAGTACTTAAAACATGTGAAGACATCAAAACCGAAATTTCTGTCATCACGATCAATTTTGAACAACACAATTCACTCATTTCGATATGTGAACCTTGCACACAATGATGATTATTTTATCAAATTTAGGAATCAAGACTTTGGCAGTCTAGATTTTTCCGAAGTCCTCAGCGACAAAACTTGTAATATATTTCGCCCAACAGTACTCTCACGTTCCGCGTCTACATTTTTGTAAACATTGGCACTCCGTGCTTACAGATATAATAGGAAAGCTTCTAACTTCTTGATGTTGCTTCCATGTCGTCAACGTTCAGTTACTAAAAATCACATAGGTTGTCTTTAAATGAGTGAAGCACAGTTTTTAGTGCCATACAAACATTTCAGTGCATGAATTCTGCATACCCCTTATGACAATGTCATCTGAGTAAAACTTAGGTAAAATAAAATTTCACGGCTGAATTGGTTGGGGCAATGAGAACGGAACTTCGGAGGGAACACAACAACCCAGAGACAACTCTTCGGCTCACTAGCGACCGTAGTTTTTAGTGCATAAAAGACAACTTTTACGCAAGAGAGAAAATTGCAAAGCCAAAGGAAAGAAGAAACGCGACGAGGGTCAAGGGGTGGCAGAACCTGGATAGATAGAAAACATGCTTGCGATCAATATATATGCAATCAAAATTTCGTGCCGCGAGAAACTGGGCACACTAATTCCCCATCGCTCTTCTGTTAGACACCAAAGCTTCGCGATCTATGTCCCTCTTTGTCTAGGTTCTCACCCATGATGTTATGTTTTCGAACATCATAGAGCAGCCACATTTTTGCAGTTTTAAGAAAACGGGCTGCCATCAGACGCTGTCATGAACTTTGCATATGCATGTAGGCCATACTTATTGCACGCCGTGTCTTCCTAAATATGTGTATTAAAAGACAGCTGGTTTTCGTGAACTCATTTCGGCGTGCATTCAACCATGTTTTTAGGATGCTTCATCTCGCAAGACGTTTTCGTGCCTTGGTTCCGAATTCATGTTTTCACTCAGGTATTTGAGATGCTTTGAACTGCTTTTTTTTTCTTTAAAGTAAAACTTTTAAAACTATAGCAGAGGAATTTTGTCAAAATTAAAAAAAAACATCTCCGCCGACGTCCAAGGATATTATCAGTCTGTGGAGGGGGTAAGCTTTCTCGTGTTTGGACAACGGACAAGCAGCTGGTTGATTGCCGGACGCTAGAACCTCTCACGATAGGACGCCGAGTAGCACCCAGTAGATCTCGTGTAGGTGTGGACTCGCATGCGACGATGTAGACCCAGTGAGAAGCTTCTGCGACTGTAGTTCGGACCCTCGCAGATTCAGCAACGTGTTAACTCACTTACCTATGAGGTGACCGCAATTGATCATTCGGGAACAACACGACGATGCACACGGCCCTAAGTGGTCCACGTGGTTCGCCTGAAACCTTACTCCGCGAGATGACCGACTTTTTTGTTGTTTGTTCGAACTGCTCCTTTATTTTGCATTGCGTTGATGTACTCTTACGAAGGAAAAACGACGCGAACCACGCATTGTGTTTGTTTATGTTTTGTTTTTGCATCCCGTCTGCGCCGGGCAGTGTTTTTTTTTTTTTGTTATGTGTAGATCAAATAGAATGCGTGTTCCATTCTTTATGCAAACGTGTCTTCTTCCTTTATAAGGAGAGTTTAAAACTCAATTCACCAGCCTAGAATAATATTTTTTGATATTCAGTGTCTTGGATGTAATTCCACTGTTCGAGAAACTCTCGCGCCGAATGATAAATGCCCGCAGAGCAGACGACGCGGTATTCGACTTTCCGATGCTATCCTGCACATGCCACTTTGTTGACTGCTGCTTCGCCCCCTGTGGATTCTTTGAGTTGGTATGAGGGCAGAAGTTCGCTGCAATAAACTTGTTTTCTTGGAAGACCACTGTGTCGTATGTGGCTGCATGACAATATTCTACGTTCTTGCAATTGCATTCGGCATAGAAGAGGGCGTTTGACTCACTATGCATTGCATAGATTCCAAGGGTGGGCTGGCTGTAGTTTGGTTTGGTTTTAAACGTACAGTATTTCAGAGAACAGGGAATAATTCTAAACAGTCTGTGTTGTCTACAGTATTTAAAGACTTCATTGCTCCAGCGTAAGGAGACTATCATATTTTTGTGGTGTTTGCGTGTTGAGCTGAGTATTTTTCTAAGCGTTGTTTTGGTAAATTGGCGGATAAGGCTGTGGTTGTTATTCGCGACATGACGTTTTGTGCAGCCTCAGCTGATAATCCCATATGAGCCAGCGTATTATTCAGGATCTGTTTTTTGGGTTGAAGTAGCAGTCTACCTTGCTTTAGTACCTGTTCATTTTTGGAAGGTAAGATCTATTTTTGGTGGCTCGAGTTGCGGACAGATCAGAGTTCATGTTGCCGTGGTATATGTACACATCAGGGTGTCTGCATCCTCTACCGGCTATGGTTATTAGTTGTGTACGTTTTGCCGATAATGAGAACTTTATTGTTGCCACCAGTTGTTGCACTTTATTCAGTGCGTAATGAAGTGGCTTTTGGGTGGTCTTTGTGACCCTGTTGTGCTCAGTGTGCAAGCTAATGTCCGCACATATTCGGTGCTTTCGGTCATTCACTTGACTTAGCACCCTATAAATTGTGTTTGTGGGTAGATGCACAAAATTATGGTATCTCCACAATTTCAGAAGTTACCCACTGTTAGTGAGATCTTGATTCAGTTTCTTCATCGCCTACTGCTTCACACTGTGGTGGTTAAGCGGTTGTGGCGTTGCATTGCTCGACCAAAAGGTGCAGGTTTTATCCCCGGCTGCAATAACCACATTTCAAATAAACACAAAAAGTAAAAACGGCTGTTTGTTTATTCTGGGTGCACGTAAGAGTTCCCCCTTCCTAAAAATCAATCTGGAGCCTTTCACTGCGGCATTTGAGGTTGCCGAGGTGTAGCTCCGGGGTGTCCAACCGCATAAAGGGATCCGGCACGTAACACAATGTAAGGGTTATCTCTTCAAGCCATGGGTTTGCATATGAGGGTTTAAAAATTGCGCGGAATACGGAGCTTACTAAAGAAGAGATGACACTTGGGTTCACGGACAGCTGTCCGCAATGCAAATCGCAAAAAATATACACCAAGAGTGAAGGGAATTTAGGAAGAAGCGAAAAAAGCCAAAACAATTTTGTGGCTCAAAGTGGCTAGAAATGCATAATGTGCAGCGAATAAAAATGCTATCGGCTTACTGACAGATATCTTATCACTTTCTCTGTCAAATATCCTGTCGGTTTGATTTGTTTCTTGTTCTATACTTTTCGCTTTTTATGTATATTTTCAACCAAATAAAAATCTGCACGTTTTTTTGTCGGCACCTGTGCCGCCAGTTCCTCGTTTAGTCCCGTCTTCCGTAGTGGTTTTAAACGCTACAAGTAGCAGGAAGCCAGTCAGTATACCAATCTGGCTGATATTGTTACATATAATCCGTGTGCATTTATCGGGCGCGAGATCTCTAGGTATTACATATTGATTATTGCAGCCGAACGGCTTTTTGAAATTTTATGCTGCATGGATTTAGGTTGCACTTTAAATGGTTCTGCCGTTTCTTCCTCATTATTGAGAAGGATTCTATCTTGCGTCGCAAAATGCTGTCTGTAACAAAACTTAATCAGCCAAAATATTTTCATATGTTCGAAATAGTTGCTGGAGCACTCTTCATTCCTAATGTTTACCTAGGATTGGTGTGTGTTTTTTGTAGTAGGTTTCTGACATCTGGTTTATTTCTTGAGAAATGATTATAATATTGCCTAAAATGCACGTAATGTCTCGAGGTACGCTGCCTTTCCACACATCGTTGATTTTTGGGGGCAGGATTGCAGATGTTTTTCCAATTTCTAAATGCAAGTCGTGGGTATCTTGTCCGCCCTGATGCCCTCTTTCCAACCGAATTTCTAACTGTGGTATGTAAATTTCAAGGTTGGACCATTCATCACGGTGGATTTTGGCTGGGATGATGTCAGCCTAATATTGACATCGTAACCTAGGGACAACATAGGTTTTATTTATAGTTTGTAGAACCAGTTTCGGGTGGTCACATTTTTGTGTTGCTAAATATTGTCTGTTGGCATAGTTTTAGTAGTGGTTGTGGGTATGAGAGTCCTTAGAAGGGTCCATGTTTTGTAGATTCCTATTCCACCGCGAAGCTTTGTCGCATGTTTTATATATTGCTCTTGGTGTGGTCTTTTGGTGTACAAGAGGGTTGGATCGTTTAGCAGACCTATTCGTTTTGTGAGGTTGCTGTATTTTCAGCGCACCAATACTGAAGGCATGGCTGGGGGGACAGCTAGGAGGAGATAAAAGCCTTCGTTTGGAAGTTCCACTTGCAGCTGCCGTGCGATTAGGCCGGTTTGCCTCCTCCGCTACTGAGCCGCTAAGTAACAGCACACCAATACTGAAGGCATGGCTGGGGGGACAGCTAGGAGGAAATAAAAGCCTTCGTTTGGAAGTTCAAATTGCAACTGCCGTGCGATTAGGCCGGTTTGTCTCCTCCGCTACTGAGCCGTTTTCACGCAAGCGTTTTGTTTTTTCTACCTTACCTGGAAGCGTTTCACGGTCTCAAAGGGGCGATGATCCATTAAAGTGTTGTCAAATATAATCGGAATCTTAAAATTTGTTGCCAGATAAGCGAAGCCAGAATAAAGAGGCATCACTTGGCCGAACAATCTATTGTGCAGCAATTGAAATGAGTCAACCCGAGCGGAAGCACCAAAGGGCGCTTTTCAACACTAGTTTTATCTTGCCGTTGCTATCGATTCTCATAGGTGGGCTATGTGAAGAGTATCTGTCATGCTGTTTAATTGTTTCACCTGAGAATGTCCAAGAGTTTAAGTCAAAAGTACCGCGAGTATCGCACTTACTTGTTTTTGGTATATTTGTGCCTAAAAGATTGAAGCTTTCAGTTAAATTTAAATGTAGTGGGACTAATGCTCTGTATGCTCTATTAGCCTGTTCGTGTAAATGTGGCTGGTTCATTATTTTGTATTGGTACTGTATATTAGTGTATAATGTTGTTATTGGCTGTCTCTCTTTTTGGCGCTAGGCTACATTTCGAATTGTCGTTTTAGCCAGCCAGTTGACCTTCACGAGATAGCTGGTGGCTTGTTTCTTGCCTGGTTGTCACCATCATGTCTGGCTGTTGGCGCTTCTGTGAATGCTGTTGAGAGCTTTCTTCTTGACTACTGTTCAGTGGCGCAGTTGAATTTTTGAAGTCATTTCGGTTATGGCTGTTGGGGTGCAACTGCATTGTATTCTAGTTCCTTTTAGGAGTTGTCGTAGCCTGAACGATGCGGTTCCTTACAGTTCAGCTACTGTGAGATGCTTGTGTTAGCGTCACGAGTTTTATAGTCAGCGAGTGTTGGTTGTGTGGGTTTTCGGTTCTGTAAGTTGTCCGAGGTTGAAGCATGTATATGAGATGCCGCAGTACTGTCGGTACGGTTTATGGTGCTACCAAATCTACGCCAATCCGATATGTTCTCCTTGCCTTCTGTCTGTATATGTCAGGTAACTTTATTATCGAGGGTCCTGTAAACTGTGCTATATGTAAGTAGTTGAAAGCAGTATCTAAAGAAGTTGATGATCCCGCCCTAAGCTCCAGAATGTTTTATAATCCCCCATTGTTTCAGAAAAGGGTTTTTCTGTGATAACCTACTGGATTCAGTCTTGAAAAACCTTCCTGATCTGAAATGTCCACCCTAGCCAGCGGTCGCGCGGTACCATTGTATCCTTAGAAACTATTGATTTTTTAGAATATTTTGTTGTTTAGTAAAATACCTGCAAAGATTGTGTTTCCTTTTCACCGAACTGCTGAAGCGTGTGTTGAGGTAAGAAAATGGTGGGTTGTATTTGAAGGAGTGAGTTCTTCTAAACCCGCCGCATTACCATTAGGTCTCAGTGTCTCTTTGAGGTACCTACGGTTTTGATATTTAATATGACATCATTCAGCAATACCTACTTGTTCAAATAGCAGTCCGAGAATTTCTAAGTATTTCCACATAGCCACGACGGTGAGGGCCTCCTTCAGTAAAACAATTTTATAAGCTGGTACATGGTCTCCACAAAAACTAGAAAAATACACGACCACCGAAGAAGCAGTTAACCAACCGATGTACAGCGACGATTGCCGGCAAAACAACAACCGCGGTGTGGGTCCCACGAGCTATAATCGTTTCGTGTATGTCTTACCAGAACCACCTCAATATTTTGAGAAAACTGGTGGTCAAAAAACACCGTAGTAGACTAACGACCATGTGGCTCTATGACCTGAACCCACGCAAGTATGAAATGCCGCCTGATGGGTAAAGTAACCCCTATCTCAGATCCCTAATAGGCTACACTAGAAAAGTTCCACAATGCTATGAAGACTCTTAGAGAAACAAGCAGCACTAACCCACAAACAATAAACTGACCACCCTGTGGTGGTAGTTGGCCGCCACAACTGATCAGCCCCACTCTTCCCTCCTAGTCCCCAGAAGCTGTAGAGCACGTGATCAGGCGGGCGTCCAGAACAGCATTGCAGAAGAGGGTGGTGAGAATTTATTATTCCAGACAGCCCGCCTTTGGGACTTTACACTCTCAACATGCAATGCGTGTAACCCGTCTAGCAAGGGAAGCTTAGCTGTTCCTCTAGAGGAGATCTGGGAGAATAAGTGGGCAATCATAGGGTTAGGCGAACATGGTAGAGAAGAACGCTTCACTGAACCCTGTAGCGGTGATAAAATGGTGTACTGTGACCCCCAAGAGAAGGAAGAACATGTGGTCGTTTTTTTGTACTCGGCGGAGAAATGGCAGGAAACGTGAAGTAGCTTTTCAGCATTAGCGAGAGAGCCGCTGCTGTTATGACCAAGCAAAACTCGGTGGTAAAGCCTAAAGATAGCACAAGCATTACCGCCAACTACCAGCTGTGATGATTTAGCTGTAGACCGCATCTACGGGGACGTCGAATCAGGCACGAAGAAGGTAACAACACAGTTGGATGTTGTGATGGGATCTTCAATGTAAACGTTGGTTAGACCCATATAGGAGAAAGGTCACTGGAAACTTCAGAATAGACAATGAGGTCATTCTAGGACATACAATGGCGGTGGTTTCAAGGAGAAATAGGCAGCGGGTAATGAACAAGTTCTTCTACAAACGAAATAAAAGAAATTTTACATAAAAAAAAGTCCCGACGTTAAAAACAAAATTGACTTCACTTAAGTGACAACGCATGCATTCGGCAGCACGTAGAGGTGCTAAGTAAGATACGGAGCAGCTAAATTAGGATGGTTAATGGCAAGCAATGCTGAATCTCAAAAGAGCAAGAAAAAAAACACAAAAACCAAGAAACCTTTGATGGAGTCAGTCAGACACAGATCATACATACTCTCGACAGGGCTAGTGTGAAAAGCACCCGAGGCGAGACGAAGCCCCAAGTGTAGCACTGGGTCAAGCATTCGCAACGCTGTTTTAGTCGCCGACTCATACACCACACTGCCATAGTCCAAACGAGACCCAACCAAAGCAGTATACAAACGCAGCAGGAGTTCTTTATCGGAACCATAGGATTGGTGGGAGAGAACCTTAAGGATATTCATTGTTTTAAGACATTTTTGTTTTAGTTGTTTCATATGAGGGATAAAGGAAAGTTTTTCATCAAGAATTATACCGAGGAACTTGTGGTCTTTTTTGACCGGAATCGAGACACCATTCAGTTAGATGTCTGGATCTGGCCTGATCCCACGCCTTTTGGAAAACACAACACAAGCGCTCTTGACTGGGTTCAGCTTAAAACCGTTCTGATCTGCCCAGCCTGCTAGTTTGTTGACACCAAGCTGGACTTGCCGTTCACAGATTGACATATTGCATGATTTAAAAGATATTTGCACATAATCTACATATATTGTACAGGAGATGGTTCGTGGCAACGCCTTTCGAAGTAAGTTCATCTTGAGAATGAACAATGTGCAGCTCAAATCGCCGCCTTGAGGCACGCCGTTTTCCGGCAGGAAAACATTTGAAAGGGCAGTGCCTACCCTCACACGAAAGGTTCGCTCCGCCAGGTAGCTATGAAGTGTATTAATCGTATTTCTCGAGACACCGAAGGTTTTTAGGTCGCAAAGTATCCCGTATCGCCAAGCGGTATCGTAGGCTTTCTCGAGATCAAAAAACACCGTAGCACAAAACTGTTTATGGACAAACGCATCCTTGATATACGACTGAAGGGCGACGAGTTGGTCGTTTGTGGATCGCCCCACTCTGAAGCCGGCCTGGCAGCTCTCGAGAAGACCATTGAACTCTAAGAAGTGCACAAGTCTGCTGTTGATCATCTTCTCAAGAAGCTTGCCCAGGCAGCTTGTCAGGGCGATGGGTCGATAACTGGCGGGAGAAGAAGGGTCCTTACCCTCCTTCAGGAACGCCACTACAATAGCCTCCCTCCAAGATTTTGGGATGTGCTCCGAAAGCCATATGTTGTTGTATAGGTGTAGGAGTGTTTCAAGAGTGTCCGGGTGTAGGTGTTGTATCATGGTGTATGTAAGCTTATCTGCGCCGGGAGCTGAAGGTCTACACGTGCTCAGTGCAGCCCTCAACTCATAGAGTGTAAATTCAGAATTGTTACATTTTTATTTTTTTTTATGTTACAGGATTTTTTTTTATTTTTATGTTACAGGAAAGTGTTTGTGTAGTGTGCAGAGCAGGAAACGTGTTGGAAGTGTTGTGCTAGAGTGTTAGCCTGGTCTTCGAGTGTGTCCCCTGTTGTACTGACCAGGGGCAGGCTATGTGTATGTTGTCCTTTAAGTCTGCGTATTCTTGTCCATACCTTGTGTGCATCTGTGTAGGAGGTAATGGATGTAAGGAAGGTGCGCCAACTCTCTCGTTTTGCCTCACGGCGCACACGTTTTCCGAACGCCTTGGCCCGTTTGAACAAAATGAGGTTACCCGACGTGGGGTACCAACAAAGGATACCCCACGCCTTGTTCTGGGCCTCTCGCGCCCGCCTACAGTCCTCATTCCACCACGGCCTCCGCTGGTTGCGCGGGGCTCCAGGGGCGTGGGGAATGGACTTTTCGGCGGCGTCGAGGATGTGCGCCGTGAGGAGTTGGGTAGCTTCTTTAACGTGTAGGTGTCCCATGGATGTGTGTGGTGTAGTCTGGATGTCTCTGCAAATGTATTCCAGTTAGCTCGTGCTTCATTGAACCTATTATGGGAACATGGACTGCTTGGGCCTTTACCTATGTATGTGAGTGAGGTTGGGAACTGGTCACGGCCATATGGGTCAGTTCCCACTCCCCACTTGACAAGAGGAAAGAGAACTGCGGAGGCAATAGCCAAGTCAAGACATGAGTATGTGTTGTGACCTATGTTATGGTATGTAGGCTGTTTATTGTTGAAAAAGGCATGCTCCAGAAGATGTAAAGAATTTTTCTATCAGGCGACCTCGGGCATCCGTTCTGGAAGAGTCCCAAAGAGAGTTGTGAGCATTAAGGTCGCCTGTAAGGATGTATGGTTCCGGCAGCTGGTGAACCAGCGCCTCGAAGTCGGAGCTCGTAAGTTAAACATCAGGATGAATGTATATGGAGCATACCGTTATCAACCAATTAAATATAATTAAGCGTATTGCTACAGCCTCAAGGATAGTGTTCAAGGTGACAGGGTAGCATGCTAAGGATTTCCGGACGATTATGGCCACCCCGCCAGAAGAGTGTGCGCAGCCATCCCTGTCTTTCCTGTATACCAGGTAACTATTCAAGAAATTTGTGTGTTTAGAATTCAAATGTGTTTCCTGAACACACATTACACTTGGCTGATTGGTATGCAGAATCTCATACACGTCGTCAAGATTATTCAGAAGGCCTCTGCAGTTCCATTGTACTATGTTCTCTCTTCCCATTATGAAGTGTTCGGAGCTACTGGAGTGTGTTGTTTATGTGTCGTCTTTCGGGGCTGTGACTCTCGTCTTTTTTGGCTTGTGGGGGAGGCTTTGGCGTCGGGACGCGTTCCTTGCGGTGCACCGCAGACAAGAACGGACTGACGTCCATTTCATCACCGGATGTCCTCAGAGCGCCTGACGGATCAGGCTCTTTGGACCGCGAACCCTTTGGGGCGTGCTTTTCCTTGCCCGCAACCACCGAGGGATTCAGGAACACCTCGGATGGCGCAGGCGGTGCGGTGGGGGTGGGAGCTGCCGCTAGTTCCTCCGTCTCCATCTCGTCGGCGCCCTCGCTTGTGGTTTGGGACGCTGGAGTGGAAGTGGAGGATGCAGCATCGCTTCCACCAGACATGGTTGCCGCCACAGCGGCTGCTGGCTCAGCGAGCGCTGCGGAGGCGGGTTGGGTTGCCAGGGGCAACCCAGGGGGGGGGGGGCGGCGGCGGGACCAAGTCTGACTCGCAGTACTGGGTCTCCGCCGAAACCAGACCCCACTCCGCCCCCCGGCGAGCTGCGTCGGCGTACCTCCCCAGGGGGAAAGAGGCGAACCTCTTTCGCGCCTCTTGGAAGGTGATGTTTTCAGTGATTTTGAAGTTGATGATTTTCTTTTCTAATTGAAACTTTTCACATTTTCTGGAGTAGGCCGCATGTGGACCCTGGCAGTTTACGCAAAGAAGTTGTTGAGCGTGACTCTCGCTGGGCGCATTTTGCGCAGGTAAGTCGGCCGCGACTGGAGTTGATGAATTCTGGATGAACCTGCGTTGATGAATTCTGGAAGGGTGGACTTGTCAAAGGTTAGGATGAGGTGCTTTGTCGGTATCTGTTTATCGTCTCTGCGGATGGTTATGCGCCTGACCGCTGTTGCGCCCTGACTACGATGGCCCTCCAGCAGGTCAGCTTCAGATTCATTTAGTAGGTCATACTCGGAAATCACGCCCTGACAGCTGTTTAGGCTGCGGTGGGGCGTGACTCGGATTGGCAGATCGGCGATGCTGGTTTGAGCAAGGAGTTTTTTGGCCTGATCCTGGCTACTGACCTCTACAAGAATTTCACCGGTTCGTTGTTTTTTGGCCTTATACGACCCTCCAACAACGCCGTCAAGAAACTTTGAAATGAGAAATACCGACTGTGAAGCAAGAGGTTTTGATTGGTCTACAGATTCCATCACGATGAAGCGAGGATAGTTGTTCGGTTTCGGAGGACTCAAGTCAGGAAGTGGTGGAAAGGAAACTTCGGTGCGGCCCCTTTTCGGGGGCCGATCACGTCTGGGGGGGGGGTTTGGAAAATGCCATAAGATACATTAGAAAGCAGGGAGACGGGGGTACTTTCTCCTTTGAGCTTACCCTGGTAGTCAAAGAGGTCCCGGAGCTCCCTGCCTGGTAGACAGGCAGGGAGCCCATCGGCCGGAGCTTGACCAAGGCTCCGACGGCCACCGTTCACGGCTTCTAACCCTTCACCTTTCAACTTCTAGCCACGTTAGTTAACAACTTCGCCACTCTCCGTCACCAAGATTACTCAAGGTGCCCCGTGCGGGGATAAACTGGAAACTAACTACCTGTATCAGACAACAAACTAGGGTCTACAACATATTATTGCCAACAGAAGGGTCTAGACGAATGGGAATGCAATACCCTAATGAAGGGAATAAACAGACAAATATGAGGTTAAACTGTGGCCTTGAGCAGCACAGGGCACAACAAATTGGAAATCAATGGGAGAGGCCTTCACACTGCACTGGACCTGAGTTGGGTGATGTTGACGATAACGACGGCGACGACTACGCTGGTGACGATTGCGATGATTGTGAAGGGTTTCTCCGCTCCTGACGGAATTTCTGCACAACGGCAGCGTTTGCAATAAAAAGTCTTTTTGCTAACCAATAACCGTATCGCCTTGAACGCTGAACCATTCGGGTTAGCATTCGTGGCCCGTACGTGATTAAGAAAATGTTCAGGCCAAGAGATATTAGAAATTGTTGTTTTAAAATGAGGCCAAATAGCGAGTTCATTGTCTTATTCCACATTTTTTCAATTTGCAGTCTGTGACCAGTTAAAACGCAAACTTGAAGAAGGTTCCAAAAAACATATTTTCAAATTCCCAAGCTAGGGCTGCCTTAGTGGAGCCGCATAAAAGCTGTCGTGGTCTTCAGTGGACCTTTTTCACTTCCTGTCTATACATTGTCGAAGGGCAGAACGTGTGTCCTATTAGCAAGGGGTTTTGCAATTTCGTCGCTCACGCTTCATCTTAAGAAACGGGGTTTGCAGCCATCCTGAAATTCTGCTCACAAGGGAAAGCGGCCACGACTGTCCACTCAGCGAGTCTAGCGAGCCTGTTTTTGCGGTGGTGGTTGTGTTTAAGGTTGTTTTTGCGGTTTGATCGGTTTTCTTGGCCAGTGTAACACGCAATGTAATACGTCTTGATAATATTCTTGTTGTTTAAAGCGATAAGCCATCACTGGGCGGTTGTATCTTAGTGCTTTTATTTGGATGTTTCCGACTTTTCTTGTAAACACTTCGTAACAGTTGCGTTGATTTAATTGGGCTATTGCTTTTTGTATATAGTACATTTAGGCTTATCATGCTCTCCTCGCACGATCATTTGAGTTCGCTCCGTTATGTGACCAGGGATGTGTTGCTGGCTTCTAACGCTAGTGTAAAGGGTGAATGGGGGCCAGTTCTCCCATATGTTGGTTAGTACCCTAATTTTTTCTTAGAAAGACTTTTTCTATGTATCATGTAGGAACTAGATTTTATGCTGTGGGGGACATCTTGATGTTCTACGTTCTTTCGGATGCATTAGGGCATTGGTGAGATCGTTCGGATGGCTATGTATTGCCGAGATTGTAGAGGTTTTCGGCTGGCTGTGGTTTAGTTCAGTCCTAATTGTAGGCTGTTTAAGGGAACATCCATGAATTATAAACGGTGAGCGTTGCGCACAGTTTTTAAAGACTTCGTTGCTCGCAATGTAAGAAAAATAAATCAATTTTAATTTTGCGGATCGAGGTGCGTACTTCTCAAAGGGTTGATTTTCTATGTTGGCGTATGGGGCAGCCCTATATAGGCCGGAATTTTTATTGGAGATCCGTATTACGAGTTGAAGTAGCAGCTTAAATTGGCTTATTATCCTGTCGGTTGTGGAAAGTCTAATCCGTTTTTTGGTCCTCGGTTTTTGGACAGCGTAGGGTTCTTGTTTCCGTGCAGGGTTATGTGAACGTCAGGCCGTCTGCATTCTGTGCTGGGTATGGTTACCATTTCTGATCGTTTTGCAGAAAATGATATGTTGTTGCTGCCGATTGTTGCACTCCATTCAGTGACTAATTTACTTGTTTTGAATGTTCTTTGTAATTCAGTAGTGCTGCATATGCTGCCATTCTCCGCACCCATGCGGTGCTTTCTGTCCTTCACTTGAGGCGAAAGCAGCTAAAGACACTTTCGAACAGATTCATCTCGCCGCAGTTATGTGTTCTCATGGCTGGTTCATGCCTCGACTGTTTGTCAATGGCTGTTAATTTCTTAAGCCCAAGGCTGTCCAAGAGTTCAAATCGAAAAGCAACGAGAGTGTTGTATTTATCTTGTTTTGGTACTATTCGGCATCAAAGATCAAAGCATAGAGTATATTTACACATAGTGGGAACACCTTTCTGTATGGTCTATACCCTGTTTGCGTAAACGTGGCTGGCTGACAAATTTAAAGTAGTACTGTATATGAGCGTAGGGTATTCTAATTCGGTTTTGCGACCTGTTTGGGCTATGCTACTTTGTAGGATTGACTTTTTTTGGGAGCCAGTTTACCTTTACCAGGTTCCTGGCCGTTATTTCCACAACATCCCTGTAACGCACAGTGAAAAGCTGTTAGAAACAGTCAACGCTATGGCTGATATTCTTCACACTAGCAAGCTCGTTGAGCAGGACGTAGATGTCATCCACAGGTATCCCTCAAAACCTTACAAAGTTCCAGGAATCATTGTAGGGTTTAAAAACCTAGCAACGCGTGAGGCACGGTTCCGCAACCGGGGGAAGTTGAAGGAAGCCGGCGATGACTCTACCTAGAAAACCCGACAAAATCAAGCAGAGTCTTGCTGTCGGCCGCCAGAGAGTGGGCGCATACCACTAGTTATCAGTATGCATGGCACAGGTACGGAAAGATCCGAGTGCGCAAGAGAGATGGCGCAAGGGCGATAACAGTACGAACTGTGGACGACCTGCACAGAATTGCACCTTAAGGCTTTTGGTAGATGCGGTATGGCTGAAGTTTTCATTCCACAATGGGCAGCTGCTATTTTGAGCCCGCAACGATTGTCAGTGACGGAAAATACATCAAAAGAGCCCTAAATTGTTTCCACCTAAATTTACAATCTGCTTCTAACAAATTTCTTGATCTTGATCATTTGTTTTCTCCTTTTTGATTTGAGTTTGATGTTATTATGTTTACAGAAACCTGTTATACAAATCATTCACCTCTATTTCTATTGCCGTCCTATAACACTTTTTTTCATGAAGAGAACCTCCAGAGGGGGCGATGAAATATCACTCCTGCTAAAGTCGACCTATTTAGCAGACATAACAGACGAAATTTCCTGCATACAAAGTGACTGTGAAGTACTAACAATTAAAACTAACAACTTAATCCTCTCAACAGTGTACAGCCCCCCAGACGGACACCTTGAACAATTTATCTCTATACTACAGCAAGTATTATTTTCGCAAACGAGAATCGATGCCAGCTGGTAGTTGGAGGGGGTTTTAGCACGAGTAGTACGACGTGCTTACAGATACTATCTTTCACGTGATTTAAGAACAACTATTTTGCGTTACAGATACGTAAATGTCATAAGCGGGCCTACTAGAGTGACTCTTAAATTCAGAACCTTGAGTTACCTTTTCTTATCGACAATAGTAAATTACCAACGCTCTCAGGCACGATACTAACAGCAGTAAGTGACCACATGGCCACATTTGTTTTTTTAGAAGCCTAGCCCCCCCCCCCCCCCAGTTGGACAACGTAAAGAAGACCGTACTTGCATTCATAATATAACGACGATAATGCTCGCTCAATTTAGGATACTGATATCACAAATAGATTGGCAAGACGTATACAAACAATCTAATGCTGAGAATGCTTACAATGTTGCATTGAGATTTTCAAGGACCTTTATTGCCAGTGTTTTATTTCAAGTAATCGCCGTAAAAGTAAAAATAGAAAATCATTGATAACTGCCGAGCGCATTGCCAAAATCAACAAAAAAATAAATTATATATGCGTTTCATCGATACGAAACATAATAAATTGTTTTCTCAATTTAAAATATTTAGAAATAAACTTCGGAAGGAATTTAATAAGGCAAAGGAAGCCTATTACCACAGCCTTTTTACTTCTTGCAGAGGCAAAACAACTCATACGTGGAAAATTATTAACGCCCTCCTAAACCGGCGCAGGTCCAACAGTTTTGCCATCTGAGGTCGGTACCTATTGACATTGTGCTTACAAATGATTCTCTTGCAAACGCTTTCAATGAATATTTTGGGAGCATGTTTCAGGGCACCAGAAGTCCTGTTTGATACGGCAGCATCGAGAGCAGTATAAATTTTACTATTAGCATATTACCCGTTGATGTCACTCAAGTAATGTATGTTTTACAAAGTTAAATAACAGTCATTCTTGTGATAGCGATAATATACAGACAGGAGCTGTCAAGCATGTTATCATAGAGACTGCCCCAGTACTCTAATTTATCTTTACCCTCCGATTGAACAAGCAGTTTTCCCTTCTCGAATGCAAACCGCGAAAGTAATTCCTATACATAGGAAAGGTAAAAAAAAAATTGGTAATTACCGTCCCATCTCCATTCTCCGAGTATTGGGCAAAGGATTTGAAAAAATATATTTTGTTAAGACTTTCCAATTTTGCTAACCAACACAAAATCTTCACAGACTCGCAGTACGGATTTATACTCTCGCGCTTTACTGAACTGGCAATAATTACACCGAAGGAATTTCATTTAGAATCGCAAGAAAAACGAAACGTTGCACTTGCGCTCTTCGTAGATTTTACGAAAGCATTCGACTCTCTATCACAATATATTCTGTTTAAACAGCTAGGGGCATAATATTTTCGTGGGCACGCGTTACTCCTTATTAGGTTATATTTGAGCCAACGTCGCAAATGCGTTTAAATCATTTCCTCGACTTCTGCAATAAAACCGACCATGTCCGCAGGACCGCAAGGAAGCATATTGGGACCGTTTGTGTTTAATATCTACAATACTGATATAGTTACCGCTATCCCGCTGGCCAAGACTATTGTTTATGCCGACTACACCACCCTTCTATTCTTTGGACCAAACTTCTCTAATTTAGTAAGTATTGCAAATCACATATTTCTGTCGCTGGAGATGTAGACCGACCACAATAAATTAACAGTTAATGCGTTTAAAACAACGGCAATGTTCTTTTTCCCGTAAAAATAGGCAACCACCAGAGAACTGTACCCTTTCCTATAAGTCACAGACTATTCAGGTCGTTAGCGACTTTAAAATTTGAGGAATACATTTGTCTAATTCACTTCATTGGAACATTCTTGTAAACCATGTGAGAAATAAGCTGCGGCTATAGAATTTTAGGAATACATTTGTCTAATTCACTTCATTGGAACATTCATGTAAACCATGTGATAAATAAGCTATCTTCCGTTCTGGGCGAATTGTCAAAACTGAGATTCGTAATACCAACTGGAGTAAAAATACTAGTCTACCACTCCCTTTTTCTGTCTCATCTAAATTATTGTCAACTTGTCTGGGGATTGAAAACACAGACAAATATACAAAAAATATTTAATTTGCAAAAAAGAACGCTCAGAGCAATTTTCAATAATAAATTAGACCAATCCATGGAACCGGCCTTGAATACCCTAAATAAATTAAGTATTCTAACCTTATACGATATACTTTTATTCACATCCTATATAAAAGCTTCCTTGTCCCACCAGCAAACAGTTTTCATCAATTAGCAAACCTCACCGAGCGAAATCTTCCTTATCCTACACGACAACCTGTGAAATGAATTGTAACATGCCCTAGAACAAATTACGGCTCACAGATGTTGTCTGTTGTTGTACCCTCATTGCTAAACCGGTTGAGTAAATATAACGTGGATGGCATGTATTCCAATCTACAAGATATCATTTTGCTGAGAAGTTGACTGCACATTTACTAATTTTTTTTATTGTGCAGCAATGCGGCCCCCCTTTTTTTCTTTTGTTGATTTTTGTCTCGTTTACTTGTGTTCTGAAGTGCTGATCACCTTGTCTTTGCTTTGTACCCGACGGGGCCAAGGGCTAGTCAAGCTGTCTATAGAGGTTTTTTCCTTGGCCCCGCCAGTTTACCCCAAAATATCTGTATATATATATATATATATATGTACATAGGTGGATATAGAGAATTCATTCATTCATTCCTTCATTCATTATTTGGTGTCTTGGCTGTCACCACCTTGGCTGGCCATTGGGGCTTCTCCGTATGCTTTTTATTATTCAGATACCCTAAAGGCCCTTGCGGGCATTGCATAGGGGGTATTACCACGAGATATTTCAGACATTTAAACACAATTCGCCGATGAACAAAAATTACAACCTATTACAGGTTACCAAATAACAAAAAACAAAAAGGGAAAAAGAAAAGAGAAGAATCAGGAAAAAAAATGGATGCAACAATAAACACTAAATACAGAACCTGTTAATTCACTTTATGTTGTAAAAAGCACAGAGGTCTGTTTTTACTAGACAAGTGCGTTCACATTGCACTTCAGTTGCACAACAAACGAGTCGTGATCACAAATAGCAGCAATTTCTTTTGGCAGCTTGTTCCAGTGGTAAATGGCGAGAAAGAGCGGTGATTGTCGAAGAAGATTTGTATGTGCAAACACGGGCTGGACTTTCAAGGACTGGTTGAGGCGCGGAAACATTTGACGAGGCGGCTTGATATGGGATGCAGTGAAGGGTGATGGGATATGATATATTATGTGGAAGTGCGAGAGCAGTGCCAGCAGACGTCGTTTTTCTAGGGATAGTAATTGGAGGAAATCTTTGATAGCCGTGATGCTGGACTTTCTGGTGTAGTTCATGGTAATGATGATGATGATGGTCGGGTTTTTTTATGGCGCAAGGCCAACTAAGGGCAAAGAGCGCCGGAGGAAAGTTTATTTAATGAAGTGAAGTGGTTACCACAAAAAAAAAACGTGTCAACCGATCATAGTAAAAGCAGTTACAGATAATGGTGATGGCTGGTGTATAGCGCCAGATTTGATTATGCGTGATAGGAAATGAGGTTTAACAACTTAACGTCTGAAAATACTCAAACACACGTTTCACAGAAACAATGGCTTCGTCACCTAGAAACAGCGATGGATGTAGTGGGATATGTTGTCTGTAGAGTTCTCTTAAGTGTTTGTGTCGTGTTGTGTGAAGTGCCTTGCATGTGATTAGTATGTGCACTACGGATAGGGCCTCTCCGCACCTACTGCACAGAGGTCTTGGAGATGCAGTGAGAAGGTGCGAGTGCGTTGCATGAGTGTGCCCTATCCGTAATCTGGCCAAGGCGACTTCAGTGCATCAATTGCGTGTGTCGGTTGTGTATGGTCCCAAGTGGGGTTTTATTACGTGTAACTTGTTGTCTGTCTGTTCACTCCAGTGTGTTTGCCATGTTTTGCGAAGTTGTTGTCTGATGTGTGGTTTCACGTCAGTGTAGGGTAATGTGCTTATGTCTACTGCATTCGAGAGTGTAGCAGCAGCAGCCATTCGATCCGCTGCTTCGTTCCGGGCTATACCACAGTACCCAGGGACCCAGCAAAGGACTAGTTCAAATTTGTGGACATGGACAGACATAATACCCTTGACTATAAAATTTATAACGTGATTTTTTGAATACTTTGTTGACGACAACGCCCGCACAACACTGAGAGAATCTGTATATTTAATGGATTGTGGGATGTGGCTTTGAAGGATATGATGAACAACCAGAAGTACACTATAAGCCTCTGCCGTAAAGATACTTGTATTACTGTTAAGAGTTCTAGTGACACTAAGGTCGGGCCCATGCGCCGCGCAGGACACCGAGGTGGAAGTTTTAGAGGCGTCCGTATAAAATTCAGAACATCGGTACTTCTGCTGCAAATACAAGAAGTACTGCAGAATTGCACATGTGGGAGCTCGGTTTTTATCAACATGTGTGAATGATGTGTCGCATGAGACAGGGCGGAGATGCCATGGTGCTATGAAATCTGTTACAGAACTTTGGATGGTATCTAAAAAGGAGACAGCAAGCTCTGACGCTTCCTCTCTAACTCTGTAGGAGAAGGGCGCAGATAACGATGGTCAATTTAAACGGAGTCCCGTCATGGAGGTATCATGAAAAACTGATTAAAAAGGATGCTGAGGCATGGATGAAATTTTAAAAGCATAAAGGAGGTCTGTGTATGCTCGCTGACGTTGTAGGTTCCTTTGTTGCACTCTACATACAGGCTTTCGACTGGGCTAGTCCGAAATGCGCCACACGACAGGAGGAGCCCTAGATGAAGCAGAGGGTCCAGCATTCTGAGGGATGTTTTAGTGGTTGACCCATACACAACGCTGCCATAGTCCAATCGTGAACCTATCAAGCTGGTAAAAACACGCAACAGAAGTTGCTTGTCAGCACCAAAAGAGATGTGCGAGAGAATCATCAGGATATTCATTGTTTTTAAGCATTTATGTTTTAGTTGTTTTATGTGTGGGATGAATGTGAGCTTTTCCTCAAAGATTATACCTCAAAACTTGTGTTAGTTTTTTACAGGAATCGAGACACCGTGGAGTTGAATGTCTGGATGCCACGCCTCTTGGAAAACAAGACACAAGTGCACTTCCCCGGATTAAATTTAAAACCGTTGCCTCTGCCCAACCAGCTGGCTTGTTAACATCAAGCTGGACCTGGCGCTCACAGACAGACAAGTTACAGGATTTAAAGGAGAGCTGAACGTCGTCTACATAGATTGAACCGGAAATCGACGGTGGCAGCGCCTTCCTAAGGGAATTCATTTTCACAATAAAAAGGGTGCAACTTTACACTCCACCTTGCGGCACTCCATTTTCCTGCACATAAACCCTAGATAGTGCAGTTCCAACTCGCACACGAAAGGTTCTTTGAGACAAGTAGATGGCAAGTGTGTTTATCATGTTACCTGCCATGCCGAAGGACTTGTGGTCACTTTGGATGCCATACCGGCAAGCGGCATTATACGCTTTTTCTAGATCAACGAATACTGTCATACAGTACTGCTTATGGAGGGAAGTATCTTTTATATACGCCTCTATTGCAACGAGTTGATCGTTGGCAGAGCGCCCCGACCTGAAGCCTGCCTGGCAGCTCTCGAGAAGACCATTGTACTCTAAGAAGTACACGAGGCTCCTCTTTATCATCTTCTCAAAGAGCTTACACAGGCAGCTTGTCAGGGCAATGGGACGATAACTGGCGGGAGAGGACAGGTCCTTCCCTTCCTTTAGGATAGTCACTACTATGGCCTCTCTCCAAGAGCGAGGAATGTTCCCCGAAATCCAATTGTTGTTGTATAGATGTAGGAGTGTTTCAAGAGTGTCTGGGTGTAGGTGTTGTATCATGGTGTATGTATTCTTATCTGCGCCTGGAGCTGAAGGTTTGCACGTGCTCAGGGCAGCCCTCAACTCATAGAGAGTGAATTCAGAGTTGTAAGAAATTTTTTATTTGTCTTTGTCGTGTAAGGGCTTTTTTTCTGCAGATGTTTTGTGTTTCATGAAAGTGTGTAGTGTTCTGAGCTGGACACGTGTTCAAAGTGTTGTTCAAGCGTGTTGGCCTGGTCTTCGAGTGTGTCCCCTGTTGTGCTAACCAGGGGCCGGCTGTGTGTCTGTTGTCCTTTTAGCTTGCGTATCCGTGTCCAGACTTTGTGAGTGTCAGTGTATGAGTTGATGGAAGTGAGGAAGGCGCGCCAACTCTCTCGTTTCGCATCAAGACGCACGCGCTTCCCAAGAGCCTTTGCCAGTTTAAAGGAAATTAGATTATCTGGCGTTGGGTACCGTCGAAGGACACCCCACGTCTTGTTCTGGGCCTCTCGCGCCCGCCTACAGTCCTCGTTCCACCATGGCCTCCTTGGGTTGCGGGACGCACTGGAGGCCTGGGGCATGGACTTTTCGGCGGCGTCGAGTATGTGTGCCGTGACGAGTTGGGCTGCTTCTCCACGTGTAGGTGTTTTATGGTTGTGTGGTGTAGTTTAGATGTTTCTGTGAATGTACTCCAGTTTGCTTTTTGATTCAAAAAACCTGTTCTGGGAAGATGGACTGCATGGGCCTTTACCTATATATGTTAGGGAAGTGGGGAAGTGGTCACTACCACATGGGTCCGTGCCCACACCCCACTCAAGACATGGAAAGAGAATCGCAGAGCCAATAGCCAAGTCAAGATGCGAGTATGTATTGTGTCCTAAGTTATAGTATGTCGTCTGCTTTTCGTTGAAAAGGCATGCTCCTGAAGATGTGAGGAATATCTCTATCAGGCGATCTCGGGCATCCATTCTAGAGGAGCCCCAAAGAGAATTGTGCGCATTAAGGTCGCCTGTTAGTATGTATGGTTGGGGCAGCTGGTCGACCAGTGCCTCGAAGTCAGAGCTCGAAAGTGCATGATCAGGAGAGATGTAAATGAAGCATACCGTTATCAACCTATTAAATATTATCGTACGGATTGCTACAGCCTCAAGGACAGGGTGGCAGGCTAAGGATTTCTGGGCGACAATTGGCACACCTCTTGAAGAGTGTGTGCAGCAAACCCGGCCCTTTCTAAATACCATGTACATATTCAAGAAATTTGTTTGTTTAGAATTGAGGTGGGTTTCCTGCAGACACATGATACTTGGCTGATTGGCATGCAGCATCTCATACACATCGTAAGGATTTTTAAGGAGGCCTCTGCAGTTCAATTGGATGATGTTTTCATTTCCCATTAATTAAATATAAGAATAACTGGAGTGTGTGTCTGTTTTTGTTCATGTGTCGTCTTTCGGAGCTGTTATTCTAGGATTTTTAGGCCTTTCCGTCGGCTTGGACATCGGAGGCCGTTCCTTGCGCTGCATTGCAGGCAGGAACGGCGCGACATCCATCTCCTCATCGGATGCCAGAAGGGTGCCCGGCGGACCAGGCCCCTCGGACTTGGCCCCCTTTCGGGAGCCCTTCGTTTGAGCCGCCACCGCCAAGGGCGCCCGGGCCACCAAAGGTGGCACAGGAGGTGCGGTGGCGGTGGGAACCGATGCGGGGCCCCCGGGGTCCATCCGGTCGGCAGCCTCCAACGCACTGGAGGACGGGGAGGTTAGAGGCGGGAGCGGCACCGGTCCCTACAGAAGAGGTTGTCACCACAACCGTAGCTGCCTCACCAAGCGGCGTGGAGACGAATTGGGCTACCTGAGGCACCCCAGGGGGGGGGGGGGGTGCGGAGGAGGGACCAGGTCAGACTCGCTGAACTGCGTCCCTGTGGACACCAGACGCCGCTCCGCCCCTCGGCGAGCCGCGTCGGCGTACCTCCCCAGGGGGAAAGAGTCGAAACTCTTCCGCGCCTCTGGGAAGGTGATGTTCTCAGTTACCTTCACATTAATGATCGCCTTCTCCTGCTTAAGCTTCTCGCACGTTCGAGAGTAGGCAGCATGGGGTGCCTGGCAGTTGGTGCAGGTGAGGGTTGACGATGGACAATTATCAGATGGATGATCACGCTGAGCGCACTTTGCGCAGGTCAGACGACCACGGCAGGAGTTGGTTCCGTGCCCGAACCGCTGGCACCTAAAGCAGCGGCGCGGGTTCGGAATGTAAGGACGAATGGAGCATCGGATGAACCCTGCGTTGATATGGTCAGGAAGTGAGGAGCAGTTGAAGGTCAGGATAATATGTTTTGTGGGGATTATCTTATGATCCCTACGCATCGTGATGCGGCGCACGGCTGTGACACCCTTATCCTTTAAACCTTCAAGAATGTCGGCATCTGTCTCGTTAAGAAGATGTGTCTTAGAGATCACACCTGGCGAGCTATTCAGGCTGCGGTGGGGTGTGACCCTCATGTCCAGATCGACCATTTTCGCCTGACCAAGAAGTGTGGTTGCCTGCTGCTGTTTTTTTACCTCTACGAGCACTTCGCCTGTGCGTTGTTTTTTGGCATTTTAGGTTTTCCCAATTATTCTATCAAGGTATTTTGTAATCAAAAGTACTGATTTTGAAGCAAGAGGGCGGGCTGTGTCTAGAGATTCGGTAACAAGGATACGAGAGTATTTGTCTGGCTTTGGGAAACTCATGCTTGGAAGTGGAGGGAAAGATACTTCGGTGCGGCCCCTTTTAAGGAACCAGTCACGTTTGGAGGGGGGTTTTGAATTTTCCATACAGCATAGAAAAAAAGCAGGGACGGGGGTACATTCTTCTCAAACCTTACCCTGATAGCCTGAGAGGTCCCGGAGCTCCCTGTCTGGTAAAAAGACAGCGAGCCCATCCGCCGGAGCTTGACCTGGGCTCCGACGGCCACCATTTGAGGCTTCTACGCTTCACCTTTAAACACATCACCACGGTAGGTTACAGTTTATGTTGGGGGCTCGGGGTCCGCGGTGTCGCCAACACCGTCACCATGAATACTCAAGGTGCCCCGTGCGGGGTTCATGGTAATAAAACGAGCTGCTTCATTTTGTAACGACTCGAGCTTTTTTATGGGGTACGTCTGATTTGAATTCCATATTATAAAATCATATTCCAACTTTGAACGAACTAAAGCTGTGTAAGCTAATAAGTGAGTGGACTGATTTGCTAAACACAAATTACGCCTAATAAATCCCACTGTTTATTTTGCTTTCGAAATAATTTCATCAATGTGATCATTCCAGGTAAGGTTTAACCTAAATGAACTCCTAAATATTTTAACGTAGTCACATTTTCTATACATATGTTATTCATAAAATGCGAAGTGAAATGGACGTTCATGACTACCTTTCAATTGCGGGCTTGGGTGTTTTAGGTTATATAAGTTATGCCTTTTGCGGTGCCACAGTGTTGGCTTCTAGTTTGTTTATCGAGTTATAGCCTGATGGATGCGGTCCTTAACTGTTCTCACCAATTGGGAGGTGCATGAGTGAGCTTCAAGAATTTTCTAGGCAGTGTGAAGTGGTTGAGGGAGTGTCCAGTTCACGCCGATATCCGAGGTCGAGGCATTTAAAGGAGATATGCGACATGGCGCACAAGCGCGTGTATCCGTTGATGGTGCCACCGAGTCTATGCCAGTCTCATACATTTCTTATCTTGTACCTGTAAATGTGAGGTAACTTTATTAGTAAAGCCCCTTAACCTGTATAACATATAAGTAGTTGCTTCATGACGCAGATTTCTGCTTCTCTTGCTTTCCTGAAATTCGTGTTGTTCTCGGTGCACGACCAGTTAGGTGCGCCCCATTATGCTACCACTAATATGTTGCTGGCCTATACTGCTTGTGTTAAAGCGGAAATGTGGTCCGTCACCATTATTTTTATTATCGAAGCAAATTGTTCTTACAAAAACACCATTCCCTGTGTCAATTTGGAACCATATTGCATGAAATATGGGAATTTGCATTATCTAAGTTACTGATTTTGCATTGCGGCATTGGTGAGTCCGCATTACTAACCACGTATTTCAGAGATTCTGGCGGTTTTCGGCTGGCTTGGGTTTGGTTCAGTCCTAAATGTTGGCTGTTTTTGGAACGCGAATACTTCTAATCGGTCATTGCTGGCATTGTTACCACAATTTTCAAAGACTTCGTTGCCCGCTATTCAAGGAGACATATATGGCTTTTGCTTATTGCCGGAGGCATTTCTCAAAACACTGTTTTTGTAAGCTGGCGTATGGGTCTGTCACCTAGTCTGCGACATGACGAGGCTTTCGTGCAGCCTCAGCTGATCATCTGATCTCAGTCACCGATTTTCATTGCACCTCTGTTTTGTGAGTTGAAATAGCAGTTCACTTTGGTTTAGTATCCGGTCGGTCGTAGAGTATCCCATCAATTTTTTTCGGTCCTTGATTTCGGAACAGAGTATAGTTCTTGCTTCTAGGCAGGGTTATGTCAACGTCAGGCTGTCTCAATCGTCCCTTGGCAAAGGTTTTCACTTCTGTTCTTTTGCGAAGAATGTGAAGTTTTTTGTCGCCGATTGTTTTCGCTTCCAATGATTTAAATTACAGTGAATGAATATTTCTGCAAAATGGGATCCTCCCAAAAAATGGGGTTTCAGAAAATTGGATGCCTCGCTAGCTCAGGAGTTTCTCAGTATGAAGGCCCTGCAGCAGCGAATGGTGTGTTTGTTATAGGCTGATGGTCAGTTTGCCACATGCGTTTATTTTCATCAAGGAAAATTTTCACTTTCATACGGGCAACACATGAGCTAAGCATTATTGTTCGGACGTTGAGTAAAAGATTTGCTGCGAAGAAAGCGATGGCTTGCATAAAAATCGTGCACCGCCTTTAAATGTAATGTTGCAGAATTACAGCTCCGATGCGCGTACTTATCATACGCGTTTCTCCGAATAACGAATTGTTGGCGTGTGTGTTTTCCCATGAATATTAGGCCACACGGAAATTGTTTTGCAGAGACCAGAAATTCCCGTCATAGTCGTCCTTTCTTTGAATCACGTTTGCTGCCCCTTTTCGAGTGAACTCATTCAGTGGTTTGTCTATTTTGGCGAAGTAATGTGTAGAATAGTAGCAGTAGCCTCTAAGGCACAGAAATGACCGAGCTTCCATTTTCGCCGGTTGTGTTTTGGCACCTAATATTTAGTGGTGATTCTTACTCATTGCCTGCACGAGGGAAATGCCCAACTTGTGCCAGCGTAGGCCATGGCGTGCGAGCTAATCCATGCATTTTAGATTTAGCTGTTGGCGTTGCACCTGTATCAGGAGGTATGATTTCTTTAATGGAAAAAGATATTATTCGTTCACATTATGGCCATCGACAAATTATCGTCGAAATATTCATATACGTTTTTGGCCCACTCAAAAACTCTGCATAAGCCGAGTGCAGACATTTCCAGCGGTCTTTATGCCTAAAGTGGCCTAAATGAAATTCGTAAAAAATAAACTCGGTTTACAAACGCAGTTTTCCAGTCTCTCACGTGTACTCGGTACCTCCCACTACTGTTCGGTAAAGTCAGAAGTTGAGAGCAGCTTATGTGACCACTGCCCGAGCTAGGAGAACGTTAGTCAGAAAATTCGGTTCGATGTCGGAAATTGCTACATTATTTATTTCCCTGTGGCCTCAACTGAGAGTCATAATGCTGTCCGATTTTCTAGCGAGAAGGACAGCTGCGTTGTGTTGAGGACCCGACGTCTTAATAACGACCAGTCGCAGCCCTTTTGGACCTATATTAAGATCCCCTCCCCGAGGGAAAATGGTAATGGATGCTGCTGTACATGAATGGGCGCGGTACTTGCAGCTTCACACGCCGATGTACACAGGTCGGTTTTGCTACAGAATATGTGATTATCATTCGGCGTTTTTGAAATATGTGTAGGGTTTTCTGAGATTGGGGTGACAAAAGGCTGGGTAAATTCATGCGTTTTTCATCCATTCCTGTTGATTGAGGAGCTCTAGTATTATATGACCTACTTCGATACGATATTATATCGTGCTCCGATCCGCCCCTTATGAAAGAATCGCCAGACACCACCCGAAAGTTGTGACGTCTGAATCTGACCTCTTGAAACAAACTTATTCAGACATTTTTGACGAAAGCACCTCCAAACAGTTCCTGCAGTAAGGACAATATTTGTAAAAAGTCATGGCACCGAAATTGTTAACAAATAATAAATGCGAACTGTCGAAGGGAGCACTCGTCCCCAGTCAATCACTGCAGTATTTTCTCCGAGGTGAAGTCCGACCACGAATTCAACCACTCATTATAGAACCGAACAACATAGCTCAATTGAGACAACTGCGAACAATACTGCGCACCCCATTGTAGATCGTGTGAACAGTTTCAAATGCCAAAAACAAACAATACACGTCAAAGGGACACAAAACCTCAGCGACCGAAAAGCATAAAGAAGGCACAACAAATATTGCAAAAAACGCCCAGTTGTTTCTCCTATGACAAAATACGCCAATTAATCGCTATGCAAGAAATCCAGCCTCTTTTTCTCTTAAATAACGACACTTTGCTACGAACATCCATGAAGATTATGAAAACTTCGCTGCTTTTAAACTGGAGTTACTTTAAATAGCTGCACACCTAATATAACACGCAGAGATGGTTGTCGCATCAAAGCGCTCGCTTTTGTTTTAAAGAATGATCAAGAAAAGGAATCCATTTAAAAAAGAAACAATAATTTAGTGCTTTGGGTGAATACAAGGCAAAAAGGCCGAATTCTTATTGCTTGAAACTAAACCTCACACGTTGCATCATTGTTTTATGTGGAATTGCTCACTTCTCTGCAGTTAACTTGCACTGTATCTTACTAGGCTCACGCCTATTGCAACATCAAGATGCTTGCACTCCGGTTCTAGGAATGCTCGAGAACAAGAATTAATATCAAAAAGAATAATATAACTTCATAGGATCTTTGGAGGAAAGCAAGAAAAAACGTGGAATTTTAATTTCCTAGCCAGGGAAAGTCGCATGTCACTGCGGGCGGCCTATAGAGAAGATACGATCTGCTCTCCTTTTATATTACAGTTTGTTTATATAGTATGCCGCAAATTGTATTATTAGGACACTATCTGTGCGTTTCTTTGAATGCTCGAGCACAATAATCGTTGTTGAGAAAACCACCATTTACAAAGCCATCATTTACAAAGCCGTTCCTTCTTCCTTTTCTGTCCTGTTTTTTTTGCGCTGTTATCAAGCAAGACATCATTTACAAATTACCACTTTGGGAAAAGCAAGAAAAACCATAATTTTATTGGCTCGTAACAAAAATGCATACGCCGCCACAAATCCGCTATGTCAAATATACCACTTACCAGTCTCTAAATCGTGGTTTCTCGTAGGGGGCTCGCACCTTTTATTGCCATACGATACTCACCTCGCTTTATTTTCTAGTTTGGTAAATGCTTTATCGCACTCGACGCAGTTTCTAGGAATGCTGGAAGGACGAAATCCGATATCAAAAGTACGTCATGAAGTTTAGAACTGCCTCAGAGTATAGCATAAAAAAAACTCATTCGCTTCTAACAAAACCCCAAAAGTCGCCACATGCACCCTATGTCGAATCCGTGCTCTTCTCGGCAATTAAACGGCCGTCTGTCCTAATGGGAATACACCTTATACACAATCACGGCACTTGCCTTTCATTTCTGGGGATATTCGAGAACAAAAATCAATATCGAGAAAGCATATCCGAAACAAGTGTGCGCTTTGGGGCAAAGCAAAAAAAAAAAGCCGAAGTTTGATTGGCTGGTAACAAGTCATAAGTCGGCACGCACAATCTATAAAGAATATACGCACTTATGTTGATTGATGTTGCAGTCTCTACTAATATGCTCACGCGTAATATACCATAAAGTTGCTTGCCTTTGCTTTCTAGGAATGGTCGAGAACAAGAATCGATAGAGAAAAAATCCCAATGAAAAGCATGCACTATGAAGGAAACCAAACAAAGTTTTACAGTATCGTAATAAAAAGTAACTCTTCACAAAGCGCATCCCGTGTAAATATGTCCGCTTGTGTGCAATAAATTGTAGTCTATCTCATGAGACTCAAGGTTAACATTACTTCAACACCCTTGCATTCTGTTTCTACCAAGATTCGAGACCAAGAATCGGTATTGAAAAAAACCACAACAAATAAATAAAGGTTTCTCAAGGAAAGCAACAAATGTCGAATTCTTACTGTACGAAACAGAAACTCACGCATCATGGACGCCTTCTATGTGGAATATACTTTGGAGGCTGCATTTAAATTGCAGTCCCTCTTTATGAGCATACACTTCATAAATCATAAAACCAATTGCCTTGCGTTCCTATGAATGCTCGAAAAAAACAATTAAAATAAAAAATTCGTCAATCAGTTATGATGAATTTTTAGAAAAACAAGAGAAAAGTCGAATTTTCTTTCGCCTATAACAGAAAGACATCCGTCGCAGCGATGTCCTTTGTGCAATATCCTCCTGCAACTCGAGGCATGACATAGTAAAAACCGTTGATTTTCTTTGACTAATGGAATTAATTAGAGAGCAGGGATAATTCTGATGTCATTCTTTATTTGCAATGACGTTTCGTTGAAAAAGTATCAGATGTGCGATATACTGCACACTTAGAATAAGTGGTTAAAAACATTTAAACATGATTGTCAAAGACAGTGTGGTCTGTGTGTGGGTGTTTTGTGTGTGTTGTGGGTGTGTGTTGTGTCTGTGTTTTGTGTTGTGTGTGTGTTATGCGTTTGCAGAATTGTGTGTGTTTTGGGTGTGTCTGTGTGTTCGTGTGTGTTGTGTGCGTGCCTAGTGTTTGTTGTGCGTGCACTGTGTTGTCTGTGTACGTGTGCATGTTGTCTCTGTGTTTCAGATAAAGATAGTGAAGCCGGTCGGTATGGAAAGTCCGCCCTCCTCTTGATACCATTAGAAATGGTTGCGTCACTGTGCAGTGCTCACCAAACAATTGCTTTAGGGAGGCAATTATTCCCTTCATGGGTAAATGTCTGGTTAAGAAGTTCGTCACTGGGTAGTCTAACCAACCGGCATGCCTGAAGAACATTATCTCGGCAAGCCCTTAAGACCCTGTCTTAGATTTTGAAATGTTTCAATGGAGAGGAAGCCTAGTACAAAAGAAACAACAACGTTTTACCTAAGCTGCTTGTCCCCATTGGTCGCAATCGTTCAAAGAATTTCGAGGTGAGAGGCATCGGCGGCCTCTGGAGATTTTTTTTAATTTTTATTTCTTTACAAAAAAAATCCCGTGCCATCTGCATAGACGTAAAAGCCAGGGATCGGCGAAGCATGCAGTGTATAAGAGTATTCTTGGCGGCTTGGCGTTTTTTCTCATGGAGATAAAACCGTTGGGACGTAGACTAATACAAATTCGCTGCCAAGGTCTCTTGGCTTTGAAGCACGAAGCTCTCTAGCACCAGGTGCGAGCGAGTGTCCCTGTGTTTATTTTATTACACGTTACGAAAAGCTTCAGGGCGAAGCGAATGAGTGTTCCGTTATTTTTTATTACGCGTTACGTTCCAGGGTGAGGCGTAAACGAGTTTCCTGGTTCTATTAGTGCCATGACTACATGAGACGACGATTACAACGACGACGCCAGAAGACGTAAACAGCCCCGGCCTTTAGAGGGCTTCACCCCTATAGACCCCAAATTTCAATAGAAATAGCAAATTGAAATAATGGGTTCCGCCAAATGTAGTTACAAAGAATCAGCATTGTCCTGGCGTGCAAATTGTAGCACATAAAAGTTACGACTGAAATGAAGCCGAAAACATAAAAGTCATGGCAGAGAATAACGGTGGTGAATGATACCTTAGTCATTCATTAGCTAGTAAAACGAAAATAAAAAGTGCTTTGTGTTTTGTTTTATTACAGCATTTTTCAACACATGAAAATGATTTACTTTGGAGGCATTAATAGACAATCTCCGGACCGAAAAACGCTAATTTTGTTTGTTGGTAGTAGCGTAATATTGGATCTATAGTTGCATGAAACACACAGTTTGCAGCACCAGTCTCTACTCAAGTCTTCAAAGTCTGTTTTGGTTTCGCTTTCAGCCAATTTTGTTTACGGAGCGCTGAAACCTCAATGTGCGACATGTTGCACGCAGGGTCTTAAGAGGATATGTGTACTAAGTCTGCATTTCAATTGTTTTCTCTGAATAAACCCTCGCCTGTTATAAAACTCGGAGACCTGCAAACTACGCCAAACGTCTTCTCTTCCGTTCTTAAAACTGCTCACGGAGAATCGATAGGGAATAACATTATAAAATGTGCTAAAGGAGAGCAAAAAGAAATAGAATTGTTATATTTTCGAAAAGTAATTCACACGTTGCTGCCTGCATCTATTGAGCCACTATATTTCGTTCCACGCATCAAACGCCCTGTTATTTTAATACAATAAAGCGACTAATGAACACGAAAAAACTGCAACAAGTGACTGCATAAAATATTTTGGCAGATTGCAAATTCAAAAACCTCAAGGACTCTTTGCATCACTAACAAATCACAATCAAAACCCACAGATGCCGCGTGTGCTCACATTTTGAACAACGCATTTTCGTCGGTGTTCACCAAATAGCCCAGCATGCCTTCCATTTCAAAAAATACTTTAAAGCTCCCAGCATGCCTGCGCTAGCATTTTCCACAAACAGCATGGCTTTTATAATAAAAAAACACTATTCTTTCCTCGTCAGTGCAGTTGGCAAAGTTACATCAATACATAAAAAAACATGCCGAACACAATTGTACCTTACTTGCACTTCATATTCTCACACTCACTCACTACCAGTGACCTTCCTGATGATGGGAAAATTGGCAAGGTGTTTCAAGGCTAAAAAGCATGTGACAGTACTTCTCCACTTATATAGTCTCATTTCAGTAACAACCATCCCATGCAAATTTGTGGGACACGTCCTATATTCTCATAGTATCAACTTACTCAATAATACTAGTTCTATCACCCCTGCCAACCCGGTTTCCGAAGGGGTTTTTTAAGTGAAGCAGATTAGGCACTCTTTCTTCACGACATACAAAGAAATGTGGCGACACACGTGCAGACTGACACCATTTTTTATGACTACGCAAAAGCGTTTGATACAGTTCCACACAACCAATGCAGAGGTTATCTGGGCCAAATGTCGACCCTGACTTGTTAGGATGGAGTCAAAATGTTTTGGCAAATCATTCTCAATTTGTGCACATAAATAACGAGCCCTCTGAACCTCCCGAATTAATTTAAGGAGTATCACAAGGTTGTGGCCACTGCCCCAAGTTTTTTTCTTCTACAATAATGATCTCTCCTTAACTGTGTCTTACAAATACTGCATGTTAGCCGAATATTGCGTGATTTAGCGTACACTAACAAATGCTTCCAATCAACTAACGCTGCAACACGATCTGAATAACATTCAAGAATGCTTTCACAATTGGGTTCTCAAACTTAGATCTACTATACGCTTGACTCGTATACTCGCCGCCAAAAACCATTTCCTATGTTGATAACAAATCAATAACCCCCCTCTGGAATAGTACAGTGTTTCAAATAACTATGTGTCATACTCTATGATGACCTAACTTGGAAAGCGCAAGTTAGAAACTTTATCTCACCGGCAAATAAAATATTGTGATTCGTGAAGCGTCATCTAGGTAGCGCACCACAACACGTAGGGCTGCTCAGCCACACATCCCTCATCAAGCCAAAAGTGGAATACGCTTGAGCTATGTGAAGCTCCCCGTAAACTTATCTAATCAATGACCTCGAGTCAATTCAAAATCACTTGGCAGGATTTATACAACCGCTATATTCCTATGGTATTAGTGCCCCATTCTTAAAAGCCCAATCTGGATTACAGCCACATTCTCTTCGATCAACGTAAAGGTAAGATAAATTGCGGAGCAGCGAAGGGATCTGAAAAATTGGAGTAACTTCTTAATTGAGTTTAGTTTGCTTGCAAAACAATCCCACTAAAGCAACATTTCGAACGGCTTCTTTTTAGACATTCAAGGATGTAAGTGTTTATACGGTATATATTACCACAATGTGTCATATGCATAAGTGATGATAATGTACTGCCAAAATACTCGAGTTGAATCAATTTTTCGATGCCTTCGATCTTTTCTTAAGTAATGGTTAAAAGCGTTGGCCCTGTGTCTGCTTGCTGGGCTGCAGAGTCGTCAAAAAAAGATAGTTTCTGCGTTTTTCTGCATGTAATTGCTTGTTTTCTCGCTCCCTACTTCTCCGTACTCTTCCTGCATCCACTGTCCTTTCCCTGATAAACAAACTTGCATTTTCTTCCAATTTTTGTTTTGTTTTTCACTGCTCCGGCTTCAACTATTAAAACGCAAGCTTTAAACATGGGCTTTTGTCTTTGTTGATAACATTATGGCAAGAACATTTGTTTTATGGCGGATACCTAATTTTGTACATCAGATATCAGCACATATCAATTTCTCATAAAATGGCACTGCCAGGACTACTTATATACGATGTTTTTGTAGCAATATATCCTATTTTTTACCTGAACACTTTCAGAAGCCTGACATTGGTACCCATTTTAATGGTTTGGAAGTGTCCTGTCAATGTAAATTTTTCTTAAGGATTTCTTTCATTCTTTGCCCGGGTGGCGGAATAGTGGGAAAGGAACACAAGTGAAGATTTGCGATTTCATATTGCCAAATAGAGACTGCCGTCATTATAATTAAACTACTTAGGTCTTCATAATACTGAATTACCGCCAAAATCAACAAGTCATTAGCGGTCTCCGCTTTGTTACCGACCCTTGGACTCGCCTGGTAATTTTTTTTGTATCAAAAGTAGCCGCTCTTAGTCTTTATTGCCACACTAGCGGTAGTACCCGACAATTCCTGGGTTAGCCACTATACCAATGGTAAAGGTAAATAAAACCTGTGCAGTTATTTTTTGTCGCAATCTGGTTGTTTGCCATAAAGATTTGCACAGCTAAGAACTCCGGCGTGCTGTCAATACATGAGCTCTTACGGGTTTAATGGGGTAAAAGGAAAAGTCAGGAACTGTTTTTGCAAGGTTGCTGAAACAAATGAAACAAACAATACTCATCAGTCACAGTTTTCTAAAAAAAAACATGGGCTGGTACGAGGAGGCGCGTAGTTGCAGAAACTCCCAAAAGATGGCAAGCGCTATGCGAAAGCGGATATATTGAACTGAATTTTATGCCCAGACAGGTATGTGTTATACAATCCCGCTGGTCACATTTTACACATGTTAGTACAAAATCCTGAAACTCGTTTGCAAGCAGACACGAAGGGAATGTATTGATGGGCTGTATCGTTATTGAGGAATTTTTAAAAGTAAACAGTTTTCCCGAACAACTGATTGTTTCTATATGATGAGTGTTATAGAAAAAATCGTCCAGAACAGTGTTTAAATATCTGCAAAATTTACCTACACCAAATAAACGCACTTCGATATCTGTACTGGCATGCCGTACAACAAAAATATATGAAAAATTCTTTCTGCCCTCTTCTGTCTCTTTATGGTATATTTCTTTAAAACTCCGGCAGTTTTGACATTTACTGCATATTCGAAAGGTGGTAATGAATGCTAAAGCTATTCCAACCAGCGGTTTGGCGTGGCGTTGACGCCATTTGTTAAATTTATTGCCACCATTTCTGCCGACGTCGCAAGGTCAAATTTATAAAATCGCTTCTATGAGGTTTCTGAAGAACTGTTTTAGCAAAAACCAATTGAAATATCAAACAAGTGAATCATTTATTCAAGACCCTACAGGGGCAGAATATTGCCCCGAAAAGCAGAATCTCCCCGATAGTGTGGTTCAGCGCTAAATTGTAAAACTATTTTTAGGTAGTCTCAAGTGGTACCAAAAATCAGCAAAAAACTTCGATATATTAACGGGTGAGCGATATATTCGCGAATGTACAAAACACACTATCCTCTGTTTCCTTGAACATGGATACAATTTAGAAAAATCTCGCCTTAGTGCGCCTCTGCTCTGTGACGCTAATCCTCCCCCTGAATTTCAAGTATGTTGCTGCAGCTCATGTCACCGGGCATTGATGAATTATTGAGTACGTCGATCACCCAGTCAGTCAGTCAGTCAGGAAGTCGGGCGTTTGTCCTTATAGGTATCGATTTTGTGCGGGGCAGCCTTCTGTATACCAAAATGATGAACAATTTTCCAAGGCTACATTTTTTGTGTGGAATCTGCAAAGTTGCAAGCCTAATCTTATGGTTGTGAAAAGTACTGTAACATAAATTTATACACAACAAACTGTATCAGCCGATGAGAGACGACACGTCACCCAAGTGGTTGAGCAGCAAAGAGGAAGCTTTATTGTTTCGAAGGTTTATACACCCCCGGACCCATATTTGCTGTTTCTGGCTACGCTGCCGCCAGTGTAGCCTGATACATCTTCCTTCCTTTTACGAATTACGGAATTTGGCTGAAACGTTCATCATAGTCAAGCTTGACGCGGGGCTTTCGAGGTCTGGTCGATGTCCTTGGTACAGGCTGTGACTGTTGTGTAGGAGTGGTGTCCCCTAGCAAGGGTCGGGCAAGATGGTCTACATCTTCTGGGTTCGGTACTGGCTGGCTGGGTTCGAGCAGCTTGAGGATTTCCTGCAGTGGCAGAATTCTGGAGTCGGTGTCGCTCAAGGTGTCGTCTAGGGACTCCTCTGTACGAAGCAGGTGTCTCCTGTTCCTGCGAAAGCAACGGCCAGTATCAGTTACCAGGCGGTACGAGCGGGGTGAGCATTCCTCCAACACCCGGGCTTTGGAGTTCCATCCCACATCGCTCTGTAAACGAACTACGCCACCTTGTTGCAGTTGCGAGAGACGGCAGCCATGCATTATCTGCTTGTGCTTTTTCACTTGAGTCCCCCTTGCCTTTCCAAAATCAGGAAGCCTAGTCCAAATCCACCTGCCCATGAGTAGTTCGCTGGGTGACCGTCCGTCCTCCAAGGGTATTGTTCTATAGTTCAGCAGACCCAGCCAGTGATCATCGCCAGTCAGAGCACATTTACGCAAGATACGTTTTGCCACTTGCACGCCCTTTTCTGCGAGGCCATTAGACGGGATAACGAGGACTTGACGTAACATGACGGAACTCGTATTTGGCCACAAACTGACTGAACTCACGCGAGGTGAATTGAGGGCCATTGTCCGAATTCACCTCCACTGGAATGCCATTACGGGAAAAGATTGGCTTCAGCTTATCTACGACTTCTGCCGCAGTTGCGTTCTGCAACTTTTCTAGCTCCGAAAAGTTTGACTGTGCGTCGTATACCGCAAGGTAGGTCTTATGGGCATACTCAAGTAGGTCAACACCTACCCTGCTCTATGGGTGTTTGGGTACCTCACGAATCCGGAATGGCTCCTGTGGCAGTTTATAAGAAAGTGCCTTGCACGCTGAGCATCTGTTGGCAAAGGCCACAATGTCCGCATTCATCCCCGGCCAAAACATGAGTTGCCTTGCTCTAGCTTTACACCTGGAGATGGCCAGGTGACCTTCGTGCAACCGTTTTAGCATGTCGGCTCGCACTGATGAAGGCACAACACAATACTTTGAACAATACTCCATTGACAACGGTCAATTCGGCATAGAATGGTCTGTACAAGCCATCGACTGGGCTATTGTTTGACAACGCCGATATGACCTGTTGGAGAATGGGGTCATGTTGGGCCTCTGTGACGAGTTTTTCGAGGGTCGTTGGCGCTACCAGGTCGAAGAGACATGGGTGGCATGCACCTCGATGCCCACTGCGAGGTCGTTCAGCTCTCTGGGGATGTGAGTTTTCTGCCGGGACAGCGTATCAGCCAGGACGAGCTTCGAGCCAGGAACGTATTGCAAGGTGAAAGTATACTGCAACAACCCTACGAAGAATCTCTGCAGCCTTAGAGGCATGTCATTCAAACCCTTTTTTGAGTTTGCGTATAATGGCTGGTGTTCTGTTTAAAGGGTGAACTCAGCAGCATACACAAAATGATTAAACCTTTCACAGCCACACCAAGCCCAATGCCTCCTTTTCAATTTGCGCATAACGTGTCTCAGAATCCGAGAGTGCCCTCGATACATAGGAAACTGGCTGCCAGATTTCTCCATGCCACTGTAAGAGCCCTGCTCCGAGGCCTGTGCGTGAGGCATCAGTGGATGTCTTTGTGGATTTCAAAGGATCGAACACTGCCAACACTGGTGGCTGCAAGAGTATGTCCTTCAACTCGGCACGTTCCTCTTCGTGAGGGGGAAGCCAATCAAACTCCGAGTCCTCGCGAGTCAGGTTACGAAGGTTCTTCTTTTCTGTGCTAAGTTTGGAACGTACTTCCGAAAGTAGTTGATCATACGCAATAAGCGACGCAGGGCCTTCTTATCTTGCGGAGTGGGCATGTGGGTCTGACCACAGACCAAACTTGGGTTGGGTGTGATGCCTTCAGCACTGATGACATCTCTCAGGAAACAGACCGAGCTTTGAGCGAATTTCGACTTGTTCTGATTAAAAGTTACCCCTGCTTTGCGTGCCGCTTCGAGCACACATAGCAAACTTTCATCACGTTCCACTTGATCTCGACCCCAGATGAGGATATTGTCTATGTAGACGCGAACACCCTCTATGCCCTCAAAAATCTCGGACAACACTCTGAAACACCTCTGGCGCTTAGGCTATTCCAAATGGTAGCCGTAGAAAACAGTACTGGCTAAACGGTGTTCCGAAGGTACAGATCTTAGACTAACTGGAATCGAGCGGCACTTGGTGAAATCCAGCTTTAGCATCAAGAGTAGTGAAAACAGTGGCTCCGGCCAGGTCAGATTCGATGTCTTCGCGCCTGGGCAACTGATAGTGCTCTCGCTTTAGGTTCTGGTTTAGCTCCCGCGGATCTATGCACACTCTGAGCGAGACATCCTTTTTCCTTATCAACACAAGTGGGATTACCCATTCGCTGGGGCCGGGAACTTTGCGTATGATCCAGCTTCGATTTCAGTGGCGTTCTCAGGGCTTGGGGCACATGCCGTGCTGGCTGGACTATTGGCTGGGCTCCCTCGCGCAGAGTCAGATGGTAGGGGTGGCCCAAACAACCAGTTCCCGAGAACACGTCCAGAAACTGACTAACAATGTCTTCCTCCTTGACTGAGTGGACTCTTGATACTAAGCCGAGTTTTTCGCTTGTTTCCAGGACAAGCAGGGGTTTATGTTCATGCTTGACCGCGAAGAAGTCTACTGGCGCTGTGCTGCCGTTCATGTTCAGCTGGAGAGTAACCAGGCCTATGTGCTTGATTATGTCTCTCATGTAGCTTCGAAGTGTTGCTGGGCTGGGCCGGACAGAAGCATTCTTGCTGAGCTTCCTGTACAGCGAATAGGGCAACAGGTTTGCCTGCGACCCGGTGTCGACTTAACAAGGAGAGTTTGCCTGTTGCACCCACACCAACCGTAACAAGCCACTCTGGACGCGACGCAATCGTACACACTCCAACATCCAGGATGTCAAACTCCCCTGACGACTCGTCACTGGCACTGTTCTCTTGGCACGAGCTAGCTGTTTTCCCACGCGCTTGGTCCGTTGCAGTTATGCAGCAGCTCTGCCGGCTCTTGGGCTTTGCAGGGCAGCGGGCGACAAAATGATTGCTCTTACCGCACCGAAAGCACGTTTTCCCGAAAGCTGGGCAGGCTCGGTCATCGTGCAGTGTGTTACACCTTGCGCATTTTGAGCGCTGGACCCTGTCATTTTCCGGCCGCACGGCATCGACACACTTCTCCGGCCGCATGACGTCTACGCACTTCTCTTGATCATTCTATACCATGTTTTGCCTATCTGCGGCTTCCGTTGCTTGACAAAGGCGAACGGCTCTTTCCAGCGTCAGATCTGTTTCCATGAGCAGCTTTGTTCGCAGCTTTTTGTGACGGATTCGGTAGATGACCTGGTCCCTTAATATAGACTCGGCCATACTTGAAAAACCGCAAGACTGAGCCGTGATTTTCAGGTCACAAAAAAATTGCTCAAAGGGCTCACCTTCCGCTTGCTTCCTTGTTCGGAACACTTAGCGCTCGTAGATCTCATTTTTCTTTGGGACATAGTACTCCTCGAAATTTTTCACTACCACATCGTGGTCGTCACGGGACTCTCTGTCGGAAAACTTGAAGGTGTTGTACAAATCAAGCGCCTCTTCGCCGGCAACGTGCAGGAGCAGCGCGACTTTCTCGGCGGGCTTCTTTGTGGAGAATCCGGTCGCTAACTTGAAGGTGTCGAGGCGTTGCCGGAATGGCGTCCAGTTTACCTCGAGGTTGCTTGAGCACACGAGCGGTGGCGGCTGACGTAGTGCATCGATTTTTGCAAAGGTGTCCGAAGCGGGGTCACAACTTTACGGCGATAATTCGGCTGTCGGCTGCGCCATGTATAAGCTGATGAGAGACGACACGCACACCCACGTGGTTGAGAAGCAAAGCGGAAGCTTTTTTGTTTCGACGGTTTATATACCCCCCGACCAATAGTTGCTATTTCCGGCTATGGTGCCGCCAGTGTAGCCTGATACACAAACAATCGAGCCTATCTAATAGAGTGGCCCGGCTGACTGCCTACTCGGTGATTGTGTTTTGTACCAACTTTTGTGGAGGCGATTGTGATTTGTACCAATTTATTGTGGATGCAGTGTTCGCTGAAATAATATTTTCTCCCAGCAGCTTCGAATGTATTCCCATGAATGAAGCGGTGTTGAATGGCTGGGCAGTGAATATTTAGGCACCAACTTCTCCGAGAACCCCGATTGTCCGTTCCTAACAAACCAGTTTTCAGCAAAAACTTCCAGCCGTGCATGATTTTCAACCCCCAAACAACGAAGCGAGGGTAAAGGAAATATTTTCGCCATGGAAACTACTACCCGTGGCCTTTCAGTGTCCCGGAAAGCGCTGTCGTTTTGGATATCCCCTGTAATTACCTCCATGAGTAATTACCGCAGTTACCCAACTCCTGAATTTTATACAGGTTAGGTTGCAAAGAAGCGATCCCATTCGTGTTTACCAGTAGGGTTATTTATGATCTAGTTCCGTCCGCGTCTCACATCACTCAAAATGTTTAAAAGCAAAGTGGTTAGGAGAATGTAAGGTAGGCCAAGAAAATTCAAAGAAAAAGGGGAAGGGGCATGGAGCTGAGTAGCAGTTGTCGGGAGGGCGCATCACACACGCAAATGTTTGGCTGGGGATAATGCATCGGGGACTGGCGGCGCATTGTGATGCCGTGACTTTGACATGGAGGGATTCGAGTTGACAGAAACAGGGTGAGTAGGGTGGCATCGCAGTTTAATCTGTCGAAAGGGTGGGCAGAGTACCGGAAAATAAAATTGTATTGGGTCTGTACGTTTGAGGACGAATACGACATTGAGGACGAATACGCCAAAACAGCGCTTCTGATTACACGTCTCTAAAAATCACCCGCGAAGTGTGCAAGAATGGCGCAACATTTAAATATTAGAACTGGAGATCTGAATGTTTATGGAAACTAGAAAAAAACGGGGTTTTAAATTTTCTTTCCAAAAAAGATATGAAAATAAAATAAAGATGGTTGTTACAGATCTACCTATAAAAAAACTTGAAAGGCTTTTTAGGGCGAAAGCCTTAGATGCCTGATCATCCACGTAAAGTCACCGTAGTGGCTGGTTACTACACAAATAAAACCAAACCAAAACAAAAAGACGAATGAAAACAAAACCAAAAAGAAAAGTAAATTTCACACAAAAACTTCATTCGTTTTAAATGCGATGTGAACCCGTTTTGCCAGGCCCCATCTAAGTGTGGAAACTGCTCACTAACCTGTACCATGCCAAGATAGAATATAAATTATCCGAACACTTGTCGAATGACCTGTACATGTCAGGGCACCGCAATCACAATCCACCTGTGAAGGTTTCGATATTCGCTGGCTTTTTCATTAAAATAATTGAGAAACTGAACTACCCTATTGTTTTTTTCGGTAACACAGGAAAGCATATAAATGTTACAAGCTGCATGACAAAAGTAGCAGCAAAGCTTCCGCTTTAAAGTCCCACCATGGTATGATATCACGACTTTGATTTAAGAGAGCTTATCCCTCACTGCAGACAAGTCAAATCACAAATATTTCCCCGTAAAAGCGCTGCTTGTATTTTGCTATGTTATCTAGGTTAAAAAAAGAAAAACCGTCTTCCATTAAATGCATTTTGGTTTCTGCAACCACTCACACCTCTAAATAAAATAAACGATAACCAAATAAGGCAATCTAATTCCACCGCCGTAAAAATGCATTTACTTTTTTTGGAACAAACTGCTCGCACCAAACTACAACTGATGCCTTCTTACAAATATCGGAGATAATCCTTTTCATGATCAATCCCGATCAACACACATTTTGTACACCATTTTGTTGCAAAACAAAACACGCAGGTTTTAAACCACTATTGTGCCACACCCCAGAAAATGTAAAAACACTTGCCTATCAGCCTCTTCAGCCTCTGGTGAATTGGAAATTTTAATGGGCATCTACCATTTGAAACTGAATCCTGTATATGTCAGCAATAAACTCGAATCACTTCAAATCGCGCTAAAAGATTTTTCCGTTTTAAGTACTCCTATGACGTCAGCATATCGTCAGTGATAACAAAATGCAACTTGTCATTGCTGGCATTTGGTTTCCGCATCGCTAGTCTGAATTTTCAAGAAGTTCTCTATATTATTCTCTAAGGAGTTCTCTAAGTTCTCACTTGTTGAGCCACCGTACACTCTTCCTCCCGGCACGAATCTCCTGTCCTTCCGGCCACCCGCAACGGGTTGCCCGCTCGCAAACGCGCACGGTCACGTTTTTGTCGTCGTTTTTTTCGCTGTCGTTTTTTTCGGTCGCTATCACAAAATGACCGCCATATTCCACCGTCTATATTTTAAACACCATAACAAATCAAACGGCACTATTATAGATAATAGCTCTGTCGCGGTACTGTATTAAATTATGGCTCTCAATGTTTTTCTTTTATGTGCCCACGCCTCATGTATTACCCGTTCACAGTTTTTTGCGTATATAAAAATGAAATGAAATACATGACATTAAAAAGGTACCGAAACCGCCGGCCCGTTATTTTCTCAGTTTTCGCAGTTAATTTTTTCCATTCGAAATTACGTTCCATTTAGTAAGCGTGTAGAAATCCGAGGTCCCTCCAGGTCACAATTTTACATGCAGCCACCGATCGCAAATTGTTTTGCCAGTGGGTGAAAACTATTCAATCAATGCGCCATGATGTCACTCCCAAAAATAGTGCACGCAGGCAGGTCTTGTTTTAAATTGTAAGGAATGGAAGATAGTAGATACTATTGGTTGAACCTACAAAGAGACTAAGAACTTTTGGTGCAGTCCATTCATTGCAATGTCAAATCATATTTGTAAGTCTTGCTAATAATGTGCATGGTTTTTTTCATTTATCAATCACTGAAGCATAAAAAGTGCTTTTAAAATTTTACGGTCAATACTGTATAAGGCCATCCACATTACTATTGGCAAAATTAAACATTTCATTTCATTTATTTACACCTGAAAGGGCATTACATAAGGGGTGCGAGAGGCGGGGGCTCTTCGCCGAAATATAGTCAGCGTTGCAACACATACAAAAAAAATGAGACGATGAGAACAAAAAGAATACAAGCTTAACGAGGTGAAATTTCACTCATTGCAGCAAAATGGTGTTAATCAGGGTAATGGAACTAACAATATGCCTCTTCGACGTGCAAGTGCGGGTCAACACAGGGTGCGTATAGCGTTATTGTGCAGCTGGGTTCTGAAATCATATTTACCTTGTCTTGCTTATGAAAATTAAATTTCTTGTCGCATTTTTACTGTGTAAGTAGGTCGGTGAAATTATATAAACCTAGCGTGTTTAATTACATTCTATATGTCATCAGCAAGTGAAATATCTCATTCATGAGTATTAATTACAGCACAGGATTTGTAACCGCCCTACAGCGTAATAAACAGCTGATACCAACGTTTTGTACATCCTATGGTTGAACGGTAAAGCTACTGTTTATGCCAGCATCAAGTATAATGATGGGGCATGCAAGAAGCATTACTGTAAATAAACTAGTTAGCAATTAACCAGTTAGAAATTTTGACGCAACAGAGCATTTAGGAGTACTTTTAAAATTTTCAAAGTGTTGGTAAGGGAAGTCAGATAAATATTTTTAACGCCGTAGGTGTTTTCTTTTCTTTGAACCTGTGATGCTGCTTAGTGGGTGCTTGGGGCCTGTCGCACCTCCGCCCTCCCCCAAAAGAGATAGAGAAAAAAACGCCGTGCCGCAAACACTCGCTCACGAATTTCAGTTCCAATGCTACGTTCAATCGTCGATATGTTCGCAGTAAGCGATAGAGTTCGCAATAACTATCGATTTTCCGAGAGAATTTCCAAGCGTCTGTGTCCTACGTAACTTGTTGCGCTGTCCAAAAAGAAAAAAATATAAAGCAGGAGAATATTGGAAGCAATGTGCCCTTCGTTCGAAATCTTAGCGCAAGTGAACGAGTTGTTATGAGAAAAAAATGTCACGAAAGCGACGTACAATTGCATCGATCGAAATGAAATGATGTCCTGGCCTCTGTAAACTTGCGGATGTCAATAAACGATTTGTTCTCACTTGCTGCTCACTGTGATCTGTGCCAGTCGAGGCCATCTGGTCACCTGGTGTAACATCACTTCACTAGCGCGGCGCAAGTAAACACGTGGCCAGCGTGACAGCCAGGTACCAGCAGGAGCAGCCAGCCGGCGGCCGCCATGCGAGGGCAGCCATTTAATTAAGGAGCTCAAGCGGCCTGTGCAAAAAGTATCCGCCATGTTTACAAAGCCTTGTTGACAGCGCCATCAAGCGGGCGTCCTCGGTAGTTTACTACGCCGCCACTACGCTTTTTCTGGCACTACAGGCAAAGCTAGACCTTTGCTTCTCTAAAATCCTCCCTGTTCTGTGACGTGGTCGAGTGGTCCTGGACCACTTCACCGATGCCTGCTTTACGCTGCCTAATAATTTTACTAGCCTCACACGCCCTTCTACCTACGCCCGGATGACCTCATACTCACCTGACTTGTTCTGGTTGCTGGGTAAACAAACGATCTCCTGGCAACGAAAGGTGGCCTGCTGGGTCAGCGACCACGACCCAATTTGCCTCGGACTTATTCCGCAATCAACTGGTGGCCTTTGTCGCCGTTGCCAAGTGTTGAACTGGGATACCTTCTGATCAACCCTCAACACTTCCCTCTTAGCGTCCATCACGGACCCCATCGATCTTCGCCGTGTCCTCCCGGAGGCCTGTCAGCATACCTGGGTGGAGGAGTCCAACTGTGGTATTCGTTCGTTTTGTACTGGCCAGCAAAACCAGCTGCACGCGCACCTTTTCTTTTTGGCCCTGTGCGCCTTCATTCTCCCTCTCCCCCCCTCTCTTACCCTCTCTTAATGCAAACGCATATAATCACGCTTCTGACAATAAACGCTGTCATTGACTGCCCGACCATCCCAGCATCCAAGCCTATGTGGCCGTGATCTCAATGCTTTGCTTGACAAGACGGGCGCTCCGATTGGAGACCTGACTGCGCCGGACCCTACAAGAAGTGGCGAGCCAAGTGAACATATGCCGAACCGACTACTCGGTGAGTTCGAGGATGTTTTCTCAACAGAACTTTGAATAATCAAAGGTCCACCAGCCAGCCTGAAACTCGAAGAGACGGCGACACCGAAATTCTGTAAACCCACATCTCTTCCTTACGCCCTCCGCGATAAAGTCTCTCGTGAAATTGATTGGCTGCTGTCACTTTGTGTTCTATCGCCCGTGCAACATGCAGAATGGGCTACGCCTATCATGGTCGTTTTGAAAAAGGATGGAAGCGTGAGGATATGCGGTGACTTTAAGGCCATCCTTAACCCGGCATGTGAGGTGGAGCACTACCCTCTTCCGGTTACAGAGGACATGTTCGCAAGCTTAAACGGAGGCGAATATTTCAGCATCTTGGATTTAAAGGATGCATACAATCAAGTGCCCCTTGACGAAGCGACCAGCAGGCTGTGTGTCATTAACACACACCACGGGCTTTTCCGGTATAACAGACTTCCGTTTGGAATGGCTTCCGCACCGGCTATTTTTCAAAGAAAGATGGATGCAGTACTCGGCGGGCAGCCGGGTGTCCAAGCCTACCTTGATGACGTGTTAGTGTCAGAAGGCAAGAGTGATAACGAAGAGCAGCTCAAGAGAGAGCTGGAGCGGTTCCGAGAGCACGGTGCTAAACTTAGCATTGACAATTGCAAGTTTCGACAGCCTTCCCTCACTTACCATGGCCATCGTATAGATCAGCAAGGCCTCCACCCCATTGAAAAGAACGCAGACGCCGTCGTGCAAGCCCCGCGCCCACGTAACGTTAGCGTAATTGCGCTCGTTCCTTGGCATGCTCACGTTCTACGCCTGTTTCCTGCCCAATATGTCGACTGTGCTCAGCCCCTTGTATCAGGTCATGGCAAAACGAGCCCGTTGGGAATGGCGGGAACCGCAGCAGTCAGCGTTCGAGAAAGGGAAAGAAATTTTTAAGAATGCGCAACTTCTCGTTCATTTTGATTCCCGACAAGGAACTGAAGCTAGGATGTGACGCTTCCCCGTATGGCGTGGGTGCTGTTCTGTTTCATTCCGTGGGAAATGAGCACAGACCAATTGGGTTTGGTTCCAGAACGTTAACAAAAGCGGAGCGAAACTACTCTCAACTGAAGCGAGAAGCATTGGCACTAATTTTTCGAGTTTCTCGTTTTGGTGACTACCTCCTAGGTCGGCAATTCACTCTGGTAACCGACCTTCAGCCAGTGCTGGGACTGCTCAAGCCTGACCGCCAAACGCCGCCGATGGCCGCCGCGCGCATCAACGATGGGCCCTGTTCCTGGGAGGCTACCAGTACAAGCTACAATACGTTCCGGGGAAACAACTACTGACAGCAGATGCCCTCAGCAGACTACCAGCCCCGACGGCAGCGTAACCGGTAGTTGAGGGTGACCCTCCCGAGTACGTACTGTCGTTGTAAGCCCTTGATGAAGGTATAGTGACGACGCACGAGTTGCAGGAGCTCACTGCCAAAGACACGTTGTTAGCCCGTGTCGCAGAGTACATCTTGCATGGCTTGCCTTGAACAACAAGTGGAATAGCGCCCGACTTGTTGCCGTTTTTGATCGCAAAATGGAGCTGTCTATGGCTTACCGGTTAATATACTGGGGAAACCGAGTCCTCATACCACGGAAGGCGCAGGAAAGGATGTTGCAGCTTCTACATGAAACACACCAGGGCTCCTCGTCAATGAAAGCGGTGGTGCGGTCACTGTTTTGGTGGCCGGGGATGGACAGCGAGATTCAAGAATTGTCGGCGCAGTGTGTAAGCTGTGTAGAAAACCTGTCCATGCCTGCGGCAGCACCACCGGCAAGTTGGCCGAAAACGGCGAGAGGTGGTCCCGGATCCACATCGATTTTTCGGGCCCGCTAGCCGGCAAGATGATACTTCTGGTGGTAGATGCTCACACGAATTGGATTGAAGCAGTACCAATGAGGCATGCGAACACAGCAGGTACCATTCGCTGCTTAAGAAGTATGTTTTGTCGGTTCGGTGTGCCACGCACAATCGTGTCCGATAATGGCACGCTAATAAGGAGTCAGGAGTTCGCAACGTTTGTAGCAAGAAACAATATTGGGCTCCTGCGTACAGCGCCTTTCCATCCTCAGTCAAACGTAGCAGCTGAAAGAGCAGTGCGAACCATTAAAGACGGCTTGCGGAAAATGCAAGATGGCCCACTGGAAGATAACCTCATGCGCCTGTTATTCCATTACAGGAGGACCCCGCAAAAGGAAGGAAAGTCACCCTCGGAATTGCTTCTCGGCTACCAGCTCCGTTCCCGTGTTGACACATTCCTGCCGCCCAGGGATGAGAACTTGTCGCCGTGCGCTGACGACTGGACCATCTCACCAGGAAGCAGCGTCTACGTGCGAAACTACGCTGTCGGCAAAAGATTGACGCCTGGACGGGTAAAATCTGCTTCGGGGGCGAGAATGATAGCCGTGGACACCCCAATGGGGGTAGTGCAGCGTCATATCGACCAAGTCCGCCACCGTCGCGAATCGACGCTGGAGTCTGCATCTGCGGGGGCGACTGAAGGCGCGGAGGCTGAAGGGGAACCTGACAGCGTGACTACTCCTGTCACGTTTCCTGCGTTGCAACGTACGCCTAGGCGGAAGGAGCAAGAGCGAAGCCCACAGCTACCGGCAGCGGATGGTCGGAGTGGGTTTCCCACACCAGCTGTTATGGAACCTCCAGTCGTCACGGCCGAACACCCTCCTGAGGCAGTCCCACATCAGCCCACGCTGAGGCGATCGACAAGAGTAAGGAACCCGTTACAACGGTTCCACTTTTAAGAGGAAAGAAATGTTGTATTTGTCCGTTTTGTACCAGCCAGCAAAACCAGCTGCGCGCGCACCTTTTCTTTTTGGCACTGTGCGCCTTCATTCCCCCTCTCTCCCCTCTCCCTTACCCTCTCTTGAAGCCAACGCATATAACCACGCTTCTGACAATAAACGCTGTCGTTGACTGCCCGACCATCGTCCATGCTGCTTCGCTGCGCGCGTCTGTGTTACTACACCAACCCTAGGCCTGATCTCTGGCTGCTAAAGCTCTGGGCCAAAAATGAGCAAGCCGAAGTAATTGCCACCCGGTACCCTTCCTACGCCGCGCAGCGATGGAGTAGAGGTAGAACACCCGCCTCGCGTGCAGAACGACCGTGGCTCGAATGCCGGTGCCGCACAACTCCCACCAAATTAAAAAAAAAAATCCGCGTATTGATGGAATTGCACAAAGGCGCTTGGGGTGCGGCCTGACCCCGGCGACCATTGCCGGCAATGCACTCCCTCACCAGAGCAGGATTGGCCACCGTGGTGTAGTAACAGCTACAATCTCCCATGAATACGCCAATTAACCCTCGGCCCTCAGTCCCCAGCGGCTGCGAAGCAAATGACCACGGCGGCGGTCACACCTGTGACGCAGCAGAGGGTGCTAAGAATCCCTGGATCCGGACAGGCCGCCAATGGAATCTGAACCTGGCAACGATTAACGCGCAAACGTTATCAAGCGAAACAAGTCTGGAGGTGTTGTTCGAGGGATTAGAGGGCATTAAATGGGATGTAATAGGGCTTAACGAGGTTAGGAGGGCAGGCGAAGCTTTTACGGTGCTGAAAAATGGAGACGCACTATGTTACCGTGGTCTAGAGGACAGAAGAAAACTGGGAGTTGGATTTCCAGTCAATAAAAGCACAGCTGGCAACATAGACGAATACTATACAATTAACGAAAGGGCAGCAGGTCTTGTAATTAGGCTCAATAGGAGGTGCAAGCTCAAGGTGGTGCAGGGCTACGCGCCAACATCCAGCCACGACGACCAAGTAGTGGAACGCTTCTAAGAAGATGTGGAATCGGCAGTGGATAAAATAAAAACACAGTATACCGTAGTTATGGGGGACCTCAATGCTAAAGTAAGCAAGAATCAGGCTGGAGACAAGGCAGTTGGGAACTATAGTCTGGGCTGTAGAATTAGCAGAAGGGACCTACTAGTTGAGTTTGCAGGAGGGAATAACCTACGCATAATGAATACCTTCTTCTGCAAACGGGAGATTCGGAAGTGGACCTGGAAGAGCCCGAATGGGGCAGCCAAAATTTTAATAGACTTCATACTATGCGATAACCCTGGCGTCGTGCAGGATGTGGAAGTGCTTGGAAGGGCAAAGTGGAGTGACCACCGTATGGTAAGATCTCGAATTAGGCTAGATTTGAGGAGTGACCGCAACAAGCTAGTACGAAAGAAGCCGATATATGAGCGAACAGTAAGCCGTAAAGTAGAAGAATTCAGGATCGCACTGAAGAACCGATATTCCGCCCTTAACGAGGAAGCCGAGCCTACGACACAGGAAGCCAGCGACAACCTTACCCGCATTATCACGGAGTGTGCAGTAGAAGTCGGGGGCACTATGGCCAAACAGGATACTGGTAAACTCTAACAGAAGACGAAAAGTCTAATCAGGAAACGGCAAACCATGAGAATCTCTACCGCAGCTGACAGAATAGAACTAGCCGAGGTCTCGAAGTTAATCAATAAGCGTAAGACAGCTGACATACGGAAGTATAATATGGAGGTTATCGAATACACTGTAAAGAACGGAGGTAGCCTGAAAGCAGTGAAGAGACGTCTTGGCGTGGGCAAAAATCATATGTATGCACTCAAGGATAAGCAAGCCAATGTCATCACAAATAGGGATAAAATAGTCACAGTATCCCGGGAGTCATATACGGATCTGTACAGTAGCCGGGACCTACAGGAGAATGCCGAACGATACAGTAGTTCAGAGGAGATAGACATCCCACCAGTAACGACCGAAGAAGTAAGGAAGGCTTTGAAAGAAATGAAAGGGGGCAAAGCCCCTGGTGAGGATCAGATAACAGCAGATATCTTGAAGGATGACGGAGAAATTGTACATGAAAAACTGGCAAACCTGCATACGCAATGCCTAATGACCGCAATGGTACCAAAATCTTGGAAGAACGCGAACATCATCCTAATCCATAAGAAAGGCGACATGAAGGACTTGAAAAATTACAGGCCGATCAGCTTACTGTCAGTCGTCTACAAGGAATTTACCAGGGTAATCGCTAACCGAATTTCTGCAACCTTAGATTTCAGTCAACCTAAAGAACAAGCAGGGTTCGGTAAAGGTTATTCAACAATGGACCATATTCACACGATCAATCAGGTGATACAGAAGTGCGCTGAGTATACTGAACCCCCATATATAGCCTTTGTTTATTATGAGAAAGCATTTGACTCGGTCGAAACCCTAGCAGTCATTCAGGCATTACGGAACCAGGGGGTAGATGAGCATTATGTAAGAATACTAGATGATATCTAGCATGGGTATACAGCTACCACCATCCTCCATAGGGAGAGCAGTAAAATACCTATAAGGAAGGGTGTCAGACAAGGAGACACAATCTCTCCAATGTTGTTCACAGCATGCTTACAAGAAGTATTCAGAACGTTGGATTGGGAATAGGTGGGAGTAAGGGTTAATGGAGAATACCTCAGTAACCTCAGATTTTCCGTTGACGTTTCCTTGCTAAGTAACTCGGATGACGAATTTCAAAGCTTGCTTTCCGCATTGGGCGAACAGAGCAGAACCGTGGGCCTGAAAATTAATATGCAGAAAACTAAAGTAATGGTCAACAACCTCGAGACAGCACAGCAGTTTGAGATAGGTGGCGAGGCAGTGGAAGTAGTAAGCGAATATATCTACTTAGGCCAAGTTGTGACCCCAGATACCAACCATGAGGCAGAGATAATTGGAAGGATCAGAATGGGGTGGTGTGCATATGGCAGATATTCTCAGATAATGAATAGCAGCATACCATTGTCGATGAAGAAGAAAGTGTATGACAGCTGCATCTTACCGGTACTCACCTACGGGGCAGAAACTTGGAGGCTCACTAAGAGGGTTCAACTTAAATTGAGAATGACTCAGCGGGCAATGGAGCGGAAAATGATAGGGGTAACATTAAGGGACAAGAAGAGAGCGGAGTTGGTCAGGGAACAAACTGGTGTAAATACATATTAGAAAAAATTAAGAAGAAGAAATGGACGAGGGCAGGGAATGTAATGCGAAGGCAAGATAACCGCTGGTCATTAAGGGTAACAGAGTGGATCCCTAGAGAAGGCAAGCGCTGCAGGGGGCGGCAGAAAGTTAGATGGGCTGATGAGATCAAGACGTTTGCGGGGATAAATTGGTCACAGTTGGCACAGCACCGAGGTAATTGGAGAATAATGGGAGAGGCCTATGCCCTGCAGTGGGCGTAGATAGGCTGGTGATGATGATGATGACCCTTCCTCGATTCCTACCAGGATCCAGTTTCAGCGCCTTACCTCTGCTACCAGACGGCCCGAGAAAATACTGGCCAGTCAGCGCTGGCTTAAGTGGTGCGCCTCCCTCGGTCCGTTATCTTCAACGGCGTCCGTCAGGTGTACTTTTCGCACCACGGAATCTGCCAGTCGCCCTCCGGAAGCAGCAGCCAGCTCTTGCATCAAATCGCCCCCTACGTTGCCCGGGCCTTGTTTCCATCCTTTGACGCTGTGCCAGTGGCAGAGCCGGTACCGTTTCCCCTGTAGAAAATTGTGGGCTTACAGCCAACTTACGAAGTCATTTGGGGAATCCAGTCACCATTTACAAGTGCTGAATTTTTCACTGCTCTGGGTCTTGACGGCATTACTTACGACCTGTAAAAAAATATTGACGACCAAGCTCTCACGATGCTTCTGTACTCCATAAATAAGGTGTGGCTATATGGTAAACTTCTTGAATCGTAGCTTTGGGCGGATATTGTCATAATCCCAAAGCGCAGGAAATCCCCACATGAACTCCGTAACTTGCGCACACTCGCCTTGACATCTACCCTGTGCATGCTGTTAGAGCACATGCTTGCCATGCGTCTTCAGTGTGGCTTGATACTTTCAGTGGCATCACTCGACACAAATTGGATTCAGGCAACATGTTGGTACTGAGGAAGGCTTGGACTACCTGCCTTTTACGATGGAGATATGCTAGCCGTATGAGAATGTTAGCCAAGCTGCCATCTTAGAGGTACTAAAATGTCTCCGCCTTCCTAACCGAGTCTGCCTCTCCCTCTGGCACATCCTACTAAATCTCTCTTTCTCCGTACGCATCAACGGTGGACGTTTCGGCTGGTTTACACCAGTGCGGTGTGTGCTAAAAGAGTCTGTTCTGTCTCTGCTCCTTTTTAACACCGTTTTGTGCCGCTGGCCTGGCGCTTGGCCACTATACAAAACCTGTATTTCCCCATCAACGCGGATTACATTACTGTACGGACAGTCCAGCCAAACCTGCCAAGACAAGCCGAGTGCTCCAGCAAGCGTTACGAGACTGCCAGAAATGGTGTGAGTATGTGGGCCTCACTCACTCTCAACAGAAGACAGGTGCAATTAAAATTGCTAACCCTTTGGGCCGCCGCTCTCTTGCAGTATTGCCGATCGTTCCACAACAAAACGGTACAACCATTTCCCACGGTCGGACACCTTCGGGTTCTGGGCTCACTGATGTCGGCGTCAGGGTCCGCAGCTTAGTGGTTACGATCTTATCGACAGAAAGCCAGACAACTACTCCATCTTGTATGCCGCATCTCTCAGAAATCTTGCGGGCCTGCTGGACGATGGCACGTCTGCTGGTCCGTTCTTTACTACACCCAAGGCTTGTGGACCAGGCACAGTTTCATCACATGACGCAGGTCTGCTGGGTCGGCTTGAGGCTATTAACAGGGACGCCATGCGCACTATCACTGGCCTCCCCACTTAAGGGCAATTCGGCAGATGCAAGCAGAGGCCAGTTATACTTATTCGATAAAAGCATTCATCAGCATCGTTCCTCCCAGCTCCTGAAGCGTGGTCTACTTCCACAGTCGGCGGCTCTCCCCGCTTGCGTGGGCCAGCCGCCCGAGATGACGCCAGCCTTTTCTGCCGCTAGGCCGCCCTGGTTCTACTGTCATTTGTCGGGCCACAAGCCTCTGGCAAGGCTCCACGTTCGTACCTCAGGCCTAAACAAGCCGCCAGACACTATCGTTCGTGTCGCTGACAAATAGCCTCCGGCGCAACCGGTTTTCTATGCTTTTATGGACGCCGGGGCATATGACTGTATCCTCACAACAGCCCTGACGTGTTCGTCTTACCCTGCCTTGAATCAACGCTTGAATCAAGAGACCCCCCATTGTCACTACCACATATGCGAGTATCTACACTATAAGAACTCTCGGCGGGAAAAGACAACTTCATCTGTGCCAGGAGTACTTTACTTCCACCGCGTGGAACTGACCTCCCCATCTGGCTCGCTTCCTGGCAGAAGGCCTTGCTGCGGAGGCTGCGAGTGGGGTGGCGTTATCTAAAGCCGTTACGCTTTGGCTGCCCGATACCACGCCCCGTTTGTGGACACCTGCTCCTTCTGTGTGACTCCTGCGCCAGAAGCTGACGTTGAACGCCTGTTGTGGACTTGTTCAGATCTTAGAAAAGCCATATTTCAACACCTCCGAAGCACAGGGCTCCATCCTGGAAGACCCTCCGATGTAAAACGATGGATATGGGAACCCCAGTACCGGTCTCTTCTTCGCTTTCGGCGTGCAGCTCGTCCAATGTTGCACCTTTAAACCTACTTGTTTGCCGTAGGAAAATTTATAGCCTTAAGAAAAAGAATGATGGCACAACAATAAAATTTGTTTCGAACAAGAAAATACCGTACAACAGGCAGAGCGCACCTTATCCGAATGAAAAAACTAGCTTTGACTTCGAGGGGAACTGCATTTTCAGCAAATATTTGCCTTCCCACAATCAAGTCAAGAAGATGCTTCTATTCTTCGATGGTGAACATTTATAACGGGTTCGGGTAAGAGTACACGGCAATGACAAGTACAGCGAACACTTTCTCCCACCCTACAACCAAAGGACACACACCTAAAATTTCTTCTCACACACCATGACGATGCAGAGGTTTGACAAAAAGAGTGCGAAACTTGAATAAATCTACCAAATGTTTTGGACGACATGCGATTGATAGCTTGTAGAAACAAGGTGTGATCGAAGTTGGTGTTACCAACCATTCAAATGCGATAATGTATTGCAAAAAGCGGCTCAGATTCGCAAAGAGTGTTGAACTGTGTCCACTTGCATCATCTTTCGGTACAGAATATGTTGAAATTTTTTTCTCTCCTGCTGTGTAACAGGGCACGCGGTTTTATCTCAACTTTTTCCGGCAAAAATGAAGTTGTGGCACGTGATCGCGAAGCAACCGGTAGAGATTCATTTATGATATTGTCACGTGGATCAAGCAGGCATCCCCTGCGTGCGGTGTGTGTGATGGCAGTGCCGTGTTAAATCCCAAGCGAGGGTTAAGTTCTCTATTCTTGACCAGCCAGGTGTTCGAAGAAGGCGACGCAAATCGCTCGCGAACCAGACTGATTCAGTTATCTTCGCCGAGAGTCAGCGTGCTGCCTGTACACTTCGGTGTAGCGCTACTCCTAATAAATATGTACATCGCCCTCCTGCACCTGTCTACACCACCGTCTACTGAGAAGCAACACTGGTGGAGGAATCGGGTATTCTGATGCCTGAATCATTCTCTTGCGCAGCTGAGAGAGGCCGTGTCTCATCGACACGCCGGTCCATCGAAGCAGTCGGTGTCAGCTCGGTCCCTCTCATGAATTAACAGGCCTTTGCAACGTCCGAACCCGTCGGGCCCCTCAACCTCCCGTTTTGGCCACATCCAAGGTGGTAATTCAGCAGCCTCGCGAGCCCAATACACTCTACGGGGATGTTTTCGAGGACGTTGAAGACTGGGTTTCTCACTTCGAGCGTGTTGCCACTCTTAATCAGTGGGACGATGCGCACAACCTGCGTCACGTCTACTACTCGTTGGAAGACGGCACTCGTATTTGGTGCTAGAACCATTAGGCTACATTTAGGTCCTGGTCCGAAATCTGTCAGTAGCTTCAGGAAGGCTTTTCCGACCAGGATCGTCCTAAACATGCGATGCGCTTGCTGGAGTTGCGAATCCTAAAACCCATTGAGAGTGTCCTCTTGTTTGCCGAGAACATGGCACGCCTTTTTCGCCGCGCTAATCCTGCCATCGCGGACGCGAAGAAACTTCGCTACCTTGTGCAGTGCGTCTAGGAGCAGGTTTTTGCCGGTCTTGTCCGAAACCCGCCACCCACTGTGCAAGAGTTCATCAGGGAGGCACCGACTATTGAGCGGGCTGTGCAGGAGCGAAGTCGTGAGCAATGCGTCTCGGAGGTTGGCCAACGCTGCCGGAACTGCTGCCAGTCTGACGTGCGATGACAGCTATTTACGGAAACTGATGAAGTCGGTCTTGCGGGAAGAGCTAGGCAAGCTAGGAATTTCGACTCCACAGACGATATCCTCTGTGGCCAGGATTGTGGGCGATGAGCGGCGCCAAGGCTTCTCGCTTCCCGACCCGCCCGGGCAAGAGAGCCCCGCAAGCTATGCAACAGAAATGCGTCGGAAGCCACCAAACCTGCCGACTGTACCAACATGAAAACCACCCCTGCCTGTGCAGTTGTGGCCCACTTCGCAGCCGAAATTCCCACCGACCGGTGTTCGCAAAACAGATGAGTGGCGCACAGCTGACTGACAGCCCCGGTTGTCAGCCTGGCTGGCAGTCAGCTGGCCACGTCTACAGACGGTGCCCCTACCATGAGATCGGACTCCATGGCTTCTCTGCGGCTGCTCCTTCTCCCATTATTGGCCAGCGGCCGACAGAAATGGCCGACTACCTCTCCGCAGGCAACACCACGTCGCTTACAAGTCGGTCCCGCTCACCCTCTGAGGCACCGCTGCTGCCGCCGACCAGTCAGGCCCCTCGCCACAGCTCCGACGTCCGGTTTTCCAATCCTCGGCAGGGAAATAGACGAAGCGACCACAGGAGGCAAGGTTGCTGTTTGCAGTATATTGAAATACCTCCCACCATCGCCGATATCAACCAACGGTTTTGCCGCGACCCCTCGAGAAGAACAAAGCGCCCATAGAGTATTGCGACTTTGTAAGAACACAACGGCGACTATCTTTAGCCCCGTTGGAGGTGCTAGTGCTGAGCTCATCGGTGCTATCGTCGGGCATGAGGTGACCGCTTTGCTGGACACCGGAGCCGACTTTCTATCTTGAGCCAGCAATTTGCAGAGCGGTTGGGCAAGGTAAAGACTCCGTCTGACGGGCCGCAGTTTCCGCCCACCGGCGGTGACCTGATGACACTAGTCGGTAAATGCGCGGCTAGGGTTTGTCTAGGAGGCCCTGACTTTGTTGGCATTTCGTCACTCTACCTCTTGCTTTCCACGGCAGCTTCGTATTTCTCATTTACTTTCTGACTGTTTTCATAACATGTCTTTTCCATTTGGGTGGCGAATATTCGTTCAACCTGGCATATTAACGCAATGCTTTCGAAATTCATGACACGGTTCCGTTTCTTTCACACCTTCGTCTTTTTCACGTGAACACTACAAGGCGAGAACAGTAGGGGTGTTCGTTGTTACCGGCGGCGGGCCTTGAACAGTCCATCATAGCAATGTTTCCACTGTTTTTTTGCGTATGGCTCACTTGCCTAATGCTACCATGATGACATCACAGTAGTGACCTGAGCCAATCAGGGTCGCTAGTATGTGTTGCCAGATCAGTGGGCACTGCGGCTCCTTCAGTCAAGGGCACTTGTTTTGCCGTCTGCACAACTGGTGCACTTCACGAATATGTGCACTTCTTTCGTCTGAATACCGATCACCAGGTATGCTGGTTGCATAGCATGTCATCTTTGAGTGCATCAATATTCACCACCCTTTTTTTTCTCACGGCAACATTGAGGACACAAATTGTTCTAAGGGTTACCATCGTTTTTGGCTTCCAAAAACAGCATAATCGGACTCTTATAGCAGAATTCCCATCATACGTTGTCGGACGCAACCATAGTAAAAAAAAGTGCCTTCGATTCCACCATCGCCAAAAACTGGGTGGCATCCGGAGGATGCAGAGCCCGTTATGCACGCTGCTAAGGTTTGTAGCAGGACCTGTGAGGACAGTTTGTCGAGAAACATTCAAAGCGTGTGAAGATCGCCTGGATGTTATGAGCGTCTTAGATTCATAAAAAGTGGTGAGGCAACGACAATGAAGGAGGACTTATTAGAGAAAATGCAAGGTATCGGCCAACTCTAAACAGAACTGCGGTCAAAACAGCAACAGTGAGAACCCTTTCACTCGCCCTCCTCTCCTTCGCCATACGCTCCTGTTTATACGGGGGTTAGCTTCGTCCTTGTCTTCATTGATAGTTTCGACATTCTCCCTCCTTAGAAGAATTAGTACAAGCAAAATAAACTGATTCGAATAATGTAGTACCAATAAGCCAACATTAGTTAATATAGCGTAATTGACTCTGAGGATGCTGTTCTGTACCGAAGTAGGTGATATGAAACGGGTGTCCAAATTTATAGTATCTTGAATCTGAGATCCTTGTTTTTTCCGAAATGCCGCTGGCTTTTGCTTTAGATTTCTGTTTTTACTAAGTGATAGGTCAGATGACAAATACCTGACATAAAATTGTGTGGTTAAGAATGCTCACGGTCTTCGAATACAGTTTCACTGACGGCGTGCATTTGTGCCTCATATTCGATCTGGAACCAGGACTGCTGGCTTCTCGTGCTGAGTTAAGCGACGCGGCATCTCCAAGGCCTGCATGTTTGTTCAGTTTCCGAACACGTTTAGCCGCCTGGTTAATCAAGGGTCTCATAATGATGACGGCCGTTTTTTCAACCAGCGTGCTTCCTAGAGTAATGTATGCGTACTTTATTGCGCAGTCCAAGCCAACTAGAAGCTGTACTGCCGTTGAAAAGTCTGTATTTTGTAGAACTAGCACGTTGAGGCTATTTGCATTGAAGCCCTGCCGTGGGATCATGGTAGCTGCTGCATTTTCGTCTCGGCTGCAGTTCTCAAGTCATGCGCATTTCTGCACACGCACATACCTAACAAAGATGTTCACGTTTGTCGAACAACTGTGGCTCTCCACTGCCTCGTGTAGTTGTCTGTACTTGTGTCCGTTGACCACTTGCATATACATACAAATCGTTGATGTGGATGTTCTTTTTACGCAGTCTTTCGATAATTCTTACCACAGGTTGGTTGTTGAAAAATACATGCGTGTAAGGTTAGCTTTGGGCACCTTACAAACCCGTACACTCGTCAGCGATATTTCTCGCGGTGTTAGTAGTATTTTTTGCTCAGAAACCAAACTAAAACGTAAAAACTGCACTAAATACAGGACGACCTGAAAACTGCACACGCGTTGCGCAGACTGCCAGCTCAATTTTTTTTAGAAAAGCGTGGTTTAACACAAGTGTACCAAAAAATATAAAATAACAAACAAGTAGTTATTATAAACTTAGCGACCTATTTTTCTTTTCTCACATTCCAATGAAAGGCTGTTGGCGCAATCTTGTGTTGGTGTATGCTGCTCGCGGTATCGCGATAACAAAGTGACTTTTGCAAAGGTGGGCGTGCAGTCGCTACACCTCAAAAAGGGCCTAGCAAAGTTGCTGCCCTCGCCCGATTTTGTGGCTGAACGCGTGTTTCCTGAGGCGGTCGTTGATGCACCAACCTGTTGGAAGATATTGGACCGACCCAGTGACAGCTTGCTTTTGTACACAGCCATGACAATGCAGTTCACTTATAAATTGGCATGCTTTTTGTCGCAAATGGCTTTCCTTGCCCTGCTATGCACTGTGAAGCACCGACAACTAAGTTCATTTGGCTAAGCAAAGCCATTTGCATGCCCGAATGAGCCGCCACTTTCTCAATCCTGTGCGACACTTGATGTTCTTAAAGGATACAGCGGTTTTATAACAGGGCTCGTAATATTGCTGTTTGCTCTCCGAATGCTTTGATTATATACCAATGGCATTTCCGCTAGACTATTAGGCTGCCTGTGCGAAGATCCGGCTACACGAATGCTCTGAGCCCCTATCCCTTAAGTTTATCTTCATGGTAATTACCAATTGCTTCAACGAGCACCTCTGCCGTTCTTGACTGAACGCGCTTCGACTTGCTCTTGCTTCTTGCCAAAAATATCGAGACTAATCGTTGCCCAAGGGCAGAGGATGTACTTGCAGAATGAATACATTTACACTGCCTACAAAAACATTTCACTGGCATAAACGCCACTCTAAAGAACATGATGCAGGACGTCCCGGATTTTAAAACAAGAATTAGAACAGCTTTTCGATGCTGACATAATGTCAGTTAGCCGGAGTGTGACCGCAGTTGCAGCCGAAATGTTACTACAAAATCCAAATTTTGCAATTTAAATTATTACCATACCAATACATCAGGCGGAACCATCTGATTATAAAAAACTTGCAGGGGCTAGCAAGGAAGACAGTGCATCAACCATACAAATGTTTTTTTAAGATATGACATGAGGGCGACTAGTTGTAACACAGCAGAAGGATGGCACAGAGCAAGGGTTCCGCACACGTCGCCCTTATGTATTGTTGCGGAAGAAAAATAGCCAAGTGCTCACAGTTCAGCTAATCCACAAAGTCCTGCCCAGTGCTACTAAACTGGAAAACGGTAAACGCAAGTATTATTTCGAAAACAGTTCCCGCAAAAAAAACGAACTTGCCAAGAAGATACCTCAGACATTTTGCCAAATGTTACCGCAACAAAAAGCAGAGCTTTATGACCCACCATAGCAAACTTTATCTGGAATGTAAAAAGGACAAGTACGATTCAACCCTAAACAAGTAGCTTTAAAAACCATAGGGGAATGGGAATCTCTGTTTACTGCTTGCACATTCGTACACATTCGTACACATTCGTTCAGCACATTGCTAAAAGTTGACCCTCCCACTACTATGTATGACACGAGCTGTTGTGTCTTCTTTACAGGCGCCAAATCTGGCTGTATGTGGTCGCCCTGAACTGTAAAAAATGTCTTCCAGGCACCGTCTTTCAGTTTTGTTTTGAAAAGATAGGAGTGAATGTAGAGGGATTACGTGATTTTCACCATACAAATGTTACCAACCGGTGATTCGCAAAACGGAAATATTATTTTAGTGCTGGGTATGGTGGTGTCCTGTTTCAAATATGTTAATAAATTTTTAGAGGCCTTCTATTACGCTTCTAGCAATCACCCGATATTTTATTGACAACGAAATGATACAAAGATATTGTTACTAGCCGGTGTTTAGGGTTTATTCTTATTCTGTGTGGAGATTGTAGTTCCGCTGTTGTAGAATCGGAGATACTCTCAGTATATCTTCAAACCGGCACGCTTGCTCTTGTTTTCTCCACACTTGGAACTTGTTTCGTTCAACCCAACTTGTACAAAAACAAACGCGAGGTGAACACTATCTTGTTTAGGTGCTACAACCTATTTTCATTAAGTAAAACGTAAGTCTTAGGAAAAAAAAGTAACCACACTATTCCTCACTCTTTTCCCTCGCTCTCGTAGGACCAAAAAACACAAACAATAAAGTTTCATTATCTCTTCCTTGACATATTAAAACAAACACATCAGTATGCTCGAAACCTTCTCATACGCGTTTCATGGCCGTTCTACTGACGTTAGGAGTTTTTTGTGACAAACTAAAAAAACGGTAGAGGTCTGTATTTCAAAATGTAAGTCATAATCAGAGACAACGCAGCTCGGTTTAGAAAAAAATGTCAGAACATGTTTAAATAAAAGTAGTAGAGGTACCGAATCGCTAGACAAACAAGCGCAATTGGAAAAAGAATAAAATGTTACCAGCAAAAGCCGGGCATACAGTGCAGCATTACAGGAGGCTCAACACAAATACTGGGATCACATATCTGTTTATTCCTAGCCAATTGAAAACACGTTTAGCAGGAAGGCATTGTTAAAGACCGTAAGGATGGGCAATCAAAGAACTATAACAGTGGGGGTATCGCGTCACTCATAGAAACTGCAGATATACCTATTGATCACTTAAGAAATGTCTTCGCTAAAGATAATCCTCTAAACAATTTTCGTCACAACAATGGCTTAAGATTTGCTTTATTATCGCATGATAATATTCTGAGCGTAACAGGCGTACTTAAAAATTATGAGACTTTGACTAAACTATACCAGAAGACCTCATGGTATTACCGTGAAATCGCAAAAATTATTTCACCAAACTTGGCAGTTGTATTGTCAATATTTTTTAGCAATGGTAAGGCACGGGATGCCTGCCTGACAAATGGTAAATTGCAAAAAAGAGGTTATAATAAATCAGGTGTCCCCACATGCATAAGTAAATATCGCGATATATTTTACCACCGTAAGCTGCAGGTCATTAGCGCACATCTCCTTCAGGCAAGCGTAGTACTACATAAACGTAAATAAGCGAATCTTTAAAAAACAAGACGTTTTAGGTATAAACGTCCTGTCATACACAGCTATTGGAATTAGTGTTCGAAGTTCATCCTATCAATAATGCGCTGTCGTGCACCGCTGCTATTTTTATTGTTTTACAAACGGCCTATAACATGACATTTATAAACGGTAAGAAGAATAAAAGTGGCACACGAGTTAAAGCAAAGTTACGTAGCGAAAAACCAATTTTTTTCACATCGCACCCAACGTGTCATCATATATAAACCATAGGTCACGTACCGCAGTTGTCGTCTCCGTCATACTGCAGGGGTATGCACTTGTGCGCCGTTTTTTTTATATCCTTGGTATTGCAACTAACATTGGTCCAAATATAGTGCTCTTCAAGTTCGTTTCCGCAATATATAAGCATAAGGCTTCTGATGATGATGCGACTTATTTTGTAGATCGAAAAATAAAATCGCATTAGAAAAGCAAAGCTTATTTTTTTTCTATGCTTCTTAACACGCCCACGAATCATACATTGTTTAAAAAAAACCGTAAAGTTACAGCGCCTGCTTCACCATTCCATCCGAACTTTAGCCCAAGATATTCCTTTATGTTGAGCGTTGTTACTATTACTGTTTTTGTGAGAAAACGATCGTTTCAACATTCCTTGTACATACGTTGCAATGGGTATCTGGATTTACCCATACCTTCAGCATCTATGTTCATAGCCACAATTGTTCGCAACCAGTTTTGGTTACGGCGAGTTTAATTTTTGAAAAGTTCTTTTTTCTTTCGGAATAACACGGCAGATGCTGAGCGGCGTAGCGGAAAGTTGCAATATGTGCTGCCTTCAACGATGAGGACGGCATTGCCTCTTACAAGCAGGTGGGGATTCGTGCTTTCAACAGTTTTTGTTTTGCTGCTTTGACTACCAGGAATATATCTACAAAAAAGTAGTACCAGGCAGTCAAGATAAGTGAGCAGTAAACGTCATCTTTTATCTGCTATATATAACGACGCAGAGTCACTAGCTATGTTCAGTTCGCGTAAGCTCTTATACCTAACGTTTTGACTTACTCATTTTTAGTGTTGCGTATATTTAACGGGCAACATTTGTAGCCCAGTGTCAGATGGGTAAACAGAATCAATATTAGCACAGTTTTTAGCCCGTTGTTTGGTGCGGGGTTTTTATCCTGTTGTGAAGCCAAGTGGTTTTGTAAAGAACAGAGATCGCGCGAGTAGTGTGTTAATAAGCATTGCACGTACATCGCGTAGTTTCCGTTGGGCTACCTGCACTCCTGTTATTTATACGCCGATCGTGTATGTGTAGTCCGGTCTTGGTGGACTTTTATACACTCTATTTTTATAATATGTGGCTGGAAAAATTGTGTTGAAAGAAATGAGGGGCTTCTGTGCGTGTGGCGTTGTATTAATCACTAATAAATTGATTGATTGCCATACGCCCAGCAACAGCATAAATGTTATATAAGCGGGGTTTTTTTGTTTCGAATATGGTTACGCTCGACGAAACGGAACTGCCGCGCGTCTACACCCCGGTCTGTAAGTGTTTGATTGTTCGCAGCATAAATTAACGTGATTATATGCTGCCATCAAAAGTTTCGATACATAATGTGCATACAACTGAATTTTTTCGCTATATGACGTCTACACGCTTGTAGTACATCCAGTGCAGTATATGCGGCGCCCTGGTTGTGCCTCCTGGTGTGATTCCTGCACCGCGAATGTTGTTCAACCAAAAAAAAACCTTGTAAAACTAGTCAGAAATGGCCGCGTTTAATGCTTAATGTGACCCTATCTAACGAGAAATGTGACAGGCCTACATGGCACCTATGGGCAATTCCATGAAAGGCCAATGACATATGAAACGATTAGGAACAGGAGACTTTAGTCTTCAAGGCTTCCGAGGCAAGTATACAGAGTGAGGTAACAGATGATACAATCCCCTCAAAGCAATGATTCTTCCCTATCTGTCAAATCCCATTCGAAAGCTTGTTCCGTTTCGTAATTTTATGCTGTGTAGCATATGCCACGTTGCTGCATATTGAGTATTTGAAGCAGGTCTTTCTTTCCAGTGATGTTTTGTCCCTCCTATCAAGTTTTCATTATTAGGGTTTTCATTTAAGCAATTTTGAATTCCTACCAACCTCCAGTTTTCTCCTTTCTCGTGTTCCTGAACATAAACCTTCCTTGGTGACCCCCAACAGGAAAATCGTCCCCTTTCCATTCACTCGGCGCACTCTATAAGTACTTAATTTTCCTGTATTGTTTTACTTCACTTTTAGATTTGAAGTTTAAGAATACCATACGGCTGACAGTGACAGTTTTGTTTTCATTTTCTATACACTGCTCACAGAGAATTGAAAGTAAAACAATGCTCTCACAGTAGGTGTTCAGCAGGCGAAATACCTACATTCATATTTTAGTCTCTGTTTTGTTTGAAAAGCAACCTTGTTATCAATAGCGATGGATTATAAAAATTATACATGCCTTTTCCAAAGTCGTTTTAATGCATTGGCAAATAATGGAAAATTTCTTCCCCTGCCACAAGGGCAGAGAAAGCTTTATGCTTCCTGTGCATTTTCGGCATATGGGGGTACCATTTTCCTCGTAATCGAATACACGTATTTATGTAAAGCATACTTATTTTCTATCAACTTTTGGGTCTTCTTAACTGCACCGAAGTTGGAATCAGTCCAACATATTTTTTTTTCAGAAGCACCAAATTTGGCTTTCTTTGCATTTATAAAATTGCGTAAGAAAAAACCCTTGTGTTTATATCTTTATGTCTCGCACAGCAGTTGTACAACTTATGTAGACGACAGCTGAACCTATCAACTGGTTATCCGGAATGATAGTGGAAATAATGGTAAGTGTGCAAAAAAGCATTGTATGGAGATAATCAGGTTAATGCAAAAAACATGTGAAAATAATACATTTTGCCACTATCACCCCTCTATTCATTTATTAGTAAGCACCAGCTCTTTCAGCACAACCGAAGTAATTTTTTGCATTTCAGCACGTTATCTGCGTTTCCTTGCCTCTGTCTGCACAGCATCTTCACTTCTGTTCAACCTCCTTCAGCTGCTTGATGATGGTGTTGCGTACGGGGTTCAATTCGAATTATTTCAAAATGTTAACTCGTGCAATGCTACCAATACTGAATAAAAAGAGATACTTACCCTTCATTGCAGCAGGAAGAATGTACTTCAAGTAGAGGAAGCGGGAGTAGATATTTGGGTGTGTTTGGCTTGAGACATGTTAACGTACAGTTCAAAACCAAAAATAGAACATCTTAATGTATTGTTGAAACCGATGAGCAGGCTCACGGCTCTCAACTGCTCACGCTAAAACGCTTGCTAGAGAGTAGTAAGCAATTAAAGTCAGCTTGGAGGGTTCCAGTGTACGAGGGTCGAGTTTAAGCAGGAGGCATTTCGGGAGGATGTCTGGCATAATGAAGTGGCTGAGTGTAACTTTTTACGCTATTTTCCGCCGTAATATGTGTATGTTGATGTAAACAAGGAATTAAACAAACAAAATAGAGCAGAAGTGTGCAAAAAACGCGCCTAGCATCTCTGGATTGCGCAGATAAAAATGACTTATGGAATGTTTGCGAGACCTACCCTAACATGCCTGATTCGCACATGCGTTTCCATCTGGAGCTAGAATTTTTTGATGGCAAAAATAATAAAAGCAGAGCAAATTTCAATAGGGCATGCCATATAGTACTTGCTTTAGGAGAAAGTCATTTTCAGCCAGTATACTACCTTCTAAGAAAAGTATGACTATATATAGTGTGCATTAGGAGATGACCTTCTCTAATTGCAAAGAACAGAAGCCATTTTTTACAATTTCGCTTTACCCTGTCCCTTACCTGTCACGTCACATTGAAATTGTAGCAATATGTGTTATGGTGTTTCAGCTGCGGTGCAAGCGTTTCTCAAGTATGATACATGTAAAAAAGTGCATATCATGGCACTACGGTGTGCTCCAAGCTCATAGTTGTTTTGTTTAAAACGGCATTTAAAAAAGGTCAAAAGAAAAAAAAACATCTGAATCAAAATGGTACAGGATGTTAGGGGATACGCCCCTTTGTATTTAAAGGTTTCAGACACTCTCACGATGCTTGTTTTGGCTACCAAAATATTCCCCCTGTTACGTCAAAATACTCCAAGGCGCTCTTCAGTAACTTGGAGAATGATGTGTAAAACCCACCAGTAAACAACTGTGGATGTGGACATTGGATGTGGACGGATAAACCCAACCTGATTATAGCAAAAGTAGAAGGTAAGACGCTAAAATCAGCTGGGAAGAGAGCAGAATATTTCAACCAACAAAAAACCACACAAAAAAGGTCGAGAACCAGCCACGATCTCTCTAGCCTGTGTTTATTCGGTGCAAGAAAAATTTTCTATTGTCTGAAATCTAGCATAAGAAGCTTGGGTACCCATGCTTCCTCCATGTTAAAGCACACACCAATGTTAATACAGACAACAACACGTTTAAAGGACCTTTCAGAAGTTTTAAGCAGTACTAACGCAGTTTGCACCTTTCAATTTATTGCATAATGCTGAGATAAGTGCTCTACTTATTACACTAAAGTTGATTTACTGTGTGAAGTTCAGAAGTTCTGGGGAAATCTTTTAGGTTGTTTTCTATTTGGGCGAACCAGTTGCAATTTGGCTGGTTGGTGAATTTAAAAACGTGAAAACCAGTGCGGAATAACTGGACCCAGAGTAGAATACACACACGCCGCTGACTAACAAAGAAGTTTTATTTCTTGCAGGTGGCATATGCACACATCGACCAAGTAATAGCAAGAAAAAAGGACAAGAGCAAAAGAATATCAAACGAGCAAAAGTTTTTGTCGAATTCTGCATACACATTGATCGATAAGTCAAAATCATCATCATCATCATCATCATCATCACCAGCCTATGTAAGCGTCTCTTGCCTCTCCCATTAACCTCCCGTTATCCCTGTGCTGTGCTAGCTGTGACCAACTCATCCACTCAAACTTCTTCATCACATCTGCCCATCTAACGTTCTGCCGCCCCCTTGCTACGCTTGCCTTTTCTAGGGATCCCCTTTCTTTCCCTTAATGGCCAACGGTTGTGTTCCCTTCACATTATATGCCCTGTGGACGTCCATTGCTTCTTCGTAATTTCTGATATGTTCTTATCGCGCGTTTCTTTCCTGACACAGTCCGCTCTGTCCTTGTCCTTCAATGTTACACTATCATCGAAAGTTCAATTCCTCGCTTAGTCCTGCTCAATTTACGTTGAACCCTGTTAGTAAGCCTACAAGTTTCTGCCCTGTAAATGAGTACCTGTAAGATGCAGCTGTTACACAGTTTCTTCTTCAGGTACAGTGATAGGCTGCCATTCATTACCTGAGAATGCCCGCCGAATGCACTCCACCCCATCTTTTTTCTTGTAATTATCTCTGCCTCATGTTAGGGATCCGCAGTCAGAATTTGGACTAAGTATATATTCACTTACCACTTCCGCTGCCTCTCCCCTATGTCAAACCTCTGTGGTGTCCCCACGTCATTGAACATCATTTTAGTTTTCGGAATAATACTTTTCCGGCCCATGGTTCTACTTTGTCAAGTGCGCAAAGCATGCTTTGTAATTCGTCCGCCGAGAAACTTAGCAAGATAATGTTATGAGCAAATCTGTGGCTACTCCGGTATTCTCCAATAACCCTTAATCCCACCTGTTTCCAATCAAATGTTCTTAATACTTCTTGTAAACATGCCATGAATAACATTGGAGAGATTGTGCCTCCTTGTTTGACGCCCTTCCGTATAGGTGTTCTAATGCCCTCATTTTAGAAAATAATGGTAGCAGTAAAACTGTAGTAAATTTCCTCTAGTACTCATGCATAATTCTCGTCTACACCCTGGTTCTGTAATGCCTGAATGACTGCTTACGCTACGACCGAGTCAAATGCTTTCTCTTAATGTATGAAAGCTGTGTGTTGGGGTTCAGTATACTCGGCGCACTTCTCAATCACCTCATTGATCGTGTGAATATGGTCTGTTGTAGAATAGCCTTTACGGAACCTTGCTTGTTCTTTAGGGTGACTGAAATCTAAGGGGGAAGAAATTCGGTTAGCGATTACCTCTGTAAATACCTTGTAGACGATCGACAGTGAGCTGATCTGCCTGTACTTTTTAAAGTCCTTCATGTCACATTTCTTACAAATTAGAATACTGTACGCGTTCTTATAAGATTCGGTACACTCGCGATCATTAGGCATTGAGTGTATAGATAGAACAGTTTTACTTGTAGAACTTGCCCGCGATCGTTCAAGAGGTCTGCTGTTATCTGATATTATCCAAGTGACTTGCCCCATTTCATTTCCTTCAAAGCCTTCATCACTGCTCATGTAGATACGGGTGAGTTGTCTATTTCCCCTGAAGTACTTTCTCTTTCGGTATTACCCTGGATATCCTGGATAGATCTCTTTAAAACTACTTGGTTACTCTCACTTTTTTATCCCAATTTGTGATGACATTGCCTTGCTTGTCTTTATGTACATACACCCGACTTTTCCCCACGCCGAGCGCCTCTCCACTGCTTTCAGGCTGCCTCCATTCTTTACAGCATATTCGGGCAAGCGGTGGTTAGAGACAGAGCATCGGCCTCGCGTGCAGAAGGGCCGTGTTTCGAACCCCTGCGCCGGACAATTCCCAACGAAATATAAAAAATCCGTGTGCTGATGCTTTCGCAGGATAAGTCTTGGGGTGCAGCCCGACCCTAATGAACATGGCCGGTAACGCACTCCCTCAACAGAGAAGGATTGGCCACTCTGGTGTAGTAATGGCCCCAACCTTCTATGAATATGCCAATTAACCAATGGCCCCGTAACCAATGAGCAAGCCACCGGTATTTATTTGAATGGTACATGATTTGGTTTTCAAAGTATCACACAGACGGTTTGCTTACACAATTGTTGCCTCTATTCCTGACACAACAATCACCATAAATTTCACGTGGGCGCATGCCCGCACAACTGAGAATGGTAGGATACTGGTCAAATTGCGGTTCGCCCTTACAGTGGTGAAGCGCGCAGCTGGGTGGTCTACGCCATTTATTTTGAGGTAATTCAAACACACCTCGAGGCGTACAATAATACATGTTCGCATCCGGCCTACATGACTTCGTTGAAATGTCAGGGGGTTGCGGAAATCACGCATTAACAGCCACCAACGCACTTGGCTATATGTGTTTCGTATTTATTTATTTATTTATTTATCACAATACCCACAGCGCCAAAGTTGGCATTACAGTGGGGGGGAAACATACAATCAAAGGAAACGCTGAGTGCAGGTTTGTACAAAGCAAAATGGAACAGTAACAACCGAAATAACACAAACTGATTGTACAACGGCGAGCAAAGACAGCATACAATTGAAATGAATCACCTCATCTGCAGGCATGCGGCGAAAGTTTCACTCGACGTAAAAGACACCTGCTGCTGAGTTAGACTATTCCACTCCGATATAGACCTCGGAAAAAAAGACATTTTAAACAGATTTGTTCTGCATGAAAATTCTTTTACTTTGAGTGAATGATGCCAGGTGTTGCCACTTCTAACCTCATGATTTACTGTGGCACGGAGCTAGTTCAGTTAAATGGTCAAGCCTCTCGTTATTAGCCTCCATTTTATCAAGTGTCTCTGAATTCCTCTCACGGGATCCAGGAAAAATAAACGAAACAAACTGAAATCCAACGAAAAGACAAAGACCTAATGCTGGGTATTGAATATGCGCTGGCCAATAGCATCCATTTTATAAAGCATCGCTGAATACCTGTTACGGAATCTCCAGGGAAAAAAACGGAAGAAACGGAGGTTTAACGAAGAACCAGTGAACGTAAAACACGGCACAACCGTTATTGGGTAGGTGCACCAGTTGTCCAACAAATTTAAGATTATTACGGAAAGAGGGGGCGCTAAAGTTCTCATGTCCATGCCCAATGAACTGAGCGCGCTCTGCTATATAAAAAAAATTAGGTAGCAGGAGAAACAAATGTATAACGAAACACAAAACACAGTACGTGTTCGCGCTCAGCGTGTCTGTTGCGCAATCTTGCTGACATACAAACCAAGCTATGTGGGCCAGACAGGAAGACGTAATATTATACGGCTCTAGGCGCCTGCAAATTCACTCATAACGAACATTGGGGTCCACTTAGCTGGGCACTGTTACCAGTTTAGGCACGAACCCGACTTTGAGCAGTGTCATCTCATTAAAAAATATTCAAACAGACGTACAGTAAAATCTATTATCTTTTTGAATCAGTCCTATGCGCGATAAGTGCATAAGCAAGCCGTCTGTGTTAATGTATCAATATCAGATTATGAACCTTCGAAATAAATAAGTGGGTAATAAATACGGATGAATGTAAACGATTAATTTAAAAAACGAACGTTTGCGCATTTTGTGTCAATTGCCAGTTTTCCTCATCCCTTTCAATTGCTCTGTAGATGTCCATTTAGGAAGCCTGTTAGAAATAAAACTCTGTTGTTAGTCAGCACCATGTGTGTGTTATCCACTGTTCGTCCCGTTATTTTGCGCTGTTGCTCGTGTTTTTTTACTCGTGTCTTAATGCTGCTAAGTTTCACGTTAGATGGGGCGGTCTTTCTTCATCTGCTTTACCACACATGGGATGCCGCCTGACGTTTCAGCAGTTTTGACAAATCGTTCTGGAGAAGCGATCAATAGGCCGCATTGGCCTCAAGGATTTTTTGGCGTAAAAATGACCCGGACACCCTAAAACACCTACTGAGACTTGGAAAAAAAAACAACGCATCGATTGCACTAGAGCAGATAAGGAGATGTAAATCATAACGATAATTGAACGGCTGCTCCTTTTCGGATGGCCGGGTGGCACTCTCGGATGGCTATAAATTTGAGTGCGTTCTAATTTTGAAAAGTAAGGTACTATTACTTTTACTAAATTCATCCAGCTCATCTTCCCCATTTGTAGCACTCGACACTACATAACGTGAACTACGTTATGTGTTTTATGATATTAATCTTCTTGTCAGCTCTGCACTTGTATCCGTGGTGTTGCCTGATGAATGCCCCTTTGGGAATTCTTCACGCACAGCACGTAGCAACAAGACACAAAAATCGACGCAGCACAGCGCTGAACCAGCGCTGTGTCCTCGTTGTTCTTTTGGTGTCGTGTTCTAGTGTGCTCGGCGTCGAGTCTGTCAAAATACCAACTAGCCCACAGTCAAATAGTTGTGTAACCACGCCTAGCGCATGCTCCATGAGGGTAACACTCAGTTTTTGGGGTTCGCTGTTTGGTGATCATTACCATTGGTACATATATTTTATTTTTCTATTAAAATACTGCTCACAGACCCTACACCAAATTGTGCCACTTTTATTTTCACTTCAGAGTTCTCAAGATTGTACAAAATGTATAAACAGCGCCAAGTGGAGCCAACACTCAATGTACAGGCCTCAAGATTAGACCGTATTTTTGGTGTGTTGCGAACAGATCAAGATAAACTATAACGCACACAAGAAAGAAATTGAAAGGCTAATACATTGAACAATTCCGATTTTTGTGATATTCTCGAACTGCACTTACATTACAAATAAATGTACTTTGCAATATGTGTTCGGAGGCGGTGGAGGTGCTCAAGCATTAGGCTATTGCCCAACGTTTAATTTGAGGAGAGCCAAAAAAAAAGCATGGCCGATGCACAGTATCCTCTTCCTGGAGCAGGAAGTTTTACTTAGCGTTCCCAGTGTTGCAGAAAGCAATGCGGTATCCGGTTTGTAGGATCACGCTCAAAACCATGAAATATGACTCGTGGAATCTGGCCTCGCGGAAACGGGAAGATTTAGAGGGCTTTCAAGGATGAAAGAGAAATTCCTGGACTGCCGAATCCTTGAACACGAAACTTTCACTTTCGATGATTTTGAAATACCTGCGTGCATGTTTTCAAGGTTGATGTAAACCACATGTGTGGCAATTTCGTGCAATTGCTCTAGCGATGGTCCCTATCAAAAGTTCAGCCATTGTGTGACGGTGCGTTAGTTTATCCTTATTCATGAATGTTAGCAAAAAGAGAAAGTGACGAGAGGGAGTGCACTTCAAAATACTGCTTTTTCTTTAGCACTAGTTTTAAGATTTTTAGGGTGTATTAGGTACTCCAAAAAACTTATAAGAGTATGCGCAGCTGCTTACATCACCATAAAATTCGCACTGCTTTATAGAGTATCTTGGAAGGGCCAAAAGCGACTCAGTACAACAGTAAGCATCAAACTTTGATAGGAAACCTGCCTTTCAGACATTGTGAGTCATTCAAGCTCCGAATTGTCAGCTGCGTTTCATCTTTCAGTGACAGCTTCCTGCTCAGAAAAGCATGCGTGAAGAAAGATACCTTTATAAAAAAGTTTGCCAAAAAGGATGACACTGTACATAGAGAAAGTATTTGGCTATAAAACATTACATTCAAATTTTCCAAAAACTACTGCCCACTTTACAGAGGACCGGTTTTCTTGTTTTATTGAGTTTATCAGTAGTTGCTTGCTGGAGACATTTCACTCTGCAGCAATGTGCCGCAAAAAGTCTTGCAAGGACAATCCATTATTAGCAGCACACCTAAAAATCACAAAATACTCAACTATTCAGAAAGCCTGTTCTGGGCTGTAGAGGTAAAGAATATCGCACTCTCTCTAACATGAACACACTTCGTCAACGAGCCTTAACTTCACCCTGTTGGTAATAAATTATTGCACACGTACGAAAAAGGTGGTGATGCAGTTTGCCCCATTCGTCCGTAATGCATTCCTGGAAATGACAATGTACGATCGTTTCTCCTACTAAAGCATAGGTGAAGTCCTGTGTATTATGTTTTGCAATGAGCTAGCAAGTCTGTTAAGTATGATCGAGAAATGCAGCCCTTAGGGAGGAACAAATGTGCGCTTCTTCTTCATGCATTTTGTTATTTTTTAGAACAGCCCTTTTCTCCCCTTTAGCACCTGATACCACCAAACGGGAGGCACCATCCCTTAAAAAGATTACTGTATAAAACCCTGCAACATATCCTGGCGTGGATTGTTTGGCGTTCACTTTAAACATGAAACGTTTGTTGCTGGTGAGACGAATAGGGAAAGGTGGTAATATGAACGTTCAGTTTATTCAGACTGATGTTTCGATATTACTACACCATGTGCATTTTTTATGTGCAATATTACACAGTAATTACAACGAGCTTCAATAGGCTGGTAACAGGAGCATGCAGCACCACAAAACATTTATTCAGCAGCGGACGAACTCACAGGGTGGTCCTTGAAGTCAGAAATCGGCTGCTATAAGATGTGCGCCACCTACTGCTACTACTTTCCGGAATATATTGCAATCAGATTCTCGAGCACTCGAAAGCGAAAATTGAGCTTACAGCGTACCAATGCCCTCAGCTGCCCCCACCACACCAGGTTCGCTCAATACACATTGCAGCTATCCTACAAGCACTAAGCGACGTTTGTTGAATGACAACACAGCAACAACACAGCAACACAACCACATTCTTGAGAATGCATATTTCACACTAAATAAGCAATTGAGTACAGCGTATAGGCACTTTTCGTGATATACTGGCAGGACAAATAAATTCAGATATTTCATTCGTAATTGTGTTTAGATGCAGAATACTAACGAGAGGAAGGTGATGACCGTCAGAGGCAATTGTGGACCCGCCGAAATTTCGCATACCGTTTGAGCTCGTGTTTACAATACAATTCACACGGCTAAACACAAGCTCCATCGCTTCACAGTTTTAACAGTAGGCATTCAAAAAATCTTCAATGATCTCGTTCAGTTTGGCGTTCAAAGTAAAAATGGGCAGAACCGGCGCCACACATGATTTCCGACCTCCATTTCTGACCTGCTGAATATCGGATGACGTACGTTGATTGTGCTAGATGCAGATCATATAACAAATCAACCCACTATAAACGTTTCACCTGCTAGATATATTGCGGCGCTATATATTGCCGCGAACCATACATTGGGTTTGTTTATTTGTGTTTTGCTTTTACCGCCCGGCTGCGCCGGTCTGTGTTATCTCTGCGCCAAGGGAAGCGCGTGTTCCATTCTTTCTTTCTGTGCCGCATGTGTTATCTGTTGTGATAGGGAGAGCATTCCGATCTAACGTGAACAGCCCAGAATAATCTTCTTGGATCTACTATGTTCTCGATGTGAATCGACGTTTCGAGAACCACGCGCGCCGAAAGATAAAAAGCCTGCAGTGCGGACGCCGGGGCATTCGATTCTGCGACGCTCGCCGACGCACGTGCGTCACTTTGTTGACCGCTGCTTTGCCACCTCTGTATTCTTTTCAGTTGTTAGGGGAGCACAAGTTCGCTCCAATAAACTTGTTTCTTTTCCAAACAACTGCGTGGTTCTTGGCTTCGTGACATCTGGTGGAGGTGCGGGGTTATCGATCCCCGTACCTCTGACGACATGCTCAGCGACGACATTATACGGCCATCGAAAAGCCCCTGGCTGCGCCCGTCGTAATCGTAAACAAAAAAGATGGAACATTAAGGTTTTGCGTTGACTAACGGCGACTGAACAAAATCACGAAAAAGGACGTGTACCCCCTCCCCCGAATTGACGACGCCCTCGACCACCTCTGCCACGCGAAGTACGTCTCATCGATGGACCTGAAGACCGGCTACTGGCAAATTGAAGTGGACGAGAGAGACCGAGAGAAGACTGCATTTATTACCCCAGACAGCCTATACGAGTTCAAGGTGATGCCGTTTGGGCTGTGCACAGCACCAGCGACGTTTCAAAGAGTCATGGACACTGTGCTAGCTGGCCTTAAGTGGCACACCTGCCTCGTATACCTCGACGACGTAGTGGTATTCGCCCGGACTTTCGACGAACACCTTGCAAAGTTGGAGTCTGTACTCGAGGCCATTCGTACGTCGGGGTTGACGCTGAAGCCCGAAAAGTGCTGTTTCGCATACGGGGAACTCAAGTTCTTGGGCCACGTCGTCAACGCCGCGGGAGTCCTACCTGACCCGGCAAAAACTTCAGCCACTGCGAACTTCCCAAGGCCGAAAGACAAGAAAGGCGTGCGAAGATTTCTCGGGCTGTGCGCATACTACCGGCGCTTCGTCGCAAACTTCGCACGCATTGCAGAGCCACTCACGCGCTTGACGAAAGATAGCACTCCTTTCAGCTGGGAAAACGACGAAGAAAAAGCATTCGGCGAGCTGCAAAAACGCCTGCAAAGCCCGCCCGTGCTCGCTCATTTCGACGAAAATGCCGAAACGGAAATGCACAAGGACGCCAGTGATATAGGCTTGGGTGCCGTCCTTGTCCCAAAGCAAAGCGGCTGCGAAAGGGTAATCGCCTATGCCAGCCGTGGTCTGTCAAAGGAGGGGAAAAACTATTCTGCCTCTGAGAAAGAGTGCCTTGCTATTATATGGGCGATTTCAAAATTTCGCCCATACGTGTATGGAAGGCCATTCAAGGCTGTAACAGACCACCATGCGCTGTGTTGGCTCGCCAATTTGAAAGACCCCTCTGGCCGTCTTGGGCGGTGGAGCTTGCGCCTGCAGGAGTTCGACGTTACAGTCGTTTATAAATCTGGCAGGAAACACTCTGACGCCGACTGCCTGTCCCGCGCCCCGTCGACCCACCACCGCAAGACTCTGATTAAGACAGCGCGTTCTTCGGGGTCGTGCCAGAGAGCGACCTAGCCGCCCAGCAGCGTGCCGACCACGACTTACGCGCCATAATCAAGTACCTCGAGGGATGCAACGTTGCCGTTCCTAGGACCTTCAAACTTAGCTTACCAGCATGCAGCCTGAGAAACTCCGTCTTCGTGAAGAAGAATTTCACCCCCGGAACAAGAGCGAATTACCTTCTCGTCATCCCCGCGGACCGTCGTGACGAAATTTTGGAAGCGTGCCACGACGACCCGTCTTCCGGACATCTGGGCACAGCCCGCACTATTGGAAAAATCAAGGCGAGGTACTACTGGCCCGGCCTTACCTCTGACGTCACCCACTACGTCCGGAGCTGCCGTGACTGCCAGCGACAAAAAACGCCGCCGACAAGACCCGCCGGACTTCTGCAACCGATCGCCGTCCCATCGAGACCATTTCCACAGATTGGAATGGACCTTTTAGGCCCGTTCCCTACGTCACGATCACAGAACAAGTGGATTGTCGTAGCGACAGACTACATGACGCGCTACGCAGAGACCGCCGCTCTTCCGAGGGGGACTGCACAAGAAGTGGCGAAGTTCTTTATAAGCCAAGTTGGGCTGCGACATGGAGCTCCGGAAGTCCTAATCACAGACCGCGGAACGGCATTTACTGGGGAGTTGAGGCAAGGAGTATTAGGCTACAGCAACACGGATCACCGAAGAACGACGGCGTACCACCCCCAAACGAACGGACTAACAGAACGTCTGAACAAGACAATCGCAGATATGCTGCCAATGTACGTTGACGTTGAACATAAGACTTGGGACGAAGTGCTCCCGTATGTCGCGCTTGCGTGCAACACGGCTATCCAGGAAACGACGCAGCTGACGCCGTTCGAGCTTGTCTGCGGTAGAAGGCCGACTACGATGCTCGACGCCATGCTTCCGCACGTAGAAGACGACAACCTCAATGCCGACGTCCACGGATATCTTCAACGTGCGGAGGAGGCCCGCCAGCTCGCTCGAGTTCGTATAACGGACCAGCAGCTGGTGGATGCGGGCCGCTACAACCTCCGACGCCGAGACGCCGAGTACCAACCAGGGGATCGTGTGTGGGTTTGGACTCCCACCCGACGACGCGGACTCAGTGAAAAGCTCCTGCGACGGTACTTCGAACCCTACCAGATTCTAAGATGTGTTGGGCAATTAACCTACGAAGTGATCCCCAGTGGTGATTCTGGCACATCACGACGACGCACGCGACCCGAAGTCGTCCACGTAGTTCGCTTAAAACCTTTCTACGGGCGATGACGAACATTTATTTTCATTTGTTCGGACTGTCGCTTATGTTAGCATCGGGTCGATGCACTCTTAGAGGGGGGGTAATGCCGCGAACCATACGTTAGGTTTGTTTATTTGTGTTTTGCTTTTACCGCCCGGCTGCGCCAGTCTGTGTTATCTCTGCGCCAAGGGAAGCGCGTGTTCCATTCTTTCTTTCTGTGCCGCATGTGTTATCTGTTGTGATAGGGAGAGCATTCCGATCTAACGTGAACAGCCCAGAATAATCTTCTTGGATCTACTATGTTCTCGATGTGAATCGACGTTTCGAGAACCACGCGCGCCGAAAGATAAAAAGCCTGCAGTGCGGACGCCGGGGCATTCGATTCTGCGACGCTCGCCGACGCACGTGCGTCACTTTGTTGACCGCTGCTTCGCCACCTCTGTATTCTTTTTAGTTGTTAGGGGAGCCCAAGTTCGCTCCAATAAACTTGTTTCTTTTCCAAACAACTGCGTGTTCCTTGGCTTCGTGACAATATTTAGTGTATTTTAGACAATTTCTCAGTTATAAATGAAACGCGTTCACTCCCAACCTTGGTGATATATTTATTACTGTCTCCAGATTTATTTTGAAGAAAGTACAGCATTTATTGATTTAAAAACTCGCATATTAACGTGCCAAAAACCCAGGGATGTGTAAAATTCATTTTTGCAAATATTCAGAACTTTCCAATACGGAAGCCAATACTATTCGATTCGACCTTCGAAATAAAACGAACTGTTTGTAAACTTCGCATTTTTTGGAGTGTTTCGAAGTGCATCCTAAGAGATGAAATAAATAAAATAACAAATTTGATGTGATACCCTATGCAGAAATATTCGCATCTTCATTTGCGAAATACCCTCCGCCCTTCCCGCTATTTCACCATCAGCGCAGCGAGAAATGGCGCAGAAGAGTGGCAACACGCCCGCCCGAAACTCTCACTGGCTGGTTCAGACTAACGCAGGTTGTGGATTTCTTGAATTCAAACCGCGGAAAATTGCTGAGCTATTTCAGAGGTCTCCGTTTGAAGCTGGCATAGTACTCCGCACGACGCGCAGCCGAAAAGAACAAACGCCAATGGAGAGTCGGGCACGAGCTACGTTTACACAAGTGCTCTGCTTGTTATTTGTTTTTTTTTACATCTTTCTTTTAGTTTAATTATTGTAACGGTGGCAAGAACACCGATTCCAAAGATGAGGACAAGGCTAGCGTAAACATCACATATGGGAGGCGCCCTATCCTTAGGAAATGCCACGTACACATTCTTGGGATGTTTCAGGGTCATCAGCACATAGCAACGGTCTCGTTTGTACTGACAGTTCATGTCACCTGACAAAAAACTGAAAACCTTTGCACGATCGCAAGAAGCACGGGAGAAGTCATAGAGAACGAGCACCGACATTTTATACGCGCATTTGTAATTTCTCAACTATTACAGAGGACCCTTTCATTTGGTCACGCGCACTCAACTAAGCCGTCTGAAGTGCGTAAAAAGTGTTTCCAGGAGGGTGATAACTGAGGTTCAAAAACATAGTCTTCTTCTTGCTCTGAAAAGTTGCATAGGGTTGAGCGACGTAAGTGACCGAATATCTACTCATGAAATCACGCAGACTGCGTGCTTATATTTCATCAATGTAGGCACAGTCAATCTGTGAAAACTTGGTTTTGACAGCTGCACGTTACTATCGCTCCTAGAACTATCTCTCTCCAGGGAGCACATCAACGATGTAGGCTCCAAGGCCCTACCCCAGCATATGGGACAAGAAGAAATGGCTAGAAGACAAGGTTTTGCAGGATGAACTGACCAATGCATACAAACTTACCAATAAATTACCTGCCCCGCAGTACCCGTTTTATCTATTTAGATGCAGCAATCGGTGATCAGGAGAACCAGCCATTTGTCACCAAAGCGTGGACAAGCACTAACGGAAAAGCGCGACGAAACTAACGCTACCTCACCCATAAAAGTAGTCGCAGCTCCCTTGCAGACCATTACGCAGTTATAGATTTCGCCGAGCACGTCACGATCACTAAAGTGCAAATGGGGAAAGATTGCTTCCATCACATCACGTGTACACAGAAAAGAAGGAAGCCTACCCTGCCTGAGAAAATACTCCCACTACTATGCTTCGTTGTCAAGAAACTGATTCTCCACGTTAGCTACCTTTGTGCTCTAGGACACACCTTTTATGTACGCTGCATCTCAGGACACTGGATCCAAATACGAGGAGTCAATCTTGCTCCCCTAATAGCGATCTTTAGTTCTATACACGCAGTTGAAACCACCCAAGAAATTTTCCAACCGGTTTGCTATGTGGAGACTCACAATCAGTAGTTAGATCCAGCAAATGATATCTTTTATCAAGCAGCACTGATGCAGTTATCTACGAAGCGCATGCAATCCACTTAATTCCTCCAACTTCCCCGCAAAGCTGGCACCCCCTTGGAGGAATTTACGCTCTAGCATGATAATAATGACACCCTAAATACTGGTACCTTTTGCAGCGCTTCCAAAGCAAGGCAACCAGCCATTCCCTGGACCCGCCCAATACATGAGTATGCAGCCAATGCATCACCCGGGCCTGCCTCGAACACTTGCGGTGGCTCTGCCCATTGTACCCGTCTCCAAGAGCTCGGGTCCTTGCCTCGCTCCCGAGTTATATAAGTCCGAATTCTTTTAAAAGCTGGACTAGAACACACTCCGGTAAAACTGCAGTGTTCGCCATGAAACTTTGGCGGGTTTTAAGCAACACAATGTAGGGCGCACAAGTATTTGAAATCGGTTCGTGGTTAGAACGCACTACCCTCCACTACAGCATGTCACTGCCGAAGCTAGTGATCAAACAACGGAACGTTTACATTCTTTAAATTTTTATTTTTTCCGTTCGTCTTTTTTAAGTTCTTTCACACCAGCATTAGGTTCCATGAAATGACAAATAAACGTTTCAGCAACAATGACGTCCGAAATTAAAGTTGCGGCAACGTATTCTTAACATCGCCAATTTTAATTAAAAACTGCGTGTTCTCTTTTTAATGTCGTATTTTTGTCAAGCGGATAATGTAGAGGGCGTAATGATGAGAAGACAGATAAAAGTAGAAGAAAAGGCATGTAAGTAAGACAAGTATATAACAGCAGGAAGAAGAGAGAGAAGAAATACAAAAACCACTCGTAGCCAGGCTGTCGATGAAAAGAGTCCCGTCTACAGGTAGGCATGCAGTCCTGTGTTGTGTAGAATGTTCAGCAGCGACCTGCAGAAGCCGTATTCTTGCACTCACTAGTTGAAGTCACTCGGTTGGTTTCAGCGAAGACCAACCACTCTTAGTGCAAATCCCCGAGCTGTCCTCGTTCATGTGAACATGCACAAGAGATGCTTGACACTTGCTTCAGCCGCCGGAGCCGTACACGTGGGACATGTATATCGGTCTCCTGGTGTGGGTCCCCACGTCGTCAATGCTTGTGACTGAAGGTGTCAGAGCCACCCCACCACGAGGCCTCCTCAGAGAAAGTGCTCCGCCTGGTTAGAATAGGGGCAGGGAAGAGACGCACAGGGAATTCGGGCAGGTGTGTCCTTTCTCAGGAGAAATTTCCAGGAAAAAATGCGGCAGCATTGATCACGAGAATGAGGGTGAGGGTCCTGTTTAGAATAAAGTGTGGAATTAGTGTGGGAAAGACTGTCGGCTAATTGGTTCACGAAATTCTCATCGTGCCCTTGTTCCCATTGAAAGCATATAATTTGCAGTGCTTTGTTTTGGAAGCTGCAGATCTGCTCGCCGGTTAGAGCAGTGTTGCTCACTTGCTTCAAGTGCTCAACAGCACTTAGCGATTCTTTGTATATTTAAGCTTCCTTGATGTTAGAGACTGTGTTTGCACACTTGTCTGCGCAATATACATCCTGGAGCCCCTGTAGCAGCAGCGGGTCTGGCTTATTGGTTGTATAACAGCAGGAGCCGTTGAGATCCGAGTGTCTGGCACTGACGAAATCGTTGCACCCTCTGTGCATTAAAAGGGATGCGTCTGTGTACAGTACGCAGTACCCTTCAGGAACGTTGTATTGGAGGTTGGTGCTGGGCAGTCATGGTGAAAAAGCTTTGTTGTCTGATTTCTGGTTATGGCTGCATTGCGCCATGGTGGAATGTCTTCTATGGTCGAAGTCTTTGCAGGCCTAATAAATTAGGTAGTGAAGGGTCCGAGCAAAGGTACATAAAGGCGCTTCAGCGTTTCTGCTTCTTTACACTGATTTACAACCTTCATGATAGTACTGAGATCGGCGTGTTCTTTTAGTATGGCAATCAGAGGGAAACGGCAATGTGCCGTGCTGGTGCGCATGGCCTCTCTGTTTATACACTGCAGCCTCGCCTATTGTTATGTGAGTCCGTAAATCTGTGCCTCATATAGTAGGCGCCGCTGTAAATGGCGTGTACAAGTCACCGAGCCACGTCCGTGGGAGCTCCTCCACTCTGAGTTGAAGTCTGCGTGGATAAAGGGCAATGTCATCAAGGAGTGTTTCTGTGCCCTTAAGAGCCCTCCCCCGATTGATGGATCTGAAGTACGAGCACTCGCAGCTTTTTCTTGGTTGGTTTCGGGGCTGAACCAATGTTAAGCTGAGAGGTAGCCTTGGAGGGTAACTTTCTCCCAACCTTGTTACTTCTCAGCAAAAATGTCCAAAAGAATTTATTTAAGAAGTATAGTAGATATAGGGTAGCATCATCGCCTTTCGTGTATGTCTTTATCCCGTGTATCTTTCAAAGATGCCACATTTCTCGCAAAGTGGTGTACACCCGCAAGGCTTGAAGTGATGAGGATTCATGAAGCCCTTTCCAGGACTTAGGGTGTGGGCATGCTTCCTTAACCTGTCGTGCGTATACTCCCTTAATTTGTTGGCATGCTCTTTTAACACACTGAACACTGGCCGGGGATGCATGCTCGCTCAACAGGTCAAGTCTTGCCATTCTACACCACAGTTCCAGTAATGCGGTATCTTACGAACATACGAGAGCCACCTCACGAGCGAAATATGTCAAGCGTTTTCGATACACGAAAAAGGAACTTCGTGTATAAGAAGCCCGTCGGTGGTACTCCTGGAAAAAATTCACACTTGTAGAAGTAGCGTCTTCTGTGTTTTTGTAAATTTTTTTTTGTTCGAAAGGAAGGTAATTTGTTCGCTGACAATGTTCGGTGCTGCTCTTCGAAAACTGTTTGCCTATATATTTTGTTACGTGATGCGAGGGACTTGAACTTAATCAAAAATTTTAGCTGGCTTTATCTTTGAAAGGCAGCCGATGGATCATAGCCATCCCCGACTTTTCTTCCAAGAGACCCAGCTTATTTCTTTTCATTCCTAGACAAGGTTTTTGAATGGTTTGTTTGAAAGAAAAATAATACAATTGCTTGCAATATTATTTAGCGCTCTTTATTGTGTCTGCTCAATGACGTCAGCGTTTGTAGCTGCAGGTTCTCTACTGGGTGTTTTCTTTTTCTTATTAAGAACACTTTGATCCCAGACCTACATCTTCCAATTCGAGCAGGCGTTCGTCAGCCTTCCGAAAGTTCACAGCATTGTACCGATATCCTGCAGTACTCTTCTAAGCTCTTTTTATTAAACGGGCGATTTTTGCCTATTGTCCCGGGCCACAGCATGGGATAACTTAGTGCAGTTAAAAACTGATAAGAAAATCGACCTGCCTCCACATACCTACACGCCCGCAGTTCCCGTTCGACACCTACCATGCATAAAGCATCTCGTGCAGTAATACGCCATCGCCAGTACTTCTACTTAGGTAGCTGCCACATAACATATAAGCTAACTCTGAATTCTGTCCTCCCAGCCGAATCGCTGAGGAAAGGCTATGCTACGCTCTCAAGCCGCCTTGGTGTTTGGCAGTGCTGCTTATAGTAGATGACGAACCTTTCTTGCTGGGTCCTATCAGTTACTTCAAACACAGGAGGCATAGCTTCAAACGGTATTCACCCAATAGAAGTGTGTTGAAACGCTTGGAAGAGAAATGTCGAGTTACCTAATGAATTCTACGAGCTCAGTTCGGGTATGGCCAGGAAAGTACTGATTGCTATTATGTGTTTAGCGAAAATAAACTTTCCTTGTTAATTCTACCTGTGTTTATATTCATTACGCTTTGTGTAACTTACGCTTTAGGAAGAAAATATCACCTAAAACCCTACATGTCAATGTCTTGTTTTCAGAACTATGTAAGCACAGCAATTTTTTGGTATTACAATATTTTCCATGATTGTCATTTGTAGTTTATTCCTTTTCGGATAGGTTGTTTTTTATCGCAGTTCAAACGAGCACTAAAAGACGGAACTACCAAAGACGACGCACTGCGCTCACTGGGAACTGGTGGTTTATTTCGCGGCCTGCAGAAATATACAGAACCTTTAGGAATATACGAACGCTGTTAAAAAGTGCTGTTTTAAATTTAGACGGTGTCACTAACTGTGAGGAAAAGACCCAAGTTTCGTTTTGTTTTTGGTATTTTGTGTGTTTTTTTTTTAATAATACACTGTGACATGGGCCGTGAGTGGACTATAGCTACCAGTGCAAACCGGAAGAGACGACGACGGGTGGTGGGCAGGTGGCATGGCAGCTGGGAAAAAATCGTGGGAACAGGGGAACGAAGCCGGAAGAGCTACGAGAAGAACGTGCGAAGGAGATCGTGCCACGAACGGAACTACGGGCTGGGGGACGTTCCAGAGGAAGAGCTTCTGCCATCGTTCCTGGTGCGGGCCTTCACCCTGGCCGTGCCTACCTCATCCGGTCCTGGTGGCTTGTTCGAGGACCAAGGGGCGGCCTGTCGAGCGGCTCCTGCCAGGGCACAGTTGCCGAGTGCGGGCCTTGGCCGACGCTACCGAGGCGCTCATCTCCAGGGTCGTTCAGGGGACGTGTTCCACGCGAGCTCAGCTGGGATTAGACATCGGTGCGCTGTCCCGTGGCAAGCGCCGCACACGGTAGAGCAGCTGTGTACCGGCGGCGATCCAGTTGCAGCAGTCTTGCCACCCCTGCCCGCGCTCACTTCGACGGCCACATCAAAGGACGACGACAAACCTGAGAAGTCGTCGGGACCTGTCCGTGAGACGACGCCTTTATTATTCTGAACCCTACTCACGAGGAACGCTGGTGTGGGGCAGAATAGACAGTAGCTCGAGCATTGCCGAACTGTATTTGGTGGTCAATTGTCATGTGAGACTGACGCGAAATCCCCATGTATTTTGTTTTCTCCATCCCGTCACTCAGGACTAGTGGGAAAGGTATACATCTGATTTCCTTTTTCCCTCTTCACAACGTCTCTGTCGCCTCCTTCCTCGTCCGACAGCACACGAAAGCGTGACGCACGTCCAATCACCACCACACTAACTAAGCGAAAAAGCCATCCTAACCTGGTTAGTTTAACTTCATTCGTGGCAGTTGAGGAAAGGCAAATTTTCCCGCAAACAGAAGCAACGGGTTGTTATTCATTTCTCATATTTTACAAGGACGAGAAAATCACTGTGCCTGTTATTCGAGAAGGTCAAGCAAAATTAAACTAGTTTTAATTATTTATTGGTACGCTCGAATAACCTCCACTTTCATGAGGCGAATTATGGGTAAATACAGCCACAAGGACCCTGAAATATTACCAGTTGGGGGTACACGTTCGAGAAAAGACTGAAATTTAGTTAGACTAGGTGTGGATATTTTCGTAGGTAGCACAATTTTACGTTTTGAAGCTGATGTACGCATTAGCTGTTGCAAGATTATTGGAGGTCAGTTGATGATTGCCGTTTGGTTGGCGTATTGGTAGGTGGTTTTCACTTACCTTCCAGACGCTTCATTATTTCGCAAATATTGTGTATCAGCGCGATTATTCAGCTGAGCAGTTTGAAAAAGAGGGTATTGCTTTTGGTGGGGACGTTAACATTTTATTGCTAGTTGGTGGCACGTATCTTGTTTGCCGGCTGCTGCATGTGGCGCTCCTTAAGAAATAAAGAACTGAATGTGTTTTACCAGTAATAATTAGGTGTTTTATTTATTTATTTTTCGTTCATTTATTCTGTCACCACGTTCTGAGCAGTGCGTAGCATTTAAATTGGTCGGGTTTGGGACCACGTTCTGAGCATCGCGATGTACTTAAATTGGTTGCACGAACATTGTGGGTCCTACCTCGCGCTTCAATATTTTCCCCTCATAATCATTCTAAACAACATACAGCCTAAACTCTTCTTTTCAATATTACTGTCATCGTGTGCTCGTTCGGAAATCGCGACGTCTTTCGAAAAAACTTTCTTCTCCAGCTGTCAATCAAGGCGCTCTCAAGAGGTATAGTTTGAGCTCGATCCGGTCCTCTAAGCCTTGTGGTCCCAGCCCAGTAATTATTGTGAGCGAGTTTTGGGCATTGCGTGCTATTAACATTGCATGGCTCATACAATATGGGTAGGTTTGTGTTATTCGTTTTCTTCCTTATAACCGTCCTCATCAGTATCTATCTGCTCGTCTTCTTGCGAGTATCTTTGTATTAGGCTCGCTAGGACCTACCATGGCTGCTATGCTTCTGAATAAACGACATGCTGCACCAGTCCCTTGAGACCTCCTCAATATCGTTGTTACATGCTTGCGGCCAAATAAAGGGCACAGAATTTATACGAAAACAATTTTCTGGATAGCATCAAGGCTTGCAATGTTTTCAGGTGTTAGGCCGTTTCACTCATTTTCGGTTCGAGTAGACGGGTGTATTGGGAGGTCATAATGCTAGCGTAGTAAACGGTATGTGATTCCAGCTGCCCATTTCTTCACAGCGCGGCTCTGGAAGCGGCGAAAAAGAAATCAGGTTCCCCGCATAATTGATTCTTTTCAGTGAAAAATACAAAACTTTTTTTTTAATTTTTCTTAAAGTTTGAAAAATAGTAATTTCACATATTTTCGTCCGGTGGGATGGTGGGTCAGTTGCACGATTTCTAGATTATATGAACCGCAGAGATTCACGTTGCATCAACTCAAGAATACTAATAATATTTTTGTGAAAGGGTTATGTAACTGAAATGCGTAGTTCGATTTTTTTTTCTTCACTGAAGTATAAACCGGGAGCCCAACATTACCTTAAGTATGGCTCCAAAAATGTTTCAATTAGGTTGGACGCGTAATGTATTGCAATGAATTCTAAGTTTAATAAATGAACTCACTGACAATTCGTATTCCATACCCCAAAAAAGTGAGAAATGGATGATATAGGAAAAAACTATTTCTTAACAGTTTTAAAATAAATACGTTTTTTTCAAGATTACGTTGCATTCCGCCCTTGTACCATCAAGAAATTTCGTGCAAGAAGTAGTTGAGTAGTCGTTGGTTCTTAAGGGTAATGTTTTGCTTAAACAAAAGAACATCATCAGCCATAGCCTAATTTGAAGAGTCCAGAATAACATCAGGAATGTCATTCACATCAATATAAACAAGAAAAGTAACTTATATACGTCCCTGCGGAAGTCGGGAGCTGACAAAAAATCACCAAAATTGTGTCTTTAAATGCTTGTAAGAATTGAACACAGTTAGATGAGTACGCAATACCCTAGTTGAAATTGGAGTTGAATTTGTGATTTTCAGTTATGTAGTATGGCTGAGAATGCGGCACAAAAGCCGCTGTACTCAGTGAAAGAATTACGGACCAACTGGGGTAGGGCAAAAGGCTAGCGCTTATAGTGTTTTGTTTGTGGGACAAGACTGAAGGTTTCGTAACGATCGATAAAAATACTGTCTTTTTGACCCGACTTCTCAGGAACCTGCACAAAGGTTTAAGCGACTGTTGTTAACTGAGTCACCGGTCAAAAGCCTTCAGAGTGGAATTGAATTATGTTTCATTTTTAAAATGTGCACGTGAAACCTGAATGAATACAGAGGCACATGAAGGTCCAAGGTAAAAATCAAAGGCAGGAACTTTATGATGATAGTAAACATTTGAATAAGTACAAGCAACACTAGAATTCTGGTGTCCTCAAATAAACTCTAAACAATATAGAGAAAGATGGATACAAAAATCAAACACAGTTATTACACTAAAACACAAAAGAACCACAATAAATACAACAGAAATGTACTCACAATTTGTGATAATATTGCCTTATTTACAAAGCCAATACATAAAACTACAGTTACAATTCATTAAAACGCAAGTGTCTAACAAGAGTGATTTAATGGGTCAGCGAATGTCAGAGTGATATGGCAAAGAATTCAATCGGGTGTTTGCAGTTGTTACGGTGTATACACTGAAGTACGAGATTCTGGCATGAAGAAACCGTCGTTGAATTAGGATTAGAAGTGATGTAGTGAGAGAAAGTATCTAAAGCAAGGTGATCGTAAAAACGTTAAAAATACCGATGTTGCAGCGATAACGTTATTGCAGGGGCGCAAAATGGAGCTGATTTAGTAGTAGGGAACAACCGTCTCATCAGTTTGGAAAATGTAATGATGGGTTGCGCTTGTTTCCGCAGTGTGATTACCGGTAAAATGTGGTATAATACGTAACACCCCAGGACGATATGGAGTAAGTTCGCTCACTGCGCACAATGGTGTAATACAAGCTTAGAAATGTTTGCGAGTATGGTGTAGCTCGAACGAGAGCTCTAATGCCAAATCAAACATTATCAGAAATGGCGATTACGGGCTCAATAAAGTTAAGGTCACAATCTACAATTACAATAAAAATTCCCTTCTACGACAAACCCAAATTCCGTCACCTGAAATATAGAGAGTAGGGATGGGTGAAATTTATCTTTGAGGGCAACTTAAAAGCAGAAAGCAAGTTTTGAGTAGCCCAGTAGATAACGTATTGAGGAGACACCATTGTAGGAAAGAAACCACGTCGGCCTGCAGAATTTTGAATAAGTTGGACATTTTTTGACGGGACTTACAGACGGCGGTGGCATCTGCATAGAACAAGAGTTCTAAAGAACATAAAAAGAGAGGATGGCCAATATTTAAATAAAAAGGGCAATGAACTCAAGATCAAGCCTTGTGGAACACGTCTGTTGAACGTGACTAGGGGTGATGTTGTGGCAGAAACTGGGGCTTTTTGATGCGAATTTATTAGAAATCTGCGCATCGAAGAACAGGACGTTTTATGCCATAACACAACTTCACTGGACAGAACGCCACCGTCATTGGTGTGGAATGCTACAAATCTATGAAGAAGTCGGAGGCAATGTTACCACAGTAAATGAATTATATATTTTTTTCTGTTAATCACGCAGTCGTAATGTTAGTCGATTAGGAAGCACAAAAACCAAACCAAGGACATGTGAATAAGTTGATTTTTTAAGGTAGTGGGAAAGACGCGTCCTAATAGGATTTTCTAGAATCTTACCTAAGAAGAATAATAGATATTGGCCGATAATTATTCATAAATAAAGGGCGCGTCGCTTTCTTATAGTGCAGGAATGTTTTTTTTTATTTTCAATGCCTGTGGAAATGATCCAGGTTTAAAAATTACATTGAATATACAAGAAAGGAAGGGCGCAACAAGTCTACTTGCAAGCTTTTTGTGAAACACGAGTGGCATCTAAGCTTTTACTGCTAGAATAGTAGCCTTGATTTCCTCGCAATAAGGCGCAATTTCGTCACAGAACAATACCATGTACCCACCGGCCACTTTTGGTGCATACCCACTCCTTTCTGAGGGCTTACGTTCCAATTAGTGAGGTCAACACGGCTTTGGTCAGTAACTCTGCTTTTCAATAATTCACGTTATCGTCCGACGACGTGCAGGAACTGCGAACACTTTATTCCACTAGTCGGATCTGCGATTTTCCGTTATCGGCTTTCGGGAATACTGGCTTTCTGCCCATGATGATAATATTTATTACACTACACGCTACAAAAGTAAATATACCCATCGTGACGGTAGCTAGCACGGAGGCTCGGCCATTTATCTTTTAATCGGTATGACATGTAAGTTGAGTTTTGGTATAAATTCAATTGTTCATTTTTGTGAATCTTCATGGGTAAAATTGTAACCATCAACTCTAAAGTGCAAAAGTTCCAATGTCAAAAATGGCGGTGTACATCAAACTGCCGCCTGTGATCCTGGAATTTTTTTCAAGAATATCCTCTGACATAATTTCCCAACTTTCGTATGAAGCAACCCTGTTTATTTTTCTTGATAATAACATTATTCGTCTTCATGATTGAGCCAGCTATACCCTGGTATACATCACTGGCGTTTGCAGCTACGGGTACCAGTGTCTTATTAACGTTCATATCAGATTTCCGAATCATGGCAGACAATCCCTAATTGACCCCTGCATGACCAATTCCAGGTAAGTTTTTGAAGCAGGTGTAATTGAAACTAAAGTTAGTGATCATTATCTGCGTTTCTGACTGCTCACCTTTCTGTTCGTGCTGTCATGATTTATCATGAAGGCACAAACAGATCATGGCAGCATGAAAAGATCATGACGGCACGAACTATGGCTATATTTACTTTCTTTAGAGCTGTTATTGGTGCGCATGAATACAAACGGACTATATCAGTTACTGACTGGTCGGCCATTCTCCATACCCCACACCCTGAAATAGGTGTGCAATTGCCCGTGAAACCATTAAATGAGCCAGTGACCCATCCACTACTGTTCATCTCTCCAAACGGGGTCACCACACTCGTTGTTGTCCTGGGCTGTCAACGACTTGGTAAGTCCTTTATGACAAAAAGGCAACCTCTATAAAAACACTTAGCGCCCACGATTTACAAACACCTCAAATTCATGTATATATTATGCTGTAATTGCTAACCATATTGCTAAAAAAGCCCAAGCGAGGCTACTATGAGAACCACATAAGGAACAGCTGCAGCAATACAAAAGAAAGCGGCACTAATAAGGAAATTACTTAACACACCACTTCAACGTGACTCAGTCACGCTGGTTCGAATGAACAACTCGCGCGTCAGGCACCGCTCGATATCGAAATGTTTCAATAAATAGTTTACCAAAAAATCTTCTGACCGTTCATTGGTGTACACACCCCCATATACTCGCCAGCCGCAAATATTTTTTTTCGATTCCTACCAAGTCTACGGAAAGTGATACCGTTTTCAGGACTAAAAGCGACTGCTCCTGGACTACTTAAAATTCGCAGGGAACATATCAAATTAATTTGCGTAATCTTTCACCCCACCATAAGTAACGTTTTTATCGGTGCTTTAAAACCACTGTACTTTTCGCAAGAGTAGTTTAATTGGCCAAAGTTGTTCAGGCCATTAAAAAGAAGATGCTCCCAAAATAAAATTATCCACTGACTTCAGTTCTGTTTCTCGACAAAGTGCTCGAAAATTTATTCAAAAGAAGGCTTTTAAATACCATGAGAAAGTAAATATATTAATTTCACGTTATTTCAGCTTTCGAACTGACCTTTGTACACATAAACCTTTGGCGTGTTTTTCTCAATAGCATAAATTATTCATTGACACAGGAAATTATGCTGTCCCTTTAGTCGTTGACTCATCTAAAGCATTCTGCCGCGTTGATGATGATGGTTGGAGTTTTTTGGCGCAAGGCCAGCTAGAGCAAAGAGGCCAAACAAAATTATCTAAAAAAATAGTAGCTACTAAAGCCAGAATAACAATAAAATCAATTTACGGCAATGGTGATGGTTGGTGTATAGGACCAGATTTGATTATGCGTGATAGTAAATGAGGTTTAAAAACTTGACGTCTGACAAATACCCAAACACACGTTTCACGGAAACCATGGCATCGTCACCTAGAAACAGCGATGGATGTAGGGGGATCTGTTGTCTGTAGAGTTCTCTGAAGCGTTTGTGTCGTGTTGTGTTAAGTGCCTTGCATGTGGTTAGTATCTCCACTACGGATAGGGCCTCTCCGCATCTGCTTCACTGGGGTCTAGAAGTTCCCATCAGCCGATACGAGTGCGTTGCATGGGTGTGCCCTATTCGCGGCCTACCCAAGGCGACTTCCGTGTGTCTGTTGTGTCAGGCAGCTGTGTACCCTCCTAAGTGTGGCTTTATTACATGTAGTTTGTTGTCTGTCTGTTCATTCCAGTGGGTTTGCCATATTCTGCGCAAGTGTTGTCTTATGTGTGGCTTGAGGTCTGTATATGATACGGTTGTTAAGTCTACAGTGTTCCTGAGTGCAGCAGCAGCAACCCTCTCGTCTGCCACCTCATTCCCAGTGATCCCTGCGTGTTCTGGGACCTAGCAGAGGAGCAGCTCATGCTTTTGTGTATACGCGGACATAATAGTGTTGAATACGCGATTAACTATATGGTTTTTGGGTGTCTTATGCGATGACAGTGCGCGAACAACACTCAAAGAATCTGTAGAGATCATGCAATTAGGAATTTGATTTTCAAGAATGTGTCGTACAATTAATAACATTCGATACGCTTCTGCTGAAAAAATGGTTGTGTGCACGCTCATGGTTCTAGCTGCATTGAAATTTGGACCATGAGCAGCGCTCGACACCATACTGGAGGTTTCAGAACCGTCACTATATATTTCGACACATGTGCATTTAAACTGCAAAGACAGAAAGTGCTGCAGTATTGCAGCTCATGGTACCCGATTTTTGTCAGGTTTCATAAAAGAAAGCTCACACGACACAGGTCGGACTTGCCAAGGCGGTACAATGTTTGAAAAGGATGACCTGTACACATCTAAAAACAAAGCAGTGATATCCGAGGCTCGCTCTCTCACTCTAAGTAAAAAGGGCAGAGGAAGTGATGGGCGATTTAAAAAGAGCAGAGATGTTGATGTATCGGTAAAGACAGGATAAAAATGGTGATTATTCAGTGATGAAATTTTAAAAGAATGAAGCCAGTCTATGTACGTTCGTTGGTTCACTAGGCTCCACTTATCACGCTCGACATACAGACTCTCGACAGGGCTAGTGCGAAAAGAACCGAGGCGAGAAGAAGCCCGAAGGGTAGCACCGGGTCAGGCATACGTAACGCTGTTTTTCTCGCCGACCCATACACCACACTGCCACAGTCCAAACCAGACCCAACCAAAGCAGTATACAAGAGCAGCAGGAGTTCTTTATCGGAACCATAGGATTGGTAGGAGAAAACCCTATAGATATTCATTGTCTTTACACATTTATGCTGAAGTTTCTTGATGTGGAGAATGAATGTGAGTTTGTGATCAATCACCACACCTAAAAACTTGTGCTCCTTGTTCACAGGAAGCGAGACGTCATTAAGAGTAATGTCTCGGTTTATATGGACCAAGCACTTCCTGGAGAACACAACGCAGGATCTTTTTACAGGATTCAATTTAAAACCATTCTTGTCTGCCCAGCTGGCAAGTTTCTTTACACCAAGCTGGACTTGACGTTCGAAGATTGACATATTGCATGATTTATAGGATATCTGGACGTCATCTATATACATAGAATAAGAGATTGTCGGTGGAAGTGCCTTACCATGAGAGTTCATTTTAATTATGAAAAAAGTGCAGCTCTACACGCCACCTTGTGGCACACAATTTTCGTGCACGTGAACCTTTGGGAGTGCGCAACCAACTCTTACTCAAAATGTTCGGTCTCACAAGTTACTAACAAGTGTGTTCAACATGTTACCCGAAACACCGAACGACCTGAGGTCACTAAGGATCCCATAACTCCAAGAGGTGTCGTATGCCTTCTCAAGGTCGAAAAACACAGTAAACAATACTGCTTACGCACGAAAGCATCATTGATGTATGAGTCAAGTTCTACCAGTCGATCGTTCATCGATCGCCCCACCCTGAACCCTGCCTGGCAGTTCTCGAGAACACCATGGTCCTCAAGGAATTACAGGAGCTTGCGATTGATCATATTCTCGAAGAGCTTGCACAGGCACCTAGGCAAGGCTATAGGACGGTAGCTTGAGAGGGTGGACGGGTCCTTTCCTCCATGAAGAAAAGCCACTACTATGGCATCCCTCCAACATTGTGGGATGTGCCCGAAAGTCATATTTTATTATGTAGATTTAGAAGGGCTTCAAGTGTGTCTACGTGTAGGTGTTGTATGATTGTTTATGTGATGTTGTCTGGGCCTGGAGCTGAGGGTTTACATGTGCTCAAAGCAGCCCTCAGCTCATGCAGTGAAAACTCTGAGTTATAAGAAGATGTTGACCTATTGTTTTCTATTATAGGCTTCTTTTCAGCTTCTGTTTCTTCAGCTTCAGCTGTTTCTGTTTCATGAAAGTGCTTGTGTAGTGTGCTGAACTGGACACGTGTTGGAAGTGTTCTGCGAGTGTGTCAGCCTGGTCTTCGATTGTGTCACCGGTTGTGCTGACCAGAGGCAGGCTGTGTGTTTGTTGTCCTTTGAGTTTGCGTATTGTTGTCATACTTTCTGTGTGTCTGTGTAGGAGTTTATTGATGTTATGAAGGAACGGCCACTCTCTCGTTTAGCCTCACGGCGCACACATTTTCTTAACGCCTTGGCCCGTTTGAACAAATTGAGGTTACCCGACATGGTGTACCGACAAAGGACACCCCACGCGTCGTTATAGGCCTCTCGTACCCGCCTACAGTCCTCATTCCAGGACGGCCTCCGCTGGTTGCACGGGGCACCAGAGGCATGGGGAAGGGACTTTTCGGCGGTGTCGAGGGTGTGCGCCGTGAGCAGTTGGGTAGCTTCTTCAATGTGTAGGTGTCCTATGGATGTTTGGTGTAGTTTGGATGTCTCTGTAAATGTATTCCAGTTAGCTCTTGCTTCACTAAACCTTTCAGGGGAACATGGCCTGCTCGCGCCTGTAAATATATACGTTATTGAAGTGGGGAAATGGTTACTAGCGTATGGGTCCGTGCCCACACCCCACTCAAGACATGGAAAGAAAATTGCAGAACCAATAGCCAGGTCAAGATTTCAGTATGTGTTGTGACCTATGTTATGGTATGTAGGCTGTTTATCGTTGAAAAGGCATGCTACTGAAGATGTAAGGAATTTCTCTATCAGGCGACCTCGGCCATCCGTTCTGGAGGAGCCCCAAAGAGAGTTGTGTGCATTAAGGTCGCCTGTTAGAATGTACGGTTCGGGCAGATGGTCGACCAGCGCCTCGAAGTCAGAGCTCTAAAGTGCATATACAGGACGAATGTAAATGGAGCATACCGTTATCAACTTATTAAAAATTATTGGGTGGATGGCGCCAGCCTCAAGGACGGTTTTCATGGTGACAGGGTGGCATGCTAAGGCTTTTCGGGTGATTATGGCCACACTGCCAGAAGAGTGTGCGCAGCCATTCCTGTCCTTTCTGTATACCAGGTCAAGAAATTTCAAGAAATTTCTTGACCTTGTATACAGAAGCATATTCATATCCATATTCGCAGACATATTCAAGAAATTTGTGTGTTTGGAATTCAGATGTGTTTCCTGGACACAAATAACACTTGGCTGATTGGCATGCACAATCTTATACACGTCGTCAAGATTATTCAGAAGGCTTCTGCAGTTCTATTGAACAATATTTTCTCTTCCTATTAATATGTGTTCAGAGTTTCTTGAGTGTGAATATTTATGTAGGGTCTTTCGGGGCTTGGACTCTTGGAAGGGTTTTTTTTTTTACCTTCTCTACTGACCTGGACGTGGCAGCCCGTTCCTTTCGTTGCGATCAAAGCTGGAAGGGCTCGACGTCCATGTCTTCATCTGAAGGCAAGGGGGTGCCCAGCGGACTAGGGCCCCTTGACGTGGTACCCTTTCGGGTGTTCTTTGCCTGCGCTGCCAGTGCCGAAGGCGTGGGGAACACCACAGATGGCACAAGCAGTGAGGCTGGGAGGGGGTCGCTGCGACTGCTTCCATCTTTTCTGTGCCCTTATGTGTACTTTGGGCCGGTGGAGAGGAAGCAGTGGATGCAGCGGCGTCTCCAACAGACGTTGTTGCCACTACAGCATCTGCTCTATGAACGAGCGGTGCAGAGGCTGGTTGGGCTGCCCGGGGCAACCCTGGGGGGGGTGACGGCGGGACCAAGTCCGACTCGTGGTACTGGGTCTTCGCCGAAACTAGACGCCGCTCCGCCCCCCGGCGAGCTTCTTCGGCGTACCTCCCCAGGGGGAAAAAGGCGAACCTATTTCGCGCCTCTGGGTAGGTGATGTTCTTTGTGACTTTTACATTTATGATTTGTTTTTCCTGCTTAAATTTCTCGCCAGTGCGGGACCACGCTGCGTGGAGCCCCTGGCAGTTGGCACAGGCGAAACTCTGGGTGTTGCAGTTTTCAGGTGGGTGATCAGGTTGGCCGCATTTTGCACAGGTAAGGCGGGCGCGGCAGGAGTTTGTGCCATGCCCGAAACGTTGGCACTTGAAGCAGCGCCGTGGGTTCGGGAGGTATCGGCGGACAGAACAATGTATGTAACCGGTATATATGAATTCTGGAAGGGTGGATCGATCGAAGGTCAAGATAATGTGTCTAGTTGCTACCTGTTTGTCCTCGCGGCGTATTGATATGCGCTTTACGGCCGTGGCGCCCAGATTCCTCAAGCCTTCCAAAAGGTCGGCCTCGGTATCGGACATGAGATCGGCCTCAGACATTACACCTTGACAACTGTTCAGGCTGCTGTGGGGTGTGACCCTTATCTCCAGATCTGCATGTGGGTTTGTTTAAGGAGGATTGTGGATTTCTGCTGAGTTTTTACTTCAACTAGCACTTTTCCAGGTCTGAGCTTTTTGGCGTCGTATGTTTTGCCGATAATACCTTCAAGGTATTTAAAAACAAGAAATACAGATTGAGAGGAAACCGGCTTCGATTTGTCCACAGATGCAAGCATCAAAAAACGAGTGTAGTTATCTTGCTTTGGGAGCGAGATAGAAGGCAAAGTAGGAAAAGATACTTCGGTGCGGCCCATTTTAGGGGGCCGATCGCGGTTGGGGGGTTTGAAAATACCAAACGGAGAGGTATAAAAGCAGGCAGACGGGGGTACTTTCTCCTTTGACCTTACCCTGGTAGTTAAAGAGGTCCCGGAGCTTCCTGCCTGGTAGACAGGCAGGGAGCCCATCGGCTGGAGCCTAACCAAGGCTCCGAAGGCCACCGTTTACGTCTTCAACCCTTCACCTTTAAACACCTTGCCACGGTTGGACACCACTTAGGAATGCGAGCTTGGGGTCCGCGGTGTCGCTGTTCACCGTCACCATGAGTACTCAATGTGCCCCGTGGGGGGATTTGGCCCCGCTGATAACAATATTCTATTTACTAAAATTGAGTTAAACGGAATAGCAGGACTGGCATTTCAACTGCTGAAATGGTATTTCGGTTATAGGTGGCAATTTGTTTGCATGAGTGGCACTTTTTTAAATGCAGAGCCTTTCAATAACTCACGATGTCACTCGCGTTGACGTCCGTAGTCGTAGTCCGCACACCTCCCTCTACACTTTTAAAAAAATACTATCCGGCCCCTGGTTTCGATCCCTCGACCCTGCTGGCGGAACGCAATGTACATGGTGCTCTACCCACTGTGCCACAAAGCCGACACAGAATGGGAGGCTACGAACACGCCTTATATCCTTGACTCATTCAAACTACGTCAAGAAGCTGCTGATAGAACGCATTCACTACCACCAACTCCCTAAACACTCAACGTTAACGCAGTACACCCACCCCCTATGCGACGCATTTACTCGAGTCCCCCTCGTTGGGGGATGGGCCCAGTTTTTTTCTCGGCTTTTACCAGGAAAGGCGTCCCGCAAGTCCCTGTCTCAGGGCCGCTTTTTTTCCTTATATACGTAAATGACTTACCGCGGTGTCTTACGCACTTAAAATGCATTCTATACGCCTACATTACCCTCATCTTTTAAGACAATCATTATTTCTGATTTGCAAAGTACATTATCCTTCTTTGAAAATTGGTGTGCTCATCACAGGATATCTATTACGTCATCCGAATCAGCCCTAATTGTACTTCACTCCCAAATAAAGACTGCAAACAAATACTTTCCTCGAAATAGATCACTATCCAATCATACTAATAATACAAACACCCCTTTCGGTGTAACTGTAGACACTCAACTTAGGTTTGAATGCCAGTATTCCTTCATTTGAAAAAGGTATCATTTAGCATTGGTGTGCTTATTAGAGCTACACTCTACTTCACTACAAAAACTCAGATGGATTAGCATGAATAATTTATTTATAACCACCTAAACTATTGTATCACATCCTGGGGTGGATCCTATACAAGTCATCTGTTTTATTAAAAACTTGAAAAACAAGCAATTTTTAAAGCAACGTTTTCCCCAAAAATGTCATCATCTCTTCTTATTTAACTCAACCTAGTATATTACCTTTTCCAAAGAACCATTTGCACAGGGATGAAATTGTGTTTCTTGAAGTGCTGCCTACCCTTCTGGAACTTGACATTTTCCATCACCACATGTTAGCCAAGCCTAATATCACTCGATGTATCCTCCCGTCAAACTTCGTGTTGCCCTAAGTAAGTTTTCATGTTGTTTTCTTTTGGAATGACGTCACAATAAAACTAGAGCTAGTTCACTTCATCAATACAAAATAAAATTTAAGATGTTCATAGTTACTCCCCACTAAATCCCAGAAACAAACTTGTATGACATTTTTCGCCTGCCTGTTTCCTTGTTATTTAATTGCAACGTTTTAATTTGTTCAGCGGTATGTTGTATTTTCTACAGTATCCTATCGTTAAACGATGTTTGATAATATATGTACAACGTCTGCAACAGTTACTGGTTGCATTGTGCTCACAACGGTTTATCTCCAAAAGAAGTAGCATAGCAGGTCCCACCTGGTGTTTGGAAACTTTGGGACATCCGGCATTATCTCAATGTTAATACAGTCTTGTACTTTTGTAAAAATTCTAAATTTCAATTAAAGAAAAAGAGAAAGACATATTGGAGGCACAGCAAAAGTTCTGTAAAATAAGGACGCGAGGTAAGTTGCGAGCATATAGTCGTAAAATGATTACTTAAACCATAAGCAATATCAAAGTTTCAGTAAATAATGAGTCGTATTGAGCATTGGGACGTAGGCAAGCTGGGTAGAAATATTCATATATTACACAAATATTTCCCATTTTTTCTTTATGTCGTTAGCACAAACTATGAATTCGTTGTCTTGGTATTGCCGCTTGACTAATTTTGCAATCGAAACCGAAACTTGAGAGTAACATTTTAACGTGCTTCAAGATTCTAATTTTTTAGTTTGTGCTTTAATTATGTAGGTTATCATTTTAATATGCGCTAGAAGAGAGTTTGTAATCATGCGCCCAGAGGGAGAGTGTATTGCCTATTAGATGTCATGAATGTTGTGCAGTCATAAACAGCAATATTGATTGAATGTGCAAATATCTAATTATGCATGTCAGGAACCGAGGCTTTCAATATACAGGACAAGTTGGTATTTGATACAAGGTTCAGAAATGTTCTAGGATCAAAGATAGATTGCTTATATGTTTACGTTTTGTTTTTCCTATTTGTGCACGTAAAAAACACAGGAAGGTGATCAATAATATCACAATCAATTGTGCCGGCTTGTATTTTGAAAATAGGATAAGAAAATATGGCCAAGGAGCGAGTGAGAAGAAGGATCTACAACTCGTTTAGGCGAATTTATGAGTGCCTCAAAACCATAGCTGCAAAGCAACTGCATTGTTTGAAGTGATAGGTTTCGCAGAATGAAGAAGATTCATATTATATCATCCACTATCAACAACTATTTGTTTTCGAAAGGTAGCAACTCAAGTACAAAAAAGAGCGTCAGAGAGGTCAGCTGCATTAGAAGAGGGTTGGGGATATGCGGCAGAAAACACTGTCCTCTTAAAATTTGAAGAATCACACGGATGAAATTCAAACAAGGGAGATTCCCATTTTGTCACATCTATATTTAGATCATTGCGTTGACAATATGTTAGCGGTTTTGAAACGAAGATAGCAGATGGCTATCACTACGATTGCATTCACAACTACTGCTAGGCAAATCCACACATATTGCTACCATCCTAGCTAAGCCAAGTTTTAGAGAAGCAACTGATTGAGAAATGAGGGTACAAAGTACGAAGTGTGCAAAACTTGTTAGAGTTCTTGTTATGGCTACGAGCATTAAAACTAATTTCGACGAAAACATTAGCTCTACCTGAACATTTACACACCTTTACTGGTCAAGCAACATTCGTAACAGTAGGAAAGAGAAACTACAAAGCCGGGAAAACAAGCCTACTCCTCGAAAGTTGCAATGTCGTATTCACTCAATATCCAATTTACATGTAAGTTTGTTGCTTTTCACACACATATAACAAAGCTATTAGGCGCTCTTGGCCTTAGATGCCCTTGCGCCAAAAAACCCCACCAAAGAAGTCCCATCTAACATTCACTTTTTCTTGTTCTTCGAATCACGTGCCTTCACGCGCAATCTCTAATTTTCTAGCGTAAAGTGATCGTTGATGAAAATGGCTCTAATATAGTAAGACGGGCTATGTGGGCTACAAAAGGGTAGCGAGCGTTCGGTAAATTGTCTACATGTGTGGGTGCTCGATGCACAGATCAAGATCACCAATACTCACAGGGCAACCAACATTATCTCTGACTACTGCTAAGAACTCCGAGCAGCTTTAGCCTTGATTTAAGGGATCGTCTTTAATCTCGACATTATTTAAATGTGGATATTGCTCGAACTGGCCACGTTTTTAAAAAAGGCGATTGTTGCACTTGGCCTGTGACCTAATACAGTCAATAATGTTGAAAGTTTCGTTCCTGACAAGGTTAAACGTCTTATTCATAAAATTCCTGGAGAATTCCCTCTCCTCTAGTCCACGCTGGACATCTTTAATTCCGCGGACTAGCAATCTACCAAGGCAAGTTTCAGCACGTCCAGTGCTTCAGAAATTTGCAGAACATTTTTAATAAACACCAATCATAATGTGTTTTAACTCTTCAGGAAGCAACACCACAGTGTGCTGCATGGTGAAGAGAGTCATCTAGGCACTGCGGCGTCAATCACAATTTCAAGAAAATAACAAAGCAGTAGACACGTACGTCAAATATTAGCAGTGGCTTACCACGGCTACTCCTGGATATACATAGCGTGAGCTAAGGTTCAGCAGGTTATTCATAGCTTTTCTGGTTGTCTAGAATTCACTTGATTATCATATGAGTAGATTGATTATCATGCTTACTGCATCTTAAATGACACATGCGGTACACGCATTAGCTGACACATCTATATTTTTTTTGCTCAACGTCTGGTTTTTTTCTCTGTAGGGAGCAGTCACTACTCAGAGGGCGCGAGGAATGCGTACACCCAGTTCCGCCCAGCGGAAGCTTGACCAAACTTTGGGTTGGTGACACCCAGACCACGGGCGCGTGTTAATATGTTCGACCCCTCTCGGTTGTTTGGTTTTTGATTCTGCAATTGTTTTAGAAAGGTGTCTCGGCTCGAAAACTTTCTAGGCAGAAAGATTCTCTATATCTGAAGTACTTTTGTGCGATTTCTTACAATTACGTGGCTGAACTACGACTGTAGGCCTCGCGTGCGCGAGATGGAACAGAGATTGGATGCTCCCGGGCGCGTGTACGCGGTGAAAACAAATTACAAACCAGACCTCGTTGGGAGGTACGGAAGCAAGGGATGCTTATTTGAGGCGCTTATCTTCAGGTCAGTACTATTTTTTTCGGGTGTCAGAATTTAATAAAATGACCGTAGCGTATACAACGCCTTTACACGACGGGGGCAAGTTTGTGTTGTTGTTTCCTCTTCTGGCGCAACCACACTACAGCTACTTTTTCTGGTGGCCCTTCTTTAGCTCGGTTGGGGTTGTCACTAAATATTAACGCATTTTAAGCGTTATCAGTTCATGACAAAGTAAACCCAGTTCCACCCAGTGGGAAATCTGCTCCTGAGCTACGGTTGCCTTTACAATGATTCCGTTTATTTCAGCTTCATTCTTGCGAGAATGGTACAGTCGTTTTACCACCTAATGGTGATAACATTTATTCAGGCCGTTCAGAATTTCTCCATAAAATATTTCCTCCCACTAGCAATCCACTACTTAAAAAGTAATAAGCGCCACTTTTAGAGTACTCGAAACGCAGGAAAGAAGTCAAGGTGTGGTAATGCCACCTTGCATTTTTTTTAAATATAATGAACGTTTATACCATTTGTCAGATGAAGTTTACAAACACTGATTAGAGCCATAGCAAGAGACTAGTGAAGGGTTCAATAATAAAGGTAATGAACAGAAGCCGGAAATATCAATTACAAATAATACAGATATAGCTCTACAGACACTGTAAATATCAATTCCCTGTATTATGGGCATGAACTTTTCCACAGTACAGAAGGCTTTTTCTCCTTAAACAATCGGGTCACGAAAAACAAAACTGCATGTGCGCATACAACCAAAAAGTTATGACAGATCACTTTGTGAAAACACCCATAAATATGTGCCAAAATACAAAAAACACGATTACTCTCACGAGTTTTACGAAGACGGAAAAAGTTAGGTTTACAAGATTTACCAGCGCATAATTGTACAAATATAAGAGTTTACCATGAAAGAAAAAAAAAGAAGTTACAGCCTGCTCAAAAACTAATTTTTCAGTTTTACAGCAGCATTGTGTGATCTCTTCAATTCAGTGGGCAAACTATTCCTGATCTATATTGCTGTGACTTGCATAATTATCTACCCATAAATGTTATTTGTTTGCGACAAGTTAAAGTTACCGAACGTGAGACCGATAGTAGGATGAGAAGACGAATAAATTAACGATAGACCAAATGGGTTAGTTGTGTTTTACAATACTAATAGCACCCACAGTCGTCTTGTATTCACCCAAAAGATTGAAGGGTAGCATTTTCAGCGTTCGAAACAACGGCTGGCGTGGCTCGTTGTTGTAATTATGACTTATTATTCTTATGGCACGCTTTTTTAACCTCCGAAGGGGATGCAGATAAGAATAATACGTCCAGGTCCGCGATTCCATCCAGCATAATAAATGACTATTGATGAATGCAAAAAAACCGCCCGCAGAACGCCCGCATAAGTGCGTGACAGCCGGAAGCCAACTTTACAGCGACGGCATTTATTTACCCTGCCCAATAAAAGTGGTTGTCTAGAAGAAACCCGAGGTATCTAAATGCGTCCGTACGTTGCAGTATGAAGTAATTAATTTCAATCTGATTATCTTCGTAGCTAGTTATTTTTTGCGGGAATGAAATATAATGTACTTCGTTTTGTTGGCATTACCATTAACTTGTTAACAAGAAACCATTAAACCTTTTTTTTCAAATCTGAGTTTCCTTGCTTTTTACATTCAAAAACATTCTCGGTCATATATATTATTGCTGTATTATCGGCATACATATTAATTTCAGAAAACCCTAATACAAGAGGCAAGTCGTTGATATTACGTGAAAACAAATCCGGCCGAGAACCGATCCTTGTGGCAACCCTGTGGTCAGATATTGCAGTGTGGAAGTAATATCGTTCATCATTCACTGGTGGAGCTTGCATGCTATGCTTGAGCTCTTCAAAAAAAAGCCGCTCGCTGATGTTCAGACCAGACAAACTCGAGTCATTTCGTGTTAATTGGGTCAGTGGGGCAAAAAGTCTCCGAAAGGGCCGGTATATAACGTCAAGAGTAGGAACAAAGGCTCAAAAAGCGACGCAAAGACTTCTTATCCACAAACACAGGGAAGTGAGCGAAAAACGCAGTTTGGTCTTGGTTAAATCGGCCCCTTGTCGGCTAACAACATGGCCCAGAAAATAGAGATCCTCTCTGCCCAAATGCCATTTCTCGGGCTTCACACAGCGTCAAGCGCAACGGATTGCACGAAGGACATATGTCAGTAGGTTTAGCGTTCGTCAAAGGTTCCAGAAAACATGACAATGTCCTCGAGGAAGACTAAACACGTTTGCCGTTTCAAGCCGGTCAAAACAGTGTCCATCATCCTCTGAAACGTTGCCGGAGCGGAACACAATCCAAAGGGGAATTTTAAACTCATAAAGTCCATCTGGTGTCACGAAGACAATTTTTTCACGATCCCGCTATTCAACTTCTACCTGCCAATAATCACTTCTTAGGTCCAGTGACGAACAGTAGCGCGCATTGCGCAGTCTGCTTAGAAAGTCGTCAATTGGCGGGAGTGGATACACATCCTTTGTCGAGTCAACGAAAAAGCGTAAAGTGCCATCTTTCTTCCTCACTATGGCCGCAGGTGACGAGCACGGGCTTTGAGATTGCTGAATAGAATCGACCTCGAGCATTTGTTGCACCTGCTGGTGTATGGTATCGCGTTATTTTGGGGAGACGCGGAAAGGATTGGTAATAATAGGCCTTTAGTTGTCTTCCGTAGCGACGCAGTGCTTTGTTAGCTCAGTCTTGCGAACCCTCGTCATAGAAGAAAAGCAACAAAAAAATTCGAGCAATCGCTGCAGAAGCCCTTGCTGTTTTCGGTTGGCAGGTCTTGACAAATGTCAAGATTGGGGGGTGGCCGATAAGTGCTTGATGTTTATGTGTGCAACACAAGACATTATGCGCAATCAGCGATGTTCTGAACTCTTGCCATAGCTGTATCTTTTGGGATTTGCTGACGCCCATGTCTAATGTTTGTAAGTAAAATCGTGGTGAAACTATTAGTTAGGTGTACAATAACCCGAGCAATGCCGATGCCCAGGTTTAGAAACATTTGCGCCCAGATCCCCGCCACGGGAACCCTGTGTAAATGCGACGCATCGTGGGGTTCACTTGGTGTTTCCGTTGGATTGATTCTGAAATCACGTGAAACGTGTCGGGAACGCGTATAAATAATATGTTTTATGATTAATATTATGTTTATTGGCCAATCGTGGTCAATCTTACTAAGTGGTATGCTTGGGCCTTCGCTGTCGCAACGACCTTTACTTCATCGTTTTTGCTGTAAGTGGGAGCTTCTTGTCATTAATTGCAAGTGTTAATCATTGCCCCATCATGCGTTGTATCAGTAGCTTCTTGACGTAGTTTAAATGAGTCAAGGATATAAGGCGCGTTCGTAGCATTTGATTCGGCCTAGGTTTTGTGGCGCAGTGGGAAGCGCACCATGTACCTCGCGTTGCGCCCATAGGGTCGTGAGATCGAAACCGGGCGCCAATAAGTATTGTTTTTTTATAGTGTAGGGGGAGGGGTGTGGACGAACAACAACGCCGTATGGAGGGACAAGGCGAGTGAATGAAATGCAGTTGCATCTAAAAGAGCGCTATTCGGTTTCGCTATGCCAATCCCCATGACATGACTAGTCCTGCTTGACCTTTACAAAGGCACATGTTTGGGGAGGCCAAGTTACCTCGTCATCGATAACACGCAACGCCGAGCAACGGTCCTCCTTGTGTTCTGAAGGTACAGAGCTAGACGAAAAGGTGACGGAGCGCTCGCAGAAGTGAATTACTGCTTTGTGTGCCCGCGAGAAGTCCACGCTTATATAAGGCCTTTGCTACACTGTGGCAGAATGATGACTGACGGAACCAAATCCGAAGCGTCGGTGCGAACTCTGGCAGTGCATGTTCAAACGGGCATGATTAGATGCCCACCAGCCGAACGGAAGGGAGGTCCCGCACATGGGTTTTTAACTTTTCGTAAGCGTGCAGCGAGGCGCCGACTAGTTATAGAAAAGTCCACACCAGTGTCCACCAAAGCAGTCACGTTGCGACCGTGGACAAAAAGAGACAGTTAAGCAATGACGACGTCATCGGCGCTTTCTTCGGTTGTCAGCGTCGTCGGACCCCAGGTCACAACGTCGGTGACACATTTCCCACACGTCAACCTTCTCTGATCATTCGTCTGCCTACTTGGAGGGGCTTACTAGCTGTCGTCCTTAGCAACCTTGCCTCCTGATGTTGCCGCTTTTAGTTTTCCCGTCTCCCAGAACTTGGTGACCTCTCCATAGACACGACCTGACGGCTTCAATAAACGTTAGGAGGGCTGTTTGCACAAACTGGTGACGACGAACACGGCCGAAGCCGGGCAGTTGATCTCGTTGGAAGATAATGTTCGATTTATTGATGGCGTCCACCAAAGCAAAGGTGGAGAGCAGATGGCGAAAAACCGGCGCGTTCAATGTGTCGGCACGGGCAGCGACGGTAGACGGGATTTGCTTCACCACAGTGATTACGCAGCGGCCGGCTGTCAACAGTTCGCACAAGTCCGTCTTGCGTACCTGAGGATGGGGTCGGGGCTAGGGCAGATGCCTTGGTCCAGTATCTTGCTGTCGGCGCGGTGCCGTTTACCTGTGGAACTGCGGGCAAGCCAAGACATTCCCGTAGCTTACTTGTGGAACATAAGGGTGATGTTCGGCTAGTTCGAGTGCCTTCCAAATTTTCTCACGTACAACCTCCGCAACAGGAACTCGAAATGGCTGGTTGGGATGGACATTATGTTTTTGGAGTTCTTCGTATACAATCGAGAGGACAAGGTCAAACAGGGAGCTTTCATTGAGTGCAGACAGGACAGCAATATCCACCAATAATGTGTTGCTTGAACAATCGTACGGGCGGCATCGGTACTGGATGGTTCGTTCGATGGCTGTAGCCTCCTTTAAAAATTCGCGTAGAGCCCGCAGAAAGTTTCGTACAAGCCCGCCGAATAGCTAATACTTAACGCCGTGCATTAGGTAGCGCAAGGTCTTGGGTCCAGACATGTCGGGGTCCGCCTTCCGAAAGAGGCGCGCCGTGTGCTCGAGAACGCGATTAGTTTCTGAACACGCGATTCAAGAAGCCGTTGTGCGTGCTCTCGAGGGTCCGTGCTGGAAAATGCTTTCCGTGCCTCCTGGCAAAATTCTTCCCATGTTGCGTGAAAACCCTTCCCGATTTTCAATCCACGTTCTCGCATCGTGATCCAAGGTTTAGTACACGTGTCCAAGTTTTTTAAACTCGTTCTACTGATTAAACAAAACAATGCACTGAAACTGATTGAGCCAGTTCTCCAGGTCTTGCAGGAAGTAACCATGAAAGATTTCAGGCTCTCGAGGATGTTCTAATGTCACCTGGGGTTGAAACGTGTGCCTTGTGCACCTGTGTGCCTTGTGCTTGTTCCATTTGTGGTTTTTGGCGAACGTGACAACGCGACGGTTTCTTCTCTTAAAGAGTACAGAACTCAAAAGCGAGGGCTATGATTCGACGGCTGGTGCAATAAACCGCGGTGTAGACAGGTGCCGGCTTCTTGGGTCTTTATGCACGCGAAGCAGAAGCCTGCGGTTGGTTATACCCCGCACCTCAGCAGTGTAGTGAGGCACAAACTCAAGAAGATGATGTTCGCGGTAAAAGGACTAACAGAATTATTAAAAGGTGAACTTGTGCCTTACAAAAACAAACGCCCTAGTCCCGGTGCCACCAAGTTCTGTCTTGCACCCCGCATGTGTCTCTTCTCCTTCTTCAGCACGTGGCGTGGTTGGATGGTTGCTCCACGAGGCACCCTTTCTATCTTTAAGCGCAGCTCGGTTACCTCAGGCCGGTAACGTAAACACGGACCGGGTGCATATATAGTATGTGGAAATATTATGGGCTTTACCTTGGGTACGAGTAGTATTTTTGTACCTCGCGGACATCGGTGACTGCTGGTGTGGTGGATACAACAAATATGTTAATTAATTTTATGGCAAGAGCAAGAAACATCAATATTTGAACATTAGCCGCATCGCTACACGGCAAACATGTCTTCGTAACTCGAGGGCGTCATACCGTTGTCGTTGAACACGAGGTCGTTACAACGAGAATACATTCAAAGCCTTTCACATACCGTGGTTGAAATTAGAACATAAAAAATACGCGCAAAATTTTTGAATGCCATAAATATCGACAACGTTTTTCCCCGTCGAGCGGAGCACCAGGAATAGCAAAGCAAAAGTATTTGAAGGTTTCTCGGAGTCATGTTTCTTCAAATCTTCGATTACCCTATGCGTGCAATAGCGTTGAGTGCAGAGGTAGACCTTGCCCTGATCTTCCGTTGTAATATCTGAGCGCCTCTAACAACTCGCGATAGGAATCTGTTCTTTCAACCTAACAAAAAGGTGACAAACTCTTTAGCCAGCACATAAACCTATAATAGCAAGCCTGCGCAGGCTGTGTTGAAAACAAATGTATGGACTTAAACATACACACACACACGCTTGACAGTTTTTTCGGCCGTCTTTGCCAAAAGAAAAAACTGTTGCATGAAAGTTTTCGTATCGCCTACACGAAACAATTGCGGAATAAAAAAAAATATTAGGTATCTGAAAATTGCCCTTTAAATTAACTGGGTTCTTTTAAATTCTGCTCATGCTGTAATGGCAGAGAAATTACAGCACTGCTGGCTTGAAAGTTTGGAGTCTTTCGGTGCAGATGCTAAAAAGGGATTTCTTTCTTTCTTTATACGGTACCCATACTGTTAGCTGGCATGCAGTGGCTGGTATAGCAAAAACAGTACCACAACGAAATAAATATCAGCCTGGTGGACTCTGCGGTAGGGACCCACGCTATCTCCCGGCGTGCGAACCACACGGCCTCCCATGCCTATGGCAGCCCAGCGATTTTCGCCGATACGAGAACACAGAAGACAGTAGTTGGAAAGCACCGCCGTTTATTTGGGCAATCACAAAGCTTGCAAGCACAAAGCTCGATGGCGTTCACGAATCACGCATTCCGGATAGTGATCGCGAACGGGAGGCAGCAACTCACGGCGCGCGATTAACAATGTTCCCACATGAGGTACATGTTTCCGCCGTCGCCGCGATATTACGCCGAACCAGCCGCGACCGCGTCTCCACCGAGACTCTCCCGTCTCCCGCGCGCACACGTTCGTGCCGCCGACCCGCCTATTCCTATGCCCGCATGGACTGGTGGGGCCATCTCTTGGGAGCGCCGAAGAACCAGCGGAGCGCCGGACCGGTTTTCAGTGTAAAAGGCGTCTTTCCCGAAGCACTTGCCGGCACGGGATCGGCGTTCTCCACAATTCCCGCACTCCTCCCCCTGAACACTGAAAACCTAGACGCCCCTTGAGCGCAAATCACTCCACGCTACACCACATATTTCAGAACACCTCAAGTTAGCAAAACTTGAGCCAGGGAACTTGCAGAAGCCTTCCATATCCGGATTAAGGGTCCCGATTGTATAAGTCAGCCATCGCTGAGTATTTGAGATAAAGAAGTGCAACTTCTCAAGGAGAGGGGCTAGCGCAGGAGGTAAAGGAGAAGAGAAACGACAAGGGAATGGGGCGGTTCTCTTGTACGGCCGCACGCATGTGCGAAGGGCACACGTGCTGAGTTGTTCGGTCTGGGGGTGGTATAAATGTGTATTCGTTTTCATTAAAACTTTCAGTTGATAATAAGCGCCTGTGTCGTTCCCTTCCTCGTCCCTGTAAAAAGTTTTGCGCTTAAGTTTCACTCATGGAAATTGCGAACCAACAAGCTCGTCTCTCCATTTTGCTTTAGCAAAACTGCCACCGAACGACACTCCCATGCCAGTCCACACCAAGGTTCGCCACACGAAGCTGCCGTCGCGATGCTCGCCTCACAAACCTGCAAACACATTGCACAGGTTCCCAATCTCTCATGGTTGGGTGCACAGCAGGTTGGCCGGCCCGAGGGCACCCTGCCGCCGCAGCCGACGAATGCCGGGGTCGCGCCGTGATGCGACCCTCACTCCGAGCTGGAGGCGGTAACAGGAACCGCCGCACCCACTGCAGCTGCCCGAAGGCTCGCACCGCTCGCGTTGGCGCCAGCTCCAACCGCCTACTGGGTTCCGTGGGCTCTTCGACAGCAGGTCGTCCTGAATGGTTGGTTGCCGCCCGCCGAGACGGAGCAGCAAGTGGCGGTAGCTTGGCGGGCCGCGCTCGGCCCCGCCGGTGGTTAAGGAGGCCATCCTCGCCATCGTGCAATCCTGGTGACTTGCGTGGATCCCAGTGGTATCCGGTTGCATGTATCGGTCTCACCGACTGGTGCCAACGATTCTCAAACTTGAAGTGGCGAGCAGCGCAACTCCGCAATCTTCTGGAACTGGCCGGAAACCATATCGACAGCCTCACCAAATAGGGTAACAAAGATGCCCGAGGGAACTACCCCTTGCATGTTCTCTTGCTCGCGGTATCACGAGTTCGGCAACTGTGCTCCAGCAGCCACCTCCGCATGGGGGAGCTCGCCTGACTATCACGTGAGGTTGGCCTCAAACACCCGTCCGCTTTATTTCGGCCTGGTGCGCTGGTTGGCAAAGCGTCTTCAGCATCAAGTAGGCGGGGCCCCTCCAACTCACTCGCATCAATACAAGCTGCCGTAGAGCCAGCCCCAACCGCAATACCAGCGGCTTACGGGCAGACATCAACGGTATAAGTCGCCTAAGAGTCCGTCTTTTCTTAAAACTGGCGATCTCTCGCGTCCGACGAGCCCGCTGCCGAGCCGCGACAAGCTCTTTATGCCTAAAAGAAATCTCGAGCGGAGACTTCACGGCATCTTGACGCACGCACTCCGGAAGCACGCAGGCAACGATCCATTGCTCCCGCTTCCCTTCGCAGCGAAAGGAGACTGATTCTTCAGAGATAGCCCTCGCTCTTTGTCAGGCGTAATAGGCAAGCACTCCGCCTCGGCCTCGAAGCGGAGTAACGGCGGGATCATCGTGGGGCTTGCGAACTCCCAAACACCGCAACCTCTTTCGGTAGAGTCCACCGCTCCTGCGGGAAACTTAAGCCGGCACTCTACGAGGGAGGCCACCCGACGCCATGTCAGGAAAAGGCCTACATACCTCCAGTCTTGCAAGCGGGCCGCGACTGCAGTGCTCAGAGGTATCCTACGGACGTACCACCTGGTGCGGGTAGGAAGGTTTCCGCATTTGCCGTTACGGCAGTATCGGGCACCATAACTGTCTGCCTGCAACCGACGGGTGCGAGGCGTTTCATCCGAGTCGTCCGGACAAAGCCTATCGGGCTGTGACTACAGCAACAAATTTCTCGGGGATATAGCAACCTCGAATTCGTCTGAAGACGAGGCCCACGTTCAGGCGCCATGTGGGGTATGTTGGGTTCGTCGGGGACCTTGCCAGCACTCTGGGATAGACCACCACGCTGGCTCCAGGTGTGTCAGATACGCGGGCTCCCATGCCTAAGCCAGCCCAATGAAGTTCGGCGATACTAGAACACAGTACACAGTAGTGCCTTAGCAGAGTCGTTTAATTGGGGAATTCCAGAGCTTGGAAGCACAAGGCTGGATGGCGTTCACGAATCATGCCATCCGTTTTGTGACCAGGAATGGGAGGCGGGCACTGACGGCGCGAGAGAAAAAAAGTTCCCACATGAGAAACATGTATCCGCCAGCGCCGCGATGTTCCATCGAACTAACCCCGACCGGGTCTCCGGCGAGACTCTCCCCGTCTCCTCCGCGCACACATTCGCGCCGCACGCGCCCGCGCGACTATGGCCGCACAGATCGGTGGTGCCTTCTCTCAGGGGACGCTGAAGAACGAGCGGAGTACCTGACCGGTTTGAGCACGATGTCCCTCACGAAGTGCGCGCCGGCTCGGGATGGTGGGCCGAGGTTCTCCACGATTCCCACAACTGTTTACAAATTCTTTTTTTTCCAAACTGTGAGGCTTTGGAATCGGTATTCATCAGCAGTCGTGTCACACATTGGAAGCAACTCTTTGTGTGGTGCTCTGTCTGAAATTGTCTTTATTCTATTTAAAGCTTTTGAGTGTGACCGGTTGTTTCCGTCTCTGAATTTAGGAAGCATCTCTTTTTTTACGCATATTTGTTCATGGTTGACCCTAGTATGACTGAATCGGGTTTCATTCTTCTTTGTGTGAGATAACTGTGCATGGTTATGTGCTGCTTGTGGTTTTAAACTTTGGTACTATAATGCACATATGTTCATCGAATTTTTGGTTATACTATACTTTCCTCGCTTCGAGTTGAGTGAATGCTTTCTTTTGCAGCATTTTGAAAGGTGCTGTTGTTCACATTGTTGTGTTTTGTTGGTTTTAACCTCGAGCGGCAATGCCTTCGTGGCGAGATGTAATAAAGAAGTAAAGAAATAGATTTCACAAAAAATCTTTCTCGGGCAGCGAGGGATCGAAGATTTACTCGTTTAAAAAGCTTGGGAAAAGTGGACAGCAGTGTTCAGAATTCAGAACTCATACTCTTCAAACCCTGGACAAGGTTCTGAAAATATCCTCGAGTTTTAAGTAACATGCAAACACATAATGCGCGAGTTTTCCCTCTCCCGTTGTTTCCGTAGAACTGCTTCCCCACACGTAAGAATACATACTAAACAAAATATAACAAGAGGAACAAGAAAAAAGCAATATAAAAGTACAAGCGCAACATGCCTTCACCAGTATACAAAGCAGTTGAAGTTGCACAAAGGACAATTTTTGCAGAAACACAAACGCGGAGAAACAAAGCTACCTTGGTACATTTTCAACGAGCATATTCAGGCGCAAAATCCCTCTGTAAGGTTTTGTGCAATCATGAATCCATTACTGCCTATATTTCTGTGTGGTTTCAGATAAAACATGCCAGAAAAAACACCTAATTCCCGTATCTATATTTCCTCTTGTGGTTGTCGGCTGCTCATTCGGCTAGACCATCAAACTACCCCTACAAATTTGGTAATGACAAAATGTTTCTCCTCATTTTAACAACAGACGATGTCACCACCAATTACATGCAAAATATATTGCCAAAGAAAAACCGACAACCTCTAACGACAAAGTGACCGGTGCCAGGAATGTCGAGAAGCCGAACACGTGTCATTATTATCAACTGATTTCACTTGAAGCAAAAGAAGACGAAACCGGCAGTGAGGGGAAGAACTTTTATCAACTAAGCCGGCGCAAATCAATAAAATATGTAAAGGGTACAAGGAAGGCAAGATATATAAACCTTGGCGCATCTCATACCCTAGGAATACTTCAACATTCCGTTGGAAAATCAATGAACGTTGTCTGGAATTTTGCGCCCTGTAGTGTCCCCACTTGACGAGCCGCATCTACAGAACTTTCCGAAGATAGTTTCATTTTTTGTGTAAAAAGAGGAACAAGTTACCGCCTGTCAAGGCAGTTCTTATTATTATTGTATAAGTGACTTACTTCATGTATTCTTCTTGTTTACTACTTCAGCGCGTGCTCCGTCTTCATTTTACAGAATGTTGATAGCTCGTTCGCAGAACTATCGCCCTATGCTGCTATTGTAACCTCCATTGTATTTTTCCAATATTCCGCCACTGTTTTCTCTACCTCTGAATTTTTTAGCTAAGTTCACTTGCAGCGTTGGTGGCGGCGTACACCTAAACGCTTCGCGGCAAAGTCAACTTTATCTACTTGCTTTAATGACGATGATGTTTTTAGCTATATACCTCAAGATCTTCCAGCTACCAGCTGTAGTAGGGGTGACATTGAGGACACGTAAGCATGTAATTATATCATAAATTAAACTTGGGCTGGTGCATCACGATCGCGCGCCAAAGCTTCATTTTCGCCGAGCACATTTACTGGAAAACCGCGTACCCTGCTATACAGCAGGAGATGAAAAATTTTGAACATATACCCCCCCAACACATGATTCAAGTGGGCAACAGTTGAACGCTCTTTTCGAATCGAAGCCGCTTTTTGCATAAAAATATATACTTTCAATTTTTGGTAACAGCAAACTCGAGCACAGCTTCTTTCTACAAGCTATCAATCGCATGTCGTCCAAAACATTCCGCAAGTTTTATTCAAGTTCTGTGAAAATTTCCAGCTTACCCAACTAGTCACTGCCGATGCAAGCGCCTGCAGACCATCCAGAACGGCAGTGTGTTCAGCTAGCAGGCTATGTAGAGCGCGGAAGGGCTCGTACACCCAGCGTTGATTCAAGGCAGGGTAAGACTGACATGTCAAGGCCGTGGTGACGATACACTCGTATGTCCCACCATCCACGAAAACCTGGACAACCGGTTCCGTCGCAAGCGCCCTGTCAGGGACACGAAGGACGGTGTCCGGGGACTGATGTAGGCCAGAGGTACGGATGTGGAGCCTTATCAAAGGCTTTTTGCCTTTCACCTGATGGTAGAACCATGGCGGCCTAACGGCAGAAAACGGTGGCATCGTCTCGGGCGGCTGGCCCATGCACATGGTAAGAGCTGCCGCCTCTGGAACAAGACCATGCTTCAGCAGGTTGGCGGAACGACGCTGATGAATCATTTTACTACAGTGCGTTTATCTGGGCTCTGCTGGCATCTGCCGAACTGCCCTTAAGCGGGGGAGGCCAGTGATAGTGCGCATGGGTTCCCTATTAATAGCCTCAAGCCGATCCAGTAGACGTGCGTCATGTGATGAAACTGTGCCTGGTCCACAAGACATGGCTGTAGTAAAGAACGGACCAGGAGACGTGCCATCGTCGAGGAGGCCCGGAAACACTTCTGAGAAATGTGGCTTTCAAGGTGGAGCAGTTGTCTGGATTTCTGTCGAGACGATCGTAGCAACTGAGCTGGAGACCCTGAGGCCGACACCTCTAAGCCCAGAAACCGAAGGTGTCCGACAATGAGAATGGGGATACCGTTCAGTTGTCGGACGATCGGCAATACTCAAAGAGAGCGACAGGCCCAAAGCGTTGGCGATTGTAAGTGCAGTAGGGTTTTCCTAAGATAAAGTGATGCCCACATACTGACATCATTTCTGGCAGCCTCTAAACGCTTGCTGAAGGCACTCCCCTTGTCTCGGCAGGTCTTGGCTGCTTTCGTACAGTGATGTCATCCGCGTTCATGAGGAAGTACAGGTTTTGAATAGTAGCCAGGCAGCAGGCTAGCGGCAACAAAACGATGTTAAAAAGGAGCGGAGAGTCAGAACAGGACCTTGTGGCGCGACGGGCACTGGCATAAAGGAGCCGAAACTTCTAGCGTTGATACGCACAGAGAAAGAGCGGTATTGTTGGAAGTGCTGGACTAAGACACAGACTTGGTCTGGAAGGGGGAGATAACTTAGTACCTCTAAGATGGCAGCTTGGCTAACCTTGTCATACGGCTTGGATATGTCTATAGCTAGCACAGTCTTCACCCGGCGAGAATGGCCTCCCACAAAAACCATAGGTGACAGGTATTTCAAGCCATCTTCAGTACCAAGATGAGGCCTGAATCCGATTTGTGCCGAGTGATACCACAGAAAAGTATCAAGCCACCCCTGAAGGCGCCTTGAAGACATCCGCTCTAATCGCTTGCACAGCGTAGATGTCGAGGAGATTGGGCGCAAGTTCCGAAGTTTATGTGGTACATTCCCGTGCTTTTGGATAGGGACAGTATCCGCCCGAAGCTACCATTCAGGGAGTTTACCAGAGAGCCACTGCAGCCTTGCAGAAATCGACGAATGTTACCGGGTGGCAATTGCTTAGCTTGCTTAGATTTAGCCTAGAGCTGCAGGAGCCGGGGATTAGGCCTAGGATGGGACTGCTCAACCCACGCATGCTGGGAGGCCTCCGTGAGGACACGGCGGAGCAGATGGATGGGGTCCGGGATGGACGCGAAGCGTTTAAACTGGATCAGGAGGAATCCCAGGTAACCACTGTGCAACGGCGACAAAGTCGACCTATTGATTGCGGAATAATTTCGAGTCGAATTGGGTGTGGTCGCTGCCCAGCAGTCCACCTGGCGTTGCCAGGAGATTGTTTGTGTACCCAACCACCACGACAAGTCATGTGAGTTGGGGGACGTCCGGGGTTAGGAGAAATGCGTGTTGGGCTAGTAATATCATTGGCCAGCGTAAAGCAGGCATGGGTGAAGTGCCCTAGTTCCACCCGTCCGCGTTGACTTGAGGCAAGGTATCCCCAGTCACAATTGGGAGCATTGTAGATCCCGCTGCAAGAATGGGGCAGCCAGTATGATTTCGTCGTAGTTGGGTAAGACAACCAATCCTTAGGCGGGCACAATGACCACTGTAAGGGCCCACATAAAACGACATCAGGATAACCGCACATCGCGGAAGCTGCATCTTTACCGCCATCCCCTCCTGCGAGGCTGCACATAGATTGGCATATTTGGTTATATTTAAAGTAATATTATGCAGCACTATTGTCGTAACGACACAGTGATCTGCCTGGAAACCCCTTCCTCTGCACGGCAGCTTCGTAATAAACCTTTGCACTGTCTGAGTGTTTTCCTGCCGTGTCTTTCCCATTTCCGTGGCCAAGCTTCGTTCAACCTGGTATTTTAACACTAATATTTACAAATTGAAGAGATGGTTCAGTTTCTTTCACACCTTCGTATATTTACGGGTGCGTTACAAGACGAAAGCAGTGCTGGCGTTTGTTCTTACCAGCATCGTGCCTTGAACAGTCCATCCTAGCAATGTTAGCACTGGTCTTTGCGTATGGCTCACATGCGTAATGCTACCGTTTTAACATCGCATTAGAAACCTGAGCCAATAACGGTCGTTAGTGTGTTTCGCCAGATCAGTAGGCACTGGGTCTCCTTGAATCAAACGCACTTCTTTAGTCGTCTCGACAACTGGTGCACTTCTCGATTAAATGCACTTCTTTCGTGTCACTCATCTCGATACAGATGACGTGGTATGCTGGTTGCATAGCGTGTCAACTTTGAGTGCATCAATCTTCACGACCTTTTTTTTTTCCTATGGCATTACTAAAAACACAAATTTTTCTTAGGGTTTATATGGCGTTTGGCTTCCAAAAACAGCATAATCAGACTCTCTTCGAAGAGTTCCCAACATACTTTGTTGGACGCAACTAGAGTGAAAAAAGTAAGTTTGATTCCGCCATCGCCGAGAACTGGGTAGCGTCCCTGGGATGCTGATCTGGTGACGCGAGTGGATAAGGGTTGTAGCTGGACGTGTGAGGACACTATGTCGAGAAACATTCAAAGGGTTTGAATATCGCCGGGATGTCATGAGCGTCTGAGGTTAAAAGAATCGTTGCGCAACGACGATACAGGAGGACTTAGTAGTAAAAAATGACAATGTATCGGCCAAATCGACACAGCTGCTGTATAAACAGCAACTTTTTGAAACCCTTTTTGTCGTCCTTCTCTCCTCCTCCATATGCTTCTGTTTATCATAGGGCTAGCTTTGTCCTTGTCTTCATGAATAGTTTCAACATTCTCCCTACTCAAAAGAATTAGTGCAGCGGATGAAACTGTTTCCAATAATGTAGTACCAATGAGCCAACCTTAGGTAATTATATGTAATTGATTCCTGGTGATGTTGTTCTGTAACCCAGCGTTGATATCCAACCGGTGTCCTAATTTATCCTATTGTGAACCTCGGGTCTTGGTATTTTTACAAATGACGCTAGCTTTGGCTTTCGATGTGTGTTTTTACTAAGCAATGTGTGAGGTGATGAGTAACAGACATGAAATTATGTGTGGTTAAGAATGCTCACAGTCTTCATATACAGCTTCACTGATGGCGTGCTGTTATGCATCACACTCGATCTGGAACATGGACTGCTTACTTCTTGTGCTGAGTCAAGCGTCGTGGCAGCTCGAAGGCCCGCAGGTTTGTTCTGTTTCCGAACACGTTTAGCAGCTGGTTAATCGTGGATCTCATAATGCTGACGGCAGTACTTTCATACAGCCTGGTTCCTAAGTAATGTATTCGTACCCTATTGCACAGTCCAAGCCGACTAGAAGCTGTACTGCCATCGAAAAGTCTGTCTTTTGTAGACGCATGTTCAGGCTGCTCGCACCTTGAAGCCTTGCTCTGCCGTCATTGTAGCTGCTGCACTTTTGTCTCGGCTGTATTACTTAAGACATGTGCATTTCTGCACACGCACATACCTACCCAACGTATTCACGTCTGTCGAATGCGTGTGGCTCTTCTATGCCTAATATAGTTGTCTCTACTTGTGTCTGTAGACCACTTGAAGCTACATACAAATCGTTTATGTGGATCTTCTTTTTATGCTGTCATCCGATATATTGTTACCACAGTTGGCTGTCGAAAAATACATGCGTGTAATATTAGCTGTGAACACCTTCCGAAGCGGTGCACTCGTTTGCGATATTTTGTCGTGGTCTAAGTTATAGTTTTGTGCTCACAGCAGAGCAAATCTTAAAATTAAAACTGCACTAAATACAGCACGACATGATCACTGGACACACGCCGCGCAGACTGCCTCCTGAACTTTTTTTAAGTGCTCATGCACTTCTCAAGCGACCCTGAACCTGCGTCCACCGGCGATGTCCGCATAGCATACCCACGTGGGAGATTGGCCAGGAATCTCCTCGTCTTCCTTGGCAACGGGGGGAGATGGGCGCGCGCTGCCTGGCCGCTGACATGGCACATACCCACGTGGGGGATTGGCCAGGAATCGGGCGTGAGAAGGGCTAATGCACCCGCTTAAAGGAGTACTGACACGAAATTTCAAAGCTGAGATCCGCTCTAGCAATCAAGTACAACGACAACACAAATAGGTGTCTGTGAATAAATGCATGTTTCTTTCTTTGTAGTTGTGTGTGTGTGTGTGATCTATCTTTCGCGAACATTACCGAACCGCGCAAATTCAACCCGTGCATTCGCACTTTCACAATCTTCCCCTCGGGGAAATGCGGGAAATTTTTTAGAAAGAGTGGTTTTACACACCTGTACAAAAATACAAAACAAAAAAACTAGGTAATATAAACTGAGCAAATTATTTTTCTCTTCTCACAACCGAATAAAATGCTACTGACGCAATCTTTTTATGGTGTATGTTGCTAGCGCCATCGCCTTAACAGAGTGACTTTTGCAAAGTCGGTACACCTCGAAAAGGGTCCAGCAAGGTTTCTCCCGAGCCCGATTTTTTGGCAGAACCCGTGTTTCCAGAGGTGGTCGTTGATTTACTAACCAGCTGGCAGAAATTGGACCAGCCCGGTTATAGTTTGGTTTTGTACACCACCGCGGCAATGCTGTTTACGTAACAATTGGCCGGCTTTTGGGTCGCAAACGGCTTCTGTCTGTGTGGTATGCACGGTGCAGCACCGACAACTCCGTTCATTCGGCTAAGAAAAGCTATTTTCATGCCAAAACTGGCAGCCGCTTTCTCAATCCTATCCGACACTTGATGTGCATAGGGATATAGCGTTTCTACGAATGGGTTCCTAAATTGCAGTTTGCTCCAGGAATGCTTCGATTATATAGCAAGAGCATTTCTGTGAGACTACAAGCAGCTTGTGGGAACATCCGGCTAGACGTAGACTCAAAAGGCCGAGCCCTTATGTTTATCTCCAGGGAAGTTACCAGTTGCTTTACTGAGCACCTCTGCCGTTCTTGCGTGAACGTGATTCGCCTTGCTCTTGCTTCTTGCCGATGATGTCGAGGCTAATCATTGGCCAGGGGCAGAGGACGTACTTGCAGAATGAATACGTGTATACTACAAACAATAACATTTCCCTAGCATAAACGCCACTCTCAAGAACATAATGAAGGACATCGCCGAAGTTGAAACAAGAATTCGAGCCATGCAGCACAAAATGAGCAGCTTTTCAAAGAGGACGTAATGTTAGACATAATGGTGAAATAAAGCCGCAGTGTGACCACAGGTAAACCAGCCATGTAAGCTACAAATTTAATAGTTTGCAATTTAAAATATTATCTTACCAATACATCAGGCGGAACAATCTAATTATAAAAAACTAACTTGGGCTTGCAAGGAAGACAACTCACCAAAAATACCAATTTTTCAACATATGACTTGAGGGCGATTAGATTTAACACTGCAGAAAAATGGCACAGAGGAAGGGTACTTCACTTGTCGCCTCACGTAATGTTGCGGGAAAAAATTGGCCAATTTCTCACATTTAGGCTAATGGACAAACTCCTGCACGGTGGGCCTACGCTGGAAACCGGCGATTGCAAGTAATCTTTCGAGAAGATTTCCCGCCAAAACCAAACTGGCCAAGAAAAAGGTAAGACATTATGCCAAATGTTAGCGCAACAGAAAGTACAGCTTTATGACTCACAATAGAAAACTTCATCTCTAGGTTAAACGTACAGCTTTATGACTAACCATAGGAAACTTCATCTCTAGGTAAAACGTACAAGTACGATTGAATTATAAACATGTAGATTTAAAAACCATACGGTAATGAGAATGTATGCTTACTTCTTGCACATTTTTGTACATATTTCAGAGTATTGCAGAAACTTGACAATCCCACTCATAGGATCGACCCGTGCTGTTCTTGCGTTGTTACATAACAAAATATCCTTCAGAGCTGGGATTGGTGGTGGCCTGTTTCAGAGTTGTTGTTGTTGTTTGTTCGTTTATTTAATAGCCTCAAGGCTTAGCAGACAGCAAGCGGGTCCGATCTATATCCAGGAAACCAGGTTGGCCTCCCGGATATAGTCCAGTAGGGAACGGTAGGCAGGACCATGGAGCCACCGATGGTAATGCGTGTCTTGCTGCAAATTTAGGCCTGCTGCCATCAAACATTTTCTTCGAATGTCCTTAGTTCCAGGGCATGTCCATAGTAGGTGGTGAAGGTCTGCCGGAACCGTTTCCTCGCAGCAGGTTATGTTTTCGAGGCCTTCTATCACATTTCTCGCAATCAGCCTAGATTTTATTAGAACCGAACGATACAAAAAAGGGCTCGCTTTAGGGCTAGTTGGTACATTATTGTTTGCAAAAACACTGCGCTTAATTGAAATTATGAAGACGAAGGACGGCAGAACACACGATGCACACTTACGAAAGTGCAAGTGTGCACTTTCGTAAGTGTGCATTGTGTGTTCCGCCGTCCTTCGTCTTCGTAATTTCAATTTAGCGCAGTGTTTCTGCATGATACAAAGAAGATATTTCTAGCCGGTGTCCAAGGTGTATTCCTAATTAAAACAGCTACACAATATAGAGGACAGGTTTTCCTGATTTTTCCAGTTGATTAGTACTCGCATTGTGGGGACATTTCACTCTGCAACAATGTGCTGGAAAAAGTCCCGAAATTCTCACTGGCTGGTTCAGACTAACGCAGATTGTGTATTTCTTGAAGTCAAACCGTGAAAAATTGTGGAGCACTTTTAGAGGTCTCTCTTTGAAGCTGGCATAGTACTGCGCTACGCGTAGCCGAAAAGAACAAACGCCAATGAAGAGTCGGGCGCAAACCACGCTTACACAAGTGCTCCGCGTTTTGTTTGTTTTTTGACATATTTCTTTTAGTTTAAATAATGTAACGGTGGCAAGAACACCTATTTCAATTACGAGGACAAGGCCAGCGTAAACATCATAATTGAGATGTGCCCTATCCTTACGTAACGCCACGTACATATTCTTGGTATGTTTCAGGGTGATCAGCGCATAGCAACCATCTCGTTTGTACGGACAGTTTATATCACCTGACAAAAAATTCAAAACTTTTGCACGATCGCAAGACGCACGAGAGAAGTCATAGAGAACGAGCCCCGACATTTTATATGCGCATTTGTAATTTCTCAACTTTTACAGAGCACCCTTTCATTTGGTCACGCGCACTCAACTAAGCCGTCTTAAGTGCATAAATAGTGTTTTAGGAGGGTGATAACTGAATTTCAAAAACGTACTCTTCTTCTTGCTCTGAAAAGTTGCACAGCGTTTGAGCGACGTAGGTGACCTAATGTCTACTCATGAAATCATGCAGACTGCGTGCTTAAATTGCACCAATGTATGCACAGTCAGTCATGAAAAAAGGCTCGCAGAGACCAACCTATTAATAGCAGTACACGTAAACTACAGGATACTCAACTATTCAAAAAGCCTGTTCTGGGCTGTAGATTTGATGACGACACACTTCGTCAACGAGCCTTAACTTCAGCCTACTGGTAATAAATACTAGGACACGTAAGAAAAAGCTAGTGATACAGTTTCCCATTCGTCAGTAATGCATTCCTGAAAATGACAACGTGCAATTGTTTCCCGTACTAAAGCATACGTGAAATCTTGTGCATTACGTTTTGCAACGAGCTAGCAAGTCAGTCAAGTATGATCGAGAAATGCAGCCCTTAGGAAGAAACAATGGTGCTGTTCTTTTTTTACGAATTTCGATACTTTTTAGAACAGCCCTTTTCTCTACTTTAGCCCCTGATACCACCCCACGGGAGGCACCATCCCTTAACAGGATTACTATATAAAACCCCCGAACATAGCCTGCAGTTGATCGTTCGCCGTGCACTTTACACATGAAAAGCTGTTTGCTGTTGAGGCGCACATGTAAAGGTGGTAATTTGTACGTTTTGTGTTTTCAGAATGATGTTTCGATTCTACTACACCAGGTGCATTTTGATTTGCAATAATACCCAGTAATTACAACGAGCTTCAATAGACTGGTAACCGGAGCATTCCGCACCATAAAACATTCATTCAGCAGCGGGCGAACTCACAAGGTGGTCCTTGAAGTCAGAAGTGGGCTGCTACATTATGTGCGCCCCCTACTTCTACTTCTTCCCGGAACATACCGCCATCAGATTCTCGGGCACTCGAAAGCAAACACTGAGCTTCCAGCCTGCCAATGCCCTCAGCTGCCCCCCCCCCCCCAACAGGTGCAGTCAATACACATTGGAGCTATCCTACAAGCACTAGGCGTCGTTTGCTGATTGAAAACACACGAACAACACAGCAACAATACCTCATTCTTTAAAACGCATATTTCAAACAAAATAAGCAACTTGTACAGCGTATAGGCTATTTCACTGATATACTGGCAAAACAAATAAATCTACATAATTTATTCGTAATTGTGTTGAGATGCAGAATACTCAAGAGAGAAAGCGATGACAGTCGGAGGCAATTGTGGACCCGCCGAAATTTTGCATACCAATTGAGCTTATGTTTACAATACAAATGACACGGCGGAACATCAGCTCCATTGCTTCACAGTTGTAAAAGTAGGCATTCAAATAAACTCTAATGATCTCGTTCAGTTGGACATTAAAATTAAAAATCCGCAGAAAAGGCGCAACACAATTATTTCCGACCTCCATAAACAGTTACCCCTGCAGCATATCGAATGCAGTAAGTTTATTGTGTAGGATTCAGATCATAAAACAAATCATAAAACTTTAAACGTTTCACCTGTTAGAGCTATTGCGTTCGTATTGGTTTTGTGTATTTTATACAGTTTCTCACTTACAAATGATACGCATTCACACCCCACCTTGGTGGTATATTTATTACTGCCTCCAGATTGATTTTGAAAAAAAGCCCTGCCTTTATTGTTTTCAAAACTCGCACATTAACGTGCCAAAATCCTAGGGAAGTGTACAACCCACTTTTCTCGAATATTTGAATTTTTTGAAAACGGAAGCCAATATTATTTGATTCGACCTTCGAATTAAATCGGACCATTTGAAAACTTCGCAATTTTTGGAGTGTTTCGGAGTGCATCTTACAGATGAAAATAAAAGAACAGATTTGATTTGATACCCTATGCAGAAATGATCGCATCTTCATTTTCGAAACACCGTCCGCCTCTTCCCGCTCATTCACCGCCAGCGCAGCGAGAAATGCCGCAGAAGACTGGCAACACGCCCGCCTGAAACTCTCACTGGCTGGTTCAGACTAACGCAGATTGTGGATTTCTTGAATTCAAACTGCGGCATATTGCTGAGCTCTTTCAGAGGTCTCCGTTTGAAGCTGGCATAGTACTCCGCGCGACGCGTAGCCGAAAAGAAGAAACGCCAATGGAGAGTCGGGCACGAGCCACGTTTACACAAGTGCTCCGCTTTTTAGTTGTTTTTTTTTACATCTTTATTTTAGTTTAAATAATGTAACAGTGGCAAGAACACTCATTCCAAAGATGAGGACAAGGCTAGCATAAACATCACAACTGGGAGGCGCCCTATCCTTAGGAAATGCCACGTACACATTCTTGGGGTGTTTCTCGGCGATCAGCGCATAGCATCCACCTCGTTTGGCTCGACAGTTCATGTCGCCTGAGAAGAAATTGAAACCCTCTACACAATCGCAAGACGCACAAGAGGAATGAAACAGAACGAGCTGCGACATTTTATACGGCACTTGCACTTTCTCAACTTCTACGGAGCACCTCTTCATTTGATCACGCGCACTCAACCAATCCGTCTTAGGTGCATAAATAGTGTTGCTAAGGGGGTGATCTTAGGTTCGAAAATATACGCTTCTTCTCGCTACGAAACGTTGCACAGCGTTGAGCGACGTAAGTGACCTAATATATACTCATGAAATCACGCATATTGCGTGCTTAAATTTCGCCATTGTAGGCAGAGTCACTCTTACGAAAAGATTGGTTTTGACATCTATACTTTACAATAGCTCCTAGAACTATCTCTCTCCCGGGAGCACATCCACGAAGTGGTCTCCCAGCCGCTACCCCTGCATATGAGACAAGAAGAAATTGCTAGAACACAAGGTTTCGCAGGACGAGCTGACACCAATGTATACAAACTCATCAATAGAAAGACCTTGACCGCAGTACCTATTTTGTTTATTTAGATGCAGTAATTGCTGAGCAGGAGAAGCACCATTTGTCACCATAGCGTGGACAAACACTAACGGAAACACGCGATAAAACAAACCCTACCTCACCAATAAAAGTAGTCACAGCTCCATCGTAGAGCATTACACAGTTAGAGATATCGCCGAGCACGTCAGGTTCGATTAGGCTGAAATGGGGGAAGGTTGCTTCCATCACACCGCGTGTACACAAAGTCGAAGGAAGCCTGCCGGGCCTGAGAAACTACTCCCACTACTATGCTTCGTTTTTTAGAAAACTCATTTTTCACGCTAGCTACATCCGCGCTAAAGGACACGACTCTTCTACACGATGCATCTGAGCACACTGAATCCCAATACGAGGATTCAATCTTGCCCACCGAATACTGCTCTTTAGTTCTATCCATGCAGTTGAAACCACCCGGGAGATTTTCCCATCGTTTTGCTGACTATGTAGAGACGCACAATCAGTCACTAGATTCAGCAAACGTTGTCTTTTAGATGCGACGAATCTCTTCCGCTCGGGCTTGTCCCTCCTGCGTCGTCGTCGTGGCATCCGTCTGCATCTCGCCTCCCTTCTTCTCTCCCACAGCTGTGTGCAACACTCTCACTCCGGCTTATTAGCATACCACAGCTGGCGCGCTTGTTTGCCGCGCGCTTCACGGCGTTAACAACTGCTCCGGTGCGCGCAAGTGCACGCATGCGCGACTCTCCTCCGTGTTCTCCTCTCCTTCAGTCGCTGTGAATATAAAGCGGGTATTGTGCCGCGGTGGTTCAGTCAAGCCCTCGCTCTTGGAATGACGTGACCTAGCTTTTATTACTTCCTGCCGGGCTACTTCATGCTTGACTTGATTTTTCCGATGAAGACGTGATGGAAGCGAAGGTCCCTTCAGTGAGTGGTGTGACACAACAATTACGCCCGTCGTCTCACGTATAGGAACACCCGCAAGGGATGGAAATGCATCATACGCGTTCACAACACGTTTAACGCGATTTAGAGAATCAACCCAAAGGAAACACCAATTTAACCCCACGATGCGTCGCATCACACCAGGGTTCCCTCGCGGGATGATGGGCGTATTTTTTTGCAAAGCAGCAGTGACGCAGCTATCCACGAAGCGCCCGCAATCTACTTATTTCCTCCCACTTCCCCGCAAAGCTACCACCTGCTGAGAGGAATTTATGCACCTGCGTAGCAATGTTGACACCCTCCCTGCTACTAGCTTTTGCAGCTCTTCCGAGGAAAGGCAACCAGCCATTCTCTCGACCAGCCCAACCCATGAATGTGCCGCCAATGCAGCAACCGGGCGTACTTCGCACACTTGCTGTGGCTCTGCTCACTGTACGCGGTTCCAAGAGTTCGGGCCTTGCCTCGCTCCCGAGTGAGACAAGGCCGAATTCCTTTCAAAGCTGGACTAGACCACACTCCGGTACAACATCAGCGGTCGCCCAGGAGCTAAGGCGGGTGTTAACCCAAAGTATGGATGACGCAAAAGTTCTCGCAATAGGTTTGCGCTTCGGACACACTACCTGCAACTACGGCATGCCACTGCTGAAGCTAGTGATCAAACAACAGAATGTTTACATTCTTTAAATTTTTTGTTACTTTTCGTTTTTTTACGTTCTTTAAAACAAGCATTCGGTTGGCATAAATAAGAAAAAGAAACGTTTCAGCAACATTTACGCCCGACGTTGAAGTGCTGGCAACGTATTTTTAACATCACCTATTTTTAGTTTATGGTAATATATTTTTTAACATCAACTATGACTCTTGTAAGTATTACATTGTATCGGGATTCAACTCTAAAATATCATCAACAAAGAAGTCGCTCTCCATACTACATGTAAACTGTAGAAGTATAAGAAAAAAAGGTGTTAACATCATCATTTTCTTGCAGTCAGTATCAATAGATTTTGATGTAATAGCTTTCTCTGAAACCTAGATTAGGGATAAAGCCAATGCACATTATTTTCCGGGCTACCGTTTCGAACTTCTTTGTCGACAGAAGTTGACAGAAGAAAGGTGGATGGCTCGCTATTTACTTTAAAGATAGTCTAAACTATGAATTAGTAAAAACGTTTTCTCTTATCAATGAAGACATTGAAATCTGGACGATGCGTTTGGAAAGACCACAATCAGTCTGGTGTACAGACCACGGCACGGACATAAAACGAAGTTCCTACAGTTTCTAGACAAAACGCTACCATCGGTCACTTTCTGCAATGCTCCCTACATGATTATTGGCGACATAAATATCGATATGAAGTTCGGTGACCCGTACAGCCAAGACTTTCAGACAGTTCTATCTGCTTATGGGTTCACAGATCATATAACTTTGCCTCATAGGCTCTCCAATCTAAGTGCCACTCTCTATGATATTTGTGCAACAAATATAAGCTCGGATAGCGTTACAAGCGGAATAATTTCGTATGAGTTAAGTGACCACCTTCCGGTGTCCTGTGTTTTTCCATCAGCACCTAATCAAAGTTAAGTCCGATCTCGGACCCGCCTTGGACGCAAAAAAAATACCGAGGCCCAGGAATACTTTTATAGATTAGTAGAAGCGCTTGACTGGAGCTGCATTTATAACCAAACCGATCCTGATGATACATATGATACGTTTCTCGGGTTCTTGCGTACAAGCTACACTGCAGCTTTCCCTTTACAGAGGCTCTCCCACCGGACCATTAAAAATTGCCGAAAGCCATGGATAACCACTAGTCTTTGCGAGATAATTAAATCTAAAAATAAGTTATTTCATGACTTTGTACGTTCACGAGAACCTGCAGCTTTTCTGAAGTACAAAAAATACAGAAATACGCTGACGTCGGACCCGAAAAAGGCCAAGAAAGATTATTACCCAAAGACATTTAAAAGGATCTACGATAACCAACGCAAAATCTGGAAGGTAGTGAACCCTCTCACTGGTAAAAGTACAAGTAGTGGATGTATCCAAGAATTAACAGTAAACGATGAAGCTCTTGCAGGAAAGAGATTAGCGGATGATTTCAACGCCCACTTTATAAATGCGGCGTCGTACGAAAGACCTAGCATTAGCGCAGACAAAGCGTTAACAGAGGGCCCCCGTGTGCCTGAATCCATCTTTGTGTTACCAACAGACGCAGTTGAGGTTGCAAATTTACTCCGCAAGCTTAAAACCAATGTAGCATCTGGCATAGTTGAAATAGGGCCCGTAGAGTAAAACTGCAATCACCATTGATATGCGAAGTTTTATCCTTCATTATTAACCTCACCTTGACCACAGGCATTTTTCCCAGACATTTAAAACTGGCCAAAGTCACTGCTATATTCAAAGGTGGTGACCGAAACAACCTGTCGAACTATCGTCCTATATCGGTGCTTCCAAATCAATCTAAAATATTCGAAGGCGTAATCCATGAGCGACTCACTTCTTTTTTCGACAAGCACCAAATAATAGCAACCAACCAATACGGCTTCCAAAAGCATAGGTCAACCGAGCAAGCTCTGGCATATATCAAGGAAAAGATAATCGTAAATATGGAAAACAGAAAATACACACTCGGTCTTTTTTTAGATATTCAAAAGGCATTTGATTCAATACATTTTGATTTGCTGTTAAAAAAATGATTTAGCTGTGAAATTCGTGGGATCGCATTACAAATTCTGGAAAACTACTTGCTTGATCGGTATCAAATAGTTGGCATCAATGACATATTATCTGCCGAAATGAAATTGAAACAAGGTGTCCCACAAGGATCCCTACTTGGCCCGTTATTATTTCTTGTGTACATAAATGATATTGTTAAAATACCAGGTTCTTCTGATATTATTATGTATGCAGATGACACGAATACTTTTTCTCATCAAACAGTTTAACATTCCTGGAATCTATTGTAAACGAATATCTGGTGCATCTTTCAAACTGGTTACAGCAAAACAAGCTGCGATTAAATGCCACAAAGAGAACCTATATAATTTTCCGCCCAATCAATAAGCCCTTAAACGAAGACATCAATCTCAAATATGAAGGTCATCTTATGGTACGGGTACATGAGCAAACGTTCCTTGGTGTTTGGTTCCAAGAACATTTAAACTGGTCAGTACAAGTAAATAAATTAGTTGCGGCTCTGGCACGAACAGTTGGATGCCTTTAAAAAATATCACACTTAGTACCGCTATAGCTAAAAATAAACATGTATTATTCTCTAATCTATTCAAAACTAACGTACGGAATCTTGGTGTGGGGAACAACCTCACGAAATAATTACAGTAAGCTTGTTGTCCTGCTAAAAAAGATATTACGGTGTTTCGAAAATTTTCAAGGGAAATTCTAAGACCTGCCAACTTCACCTTTGTTTTCAAAACACTCAATACTTAGAGCTGGCCAGCTGTATTTCTTGAGACTTCTGCAGATGGTACACAAAAACAAGTTATATGTAGATGGTGACGCAGAAAACCGTCATTACTGTGTACGGCGTCCAATAAGACGTACACCTAAAACTAGGACTAATTACGGCAAACAATCGGCCACTTATCAAGTACCACATGTCTTGAACATCCCAGCGGGTAATTTAAATTTTAGCACCAGTGCAACCATATTTAAGACTGAAACCAAGGTGATGTTTATAGAAAAGAAAGTTAGATATGACAATCACTAGGCGTGTCTCACTCTAAAGAATTTAAACTGTACTGTGTGAAGACGTGATTTTTTAAGTGCGAATGCACTTCTTAAGCGAGCCTGAATCGTCCGCCGCCGTAGTCCACATAGCAACAGCTGCGGGTGCGCGCGCTCCTCGTCTTTCTTAGCAACGGGGGGAGATGGGCGCGCGCTGCCTGGCCGCTGACATGACACATACCCACGTGGGGGATTGGCCAGGAATAGGGCGTGAGAAGGGCTAATGCACCCGCTTAAAGGAGTACTGACACGAAATTTCAAAGCTGAGATCCGCTCTAGCAATGAAGTAGAACGACAACACAAATAGGTGTCTGTGAATAAATGCATCTTTCTTTCTTTGTAGTTGTGTGTGTGTGTGTGTGATCTCTCTTTCGCGAACATTACCGAACCGCGCAAATTCAACTCGTGCATTCGCACTTTCACATTCTTCCCCTCGGGGAAATGCGGGGGAATTTTTTTTTTCATAGACATGAGGAACAATGAGTAAGGAAACATTTCGTGTTGTATGGTATCTGCTGGAAACATGTATTGGAGAAAAAAGTTTTATGTATATTGTATAATTTGTGATTCTCATCATAGGAAATGTACGATTTTTTGTGTTTTTCTTGATTTACTTTTCTTTTCTCTGTATTGCTGGAACTTATTGCTAAGCACGCATATTTGATTTGAACATGTCCTCTACTGTGAACTCCTCTGTTGTGGACTCCAGAGGGTCAGGAGCCATCGTCAGGCACTCAATGCCTTTAGCTCCTGCTCCTTCAGCAGGGATTGTAACGTCTGCGGAAAAAAAAGTCTTCTTCTTTTATTCAAAACTTCATGTGCTTTTTTTACCTTCGTATTTTTGCCTCGCGGCATATGAAGAGGGCGTACAAATGAGAATGAAGAAGAAACGAGACGAAAAAGTATTTAAGTGAGACAAATATAAGACAGCAGGAAGAAGAGAGAGAAGAAATACAAAAACCACAAGTAGTCAGGCAATCCATGACAATAGCCCAGTCAAGAGGTAGGCATGCAGTCCTGTTTTATGGAGAATGTTCAGCAGCGACCTGCAGTAGCGGTCTTGCACCCACTAGTAGAAGTCACTCAGTTTGTTCCAGCGAAGACCTACCACTCTTAGTGCAAAGTCCCGAGCTGTCCTCGTTCCTGTGAAAATGCACAAGAGATGCGTGACACCGGCTTCCGCCTCCGGAGCCGCACACCTGGGACATGTTCCTCGGTCTCCTGGTGTAGGTCACCACGTCTTCAGTGCTTGTGACTGAAGGTGTCAGACACATCCCACCCCGAGGCCTCCTCAGAGAAAGTACTCCAGCAGGTTAGAATAGGGGCAGGGAACAGACGCACGGGGAATTCGGGGAGGTGTGTCCTTTATCATGAGATATTTCCAGGAATTCTTTTCCAGATATTTCCAGGAAGATATTTCCAGTCCGTAAATCTGTGCCTGATTAAGTGGGCGTGAGTGCACAACGGCGCGTACAAGTGAAATAGCCACGTTCGTCCGGGCTTCTCTACTACGAGCTGGAGTCTGCGTGGATCAAGGGCAAGTCCGTCATTGAGTCTTTCCGCGCCCTGAAGAGCCAATGAATACCCGCACCCGATTGGTGGAACTGAAGTCCGAGCACTCGCAGATCTTCCTTGGCTGGTTTTGCGGCTGAATCAATTCCAAGCTAAATAGTAGCCTTGGAGGCTGGCTTCCCACCTCGTTAGATACTTGCACATAGCAAGACTTCTGAAAAGAAATTTTCAACTGTATGTACTTACGAAGTCTAGTAGATATACTGTGGGATCCCTTTGCGTGTATCTTTCGATTACGTGCATCCCGTGTACTTTTCAAAGATGCCGCATTTCTCAAAGTGGAGTACACCAGCAAGCCTTCACGTGCCGACGAAGCATGTAGCCCGTGCCAGGATTTAGGGTGTGGAAATGCTCCCTTAAACTGTCGTGCGTATACTCCCTTTATTTGTTGCAATGCTCTTTCAACATACTGGAGACTGGCAGGGGCAGCATGCTCGCTCAAAAGGTCAAGGCTTACCATTGTACACCACAGTTCCAGAAATGGGGTATCTTGCGAAGATACGAGGGCCACCTCACGAGCGAAATATGTGAAGCGTTTGCGATACATGAAATAAAAACTTCGTGTATAAGAAACCTTCAGTGGCACTCCTGGAAAAAATTTATACGTGTCGAGATAGTGTCTGCCGTTTTTGTAACATTCCCTCTCTTTGCAAGTAACTTAACTTGTTCGCTCATCATGTGCACCAATACTCATTGAAAACGTCTTGCCTATATAATTTGCTACGTGATTGCAGAGACTTGAAATTATTGAAAAATTTTGCTGGCGTTATTCTTGGAATGCAGCCGTTGTATTATAGTCATTCCTGACTTTTCTTCCCAGAGACAAAGCTTAGTTGTTCATTACGAAACATTGTTTTTGTATTGTTTCGTTGAAAAAAGGAATGTCATTGGTTCCAATACTATAAAGCGTTTTTTTATTGTGCCAGTTCATTGACGTCAGCTTTTGTAGCTGCAGGGTCTCCATTGGGTGTTTTCTTTTCCTTATTAGGAACTTTGTGATACGGCACTTACATCTTCCAATTCAAACAGGTGTTTGCCATGCTAAGGTAAATGTGGTGAAATGTGTTGCATATTTACCTAATAGTTTCTTCCACCAGTCGTATTTAAATCGCCAGCTTTCCGAAAGTTTATAGCGTTGTACCGATCTCCTGTAGTACTTTTCTAGGCTTTTTTTATTAAGCGGGTGATTTTTGCCTATTGTCGCGCGCCACAGCTCTGGATGACTCAGTGCACTTAGATGCCGATATGAATATCGACCTGCCTCCACATACCCAGGACGCACGCAGTTCCGGTTCGCACCTACCATGCATAAAGCATCTCGTGCAATGATACGCCGTCGCCAGTCCTTGTATTTAGATAGCTGCCACAACGCATACAAGCTGACTCTGAATTGTCAACTCCTAGGAGTATCGCTAAGGAGGGGCCATGCTACGCTCTCAAGTAGCCTTGATCCTTGGCGGTGCAGCGTATAGTAGAAAACGAATCTTTATTGCCCAGCAGTTACTTACAAAATACAGGAGCCATAGCTTCGAGCGGTATTCACACAACCGAAGTTTCTTAGGAAACGCTTGGAAGAGAAATATCGAAATACCTAATGAATTGTACGAGCTGGATACGGGTATAGCCAGGAAAATACTCATTTTGTATTATGTGCTTAGCGAAAATTAAATTTTTCTGTCTTATTCTAAGTGTGTTTCTATTGATTATGCTTTATGTAACTTACACTTTAAGAACAAAGTTCTGACCTAAAAAAACAACATTGCAATGTCTTGTTTTCAGAATAGAGTAAGAAAAGATTTTTGGCTATTACAAAAATGTCGAGAATTATCGTTTGTATTTTATTCTTTTTAAATTGTTTTTTTTAGTCTGGGTTCACGCGAGCACTAAAAGACGGAATGACCAAGGACGACGCACGGCGCTCACTCGGAGCCGGTGCTTTCTTTCGCGGCCTGCAGAAATAATGATAATGTTAATAAAGATACGAACGTGGTTAGCAACTGCTGTTTTAAATTTAACGGTGTCACTAAGCGAAAAAGCCATCCTAACGTGGTTAGTTTAACTTTATTGGAGGCAGTTGAGGAAAGGCATGCCAGTGCTGGTTGGTGTCACGTATCTTGTTTGCCGGCAGCTGCATGTGGTGTTCATTAGGAAATAAAAAAAACTGAATTTATTTTACCAGTAATAATTAGGTTATTTTTATATATTTCTTTGTTTAATTGAAACCAAATCTGAGCATTGCGTAATATTTAGATTTTTTAGCACAAACATTGTGCGCACTATTTTGCGCATCGTGTTCTTTTTCTCATAATCATTCTAAACAACATCCAGGCAATCATTTTCTTTTCAATCAAACTGTCATCGTAAGCTCGTTCGGAATCTGCGACGATTTCCAAACAAACTGTCAGCTACAGCGGTCTATCAAGCCCCTCTGAACAGGTATATTTCGATCTCGATCCGATCTTCTAAGCATTGTGGTCCCAGCCGGGTAATTATTGTGAGCGCGTTCTAAGCACTGCGTGCTATAAACTGTGCATTGCCTATACATTATGGGTAGTTTTTGGTTATTCGTTTTTTTTTTCTCATAACCATCATCATCAAAATCCATATGCTCGTCTTCTTGCGAGTATCTTTGTCATGGGCTTGTTCAGGATCCGCGATTACTGCAATGCTTCTGAATAAACGTCGTGCAGCACCTGTCCCTCGAGGCCCCCTCATTTATTTGTTACATAATTTAGGCCAATTAAAGGGCACATGAAGTAGAGCCCTAACAAGAAGAGGTACATAGGAATGCACAACGGCAAACAATTTTTTGGATAGTATCAAGGCTTGCAAATATTTAGGCGGTAGGTCGTAATACTCATTTTTGGTTCGAGCAGACGGGTGTATTGGGAGGGTGTAATGCGGTCGTATTAAGGCGTAAGTGATTCGATGTGTAAATTTCTTGACAGGGCGTCTCTGTATGCCGCAAAAAAGAAGTCATGTTGCGCGCATGGTTTTTGTGTTGATATAAAAATACAAAACTTAGCCTTCAAATTTTCTTGAAGCGTAAAGAATATTAATTTCACATATTTTCATCAGTGGGTGGGTGGGTTAGTTGCACGATTTCTAGAATATATCAACCGCACAGACATCATTGAGCATCTCAAAAATAATAATAATATTTTTTTGAAAGGTTTCCGTATATAAAACGCATATTTGATTTTAGCCTCATCACTCAAGTATAAGTAGGGAGCCCAACGTTAGCGTAAGCATGGGGGATATATGTCTCAAAAAATGTTTTATTTAGGTTAGATGCGGAATGTTTTACAATGGTTATTCTCCCTAAGTTTAATAAATGAAGTCAGTGACAATTCGTATTCCATAACTTCAAAAGGTCAGAAATAGATAATATAGGTTGGAAAAATATTATTTGCAAGTTTATAATTAATACGTTTCTTCAAGATTACGCTGCATTCCGCTTTTGCACCATGGAGAAATTTTATGCAAGGAGTAGTTAAGTAGTCGTTGATTATCAAGGGTACAGTTTCCCTTAAACAAGAAAAATTATTAGCACATACCCTAATTGGAAGAGTCCAGAATAACGTTACGAATGTCATTCACATAAATATAAAAAGCGTGAGCAACCTAAGATACGTCCCTGCGGAAGGCGGGAGGTGACAAAAAAATTACCAAAATTGTGCCTTTCATTGCTTGTTAGAATCTAACACCGTTAGATGAGTACCCAAACACCCACTTTAAGTTGAAGTTGAAGTTCTTTTTTTCAGTCTTGTAGAATGACTCAGGATGTGGGAAAAAAGCCGCTGTTCTCAGTGACGGGTTAAGGAGCAAATATGGTGGGCGAAAGGGTTATAGCTTGTAGTGTAGTTTTGTGTGTGGGACAAGATCGAAGGCTTCATAACAATCGATAAAAATATTGTCCCGACTTCTCAAGAACCTGCCCAAAGCTTTGAGCGACTGTCGTTAACTGAGTCACCGCCCGACAGCCTTTTGAGTTGAATTGAATTGTATTTTATTTCTAAAATGTTAACATTAAACCTGAATGAATACATTGGCATATGTAGGTCCAATGTAAAAATCACAGGCGGGAGTTCCCATGATGATACTAAACATTTGAATAAGTACAAGCAACACTAGTACACTGATGTCCTCAAAACACTCTAATCAAACAACCGAAAAGATGGTCACAAAAAAGAAAACAAAAATATTACACTAAGAACCTGGGACACTAAAAAACAACGATCGATACAACGCAAATCCACTCACTATTTGGGATGTTATTGCCCTATTCACAAAAACAACGCAACAATGCAGTTACAATTCAATGAGACGCAAGTGTCTAACAATAGTGAAGTAATGGGTCAGCGGACTTCAGAGTGATAAGGCGAAGAAGCGAATCATATATTTGTGGTAGTTCCAGTGTACCCACGGAAGTACGAGATACTGGCGTGAAGAAAACGTCGTAAAATTAACATTAGAAGTGATACGTTGAGGCAAAATATCTAGACAAGGTTATTGTAAAAACGTTAAAAATACCGATGTTGCAGCGATAAAGTTATTGCAGGGGCAAAAATGAGCTGATTGATTAGTGGGGACAAATAGGCTCGTCCTTTTCAAACTATAATGACGCGTTGTGCTTGTTTGCGCAGTTTTATAACCGGATCATTGTGAGTATAATACGTACCACCACAGGACGAAATGCAAAAGTTAGCTTACTGTGGACAATGGGGTAACAGAAAGTTAGAAGAATTTGGGAGTATGGTGTAGCTCGAATGATAGTTCTAATGCCAAATCAAACTTTCTTGGAAATGAAGATTACGGGCTGAATATATGTAACGTGAGAATCGATCATTACCATTCAAAATTCAGTTCTACGACAAAGCGAATTTCGTCCGCTGAAATATAGAGGGTACGGATGGCTGCAATTTTATCTCTGAGGGCAACCTAACAGCAGAAAAAAAGTTTTATTTAGCTGAATAGATAGCCTATTGAGGAGACAGCATGAAAACAAGTCGGCGTGCAGCATTTGGAATAACTATCACATTTTTGACGGGGTTAAAGACAGCGGTGACGTATGCATAGAACAAGCACCCCGGAGAACTTCAACAAAAATGATGGCCATTTATTTAAATAAAAAATAATGAACCCACGATTAAGCCTCGTTGAACACGTCTTTTTAGTGTGACCGGGGGCGATGTTGTGGCAGAAGCTGAGGCTATTTGGGCCCGTTTTATAGAAATCTGCATATCAAAGAACAGGACGTGTTATGCCATAACACTACTTTACGGAAAAGAATTTCGCGGTGGTTGGTTTTGAATGCTTTCGAAAAATCTATAAAAAAGGCAGTAGCTACATTACCGCAGTCAATTAAAGATTTATTTTCTGTGTTAATCACGCAATCGTTATGTTTGTCGATTAAAAAGCACGAAAATCAAACTAACGAGGGGTGATTTTTATGTTTTAAGGCAGTGCGAAAGACGGGTCTCAATAGGTTTTTCTACACCCTTATCTAAGAAGGACAATAGATATGGGCTGATAATTATTCCTAAGCAGCGCGTAGCCATTTTAGAGTGCAGGAATATTTTTCTATTATTTCCAATACCCATAGAAATATTCCAGATTTTAAAAAAAAACATTGAATATACAACAGAGAAAGGGCGCAACAATTCTATTTGAAAGTTTCATGTGAAACCCTTGAGTGGCATCTCAACCATGCCCGGTAGCTTTTATTGCTGAACTAGAAGCCTTCATTTCCGCATAACAAGCCGCGATTTCATCACAGAATATTACCATATACCAAGCTGCCATTTTATGTTCGCACTCAATCTTTCCTGGCGGCTTACGTTTCAAGTAGTCACGTCAACACCGCTTTGGCCATTAACACTGCTTTTCCTGAATTCACGTAATGCCCGATGCCTGTGCACGAATACGACAACTTTCGCCCAGTAAGTCGATCTGCGATTTTTCTGCTGTTAGAAGAACTGGCTTTTTTCTCATGATAATATTTTACACTACAGTTAAAAAAATAAACATAGCCATCATGACGGTAGCTAGCGCGGAGGCTCAGCCATTGGTGTTTTAAATGGCATGATATGTAAATGGCATTTTGGTGTACATTTTAATGTTCCTTTTTGTGAATCTGTATGACACAAATTGTAATCATAACCTCTAAAGGATAATAGTTCTAATGTCGAATTTGGCACTATATATCGATCTGCCCCCTGTGATCCTGCAATTTGTTTCAAGAATATCCTCTGGCATACTTCAGCAACTTTCGTATAAAAAACCCTCTTTATTGTCCTAGGTATTAACATTGTTCGTCTTGATGATTCCAACCACTACACTCTGGGATGTATCACTGGCGTTTGCAGCTACGGGTAGTGGTGACTTGTTGACGTTCATACCAGATTTTCATATCATGAAACAATCCTAAATTGACCACTACCTGACAAATTACAGTTCAATTTTCGGAGCAGGTGTAATAGACAATAAAGTTACCGATCATTACCTGCATTTCTGAACTTTCACCTGTTTGTTCGAGACGTCATCAAGCTAGGCATTAGAGCTACTATTGGTGCGGATGACTATAAACGGACTATATCAGATACTGACTCATGTGCGATTCTCCATACCCCCCATCCTGAAATAGCCGTGCAAATGCTGCGTGAAACCTTTAAATCAGCCACTGACTCGTCCACTACTGTTCATTTCTACAAACAGTGTCACCACGCTCACTGTTGTCCTTGGCTGTCAAAGACTTCTTATGTCCCTTACGACAAAAAAGGCTACCTGTATAAAAAAAACTTAGCGCCAACGATATACACACACTTCAAATTCATGTCTACAATATGTTGGGATTGCTAATTATATTGCTAAAAAAGCCCCAACGAGGCTAATATGAAAAACATAATAGTTACAGTGGAAGATAGAAAAGAAAGTGGCACTTATAAGGGGATGCCTTAACACACCACTTCAACGTTACTCGGTCACGCTGGTTCGAACGAACGACTCGCTCATCTCAACACCGCTGGATATCTTGAAATGTTTCGATGAATATTTTTCCACAAACGTTTCTGACCCTTCTTTGGTGTACATACCCACATTTACTTGCCAGACTGAATTATTTTTTTCTATTCCTACCATGGCAACGGAAAGTGATGCCGTTTTCAGGACAAACAAACACTGCTCCTGGCCTGCATAAGATTCACTGGGAACTCATCAAATTAATTTTCGTATTCATTCAACCAAACATAAGTATACTTTCCAATCGTTTTATCTAAACCACTGTATTCACAAGCTTCATTTAATGTTGTTCATGCCCTAAAAGAGGCAATGCTATCCAATATAAAATTATCGACCCATTTCATTCTTCTGTTTCTCGACAAAGTGCTCGAAAAGATATTCGAAAGAAGGCTGTCTAAATACTATAGGAAAGTTTATATACTAAGTTCAAGTCATTTCAGCTTTCGACATGACCTTTCAACACATAAAGCTTTGGCATGTTTTTTTCAATAGCATAAATTATTCATTGACACAGAAAATTATGCTTTCCAGTTAGTCGTTGACTCATCTTAAGCATTCTGCCGCGTTGATCACAATATTCTATTTACTAAAATGGAGTTAAACAGAATAGCAGCAATGGCATTTCAACTGTTCGAATGGTTCTTTGTTGATAGGTGGCACTTTGTTTGCATCAGTAACACATTTTTTCCTCTGCTTTTACCATAAAAGCCGTCCAGCAAGTCCCTGTTTCAGGGCCGCCTTTATTTCTTATATACGTGAATGACTTACCGCAGCGTCTTACGCACTCGAAATGCATTCTATACTCCTACATTACCCCAATCTTTTAGGACAATCATTATTTCTGATTTGCAAAGTGCATTCTCCTTCCTTGAAAATTCGTGTGCTCTTCACAAGATATCTATTATGTCGTCAAAATCAGCCTTAATGGTATCTCACTCCCAAATAAAAAGTGCAAACCAATACTTGCCTCCAAATAGATCGCAATCCAATCATACTAATAAATCGGACACCCCTTTGGGTGTAACTGTAGACACTCAACTTAGGTTTGAATGCCATTATTCCTTCATTTGAAAAAGGTATCATTTAGCATTGGTGTGCTTTTTAGAGCTACTCACTACTTCACTACAAAAACTCAGATGGATTGGTATGATGAATTTATTTAAACCCACTTGAACTATTGTATCACATCCTGGGGTGGATCCTATACTAATCATCTGTTTTAATAGAAAAACTTGAAAAACAAGCAATTTGTAAAGCAACGTTTTCCCCTAAAATTTCATCATTTCTTCTTATCTTTATTCAACCTAGTTTGTTACCTTTGCCAAAGAATCATTTGTACAGTGAAGAAATTGTGTTTCTTGAAGTGCTGCATTTTCTTCTGGATCTTGACATTTTCCGTAACCACATGTTAGCCAACCCTAATAGCATTCGATGTATCCTCCCATCGAACTTCGTGTTGCCCTAAGTAAGTTTTTGTGTTTTTTTTGGAATGACGTAACAATAAACTAGAGCTAGTTCACTCCATCACTCCAAAAGAAAATTTAAGATGTTCATAGTTACTCCTCGCAAACTCCCAGAAATAAATTTGTATGACATTTTTCGCCTGTTCTCTTGGCAATGGATTAAAACGTTCGGATTTGTTCAACAATATGTTCCATTTTCTACAGTATCCTATTGTAAATGATGTTTGATAATATTTTCAGAACGTCTGCAACACTTACTGGTTGCATCGAGCTCACACGGGTTTATCTCCAGAACAAGTAGAATAGCAGGTCCCGCCTGGGGTTTGGAAACTTTGGGATATCCTGCATTATCTCAATGTTAATACAGTCTTGAACTTTTCTGAAGGAATCTAAATTCCAATTAAAAAGAGAGAAAGAAATACTGGGGGCAGAGCAAAAGTTTTGTAAAGTAAGAACGCCAGGTAAGTTGCGAACATAGAGTCGTAAAATGATTGCTAAAATCATAAGCAATATTTCAAGTTTCAGTAAGTAATGAGTCGCCTTGAGCAATGGGACGGAGGAAAGCTGGGTAGGAATATTCAAAAATTACAGAAATATTTCCTTTTTTTGTTTTATGTCTTTACCACAAATAATGAATTTATTGTCTGAGTATTGGCGCTTGGCTTATTTAGGAATTGAAGCTAAAACGTGAGAGTAGCGTTTCTAGCGTGCTGAACGATTCTAATTTTCGGTTTTTCGCATTATTTATAGCTAGGTTAAGTTTTTATGTAACACTGCACGAAGAGGGTTTGTAGTCTAGAGGGCCCAGAGGGAGAGTGTAATTGCTATTGGCCGTTTAATGTTGTGCAATCATAAACAGCAAAATTGATTGAATCTGCAAATATCTAATTATTCATCTCAGGAACCGAGGCTTTCAATATACAGGACCAGTTGGTATTTGATACAAGGTTCAGAAATTTTCTACGATAAAAGATAGATTTCTTGTATGTTTACGTGTAGTTTTTTCTGTTTGTGGAGGTAAAAATACTGGGAGGTGATCGATAATATCACAATCAATAGTGCCTGGTTGTATTGGAGAAATAGGATTAGAAAAATTATGGTCAAGGAGGAAGTGAGAGGAAGAATCTACAAAACATATTTGCGAATTTACGAGTGCCTCATAAACATAGCTGCAGAGGAACTGTTTAGTTGGAAGCGAAAGGGTTCGCAAAATGAAGAAGATTCATATTATTTACCCACTATAAACAACTATTTGTTTTAAAAAAAAACAGTTGTTTAAGTACAAGAAAAGGGAATCAGAGAGGTCAGCTGCATTAGAAGAGGGTGAGGGATAGGCGGCTGAAAACACTGTCTTTTTAAAATTTGAAGAATGACACGGATGAAGTTCAACCAAGAGAGATTCGCATTTAGTCTTATCTAAATTTAAACCATTGCGTTGACAATATGTTAGCGGTTTTGAAACGAAGATATCAGATAGCTACCCCTACAATCGCATTGACAACCACTGCGGGGCAAAGCCACACATATTGCTATCATCGTAGGTAAGCCAAGTTTTAGAGAAGCAACTGATGGAGAAATGAGGGCACAAATTACGAAGTGGGAAAAACTTGTTAGAGTTCTTGTTACGGCTACAGCAAGAAACCAATTTCGATGAAAACATTCGCCCTATTTGAACATTTACACACCTTCACTGGTCAAGCAACATTCGTAACAGTAGGAAAGAGAAAGCTACAAAGCCGGGAAAACATGCCTACTCCTCGAAATTTGCAATGTCGTATTCACTATTATCCGAATTACATGACGGTTTGTTGATTTCCTCGCGCATATAACAAAGCTATAAGTCCTATTTAACATTTACTTTTTCTTGTTCTTCAAATCACGTGCCTTCACGAGCAATCTCTAGTTTTCGGGCGTAAAGTGTTATGTGATGAAAATGGCTGTAATATAGTAATACGGGCTTTGTGGGCTACGGAAAGGGTAGTGGAGCGATCGGTGAATATTCTACATGTGTGGGAGCCCGATTGCACAGTATCAAGGTTACCAATACTCACAGGGAAACCGACCTTATCTCTGACTACTTCTAGGACCTCGGAGGAGCTTTAGCCTTGATTTAAGGGATCATCTTTAATATCGACATTATTTAAACGTGGATATTGCTCGAGCTGGCCACCTTTTAAAAAAAGGCGATTGTTGCACTTGGCCTGTGGCCTAGTCAATAACGTTGAAAGTAGTTAATAACGTTGAAAGTTTCGTTCCTGACGAGGTTAAACGTCTTATTCATGAAATCCCTGGAGAATTCCCTCTCCTCTACTTCACGCTTGGCATCTTTAATTCCGCGGACTAGCAATCTACCAAGGCGAGTTTCAGCACGTCCAGTGCTTCAGAAATTAGCAGAGCATTTTTAATAACCACCAATCATAATGTGTTGTAACTCTTCAGTAAGCAACGCCACAGTGTGCTGCATGGTGAAGAGAGTCATCTAGGCACTGTGGTGCCAATCCCAATTTCAAGAAAATAACAAAGCAGTCTACACCTTCGTCAAAAATTTAAACTAGGTTTAACGTCTTATTCATAAAATCCCTGGAGAATTCGCTCTCCTCTAGTTCACGCTGGACATCCTTAATTTCCACGGACTAGCAATCTACCAAGGCGAGTAGAAGCACGTCCACGGCTTCAGGAAATAGCAGAACATTTTTAGTTAACACTAACCATAATGTGTTAGAACTCTTAAAGAACGCCGCAGTGCGCTTTCTGATAGAGTGAGTCATCTAGGAACGCCGGTGCCGATCACAATTTCAAGGAAATAACTAAGCAGTCTACACCTAAGTAAACAATTACCAGTGGCCAACCTCGGCTATGTTTGGATATACGTAGCGTGAGCTATGGTTCAGATGGTTATTAATAGCTTTCCTTGTTGTCTAGAGTTAACTTGATATTAACAATCTAATCATATGGTTAGATTGATTGTAATGCTTACTGCTGCTTCAATGACACACGCGGTACACGCATTAAGTGACACGTATATTTAGTTTTGCTAAACGTCTTAATTCTTCTCTGTAGGAGCGTTCACTGCTCAGAGGTCGCGAGGAATGAGTACACCCTGTGCGTCCCCGAGGAAGCTTGAGCAAACTTTGGGTCGGTGACAGCGAGACGACGGGCGCGGGTTTGTATGTTCGACTCCTCTCTTATGTTTGGTTTTTCGATTCTCCGATTGTTTTTGAAAGGGGTCTCGGGCACAAAAACTCGATGATGATGATGTTTAGAGTTTAATGGCGCAAGGCCGACTAAGGGCAAAGAGCGCCAAACAAAAGTGATTACATGAAAGTGACATGGAAGTAAAAGAACACTTTAGTAAAAATAAACAAAGTAAAACACAACGTAATGAAGATGACTGGTGTAAAGGGCCAGGTTGTCAACATGCATGATAAGAAATGAGATGTAAAAAATTTTACGTCGGTGAGAAACTCGAAAACGCGTTTGATTGAAAACAGGGCTTCGTCTCCTAAGAAGTGTGACGGGTGTGGTGGAATATGTCGTGTGTGTAGTTGAGGGAAGTGTTTGCGGCGTGAAGTGTCGAGTGCCTTACATTGTATGAGGATGTGCATCACGGATAGGGCCTCTCCGCACCCACTGCACAGAGGTCTTGGAGACCCAGTGAGAAGGTGCGAGTGTGTTGCATGAGTATGCCCTATCCGTAATCTGGCCAAGGAGACTTCAGTGTATCTATTGCGTGTGTCGGTGGTGTATGGTCCCAAGTTGTGGTTTTATTACATGTAACTTGTTGTCTGTCTGTTCACTCCAGTGTGTTTGCCATGTTTTGCGAAGTTGTTGTCTGATGTGTGGTTTCACGTCGGTGTAGGGTAATGTGGTTATGTCTACTGCATTCAAAAGTGTAGCAGCAGCAGCCATTCGGTCCGCTGCTTCGTTCCCGGCTATACCACAGTGGCCAGGGACCCAGCAAAGGACTAGTTCAATTTGTGGACATACACAGACATAATACCCTTGACTATTAAATTTATAACGTGATTTTTGGAATACTTTGTTGAAGACAACGCCCGCACAACACTGAGAGAATCTGTATATATAATGGATTGTGGGATGTGACTTTGAAGGATATGATTAACAACAAGAAGTACACCATAAGCCTCTGCCGTAAAGATACTTGTATTACTGTTAAGAGTTCTAGTGACACTAAGGCCGGTCCCATGCGCCGCGCAGGACACCGAGGTGGAAGTTTTAGAGGCGTCCGTATAAAATTCAGAACATTGGTACTTCTGCTGCAAACACAAGAATGTGCTGCATAATTGCACATGTGGGAGCTCGGTTTTTATCTACATGTGTGAATGATGTGTCGCATGAGACAGGGCGGAGATGCCATGGTGCTATGAGATCTGTAACAGAACTTTGGATGGTATTTAAAAAGGAGACAGCAAGCTCTGACGCTTCCTCTCTAACTCTGTAAGAGAAGGGCGCAGAGAACGATGGTCGATTTAAAAGGAGTTCAGTCATGGAGGTATCATGAAAAACTGATTTAAAAGGATGGTGAGGCATGGATGAAATTTTAAAAGCATAAAGGAGGTCTGTGTATTCTCGCTGACGTTGTAGGTTCCATTTGTTGCACTCTACATACAGGCTTTCGACTGGACTAGTCCGAAAGGCGCCACACGACAAGCGGAGCCCTAGATGAAGCACAGGGTCCAGCATTCTGAGGGATGTTTTAGTGGCTGACCCATAGACAATGCTGCCATAGTCCAATCGTGAACCTATCAAGCTGGTAAAAACACGCAAAAGAAGTTGTTTGTCAGCACCAAAAGAGATGTGCGAGAGAACCTTCAGGATATTCATTGTTTTTAAGCATTTATGTTTTAGTTGTTTTATGTGTGGGATGAATGTGAGCTTTTCGTCAAAGATTATACCTAAAAACTTGTGTTCCTTTTCGACAGGAATAGAGGCACCGTGGAGTCGAATGTCTGGATCCGGACGCATGCCACGCCTCTTGGAAAACAAGACACAAGTGCACTTCCCTGGATTAAATTTAAAACCGTTGCTGTCTGCCCAACCAGCTAGCTTGTTAACACCAAGCTGGACTTGGCGCTCGCAGACAGACAGGTTACAAGACTTAAAGGATAATTGAACGTCGTCTACGTATATGGAGGAGGAAATCGATGGTGGTAGCGCCTTACGAAGAGAATTCATTTTTACAATAAAAAGGGTGCAACTTAAAACTCCGCCTGGCGGCACGCCGTTTTCCTGCACATGAACCCTAGAAAGTGCAGTTCCAACTCGCACGCGAAACGTTCTTTCAGACAGGTAACTGGCAAGCGTGTTCATCATGTTACCCGACATGCCAAAGGACTTCAAATCGCTGAGGATGCCGTACCGCCAAGCAGTGTCGTACGCCTTTTCAAGATCAAAAAATACTGTCATACAGTACTGCTTATGCAGGAAAGCATCTTTAATATATGACTCTAATGCAACGAGTTGATCGTTCGTAGATCGCCCCGCCCTAAAGCCCGCCTGGCAGCTCTCGAGAAGACCGTTGTACTCTAAGAAGTACACGAGTCTCCTGTTTATCATCTTCTCGAAGAGCTTACACAGGCAGCTTGTCAGGGCAATGGGGCGGTAACTGGCAGGAGAGGAAGGGTCCTTCCCCTCCTTTAGGACAGCCACTACTATGGCCTCCCTCCAAGAGCGTGGAATGTGCCCCGAAAGCCATATGTTGTTGTATAGATGTAGGAGTGTTTCAAGAGTGTCTGGGTGTAGGTGCTGTATCATGGTGTATGTAATCTTATCTGCGCCTGGAGCTGAAGGTTTGCACGTGCTCAGGGCAGCCCTCAACTCATAGAGAGTGAATTCAGAGTTGTAAGAAGTTTTTGATTTGTCTTTGTCGTGTAAGGGCTTTTTTTCTGCAGATGTTTTGTGTTTCATGAAAGTGTTTGTGTAGTGTGCTGAACTAGACACGTGTTCGAAGTGTTGTGCAAGAGTGTTAGCCTGGTCTTCCAGTGTGTCCCCTGTTGTGCTAACCAGGGGCAGGCTGTGTGTCTGTTGTCCTTTGAGCTTGCGTATACGTGTCCATACTTTGTGTGTGTCTGTGTATGAATTAATGGATGTCAAGAAGGTGTGCCAACTCTCTCGTTTTGCCTCACGGCGCACACGTTTTCCAAACGCCTTGGCCCGTTTGAACAAAATAAGGTTACCCAGCGTGGGGTACCGACGAAGGATACCCCACGCCTTGTTCTGGGCCTCTCGCGCCCGCCTACAGTCCTCATTCCACCACGGCCTCCTCTGGTTGCACAGGGCACCAGAGACGTGGGGAATGGACTTTTCGGCGGCGTCGAGGATGTGTGCCGTGAGGAGTTGGGTAGCTTCTTCAACGTGTAGGTGTCCTATGGATGTGTGGTGTAGTTTCGATGTCTGTGTAAATGTGTTCCAGTTAGCTCGTGGTTCATTGAACCTATTATGGGAAGATGAACTGCTTGGGCCTTTACCTATATATGTTAGTGATGTGGGGAAGTGGTCACTGCCAAATGGGTCCGTGCCCACACCCCACTCAAGACATGGAAAGAGAATTGCCGAACCAATAGCCAAGTCAAGATTTGAGTATGTATTGTGTCCTATGTTATGATATGTAGGCTGTTTATTATTGAAAAGGCATGCTCCAGAGGATGTAAGAAACCTCTCTATCAGGCGACCCCGGGCATCCGTACGAGAAGAGCCCCAAAGAGAATTGTGAGCATTAAGGTCGCCTGTTAGAATGTACGGCTCCGGCAGCTGGTCGACCAGCGCCTCAAAGTCAGAGCTCGAAAGTGCAAGATCAGGAGGGATGTAAATGGAGCATACCGTTATCAACCTATTAAATATTATTGTGCGGATGGCTACAGCCTCAAGGATAGTGTTCAAGGCGACAGGGTGGCATGCTAAGGATTTGCGGGCGATTATGGCCACACCGCCAGAAGAGTGGGTGCAGCCATCCCTGTCTTTCCTGTATACCAGGTAACTATTCAAGACATTTGTGTTTTTGGAATTCAGATGTGTTTCCTGGACACACATTAAACTTGGCTGGTTGGCATGCAGAATCTCATGCACGTCGTCAAGATTATTCAGAAGGAATCTGCAGTTCCATTGAACTATGTTTTCTCTTCCCATTATTATGTGTTCAGAACTACTGGAGTGTGATTATTTATGTAGGGTCTTTCGGGGCTTGGACTCTTGGGAGGGGCTTTCTGGCCTTCTCTACTGACCTGGACGTCGCAGCCCGTTCCTTCCGCTGCGATGAAAGCCGGAAGGGCTCGACGTCCATGTCGTCATCTGAAGGCAAGGGGGTGCCCAGCGGACTAGGCCCCCTTGACGTGGTACCCTTTCGGGCATTCTTTGCCTGCGCTGCCAGTGCCGAAGGCGTGGGAAGCACGACAAGTGGCACAGGCAGTGAGGCAGAGGAGGGGGTCGCTGCGACTGCCTCCGTCTCCATCTCCGTGCCCTTGCGTGTGCTTTGGGCCGGTGGGGAGGATGCAGTGGATGCAGCGGCATCCCCAACAGACGTTGCAACCACAGCCGCTGCTGGGTGAGCGAGCGGTGCAGAGGCTGGTTGGGCTGCCTGGGGCAACCCTGGGGGGGGGCGGGGGCGGGACCAAGTCCGACTCGCGGTACTGGGTCCCCGCCGAAACCAGACGCCGCTCCGCCCCCCGGCGAGCTGCGTCGGCGTACCTCCCCAGAGGGAAAGAGGCGAACCTCTTCCGCGCCTCTGGGAAGGTGATGTTTTCAGTGACCTTGATGTTAATGATTTTCTTTTCTAATTGAAACTTTTCACAGCTGCGGGACCATGCTGCGTGCGGCCCCTGACAGTTTGCACAGGTGAAGGTAGTAGAGTCACAGTTTTCAGTAGGGTGGTCATGTGCGGCGCATTTCGCGCAGGTCGTTTTGCCGCGACAAGAAGTTGTAGCGTGCCCGAATCGCTGGCACTTGTAGCAGCGGCGCGGGTTAGGTATGTACGGACGTACACCACACCTAATGAAGCCAGCATTGATGTGCTCAGGAAGTTTTGATTTGTTGAATGTCAGGATTATATGCTTTGTGGGGATTTCCTTATTGTCTCGTCGGATGGTGATACGCCTCACTGCAGTTACACCCTGATCTTTCAGGCCTTCCAACAGATCAGCTTCGGTCTCATTCAACAAATCGGTCTCCGAGATCACACCCTGAGAGCTGTTGAGGCTCCGATGGGGAGTGACTCGGATGGCCAGATCTGCCATGCAGGTTTGCGACAGGAGGTTAGTGGCTTGTTGCTGCGTCTTGACATTGACTAGGACTTCACCGGTACGGAGTTTCTTAGCATCGAACGATTTTCCGAGGATGCTTTCCAGGAACTTAGTGATCAGGAATACGGACATTGAAGAAACAGGGTTTGTTTTGTCAACTGCCTCGATAACCAAGAATCGAGGATAGTTGTCAGATTTCGGACTGTGGATTGTTTGAAGAGATGGAAAAGAAACTTCGGTGCGGCCCCTTTTCGGGGGCCGATCACGTCTGGGGGGGGTTTTGATTTATCCATATGGCATAGGAAAAAGCAGGGAGACGGGGGTACTTTCTTCCTTGACCTTACCCTGGTAGTCAAAGAGGTCCCGGAGCTCCCTGCCTGGTGAACAGACAGGGAGCCCATCCGCCGGAGCTTGACCTGGGCTCCGACGGCCACCGTTCGTGGTTTCTAACCCTCCACCTATAAACACATCGCCACGGTTGGATCCAGCTTATGTTTGGGGGCTCGGGGTCCGCGGTATCGCCAGTACCGTCACCAAGATTACTCAAGGTGCCCCGTGCGGGGGGGCACAAAAACTCACCTGGCAAACAGTTTCCCCATTCCTGAAGTGCTTCTGTGCGATTCCAGGTGAATTAAAGTGCTGAACTACTACTGTCGGTCTCTCGTGTGCACGACGGGACTGAGATTGTATGTTCTCGAGAACGTGCACTCTGTGAAAAAAATTACGAACCAGACATGGTTGCGAAGTACCATTTTCAGCAAGGGAAGCTTATGTACAGCGCTTATTCACTTATTCCGGTGGCCCTTTTCAGCTTGGTTGGAGTGTCACTAATAATAACGCATTCAAAGCATTATTGGCTGATGACAAAGTAAACCCCAGTTCAACCCAGGGGGAAATCTCCTGCTGAGCTGCGGTTGTCATTACAAAGATTCAGTTTAGTTTCGGCTTCATTATTGCGAGTATGATAGCGTCCTCTTAGAGGCTAAATGTGTTACAATTTGTTCAGGCCATTCCGAATTATCCATAAAATATTTCCTCCTCTTCCCAATTTTTTGCTTAAAAATATTTAGCTCAACGTTTTGATACGCAAAACGCCTTAACGAAGTAAACGCGTGTGAATGCTCCCTTGCCTTTTTTGATAAATTGAGCGTTTATTACCATTTGTCACATGGAGTTGGCAAACTCTGATTGGATCCATAGCCAGAGGCTAGTTGAGGGTTCAATAAGAAGAGTAACGAACAAAAGAGGGAAGTATCTATTAAACATATTATAGATATAGCTGTACAGACACACGTGTAATGTAATCACTTTTATACAGTAGAGAAGACTTTCTCTCCTTATACAATCGATTCACAAAGAACAATATTACATGCGCGCATACAAAATAAAGTTATGACTGATCTCTTTGTGGACACAGCCAGAAACATGAGTTAAAATACAAAAACACGATTAGTCTCACGGGTTTTATTAGGCGGGAAAAAAGACTCGATTTACAAGATTCACCAATGTATCATTGTACAAATATAAAGGTTTACCAAAAAAGAAAAACAAATCAGTTACAGCCTGCTCATAAACTGATATTTACTTATGCCGCAGCCTTTTGTAATACCTTCAATTAGGTGGGCAATATATTCCAGATATTTATTCCTGTGAATTGCACTTATCTTTCCCCGCAAACGTTATTTCTTGGTGCCAAGTTAAAGTTACACGAACGTGCGACTTCTAGTAGGGTGAGACGAGGAAACAAATAATGAGATATCACAAGGGTTGTCAAGTTTTACAATACTATTAACAGAAACAGTCATCTTGTATTCACGCAAAATATCGAAGGGTTGTATTTTACGCATTCGAAATAACGGCCGGCTTGTCTCGTTGTAGGAAGGGTAACTTATTATTCTTATGGCATGCTTTTGTAACCGTAAGTCCAGAATCGTAAGTATAGGCCCACGATTTTTTGCAGTATGTGAAATAATATCGATGAGGACAAACTAAAGCGCCCACAGAATGATTTAGTCGATGTAGCCTGTACCTTGTAAAAGCTACAGTAAAAGTTAGCTTTACACTGATAGCATTTCTTTGACCTGCCCAGGAAACGAGAATATTTTTTTATTTAATATTTTATTCATTTATTTAACATTTTTTTCATATACCTCAAGGGCCCCAAAGGGCATCACATAAAGCGGGTGACATACAGCAGTAATAACGAAAATTGCTTCAAATATGCAAAGTACAACAAAATAATAAGTCGGACTTCCAAAAAAGGAATACAGAAAAGACCGCAAGAAATATTCATAGAGCAAACACAGTGCAAAGCCATACTTATCGTTAATACACAAGCAAGAAATTACAATAATAAAGTTGATTATCGTTTTCATTAAAAGCAATTACTGCAGTTTGGAATGTTGATTGCAGAGCTGGTGCCACAAAGCTAGCAGGTGGTGAATTCAATTCATTTATGCCAAAGCAAGTGGGAAAAATTTGTATTTCTTGTGCGAGAAAATACTGGTTCAATCGTATGGTCATGGTTGATACGCATAAGAGATTACGAAGGCGGGTGAATAATAGTGCAACGAAATAGCGAATGAGTATGGTTTAACCTGTGGAAGAAGATAAGCGGGAAAAATTTCAGAGCATGACAAGAAGGAAAGATTTAAACTTTGCCTAATGGATGACACACTTTCATAACGGGAATAGCATGACAAGGTACACCGTGCGGTTTTGTTTTGAACCGATTCAAGCATTTCCTTAGGAACTGCTGTTTTTGGGTGCCATACTATTGAAGCAGATTCTAGGGTTGCCCTGATTACGGCCGTCTATGCGTGAAGTTTGGTGTCTTTGTTCACGAGTTTCAAACGACGTTTAAGATGGCCGAGCTTTCTTAATGCTTGCCTGGTTATATGTTCTACATGGCTAGTTCTAAATAAAGTGAAATAAAAAAACATGTTTCAATACTTTATGTATTGTGTGATCTCTAAAATTCAGTGCGCAAAATATTCCAGATATATTTTCCTGGGAATTGCGCTAATGTGTCCTCGTAAACGTTAATGCTTTGCGCCAAGTTAAATTTACCAAACATGCGACTTCTGGTAGGGCCACAAGAGGAATCGAATAACGAGATAACAAATGGGTTGTATATTCCTAGGTATTTATAGGTGTCTTTAAGTTCCACTATGGAGTAGTCAATTTTCATCAGAATGTCTTCGTAGTAAAAAAATTCCCTGCGGGAATGTAATATAATGTACTTCGTTTTGCGGCATTACCCTTAAATTTGTTAGCAAGTAACCACTGGGAATTTAATTCAAATTCTTAGTTTACTTGCTTTTGTATATGAAAATATTGTCGGCCATATATACTAATGCTCTATCATCGGCATACAATTATAATTTCGGAGGACCTTACTACATCAGGCAATTCGTTTGTATAGAGTGAAAAGAACACAGGCGCGAGAACCGAGCCCTGTGGCACCTCTGTTTTGAGCTATTGCAGTGTGGAAGTAATATCGTTCATCCCGACAGCCTGCTGTCTGTTTTTGAGGTAACTAGAGAATAACACATGCCCTTCATTACGTAGGCCAGAGTCCTTTATTTATGCAAAAGAATTGAATATTCTACTGTATCGAATACTTTTTGTATAGAAGAAAAACAACTCCCACTATATTGTTGTTGTTTCAGCGGTGTTAATCGATTGAGTCAATATCAACACTGCAGATGATTTAGAATAAGTGGACCGAAATTCATGTTGCTGAGGGCAGAGAACCATGCACATGTGCAAAAACCTATTTATATAGTTGAATAGGAGTTTTTCAAACATGTTATTTACAACGCTAAGAACAGATATTGGTCTGTAACTTGACGGATCGGAATGGTGGCCCTTTTTTTAAACTGGGATTACTTGTGGTATTTTTTTAGAATACATAAAAGATTGATATAAAAGATTCCAAAAGTTGGGTATCAAATATCTACGTTTTCTTTTAACACTTGTGCTGTAATTTTGTCTAGTCCAGAAGATTTATTTGTTGAAAGATTTTTAATAATGTGAACCACTTCGAAAAGTTCAATCTCATATTTCACAAAGATATTGCCAACTAGGTTTGACGCAAGATAGCGGGGAAGTTCGTCTGCAAGAGCTTTGCCTATACCAGAAAAGTTGTTGAACGCTTCGACAGGCCTCCTGTCTACGCTGTCAGGAGTAACGCGCTGTGATCGACGGCCCACAGTAACCTCAAATTTGATACCCTATATTTTGCCTGTATCGCCATATGCCTTCTGAATGAAGCATGAGTAGTATTGCTTTTTAGATGCTGTGATTATCATAATGCATTTATTGCATAGCTGCTTGTCTTAGCTAAATAGTAACTGCTTCTCTTTTGACGTTTCCATTTGTTCTACTAGAAATTCTTTTGTTTTAAAAGTTGAAAAATATTTTTGTTCATCTGACGGCAAATCGGTAATAGATATGAACGTGTACGTAGTATGCGACGGCACATAATAACTGCGTTTTTAGGAATAATATTAGGTTCGAATGCCCTATATTACCATCATTGTCGTATATATTGTCGAAACTCAATTGCAAGAAACTTTGTATTAGCATCGTGTAATCTGTCTTGATCATGTGGCATCAATGTTCCTTCGTAGTTTGGATTAAAATAATAAGTACAATAAAGATTAGAAGGTGCTTTGCAATAGGTTCATTGATCACTCTAGCGTGAACATCGCTATCTATATCTGTTAGTGCGTCATCTCTAATTGATGAAGATACACTTGTAAGACACGTGATGATGGTTATAACATTTCTGAAGTTGAGTGACTGCAACAGAAAGGAGTAATCGTTATGACCATCATGACTAGTAGTATAGATAATATCCAGCTATCACAACCTGATCAGTGTATGTTTCTGATATCGTCATGAATATCATTTCCAGTTTAGAAAAAAAAGCGGGTAGACTAGAATTGAGAGGCGGAGAGATTATACCAGAAATGAGAGGGAATTTTAACTTTACAAAAAAGGCTTCCATTAAAGAAGAACTGCTCAAAATTGATGGCAAGGGTGTGAAAGAAAGACTTTTATGCACAACAACGAACATTTATAAAAGGGATGGCTCAAGGCCACATCGGGAAGAAGAGGGAGGGGAGATGAAGACCTCAATGGTGTCCCAACATGGAGGAGTCCAGAACGAACCGCCAAAGTGCGGGCGGATCAAAATCTGTTTGATGCGGCCCTTCGGACGGATCCAGTCCTCGTAAGCGAGTACCACAGGCAGGCCGATGTGTCATCACGTGGCCCTACGAGACCTATGCGGTCCCATACAAGGTGATGGATGGTTGGCTTCAGTGACTGCCCACATGCGTAGCAGACGTACAAAGGGTCGGATGGTCATGCCACCGCAGATGAAAGGTCTTCAGAAGCTGCTGCCGGCGAATTGGCGCTCCTCATTTTTCTATTCTAGGCGCGCCTCCACCTGGCCACGACGTCATCTGTTAAAGCGTATCCGGAGCGCGCCACGGTTCAGGAAGATAGTTGCACAGCACGGCTAAGCCCAGGAGGGCACTGGGTCCGGGTTGATGGGCACTGTTTGAAAGGATCTCCTGTCGGCGGCGCTGTTTGAGGCAGCGGTGTTCGCCATCGGGATCAAAGCAGAACTTCTCAGTGAGGGAACCGTCAAGCTGCGGGTGGAAATTTCGACAAGCCTCGCTCGCCAGCTGATGGGCCCACTCACTACCGAGGACTCTTGCGTGCCCGGGTGTCAAGCGAACGGTCACAGTAATGCCAGTGCGCAGTCGCAAAGTTTCACAGGAACGTTTAATGTTATGAGCGACTGAGTGTCGTCTGGGTGGTCCAATGAGACAACGTAAAGCCTCTGCGCTGTCCGTAAATATGCTGACATTTTGGTACGTTTGGGGATCAGCTGCCAGTAGGCGTACAGCCAGCTGGGACCCCCTCGTCGATGGGCGCGAAGCTCCAGCGCTGTGGCGGTAGGTGGTATAGTCATCTTGAAGGGTGCGGGTGTGTCTACGGCCGGTACAACGTGCAACGGCGGCGAGGGACGCCGTTTGTAAATGGCGCCGCCATAAAACATCCAGCGAAGACAGAAAGTGTTGATGAGTCTTCTGTGTTCAAGGGAGGGGCGGTGACCGAAGGAACTTGTCTATACGATGGGTAAGTTCCTTGGTGACGAGGAGTGAGTGCTGGCCGTTGCTCAGTAATGAGCTCATCCTCCCAAGGTGGAATGTGCTTGTGTAGGGTGGCACAGACGGTCCGAAATCCTCACCGGCATGGCATAGTAAGCGGCGGCCCTGGTGAGTGAGATTGCGACGGTCTTTCGCCCCCTCTGCCCTGGATTGATTATGCTTTCAAGAGTGGGAAGACCAGCGTACCGATAGAGCTCCTCAATCCTTGTGTGTCGTGGAAGCCCAGTTATAGCTCGAAGCGCTTCCCGGTAAAAGACTTCTAGCTGGTGAGTCTGGTGTTTTGTGAGGGATAGCACATGGCGCCATATGTGGCTTTGGACACAAGTACACTTTGCACTAACGCCGAGCTAACGTCCTGCGATAGCCCGCCAAAGGTGTTGGAGATGCGGGCGAATGAGGTGCAGGAGGCTACGCCACTGCTGGCCGAAGTTGCATGATCCATTCTGTAGCGCCACAGTTCTGGTGAACGGGCACCCCGAGGACACGCACCCAATCCTGTGGAGCAGGCTGGAGCGAAACGCCATCAATCGTTAGATGAATCCGGGAGCGTTCTGCAGGTGTGCCCCGTATGGCCAGGAACTGTGTTTTCGTCAGCGATATTTTCATTCCAGTGGGAGCTAGGAGGGCGCTGAACGTGTCTAGGGCCTTCTGTAATGACGCATCGCGGCATCGGTTGTAGGGTGATTCACTTGCCTCAGTCCAAATTGTGATGTCATCGGCATAGGCCGTGACATGAACACCCTTCCACCTCAGGCACCCCATGAATCAGCTTCCTGAGAGCCAAATTAAAAAGAATAGGGGAGATGATAGCCCGGTGGGGAACCCCGCAGCAATGGTGAAGGAAATGGTGTCGTGGCGGACGGATCGAATCTCGTATGTGCGGTTAGCCAGGAAGCTCCGTACAAAATTGCGTAGCCGCTTACCAGGATAAGCATCTACTAGGGCATCGAGTACCGCTGCGTGTGATACGGGGTCGTAAGCCTTTGCAAATGAATAGCAACCAGAATGTGTTGGCCGCTTATACCGGCTTGCTCGCACCAACTTTCGTAGAAGGTAGAGACTGTCGTGGGTGCTTAAATTTGGTCGGAAGCCTGTCTGAGCCGGGTGGGAAAGTAGTTGTTTTCTTCTTCCAAGTGATGACTCAGTCGAGTCGTGGCCATCCGCTCAATCAACTTACAGGCGGTAGACGTAAGCGAGATTGGACGTAAATTTGCAAGGACTGCAGGATCCTTGCCTGCCTTGGGAATGGGTACCACAACAGCGTGCTTGAGGGCTGAAGGGACGACGCCACTGATCCATATTTCGTTACGTACCTGAAGAAGCTTTTCTTTCTGTGCTACTGGCAGATTGCGAAGCATAGACCAAGACACACTGTCTTTTCCTGGTGTGCTAGACACATTGATTTGCTCAAGGGCAACCGTGAGCTCAGCAGATGTAAATGGCATCTCAATCTGTTCGCTGGTCGTCCACTGGCTCCAGAGCGTAGATATAAGGTGGGCGGTTGAGACGGGGGTTGGGGAAAGAAAATACGTGCCGCCTCTCTTTCGAAGACCTCACGGGATTGCCCAGTTCGAAGTAGCACCGTATCCACTGTACCTGCAGCTTTGTACGCCCGGCTAGGCTTCGGGAAGGTGCTCCACAGTTTCCGGGGGCCCCGTGTGAGAGGAAAAAGAGTCGCAGTGCTCTTCCCAACGCTTGCGGGCAAGGAGCTTCGCGTATTTTCTAATGTTCGCTCTCTGGTGGTGGAGGCGCACAAGGTCAACATAAGTGCGACCACCGGTCCGATAGCGCTCCTGCAAGTCGTCGCGAACATTCCATAGATTGATGAGGTGTCGATCAGGAGCAGGAGTGTCTTGGTCCACTTCGACGACCGTTGTAGCACCATTTGCATAGGTCAAAAATGCGATTTAGCAGAATTGTGAGTGAGTCTAATTTCGCGTTGCGATGTCTTTCTGTTTCCGAGAAATTGAAGCTCCCTGAAACTGGGGCCAGTCTACATACCGGACCTTCTTGTTAAATTTCCGCGCGGTGCCGGAAAGCGGAATCCAAAATGGGGTAATGGTCACTTCCCTAAGATGAAGAGTCGCATTTCCATAATGACACCTGTGGAAGGGAGTGGCCCCCGGTCAATCGGGAATGGTGTCCGCTGGCTCGGCGACTGCCCCAGCGCGCGTGGGGCACGACAGATCATTAACAAGGATGAGGTCCGCATCTTCTGCTGATTCCTCGAGGTTGCGGTCGCGGATGTTGGTGACGCGATATACCCAAGTCGTGCTGAGGGCATTGAAATCACCCCCAATCACAACTTCGTCCCGGGGGTACAGAGCACGCAACTGCCGCATCCAGTCAAAATTTGCACCTGGTAATTGAGGACGCACATAGGTCGATGCCACAAGTAAGGTCCTCCCTCCAAAGGACACGCGGACAGCCACTACTTCCTGAACATCGTTGCACATGCCTGCAGTAGGCACCTGGCAGTGAGGGGTTCCTCTCAGAACGTATAAAGCTGTCTTTTGGATCACTACGCTGGTAGCTTGGTCAGAAATGGAGGCGTAGCGAATGGTGGGTACCTCATAAGAACGGTAGCCTTGTATGCCCGGGCCTTTTCCTTTCGTCTCTTGGAGCAGGACTACCAACGGCTTGTGATCCAAAGCCCGCAGATGTTCATTCAGCTCTGCGGCATTGGCGCGCTATCCGCGACAGTTCCACTGCAGCAGCAACGGGGCTTTAGCACTTGCTGCCATTTTCTGTGTTGGATAGTACCGATGCATCATGCTGAAATGCCGGGGTCGTTTGGGGTGCAGCTTTAGACACAGCGGGAACTGTATACTGAGACAAGTGTGGCCAGTACTTAGAGAGCGCGATGTCGAGATGTTTGGAGATCACCCTGCTTATAAGGTGTTCAACATCTGTGGCGGTCCAGGCGCAATGAGAGCCGGACGTCTGGCACGTAAATTCCTTTGACTGAGAACCTGAGTGGCGTGGTTCTCTCCTGCTGTGCTATTAAGTTCTGCTGTCTTTCGGGCTTGTGCGGGTGCAGGCGTGCTTGTATTCTTGCATGCAGTGAGGACAGCTCAGTTTGTAGGGCTGGTGATCTTTGAAGAAGACAGTCCAGGTACTCCGAGAGGGGACCATTGTTGGACAACTTTCGGTGTTGTTTCTTGCGCTTGTTTCCAACTGACCGCTGCTGGCCGGAACGCTCTCGAGATGTAACGCGCAGTCGTGGGCGAAAATGTGGGGTGTCCGGGAAAGATCTAGGGGGAAATCCACGATACTGCTTATGTTGTACTTTCTACGCGGGAATGAAGGTTCGGGAGCCAGTGATGTGCCTGGCGGGGGCGGACTGTGGGACGCTGGGTGCATTCGCTTCTGCATGATCTTTAGGTGGCTGATTTTCAACTGACAATTGGTATCACGGCGCTGTAGGTCAGTCTTCGTGCAAAGGTTTGCAATATGGCGTCGCATCAGGACATTCGTATTCATGCAGTCTACCACATTGGGAACATACAGCAGGATTGGGGCAAGGTTTTTCTGCAGGCTGGCCATCCCGGTGGCATACGATAACAAACCAGTGTGCGAGGGACATATGGTTTTCACTTTACACAACTCGAGGTAGTTGCGGAACGGTTCGAGGAGGACGCGTCGTGTCAAACGTCACGAGGGCATAATTAGTCTTCCAAGGCGACAAATATCTAGTATGACGGCCGACTCACATGTTGTCTGGCTTCGGATGTCCTCCGATCGGAGTCGCCCCGGTCGACTTGGATCAGACCCCTAGATGTCCGCTTTGGGGTGCATGAGGTGCGCCTCATATTGTAAAATTTCACCATTAATCTTGGCATTTGTTTTGCGCACACAATGCTAGTGCCTGGGTCTTGTTGTAGAACGTTATCGTGACGGAATTGCTGGCAGGTGGTAGACATAAGTAGACGTCAGTCCGTTCAATGATGCATGCGGGCATAACTAGCAAGAACTGCACAAGCCCTTTGCGAGGAATGGCGCCGACGGAAACATTGTTCTTTGGCGCAGCAGCACCCGTGAACTTCTCCCTTAGGCGATTCGATCATGCGCTGCCGTGTAAAGGCGTGTGTCGCGCTCGACGAGATCGGGAAACATAAGTACAACCGGTCTTCGTATTGCCTGCTTCAGGAACATTCGTAGCCGAAGTGAAAGTTAGAGGTGGTTCTTTGGCGGTGGGATGCTGGTGGTATCCGCTCACCTTGCGCTACTTTAAATTGGCTTTCGTTGTCCGCTGAAGGCAGCAGCTGAATATCGGAGTTTGAGGGACATTGTGGAAGGAGAAAGTCCGATGTTGGAAGCGTCCAGCTTAGATTAAGGTGGGCTTGAGCCTTTTCCGTGGGGCCAGATGCTAGGCCTACGGTTGTTGCAGGATCTCCACTGACTTAGATCACTCTCAATTATATCAAACCGGATCAAATTTTTACAGAGCATGGTGGAATATTAACTGGCTTATTGTGCCGAATTTGAATGTGATCTGAGCTCACCTTCATTGCACAGGCCTGAATATATTCAGCTCCAGGCAAAGAAGGCCCCGTCTTGTTTCTTCTTCCTCATCTTCCCTTTTATGCACAAAAAGGGCACCGCCGCCACCACAATTTCGCAAATCTCTTGGCTGTGAGGTAACCTATATTCAGCTATTTGAACCTCCTCAACTTTTTACAGCCACGTTTCCGTGATTGCAATGATATGAAACGGTTGCGCATGCTCAGACCACTGTGCTACAAATAAATCAAATCAAATTTTTATTTTACTTTAGAAGAAAAGAATAGAGCACCCACAAAAAGCTACTGCGAGAAGAAGCTTCTCAGTGCGGATGTTTCTGTTTTGACAACATTGGAAAACACACCAAGAAATACATTCTATCAAAGCGTCTTCTTTGTCCTTTCTTATACATCGAACATTGCAATAGAATATTAACGAACTCGTTTGGCCAGGAAGTTTTTGGACCTGAGTAATATTCATTGAAGGATAAGCCTTGGTACCTAAAAAAAGTGTTAAAACTGGGTGGACGACTACATGACTTTGCCGAGGTCATCTTGGCAAGTTGTGTAGAGAATCATGGCTTTTTCGGATTTTCTCATTAGGATCTTGCCTTCAGAAACCTAGCCGAATTTCCGGTTTTTCTAACGCTTTGCTCTTGTCGCTTTGCCAAGCGAAACATTGTTTTCATGGCACAGATCCTAGCGAACCAAATGTTGTGCTGCATATAGGCTGGAGATCTCAGCAATCGACATTAAAGATGTCGTCAACAACAGCGCTTAGAGTGTTACTATGACGAATTCAGTGTTAATGGTCGCGTTTTCCCCGCAGCCATGCCAGCTGTAACTTTATACTAGTTTTATCTTTCGACTCCACGTTACCGTTGTCTGCACGGAGAAACTCTGCACATGGCAGCAGCCATAAGATTAGGGTTACCAACTCCTTAATGAAGGAAGTCGTTGCGGGGGAAGGGGTGAGGTAGCTTACCCTAGCGCACGGAGCCAACTAAATGCGTTTTGGCCATGGCGGTATTTTTCAGGCTAATTCATTCTTTTTTTATGGTTGCCGTTGCTTGAAGTGGTACTTGACCTTGCTACATGCTGCTGGCAACAATTTTTCTTGCAGGAGAATGTACTCGCAAAAGTTGTCCCATTTCACATGTACGTTCAGCTTTACCTGGAGCTCTGCCTGGACAAGTTCGCCCCAACTTCGTGTTCCGGAGCCTGACCCGCCTTGTTCAGCGCGCTTTCGGTCGAAAAAATGGGAACTTGTAGGTCCGAAATGAATCCGAGACATATACCTAGCCCGACTGGACGGCGTTGAGCTCTGGACGTTGTATGAAATGTCGGGCACTCCGGGAAAATCGGGCACGGTTTTAACCCTATTTGACTGCACACTACTCGGCTCGCCAGCGGTACCGGGATGAAGCAATAGTCGTAATTGCTCCGTAACAATACACCACAGTCGTTGCACTGCTATGACGCGGTGGAACGTTGGCGCAATTATTCTCATCACAATGCTAAAAGCAATCTTCAGCTCAAAGCTGGCCGTGGGGAAATCACGAAAGTGATTTTACGCTCTGTGCGTGAGAAAGTTTATGGCGGTGCGTTCCAGTACCATGGCCGTGCCGTAGAGTGGCATATCTTCCGAGGTATGATTCGGCTTTATTGTTTCAATAATGGCTGCTGTTGCGCAAAACATCATAAAACTCTCGCATCGCTTTGGACGGCAACGACAATATTTGAAGAATCTCACGCTCAGCACTTGACGCCGGGTTTTTACACGCCATGAGCGCAACACCGGCGACCCTAGTGTCTAGGAACAGAAAGCAGAGAAGCATTGTAGGACCCCTTCTGCTGTTACAGTTGCCAGTACTGTAGATAACACGTGTGCGATGAACACGGTACAGCCACGTCTGCTCCTCTCGGCTTGCGCGTACTTCTCTTATGTAGTAAAGAAGAGGTCCTGGCAAAAGACGAATTGAAGGGGCGCCTAAGCACCTGTCTCATGCGCGTCTGAAGCCGACGTAACCATGAGGCTGTGCCACCCGGTAGAGCCTACCCGACAGGCTGCGGACATTCTGCGTGGTTATTCGGTCTTTGACATTCGAGGAAGAACGTTCTTAGGAAGGGTGGGGAATTTGGGCAGCTTAAAGGGAGATGATTACGCTCGCGGCCTGCGGCTTTTGTACTAGCATCAGTGCCCTAAAGACTTTGCATCAAAAACAGCTAAATCTTGGCAATGAAATATTTTCAGAAAGTACCCCGTTCCCTCTGCCCTTCCTTCGTCAAAGTAACGAGTTGCCGTTACAGTTCCCACCACTCCTAATGAAACGGTGGCGTTTCTTCCTTCCTCCCAAAAGGAACTAGTTAGAGGAACCACGTTCCCTACAACATTGGTTGCAACCGCACCTCTTTGTACACTGATGCGTAAAGAGATTGCATGCGTTTGGACAAAGGTGAAACAATAGCTTTTATGCATTACAGCAATCCTTGATGGAAGCACGCGTTTTGACTTTCTTTAAACCTGACGAGTCTTTCACTCTAACGACATATGCAGGCTGATGAGGAGTCGGCGCTGTTATAATGCAACACAGCCTCCCTGTCGCTCAGAGATGCGCAAAGATTTTGATGGGAACAATATAAATTGACTTGTCTAAATGCCTGATGTGACCTGCCAGTGTGATCTGTTGCTCGAGCGATTGTGGATGGTGCGTTACCAAGACAGTAAGATTTCAATGACGTTCAAATAACATGTTTAGCCTTACCAAAAACTGTCTTTTTTCTTATTTTTATAAAAAGTTGTTAGGAGCTATGCCGAATGTGAAGTCTCAAACAAATGTAGCACGTTTCTTGCTCTCTTGCACCACACCAAGCTAGGTTGCTCAACCTTTCGTAAAGACTGCTTGTGCACTGATTCTTTTCTTCTACGTCATATACCTGGCTATTCCACAGAGGAGAGCAGGCAGGTACTATCGAGCCTTGAGTTGTCCACATTAAAATCTCCAACAATCAAACGGGCGTGCCATTGGTCAACATGTCATGCCCGGCAGCGTGCTCAGGTATTGCTCTACTCCCGACCAATACATTGGTTTGCAGGCAAAAGTACTTCGACTGTGTTAACCCGTGGAAACGCTAGTTTAAATGTGTCACCAGAGGCCTTCAAGTTAAACTTCAAAAGCACTCACTCAAACCTTATCCCAGCAGCCCGTCGATCAGGAAACGAAAACGCTAGCTATTGAGTGCAAAAAATCGTAATTCGTCCTAGAGCACGCCATGGGTACGGGCCAGCCCGAAAGGCCGTGCTCGACCCTTCCCGCGTGCCGGTGTGGGCCGGCCGAAGTCGATTATCTGTGGGCCAGGGCCAGGCCCTGAATAAGTGTCACGGGGCGGGCAAGGCTCCGGCTTGAATTTATAGGCCTGGCCGTTAATAGTAACGACGTGAAGTGTAGAAAAAAGCATACAAATGAATATTCTTCATTCTGAGTTTGTTTTTACGCGCTTATTAGTGCTTTACGCATTTTTTTAAAACGTGTTTTTCCAGGTCTGGTAGTCCCTATAATGTATATTTACCGAAATTTCTTCTACTGCATCAACATTTTATATTTAGGTGTATAACATACCAAAGTTGTGGTTACAAGGAATGCCTTAGCGGTAACGGAATTAATTAGGGCACCTGTAGCTTTGCACCCATGTCTATGCGCACGTGTTTTAGATGTCATCAACCTTAATACGGAATCCGACATTTTGCTTCAGCCATTTCACAACCCATTCAGATTGCGACGGACAAAGAGAAAAATCCAGCGCAATGACGTGTTGAAACAAGCAAAATTTCCCCAGCTTGCAGTAGTGGTGCAAGACTGGAGAAAGACTAGAGATGGCAGACCCGCCCCTTTAATCGGCGACCCTGCTATTGCATTATCGTCATCATCAATAGTTCACTAGGTCTTTTGCACTTCGAAGGCCATTCCTATCTACCTTCAACCCCATCTTTCTTGCCATTAAGGCTCGGTCGTTGACTCAGGTTTTCTTTATTTCTTCCCTCCCATAAGAAATTGGCCTTCCTCTTTTCTGAACACATCTCGCGGTGTCTCCTTTGTCAAACGGGTGTTTCAAATTATATTACAATGGTAAAAAACTTACGTGGTTACCCGGAGTTTATTTCTTTTTTTGAACAACGATATCTCATTATCCAAGAAGCTGGATTTCTTTCTGCAACTGTTACTCCGATTTATATTCCTTTTATTGCCTGTCGAGCCCTCCTAAGTTCGCTTTCAAGTTGTTTAGTAAGGCGCCAAGTTTGTGCTTCAGATGTAATTACCCCACAATTATTTCGGAATTGTACTGAAAGCTCTCCATTACTAGGATGCCCGGATCAATTTGTCCTCACGCTTTCACATGTTTTCCCAAGAGTACTGCATTAGCACACGCTAGAACCCGCGGCCAAGTTCTAAGCAAACGTGAGCGCTACGAAGAAAAAGGAAATGTTGTCCGCACGTAATGCTATACTTTGACTTAACACCCTTCGGTGGGCAGTGCCTTACAGCTTGCTGCGAATTAGTTCTTATCACCTGTTTTTTTCTAGTGGCTTTACACAGTGCATGGAAAACGCGCTCGTTAAACATAAACGATGATCTTATAGTATCGTTGATGTTAAACTTTTGTCCACTTTTAATTAAGTCCGAAAGCTACAAGTTCAAAAATCATTTTGGACCTGACTGGTACCCTGTTTTGCAGAGGTGTGTGTAACTGCCCCCATATAAGTGGGAAATGTCAATGCTTTGTTTGCCGAAATCTTGATAACCCGCTGTACACGGCATAAAAAGTCCCAAGATTTTGAAATAATTCTTGTGTATATATTTTTATATATTGCTACTAAATATCATTGAGGAAGGAGACAAAAATCACAGCTGAATCGGATAGGTGCCAGTTTTATCGCATAGTACTTAGGTTCGATCTACTCACGGTACACGTTTTTTGTTTCCGATCGGCTGCACACGTAATTGTTCCTCGCTGCTGATAGCCCTGTATAACACGGACCTTTTTTTGCCCCATTTGTTAGGTTGCCTGTTGTATGGCATGAATCACCCGACTTCGATTTGCGGGACCAGCGTAACGTATTTTTCTTGAGGGTTCTAGGTCTTGGTGCGACGGACGGATTTGTTTGGCCCTAAACAGCACTGCTGCTAAAAACATCACAAAATGTGGGTAGGCAACAAGAAGCACGAAGTATTTGTGTCGCTCTAGACATCTAGAGATTAGCAGGAGGGGAAAGGCACGAGAAATTAAGAGGGCTACAAACCATGGCAAGCGGCGCGACTAGCATAAATAAATAATTTACTAGTGAGGGAAAAACCGCCGACCTTCCCCCGCGCCCCTATGTCTCCATCGCCTGCGCCATTAGTAGCTTTTGAAGGTCGACAGGGGACACTGAGAAGTACCAGGTCAGGATGCAATGCATTGAGTAGTTTAAGCGACATCTCGGCGCTTTTTCTCCGTTCTGGTAAACTATGAAGTTGCGCTGATCAAGTTGCGCTGACCAGAGTGATTATTGTAAAATATTTCGATATAGCAAAAGTTCGATATAGAACATGAATTAAAAACATTGCATGAGAGCAATCCTGCTTACAGAGTTACGAGCCGTTGAGCTCTTATCACACTGCAGTTCACTATTGATAAGACAACTTATCGGAAAGAAAACAATCGTTTATTGGGGCGGAAGAACTTCGTGAGTGTAGCCTGTTTCTTGGAGCGAAACGCGTTGCTGGTGACTAGTCCCTCCACTGTATCTAAACAGTCGACAAGTACAGGACCGCTGACCTCAATGGCCTTGCAGTATCGCCGTATCATGGCCGCGGCAGCGACGGCTTCGCTGGTGCTTGGAAGCTGAACGGAGTCCTCGACGTCTCCGACAGAGCGGCGAGAAGTATGTATACAAGCGAATAACGGCGAACCCAGCGAACCGAGCAAGTGCGGGCAGCGAGCGGCACGGACTTGAAAGTGGGTGACACCTCAGCCAACAGCTCGCTAAGAGGCGCATTTGGCGCCAACGGTGTGCATGCGTGGACCTGGCCAACTCACCGACAGCCGGTTTGGACACGCGCGATCTCTGGGATGGTCGCAAGCGACACCTGCGTTACCACTGCGCGTCGAAGTATTGTGGAAAGCCTGGCGCATGCCTAAGGAGAGCGAAAAATCTGGCTCGGGAGAGTACGATATATCCATTGTGAGGAAAACGGCGTTCGGTATGAAAAGATAAAAAATGCGTGTATTTTTTATCAGAAATATAGAAGGGTTCGATATAGGCAATGATTTGATATACCGTGTTCGATATATGCAAGCTTTACTTTAAATGAGGCCCAGGATTTTTTTCCGGAAAAATAGTGATAGTTTTCTGACATGACCTGACCACCATAAATTTATTTTTTTGCTGGGTTAATAATTGGGTAATTGTCATGCCACAATTTTAGAACAGGTTAAGCACTGCATTCAAGTTCGCTGTGAGACAAATTAGGGAAATATTAAAAATTATATGCTGGTGTCTTCCGCATACAAGACGCAGTGAGTGGAATTAACGCAATCTGGAAGGTAATTATTATACAAAAGAAAACGTAAAGGACCAAATATTGATCTCTGGGGTACGCCTCGATTAAAAGTTCTGTCAGAGAATGCATCAGCAACATATACAATGTATTACCTTTTTAATAAGAACATTTCCAAAAATATTATTGCAAGTCTGGTTAGGCCCCAAGCTTCTAATTTATAAACAAAATTGGGTGTAATGGTATCAAAAGCTTTACTGACGACTAAAAAAATTTCAACGCACAAAATTTTCAGTCAATTGATTTATTTATAAAGTCAGTTAACCAAAGCAAAGCTTGGTTAGTGGAATGTCTTGACCGGTAACCAAATTGACAGGGGTTAAGTATAATAAAATTAGTGAGGTGGCTTGTTCAGTAAGTTTCCTTAGGCAAGAGAGAATGGAAATAGGGCGGTAATTAGATATTAATAATCGATCGCTTGTTTTGAAAATGCGTATCACCTCTGCTTTTTTTAGAGGTGATAGAGAAAGTTCCAGATCTAAACACAAGATTTATACCGTCATTCCGTCATTCATTCCATCCACACTTGTTAACTTTGTTCGCATTGGCGTGCCGACATGCGATTTTCGGATAGTCCTTGGAGATGCCCATGGTCTTCCCCTTTTGGGTGGTGCAGCCAAGGTTGCATTCTGTCACGCTAGCTGCAACGTCTGATTCAAATGCCATGAAGTATTTCTCTTCTGTTTTGGGAAGTCGCTTTGCGACCGCTTCTCGTATGTATTTCAGCAAGCTCTTCCCATGGGCAATTGAGCCAAATGAAGCTCAGCCGACGTCGTCGGTGCCTTTTGCTGACTTAGAGAGTGGTCTCATACTATCACCGACGCAATACTCGTATACATTCACTAATCCAAAAGCATTCGTTGCCCCTTCAATAAAAACCCAGCATAAATAAATTAAGTGTTCTTTCAATTAAAAAAAACAGAAACCAGACAGGAATCATGAGTGCTTGATGAGGCAATGTGGCATTGGGAATAGTGATATAAAGAACTTCTGTGTCAAGTTCACCAATTACTTGTCTCTGTATAAAATACATGTCTGCAGACAAACAAAGTGCACGGCAAGGCAGCAACAGAACAGAGATGAGCTGTAAATATTTTACGTCGGCCTCAAACTCAAAGTGCGTTTGATAGAAAACTTGGGCTCGTCTCCTAAAAAATATGATAGATCTTGTGGGATATGTCGCTCGTATAGCTCTGGGGAGTGTTGGCGTCGTGTTCTATGAGTGCCTTGCAGTGAATGAGTATTGAGCATTGATTGAGGCCCTCTCCACACCCGCTTCACATGGGTGTTTGTGATCCAGTGAGCAGGTGGGAGGGGGTCACTTGTGTGTGTCCTATCCGTAACCTTGGTAAGGCAACTTCTGTGTGTCTGGATTGCGAATCGGTTGTCTATGGTTCCAAGTATGGTTTTACAATCTGTAGTATGTTGTCTGTCTGTTCACTCCAATGTCATTGCCAAATGTTTTGTAGCTGTTGTTTTATGTGTGGTTTGAGGTAGGTTTAGGTAGCTCTTCTTATTTGCAGTGTGTTTGTGAGTGCAGCAGCAGCGGCCATTTCATCTGCCGTCTCTTCCCAACATAACGGTCCTAAAAGATTCAGGATGGGATTGTTGGACTTTTTTTTCGTATTATAGCGCCCGCTCAACGCTTAGTTAATCAGTGTAAGTAAAGGTTTTAGGATTTGACATTGGGCAATGTAATTTCCAGCAAGTAAAATTTCACATGACTCTGCTGTGAAAACGCTGCAGTTTGCATTCATTGTCTCAGAAACATTAAAATGGGCTCCGTGCGCGGCACATGACACGGTAGAGGCAGTTTTGGAGGCGTCGCTGCAAAATTGTGTACAGTCGTACATCTCATCGAATGATTGAAAGTGCTGCCGAATCAGATTTTTTGGTAATATATTTTTGTCTATTTGGATGAAAGACATGCCATACGACATAGCGCTGAGCGGCCATGGCGTTACAAAATCAACGGAAGGTGATTTGAAGGTGTTTAAAAGGATACATCATACTTCAGTACAGTTTCTCCTTTCGCTGAAAATAAAGTATTATTATTATTATTATTATTATCAAGTAAAGTCACCTGCTCTCTCACACTTTGTGAGCAGGGAACCGAAATGAATGGGCTATTTAAAAAGAGCTGTGATTTGGATGTATCCATAAAAAAGGTTTGAAAGGATGGTTATCGAATATTGAGATTTGAGAAGCCTACAACAGATCCACACGAGTTTGCTAGTGCTATTGGCACATTTTATCGCATTCCGCGTATACAGTTCGGTCAGCGCTTGTACAGAAAGCACCACGCGACAGACGAAGCCCCCTTTGCAGCATTGTGCCGAGCATGTTTAGCGCCATGTTTGTGGGCCACCCGTAGACAACACTTCAGCAGTCCAAACGAGACCCTACCAAAGCGGTGAAAAGGCGCCGGAGGTGACGTTTGTCTGCATCGTATGAGTGGTAATATAGGACTTTCAGAGTATTCATTGTTTTTAGACATTTTAGTTTCAGCTATTTGATGTGAGTGAGGACTGGGAGTTTTTCGTGCATCACCAGGACGAAAAACTTGTGCTCCCTATTTATAGGAATTGGGTCCCTATTGACAGTTATGTCAGCATCGTGCCTTACTCCGTGTCTCATGTGGAATACAACACTGTTACTCTTTGTGAGAATTAGTTTGAAACCATTTTCGTCTTCCCAGCGAGAGAGTTTTGTTCACCCCAAGCTGTACCTGACGTTCACATTAGGTAATAAAAGAAGATTTCAATATTGCTGCGTCATTCAATACACTGAACAGGAGAGTAATAGCGACAATGCTTTCCGAAGCGAGTGCCTCTCTACAATGAAAAGCGTATAGCTCAAAACTACTCCGAGGGGCGCGCCGTTTTCTTGAATGTTAACTTTTGACATTACCGACCCTACTCTGACACAAAACGTTCGTTTGGACAAGTAACTTTCAAGACTGTTGAACATGTTACCTGTTATGCCATAACGTTTTAGGTCTGCAAGGATGGCCTGATGCCTTGCCGTATCATAGGCTTTCTCGATGCCAAAAGTTACTGTTACGCAGTATGGTTTGTAAATAAAGACTACCTAATTGTATCATTATAATGCAACCCAATGATCATTTGTGGATTTCCTTCACGGAAGCCTGCGTGGCAACCCCTCAAGAAGACCATTGTACTCGCGAAAGTACACGAGTCTCCTGTTTATCAACTTTCGAGAAGCTTACAAAGGCAGCTTGTCAGGGCATTGCGTCTATAGCTGGAGGGAGAGGAAGGATATTTCTCTTCCTTAAGGAAAGCCACTACTATGGCCTCCCTTCAAGACCTTGGAAGGTGCCCTGAAAGCCATACCTGGTTGTATAGGTGTAGGGGTGTCTCAACGTGTCTGCGTGTAGCTGTTGTATCATAGGCTACATAATGGTGTCTGGCCCTGGACCTGAAGGATTACAAGTGGCAAGAGCAACGCTCAGCTCATGGATTGTGATTTCAGAGTTGTAAGCAGATTTTGACTTGTTCTGGTCACGTAAGGGCTTTTTTTCTGCAAATGTTTTGTGCCGCATGAAAGTGTTACTGTAGTGTCCAGAACCACACAAGTGTTCAAAGTTTTGTGCTAGTGTGTTAGCCTGGTCTTCCAGTGTGTCCTGAGTCGTAGCTACCAGGGGATGCTGTGTGTTTGTTGTCCAAGGAGTTTTCGTATAGGTGTCAAGACTAGGTTGGTGTCGGTGTACGAGTAGGAACGTGACGAAGGCGCGCCGACTCTTCCTGTTTGCCTCACTGCTTATGCATTTCCCAAGTATTTTTGCCCGTGTGAAATATACAAGGTTATCGGACGTGAGGTACCGGTGAAGGACACCCCAAAGCTTTTACTAGCCCTTCCGGGATCGCCTGCAGTTCTCACTCCACGAGGTCCTCCTGGGCTTACGCTTGGCACCGGAGGTCTAAGGAATGGACTATCTCGCAGCATCGAGGATGTGCGCCGTGAATAATTGGGCAGCTTCGTTTACGGGTAAGTTTTATAATATGGCGGTGTGCAGTATTTCAGTTGCATCTGTGAAAGTAGTCCAGTTAGCTTTTGTCTCCTTATACTTGCTAAGAGAAAGTGAACTCTTCGAGGCTTTTTGTATATATGTTACTGTGGTTGAGAAGTGGTCGCTACCATTGGGTGTGTGCCAAACATATCACTCAAGTGATGAAAAGAGAACTGCCGAACCGAGTGCCAAGTCAAGGTAGGAATATGTATTGTGTTCTAGATTATGGTATGTATGCTGTTTTTTGTTGAAACAGCCTCCTCTCGATAATGGTAAAAACTTCTGAATGAGGCGCCCTCGAACATTACTGCGGGAAGAACCCCAGAGGGGGTTATGAACATTGAGGTGGAGATTTAAGAGCTACTGGAGTCTGCGTATGTGTGTTCATGCTCTGTCTTTTGAGGGTTGTACTCTCGGAGGGTGCTTTTTGGGCATTTAGGGTTGGACGTCAAAGGCCGCTTGTGCGATGCGTTGAAGTAAAGAATGTCCCGAGGCCCATAATGTCATCAGATGCAATGGAAGTGCCCCACGAACTGTGCACCCTGAACTTGGCACCCATTCGGGTGCCCTTTGTGGGATCCGTCACCACAACTGTGTGTCGCGAGCGCCCCAGTTTGCCCAAGCGGTGGGCTGAAGGTGTGAGCCGATGCGTAGGCACCTTGTTCATGTCCTCATCAGTCTTCAGTCTACTTCAGGCTTCATAAAAAAGGGAAGGGGCGGAATTGGTACCGCGAGGAACGATTTCCACCAGAACCGCTGTGGGTTCAGCAAGGGCTGTGGTGACTGGTTGGGTTGCCTAAAGCAACCAAGGGGCGGGGGATGGAGCGGGGGAGACCAGGTCAGGCTCGCTGGACTGGGTGTGGTGACTGGTTGGGTTGCCTAAAGCAACCAAGGGGCGGGGGATGGAGCGGGTGAGACCAGGTCAGGCTCGCTCGACTGGGTGCCTCGCTGGACAGGTACGCCGATGCCGCTCCGCCCCCTGGCGAGCTGCGTCGGCGTACCTCCCCAGTGGGTAAGAGGCGAATCTCTTCCGCGCCTCCAAGTAATGTGATGTTTTCTGTCACCCTGGTATTGATAATTTTGTTTTGCACTTGTAAATTCTCCCATTTCCTCGAGTGGGCCGGATGTCGGCCCCTGCAGTTTGCACAAGTGAGGTTGCAAGAATCACACTTGTCAGGTGGTGGTCCCGCCATTTCGCCCAGGTTTTTTTGCCGCGGCAAGACGTTGTACTGTGCCCGAACCGCTGCCCCTTGAAGCAGCTGCCCGTGGTCGGAATATAGGGACGAAAGAAGCAAAGAAAGAAGCTTGCGTTTGTACGTCATGGAAGCAAAGAGTGGTTGAAGGTGAGTATAATATGTTTCGTGGGGATTATCTTATCCTCCCTGTGCATCGTGATTCCGTGCACGGTTGTGACGCCACAAATCTTTAAAACCTTAGAAATCCCACCCTGCAGCTATTCAGGCTACAGTGGCGTGTGACCCTGATGTCCAGATCGACCATTTTTGTCTGACAAAGAAGTGTGGTTGCCTGCTGCTGGTTTTTCACCTCGACACACTTCACCAGTGTGCTGTGGTTTTTTTATTGTAAGGTTTGCCAATTATTACGTCAAGGTATTTTCTGATCAAAAATGCTGATTGTGATAAAAGAGGGCGGGCTGCGCCAAAGGATTCGATTACAATGAACGGAAAGTAGTTGTCTGGCTTTGGGAAGCTCATGATTGGAAATGATGGAAACAAGACTTCGGTGTGGCCCTTTTTCAGGGACCGATCACGTTTTGGAGGGTGGTTTGATTTCTCCGTACTGCATTAAAAAAATGGGACAGCGCTACTTTCTCAACTCTGATTACCCTGATACCGAGAGAGGTTCCAGAGCTCCCTGCCTGGAATACAGAAAGGGTGCCAATCCGCCGGAGCTTGACCTGGCCTCCGACGGCCACCATTTGTGGTTTCGCCCCTTTACCTTACAACTCCTACCCAGCTAGATCACAGCATCAGTGTGTGGCTCGGGGTCCGTGGGGCCGCCTGTACAGTAACCATGGTTACTCAAGGTGCCCCGTTCGGGAATACTGGTAAATCCTCGTGCAGTTTTTGGCATGGGCAGGCCGACATTGGATTGCCGGTTAGGCCTTGGAGAAATTGTGCATGGTTTTCTCTTCGGTGGCGAAGCCCTGTAGCTTGCAGTGAAGCTACGTGGAATGTCTGGCTGAAACGCCATAACGTCTTTCCCTTCTTTCTTGGGAAGTTGCTCAGTGTTCGCATCTGCTGTGTATTGCAGCCAGCTCTTGCCGCTACCAATTGTGCCCTGAACAGATTCAGCCGACGTTTCTTTTGGTTTCTCAGTGAGTGGCCTCTTTTAGCAATCACAGATGCAATAGTCGTATAAATTCAGTAATATAAGTGATATAAAAAGTAGAGAGCAAACACAAGGGGATCCAGCCAGGAAGAGTGTTTACAGCTTGTGAACAAGCGTACACACTCGTTTTTTTTCCTCGGCCTTTTGCCACCTTATGCAGGAATCACAACAATCCCTGTTTGCGAAAAGCCAGAACTTTATATCTTAAGCATATAAGAACAACAATTTTGTAAAAGCATATTCGGCCATAAAAACAAGAAGAGTAGCAGTTCATGCCTAGGCCGTCCCATAAAAGCGGACCGTGTTCATTTTTGTGGCTTGTTGGCTGCGACTTATTTTACAAAACACTAAAAAGCAATAATGACTACTTAAAAGGCGAGTGGCAGTTCGCACGTGAGGAACCATTCCATTTGAAGCAAAGGAACTTGCTTATCGTGCCCTAAAGTACAAGTGTACACACCATCGCTGAAAAAACATTAAATCAGTTTTTCTGGCCAGTGGAATGACCGTGCCCGATGGAGGCTTGGTCATGACGTCAACGTTTTGACAATCCTGGATAACGAGTGGTTTACTGAACTAGTTGTTGTAGAAACAAGTAGTATTTGTGTATGCTTGATGCACTTCAAATTTTTTTAATGCTTAGCAAGCGTGAGTGTCGTCAATTTTTCGCAGGCTTGTTGGAAGCGTGATATGCTTTCACTCTGAAAAATCAAGCTTCCTCATGACGCTGATCTGAAACGCTTGCGAAGCGTTAGTAAATGATATTTTTTGCACGCTTGTTTTAGGCGTGGTGAACTATCACGCTCAGCGCTCGGGCTTACCATTTGTGAGTGCCGACCTTCTTAACGCTTAGCGAAGGTGAAAAAGAGGATTTGTATTTACCCGATGCGGCATTCTCCAGCGGTGTATAAGACGCCTATCAGACACCCCGGAAATATTTAAAATAAATCTAAAAAAAGACAATAATTGCTGTGTTGTATTTATGATCTGTGTAGCTTGGAGCACCCACCAAACCCATAAATGTGGCAGAGCAAATATCATCTTCTTCTAGCTGTCTTTTTACATGGCTTCTTAAGGTCAGATAGGCGCCTTATACACAGCTGGAGGATGATGCATCAGGTAACGGCAAATCCTATGTTTCACCTCCCCTAAGCGTTAGGAAGGTCGCCAGTCACGGATCGACAAGACTCAGATTGCGATTGCGGCCTTAATTATCTATACATGGCCCAAAACTCAGTAGTGTTAGCAGAAAAGGGGCTTTAGGATTGCTCTGAATTTCAGTTCTGCTATACCTAAGCGAGCTCTATTGAAGACAGTGGAAGACAAACGTTCATAAAGCATCTTGAACAAGTGTACCAAGCTTACCCCCATACAGGTAAGCTTGTGATGTGTTTTCGTTAAGGATGATTACCCATACGTAGGTGAAGAAAATCATGAAAGTCTGTGAGGATTGTCTAGAAGGTCGAGATTTTGAATCAAAGCTAAGGTGCAACGTAGAACATATTAATTAAAAAAATCCAATTTCAGTGACACTATTTACTTACAGTATTTTACAAGAATGCTTCCATACAGCAAATCTGAGAAGTAAAGAGGGGAACTGTAAAATAGCCTCCAGATGAACTCTTCATGCCACCTTAACGCAGCAAGTGAACGTTGCTATGAAATTAACTGGGACGAAGTTTAGTGACATCCACAAATCGCACACCATTTTGAGCGCCCATGAAATTCCGTCGATGCCATTACGTCTAATTACGACTTGAAGGAATCCTAGCAACTGTGCAAAAGGAGACAACGGTTACGTCCTCTACGTAACACACACACCAACACATCACGAATGCTTCTTCCAGGGAAGTGTCCAGTTGCAACTTCACGGTTGCTCTGGGTTTGGCAGCATACCACCTGCTTGTGGTCGCCTCATTGAGTGCACTGGGAAAGGATGTCCACTTGTTGAAACTGGCAAAATAAAAAGTGGCTTCAATATAATAGGTATACACTGTGTTCTATATAACATGCACCATTTTGTATAAAAAGAGCGAGGGCGTAACTCGATCAAAACCTAGTGCATAATGTTTCCAGCACAATAGAGTCTCGACCAGTAATTTTTCGTTAATAATATTTATTTAGCTAATTGTAAACAATATTCGAACTCAATAAGTACTGTCTCAATCATTACGTGCCAAGAGACACTTGTGCGTGATCACGAGGCTTATCTAACTGCGGTATTTTCAGCAATGTACTACTTGCATCCTAATTAATATTGACTGATAAAGAAACCCCGCCAAACATAAAAATACAATGTCACTGCGGTCCAGCCCGCGTCATAAACCGGCGCTGTCAAATAGGCAGACTGAAAGTAACTGCTTTGCTTGTTACCCACTTAAAGAGGGAGCGCATCACCTTTATAATGGCGTACATGGAAGGAGAAGCAACAGCAAGTTTTGCGGGGTGCGTGTGGGACATAAGGGACTAGTTCGGTCATGATTTGTTGATTTTTTCTCTCGGTGATTGCATGCTGGGTAATTCAGAGGGAGGCTGTTCAAGGGCACTGCTTTATGATGCGGGCTGAAGTGCAGTCACGTGGTATTTTTTATATTTCGCGGGCTTTCTTTATCCGTTAGAAGAAATTAGTGCGCAATAAGCACGTCGCTTAAAATCAGGTCGCTAGATGTCCCTCATGGGCACCAACAAGTGCCCATTGACTCTTTAATTATTGGGACAGTACATCTCAAGTTCCAAAATAATTACAAGAAACTAATAAAATAGCTTTAACAAAGAAGTTACTGGCGGCTACTCCACCGTACTGGACACATTATGAGCCAGGTTTCTTCGCGTTATGCTGTTGCCCTTTTTAACAATCTTGGCACATGAATGATAGCTTGGACAGCCTGTAGACTTATTTCGTTCTAATCAACAACAACACATAAACTGCCGCCGCAATGTCCAGCATAAATGCGCAAATTTCTGTAGAATGATATACATTTTTTACTCTTCGTAATGTGCACGTCAACATTGCGAATCGCGGTATACAAAATGTTTTGTCGTGTTCGGGGGGCTCTATGGAGGACGCATAGACAAGGCGGGTCCTCCACCGGCGGTGTCAGATCTCCTCGCTTGAGAACTGCCACAAACGAAAACCGTGAGCACGGTCGCGAAATTTACCGCCAGAGAGTGCGAGACGCCGAGACCAGCGGAAACCAGACGGCGAACGAGAGAAGCGAATCACAGCCTCTACTACAAGAAACGTTCTTTCTTACCGTCTTTCTTCTTTCTTACCGTCTTTCCCCGTCGACCGCAAGACTCGGGTCAAACACAAGCTTCAAAGAGAACTAAACCTGGCAATAATGCGACGTTCCGACGTCACTAGGAAGAACTACACGATAAACTAAAACCGTCAATACTGAGAAAATAGTTCTCAAATACATAATGAGCAAAGACACAAGGTAATACTTGGCTTACCTGGATGTTTCAGGTGACTGGGCACGACAGCTAACTTTCCGCTGTAAGAACGCCACCCGGAGAAACGTAGACTTCGCCGTGTTCTGCAGGAAGTTCCGGCAGTAGGCACTTGGTGTTTTCCCACTACCACTCGACACACCACGCGGGCCAGTCTATGTCAAGTTACTCAACCGGTTGTTCCTTCATTGCCACTCTCTACCGCAAGAAAACGAGCACTCCGCAAAGAACACGTTTGAATGGTAGGCGGACCGGACGCACAAAGCTCCTGCTTCCGCCTAAACTGCTGCTTCCACTGAAGATAGAGCTTGCTACGAGCCACGGCGGACATGTTCGTTGTCATCATTGCGGTCGTTCTTGGATTCCCGATGGGTCGCCGCTTTTTTTCGTAATAGTGAAAACTTTTTACCGCGTCCCTGCTATACATTGAACAATGAAGAACCGAAATGCAGCATACCACTCTTGCCTGCGCCTTTTGTGCAGAGACACGGCGAGAGAAAGGAAAGAAGCGCACCCACAGTGTGCATTCTCCCGGACCGCTCAGCGGAGCATCCACACTAGCAGCTCGACGGTGTCGCTACCTGCATGTCGATCTCGCTGAGAGCAAAATTTTCGTACGACGAAAGCGCAGCCCAAACCTGTGTGTGGGTGCATTTTTAAAGAGTAATGACGGAACGCACACGAAGGGAACGGGTGTATGTTTTAGCCGACCGTGTTTTTCGAAGTCCTGCAAGTCGTGTCTTACTCTTGTTATTCGGAATATACGAGAATACCAAGTAGAAATAATAGTGTTCATCTTGAAGGCGGCTAGCGTAATTACAGTGAACTAGAATAATTGATTTTCTGTTTTCAGTTTATTACTGCAGCAAAAGCACGAACGGTTTGGAAGAGCTGAGCATTGCTTGAAAGGCCTTTTTGAAAACTATGTTTTTTTTCTGAAACAGATTATCGTTCCAAAGATACTGAGGTAACTATTTCGAAATCATCCCAAGTATTCTAGATCACTGGAGCGTGATCGCGCCTGCAGAGGCACCCTTTTAGGGGGGAAGCTCCTAAAGGTATGGGTCTGTCCATCCCTTGTGTCTCGTGGTACGTGACCGCCGCATGCTTTCGGAGATGTCGCAAAGTGGGCCGCGTTGCACGCGCAAGAACCGGCTGCAACCGGCAGCGCGAACTCGGCACCGGGAGCGCGAGCTTGTCTGTGTCGCCAACGGAGGCGCGAGCGCACGTGCACTGCGAGGGGGGAGATCACGCAAGAGATCACGCCACGAACGCAGGCAGTCGTTCTCGGAGGTCGAACGAGACGCAAGGACCTTTGCTCGTTTCCTCTCGTCTTGTTCGGGCACAAGTTCGCCCTAAATAAAAGTTCTTCCTTTACCGTTGTGTCCCATCCTACGTGACAAATTGTGGTGCAGGTGCGGGGTAGTCCTCGATGGCGCGAGGTCTTTCACCAGGTCTGGGCCTGGGAGCATTGACTCCGAAGCCCCGTAGCCCGAGTTCCCAGTTGATTTGTACAATGTACGCATACAGTCTTGCGTCATTCCTAATGATGTACTGGGCGAACTTTCACGGGAGAGTTACGGTTACCGATGATCTCCCCCTCTCGAGCTTCGCCCCACTTATCATCATTCATTCCGTGGATATGAAGTGATTGTTTATGTGATTTCTCGCCATGGTTTTCGGAAACGCCCCTTAAGCATTGCTCAAGTCTTCCAAACCGTTCATGCTTTTGCTGCAGTGATAAACTTAAAAGAACAAGTCAATTGATTGATTGATTTTGGGGTTTAACGCGCCGACGCAACGCAGGCGATGAGGCGCGCCGTAGTGGGGGGCTCCGGATTAATTTTGACCACCTGGGGATCTTTATCGTGCGCCGAAATCTCGTACACACGGGCGTTTTTTTGCTTTTCGCCTCCATCACAGAAGCGGCCGCCGCGGCCGGGAATCGAACCCGCGACCTCGTGCTCAGCAGCGCAACGCCTTAGCCACTGAGCCACCGCGGCGGGTAACAAGTCAATGTAAGAGGAACTGACTACTCTAAAGGCTTTCAGAGAGTATATCATGAAAACCTTATAAAGAAATGTTTAAATTTCGAGTTTATTCCAAAATTGTAAAAAAGTTGAAGCTTACTTGCGGAACAGGTAGCAACTTGTTGAAATAAGCGGCGCACGTTCATCTCTTTGAAAAGTATCGTCAAATGTGCTGCAGGGCTCTGCATTAGTACTTTTACGATTTTATTTATACAAATAATATTGCAACGGCTGCTCCTGCTTTCGTAATTGAAGGTTATATGCTAACAACTGTCTTTTGCTCTGCCATGTGAAAAGTGTTTCAGAGCAAATTTCCCTGCATGAGTTTCTCCGATGTACGGATAACTGGGGTGAAAATAGACATGAAAATAATTTCGAGAACACCGTTTGCACGGCAATTTCAAATGAAAATCCCCGCTAAGTATACATATTAGGAATGGGATTGCAAATGTTCTTCTGAATTCTATTATTTAGGCATTACACTATCAAACAATTTAGAGTGCGACTGGCATATAAGCAACATTGTAAAATAGCACAGATACACATGATGATGGTTGGTGTTGAATGGCGCAAGGCCGACGAGGGCAAAGAGCGCCAGAGAAGTTATTTAATGAAAACAAGTGATTACCACAAAAGCTATGTATAAAATGTGTAAACTGGACAGAGTAAGATCAATAAAGATAATGGTGATGGCTGGTGTATAGGGCCAGATATGATTACGCATGATAGGAAATGAGGTTTAAAAACTTAACATCTGACAAATATTTAAAAACGCGTTTCACAGAAACCATGGCATCGTCACCTAGAAACAGAGATGGGTGTAGGGGAATATGTTGTCTGTAGAGTTCTCTGAAGTGTTTGTGTCGTGTTGTGTCAAGTGCCTTGCATTGTATGAGTATGTGGACTACGGATAGGCCCTCCCCACACCTGCAACACAGGGGTCTTGGAGATCCCGTGAGCAGGTGCGAGTGCAATACATGCGTATGGCCTATCCGTAACCTAGCTAAGGTAACTTCAATGTGCCTGTTGTGGGAGTCAGTAATGTATTGTCCCAAGTGTGGTTTTATTACGTGTAGTTTGCTGTCTGTCTGTTCGCTCCAGTCTGCTTGCCAAGTTTTACGGAGTTGTTGTCTAATGTGTGGCTTGAGGTCTGTGTAAGGTAGTGTTGCCATGTCGACTGTGTTTCGGAGTGCAGCATTGGCGGCCATTTCACCGCCACTTCATTACCGCCAATGCCAGAGTGTCCTGGCACCCAACACACAGTCAACCCAAGGTTTGAAGAATAAGCTACCATAATCGTTTTGAAGATAAGATTAATGACATGGTTTTTTGATGACTTTCCGGATGATAATGCACGGACGACGCTCAACGAATCTGTATAAATGACGGATGTAGGAATATGATGTTCAACTATGTGACTTACAACTAGAAATATGCCATATGCCTCTGCTGTAAAAATACTTGTATTAACATTCATTGTTTTACATGCTTCAAAATTAGGCCCATGCGCAGCACAAGACACCGCAGTGGACGTTTTAGATGCATCGCTGAAAAACTCTGCAGCCCTGTATTTATTCTGTAGATGCATGAAATGCTGCAAAATCCCACTTCTTGGTGTCCTGTTGTTGTTGTATTGTACGAAAGACAAGTCACATGCCACAGGACGAAGATGCCATGGTGCTACAAGATCAGTGTGAGATGATTTGAATGTGTCTAAGAGGGAGAAGTCATGAATAGTCATCTCGTCCCTCACTCTCTGCGAGAAAGGAATAGCAATAGATGGGCGGTTTGAAAAAGAGTTTAGTTGTGGACGTATCATTAAAAACCGGTTTAAAGGGATGGTTATTCATGATGAGATTTGGAGGCATATAGGAGGTCAACATAAGTTCGCTGGTACGCTAAGCACCATTTGTCGCACTCTGCATAAAGACTGTGGACAGGACTGGTACGGAACGCCCCACAAGACAGGCGAAAGCCCTAAGTGAAGCACTGGGTCGAGCATTTTAAGTGCTGTTTTTGTGGCTGACCCATACACAACGCTTCCGTAGTCCAACCGTGACCCTACCAACGCGGCATAAAGTCGAAGCAGGAGTTGTTTGTCTGCACCGTACGATTGGTGAGACAGGACTTTTAGAATATTTCATTGTTTTTAGGCATTTTTGTTTAAGTCGTTTTATGTGGGGTATGAATGAGAGTTTCTCGTCAAACACCACACCCAAAAACTTGTGTTCTCTTTTTACTGGAATCGAGTCACCAAAGAGTTTTACGTCGGGATCGGGCAGGATGCCCCGCCTTTTTGAGATACAAACGCAGGTACTTTTAGAAGGATTAAGTTTAAATCCATTTTCATCTGCCCAGCGAGAAAGTTTATTTACCCCAAGCTGGACCTGACGTTCACAAATGGATATGTTACACGATTTGAAAGATATTTGAACGTCATCTACATACATCAAGCAGGATATGGTTGGCGGCAGTGCCTTTCGGAGAGAGTTCATCTTAGCTATAAACAAGGTGCAGCTCAATACGCCACCTTGAGGCACGCCATTCTCCTGCACGTGAACATTTGAAAGTGCCGAACCGACCCTGACACGAAATGTTCGTGAAGACATGTAACTACAAAGAGTGTTCAGCATGTTACCCCGAGATACCAAAAGCTTTTAGGTCTCTAAGAATGCCGTAGCGCCATGCTGTATCATATGCCTTTTCAATGTCAAAAAATACTGTCATACAGAATTGCTTATGAATGAATGCATCCTTTATGTAGGCCTCTAGAGAACCCAGTTGATCATTTGTGCATCGCCCCGCCCGGAAGCCTGCCTGGCAGCCCTCGAGAAGACCATTGTACTCAAGAAAGTACACGAGCCTACGGTTTATCATCTTCTCGAGGAGCTTGCACAGGCAGTTTGTCAAAGCAATGGGCCGGTAACTGGATGGAGAGGAAGGGTCCTTCCCTTCCTTTAGGATAGCCACTACTATGGCCTCCCTCCAAGAGCGAGGAATGTGCCCCGAAAGCCAAATCTTGTTATATAGGTGGAGGAGTGTTAGAAGAGTGTCTGAGTGTAGGTGCTGTATCATTGTGTATGTGATGTTGTCTGGGCCTGGAGCTGAGGGTTTACAAGTGCTCAGAGCGGTCCTCAGCTCATGGAGTGAAAACTCCGAGTTATAAGAGGAGGTTGACTTATCATTATCACGTAAAGACTTCTTTTCAGCCAATTGTTTGTGTTTTATGAAAGTGCTAGTGTAGTGTGCTGAACTGGACACGTGTTGGAAGTGTTGTGCGAGTGTGTTAGCCTGGTCTTCCAGTTTGTCCCCTGTTGTACTGACCAGGGGCAGGCTGTGTGTCTGTTGTCCTTTTAGTTTGCGTATTCGTGTCCAGACTTTGCGAGAGTCAGTGTAAGAGTTTATGGATGTTACGAATGAGCGCCAACTCTCTCGTTTTTGCCTCACGGCGCACACGTTTTCCCATCGCCTTAGCCCTTTTGAACAATAAAAGGTTTCCCGACGTGGGGTACCTGCGCAGGATACCCCACGCCTTGTTCTGGGCCTCTCGCGCCCGCCTACAGTCCTCATTCCACCACGGCCTCCGCTGGTTGCGCGGGGGCACAGAGGCGTGGGGAATGGACATTTTCGGCGGCGTCGAGGATGTGCGCCGTGAGGAGTTGGGTAGCTTCTTCGACGTGTAGGTGTCCTATGGATGTGTGGTGTAGTTTGGATGTCTCTGTAAATGTATTCCAGTTAGCTCGTGCTTCATTGAACCTATTATGGGAAGATGGACTGCATGGGCCTTTACCTATGTATGTGTGTGAGGGGGGGAAGTGGTCACTACCGTATGGGTCAGTGCCCACACCCCACTCGAGAAGAGGAAAGAGAACTGCGGAGCCAATCGACAAGTCAAGACATGAGTATGTGTTGTGTCCTATGTTATGGTATGTAGGCTGTTTATTGTTGAAAAGGCATGCTCCTGAAGATGTAAGGAATTTCTCTATAAGGCGACCTCGGGCATCCGTGCGAGAAGAGCCCCAAAGAGTGTTGTGAGCATTAAGGTCGCCTGTCAGGATGTATGGTTCGGGCAGCTGGTCAACCAGCGCCTCGAAGTCAGAGCTCGAAAGTGAGACATCAGGAGGAATGTATATGGAGCATACCGTTATCAACCTATTAAATATTATTAAGCGTATTGCTACAGCCTCAAGGACGGTGTTCAAGGTGACAGGGTGGCATGCTAAGGATTTGCGGGTGATTATGGCAACACCGCCAGAAGAGTGTGTGCAGCCATCCCTGTCTTTCCTGTATACCATGTAACTATTCAAGAAATTTGTGTGTTTGGAATTCAGATGTGTTTCCTGGACACACATTATACTTGGCTGATTGGCATGCAGAATCTCATAAACGTCGTCAAGATTATTCAGAAGGCCTCTGCAGTTCCATTGAACAATATTTTCTCTTCCCATTATTATGTGTTCAGAGCTACTGGAGTGTGATTATTTATGTAGGGTCTTTCGGGGCTTGCACTCTTGGAAGGGGTTTTCTGGCCTTCTCTACTGGCCTGGACGTCGCAGCCCGTTCCTTGCGCTGCGATGGAAGCCGGAAGGGCTCGACGTCCATGTCGTCATCTGAAGGCAAGGGGTTGCCCAGCGGACTGGGCCCCCTTGGCGTGGTACCCTTTCGGGTGTTCTTTGCCTGCGCTGCCAGTGCCGAAGGCGTGGGGAGCACCACAGGTGGCACAGGCAGTGAGGCGGGGGAGGGGGTCGCTGCGACTGCCTCCGTCTCCATCTCCGTGCCCTTGCATGTGCTTTGGGCCGGTGGAGAGGAAGCAGTGGATGCAGCGGCATCCCCAACAGACGTTGTTGCCTCCACAGCCGCTGCTGGGTGAGCTAGCGGTGCAGAGGCTGGTTGGGCTGCCTGGGGCAACCCTGGGGGGGGGGGGGCGGCGGCGGGACCAAGTCCGACTCGCGGTACTGGGTCCCCGCCAAAACTAGACACCGCTCCGCCCCCCGGCGAGCTGCGTCGGCGTACCTCCCCAGGGGGAAAGAGGCGAACCTCTTTCGCGCCTCCGGGAAGGTGATGATGAAGGAAGAAAATCATCAACTTTGACGTTGATGATTTTCTTTTCAATTTTGAATGTCTCGCAGGCTCGGGAATACGCGCCGTGAGGTCCTTTGCAATTCACACAAAGCAATTGGTTAGAGGGACAATTATCAGAGTGATGACCTTGTTGCGCGCACTTGGCGCAGGTTAGTTGGCCCCGACACGAGTTGGTACCATGCCCGAACCGCTGGCACTTGTAACAGCGCCGCGGATTCGGGATGTACGCTCGGACAGAGCACCGGATGAATCCTGCATTGATATGGTCTGGAAGAGTTGCACGGTCGAAAGTGAGAATTATGTGCCTGGTAGGTATTTCCTTATTGTCTCGTCTTATGTTTATCCGCCTGACTGCCGTCACACCCTGATTTCTCAGGCCTTCTAGAAGTCGGCTTCCGTCTCGTTTGCCAGATCTGACTCTGAGATCACGCCCTGTGAGCTGTTGAGGCTGCGGTGGGGCGTGACCTTGATGCCAAGATCGGCAATACGGGTCTGGCTCAGGAGGCTTGTGGCCTGTTGCTGAGTGGTGACTTCTACCAGCAACTCTCCAGTTCTTTGCTTTTTGGCTTTGTAGTGTTTACCTATTATTCCTTCTATGAATTTTGTAGTCAGAAAAACGGACATTGAGGCAACTGGCTTGTCTTTTTCAAGGGATTCGATAATCAAGAATCGGGGATAGTTATCAGGTTTCGGGAGAGTGAGAGTTGGAAGGGGTGGGTACGTAACATCGGTGCGGCCCCTTTTCAGGGACCGATCGGGTTTGCGGGGGGGTTTTGATTTATCCATGTGGCATTGGAAAAAAGTAGGGGACGGGGGTACTTTCGTCTCAAACCTTACCCTAATAGCTTGAGAGGTCCCGGAGCTCCCTGCCTGGTGAACAGACAGAGAGCCCATCCGCCGGAGCTTGACCTGGGCTCCGACGGCCACCGTTCGTGGTTTCTAACCCTCCACCTATAAACACATCGCCACGGTTGGATCCAGCTTATGTTTGGGGGCTCGGGGTCCGCGGTATCGCCAGTACCGTCACCATGAATACTCAAGGTGCCCCGTGCGGGGAAGATGGGAACTAAGCAATGAATTACCCTCTCTTAAAGTATTGACCTATAACACGATTGTTAGGCCAACGCTAGAGTGCGCAGCAATCATCTGCGATGAACAATATAAAACTGAAAATTACCAACATGAACTAGTTACAATATTGACAGCGAGAATTGTTCATTCAAAATTACAATAAAACACAGCGTGTATTATTCTTGTTTTCTGAGGCTGACCTCCAACTATTGGCTACACATAGAAAAATGGCTTTTTGAACTTTTTTACAGCCTTTATCATAAAAACTGTAAACTTGATTCTGGCAAAAACCTTTGCTCCCGAGGGTGAGTGTCGGCTATCAACAGTAACTCATTTCTATATAAGACATGTGCAATGCAGGCTGATGTGTTTTGGATTTTATTTCTTCTGCGATCACTGATTGGTCGTAATGCGGTTCCACCCGAGGTGTTTACGGGATGCAGATCCTTAGAGGACTTGTAACAATGGCTGTATTTTTATTTGCATGAGCATTGTGTGTTGTTGTTCACCTGTTCAACTACCACTGATGCTAGAGGGCGCAAGGGGGAGCAGTGTTATAAATAAATAGAGAAATAAAACAAATATAGCGAATGCACGGCCAGGAAAACCATCCACAGGCAAAATAATAGATTTCAGATCCGAAGTGGAGTAACACCGCGAGAAGAAATCTCTCCGGAACTCTTCAGAGCGTGTCTAGATTTGGTATTGAAAAAGGGCGACAAGGAAAGAACAGGATGAAAAAAAACGAATAATATTTGAGCCATTCCATATTTGCAGACGATAAAGTATTACTGAGTGAGACAACAGAACATCTGGAAACAATGCTTGAGGACGTATACTCCTAAAACACATTCATGGTACTAAAGTATATATTGCTACAGGCTTTATTGGTAGTGTGCCACAGACACCGGAAAGAGTAGACCAGGCTACGTCGGGCAAACTAGTCTTCTGCTTCTTCTGTCTTGCGGTCTCTGCTGGTGATGATTCGTTACCCATACCAGCCTCAGTCGTGAACCAGCCATACGGACTGGTTGCCCCGTGGTCACACCAATTTCGCATTACAATTACCCCCTTCCCTGAGTAGAATGTTCTATCCTGGGTATTCCGTCATGACACCGCAGAAGCGATTGGTTCGTGAAAAGACGAAGTGTACAATACACTTGCCGCCATCTTTGCCCACCTCTGAAGAAGATGATGCACATCGTACGAAATAGCTGTAATCGAATAAAGGGGGCTGACACCCAATAAATCATTGCTTCATCAATCATCATTCGCATGTTTCTTATTACGTCAGGTAACAATATGAACAAATATGAATCAGTCATTACTAAGGTTACCAGAAACACACCCTTCAGTTTATGAAACAAAAAACTAGAAGTAAAATAATACCGCAACTTTGGACAGATCGTTAGTGTTCACCCAAGCCACAAAAGAGATATGCAGCGCGTATTAGTTATAGGTTCGGGGGCACTCGGCAAGCACTTCCTAATATTAAACAGTTAAATACCTAGGTCACTGAAAAAAAGTCTACAACCATTGCATAGTGCCACTGATCACATACCGAGCTGAAACTTGGCACCTTATAAGCAACTAGAAAGCAAATGTAGGATGGGTCAAAGGGCTATCGAAAAACATTAAGAAATAAACTCCGGGACAAGAACCGAGCCACCTGTATCACAGAACCAATTAGAGTTGACTATATCATAGTTGAAATAAAAAGAAAATAAACTTGGGTTGGTTGTGTGATAGAAAAACCAACAGCTAGACAATTAGGGTAAGCGGGTTTTATATCAAGAGATGAGTATAGAAGGAGGGAATGACCATTACCACGATGGAGGGATGAAATAAGGAATGTCGTGGGTAAACTGGGCACTCGAGCTTCGCAGGATAGGAACGTTTGCAGGTCAATGGCAGACGCCTTCATTTTGCAGTGTACCTGTATAGGCTGATGACAACGACGGCGATGAGCATCATGACGATGATTATTATAATTAATATTGTGGTAGTGGTGGGTAGTGATCGGGTAGGCCCTTGCTCTGCAGAAACTACGTAGTATTTATATTCGCGATTAAGGAAAAGCGATTCTGATAGGGGACCAGTTGATTCTTAGTTCTCGCGGGATCATCAACCACGTTCTTGAGGTTTTGCGTAAACAATATATCAAAAGCAGTTTCAGCAGCATTTTTTGAGACCCGGTACTAAACGTTACCCCTTTACTTCGCGCGCAAAGTAAAATAACCAATTAATAGACGTTTGCTCTTCCTTTCGGACACGTGATGTTTTGGTACTCCCACAAATGTATCACTATTAGGAGGTCTATAACCTGCATATAAACAAATTTAGGCAACGCTGTTTTTTAAATTGGCTTTGTATCTCCTGCTTCGTTGTTCCAGGCGTACACTGACCTTCAATCTACACCTTCTCACCTTTACAACGTGTAAATTTTTGTGTTTGCAAAAGATGTTTTCTAACCTTACAGATTCAGCGAGAGAAGTCTTCGCCGAGAGCCTGTACCCTTTCAACTTCTTCTTTGCAAGTCATACAAGTATGGTGCTTCACGGAAACGTACTTGGCTAACAATCAGTCAAGCGGTGGCCGTATGACGAATCACTTGTGACCTTCATGCATACCATTTACCCAAAAAGAACATTTGTGCCAGGCTCCAATAAAACTATTAAAAGGCTGCAAAAATACTACCGCATAGTGAACTTAGATAACCCAAGTGTACTTTCATCCCTGTCCACAGTAGTCTAAGAGATTAGACTGCGATATCAAGCAAGACTTCACGTCACCCCTGAAGAACATGCGCTTCAGTGATACAATCTTCTCAAAATCAGGCTGACCCTTCGCTGCTGTCGCTTTGTTTTCTCCCAGGGAAGGACCCTCACACTCCCTCGTGAGACGGAGACCCATTGCTCGCCAAGACAAGGACAGAAAACATTAAACCAGAAACTCGAACAGGAGGTGGCGTTACAAATGTTTGATATGTTTACCGATGCCTCCACGGACAGATCTAACAGAGCTAGCACCTGGGCAGTAGATCCCCAGCTGCAAGAGAATACAGGAGGATAGCCAATACGATGATTTTGCAAAAGGAAATAGAACTCTTCGTATTTCTTGGAACATTTCAACTGCTGCTACAATCGGAACTAAATTGCAGCATGAAATTTCTGCTTATTACGAATTCACACACTGCCTCACAGGACCTAAGCAAGGTGTCCAAACTGCAATACGGGCGACAAGATGATGTAATTTTTCCAAGTAGCTTCCAGTAAGACTTGCCGGGACACTGGGGCCCGCGGTCGGCACACCCGAGCACCACCAAGCACATGATGCTACGAGAGAGTGCTTACTCAGAACACCTGCTTTGTAGCTAACCCCGCCACGTTCCCCAGCTCAACCAACATGGCTCTTTATTCGAGGCAAATCAGTGCAGGGAACTCGCAAACGCCTTGAATAGGCTACAACGTTTAGCTCCCTACCTGAAGACAATGCTTCAAGAGACAAGACGAGATGTTTGTTATTACAATTATGCGAACACAACCTGCATGCCAAATATCATACGTGAAGCGTTCACTAGAACCACGTCTTCTACATCGGCAAAAACGTGCAACTGCAGGGCACAGGTAGTGCAGGAACTCTATAATTTTTTGTAGCACTGCACCACCTTCACCAGGGAGGCATGTCTTACTTGAAAAATGCCAAGCCCCTGCGGATATAAATGCCCATCTTTGAATACATACAGGGAGCCATTTTGCTCAGGGAAATTCGTAGCTACGCCCCAAAAACGGGTCTTCTGAGTAGAGCCTGAGGCTACCCTGACTAACACCGCAAGATAGCATTCATGACGAAAGGCATGAAGGCATGTCACGCTGCTATCCAGTTTCTACAATTCACAGTTCCCTGCTATAAACGTCCTTCTTAACAACCGCGAGATACGTGTTGTTCTCCTGCTCAATACCAATACCTATGAGGGGAAGCGAACAGCAGGTGCGTCATGACCCTCTACAGCATGCTCCCTGACTGACAGCGATGCAAACGATGTATTTGGGAGAAAAATTCATGCTGATTTGTTTTCATTCGGCTGCATTTTTGTGTTGCTAAGTTTCTCCACCAAGATTAGGTTCTTCTTTCTTCGTTTCAGCACGGTGTACTTGAGGCACGGAGGAAGCGTGTGATTCTTTGCTCAGAAAAGTGCAGCTCGCTAGAACCACACAGCCCGTAGTTCATAAATATGGCTTATCTACTAAGTTACAGATATTGGAGCTAATTTCAATTTTGCTAACAACTACTGGGTTATGATATTTTATATTGGTAATTCACGGTAGCGAGCTCAAAAAGTAGGCCAAGAAAAGGTGTCAGTTCCATAAAAAGCGTGCCTGGCCGCATCCGCGCCAAGCAACCTATGCTATAAGGTATCATTGCATGGCGTGCATTTCCGTGCTGCTAACTATGGCATGTCAATGTTTGTCCAGGAAGTTGGGTTCTTTTTTGTCTACGCCGTGCACTACGACTAAAGGGGGGAGACAACCTGTGAGTGCTTACCTGTTACAAAGCTGTTAGCTACAATGACTGTCTCCATTGTTAAATGCTTATAATTTTCAAAAAATTCTAATGAAGCTCATTTGCAGGTTGCAAATGTCATGAGGGACAAAATATTTTCTATGTTTTCTGCTAAACAGCCAACTTTGTGTTTTGGCATTCAACAGTTTCCTAGAAAGTGTGGATGGCTGAATTTGCAAAATGCAACCTTCGTGGTAAGGGGTACAATTCAGGGCGGGTTTGAATTCAGTTAAAGTTTACAATCCGAAGTTTCTTTCCCCAGGTTTTGATTATTTCCCCCCTCATTATCAGCACGGTGCACTTCAGGCACGCAGAGAACCTGTGAGTTATGGACAAAAAGAGCAGCTCCCAACAATAGAGTTGCCCGTTGTGCATATTTATTAAAATAAAAATTACGCCCACCTTCCCTCGCTGGAGCCCTGGTATGATGCGTCGCTGAAGGGGGTTCCATTGGCGTCGCATCAAGCAATCGCCGGGTACGGCAAGAGAGCAAGCGATAGCGCAAGCATGGACGACCGTCGACTGAGAGACCGGCCGGAGCGCGGCACTCCGCTTCTATGCGCAGCATGCCCGAAAGAGAGGAGATCGACGGAGAGAGAGTACTGCACATTCGCACAGCGCGCAGCACCGCCCACCGGCGGAGTGAGAGTGCGCTGCGCTGCGCACCCGCGGATGTGGAGAGTGTGTTCGCTATCTGAGAGAGCACAGGGGGTGAGAGGAGGAGAGAAAGAGCTGTGCGGACGCGGATGCCGACGCACGCAGGACAGGGCCGCCGGCAAGAGATGCTCCTCTCAGCGTCGCATCTAACAACTTTCCATTCGATCTAGTGGTGCTGATTAAACATCGTTAGGGCACAACGCCTCCTATGGGAAAACCGCGGCGAAACATAATTGCTTCATAAAACTGGTGTGAGATGCAAAGCTACCCTCGCACGGGGCACCTTGAGCTATCTGGTGATGGTACTGGCGATAACCGCGGACAGCCCCCAAACATAAGCTGGAACAAGCCGTTTTGATGTGTTGAATGGTGATTAGTTGAAAACCACGAACGGTGGCCGTCGGAGCCCAGGTCAAGATCCGGAGTTTGCACTCCCTCCTCTCTTTACCAGGCAGGGAGCTCCGGGACCTCTATAACTATCATGGTAAGGCTGACAAAGAAAGTACCCCCGTCCCCTGATTCTATACTATGCCACATGGTATTATCTAAACCCCAACCCAAACGTGATCGGCCCCTTAAAAGGGGCAGCACCGAAGTTTTGACAACTGCCTTTCTTACAACCGTCAGCAACTATTCTCGTTTTCTTGTAACTGAGTCAACAGCAAGATCTGTTGCTTTATTGTCCGTCTTCTTGGTATCGAAGTTCCTGGCACGTATAATTGCTGAGGCGTACAAAACCAAGAAACAATGAAATGGGCAACTCCTGGTGGAAGCAACCACGCGGCAGCATACAGAAAAAAACTCTTGAGCCAGACCCGAATTACTGATCTTGACATCAGGGCACACCCCCAACTACATCCTAAATACCTCCCTGGGCGTGATCTCCGATCCCGATCTACTGAACGAAACTGAAGCCGACCTGCTAGGCTTTCAAGATCAGGGCGTAACAGGGGTCAGGCGCATAAACATACGTAGAGAGGACAAAGAAATCACGACGAAGCATCTCATTCTAACCTTTCAAAGGTCAACCCTCCCGGAATCTATAAATGCAGGTTTCATCCGATGCAATGTACGGCCTTGCATCCCTAACCCCAGGCGCTGTTTTTAGTTCCAATGGTTTGGTCTTGGCTCTAACTCTTGCCGTGGCCATCTTAGCTGTGCAGCATGCGGCCAACATGATCACCCATCCAAAAACTGCAACACCCAGATTTTCACCTGTGCCAACGGCCAAAGGCCCATGCCGCCTGGTCCCGCACTCGTGCGAAATTTACACAGGTAAAACAAATCATCAATATAAAGGTGACCGAAAACATCACCATCCCAGAGGCACGAAAGAAGTTGACCTCTTTCCCCGTGGGGAGGTATGCTGACGCATCTCAGCGGGGGGTAGAACGGCGTCTGGTTTCGACGGGAACCCAGAACCAAAAGTCGGGCTTGGTACCGCTACCGCCCCCCTCCCCCAGGGTTGCCCCGGGCAGCCCTACCCGCCTCCGCACAGCTCGCTCAGCCAGCACCGGCTGAGGATGCAACCTCGTCTGTTGGGGATGCGGCATCATCCACTGCTTCTCTCCACCGTCCCAAATCACAGGCGAGGGCTTGGAGGAGATGGAGGTGAAGGAACTAGCGGCAGCTCCCACCCCCACCACACCGCCTGCGCCATCCAAGGCGTTCCTGAAACACTCGGCGGTTTGGGTCAAAGAAAAACGCGACCAAACTGATGCGGGGTGTAAGGAGACTGATCACACAGGCACCCCGTGGACATCCAAAGAGGAAATGGGTGTAGGACCATTCTTGTCTGCGGTGCCCCCCAAGGAACGCGTCCCGACGCCAAAGCCTCCCTAAAAGCCAAAAACATGAGATTCACATCCCCGAATGACGACACATAAACATACTTACTCCAGTAGCTCCCACACTAAATAATGGGACGAGAAAATATTGTTCAATGGAGCTGCAGAGGCCTTCTGAATATTTTTGACGACGTGCACGAGATCCTGCATGCTAATCAGCCAAGTTTATTGTGTGTTCAGGAAACACATCTGAATTCCAAGCACACAAATTTCCTAAATGTCTATATGGTATTCAGAAAGGTTAGGGATGGCTGCACACACTTTTCTGAAGGTGGGGCAAAAATCGCCCGGAATTCCTTAGCATGGCATCGTGTCACTGTGAACACTGTCCTTCAGGCTGTAGCAATGCCCACAATTATAATTAATAGGTTTATAGCAGTATGCTCCATTAACGTTATTCGACATCTAAATTCGTAGATCTGGACGATTCCTACCAACTCTGACCTAGATCCAGATTTCTACCAACTATGACTTTGAGGTGCTGGTCGACCAGCTACCCGAACCATACACGCTAACAGGTGACCTTAATGCACACAATTCTTTTTGGAGCTCTTCTCGCACGAATGCCCAAGGTCGTCTGATAGAGAAGTATTTAACATCCTCTGGAGCATGCCTTTTCAACAAGAAGCAGCCTACATACCATGACATGGGACTCAACACATACTCATATCTTGTCCTGGCTATTGGCTCCACAGTTCTCTTTCCTCTTCTCGAGTGGGGTGTGGGTACTGACCCATATGGCATTGACCACTGTCCTACCTCACTAACATATATAGGTGAAGGCCCAAGCAGTCCATTTTCTCAGAACAGGTTCACTGAAGCAGGAGCTAAAAGGAATACATTTACAGAGACGTCAAAACTTGACCACACATCCATAAGACACCTGAGCGAGAGGCCCACAACAAGGCATGGGGTATCCTTCGTCGGAACCCAGCGTCGGGTAACCTCATTTTGTTGAAATAGACAAAGGCATTCGAAAAACGTGTGCCCCGTGGGGCAGGACGAGAGAATTTGCCCACCTTTATGACATCCAATTATTCATACACGGACACACACAAAGTCTGAACACGAACACGAAGACTCAAATTACAGCAAACCCACATCCTGCCCCTTGTAAGTACAACAGTGGACACACTCGTAGCCCAGGCTAGCACACTTGCACATCACCTCCAACACGTGTCCAGCTCAGCAAACTCCACAAACACTTTCATGAAACACAAAACAACTGTAGAAAAGAAGTCCCTGCGTGATAACAACAAGTCGTACACTTATTACAATTCGCCTTTTTTCAATTCATGAGCTGAAGGCTGCCCTGAGCACATGTAAGCCTTCAGAGCCAGGTGCAGACAAAATCGCGCACACCATGATACAACACCTGCACTCAGACACCCTTGAAACACTTCTAAATATATACAATAACATATGGCTTTCGGGGCACATTCCTCGCCCTTTGGCGAGGCCGTAGTAGTGGCTTTCTTAAATAAAGTAAACGACCCTTTGTCACGTGCCAGTTACTGGCCCATTGCGTTTACAAGCTGCCTGTGCAAGCTCCTCGAGAAGATGATAAACCGTAGGCTCGTGTATTTTCTTGAGTACAATGGTCTTCTCGAGAGCTGCCAGGCAGGGCGATCCACAAATGATAAATTAGTTGCACTGGAATCTTACAATAAGAATGCCTTTATACACAAACAGTACTGCATGACCGTATTTTTTGATATCGAGAAAGCTTATGACATGGCATGGCGTTATGGCATTCTTGCAGACCGAAAATCCTATGGTGTTAGAGGTAACATGCTGAATACTCTTTCCAGTTACCGGTCTAAACGAACAGTTTGTGTCAGAGCCAGTTCGGCACTTTTAAACGTTCACATGCAGGAGAATGGCGCGCCTCAAGGGGGCGTATTGAGTTACACCTTGTTTATAGTTAAGATGAATTTTCTCCGAAAGGCATTGCCGCCAACCATTTCCTGCCTGATGTATGTGGGTGACGTTCAAATATCTTTTAAATCATATAACAGGTCTTTATGAGAACATCAGGTCCAGCTTGGTGTTAACAAACTTGCTCGCTGGGCAGACGTAAATGGGTTTAAACTTTTTCTTTCTAAAAGTACCTGCATTGTATTTTCAAAGAGACGCGGGAGTCAAGCAGGCCCTGACATTGAGCTCCATTGCGGCTCAATTGCTGTAAAAATGGAACACAAGTTTTTAGTGGTAATGATGGAAGGAAAACTTGGATTCATCTTCCATATCCAACAGCTCAAGCAGAAATGTATGAAAACAATGAATATCCTCAAAGTCCTATGTCAGCAATCATACGGTGCAGATAAACAACTCCAGCTGCCCTTGTATACCGCTTTGGTAGGGTCTTGTTTGGACTACGGAAGTGTGGTCTATGGGTTCTTCTCGAAAACAGTGCTAAAAATACTCGACCCAGTGGTGCACTTGTGGCTTCGCCTCTCGTGTAGTGCTTTTGGTACAAGGCCTGTCCATAGCCTGTATGTGGGATGCGACATATAGTGCCTAGAGCACCATCGAACATATGTTGATCGTTTATATGCTTCAAAAATCTCATCAATTCATAACCATCCTGTCCAACTTGTTTTTATGCATACATCCACATCAAAGCTCCTTAAATAGCTCATTCACATCTGTTTTCTATTCACAAACCATAAGAGAAAAATCGGCTGTACTTAACGTCCCCTTTTTAAACAACTTGAAATCGCCATGAATTGATTTTATAACGCCATGGCACCTTCGCGCATTGTCGTGTGAGATGTCTCTCACTCAACTCCACAAAATAAGGGTACCCAGAAATGCGATTCTGCAGCACTTTCTGTAGCTTGCAGGACAGTACCAATGTACAAAGGTTTATAGCGACGCTTCTAAACCTGCCTCCGCCGTGTCTCATGTGCTGTCCCACGGACCCATTTTAAAGCTACTGAATCCATGAATGTAACTTGTATCTTCACAGCAGAGGCTTACAGAATTTTTATTCATGTGAACCACATTGTGAAACATCAATCCCCAAAATCCACCATTTACACTGATTTACTAAGTGTTGTACGGGAGTTATCATCCCGAAAGAATCCAGATATTGCGTCATAAAGAAGTTCCTAAAACAATTAGGGTAGGCATACGATACAAACTTTGAGGTGACTGTTTGTTGGACCCAGCCATTGGAATCGCGGGAAATGAGACAGCAGATGAAATGACCGGTGCTTCACTCACGAACACGGTGCAGATCACAACAGTACCCTACAGTGACTTAAAACCACACATAAAACAACAACTACATAAAACATAAAAAAAACCATGGCGCGAACAGACAGACAACCAACTCCTCACTGTAAAGCTACACTTGGGACGATACAACACCCCATTTACACAACAGACAACCCAGAACTTGCCCTCCGCTAGGTACGGATAGGCCACACTCATGTAACACACTCCCACCTGCTCACCGAATCTCCAGGACGCCTGTGTAGGGGTGTGGAGAGGCCCTATCCGTAATCCATGACTCTGTATTGCAAAGCACTCGACAAAACACGACACAAACACTTCACCCCAACTTTACAGACAACACATGCCGTTACATCCACAGGTTTTCCTCTTGGATGACCCTACATTTTCTGTCAAGTGCGTTTTGAAATATTTAGTAGAACTTGAATTTTAGATATAATTTATACCAGGCATGATCACGGAGTTTATTTGCTTCCAAGGAACAATCAATGCAGATAAGCATTCTTAGCTGAATATGCTTGCCCATAACTTACCGCAGAAACATTCAATACTAAGCGGCCGGTGAAATTCCTTGAAAATAAATTATAACCATCTGCATTGGATAACACGGCTGTAAATACAAACTGCTTTTGCTCCGCAACTTTTGTACTCGCGCTGTTTTTCAGCCTGTAGCCTAGCCGCACAGGTATCTGACTGTGATTAGGACTGGCCTAGAGGACGCAAGTTTGAATTGGCACATGCGGAAGCTTTTGTTTCTTTGTGAGGCTTGCTGCCATCTAAAACGATATGGGTAAACCCTTTGAAAAGAATGCCGCAAAAGAAATGCAAGATCGAGCAGGAAAACTGCGTTCTAGAAGCCGGTAGGTCTGAGCGTGCTGCATCCGTTGTGCACCTCGAAAGCGCCGGCCTGTGGGTAAAAAACTGCCCATAATCACAATACGCTGCGGTATGGTTTAAATATGTGGTTTACAGCTTTAGAAAACACGGTACATTAAAAGTATTCAACGTCCGTATGGGTTTAACGTTAGTCACTGCTGGATGCACTTTTGTTTTTTCTCCGAGTGTGCCTGTTCAGATGTGTTTAGGGAATATCTTCCCAATATTACTTATAACTTATGCGTCGGAGAATTTGGGCACATTTTGCTACATGTTTGCGACAACCTCGTACAAGGCCAAGAGGTAACCAGTTTCCAGAATTTTTTTTTTCTTGCAAGACAAAAACAGCTCATAGGCAAACATACAGCCTGTTTAGCTCTTGAGTAAAAATAAATTGTAGCAAGCCGTCTTTAATTCTTAGTTGTATGCCCGAACGTGTGATGCATGGCGCAAAAAACCAGAAAAGATAGCCTCGTACATGCAGACCATTCATGTCATGAAAATTCTTACAATTACGTGTAGTCTGAAAAGCAGTTCATTTTGGAATGGTCACTGGCATTTGCCTCAATCAAAAACATTAATAAAAGATTTTACACAGAAAATATATGTGGCATCTCCCACACAATAATACGAGACACAAATGTTAACGAACTGTGTGCAAAAACACACACAAACAATATGCTCAAGGCATATCACCTCGCATAGTTCACTAGCCTGCTGTGGTCCACTGCCCCAACTAAAAGTTGGTATATCGCAGGCCCCGCTAGGGCTGCAAATGGGGAGGCACAATAAGTACAACTAAAAATCTTGACAAGGTAAGGCAACTCCCACACCTGTGTCAAAGAACTGCACAAACTGTCTGTGGTTTTCCTCGTTACGACACCTTGGAGAATTTTGCTTCTCCTAAAAGGAAGTGTTCATTTGACAGTGGAGTCATTGGCCTTTACAAATGGTGATAAAGTTCTACTCCGGCTACAAGGTCGAAACTCAGTGGCTTTTGCCATGCACCATGGAGAGAGTGCACTTCACTCGATACAGCGCACTCAGAGGCCTTCACAACAACTGTACATCCCATGGTGCTGGTGTTAGCACCAACATTTCGTGATACGGCTTTGAAGAGGCACTGCTATAAAGAATGCTTCAGGTGCCAAGGTTAAGAGCCAATTGGCAAGGGGGAACCAAGTGGCACCAACTGGCTTACGGAGACGTGCGTGATTGATGTAAACAAAAGAGCTCCAACTTTTGATGCAAGATTTTGAGGAATGGTTTAGGCACAAATCTTTACCAGAAGGTTGAGGCTCCCTAGTAGCATATTATAAAGTCATGAATGAACGATTGGTCCGTCAAGCATAGAATTACATAGGTCAAGGCTCTACAATTACGATTTGCTGCAACAATCCCCTCTTTGCCGTAAACCTCCCCAGCCCAGGCTGCATCAGCCAGTTACGCAGCGCAAGTATTTTTGTCGTTAATTATCTTCATACACACCCCTGCATCATCATTATCAGCATACCTCATTTCAAAGCATGACAATGGCTCTTCTATTGCAGTCCAATCGCTCCTGTCAAGCACTGCTCAAGGTCACCGCCTACCTCCAAAATTTCTGAGTTTCATTCAACAAAAGATTACTGGCCTTCCCCTTTTTTTAGACCCATATCTTGGCATATACTGTTATCATAATTGCTACAAGTTGTTGGCTCGCCTCAGTACAATAGCCACCCTTCACGCATTTTTTTATTTTAGTGTATTAGAATCTACTCTAGTTTGTTTTCTGATCCCGGTAGCTTGTTTTCTACTCGAGTGATACTCTAACAGTATCGTTTCATGGGCCGCTGAGGCGACCTCAGGTTCTAGTTGCTAAGTAAGGCGGCAGTTTCAGATTCCCACACATTATAACCCGAAGAGTAAACCAGTTGACATACTTTTCTTGTTAGTGACTGGGTTATCTACATTTATTATTTGGAGTGATTGCCGTCGTGCTTCCCAAGCCATACCTATTCTGCTCTGCGCCGGATCCCTCTTTTGAGGTTGGAGTCAGCGCAAGCCATCGGTCCGAGGGTCGTTTTGTTCTTTTTACCTCTTCTAGGGATTCATTACTAAGCTGAAGAGGACTTTTTTTCGCATCCGTATTTCTCAATTGATAAATTAATTCATATTCATTTTAGCCCCAGCACCATGGTTTCAATTCGTAGTGGCTCAAGCACTGTTTCCAGTGGCTCTGCAGTCTCACTAAGGAAAGCTATGTCGTCCGAAAACCTGAAAGTGCTCAAGTATTCTCCATTTATTCTTAATCGTATGTTTGCCCAGTCAGGCTTTCCAAACACCACCTCCAGTCAGTGTAATGAGTTTTGGCGAGATAGTATCGCCCTGTCTTACTCTCCCTCCCGGATTGGGAAATTCTTGCTTCTCATGTGGAGGGTTATTATGCCCGTTCATACTTTATATATGTATTCTACAGTCTCATGTATGTGTCGTCTATTTCGTAGTCGTGTAGTGACTCGAGTACCCCTGCGGGGAGAACGGTATCAAAAGCCTTTCCAATATTCTATGAATGCAATGTAAAAGGAATTGTGTGTTCTACGGATTTTTCTAACCAGTTCACTGACCACACGATTGTGACCCATAGTTAGTACCCTTTACTAAACGCAGCTTGCTCTCTCGGTTGTTGGAAATCGAGAATTTCAACTATGATGTCATATATAGTATATATATATATATATATATATATATTATATCTTCGGGAAGATCTCGCACAAAACAGAGAGTAGATTGATGTGTCGGTAATTCTTGAGTTACTTCGAATCTATTTTCGTAGCATTCTCTATGCTATGGGCTTTTTTCGCACTTTCTTGCACATTAAAATAGCACACACAGCTTTTGTGCAACAATATAACTCCCTCCTTCAAAAGATCTGCGGTTTTGCTGTCGATACCTGCAGTGTTCCTTGTTTAGACATTGAGAGCCTCTCTTAACGCCTCTTTAGTTACTAGTGCCCCATCGCACGTTAGGTGTGTAGTCTCGGCAGTATCCCCTCGTATAACGTCACTGACACATCACCTGTGTACATTCGTTCTGCTACCTCTATTATCTCGTCTAAGTTGTGCGTTATGTTACCCTGCTCGTCTCCGAAGAGCGTACATCCTGCCTTCGTCGATAGCTAGCTTTTTGTTAGTTGCTTTCAAGCTTCCTTTATTTTCATCGTTTCTCATTGACTGCCATGTTAAATGCAGAAAACCAACAGATTTTACATATCTTTATCAGTTTTGCCCTCTAGGTAAGTTCAAACTGATCTGCCGTACTTGATACTTGGGTGGTTATATTTGGTAAATTTGTTTGCTTATTATGTCAGTTTTTCTGTTTGCTTCCTACATTGGCCCTGCAAACATGCATCAAACAACGTGTCCTTTCCTAGGCGCGTGGTGCCGCATCTTTTCCTTGTGTGAGATAGACTGGCGTTACATAGTCTATTGGGGGCATTCTAAGCACCCATACCTGCACGTTAAAATAATGCGCGTGGTAGAATTGTGCAAAATGGGGAAACACGCTACAGTACACTGAAAAAATAACGACATAAAAGACCAGTGCCACAAGCAGTGCCACAAACAGTACACTCAAACAGCACGGGCTTCTACGCGAAGCAGCCAAACGTGATATTTTGTGCCGCAATAAAAAAAATTCGATGTTTCCGATGAATGTGGATTGTAACAGTTAACATTATTGTTACTTGCTGCGTTGGCCTCTTCAGATGAATATTAAATGAAACAGGTGGAGCAAATGTACCTGTGCTCAAGCCTGAAGACGCTGTATGGTTTTGTAGCGCCCTGTAAAGTTCTTAAACTCCGTCGGATATAATTCCATCAAACAAATAAAACCGCCATAGTAATAAATTATCTCGGGAGCTGACTTAAGTATAATTCTTGGATCGGCAGGCCAGAATATAGCTCAATTCAGGGCCTAGCATCCAAGGTTTTTGCCGAGATTGTTGACTGCGGAGGCAAATTTCACAATATTGTTCCCGCAAAACCGTTGACAGCTGACGGGTGATGTTTTTAAACTCGCCATACAAATCATGGTATATTAAAACAGGTCCATACTAGGCGCTGTCGAATTTATAAAAAGGGTTTCGTTTCACTTCCCGCATTGAATTCTTCCCTTTTCGACCCATGTCCACTTGGCTCACCTTGATACAGAGACAAAAAGTATTCATGTTTCCTTTAGAGAGCCTATTATGACCTCATTTGATTGTTTTATACTGGCACTGTCGGTATTTCGGGACCCGTGTGTCATACACAAAAATGGCCCATTGCAGGCACGTTATCGTGGAGATAGGATGTTCCTCGTTACGCACCTGTAAGGAGGACATGAGAGGCAAGGTGTAGAACGCCACGTAGTCCTCCTATATTGGGGCAAAGTTTTTGTTTTACATTATGATGTTCCATCAGCAGAAACACTTCACTCCGCAAAAAAAGCATCTGAAGACTTGCATTCCGAGCTATATAGAAAATATACAACGCAGCCAGTAGTGGTTTTTCAATCTGTTGCTGGGACAGGAACATAGTATCTATACCGCAATCTACTTCATGTTCGACTTCGACTTCCCCTTCGACTTCGTCTGCAGAGGCTTCGACTACATCTTCACAGTCAGCTTGCTCCACAAGATCCCACAAAGGCCAACTGGATCAGAATAGGTTTCCCGTTTGGGAGTGACTGCTTGGTTAAAATACCGAATTATAGGATACGTAAGCCATCGGCTGTGTTGGCGTGTTCATGCAGGAAAAGATTTCATAACACGTCACTTTATTGTCCTCGCCGTCTTTGTACTGTAAAAGCCATGATGAAAGACTCACCGCTAAGGCAGCTATATGAGTTGCGGAATAGTGGTGTTTTTTAAGGTCGACCTAGCCGCTTGTCTGGCGTAGGCAACTACGTTCTATCCTGGCGTGTAAAGAACGTGGGCCACCGCATCAATGGCAGCCCTGCCAGGTTTGACGATACTAGAAAGCAGTAGAGAGTAGTACTGAAGCAAAGCCAGTTATTTGGGGACCTCCCAAGACATGAGAGCGCAAAGCTTGACGGCGATCACGAATAGCGTAATAAAGTCGGGATCGCGAGTGTCGGCCAGACACTCACGGCTCCCGAAGCAACAGTGTCCACCTGAGATGTATGCCCGACCCGGCCACCCGTTCTGCTAATGTCAACGAGATCAGCTGCCCGATCTGACTCTCTTTCGTGCACAGTGCAGACGTTACCGTAGCCAGCGTGCCGAGAGGTGGTGCCAACTCTCGGAACACCGCTGAACTAGTGGAGCGTCAACGAACTTTCAGGAAATCGGTTTTGTCCCCGGAGGCGTCCTTCGGCGCCGGATCGCAGGTCACTGTGCTCTACGCTTACTACAATGATCTGCACAAACGTCCTGGACGACTTTAAATTCAAGTGACGCCATACTACACAAACACTCGTCAGAATGCCTCAAGTCAGCAAAACCATAACCAAACGTCACTCGTATGACGGTAAACACAAAGGTTTGCCTCATGATGCCATCGTTGCGACTGAGGGCCTAGCACCGCAAACAGACTGCTCTGGAATCGAGTCTGTCGTTGATAGGCAGCACTGAAGTGTGGCAGGCCATGGGATATCCTGCTGCTGCAGGCTGCGAACATATTGGTCCCGCAGTGATGCGACTGCGCCCCCCCCCCCTACAGCTTGAGGTGGAGTCAGTAACGGCTGCGCCAACCGCGGCGGCCCGAACACCACCCGCTCACATAGCCAGGTCCCGCCTCTACTCTAGGAGCCGCCTTCAGGGTTTCGTGGCCCATTCGACCAGAGTTACGCCAAAACGGTTGGCTATCAAAAGGTCGGTGGCCCGGCGGGCTCGAAAAACAACTCGCGGTAGCTCAGCGGTCCCGCTCACGACCGCCGATGGTTCAATAGGCCATCCTCGCTGTCCGTGGCATTGCTGACTATCGCGGCTCATGGTGGCATCCGTTTGCATCTCGCTGTCACCATACAGGGCAAGCAATTACCCCTCCTGAACTGGGAAGCAACAGATCTTCGCTAGCTCCTGTGACTTACCGGAAAGCTAATCAGTGGTCTCGCCGAAACGGGTGGCAAAGCTGCATACCCGAGCGTTCTCCTTATTTCACGCTCGCTTCCTCGCAAAATCAAAAAGTCCGGCGGCTCCGCTCCAGCTGCCCGTCCCGCCTGGATGCTGCACATCAGAGTTTTACTGCACGTCGGCTTCAAAATACCAATCTCAATTAGTTCTTCCTGGTGCGTTGGTTGGCAAAGCAGCGTCAGCATCCAACAGGCAGGGCTTTTAGCAATACAAGCTTTCCTACAGCCCGTACTAATCACAAACCAAGCGGTTTATGGGCGCACATTACCGATTTAGGTCGCCTGAGAATACTTCTCTTACAATGACTGGTCATCCCTCACGACCATCGAACCCCCTGCTGAGCCGCGTGAAGCTCTTAGAGCATAAACGCAATTTCTCGCTGGAGTCCTATGGCATCGAGACGCACACTCCAGAAGCCCGGTGACAACAATACCATTGATCGCTGTCCCCCCGCAGCGAACGGAGACCCGACGTTCACCGTCCCCCTCTCTGTTCAGCGTCCAATAATAAATCAATCACTCCCTATCGAACTCGAACAGCAGCCGGGCTTCTTGTGTGTGTTTGGGAACTTGTGAACGCCACATTCGCTTTATGTAGAGTCCACTGCACCGTCCGATGCCGGCAGGACGCGTCAACCAGCGCCCCCAGCGCAACTACGCGGGATGGCACTACAATGAAGGTGACCCTGCCTTCATCGTACAGGCCTGCAGGAACAGGCCTGATACTTCCGGTCTAGAAAGCCAGGCATGACTGCGGGTGCTTTGAGAACATTGAGCATGTGTCCTTCGGACGTACCACCTGGTACGAGCAGGAATGTTTACACATCTGCCACCGCGGCTCTATTGGCTCCGTACACTCTCTGCAAAACAACCACCCCTGGCGCAAGGAATTTCGTCCATGAAATCTAACCGAACGAGGTATAGTGATTTCCGTCTACAGCGATGCATGCACCACCCAGCGAGGGATGCCTGAACCACGTCTGCGGTCGATGGAGAAGACGCTGTGAAGAGGGGGATCCCCGTCCTCGCCGCAAATATCTGCAAACACCTTTGGCTCCAAAGACTCGGCATTGTTTACTCGAGAATCTTGAAACGTCGGCATCATCGGATGATGAGGTCTACGTTCTGGCAGCATGTGAGCTATGTGGGGTCCTTGGAGGTGACCTAGCTGGTTCTCTGACACAGGGCAGCACCTAGATCAGTGCTTGTCAAACACGTGGGCCCCCGCATCCATATAATCGCAGAAGGGTTCGGCGATACGAGAGCAGATTAGACAGCAGAGCCGAAGCACAGCTGTTTATTTTGGGCGTCGCAGAACATGGCAGCACAAAGCTCGACGGCCCCACACAATTTCGCCGCAACAGCACCCCCCCTCCGAGACCGATGTCACCCAGCTTTGTCCCGAATCCGCAACAGACTCCCTAGTGTTGATTTAACCCAACCGGCCCAACCGCTTTCGGTTCGCTGCTGACCAGCCATTGTCATTTATTGAGAGTCACTCTGAAGCAGTTTGACCGATTGGGTAAAACTAAGACTGAATCAATCACTTGCAGATGCGGAACAACACCAGCTGGGAAGAATGCTCGGGATGGGAGCATACTGGTTTGGTTGTTTCTTTACCGGCCGAAACCATTCTACTCACCTACTAGACAGTTCTTTTCATTATTAACCAGTTACTGTGGCTAGTAAGTGAGGGGAAGCAGGTCTGCCAGTTGTGCAAGAAAATAAATACCGGTGTAGACAGTGCTGCACGACGGCAGCCATGGAACAAGCCTTAGTTGATTTTACTGAACCGGTAACCCGTCACCCGGTTTCGTAAAAGCCAGACAGACTGTTCACATGAAGATGCGGAGCGACCGCCACGGAGGATTGCGGTAATAGATGGGAGCAATATGTCTGCTTTTTAGTGGATTTCACCCAACCTAACCGACCGCTTCGCTAACCCACTAGCCAGTGTCAAGTGAGTATGGCAAGTCAATAATGGGGAGCGGTTTGACCGGTTGAGTGAAATCGACTATGACTGCTCCAAAGGCGCCATATTGCACCACTAATTCTGTTATTTGAGTTGATTTCACTGAACCTTAAGTAAGAGGGAAGAAAAAATGTATTAGTACACAGTCTCTAAAGAACGGGAGCAGAGGCTAGAGGCTTTACATAGGGACAGGGGCTCTGCGCCTAACTAGAGTGGACAAACAGAGGATTTATTAACATTGATAAAATATATTATCGCAGAGAATTTCACACACACAATAACAATAACGCATTTACACAGTAGAACATAGAAAAAAGCCTTTAATTAAAAAGTGAAAAAGTTACTTACCGTCTTTAAAACGTCGCACAATTACACAAAAATTTCACAACAAACATAGCATAAGCTTTTACTTAACAGTTTTACCCACAATGTATATTTTCAGGTGAAGTATTTTAATTACATATACTTCATTATACATACCCAATGTAAAGTAATAAAATGGTGGATTTCATTTTGTCTATGTTTAGTTGTGTCTATGAGACGGTGCCAAATGATTTAATAATGCAGGAGCAGGATATTCCATATGCTGTTTACCATAATTTTTTCCTCACTGTTGGGTTTTTGTAGCACAGATGACGCATAATATAATCATGGTTATTTCTGGCGCGTTCTGAAAACACTGAGGATAACTTTCCTGATCCCATTGAAAGCCCAATATAGCATAACTGTGTTATTTTTAACCATCGAGTATTTTTTGACGAGTGCCTTAGTTGCGAGTCGCTGATGAGCCCATGATATTGTTCACCAGGCTCGGAGAAATCCTTTAATATTCAGTACTTTTTTAATCGTTTGTTTGTGTCCTAGTTACTTATACCATGATGCAATATATCATTTCCGAATAAACCTGCATATTACAGCTTCATTTGCCGCCATTTTGGTACAGCTTTGCCTGAGTTTATGTATAAACACCCAGCAGTTTTCTAAGCTTTATAGTTAGTTTTTGTATGTTCGTGTCCCATGTCAATGCTTCGGAAAACCAAAACGCCTACAAACACTTCTGACTCGTTACCAGTTCAATATGTCTTCCCTGAAAAAAAGGTCTGAACTGTATAAACGTGGCCTCATAATTGGAGCAAATACAATGTATCTAGTTTTAACTGACGCTTAGTTGAAGTTTGTTTAAACTAAGCCATCTAGACAGCTTGTGGACGCTGTTATTAATGGTGTTAATTTGCATGATAGATTACCGCTAATGGAAATGTTCCTATCGTAGGCGTACGTAATTAGTTTGGGGGAACATGGGGTTGTAAAGGATGGCCGGATCACGTGAAACGAAGGGAATGCTCTTGGTGCGAACGAGGAGACGTCTTACATTCACAGTGTTCACAGGACAGAGGTTTGGATGAACTACGAAAGGTTACACACTAAATGTTAGACGAGTACTGTAAACGGGAAAACACCGGGAGGTCCGCAACAGCGCTCGCCACTATATGACCAGAAAACTCTCATGGTCGGTTGTATAAGGATGCGGGGGGCCGCCGTCACCCTCGTAGCGGCAGTGCTTGCGTCGTTGAGGTTGCCACCACAGGTTGCGAGGCCAGACGAATCTCATCCGGGTGAGCTGAAGGGCTTTATCCCACCTCGTGGCCGGTCACGCGCCGTGCGGCACTCCGCAGCTTGGTAGACGGTAGTCCGTGCTGGCGACAATGCCGCGGGCCTTGGCGGCGACGCCCGGAAACGTGGCGGAGACTGGCGACGGCCTTGCCTGGCTGTCGCACGTAGACCGGACGTCTCACGCGGGTTCTCACAGAGCCGTGCCTCGTTCGATCCGCCTTGTCTCCTGACTCGGTCTCGCGCGCTCTCTGCCGGTGCCTCGTTCACACTTCCTCCTCCTCCGTCTCAGACGCAACCGCTTGTTCTTGAGAGCTTTTTGGCATCGAATGTGGCGCCATTCCCCTTCCCGGGTATGTTCCATCACAGCGGTATCACAGATATCATTTATAAAAAAATATAAGTTGCAAATGAGCAAGTGTTGACCATGCGATACTCCCCTCGTTATGTTTGCAGAATCCGATGCACTTGTTTATGCACACATATTGACGAGAATATATCGAATACTTTTTTCATTAGCTCAAGAATCCTACCACGTACTCCATACTTGCTAAGTTTGTGCGTTAAGACTCCCTGATGTTATGTGCGTTAAGACTTCAAGACTTCAACAACAACAGCGATGGCTCAGAGGTCCAGCACTGGCCTGCTATGTGGGAGGTACCGGATTCAAATCTGCGTACAGCCGTTAACCTACCGGTTTCTTTCATGGATAAAGGGGTCATTGGTCTAGTGCTCACCATTGAAAGTGCATTTCACGCCAGGAAAGCGGCATTTTCTCTTGTGAATCTACCCGTCTATACTTCTGCATTTTGCATTTATCCTACTGCTTTACCTTTAACCTGCGGAACCAGTTCCGAACACTGACTACATGAAGTTCTCTGTTATTTTGAAAGTGATTCAGGCTAGCGGTGCATGGAAGCGGTTTTTCGCCGGTTGGGTAAAAGCAGGACGCACTGCTCCTATCCAGTACATTATTCCAAGCTGGTGTCGTTCCGTATATGCAAGTGATGCCTGTGTTGAGTTTACCCAATCACCAAACCGCTTCCGTTCACTGATTACCCAGAGTAAGTGTAAATAATTAATAGTGACTCTGGCTAGTCAGGGAGCAAAAGCGTTGTCCCGGTTGCGTAAATAAAGTCAGCTGCGACTGCACCCATGGTGGCCCCACTGCAACATTGGGGCCGTTGCCAACGGGATCTCAGTAATAAATCTCTTCTTCAGCACGCACACTTTTCCAGCGGCAGCGCGCGTAGCGGTGGTGCTCTCGCTCGACGCACTGCTGAACTAGCAGCGGCCCGGGCTGGTTTTTTTTCACATATATGCTCTTGCCTAAGCGCGCTCTTACCTCGGTGTCGGCTGGTCTCCACAATTCCCATAGAGCTGATGCCGCAGGCTTTAAGCCAAAAACAAATTATTCTATGTTAAATATGTCAATGACCAATTGGCTCAGCGAAAACATCGTGATGCACACCTGCCAAAAGGAAACCCATACATTAGCTGAGGAAGGTTAGCGAGGGGGGGTTGGTGAAATTGTTTTATAAGTATCTGGTAATACGAACTGCTACTTCGAAATTCTCTGACGATGTTATGTTCGAATGATTCGATTATGGGGTCACCACTTCTGTGTTTCCAGAATTAGGCTTTACGCCGGCATGGAGGCACATCCGCGGAAAGAGCTGAATATGTCCCATCGAAAACCACAATTTCTTTCAATTCGGAGAGAGGGGCAGATTATTATAAGGGTGTGAAGGATGGCGGACATTAGTTGCTAGTGTCCTTGCAAAGACGACAACAACAGGATGACGTCATTAAAACACAACACCCACGTCTGCTGCTTCACTGAGGAAACACAAAACTTAGAAAATTATTCTCATATAGCCACTTTGCCCGGAAAAAGGCGTTTTTCGCTTAGTTCCGGAACTTGTCTAGTTTTGCAGATAGCTTCTTTTGAAATCTGGCTTCTTTTGAAAGACGGCTTCGTTCGATTGCTTTATTGCTCCTACATGTAAAAAAGCAGCTTGCAATTTCGGCAGGGTTAACGAACGTGCAAAAGTGGAGACGATAATTAGTACCTCCCAATCTAACCACAACTCAGTGGAGCGCGACAAATATCTTTGTGCGAAGTAACAACTCTCTGGGTTAAAACCAAATCCGCTGTAATCGAAACTCCAAATTGCGTGTATGTGAAGGGAGGTTTGGGGAGGTAATTTCCAAACTGTCTGCTAGTGAGAGTTCAAACTTACACCACAACTAAGGAATTCTCACTATGATGTTTCGCATTCAACTGTGGTCTTCGTTAAGGGAAGTGTAAAATTTTCTCTGAAAATGGTTTGCCTTCTTTCTTTTTTACAGCTGTTGCACCCCGGTGATACAGGTTGGTGCCTATGCCAGAACACTCTATGGTTATAGGTCTCTCCAAAGAAACCTGAGACAACTGATACCCGTGCCCATGATTGGGAAGAGAAGAAATCCTTCAGGAACAGTGCACTACCCTAACTCTCTGAGGCGACCTGTCCAACCAACACTTGGGGTAATTTTAACAGCAACATAAATGTATCCAACTCTCCGTGTGCTCTTTCAATGCAGGAAAGTCCCGGATTTGGCCTTAATTTGGGGTAGCCACTTTCCGCGACGCCAGCTAGGTGGATAACCGATATCTTAAACCTTATATCAGCAGGGTAAGGCAATCATGGGAATTAACGCGCCGAAGCTACACAGGCTATCAGAAGTGCCGTAGATGGGCCCTCCAGAATAAATGTCCCTACCCGGTCGTTATTACGTACCCGGAAATTTCTATACACGGCGCTTTTTTGCATCCACCACAAACATGGTAGCAGGGACAAGAACCGAACCCGCGGCGTTCGGCTCAGCAACAGAGTAACTTACCAACTGAAACAATGGGTTCGCGTTACGGCCATATCTTGTTTTACGTGTACGACTTGTCACCTAGAGCTCCAATGTGTAGAAAATTACGTAATGCGTTTTCTATGGTATTGTATCTCACAGCACTGCGTTGCCATTTCTGTAGAAGCTGCACTTAGTGTCGCAGATATTCCACTGCAAGTCAAAACTACTTGCACTGCAGTCGCCTCTGGCAGCAAGTGCAAGAACTTTATCGAGGTGCACTGCTGGGATATACCTTAAAATTTGTACTGAAAGTTTGTTGGACGTCTTGTACGAAACGTTGAAAGAGTATCACACGTTTTCAGTATTCCCGTAGGAGCTACAGCAGGTGTACAGAACGTAAACGACGCGACAACCACTGAATTACCTTCTAAAACGTTTTAGAGACCACAGTTTTTATTGCGCTACTGAAACCCAGAAATTTAGGTCTGTATGTATGCCCGTCTGTCTGTAGGTGACTCGATTTAGCCACACTGTGAGTGTTAAAGAGAATCTGAACAATAGTCTTATATCATCGTCATCATAACCAGCCAATCTACGCTCACTGCAGAGCATAGGCCTCTACCATATTCTCCAATTAGCCCGGTCCTGTGTCAACTGTGATCATTTATCCCAGCAAATGTCTTCATGTCATCTGCCCATCTAACTTTCGGGCCGCCCCCGGCAACGCTTGCCTTATCTAGGGATCTACTCGGTTGCTCTTAATGACCAAAGTCTGATATACTCACAGCCAAATCTAAATGTATAAGTCCAGATTGTATGTTCATACTTGTCAACATTTTGAACAAGAACAAAATATTACGCATATATGAAACAGAAAATGAATACACAGGGGAATTCACAGTGTTCCTTAAAAGTACATTCACAGATGCTTGATTTTCGCGAAATAAAATAATGCACCTAACTGCAGAAAAAAATTCACCCTGTCGCCTGCGGTCACCCACGCCCCCATAGCTTCTGGCAGAATCTCAAAAATGAAGCGCCAATACTTACGAAAGGCTCCACTAGATAGGTTCCACGTTCTGCTTGAAACGCACATGGACTTGAACAACGTAATTCTATAAACGTTGAAGTGTTGCGCCTCGATTCATGCGCGTCTCTGCCCTACTACAGCTCTGCCATGGAGGAACCTGACTTGCACCAGTGGAACGCGGTAACTATAAATAGACCTGCGCAAACCCTTAGTGTGTTTAGGTGAGCGTGAAAGAAAAGGGAAGCATTTACTTCGCAAATATCGGCAAAAACTGTCTTCGTTTTTCCGAATTTGCAAACCAAAGGATCAGATAGCCTGTCAATTTTTTTATAAATGTCTTGCTCACCTCCCTATACCTCCCTGCGAAAATAAATTGTAATCATTCAAGCCAAAATCAAAATGATGTAAAGGCCTTTATTGCTACCATTTGAACATTTTAAAAGCTTTAAATTCCAATTTTAAATAGTGATTTGTAATTCATACATACAAAGCAAGAAGGCAATCTGTTTTTTATCGACTTCACAATTAAAGACGAATAGCTGAAATAACCAACAATGTAATGTTTCGGTTTGAAATGGTCGTTAGGAAAAAACATTATACTAAGCAAAAACACCGAACACTCAAAGAAAAATTCTTTTAGGTCCTGAAAGCATGCCACCGGTTGCGGTCAGTTTAAGAGGGGGAGCAACTCGGAGGTAACTATAATGCTTAAATTGCAAATATCTTGTCTTTATTAAACACAGGAACTTCAGTTTACTCAGTAAAATCATGTTTCAATCTACTACTTTTCAGGAATATGTAAGAGGAATATTTCTTGTTTTTTTGGTTAAACAAGAACAGAGGGCTTGAACTGCTAGGTTTTTCAGTGGGAAAGCAATCACGGCTAAAACTGAAAAAAATACGTAGGTTCTTGAGGTATGGAGAACATTCCTTACCCTTTTCTATAAATATGACATATTTTGGTAAAGCATCTAATCTGCGATTACTTAGGAACAAATAAGGGCCCAAGCAGGAACAGCGTTGTCGAATTATGGCATACAGAAATAAAAACTTACAATTACAATTACAAAAACAATTATGATTACAATTACAATTTTGAGCTTATTTTTCCAGAAACATGGGTGGTTATAATAAATTTTAGGAAATCTTGCACAAATTGTGGGAAGCGTACAATGTCAATCATTGAGCAAGGTGGTGCAATAATTTGGTATTTAAAGGAAGCAACGAATCTTCAATGGCGCATCACTGCGAGAGTGATTGGCCACAGTACGGCATAATTAGGGCAAGATGAAGGTGCTGCACTTTGGAAATGTATCTGGAATGGAAGCATACCTAATATGATTTTGGCACCGTAAGGTAATTACAATAATTCATGCAGATGTTTTGTAATGATGTCTTATAGGGAAGTTGCGACTTGTAATCCAAATAGAACAGCCTGATGAAGTGATGAAAAGGAAAGTTCTTAGGGAGGAGTTCTGTATTTGTGGAAGATATTTAAGCAGTCATCGTTTCAAAACAAAGCGATGGGTTATACTGCTGAGTGAGTAGATATTACGATATTCAGAAGACACCCACCGTATCCGTTTTAATGTCTTAATATTTCGTCTACTGTGACATCCCGAGCAAGCAACTCAACCTGCCCTACAAATGGAAGAGGGTGTGGTATCCCGGATTTACACCAAAATTCCAGATGGTGGCGACAAGAATCCCCCGCCAGGAAAAAAGAGAGAGTGCTCATGCACCCAACATTTGGAAAAGAAATTCATTCATCGATCCAAATTTAACATTCAAAGTCTCCTCTGGGTCCGTCGCAGAGATGTTCAGAGAATATTTCTTCAAGTCCTGCCACAGTAGCCTGGTTCCCAGCGCGAGCAATACACGTCGCCTTACTGTGAGTAATACAGTTCGCCACTTCTGGGGAGACCCTGAAGAACCATATCACCATTGTATTAACTTTTTTTTAGAATACTGTTTGCCTTTCGGGTGTTACAGAGCGGGGGACACATTAAGATTGCTGAGTATGAATACGTATAACTCATACAGAAGTACAACGACACATCAGGGTTGATATTTTTCATAACATACATACCATGCATCAAAATTGCTAGCAAAACTCACTTTACGGCCACTTCATACATACAAACAGAAAGTACAATAAATATCTGCATACCAATGTTACAAAAAGTATTCCTGGAGCCCTTTTTAAACTTTTCTACTTTAATACAATTATGAAGTGACGGAGGTGAGGCATACTATTGGCGGATTGTTTGCAATAAAAGAAATTCACATAAGCAGTTACATGCTTGTTGAGGTACTTTGTATGTATATCGATTTGATCTTTTATGGCTTCCTTCGTGACATAACGTTACGTGTTTTGTTGGGTATACATTTAGCTCATTTTTGGACAAGAAAGACGACCTTTGTCATTGTCGACTGTCGACGTTCTTGTAAAGTGGGCTGTTCTGGCGAGCGTAACCTTTCTTTTACCGACTGGGTATTAGAGTACTTCAAACGAGTGAACCTGGCGTCGTGCCCTTTACGTTTTGTAGAATATTTAAAAGGACAATTTCTGCTAGGTATCATACAATGCTCGCATGTTATAAAGGTGGCCGAGTACACGTATGGTGTGTTGCTATATACCTGGGGGACCAAGGGAGTCCTAATTTTCGAGTTAAAAATCCTAATTTCTTCTCTGTTTTTGTACAAATGTTTTAAATGTGGGTACTCTAATTTATATTGGTGCAAACTGTTGTACCTAAGAATTTTATTGCTTGACAGTAGCCTTGAGGGTAGACTGTAATATATGGTTCGAGTTGAGGGCGAGGTTACTCTAGTTTTTCAGGCGCAAAGCAACTCTTTTAGTATTATTTATTGCCATTTTCGATTCGGTGAACAAAATGCCTACATCTCCAACAATGTCGTTAAGTGAATTCTGGTTAGCTTCACTGTGTATTTCTTTAATAATTAGGCAGCCGTCGGCAAGCACTCGTAGTGCATCTATGCTTCGTGCAATGTCATTTTAAAACCTATGATTAGTATCGGCCTTAATAGGGTACCTTTCAGTACCGCTGATTTAGCATTAGGCACCTCAGATTAGAAGCCGTTTATTTCCACCTATTGTGCTCCTCCTGTCAAGTACGAGCTTATCCACTCCTTTATGTTTTAATTGTTTGTAAGGTGCGCTCTGGATATTTAATTTTGTGTTTGGAACCTTGTCAAAGCTTTCTAGAAGTCGAGCCGTATTACGCAATCTTCACGCCTATATTTAGGGCAAGTATGAAGTTGTCCAGCATTTCCTCGCACTTCGGTTACAGTAGACAGGTTTTGCCAACGGCTGTGCTGGTTAGAGAATTTTTTTTTTCACCCTCAAGATACCCTTGCATAACGTTATATATCATTGGCTCCATGAAGTTGCAGCATACACGAGTGGGTGAAATTAGGCAGGAGTTTTCTACGTTTTGCTGGGTCCACATATAGGCTTCTGCACAACTTTCACCACAAGCCAGTCGTCTGGAACACCACCGTTTATGAATTGAGAAATTTAGAATTATCTCAAAATAGTTGGCAATCTATTCCTCACGTCTTCGAAGAAAACGTTTCGGTATGGCCATCTTGTATAACAGAATATTATATGTTTATGTGCAGCAATAACGAATCGATGACTTCATAAGTAGTCGGAACATCAGGCATGAGATACCTTGGAAGGAATCCACGTGGATGAGCACTATTACTGGAGCAGGCAGTGAGGAGTGATAGGAAAAATTTATTAGACGCGACGCATCTCTTGCTCTGGGGGCATGTCCCTCCACCGTCGGCGTCGGCGTCGGCATACGCACACCACCTGCGCATGCGCAACCCTTCTCCGTTCTTCTCTCTGACAGCTGTGCGCAACGCTCTCACTGAGTCGTATTAGCATAACAACAGCAGCTGCGGGCACGCTTCGCTCTGCTCGCCTGTACTCCGGCGCGCAAGTGCGCGCAGGCGCGCCTCTCCTCCGCTATCTCCTCCACGTCAGGCGCTGTGAATATAAAGCGGGTAGCGCACTGCGGCGGTTCAGTCCGTGTTCGCTCTTGTTCGACTCCGCGTGACTTCCTTGACGACTTCCTGCTTGGCTTGATTCTTCCGATGAAGACGTGATGGAAGCGACGATCGCTACAAACCGAGTGGGCTGACACAATTTATTACCAGCGTCAGCGCAAGAGAATAAACTCAATGGAAACGCCAATTACACCCCCAGATGCGTCGCATCACAGCAGGGTTTCCCTCGCTGGAAGATGGCGTAATTTTATGTAGATAGCGAGGGAAGAGCAGTCAGTCACCAAATCGTCATTGACAGCGAGAGAATGGACACGTATTCCGCGCTGTCGTTTTTTGGAACAAGTGACGCCAACAACAATATCAAAATTTCGAGATCTCGAAATATTTGTTCGTAATTCTTTCCTTTTAGCGTCGCCCACTTCAGCCCTCAAGGGCCTTGATAAACTGCGTATATTTGATTGGTATTTAAGCCTCATTGCGGTCCGTATATGATGCGTAGTTTCTTTAGTAATAAAAGGAGTTTGTTTCTTTTCCCTATTTTTTGCGAGGGCAGAAATTTGGTGATACATTGCGTCAGCATTTACTCAAAACACCTGATTGACATCACTTTCTTGACTTAAAGCGGCTAAAGAAAACGACAAGTGCTCTATCATATACCTATCATCGGCCTTAATAAAAATACGGAGATGTATGAAGCTTTATTTTTCACGTGGGGAGCGACCACCAATACTCAATGCCGCATAAACAAGTCTGTGATCCAATAAATTGTGTTAATTTTGGATCTTGTAGTTGTCCATCTAGATATCGATAGAAACTGTATCCACTATGGAATCCGAGAAGCGCGTTTCACGTGTGTCATTACGACCTGCATTATGCTCGACTAATTGCAACGTCAAAAGGCTATGGGCAGTTAGTTGTTGATTTCGTTAGTTTAAATGCGGTCAGATTTTCTTTGGCCGAAAAATCTCCAGAAGAATAGTTTAGCAATACTGAGTGTGATGAGTGGCTCGGAGGGGGCACGGTGAAAGTAGTGAAAGAAGATTTCCACATCGCGGGATACACCAAGTGGCCACTGGGAAAAAGACGCCACGAAGAAGAAGAAGACGAGGGCGTGGGGCGAGCAATCGCTGCGAACCCGGGAAGTGCAAAGCGACCGAGACAGGGCACGATTGGACTGGGCATTTCCACGTCAGACGTCCGGTCGACGTGCCGTCCCGCTACGAGACCGTCGCCATCGGTGACCAAGGCGAGCTTCCGTCTGGGTGCGGCTCGGGCACGAGTGATCGCAGGATCTGCCGCGTCGTCACGTTCCGGCTCGAGCCAGGGTTCCTGCTGCTGCGAGGCCGACGTTCGTGGTGCGTCAGCGGCTCCATGCTCCTGCTCGGACCGCCGGGTTGCTAAGTCCTGGCCACGACTTCCGGGCCTGGTGTGCTTGGTCGCGGAGGTGTTCCGGAGCGTCCCACACCAGCTCGTTGGTGACCTGTCCGTGAAGCGGCCGGCCAAGTTTGCGAGCCTCACCCTCGACGACCACTGCGCCCAAACGAGACATACTTGTGAGCCGTGCTCAACGCAACTGTTTTGCGGGTCTAGCGACAGCCACTGTCGTGGAAAGCTTACCGAACCCGTTTTGCGAACATTTTTTTTTTGAGTGACCTTCATCTCCTTGAGTGGCTAAATGTGTTGTAAATACATTCCGTCGTGTGTGTGCGTCCGACATTCTTCTCATCGGGTTCTGCACGATCTTAGGGTAACAAAAGTGGCGAGCCCGCCAGGATCCGCCCTTAAACAACCGCAGAACTGAGTTGGATGCCGAGCGCATATTCGTGACGTGAGTGTACTAACAGCATGGATGTGGAGAAATTATTGGAGATGGGGACGCAGCTAGGACTCTCGGGGTCGGAACTTCGGGCGTGGATCGACACGCAGCGTGCGGAGCAGCGTGCTGAGAGGGCGGCTGAGAGAGAGGCATAAGGAAGCTGCACAACGAGAATAAGAGGAAAGGCGAGAAGCCGACGAAAGAGCTAGAGAAGCCGCCGAGAGGGCAAAAGAAGCTGCTGAGAGGGAAAAAGAAGCTGCTGAGAGGGCAAAAGAAGCTGCGGAGAAAGAGATGCGAATCCTCGAGCTGAAGATCCGTCTTCAAGAAGGATCGCGAAACACGCAAATGCCACTGCCGACAGTGAAACTAGCCCCAATGTATCAGTGATGAATCCGCAAAAGCTCTGCCCCTATTTGACGAAAGGTGCGATGATCTTCACGCGTATCTTCAGCGCTTCGAGCGCGTGGCAGCCGGACAGGGGTGGGCCCAGGACAAATGGGCCGTTGCACTAAGTATGTGCTTGACCGGAGAAGCACTCACTGTGATTGGGAAGATGACTGCGGAGGAATCGCTGGACTACAGCAAAGTCAAAAAGGCATTGCTGCAACGGTTCAAGTTCACTGCCCAAGGATACCAAGAAAAGTTCCGCAAAGCCCGGGCAGAAGATGGCGAAACGGGAAGACAGTTTGCAGCCAGGCTGTCGAGCTACTTTGATCATTGGGTTGAGATGGCCAATATATCTGAATCTTTTGAAGGCCTCCGCGACCTAATATTCTCGGAGCAATTTTATCGCTGTTGCCATGCAAAGCTCGTGGTGTTTTTAAAAGAACGCGAGTGCAACACTTTGGACGGGTTAGCGGATGTTGCGGACCGCTTCCTGGAGGCACAGAACCTCTCTAACCTAGGAAAGGTTCCAAGTGACGCGCCAGAAGGTCCGAAGGGTGCGGTCGACACACCGAGAAAGGCGGCACACAAGTGCTTCTTGTGCCATCGTCCCGGACACCACACTCAGGACTGTCGGAATGTGCCCAAAGACAATATAGTTTGCTCTAAATGTGGCAGACAAGGCCACAGGGCAGATCACTGCCGGAGCAGACCGGGAGGCAACGATCAAGTAGCTGCGTGTGCACTTAACAAACTCCCGAGCAAAGCCGCGGAAGTGAAGTCCAGCATTGCCAAGCCGTCTAACATGGCAGATGGTCCCAACTGCAAAACCGCCGACAGGAATTCACTTTTCCTAGTAGAGGGGATGCCAGTTGTTTCAGGACAAGTGCTAGGTAAGGCCGCTAGAGTCCTCAGAGACACCGGGAGCAACACCGCCATCGTCCGCCGGGACATGGTCAACGATCAATGCTTGACCGGGAAGACATGCTGAGTTGTTCTTCTTGATGGATGCATAAAAGACTACCGGAAGCAAGAATTCAGGTCCGCACGTCATATTTTGTGGGAGAGGTGATTGCTGCCTGCATGACTCATCCCATTTCTGACCTGGTGCTCGGTAATATCCCAGGCGTCAGGGAGCTTCACCAACCGGACCCCGATTGGGCGTATGAATGCCCTGGCGACGAGGAAACGGAGACGAACGGCATGGGACAAACACCGTCTTCTGAACCTCTCAACCTAATTTCCGCCGTCGCGAGAACTCAGGAGATGAAAGCATCGCCTTTAAAGGTGTCTCCGATCACGCACGCCAACATCAACAGAGATAAACTCGGGCCGGAACAACGCAAGGGCCAAACTTTGAGATGTTGTTACCGGAAAGTTGGGAAGGAGTTTCGCTCCGGAAGAGGAAACTACTATACCTTCCTCGAAGACGAAGACCTCTTATACCGGAAATACCACCTCGCAAACTGGAAGGACATTCAAGCAACTCGTAGTGCCGAAAGCGTTAAGAAATTCTATCCCTCGCATCGCACACGAAAGCGTCATGGCTGATCATCAGGGTGTACACAGAACAGCCGATCGGATTTTGGAAGAGTTTTATTGGCCGGCCTTACAAGGGGATGTCAAACGTTTTGTGCGTTCTTGCGACATCTGCCAGCGGACCACGCCAAAAGGGAAAGTCGGCGTAGCACCTTTAGTCAACGCACCCCTGATCCGGACGCTGTTCCAGCGGGTCGCAGTCGACCTGATAGGACCACTGTCCCCTAATCGAAATGAGGGAACCGTTACATCTTAACCGTCATTGACTTCGCTACCCGATATCCCGACGCAGTAGCACTACCTGCGATGGACGCTGTGCTTGTCGTTGAGGCTCTCGTGGAAATTTTTTCCAGAGTTGGAATACCTTAAGAGATGATCACAGACCAAGGTGCCAATTTTACTTCCCACCTCATGAAAGAAATAGGCGTTTACTGTCCGTCAAGCTTCTCCGCACGACTCCTTACCATGCTATGGCTAACGGCCTTGTACAGAAATTCAATAGCACACTCAAATTGATGGTCAAAAAAATGTGCCAAGAAAAGCCACGAACATGGGATCGCTACCTTGCACCACTACTTTTTGCGTACCGTGAGGTACCGCAAGCCAGCACAGGCTTTTCTCTTTTCGAACTAATCTACGGACGCCACGTGCGTGGCCCATTGACTGTTCTAAAGGAACTTTGGACTAACGAGAACATTGACGGCGAAGTGCGAACTACTTATGGCTACCTCGTTGACCTTCGTGACCGGCTAGAGGAGACGTGCCGACTCGCGCATGAGGAGGTCCAGAAGACGCGCATCAAACAGAAAAGATACTATGACCGCAAATGTCGCTCCAGGAAGCTCCGTCCCGGCGATAAAGTTCTTATTATCCTACCCACCGACCTCAACAAACTATTGATGCAACAGAAAGTGCCGTACAAAGTGCTCGAGGCCAAGAACGACGTTGACTACTTGATCAATCTGGGTGGAAAGAGCAAGGTATTCCACGTGAATATGCTGAAGCTGTACGAAGACCGAGAACCTTCGCCTCCGCCTCAGGCATCAGCTGCCATTACAGCCAACGATGTCTCATCTGATGCAGAGAACGGGGACGACTGCGAAACAGAAAATGTTCTTCTGTTGGTACTGCTCCACAGTACCCAGACAGCTGCAGACGTCAAGCTCTATTCTTCTCTTGACGAGAGCCAAACCACTCAAGTTCGAACGTTGATCCAAGAGTACGCAACGATATTTTCAGATTTGCTGGGCAAGACTAACCTTGTCACCTGTTCGTTGAGTCTGAAGTCAGACAAACCCATGCATATTCCCCAATACTCCATACCTCTCGCCTTACTCGAAGCAATTGAACGTGAAGTTCAGGAGATGCTGCGAATGGGCATCATCGAGAAGTCGCAGTCATCTTATCATGCACCCATTGTGGTTGTTCGGAAGCCTGACGGCACCATCAGGCTGTGCATTGACTTCAGAGAGCTCAACAAGATTCTCCTCCCGGACTGTGAACCCAATTCCCCGAATTGACGTTGTCCTGGCGCTTGTTGGGTCCAAAAGGTTCTTTTCGAAGTTTGACCTAACAAAAGGATATTGGCAAGTGCCAATGGCTATGGACAGCCGTGAAAAAACGGCGTTTTCATGTACGTCAGGTCTTTACCATTTGCGGTATATGCCGTTTGGTATTAAGACTGCACCGGCGGTTTTTGCTCGTCTCATGAGAGTTGTTCTGGGCGACTTGGTGAATGTCTACCATTATTTTGATGATGTAGTGATCGCCACGGATACATGGTCAGAACACCTTGATGCGCTCAGGCTAGTCTTCGAGCGAATTCAGCAGTCAAACTTGACCATCAAACCTAGCAAGTGCGAAATCGGGGAACACAGCATAACATTCTTGGGACATCAGATTGGTGGCTTACAAGTTAAGCCAATGCTCCAGACTCTGGAGAAGATCCTTGGTTCTAAGAGACCCTCTACCAAGAAAGCTGTGCAGTCCTTCTTTGGGTTGGCTAATTACTATCGGTAGTTTATACCGAATTACGCGGCCATTGCTAAGCACCTAACGGATCTTACGCGAAAAGGACAACGCAACATCGTCAACTGGGGTACGATGCAAGAAGAAGCGTTCAACACCTTGAAGCACTGTCTCGCTTCTGCTCCCATACTTCACGCACCTGACCTCACTTATCACTTTGTCCTCCGTACTGATGCCTCGAACACGAGCCTCGGGGCCGTGCTTCTGCAAAGTGATGATGAGGTACTGCACCCGGTAGCTTATGCCAGCCGAAACCTGTTGCCGCGAGAAACACGGTACCCGACAATCGAGCGTGAGTGTCTCGCATTGCTCTGGGCAGTACAGAAATTCCACATTTATTTGTACGGCAAGCAGTTCATCATCCAGTCAGACCACCAGCCCTTGCAGTAACTTCAAACGGCTGAACACGTGAACAACCGAGTCCTGCGCTGGAGCTTGGCGCTACAAGAATATAGTTTCACCGTCGAGTACATCAAGGGAACCGACAACGTGGGAGCGGACTACATGAGTAGAGTTTAACTGTTCTAATGTGGCAGCGATTTCTAAGGAACGACTACCTTTACAACTATATGATTACCAGACTTTTTTCACACCCTATCATTTCGTGTGCATGTACTGTGAACTGCAATATCAAGCGCATAGGGGCTCCGCACTTCACTGTGGTAGAATAGTTGTTCCCCAACAACTTTCTTAAGGTGGGGGTGATGTGATGAGTGGCTCGGAGGGGGCACGTGAAAGTAGTGAAAGAAGATTTCACATCGCGGGATACACCAAGTGGCCACTGGGAAAAAGACGCCACGAAGAAGAAGAAGACGAGGGCGTGGTGCGAGCAATCGCTGCGAACCCGGGAAGTGCAGGGCGACCGAGACAGGGCACGATTGGACTGGGCATTCCCACGACAGACGTCCGGTCGACGGGCCGTCCGCTACGAGACCATCGCCATCGGTGACCAAGGCGAGCTTCCGTCTGGGTGCGGCTCGGGCACGAGTGATCGCAAGGCTCTGCCGCGTCGTCACGTTCTGGCTCGAGCCAGGGTTCCTGCTGCTGCGAGGCCGACGTTCGTGGTGCGTCAGCGGCTCCATGCTCCTGCTCGGACCGCCGGGTTGCTAAGTCCTGGCCACGACTTCCGGGCCTCGTGTGCTTGGTCGCGGAGGTGTTCCGGAGGGTCCCACACCAGCTCGTTGGTGACCTGTCCGTGAAGCGGCCGGCCAAGTTTGCGAGCCTCACCCTCGACGACCACTGCGCCCAAACGGGACATACCTGTGAGCCGTGCTCAACGCAACTGTTTTGCGGGTCTAGCGACAGCCACTGTCGTGGAAAGCTAACCGAACCCGTTTTGCGAACATTTTTTTTTGAGTGACCTTCATCTCCTTGAGTGGCTAAATATGTTGTAAATACATTCTGTCGTGTGTGTGCATCCGACATTCTTCTCATTGGGTTCTGCACGATCCTAGGGTAACAAAAGTGGCGAGCCCGCCAGGATCCGCCCATTAACAACCGAAGAACTGAGTTGGATGCGGAGCGCATATTCGTGACGTGAGTGTACTAAAAACATGGATGTGGAGAAATTATTGGAGATGGGGACGCAGCTAGGACTCTCGGGGTCGGAACTTCGGGCGTGGATCGACACGCAGCGTGCGGAGCAGCGTGCTGAGAGGGCGTCTGAGAGAGAGAGGCTTAAGGAAGCTGCACAACGAGAATAAGAGGAAAGGCGAGAAGCCGACGAAAGAACTAGAGAAGCCGCCGAGAGGGCAAAAGAAGCTGCTGAGAGGGAAAAAGAAGCTGCTGAGAGGGCAAAAGAAGCTGCGGAGAAAGAGATGCGAATCCTCGAGCTGAAGATCCGTCTTCAAGAAGGATCGCGAAACACCGCAAATGCCACTGCCGACAGTGAAACTAGCCCCAATGTATCAGTGATGAATCCGCAAAAGCTCTGCCCCTACTTGACGAAAGGTGCGATGATCTTCACGCGTATCTTCAGCGCTTCGAGCGCGTGGCAGCCGGACAGGGGTGGGCCCAGGACAAATGGGCCGTTGCACTAAGTATGTGCTTGACCGGAGAAGCACTCACTGTGATTGGAAGGATGACTGCGGAGTAATCACTGGACTACAGCAAAGTCAAAAAGGCATTGCTGCAACGGTTCAAGTTCACTGCCCAAGGATACCAAGAAAAGTTCCGCAAAGCCGGGCAGAAGATGGCGAAACGGGAAGACAGTTTGCAGCCAGGCTGTCGAGCTACTTTGATCATTGGGTTGAGATAGCCAATATATCTAAATCTTTTGAAGGCCTCCGCGACCTAATATTCTCGGAGCAATTTTATCGCGGTTGCCATGCAAAGGTCGTGGTGTTTTTAAAAGAACGCGAGTGCAACACTTTGGACGGGTTAGCGGATGTTGCGGACCGCTTCCTGGAGGCACAGAACCTCTCTAACCTAGGGAAGGTTCCAAGTGACGCGCCGGAAGGTCCGAAGGGTGCGGTCGACACACCGAGAAAGGCGGCACACAAGTGCTTCTTGTGCCATCGTCCCGGACACCGCGCTCAGGACTGTCGGAATGTGCCCAAAGACAATATAGTTTGCTCTAAATGTGGCAGACAAGGCCACAGGGCAGATCACTGCCGGAGCAGACCGGGAGGCAAAGATCAAGTAGCTGCGTGTGCACTTAACAAACTCCCGAGCAAAGCCGCGGAAGTGAAGTCCAGCATTGCCAAGCCCTCTAACATGGCAGATGGTCCCAACTGCAAAACCGCCGACAGGAATTCACTTTTCCTAGTAGAGGGGATGCCAGTTGTTTCAGGACGAGTGCTAGGTAAGGCCGCTAGAGTTCTCAGAGGCACCGGGAGCAACACCGCCATCGTCCGCCGGGTCATGGTCAACGATCATTGCTTGACCGGGAAGACATGCTGAGTTGTTCTTCTTGATGGATGCATAAAAGACTACCGGAGGCAAGAATTCAGGTCCGCACGCCATATTTTGAAGGAGAGGTGATTGCTGCCTGCATGAGTCATCCCATTTCTGACCTGGTGCTCGGTAATAACCCAGGCGTCAGGGAGCTTCACCGACCGGACCCCGATTGGGCGTATGAATGCCCTGGCGACGAGGAAACGGAGACGAACGGCATGGGACAAACACCGTCTTCTGAACCTCTCAACCTAATTTCCGCCGTCGCGAGAACTCAGGAGATGAAAGCATCGCCTTTAAAGGTGTCTCCGATCACGCACGCCAACATCAACAGAGATAAACTCGGGCCGGAACAACGCAAGGGCCAAACTTTGAGATGTTGTTACCGGAAAGTTGGGAAGGAGTTTCGCTCCGGAAGAGGAAACTACTATACCTTCCTCGAAAACGAAGACCTCTTATACCGGAAATACCACCTCGCAACTGGAAGGACATTCAAGCAACTCGTAGGGCCGAAAGCGTTAAGAAATTCTATCCTTCGCATCGCACACGAAAGTGTCATGGCTGATCATCAGGGTGTACACAGAACAGCCGATCGGATTTTGGAAGAGTTTTATTGGCCGGACTTACAAGGGGATGTCAAACGTTTTGTGCGTTCATGCGACATCTGCCAGCGGACCACGCCAAAGGGAAAGTCGGCGTAGCACCTTTAGTCAACGCACCCCTGATCCGGACGCTGTTCCAGCGGGTCGCAGTCGACCTGATAGGACCACTGTCCCCTAATCGAAACGAGGGAACCGTTACATCTTAACCGTCATTGACTTCGCTACCCGATATCCCGACGCAGTAGCACTACCTGCGATGGACGCTGTGCTTATCGCTGAGGCTCTCGTGGAAATTTTTTCCAGAGTTGGAATACCTTAAGAGATGATCACAGACCAAGTTGCCAATTTTACTTCCGACCTCATGAAAGAAGTAGGGCGTTTACTGTCCGTCAAGCTTCTCCGCACGACTCCTTACCATGCTATGGCTAACGGCCTTGTACAGAAATTCAATAGCACACTCAAATTGATGGTCAAAAAATGTGCCAAGAAAAGCCACGAACATGGGATCGCTACCTTGAACCACTACTTTTTGCGTACCGTGAGGTACCGCAAGCCAGCACAGGTTTTTCTCCTTTCGAACTAATCTACGGACGCCACGTGCGTGGCTCATTGACTGTTCTAAAGGAACTTTGGACTAACGAGAACATTGACGGCGAAGTGCGAACTACTTATGGCTACCTCGTTGACCTTCGTGACCAGCTAGAGGAGACGTGCCGACTCGCGCATGAGGAGCTCCAGAAGACGCGCATCAAACAGAAAAGATACTATGACCGCAAATGTTGCTCCAGGAAGCTCCGTCCCGGCGATAAAGTTCTTATTCTCCTACCCACCGACCTCAACAAACTATTGATGCATTAGAAAGGGCCGTACAAAGTGCTCGAGGCCAAGAACGACGTTGACTACTTGATGAATCTGGGTGGAAAGAGCAAGGTACTTCACGTGAATATGCTGAAGCTGTACGAAGACCGAGAACTTTCGCCTCCGCCTCAGGCATCAGCTGCCATTACAGCCAACGATGTCTCATCTGATGCAGAGAACGGGGACGACTGCGAAACAGAAAATGTTCTTCTGTTGGTACTGCTCCACAGTACCCAGACAGCTGCAGACGTCAAGCTCTCTTCTTCTCTTGACGAGAGCCAAACCACTCAAGTTCGAACGTTGATCCAAGAGTACGCAACGATATTTTCAGATTTGCTGGGCAAGACTAACCTTGTCACCTGTTCGTTGAGTCTGAAGTCAGACAAACCGGTGCATATTCCCCAATACTCCATACCTCTCGCCTTACTCGAAGCAATTGAACGTGAAGTTCTGGAGATGCTGCAAATGGGCATCATCGAGAAGTCGCAGTCATCTTATCATGCACCCATTGTGGTTGTTCGGAAGCCTCACGGCACCATCAGGCTGTGCATTGACTTCAGAGAGCTCAACAAGATTCTCCTCCCGGACTGTGAACCAATTCCCCGAATTGACGTTGTCCTGGCGCTTGTTGGGTCCAAAAGGTTCTTTTCGAAGTTTGACCTAACAAAAGGATATTGGCAAGTGCCAATGGCTAAGGACAGCCGTGAAAAAACGGCGTTTTCATGTACGTCAGGTCTTTACCATTTGCGGTATATGCCGTTTGGTATTAAGACTGTACCGGCTGTTTTTGCTCGTCTCATGAGAGTTGTTCTGGGCGACTTGGTGAATGTCTACCATTATTTTGATGATGTAGTGATCGCCACGGATACATGGTCAGAACACCTTGATGCGCTCAGGCTAGTCTTCGAGCGAATTCAGCAGTCAAACTTGACCATCAAACCTAGCAAGTGCGAAATCGGGGAACACAGCATAACATTCTTGGGACATCAGATTGGTGGCTTACAAGTTAAGCCAATGCTCCAGACTCTGGAGAAGATCCTTGGTTCCAAGAGACCCTCTACCAAGAAAGCTGTGCAGTCCTTCTTTGGGTTGGCTAATTACTATCGGTAGTTTATACCGAATTACGCGGCCATTGCTAAGCACCTAACGGATCTTACGCGAAAAGGACAACGCAACATCGTCAACTGGGGTACGATGCAAGAAGAAGCGTTCAACACCTTGAAGCACTGTCTCGCTTCTGCTCCCATACTTCACGCACCTGACCTCACTTATCCCTTTGTCCTCCGTACTGATGCCTCGAACACGAGCCTCGGGGCCGTGCTTCTGCAAAGTGATGATGAGGTACTGCACCCGGTAGCTTATGCCAGCCGCAACCTGTTGCCGCGAGAAACACGGTACCCGACAATCGAGCGTGAGTGTCTCGCATTGCTCTGGGCAGTACAGAAATTCCACATTTACTTGTACGGCAAGCAATTCATCATCCAGTCAGACCACCAGCCCTTGCAGTAACTTCAAACGGCTGAACACGTGAACAACCGAGTCCTGCGCTGGAGCTTGGCGCTACAAGAATATGGTTTCACCGTCGAGTACATCAAGGGAACCGACAACGTGGGAGCGGACTACATGAGTATAGTGTAACTGTTCTAATGTGGCAGCGATTTCTAACGAACGACTACCTTTACAACTATATGATTACCGGACTTTTTTCACACCCTATCATTTCGTGTGCATGTACTGTGAACTGCAATATCAAGCGCATAGGGGCTCCGCACTTCACTGTGGTAGAATAGTTGTTCCCCAACAACTTTCTTAAGGTGGGGGTGATGTGATGAGTGGCTCGGAGGGGGCACGTGAAAGTAGTGAAAGAAGATTTCACATCGCGGGATACACCAAGTGGCCACTGGGAAAAAGACGCCACGAAGAAGAAGAAGACGAGGGCGTGGTGCGAGCAATCGCTGCGAACCCGGGAAGTGCAGGGCGACCGAGACAGGGCACGATTGGACTGGGCATTCCCACGACAGACGTCCGGTCGACGGGCCGTCCGCTACGAGACCGTCGCCATCGGTGACCAAGGCGAGCTTCCGTCTGGGTGCGGCTCGGGCACGAGTGATCGCAAGGCTCTGCCGCGTCGTCACGTTCCGGCTCGAGCCAGGGTTCCTGCTGCTGCGAGGCCGATGTTCGTGGTGCGTCAGCGGCTCCATGCTCCTGCTCGGACCGCCGGATTGCTAAGTCCTGGCCACGACTTCCGGGCCTGGTGTGCTTGGTCGCGGAGGTGTTCCGGAGCGTCCCTACCAGCTCGTTGGTGACCTGTCCGTGAAGCGGCCGGCCACGTTTGCGAGCCTCACCCTCGACGACCACTGCGCCCCAACGAGACATATCTGTGAGCCGTGCTCAACGCAACTGTTTTGCGGGTCTAGCGACAGCCACTGTCGTGGAAAGCTAACCGAACCCGTTTGGCGAACATTTCCTTTTTTTGAGTAACCTTCGTCTCCTTGAGTGGGTAAATATGTTGTAAATACATTCCGTCCTGTGTGTGCGTCCGGGATTCTTCTCATTGGGTTCTGCACGATCCTAGCGTAACACTGGGTAGCAATAAATTCAAGGTAATGCTGCAAGTTTTCCAGTTATGAATTAGGGGCGTAAGGCCTTAAAGCAGCTCAAAGAACAGGAAATGTTTTGAGAAGTTTGATGGCAAACCAGGCGTGTTTTACGGCGGGGAATTTTGTGGATAACAATAGCTTCAAAATCACCTTTATGTATAATCGCCACAACACTTCTTCGCTATTTTTGTTTTTTTCAAAGTATTTCTTCATTAGGGGCTACAAATTTGCCGTCCTCTATTTCCAGCTGGGGCCACGTTTTGGTGACAATATTTACGGGCAGTCATCGCTTGTTTGAATTGTCTAGACCATCTACAATTTTTACAAGTCTAAGACCATTTAGGATAACTAAGTGATGGCCGCATGCAAGTTATAGTAAACGGCTGAGAAGTGTAACTCAACGATTTTTGTTCTAGTCCTAGGAGTACACTCCTCTATCGATGACCAACTTATCATAGTTTAGATGCATGCATTGCCCGCCTCTCTTTCCCGCAATTCCATTGTAGCTAACACTTGGCTCAGGTTTCTGTGCAAAAGTCATCCCCTAGATATGCAGTGCTGCGTTTCATCTTTTTGCAATTTTAGTACAATGAAGATGTCTCTTGTTAGACGTATAACTTCATAGGGACCAGAAGCGGTGAGCGCTCCCATTTTCCACACATTGTGTTGATTTAACACCACCTTTGTGAGCAAATATTTCTTCTAGTACAGTTTTAAAGGTATTCTGTGGTTTTACCTTCCCCTCCTTCGATCTGAAAGAACACAAGATTCTTTTGCCGACTTCTGTGCCCTCAGCACCTTCTGCGTTTTTTCTTGCTCTTTTACTGCCACTTCAGGTTTTGTGACAGTTTGTGTTAGCTCGTCTATTTGGTTAGCCTGATCTTTCATTGCTTGAAGAGGTATTCTACTTTAGTAATCGCTTCCCCGAGGGTGCTCACATCTGTGTGAATTACGTCTTGACCTGCAGGGAGTTCGTTTACGAGGGTTTTCCTGTCAGAAGGTGGGGTGATCTTAACCTCTCCACAGAGTAAGAGCAGAAGAAAACACCCGCAGAGAACAGTGCACTTGGGCACCGCCGCACAACAACCGATCTATTGTCAGTTTTGTAATAACTGTAGAAAAGAAAGACTGAGCGGGCGTGAGCACGCGCCACGATCATCATCGGGAGTTGTTCGAGGACAGCGAATAAAGAAGCACGTATCGCTCCGTCTAGAGCTCTGGGGCTTGACTCTCGCTAGCTTCCGCGACATGTTCGGTGCCGACAAACCCTGGATATTGCCCTTCGGAGCATCACCCGCATGCCTTCGTCCATCGAACGCCTTAAGAAGGCTCATGGCGTCATCAGGAGCGGCGTAACGCGAGCTCTCAACCCGCTGAATGACCTGCTGCAGCAGCCGTCTCCCCAGGCGGCAACCCTGAGCTCCCACGTCGAGTACATCGTACAGCAAGAGCCTGAGCTCACCGCCCTCAACGAGAAAATCTCCGATGCCACGGATGACGACGGGCTGGAGCAGGAGCTCGAATTAGCGGCAGAGTATACCCGCAAGATATCTTACGCCGTCTCTCAAGCGCGCTTCCTCCTACGAAACGCCCAGCAAGTGCCCAGCACGACCGATTCCAGCGCCAGCGGAGGGACAGCCGCTCCAGTTACTGCTTCCATGGGTGCGTCAGGCGGGCACACGCATGCTTCACGTCATCGGACGGTTATGCTTCCCAAGCTCCAGATCCCAGCGTTTTCAGGAAATCTCCACGACTGCAAGAGTTTTGGGGTCGTTTTAATGTGACGATCCACGAAAATGCCGAGCTGCCGAAAATTTAGAAGTTTAAGTACTCATTCACATACGTCATCGGTGACGCCAAACGAGCCATTGAGGGAATCGGGCTTGCTGACGCGAACTACGACCTCGCGGTGAAGACCTTAGTTCAGCGGTTCGGCCGATGAGAGTTGCTCATCAATGAGCACATTGATCAACTGATTGCAACGAAGCCGATCAGAAGCTCAATGGACATCGAGAGGCTCCGCGAAATGTACGACAAGGTGCAATTCTGCGTCAGCGCCCTCGAAGCCATGGGAGTTCCGCGAGAGCAGTACGCCGTAATCCTGAACCGTGTGCCCCGCCGATGCCTGCCGGATGACCTGACTCTAATGTACCGGCAGAGGGTTAAGGATACGAACAAGGGGCTAACGGACGAATCCGCGACGCGGCAACAAGGAGCTGGCAAAGTAAACGATAGAATTTCTAAGAATTCAAATCGAAATTCCCGAAGAAGGAAGGCAAGGACAGCCTCTATCTAACGCAGCTCGTCGATCCGTCCAAAACGCCGATTTGATCTATCCAGGACAACCGGAGGCACCCCTCCCCTCAGTGTAAGCCTTGGCCGCGCAGTCTGAGTCCGTAATAATACCGGCGTGTGTGTTGTGTGATAGCCATGGACACAAGGTTGCGGACTGCCTAGTTGACCTGTCGGCGAACGAGAAGAGGACGCGATTGCGCAACGCTCATTGCTGTTTTCGGTGCGGCCGACGTAACCATGTGGGGCGTCAGTGGAGAGCTTCCCGCAACCTGACCTGCAATAGTTGCATTCAGCGCCACCTAACCGTCCTGTGTGGCTTGTTCGATCCGACTGGCAGCAGCACGCCCAGATCAACACGCCAGGCAAAAGCTGGAGAAAGCGCACCTGCCGTCATGAGGGCTTCGAGAGGACACTCCGGGGCAACGCCAGTGTTTCTCCAGACGGCCCGAGGCTGGGCAGAGGGTATACGGCGACGCCTTGTTGTTCGAGTGCTGTTAGACACTCGCAGCCAACGCCCCTTCATTCGCCAGGACGAGGCTAGGGCCCTTAAATGCACGGTTCTCGGCACGGAAGACCTATCCTTAGTAACGTTCGGTACTGCGAAGTCACCCAATGTTCTACGGTGCCGGCGGTTACAGGTGACGCTACGCGGACGAGCTCTTGGAAGGGCGGTCGTGTTGGAAGCTTTAGAAGTTTCAAGGATCTGTCCCTTACGAGTCCGGAACTCGAAACCGCGACCGCAAAAACTCTTATCGAAAAGCGGTACGACATAGCCGATGCCTTCCATCCGAGCACATGGAAGGATAATGAAATCAGCGTAGTGGTTGGTTCAGACGCCTACTGGAAGGTGGCCACGGGCAGGGTGGACAGAATCAATGGAGACCTCACAGCGGTAGATACAGTTCTAGGCTGGACCATTCAAGAAAGGCTCGCTTGTCCCGCATGCAGGTTTACCAGTGCCATGTTCCTGTCGTGCACCTCACCGGGACATTTGGACTTTGACGCGTCCGCCATGTGGCGGCTGGAAGCCATTGGCATTAATGACCCGAGTCACGAAAAGTCGCTGCAGGATAGCCCGATGGAAACGTTCGAGCGAAACATCACCCGTATCGAATGCCAGTACCAATTACCACTTATGATCCAGGCTTCTGGTATACCTCCTGGCAGCGACAATCGTCAGCTCGCGGAGCACCGGCTGCGAACGCAACTGAACCGATTCCGCGAACGATGATTTGCTCGAGCAGTATGACAGGGTAATTCGAGGATATTTTGAAGACAACCTAGCGGAAGAGTTGCGAAACAGCAGCGCTCAGGTGACAATTTGTATCACATGCCCAACCATGCTGTCATGAAAGGAGGCAGTGACAACAAAGCTCCGAGTAGTGTTCGACGCTTCTTCGCATACAGCCGGCCAGCCATGCCTAAACAACGTCCTTTGCAAGGGCATTAAGCTTGAGGTCGAAGTCGTTCAGCTGCTCATGACTTTTAGTTGCGTCCGCTGAACCCATATGCGTCCGCTAAACCATTGCCGATTCGATTCTTCTGCATGCTCTGCGCGCTCCTCGGCCCTCTTCTTTCTCCTTCACAGGCGCCTCATCCTAGTCACCCTGTTGTCATCGTCACAGACATAAAAAAAGCATACCTGCAGTTGCTGATTTGACCAGAAGATCGCGACGCGTTGAGATTCCTCTGGGTGGAACGACTGCCTACGCGAGATAACCCGTTGTTCCCCATTGTCACCTGGAGGATGACCCGCATACCGTTTGTCGCGTCATCCAGCCCGTTCTTTCTGGCTGCCTTGATTCGCCACCATCTCCAGGCCTGTCGGGAGCAGTACCCGGAAACAGTAGCGCTGCTGGAAAGGGCATTCTACGTCGATGACCTCATAATTGCTGTACCTAGGCAATTCAAGCGTATGAGAAAGCTCGCAAAATATTCTCCGAGGGCGGAATGGAGATACGAAAATGGGCATCAAACTCAGAGGAGCTCGGACATCAGTTTGTGCGGGAGAACGTCGCAATCAAAAATGAAGCGGGAGACGCAATCAGGATGAAGGTGCTGGGAGTCCCATGGGCGCGTTCTGGAGACTGCATTTACCTGTCGACGAAAGACGCATCAGAATTTGCGGCAGCCAATCCGTCAACCAAGCGCACCGTGCTGCAGACGTTTTCGAGAATGTATAATTCCTTGGGATACTTTGCACCATTCACCTTAACGGCCAAGCTTGTGTTCTAGGACCTCCGGAAAAAGAGCCGCTCATGGGATGAACACCTTCCAGATGACAAACAAGCGCCATGGAACAGTTGGTGTGCCCAATTAACAGAGTTGAATGAGGTCCAGGTTCCAGGGTTCATGTTCTCGCACTCGTTCGATGTGGAAAATTCAATCGAGATCCACGCTTTTTGCGATGAAAGCCCGCGAGCTTACGGCGTTTCGCTATACGTCCGAAAGCTGGGTGGCAGTGGCCTATGTGACACCAGATTGTTAATTAGCAGGAGCCGAGTCGCCCTTCTCAGGCCCATTTCCCTGCCTTGGCTAGAGCTTCTTGCCTGCGTTTTTGGAGCACGACTCGTACGTTATGCCAAAACAGCTGCAATTCTGGAAGACTCCTCCGTCAGTTTGTGGACGGACTCTCTTGTCGCGCTGCACTGGATTACTAGCGCCGCCGACGACTAACTGCTTCTACAGATTGGAACCATTGCAGCGGGAAAGACAACCCGGCAGATTTATTCACACGGGGTATATCGTCAGCGGCTCTTCTGCACTCAACCGAATCGTGGCACCGACGTTCGTGGCTCCTAGGTCCAAAACAGGAGTTCCCTGAAACGCAGATTGAAGATGTTGACCCGAAGGAGCTAGCAGTGTCACAGGAAACTTTGGTTTGCCCTTGCGATTTCACGAAGCACAAACAGCTACTTACCGTAGAGAATTACAGCACGCTCGGGCACCTTTTGCGGGTCACAGCCTGGATTCTACATTTTCTGCAAAATCCCCAGCGGCGAGAGCCATCAGCAAGCGGTCCCCTCACAGCAACTAATATAATCAAGGCTGAACGCTACTCGATGCGGCACGTACAGCTGGAGTTGTTCAGAACTGAACTACGCGCACTGTCAGTCGGTCAGACCGTTCCTTCTGCATTAGCGGTGCTTCGACTTTCACCCCTCATGAATGACCAAGGTCTTCTCCGCGTAGGAGGCCGATTACACAAATTGAATTGCAGCATCGACGTCAAGCACTCGATACTGCTACTTGCGTGGCACAAGTTTATGTACCTTATTTTTTCGGCAGCCCATCGCCACAGTCTTCACGGTGGAGCCGAAGCCACGCTCACGGAGACACGAGAACGGTTCTGGATTGTGAAGGGACGCCAAACCGTCATTAGGGTGCTGGCCCAATGTCTGACGTGAAGACGCCAGAGGCTGACTGCCCAAACTGCACCGTTTGCTCCTTTGCCAATCGACAAAATCACGGCACCACACCTGTTCTCTGTTCTAGGCCTGGATTTCTGTGGACCACTCTACGTGCGTGGAATAGCTCCTCCGGCAAAAGCCTACGTTTTATTATTTTCATGTGCTGTCACTCGTGCCATACATTTGGAGCTGACGTCGGATATGAAAATGGCTACCACGCTACTGGCTTTCCGTCGGATCGTGTTAAGACGCGGCATATCGAACACTGTTTACTCTGACAACGCTCAGTCGTTTCATAGTTGCGCTTGAGCATTTAAGGCCGCTGCGTCAGCCCTTCAAGAATACGCGACATGGCTCAATGTGCACTGGAAATTCATCGTTGAGCGAGCCTCTTGGTGGGGTGGCTGGTGGGAGCGTCTCATTCGCTCCACCAAGGACGTTTTCAAGCGTTACCTTGGGCACAGTAGCCTTACTGCAGAAGCTCTGTCCACCACCCTTTGCGAAGTGGAAGCTGTTATCAATAGCCGACCTCTAACCTACGTCGAAGACCACCCCGATGAAGGAGTGCCACTTACGCCTTCCCATTCCTGACCGGTAGGCGTGCGCTCTGCATGCCCCAAGAGTTAGCGGTGACCGAGACGTCGTCAACCCCAGCTGACCTACGGCGACGAGCACGCTACCATCAAAGGCTGACGGTTGAGGTGTGGCGCAGATGGAGGAACGCATACTTGCGGTTACTGCGTTCGCCTTGCAGCTGTCCCCAGGCTACTTCACCGCAGCTGAAGGTGGGCGACGTCGTAATAGTGCATGACGACAACGCTCCGCAAATGCAGTGGAAACAGGGACGAGTGACAATGCTGCACCACGGCGTCAAAGGCGTCGCTAGAGCGTGCTCGGTGCGGATAGCAACGGGACCGGTGATAAACCGTCCAGTGCAAAAACTTGACCTGTTAGAATCAGCCGCCTAATCACGTCGGGCGCGCGGGAGGATGCAGAAAAAAAAGAGGAAGCGGGCGTGAGCACGCGCCACGATCATCATCGGTGTCGTTTCACAGCGCTTGTGTCGTTTATTACTTCCTCCGTCCCGTCTTCCGCGCTGTTTTCAAACGATATGATGTACCAACAAGCCCTCCAGTTCACCCTTTTGCATCATCGGGAGTTGTTCAAGGACAGCGAATAAAGAAGCACGTATCGCTCCGTCCATGGCTCTGGGGCTTGACTCGCGCTAGCTTCCGCGACATAGTTCTTGTCTCGACCGAACCACCCGTGTCTGAACGCGCCTTGTAAATGTGGAGGAACTAGTTGCCCCGCCTGACAGAATTGGGTCGTACGTTAGGCACCAAAAATTTTGAGCAAAGGGAGGCGCCAAAAAAAAATTTGGTGCCGAAGTGCCGGGTTTTAGCACCAAAAATATTGAGGAACTAGACCCGCGCCATGGCTCTGCTGAGAATACCTCTATAATGTTCTCTCCTTTACTCGTTTATGATGATGATCTGCCCGTTGGCAATGGATCTTCTTCTTTTTCACAACAAAAACACTGAGATTTGTTACTGACCTGTTCGAGCAAAAAGAAAAAAAAGATTAGGTGGCGTGACTTCTGCAATGCGGCCGTAACCACTGAACTCTGCTGCCAGGGGCTTCAAGTTTATAGGTTCAACAAAGAACCACTCGATGCCCGTTCCGGGGTGGCTTCGTCTGAGGGTAGCGTTGACGATGTTTCCGTGGTCGAGAATAGCGGCGTCCGCTGCAGACACGGTCGTGCACGGGCTTGATGCACCAGCTTGTACGGATGTGAACCTGGAAAAAGTTTCTAGTAACAGAAGCCGATGACTAGGCGAGATTGCTTCTGCAGTGCTGCCATGTTGCTGTATCCTCGGGTACAGTTGTCTACGTCTCCCAAACAAATTGGAGAACACGTTGCCGCCAAAGAAACCGAAAACACAAGAAACGAGAAATGGTCCGCACATATCAGTCTATTGGGCTGGTAACCAGATTTAAATCAGACTGGATCATAAACTGTCCAGTTCACACCAGTGTGGGGTGCGTGCGTGTATATGGGGGAGTAGTGCGAAGCGGGCGGGGGCTTTCCAGGAGCGACCGGAAATTTATAGTAGCAGTTGATTTAGGAGGAGCCGAACTTGCATAGGTGGGGCCTTTCTTCGGAATTTCACGAAAGTTTGAATCTCTCAAACTGTGCGTGCATACTCAAGCGAAGGACAAAGATAAAAGATGGGCTACTAGTTTATCATTAACAGACTTCCCTATTTAGCTTGTGCCGCAGAGGACAAAGCTCACAAAATACTGAAGCACGTACATTGCGTAGATGGGTAATTCAATACTCGGTATTGGCCAGACTTAGCATTTCCAACTAATTACGGTAAAAATATTATGTCTCTATTTATTTCCACATCGCACTGATGACACCATTACTGAATAATAAAAGCTAACAGTTAGAGCACTCTTGGTCACCCTTGCAAAATATTTAACTTAACAACGCATAGCAACCGCAAACACTGTCACTTAAGCTACAATACTGCTGTAGCACTGACAGTAATGTAACTTTTAAATAACAACATTCACACTCCCTCTTCAGGCACAGATTAGATGCGGGACATTTGCGAGTAATGTTTACAAACTAACGCTGCTACAAAAAAGAAACCAAACCCTTGAAAAGCTTATGCAGAGCGATGATTCCTTACTTAAGAATTAGTTTTTATTACATTAAAGCTTAATTGCCTTTCTAGTGTCTGATGAATAGTTCTACTTATCTTTCTGTCATGCATGGTTTTAAAACTTTCATCAACTGTACGTATATGTGCCACCCTTTAAAAGCCCCTTCCGAATACTTGCTGACGTGGTGTGGGAAGCACTATTACCCCCTTTAGACAGAGGAACAAATCTTGCCGTAAGGAAGCCAGGATTTATTTTGACGAAAAGAGCAGTTCCGCATATTACATACGGTAGATTACATATTTCGGTATTCAGCAGAGCGCGGGTACGGTGGAATCTATCGTTGAGACGTGAGCGCCTGTTCTCGTGGGTGTGAAGTAATGGTGGGCTGTCTTTATAAGGTGGCAGCCATATTCCTGAGCTGTTCTTTACATGTACCTTGTACTGATGCCAGTCTCTGAGTAAAGTAAGACAGCGAGCCACAGTTGCCAAGTCGCCTTGCTTCGTCCTTTCCAATCCAAGAGTCGACACGAGGATGGGAGGAATATAATGCAATGAAAGATAACAACAGCAAAACTGACTACCACGGTGAGCAGCTGCTGGTTTTCCTTCACCTGCCGGAATTTTCTCTGGAGTGAGATAAGCTCGAAGTCTATGTTCAACGCATCGAATCATTCGCAATGGTTCTCGAGGGAGAGAGGGCAATGAAGCATCCGGCGTTCTTGGTGCTCGATGATTCGTGAACAAACCAGACTCGATGAAGTAGTGAAGACCCTGCTAAAGCTCTACACACCGAAGCGTTCTATTGCATTAGAAAGGCACAAGTTTGAGCACCAAGACCAACACCGAGGTAAAAGCATCAGTGACTTGATCGGGGAGTTTAGATGGCAGCTGTGTGCACCTTCCGCACGTTCCAGAAGAGGTGATTCAACACCGCTTTATCGTTGGACTAAACAACACCACCATCAGCTGCAAGCTCCTTGTTGCGGAAGACCACGAGTTCAAATTCAAAGAGGCTTGCAACTTCATGTCACCGGATATGGAAGCAGCGGAAGCCCTGAGGAATTACGTGCCCGCAACGATGCAAGCGCCGGTAACGTGGAAGACGTCTGCTAAATACGAACGTCTGCAACATAAGGAAAAAACAACTTTCACCCTTAAGTACTCATGTTGCATGTACTAGGTGCGGTAGTGCACTTGAAGGTTACAAGTATCCGATGTAGCTATCAAGTCCTATAAATTCTGAAAAACGGGACAATTTTCGAAATGTGCAGAACGGACATTAGGTCTGTAACAAGAGTAGATCCTCCAACGAACGAGACTGTATTGCTCAAAGAGCAAACAACACCCAAAGCGCGTGCGTACCTGGTAACCGTAGTGATTGACGGCTAATATGTCAAGACGGAAGTTTACCCGAGAGCTGGAGTCTTGATGATGAGTGAAAGCAAGTGTCGGAAAATTCTCCAATTAAGCATTCTAAAATGCAAACGTAATGCAAAGCCTGTTACAAAAGCTCAATTCTTTTCAGAGGGGGAGTTCAGGTTCCTGACCCCTAAGACGGTAAAGTCCCTGATTTGCCGCTGATCATTGCCAGAGACCGCAAAGGTGGTTTTCGGCCAAACACGCCCGGCTGGGATTGTTTGTAACCGGTGCGTTGAATTGGAGACGGGTGATGTCATTAAAAAAAGAGTGACACCGCAACTGTCTTTGAAACAATAGTTGAGTGCTATATTCCGAAATGTTTGGTATAATAAAAAAACCAAAAGAATGATTGGTTTTGAAGAACACAGCTTTGCCATTTTTGTCGCAAAGCAACCCCCGTGTTGTACGCACTTCACAGAAGCGTGGAACCACAGCTAAAAAGCTGGGAGAAATCCGGCGTTATCGGTGGAGTCCCCCACAGTAATTCTGCAACAAACCCAGTCACCGTTTCGAAAGACGAAAAAAGGTAAGGCTATACGGTGACAATCGCGGGACGCTAAAGTCGTACTTGAAGACCAGTCCCGGCGTGCTTCAGTTGCGTGAAGATATTACTCGCAGCAGTATACGTCTCACCAACACAGTTTTCATTCTGGGGAAGCCGATTCACTCATCACCAATCCGTGGCTCCTCCTCGATACTGCTGTCCCCTATAGAACAACGGTTATCACAACTATTATTCTCCTTGCCACCACGTGTGCCTCTTTTATTAGTTGAGCACTCGGCCGACAGCCGCTGATTACTGAGAATGAACAGTATTGCGCATGGGTCCCCAGAATTCCCGAAATCCGCCACCACGGCCGCCGCCAAGAAAATAGCCGTGGCCGTTGCCGCCTCAAATCGCCCCCCCCCCCATTAGCTGCGCGACCCTGCATGCTGAAAGCAACTTGCCCCGTTTCAACACATCCGTGTGCAAATATTTCTTCATAAGCTCTATAGCCATTCCTAGCGACATTGTCGCGTCTGCGGCCATCGCTGACCAGGTGGTCATAGCCGTTCTGGCGGAGGAAAAAAAACTCCCACCTCCCCTCGGGGGAACCCCTGTGTAGATGCGACGCATAGGTTGTTCACGTTGCAGCATTCTAAAGTGGAGGAACGGCGCTGGAACGATAGAGCGGAGCGGCACAGGCACCGCGTTTATTAGCGCTCATAACGATGAGGTTACGCGCCCGCGCCAGTGCGTCTGCCGATGCTGTGACGCCACACAATCCAATACAATCCACTTTTTTTCCAATCGATTCCAAATCCAATTCAATCCAAGTCAAGCCAAGTCAAGCCAAGCCAAGCCACTTCAAGCCAATCCAATCGAATCCAATTCAATGCCCCTTGCGAGAGTGTTCGCTATTTGGACAGGAGAGGGGGTGAGCGGCGGAGTGCGGCTTAGAGCGCAGCTCTCGTGGCGAGGATAATGGGGGAGGCGCAGACGCCGGCAACAACGCCGACGACGACGGATGCAGGGACAAGGTGATGAATGAGATTTAGTCGCATCTAATAATAGGTTTTACTGCGGCCGCATAGAATATTTTTATGTCCCTTCCACCCTGTATTTGACGCCTAATTAGCGCACATACCCGGCTACCAGTTTTGGACGTGCGCGGGTCGGGGTTGGAGAAAGCTCGTGTGTACGCATAGCCGGGCTTAATTACACAGCCGATGACATGCCCGTTGTGGTAGTGGAAAATATACACGGGATGTCTCCAGGCTCAATGCGCCCTGTCAGCTATCCTCCCCGATCAAGCGCTTTGGGTCTGGTTTGGTGTATTGCCCAGACAATAACATGCGTACGACTGGCCGGCGAAAGGGACACCCACGCCTGCCTCCGCTAGAATAAAGGTAGCGGACTTCGAGGTGTTAACTTTCTATGGGGCGGACGCATGTCTTCGCTTGGAAAAAAAAGAGCCGAAACTGAAGAAGCCTCAACCCATGCAGAAACGTGAATTTGCGCTGAAACAAACACAAGCCGCTACCGCCCCCGTTCCTGCAACAAGTTGCAGCTGGTTCAGTAGCTGGTAATGCTCCCAGAGAAACAGCAACTGGCCCGCATGGATCACCTAAGTAGGCCAATATCACTTGTTCAGAATAAAGGACTTTCAGAGCGACATGTTCGTCAGTGTTTCATCTTTATTCACCCGTTCATGACCGGCTGCCGGTTTATACGGGCAAAGTTTGGGAGTAGAAAGAGGGGTGGCGGGTGTGCGCAGCTAAAGGTTTCATGCCTTTACTGATGCAATGTCAATAGTGTTGGTGTGATGTATAAACGTGGCCATGAAATAACCGAATGCGACAGTCCGGTGTTTTAAGTGCTAGAGTGGATTGGTAAGACTAACCGTAAGAGTAGAACGCTGAGGGGAATGATATAGCTCTACGTTTCTCCGCTATAATAAAGCTCCTGTCTTTCCAAACTTCATTTAAATAATTGCCAGGAGATGCGCGCTCAATTAAAATACAAACACACGAGTTTTGTTTTGAGCACTGTAAAGGCGTAAAGCTCTGTTCAGTATCCGTTCTTAGGGAGTGGCAGGACACTCATTTCTTTACAACTGTAGCATGGGGTACAGTTGTCACTGTTCTAGACTTGTTAAAAGCTTATCTGCAACAAGGGTTTTATGGCGCTCCTAGAAAACTCTCACACACACCTCGGGTGTTTTATTTCAGGGCAAGTGCCGAGGCGTTGTTCGAGTTCCTTATGAACCAAATCCTATTCGGAATTCCGGGAAGCGTTTGCTCCAATGATAATGTTCTGATTACAGGGAAAACTTAAGAGGAATGCGTAGAAGCACTGATCGCGTTCTAGAGAACCTTCAGAAGCTTCGCTTTCACGCAAATGTTTCAAAATGCAATTTCTTTCAAAGCCTACTTCTATATGTGGGGCACGAGATAAGCAGAAAGTGGGTGAGATCGACAAAAGAAAATGTTAAGGAGGTACTCTATACAACAAAGCCACTAAACAAAAGAAGCTACGGGCTAGCTTGGTTCTTCCGAACGTTTTTACAAAGTTCTTGCCAGCTCTTGCCAAAATGCTACAACTTTTGGATCAATTGCGCCGCGATTCATGCGCGTCTCCGCCGTACTCCAGCGTTGGCATTGAGGAAGATGGCCTGTATCAGGGGTACGCGGTAAATAATAAAAAACCCGGTTAAACCATTAGTGAGTTTAAATTGGGAGGAGCGCGACGGAAAAGGAACAGCACTAGAGGTGAACGTGAAAGACAAAGGAGGCATTTACTTGGCAAATGTCGGGAAAGACTATCGTCTTTTTGCGGCATTTTCAAAGAGAAAGGAGCCGATAGGTGGTTAATTTTTTATAAGCGTCTTGCTCACCCGCCAATACCTCCCTTCGAAAATATCTTACAATCAAGCAAGCCAAAATCAAAATGGTGTAAAGCCCATTATGCGGCCATTTGAACATTTAAAAACTTTAAGTGTTTCATTTTAAATAGTGATTTGTTATTCGTATGTACAAAACGAGAAGCCAGTCGACGTTTTTAGCGACTCCGCAATTCAAGACAAACAGCTCAGATAACAAAAAAGTAAGGTTTGTATTAAAAATGGCCATTAGACAAAACACTACAAACTAAGCAAAAACACCGAACACTCAAAGAAACATTCTTTTATGTCTTGACAAGGTGCCACCGGTTGCTCTCAGTTACAACCGTGAGTAACTCGGAGATAACCCTAATGTTTAACTTTGCAAATATCTTGTCTTTGATAGAGAGAGGAGCCTCGCTTTAATCAGCAATATTGTGTTTCAACATACTACTTTTCAGAAGCATGTAAGGGAAATACTTCTTGTTTTTTTTTTGTAAAACAAGAGCAGAAGGCTTGAACTGGTAGGTTTTTTAGTGGGGAAGCAATAACATCTAGGTACCGTAAAACTGAAAAAAACAACACGTAGGTTCTTGAGGTGTCGCACCATTGGAATATTCCTTACCCCTTTAAAAATATGACTTATTTCATAAAAAACATCTAATTGGTTTCATAAAAACATCTAAGGAATGAATCAGGTTCCAAGCAGGAAGAGGATTGCCGAATTTATGGCTTAGAGAAATAAACAGTAAATAAATGTTACACAAACTACGGTAAGCGTACAATGTCAATCATTGAGTAACGTGTGAAATAATTTGGTATTTAAATGAAGCAAGGATTCTTCAATGGAGCATCACCGTTCAAGTGATTGGACCCAGTACGGCCTAATTAGGGCAAGCCGAAGGTGCTGCACTTTGTAAACGTATCTTGAATGGAAGCATACTTAATATGACTTTTTGGCACAGTAAGGTATTAACAATATTTCATGCACATGTTTTGTTAGTGATGTCTTATAGGGAAGTTGCAACTTGTAATCAAATTAGAACTGCTTAATAAAGAGCTTAAAAGGGAAGAACTGAGGGAAGAGTTTTGTTTTTGTGGATGATATTCAAGCAGTCATCTTTTCAACACAAAGCTATGATCTTTCTCTGCTTAGTGAGTATATATTACGATATTCAGAAGACACACGGTATCCTTTTGAATGTCCTTATATTTTGTCTACTGTTACATTCCGAGCAAGGAAGCCGAGATGTCCGGCAAAGTGAAGACGGCGTGGTATCCCGGAATAGCACGGAAATTCGAGATGGCGGCGACCAGAACCCCTGCCAGGAAAAAAAGGAGAGGGCTCATGCACCTAACATTTTGCCATAGAATTTTAGTCATCGCTCCAAACTCACCATTCAAAGGCTCGTCTGGGGCAGTCGCAGAGAGAAGTTCACAGCGTTTTTCTAGAATTCTGCCCCAGTCTCCTGGTTCCGAACGTGAGCAATACAAGTCGCCTTACTAAAATCAACCCAGTTCTTTGCTTCTGGAGAGACCCTGAGGAACTATGCCAACGTATAATTTACTTTTTATCAGAATACTCTTCGCCTTTCGGTTGTTTGAGAATGGGGGACACATTAGGATTGTTGAGTATTGAAACGTACAACTCATACAGAAGTATAAAAATGACACATAGGGATTGGTATATTTTATATCATATACGCATCAGAATTGCTAGCAAAAGTCAAAATGTTTCAGTAAAATCATACATACAAACAGAAAGGGCAATAAATAACAGTCTACCAATGTTACAAAAAGGATTCCTGGAGCCCTTCCTGAAAGTTCTATACAATTACATTAAATAAGTGACAGAAGTAAGGCATAGTATTGGCGGATTGTTTTAAAATCAAACAAACTCGCACAAGCATTCACACGCTTTTGAGGTACTTTGTAACTGATTTGCTCCTTAGGGCTTCTTTTGTGACATGGCGTTGGGTGTTTTGTTGTGTTCACATGTAGCTTATTTTAGAAAGAAAAAGCGACGACCTTTACCCTGGCCGACTGTCGACGTTCGGGTAAAGTTGGCTGTTTTAGTGAGCGTAACCTTTCTTTTGGCCGACTCGGTATTAGAGTACTTCAAAAGATTGAACCTGCCCTCATGCCGCTTACGTTTACTACCATATAAAACGGTCGATGTTTGCGAGGTGTCCTACAATGTGCGCATATTACAAATGTAGCCTAATACGGAAGGTATGCAGCTATAATAATGGGGGTCCATGCCAGTCCTATTTTCGCCGTAGCTGCCATAATTTCTGCGGCGCTACTGAACAAATGATTTAAATGTGGGTCCTCCCATTTTAAGTGCGGGTATGGTCCTACCTAAGAATTGTATTGCTTGACAGTACACATGAGGGTAGATTGTAATATAAGGTTTGAGTTTAGGACGTGTTTGCTCTAGTTTGTCACGCGGAAAGCAACTCTTTTAATGAGATTCATTTTCTTTTTTGATTCGGTGAACGAATACCATACGTCCTAAGCAATGTCGTTAAGCGATTTGTGGTCCGCTTTACGGTGTTGTTCTTAAAAATTAGGCAGGATTCGTGCAATATCATTTCATACCCTATGATTAGTATCGGTCCTAATAAAGTAGCTTTCACTACCGCTGAGGTAGCATTGAGCGCTTCAGATAAGCAGCCGTTTATTTCCACATATTCTGTTCTACCGGTCAGGTACAAGCTTATTCACTCCTTAATGTTATAATTGATTCTAAAGTGTGGTGTTGATATTAAACTTCATGTGAAGAACCTTGTCAATGCTTTCTTGAATTCGAGCCATATTACGCAATCTCCACGCAGTTATTTAGGCTAAGGGTAAGGTTGTCGACACTTTCCACTATTTCGGTTACAGTGGACAGATTTTGCAACAAGCCGTGCTGGTTCGAGAAAATTTTTTTTCACCCTCAAGATACCCGTTCATAACATTGATATCATAAGCTGCAGGAAGTTGCAGCATACACAAGTGAGTCTATTTGAAGGTAGTATTCGACATTGTGCTGGTCTCCACATTTATGCGTCTGCACAACCTTCACCAAAAGCCATTCGTCGGGAACACGCGTTTGTCAATTGAGAAATTTAGAATTATCTAAGAATAATGGGAAATCTATTCCTCATATCTTCGAAGAAAATGTTTCAGTATGCCATCTGGTATAATACACTTTTGTACGTTTCTTCGCAGCAATAACGACACGATTACTTAATAAGTAGTTGAAACATCAGGCATGAGAGCTATTTGGGAAGGAAGCCACGTGGATGACCACTATTACTTAAGCAGGCAGTGAACGGTGCTTGAAAAAAATTATTATGTAGAAAGTGAGGGAAGAGCGTTCAGTCAACAACACGTCATTGACAGCGAGAGAATGCACATGCTTTCCGTGCTGTCTTTTATGGAACAGGTGACGCCACAGAGAATTTCGAAATTTCGAATTTTCGAAACATTGATTTGGATACCTGCTTCTAGCGTCGCCTAATTTTGCCTGGCACAGCCTTGTTAAAATTCGTTTATTTGATTGGTCAATTTTTTTTACGTTTTGCCTCCTGCCATTTTTGTACATCTAGTTCGCGAATTTCTGTAGTCAAAAAAGAATTTTGTTTCTTTTCTTTAGTTTTTCGAGGTCCCAAATTTGATTATACATAGCGCGAGGATTTCTTTAAACCACCTGATTGACATCACTTTCTCAAACTGAAAGCGCCCAAAGGAAACGACAATTTAACATGCGAGTATCATCGGCCTCATTGAAGTTGCGCAGAAGTACGAAGCCACCACCAATACTCATTGCCGCAGAAACGAGTCAATGATCCAATGATTCACGTTCATTTTGGAAGTCGTAGGGGTTCTTCTAGCCATCAATACAAACTATATCCATTTTCGAATGCGGGTAGCGCGTTTCACGTGCACTGTGATTAACGACTTGCCTTAGGTCATGCCTAATTGCTATGTCAAAAGGCACTGGGCAGTTTATTTATTCATTTCATTTTGTTTAAATGTGCTGGAATTTTTTTTTTTGCACAATATATCTCTTTAAAAATATTTCAGCGATTCCGGGAAGCCTTCAAGGTAATACTGCAAGTTTTCCAGGTATGATATACGGGCGTAAGGCCGGAAAGCAGCTCAAAGAACAAGAAACGTCAAGGAAAGTTTGATGGCAAACCAAGTGGGTTTTATGGTGGGGAATTGTATCCTTAACGATAGCTCAAATTATCTTCATGTGTGATTGCCACAACACTTCTGGGCGATTGTTGGTTTTTTCTAATAATTTCCAAACTAGGTGCTAAAAATTCGCCTGCCTCTATTTCCGCTGGATGCCATGTCTTGGTGACAGTATTTAGGGGCACGTCATAGCTTGTTAAAATTGTCTACACCGCCTACTTTTTTACAAGGTTACGACCGTTTAGAATAACTAAGCGATGCCTGCAAGCATGTGACGGCGAACGCCTGAGCAGTTTAACTCGACGATTTTTATTCTACTCCCTGGAATGCACGCCTCTATCGATGACCACCTTATCATATTTCAGATGCATGCAATACCTCTCCTCTCTTTCCCAGAATTCCACAGTAATTGCTGCGTTTTATCTTTTGGCATTTTGTTTACGCTGCTGATATCTGTTGCAGTCGAATAACTTCATATGTACCAGAAGCGGCAAGCATCCCCCTTTTTGAGCTATTGTGCGGACTTAACGCCAACTTTTCTAACACATATTTCTGCTAGTACATTTGTTAAAGGTCTTCTGTGTATTCGCCGTCCCCTCCTTCGACCTGACAGACCACAAGATCGTTTCGCCGACTCCTGTACTCTAAGCACATTCTGCGTTTCTTTTTGCTGTACTAGTGCAACTTGAGGTTTTGTGAAAGCTTTTTAGCTCGTTTTTTTGGTTAGCCTGATCTTTGATTACTTGGAAGAGGTGTTCCAATTTAGTCAGCGCTTCCCCGAGGGCGCTTACATCTGTTTAAATTACGTCTTGACCTGCCGGGAGTTCGTTTACGAGGGTTTTATGTCATAATGTGGGTTGATCTTAACCTCTCCACAGAATAACAGCACGAGAAAACAACCGAAGAGAACAGTGCGCTTGGGCACCGCCGCACAACAACTGATCTATTGTCAGTTTTGTAACAGTATTCAGAGTGGTTATTGACTTGTTCGAGCAAAAGAAGCGGAAGATTAGGTGACATTGCTTCTGCGGAGCGGCCGTACCCACTAAACGCTGCTTTCAGTGGCTCCAAGTTTATGGGTTCTACAAAGAAACCTGAGTGCTTGTTCTGGGGAGGCTTTGTCTGAGGGTAGCGTTTACACTTTATCCGTGGTCGATATTAGGGGCGTTAGCAGGAGACACGGCAATGCATGGGCTGAATGCACCTAATTGCACGGATGAGAACCTGGAAAAAATGTCGGAGCAACAGAAGCCGATGACTAGGAGAGATTGCTTCTGCAGTGCTGCCATGCCGCTGAATCCTCGGGTCAGCCGCCCACTCCTCCACAGCAAAATGGAGCATAAGTTTCCGCAAGGAAAATGAAAACGCCAGATACCAGAATTGGCCCGTAGAAATCAGTCTATTGGGCTTTTAACCAAATTAAAATTGGACTGGATCATTGATTGGCCAGTTAGGACCACTGTAGTGTGCGTGCATATATTTGTATGGGGAAGCGAGCAAAACCGAGCGTGCGCTTTCCAGGAGCAACCTAAAGTTTGATATTAGCAGTTGAGTTAGGGAGAGGTGAACTTGCATGGGTGGGGGCCTTTGTTCGAATTTTACTGTAGTGAGAGTGCCGCAAGCTATGCGTGCATACTCAAGCGAAGCATGATAATAAATTGTGGGTTCATGTTTCTGTTTTACAGGCGCCCTGTTTAGCTTGTGCCGCACAGCGCAAAGGTCACGAAATAATTAGGCACGTAAGTTGGGCAGATGGTTATTTCAATACTCTGTATTGGCAAGACTTAGCATTTACCACTAAGTATGGTAAATGTAATATGTCCGTATTTTGTTCCACATCGCACTGATGACATCCTGACTGAATATTAAAATTGCAACATTTAGACAGCTCTTGGTCATCCTTGCAAACTATTTACTGAACAACGCATAGCAACCGCAAACAATGTCACTTAAGCTCCGATACTGCTGTAGCAATGGCGGAGATGTAGCTTATAAATAACAACCTTCACACGCCCTCTTCAGGCACAAACAGATAGACTGGTTGTATGGGGGCATTTGCGAATACATGTTTAAAAGCTAACCCCGTTAAACAAAGGAAATCAAGCCTCTTAAAAGCTGAGGCAGAGGGATGATTTCTGACTTGAGAAATATTTTTCATTGCATAAAAGCTTAGTTACCTTTCGAGTGTCAAAAGAATACTTCTACTAACCTTTTTGTAACGCATGGTTTGGAAACTTTAAACGACTGTACGTATATGTGCAACCATTTGAAAGGCTTCTTTGAGTACTTGCTGACGGGGTGTGGGACCAATATTACCCTCTTTAGTCAGAGAAAGAAATCTTGCTTTATAGGAGCCATGATGTATTGTGATCCAAACAGCAGATGCACATGTTACATACGGTAGATTACATATTTCGGTAGTCAGCAGAACGCGGGTACGGTGGCATCTCTTGTTGAGACGTGAGGGCCTGTTCTTGTGGCGGTGACGTAATGGTGCGCTGAATTTATGAGCTGGCAGCCGTATCTCTGAGCTCTTCTTTACGTGTACCCTGTACTGAGGCTAGTTCTCTTTTCACACCATGGCAATCCCAAGCCCAGCTGGCAGAAACGAACTAGCGGAGCTTTCGAAGTTGATCGATGGGCGTAAGACAGCTGACATACGGAAGTACATATCGAGAAACTCGAATACGCTGTATAGAACGGGGGTGGCCTGAATGCAGTGAAGAGGCGTTTTGGTGTGGGGAAAAATCAGATGTATGCACCTAAAGATAAGCAAGGCAGTGTCATTCCAGATAGAAATAAAATTGTCACAGTGGCCGAGGAGCTTTGAGGAATCCGTAAAGTAGCCGGGACATTCAGGTTAATGCTGAAAGCAAAAGTAGTTAAGAGGAGATAGGCGTTCCAGTAGTAATGACCGAAGAAGTGAGGAAGGCTTTGAAAGAAATGAAAGGGGGCAAAGCACCGTGTGAGAATCAGATAACAGCAGACCACTTAAAGGATGGCGAAGAAATTGTACTTAAAAATATGGCAAACCTGCATAGGCCATGCCTAATGACCGCAAGTGTACGGTAATCTTGGAAGAACGCGAACATCACCCTAATTCATAAGAAAGCTGACATGAAAGGCTTGAAAAATTAAGGGCCGATCAGCTAACTCTCAGTCATTTAAAAGGTACTTACCAAGGTAATCGATAACAAAATTTGTGCAACCTTTTATTTTGGTCAAACTTAGAAACAAGCAATGTTCCGGTATGGGTATTGAACTATGGACCATATTCACACGAACAATCAGGTGATAGAGAAGTGCATTGACTATATTGAACCCCTATATATTGCCTTCATAGAATATAAGAAAGCATTTGACTCGGTCGAAACCCTAGCAGTCATTCAGGCTATAGAGAACCGGGGGGTAGATGAGCAGTAAGTAAAAATACTAGAGGATATCTACAATGGGTTCACAGCCACCATCATGCTCATTAAGAAGAGCAGTGAAATATCTATAAAAAACAGCGTGATACAAGGAGACACAATTTCTCCAATGGTATTCACACCATGTTTACAAAAAGTATTCAGAACGTTCCATTGGGAACAGGTGGGAGTAAGGGTAATGGAGAATACCTCTGTAACCTCACATTTTCTGATGAATTTGCCTTGCTAAGTATCTAGGGGGACGAATTGAAACGCATGTTTTCCGCACCAGACGAACAGAGTAGAACCGTGAGCCTGAAAATTAATATGCAGAAAACTAAAGTAATGATCAATAACCTCGGGAGAGTACGGCAGTTTGGGATATGGGGCGAGGTAGTGGAAGTGGAAAAAGAATATATCTACTTGGTCCAAGTTGTGAACCCAGATCCCAACCATGAGGCAGGGATAATTTGAAGGATGAAAATGGGGTGGAGTGCATACAGCAGACATTCTCAGATAATGAATCGCAGCCTACCTTTGTTCCTGAAGAAGAACGTGTGACTGCTGCATCTTACCGGTACTCACCTACGGTGCATAAACATGAAGGCTCACTGAGAGGGTTCAACTAGAACTCAGAACGACTCAGCGGGAAATGGAGCGGAAAATGGTATCTGTAATATTACGGGATAAAAACGGAGAAGAGTCAGTGAGGGAACAAACGCGTGTTAAAGATACACTAGTAGAAATTAAGAAGAAGAAATTGAGGTGGGTAGGTCATTTATTGCGAAGGCAAGGTAACAGTTGGTCATTAAGGGTAACAGAGTGGATCCCTAGAGAATGCAAGCGTTGCAGGGGGCGGCAGGAAGTTAGATGGGCAGATGAGATCAAGAAGTTTGCAGGGATAAATTGGTCACAGTTGGCACAGGACCGGGGTACTTGGAAAATATTGGGAGAGGCCTTTGCCCTGCATAGGGCGTAGGTAGACTAGTGGTGATTGTGATGATGATAATGTAGAGACACCAATTCCTGAGTAAAATAAAACAGCAAGCCATAGTTGCCGAGTTGCCATGCTTCGTCCTTTCCAATCCTAACAATCGCGATAAAGTAGGGATGAGTCCGATGCAGCGAACAATAACAACAGCGCCACCAATTACCACAGGGAGCAGCTGCTCGGTTTTCCTTTACATGCAAGAATTTTCGCTGGATGGTGACGAATTCGTTGTGTACGTTACGCATCGAATCAGTCGCAATGACTTACGAGAGAGAAGGGCTATGAAGCATCAGGCGGTCATGGTGCTCGAGCATTCCTGCACAAACCAGCTTTGAAGAAGTAGTGAAGACCCTTCTTAAGCTCTTCAAACCAAAGCGCTACAACGTAGTGGAAAGATAGAAGTTCTTCCAGCAGGACCACCACCAAGCGAAAAGCATCAGTGACTTGATGATGATGATGGCTGGTGTTTTATGGCGCAAGGCGAACGAGGGCAAAGAGCGCCAAAACGGTGGTTAGGTATGAAGGATGTAACCGTAAACGCTAAAACCGTTCAACAAAAACCAAAGTGAATTCAGTAAAAGACAATTAGGATGGCTGGTGTAAAGGGCCAGGTTGTGATGGTGCGTGGCATGAGATGGGGTTTAAAAGCAACTACGCGTGATAGGAAACCAGGTGTAAAAACTTGATGTCTCTAAGAAACTTAAACGTGCGTTGTACAGGAACCATGGGGTCATCCGCTAAAAACAATGCTGGGTGTAGTGGAATGTGTTGTCTGTAGAGGTCGGCGAAGTGTTTCTGTCGTGTTGTGTGGAGTGCTTTGCATTGAAGTAGTACATGGATCACGGATAGGCCGTCTCCACACCTGCTACACAAGGATCTTGGAGATCCCGTGAACAGGTATGAGTGTGTTGCATGCGTGTGGCCCATCCGTAATCGAGCCGGGGTAACTTCATTGTGCCTGTTATGTGTGTCAGTGGTGTATGCTCCCAAAAGTGTCTTTATAACGTGTAGCTTGTTGTCTGCCTGTTCATTCCAGTGTGCTTGCCATGTATTGAGAAGGTGTTGTCTGATGTGTGACTTAAGGTCAGTGTACGGTATTGTTGTTATGTCCACCGTGTTTGCAAGTGCAGCAGCAGCGGCCATTTGATCTGCTGTCTCGTTTCCGGCGATCCCCGAGTCACCTGGCACCCAGCATACAGTTACTTCAAGACTTAATGTATACGCTGACATAATGTTTTTGTAAAGTAGATGAATAACATGGTTTTTACAGTACTGCTTAGATGACAATGCACGTACTTCACTCAAGGAATCTGTGAAGATGATGGACTTGGGAATTTTATGATGAACTATATGCTTTAAAACCAGACATATCCCATAGGCTTCAGCCGTAAAAATGCTGCTTTTCGAGTTTAAACTGTTAGATACCCTAAAATCAGGTCCGTGCGCAGCACACGCCACGATACGGGCTGTTTTTGACGCGTCGCTAAAGAATTCTGCACACTTGTATTTATCTTGAAGGAACAAGAAGTGCTGAACAATTGCAGCTGTGGGTACTCGTTTTTTATCGATCGCTACAAAGGACAACTTGCACGACACGGGGCGCAGCTGCCATGGTGGTAAAAAGTCGGAAAGGGTTGATTTGTAGGTGTCTGAAAAGGTGACCGATAATTCTGACACTTCCTGTCTCACCTTATGTGAGAAAGGAGCAGAGATAGATGGACGATTAAGGAGAAGTTGGGACATGGGTGTATCACAAATAAATGGTATGAGAGGATGGTGGGTTATTGACGAAATTTTAAACGCGTACAGAAGATCTATGTATGTTCGCTGATGATCTAGGGACCATTTGTCGCATTCGACGTATAGGCTTTGTACGGGGCTTGTACGGAAAGCGCCCGACGCGAGGCGAAGCCCCAAGTGAAGCACTGGGTCTAGCCTTTTCAGCGCTGTTTTTGTTGCCGCCTCATAAACCACGCTTCTATAGCCCAAGCGGGACCCCACCAAGCTTGTGAAGACACGTAAGAGGAGTTGCTTGTCCGCGCCATAGAAGTGTTGTGAAAGGACCTTAAGTATGTTTATTGCTTTGAGGCATTTATGTTTTAGTTGTCTGATGTGAGGGATGAACCTGAGTTTCTCGTCAAACACCACACCCAAAAACTTGTGTTCTCGTTTTACTGGAATCGAGTCACCAAAGAGTTTTATGTCGGGATCGGGCAGGAGGCCCCACCTTTTTGAGAATACAACGCAGGTACTTTTAGAAGAATTAAGTTTAAATCCATTTTCATCTGCCCAGCGGGAAAGTTTGTTTACCCCAAGCTGGACCTGACGTTCACAAATGGATATGTTACATGATTTGAAAGATATTTGAACGTCATCTACATACATCAAGCAGGATATGGTTGGCGGCAGTGCCTTTCGGATAGAGTTCAACTTAACTATAAACAAGGTGCAGCTCAATACGCCACCTTGAGGCACGCCATTCTCCTGCTCGTGAACGTTTGAGAGTGCCATACCGACTCTGACACGAAATGTTCGTTCAGACAGGTAACTGGAAAGAGTGTTCAGCATGTTCCCTGTTACACCATATGATTTTAGGTCTGCAAGAATGCCATAACGCCATGCCGTATCATAAGCTTTCTCGGTATCAAAAAATACGGTCATGCAGTACTGTTTGTGTATAAAGGCATCCTTAATGTAAGATTCCAGTGCAACTAATTGATCGTTTGTGGATCGCCCTGCCCGGAAGCCTGCCTGGCAGCTCTCGAGAAGACCATTGTACTCAAGAAAGTACATGAGCTTCCGGTTAATCATCTTCTCGAAGAGGCTTGCACAGGCAGCTTGTCAGGGCAATAGGTCTAAAGCTTGCGGGAGAAGAAGGGTCCTTCCCTTCTTTCAGAAAAGCCACAACTATGGCCTCCCTCCAAAGCCTTGGAAGGTGCCCCGATAGCCATATTTGGTTGTATAGGTGCAGGAGTGTCTCAAGGGTGTCTGCGTGTAGGTGTTGAATCATAGTGTATGTAATGTTGTCTGCACCTAGAGCAGGTTTACAAGTGGCAAGAGCAATCTTCAGCTCATGGAGTGTAAATTCACAGTTGTATCCAGACTTTGACTTGTTCTTGTCGCGTGTAGGCTTCTTTTCGGCAGATGTTTTGTGTTGCATAAAAGTGTTTGTATAGTGCGCAGAACTAGACACGTGTTGGAAGTGTTGTGCAAGTGTGTTAGCCTGATCTTCCAGAGTGTCCCCTGTCGTGCTAACCAGGGGCAGGCTATGTGTGTGTTGTCCTTTTAGTTTATGTATTCGGGTCTATACCTTGTGGGTGTCCGTGTATGAATTAATGGATGTGAGAAAGGCGCGCCAGCTCTCATTTTTGCCTCACGGCGCACACGCTTACCTAATGCCTTCGCTCTTTTGAAAGAAATAAGGTTACAACTTGTGGGGCGTCTACGGAGGATGCCCCACGCCTTGTTCTGGGCCTCCCGCGCAGGCTTGCAGTCATCATTCCACCAGGGCCTTCTCGGGTTGCGCGGGGCCCCAGAGGCCTGGGGTATTGACTTTTTGGACGCGGCGAGAATGTGCTCCGTGACGAGCTGTGTTGCCTTCTCTACAGGTAAGTGTGTTATGCCTGTGTAGTGTAGTTGAGATGTCTCTGGGAATGTGTTCCAGTTTGCTCTTGCTTCTATAAACTTGCAATGGGAAGGGGAACTGCTAGGGCCTTTATCTATGTATGTTAGTGAGGTAGGGAAGTGGTCACTACCATAGGGGTTGGTGCCAACATCCCACTCAAGTGATAGAAAGAGTACTGCAGAGCCAATGGCCAAGTCGAGGTGTGAATAAGTGTTGTGTGCTATATTATGGTATGTAGGCTTGTTTTGTTAAATAGGCATGCTCCTGAAGAAATTAGAAATTTTTCGATTAGGCGACCTCGGGCATCTGTGCGGTGAGAGCCCCAAAGAGTGTTGTGTGCATTGAGGTCACCTATAAGAATGAAAATTCTGGTAGCTGATCTACTAAACCCTCGAAATCGGAGCTTGAAAGCTGGAAATCAGGAGGGATGTAGACGGAGCACACTGTTATTAGCCTATTGAAAATTATGGTTTTAATGGCAATAGCCTCAAGGACAGTCTGTAATTGGATAGGGTGGCATGCCAATGATTTTCGGGCAATGATGGCCACACCACCTGAAGTTGTACCAGCACCAGCCCTGTCCTTCCTAAATACCATATAACTATTCAAGACATTTGTGTGTTTGGAGTTTAAATGTGTTTCTTGTAGACACATCACACTTGGCTGATTGGAATGCAATATTTCGTAGACATCATCAAGATTGTAAAGGAGGCCTCTGCAGTTCCACTGGATGATATTTTCTGTTCCCATTATGTACCTTTAAGAGCTACTGGAATGTGTGTGTGGGTTCATGTTTTGTCTATCCGGGCTTGTATTCTTGGAGCGGGTTTCTTTGGCTTTTCGGTTGGTTTGGACGCCGCAGCCCGTTCCTTGCGGAGCGATGCAGACAGGAACGGTCCGACGTCCATTTCCTCATCAGATGTTCGGGGGGTGTCCGGCGGACCGGGCCCCCTGGACTTGGCACCCTTACAGGTGCCTTTGGTTCCAGCCGCAAGCGCCGCGGGCGGGGCAGGCGGCGTGGTTAGGATGGGCGCTTCTGTGGGCCCTACCGTGTCCATCTCCTCCGTGCCCTCAGGTGTCCCTAGGGCCTGTGGAGAGGACACAGTGAGAGCGGCAGAGCTCCCAGCGGCGATCGCACTCGCCACATTCGCTGGAGTCGCCACACTGGGCGATTCCTGACTACTCTGGACTACCAAAGGCAGTCCGGCAAGAGACGGGGCCCCCGCAGCCTCTACAGGTGTTGTAGAGGCAGCAGGTGGCTGCTCAGCTGGGGGTTGGGACAGCAACACGTCAGCAAGAAGGCTGCACTGTGTTGCCGTGCTGACGAAACGCCGCCCCAACCCCCGGCGGGCGGCGTCTGCGTACGATGTGGCCGAAAGCAGCTTGTGCTTTTGGCGCGCTTCTGGATAGGTGATGTTTTCATTTACTTTTATGTGAAATATTTCCTTTTCGGCCTTGAATTGTGTACACGCACGCGAATAAGCAGCGTGCGGTCCGCTGCAATTCGGGCACTTCTGAGTGGTGCTTTCACAAGCTTCTGAGGAGTGACCTGTCTCGGCACAGTTGGCACATGTCAACTTCACTCTGCATGATTGGGTTCCATGGCCGTATCGTTGGCACTGAAAGCAGCGCCTCGGATTTGAGACATACGGTCGTACGTTGCACCTAACAAAACCCACTTTGACCTTTCCTGGAGGCGTTGTGCGATCAAACGTTAGGATTAGATGCTTTGTCGGAATTTCTTGGTTTGCTCTCCGAATTACGATTCGTTTTACTGCAGTTACATGTTGAGGTTGGAGCGCCTTAAGAAGATCTGCTTCCGTCTCAGACTCTAGTTCTTTCTCTGATATGACTCCTTGCGAGGAGTTGAGGGTCCGGTGTGGTGTCACTGTGACAGTCAAGTTGGCCAACGTCGTCTGTTTCAGTAGGTTCTCACTCTGATTTTTCCTTTTTACTTCGACCAGTACATCACCTGAGGCGAGTTTCTTAGCATCATAGTCTGAACGAACAACAGACTCAATGCACTTTGCCAACAGAATGACAGACTTCTTTGCAACAGGAGTGGTTTCTGCAGAGTGAATGACAAGAAAATTTGGGGAAATGTTCTGGTTTACCTTTAGCTAGTACTTCGGTGCGGCCCCTTTAAGGGGGCCGATCATTGGATTGGAGGGATAAAGAAAAAGCCATGCGATATTGAAAAAAGCAGGGGACGGGGGTACTTTCTTCTCAAACCTTACCCTGATAGCCTGAGAGGTCCCGGAGCTCCCTGCCTGGTAAACAGACAGGGAGCCCATCCGCCGGAGCTTGACCTGGGCCCCAACGGCCACCGTTTGTGGTTTCTGCCCTTCCCCTTACAACTCGTAGCCACGGTAGATTACAGCAAGAGTATGGGGGCTCGGGGTCCACGGTGTCGCCAACACCGTCACCAAGATTACTCAAGGTGCCCCCGTGCGGGGAAGCATCAGTGACTTGATAGGAGAGTTCAGATAACAGCTGCGTGCAAGTGCCACACGTGCTCGAAGAAGTGATTCGTGACCGTTTTATCGTGGGAATAAAAAACGACACCATCCGCTGCAAGCTTCTCGTTCTGGAAGACCTAGACTTTAGCTTCAAAAACACTCACAGCTCTGTGTTGTCGGAGATGGAATGTGCGGACGCCCAGAGGAACTACGTGCGCAGCGATGCAAGAGCCGGTAACGTAGAAGACGTCGGCTAAAAACGAACCTCTGTCCCGTAAGGTGAAGCAACCTTCCACCTCTAAGTACTCCTGTTGCGTGTACTAGGTGTGGTAGTGTACATGGGGGTAAGAAGTGTCCGATGTAGTTTGCAAGTGCTCTAAATGGTCAAAAACGGCACTTGTGGAGAATTGTAGAGAAAGAACATTAGATCTTTTAACAAGCGTAAATGCTGCCACGGAGGAGACTGTGCTGCTCAAAGTACAAACAGCACCAAAAGCGTGTGCTAACCTTGTAAGCGTAGTGATTGACGGCTAACATATCAAGAAGGAAGTTTAACAGGGAGCTGCAGTCTCGATGATGAGTGAAAGCGAGTGTCGGAAAATGCGGCCAATAAGCATTATAAAAGACAAACGTAAGTCAAAACTTGCAACGAAAGCTCGATTCTTTTAAGAGGGCATGTTCAGGTTCCTTTACCTTAAGAAGGTAAGGACCCTGATTTCCCGTTGATCATTGCCAGAGACCGCAAAAGGTGTTTTTTGGCCAATCATGCCCGGCTGGCATTGTTTGTCACCGGTGCGTTAAATTGGAGAAGGGTGACGTCATTAAAAAGAGTGACAATGGAACTGTCTTTGAAGCGACAGTACAGTGTTATATTCCAAAACGTTTGGTACAATAAAAAAATAAAAGAAAGCTTGGTTTTGAAAAACGCAGCTTTGCCATTTTTTCGCAAAGCCACCCTAGTGTTCTACGCACTTCACGGAAACGTGGAATCGGAGCCTAAAAGGGGAGAGCAAGCCGACGTTATATACGGAGTCCCCCACAGTAACTCTGCAACAAACCCAGTCATCGTTTCGAAGGACGAGAAAAGTGAAAGCCTCGACGGTGACAATCGTGGGACGGTAAACTCGAATTTGAAGACAAATCACGGCGCGCTTCAGTTACGTGAAAATATTACTACGCAGCAGTATAAGTCTCACCAACCCAGTTTTCCTTCCGGCGAAGACGATTCACTCGACGCCATTCCGTGGCGTCTGTTCGTTACCGCCTTCCCCTCTATAGCAGCTGTTATCACAACTATTGTTCTCCTCGCCACTGTGTATGCCTCTTTAAATAGTGTAGCGCTCGGCCGAAAGCCGCTGATTTCGGAGAATGAACCGCAGTGCGAATTGGTTAAAAAAAAGCCTGAAATGCGCCGCCACGGCCACCGCCGAGATTATAACTGAGGCCGTTGCTTCCACAAATTCCATCTGCCCCAATAGCTGCGCGACCCTGCATGTTGAAAGCAACTTGCCCCGTTTACCTACCTGCGTATTCCCATAATTTTTCTTAAGCTTTAATGACATTCCTAGCGACATTTTCGCGTGTGCGGCCCTCATTGACCAACTGGTCATATTCGTTCTGGAGGAAGAAAAATAATAGATTTTACGGTGGCCACATAAAGTATTTTTGTAACCTTTCCCAGCTGTAATTGACGCTAAATTTTGCGCACATCCCCGGTTGGCGGTTTAGTCGTGTACGGGGGGGGGGGGGAATGCTCGCCTCCACTCACAGCAGGGCTTAATGACACTGCCGATTACATGCCCGTTGTGGTAGTGGAAGGTATAAACGGGATTGTCTCATGGCTCAATGCGCCCTGTCAGCTGTCCTCTTTATTTGAGCGCTTTGGGTCTGGTTTGGTGTGTTACCCAGACAATAATGTGCGTACGACTGGGCCGCGAAAGGGACACCCACGTTTGCCTCCGCTAGAATAAAGATGGCGGACTTTGAGGTGTTAACTTTCTACGGGGTGGACGCATGTCGTCGCTTGGACGAAAAAGAGCCGAAACTGAAGAAGCAGCAACCCTCTTGCAGAAGCGTGAATTTGCGCTGAAACTACCACAAGCAGCTACCGCAGCCATTGCCGCAACAAGTTGCATGGTCCAGTAGCTGGAAATGCTCCCAGAGAAACAGCAACTGGCCCGCATGGAACACCTAAGTAGGCCAATATCACTTGTTCATCTTAAAGGGCTTTCAGAGCGACATGTTCGAAAGTGTTTTATATTTATTCACCCGTTCATGAATGGTTACCGGATTATGCGTGTAAGGGTTGGGAGTGGAAAGAGAGGCGGCGGGCGGGCGCAGCTACAGGTTTTAAAACCTTACGGAGGACATGTCCTTTCTGTTGGTGTGAGGTTTAAAAGTGGCCGTTAATTAGGCGAATGCTACCATTCCGGTGTTTTGAGTGGTAGAGTGGATTGGCAAGACAAACTGTAATACTGAGACGCTTGGGGGATATGATTCCGCTCTACATTTGTCCGCGAGAATAAAGCTCGGTTCTTTCCAAACTTCATTTAATAAATGGCTAGGAGGTGCGCGCTCTATTATAAATACAAATACACGAGTTTTGTTTTGTGTACTGTGAGGGCGCGAAGCTTGGTTTGTCATCCGACTTTAAGGAGTGGTAGGGCCCTACATTCATCATAACTACAGCAGGGTGTACAGTTGTCACTGTTCTAGATTTGTTGAAAGCTTATCTGCAACAAGCGATTGATGTCACTCCCAGTAAACTCTCACGAAGAACACACACCCCGGGTTGTTTAGTTCAGAAGTCTTGCCTACGGACGGCAAATGCCGAGGCGTTGTTCGAGCTCTTTATAAACCAAATTGTAATGTGAATGCTGGGAACCGTTTGTTACAATGACGATGTTCTGATGACAGGTAAAACTCAAAAGGAATGCGCAGAAGCACTGATCGCGTTCTACAGCAGCTTCAGAAGCATGGCATTCATGCAAAAGTTGCAAAATGCAATTTTTTTCAAAGCCTCGGTTCATAACTGGGGCATGAGATCAGTGGCAAATTGGTGAGATCGGCGAAAGAAAAAGTTAAGGCGGTAGTGTATGCACCACAGCCACTAAACAAAAAAGGGCTACGGGCTATCTTGGGTCTTCCCAAGTATTACGCAAAGTTCATGCGAGCTGTTGCCAAAATTCCACAGCCTTTGTTATAATTGCTAAGAAAATAAAATAAATAAAATAAAATAATACTAAGAATTCGTAGCACGTGCAAAGAGCTTCTCTCTAGTGAATCAGTATTGAACTGTAACACGCCGCAATCCAACTTCAGGTAAATTGTGACGTATGTTGCTTGCGGCGTGCCTACTGTTATCTATCATGTAAACGGGGAAGATAGACCGGTGCCACACGCTTATCAAACGATGACTCCAGCAGAAAGAAACTACGCGCACAATGAAATTCAGCCGCTTTTATTGGTGTTTGGTATAAAACTATTCTCATAAATGTCTGTATGGACCAATGTTTGGTGTTTCACCGACAAATAGCGATTGACCGACATTTTATTCCCCAAAAAACTGCCCAATTTTTTTGCAGAAGCAAGACTACCCCACTGAGAGAATATGCTGGCATGTTACCAGAAGAAGATTGATTACCGAAAGACGGCTTGATTTGAAATGCCGGTCAGTTGTCGCAGTTTTCGTGGCATCGGAGGTCAACGGAAAAAACCGGGAACTTTTTAACCATCCGACACACGCTGCTAGCGGGTAAAAAGCTCCGAAAGATACTGAGATACTGATATGTACTCAGAATGTTTCACGAAATGACGTGGCAAGGTTGGCTTATATCAGTCGATAAGGCTCTATAGCCCTAATTTATCTGACGGGAGGAGCTGTGGTTAGAAATGAACTCCTATTTGTGTAATAAACACGTAGTCATTCTCACTTTGTTGCGGGAAAATGTAATAGATCTACTCCACCCTGGGATGAACAAAATAAAGATTCTGGCTCGAAGAATAGTGTGGTGGCCTAACACCGACAATGACCTTGATGAGTGCGGCCAGATATGCAAAATGGGTGACAGCGTTCGCTCTTACGTTCCAGCCACACCATTTCAGCAGTGGATATGGTGATCTAACAAGTAGGAGCGTGTACACATAAAAATTGGGAAAATCCTTCGTGGTAATTGTTGACTCCTACACAAATTGGTTAGACGTTAAACTGATGACCCCCACAACCACACAGAAAGAAGTTGGAGTTGTCCGCTTGGTGTTCGCGTGTTATTGTTTTCTGTTTGAAGTGGTGACGGACAATGGTGAGCAGTTTCCAGTTCAGAATTTCAAATCCCTACGAAAAAATGAATTAAAGCACACTCTTACTCAGCCTTACTACCCACCGTCAAACTGCGCAAAGGAACGTGCAGTTCAGACCATAGAAACACTCTTTAGAAATCCCAACTTGTAAATCCAATGGGCAAGGGCGCCAGAACGCTGCAGCACGAGTATAAAACTTAATAGCATCCAACTCTTTTACAGAAAAGGCATCTAGTGAACTGTTTTTGGTTACAAAAGGCGAACATGCCCATCACTGTTGAAAGCACATGTGGCTTTAGCAATGAAGGATAACCTAAAAAGGATATAGAGCACTGCAACATAGCACGCGGTGCTGCCATAACTTTCTTATGTTGCGGATCCGGGCGGGATAAAATCGGTAATAAGGAAAAACATCAAATGGTTTTGTAGCAAAATGATCAATGTTGTGTCTGTTATCACATTTTCGGTTCATGTGCAACAACGCATTGGGTTTTCGAATAGAGATCATTTGAGGGCAGCAAGCTTTGTGCCTCAAGTACCAGCGACCAAGATGAGCTATCTGATTGGGAAGCTTTACCTCAGAACAATCCCACAAGGGGCCGCTGCGCAGAATCGGCCAGTTGCCGTTCTGCCTCGCCCGCCCCAACTGGGCAATTCAACCACAATCCATGGACGCATTGACGGATTATATACAATTGTTATTGTTGTAACGAGTGATCGTGTATTTTATTGTTGCGAATATGATTCTCCTGTGCTGGAAAAAGATGATGTTGACATATGTTTAAGAGAGCTGGTGTGTTGCATCAGATGATGATGATGGTTTGTGTTTAATGGCGCAAGGCCGACGAGGGCAAAGAGGGCCAGAAAAGTCATTTAATGAAAAGAAGTGATTACCACAAAAGGTAGGTATAAAACATGTAAACTGGACATTATAAGATAAACAAACGTGTCTTCCGGACATTGTAAAATAAGCTAAAGATAATGGTGATGGCTGGTGTATAGGGCCAGATTTGTTTATGCATGATAAGAAATGAGGTTTAAAAACTTCACGTCTGACAAATACTTAAACACGCGTTTCACAGAAACCATGGCATCATCACCCAGAAACAACGGTGGGTGTAGGGAAATATGTTGTCTGTAGAGTTCTCTGAAGTGTTTGTGTCGTGTTGTGTCAAGTGCCTTGCATTGTATGAGTATGTGGACTACGGACAGGCCCTCCCCACACCTGCTACACAGGGGTCTTGGAGAACCCGTGAACAGGTGCGAGTGCGTCACATGTGTATGGCCTATCTGTGATCTAGCTAAGGTAACTTCAATGTGCCTGACGTGTGAGTCAGTAGTGTATTGTCCCAAGTGTGGTTTTATTACGTGTAGTTTGTTGTCTGTCTTTTCGATCCAGTCTGCTTGCCATGTTTTACGGAGTTGCCGTCTTATGTTTGGCTTGAGGTCTGTGTAAGGAAGTGTTGTTATGTTTACTGTGTTTCGGAGTGCAGCATTGGCGGCCATTTCTTCCGCCAGTTCATTTCCGCCAACGCTAGAGTGGTTTGGCACCCAACACACAGTCACCTCAAGGTTTGAAGAATACGCCGGCATAATTGATTTCAAAAGAAGGTTAACTACATGGTTTTTAGACGACTTTCCGGATGATAATGCACGGACGACGCTCAGCAAATCTGTATAGATGATAGATTTAGGAATTATATGTTCAACTATGTGATTTACAGCCAGAAAGATGCCATATGCTTCTGCCGAAAAAATACTTGTCTTTGCATTCATGGTTCTACCTCCTTCAAAATTGGGTCCATGAGCAGCACAAGACACCGCAGTGAACGTTTTGGAAGCATGAGTGAAGAACTCTGCAGCCCTGTATTTATCCTGCAGATACATGAAATGCTGCTGAATCGCAATTCTTGGTGCCCTGTTCTTATCAAGATGCGTAAAACACAGGTCACAGAGCACAGGGCGCAGATTCTATGGTGGCAAAAAATCAGTGATGGGTATCTTGTGAATCTCTAAAAAGGGTACCTCATGCTCAGAGGCTTCCTCTCTTACCCTAAGTGAAAAGGGCAGAGAGATGGATGGACGATTTAAGAACAGTTGTTGTGAGGATGTGTTAATAATGGTGGAATTAAAAGGGTGGTTAGTCAGGGCCATGATTTTTGTGGCATACAACAAATCCATGTGAATCCTCTATTGATATAGGGACCATTTATCACACTCGGCATAGAGGCTCTCGACTGGGCTAGTGCGAAAAGCACCACATGCTAGTCAAAGACCCAGATGCAGCACTGGGTCGAGCATTTTCAGTGCCGTTTTTGTTGCAGACCCATAAATGACGCTTGCATAGTTCAATCGGGACCCCACTAGGCTTGTGAAAATACGTAAGAGGAGTTGCTTGTTCGTTCTTAGGACTGGTGTGACAAGATTTTAAGAATGTTGAGAGCCTTTAGACATTTATGTTTCCTTTAGGAAGTGAAACGCCATTAAGTGTAATGTCTGGGTCCGGATGGATCCCACGCTTCCTGGAGAAGACAACACGGGTGCTTTTTTCTGGATTAATTTGAAACCCAGTCTTGTCTGCCCAGCTGGCAAATTTTTGACAGCGAGCTGGACTTGACGCTCACAGATGGACATATTGCATGATTTAAAAGATACCAGGACGTCGTCTACATACATGGAATAAGAAATTGTACGTGGCAATGCCTTCCCAAGGAAGTTCATTTTAACTACGAAAAGAATGCAGCTTAAAACTCCACCTTGCGGAACGCCGTTTTCTTGTACATAAACCCTTGTATGTGCGCTACCAACTCTCACACTAAAAGTTCTTTCTGACAAATAACTAGCAAGAATGTTCATCATGTTCCCTGAGACACCAAATTTCGGGTCATTGAGGATCTCGTAGCGCCAGGCGGTGTCATATGCCTTCTCAAGGTCAAAAAACACGGTTGTTTGTGAATGAAACTGTTTGTGAATGAAAGCATCCTTTATGTAGGATTCAAGGGTGACAAGTTGGTCATTTGTAGACCGCCCCGCCCTGAAGCCTGCCTGGCAGCTCTCGAGAAGACCATTGTACTCAAGAAAGTACACGAGTCTCCTGTTTATCATCTTCTCGAGGAGCTTGCACAGGCAGCTTGTGAGGGCGATGGGCCGATAGGTAGCGGAAGAGGAAGGGTCTTTTCCTTTCTTCAAGAAAGCTACCACTATGGCCTCCCTCCAAGAGCGAGGAATGTGCCCCGAAAGCCATATGTTGTTGTATAGATGTAGGAGAGTTTCAAGATTGCCTGGGTGTAGGTGTTGTACCATGGTGTATCTGATTTTGTCTGCACCTGGAGCTTACATGTTGACAGGTCTGCCTTCAGCTCATGACCTAAAAAAGGAGAATTGTAAGAAGTGTGCAACTTGTTGTGATCACGCAGGGACTTCTTTTCTACAGATGTTTTGTGTTTCATGAAAGTGCTTGTGTAGTGTGCTGAACTGGACACGTATTCGAAGTGCTGTGCAAGCGTGTTAGCCTGGGCTTCTAGTGTGTCCCCTGTTGTACTAACCAGGGGCAGGGTGTGTGTCTGTTGTCCTTTTAGTTTTCGTATTCGTGTCCTGACTTTGTGTGTGTCTGTGTAGGAGTTTATGGATGTCAAGAAGGCGTGCCAACTCTCGTTTTGCCTCACGGCGCACACGTCTTCCTAACGCCTTGGCCCGTTTGAAAAAAGAGGAGGTCACTCGACGTGGGCTACCGACGGGGGATACCCCACGCCTTGTTCTGGGCCTCGCGCGCCCGCCTACAGTCCTCATTCCACCACGGCCTCCGCTGGTTGCGCGGGGCACCAGAGGCGTGGGGAATGAACCTTTCGGCGGCGTCGAGGATGTGCGCCGTGAGGAGTTGTGCGGCTTCATCTACGTGTAGGTGTGCTATAGATGTGTGGTGTAGTTTCGATGTCTCTGTAAATGTGTTCCAGTTAGCTCGTGCTTCATTGAACCTATTATGGGAAGATGAACTGCTTGGGCCTTTACCTATATATGTAAGTGAGGTGGGGAAGTGGTCACTACAATATGGGTCAGTTCCCACACCCCACTCAAGAAGAGGAAAGAGAACTGCGGAGCCAATATCCAAGTCAAGACATGAGTATGTTTTGTGTCCTATGTTATGATATGTAGGCTGTTTATTGTTGAAATGAAATGCTCCAGAAGATGTCAGGAATTTCTCTATCAGGCGACCTCGGGCATCCGTTCTGGAAGAGCCCCAAAGAGAGTTGTGAGCATTAAGGTCACCGGTAAGGATGTATGGTTCGGGCAGCTGGTCAACCAGCGCCTCGAAGTCGGAGCTCGTAAGTGCTACATCAGGAGGAACGTATACGGAGCATACCGTTATCAACCTATTAAATATTATTGAGCGAAGGGCTACAGCCTCAAGTACGGTGTTCCAGGTGACAGGGTGGCTTGCTAAGGATTTGCGGGCGATTATGGCAACACCGCCAGAAGAGTGTGTACCCATCCCTGTCTTTCCTGTATACCATTTAACTATTCAAGAAATTTGTGTGTTTGGAATTCAGATGTGTTTTCTGGACACACATTATACTTGGCTGATTGGCATGCAGAATCTCATACACGTCGTCAAGATTATGCAGAAGGCCTCTGAAGTTCCATTGAACAATATTTTCTCTTCCCATTATTATGTGTTCAGAGCTACTGGAGTGTGACTATTTATGTAGGGTCTTTCGGTGCTTGCACTCTTTGGAGGGGTTTTCTGGCCTTCTATACTGACCTGGATGTCACAGCCCGTTCCTTCCGCTGCGATGAAAGCCGGAAGGGCTCGACGTCCATGTCGTCATCTAAAGGCAAGGGGGTGCCCAGCGGACTGGGCCCCCTTGACGTGGTACCCTTTCGGGTGTTCTTTGCCTGCGCTGCCAGTGCCAAAGGCGTGGGGAGCACCACAGATGGCACAGGCAGTGAGGGGGCGGAGGGGGTCACTGCAACTGGCTCCGTCTCCTTCTCGTCCGGGCCCTCGCGTGTGCTTCGGGCCGGTGGAGAGGGGGAAACGGTGGGTGCACCAGCACCCCCACCGGACCTGGATGCCACCACAGCTGCTGCTGGCTCAGCGAGCGGTGCGGAGGCGGGTTGGGCTGCCAGAGGCAACCCTGGGAAGGGGGGGGGCGGGACCAAGTCCTACTCGCGGTACTGGGTCCCCGCCAAAACCAGACGCCGCTCCGCCCCCCGGCGAGCTGCGTCGGCGTACCTCCCCAGGGGAAAAGAGGCGAACCTCCTTCGCGCGTCGGGGAAGGTGATGTTTTCTGTTACCTTTATGTTAATGATTTTTTTCTCTAGTTGAAACTTTTCACAGGCGCGAGAGTATGCTGCATGTGGACCCTGGCAATTCGGTCAGGTAAGGTTGGTTGCAGTGCAGTTGTCGGATAGATGATCATGCTTACCACATTTGGCACATGTTGTTCTGCCACGACAGGAGTTGGTACCATGCCGGAACCTCTGGCACTTGAAACAGCGCCGCGGGTTCGGGATGTATGGCCAGACAGAACAACGGATGAAACCTGCGTTGACATGCTCGGGCAGTGTGCAGCGGTCGAAAGTCAGAATCAGATGTTTGGTGGCTATTTCTTTGTTATCTCTCCTAATGACGATGCGCCTTACTGCTGTCCCGCCTTGATCTTTTAGGCCTTCAAGCTGATCGGTCTCTGTCTCGGTTAGGAGGTCTGGCTCAGATATCAGACCCTGGGAGCTGTTGAGGCTGCGGTGGGGTGTGACTCTTATATCCAGGTCTGCCATGCGGGTTTGCTCATGAGAGTTGTGGCTTGCTTCTGTGAGTTGACCTCAACTAGGACCTGGCTTGTTGTTAGTTTTAGCATTGTATGTGTTGCCTAGGATAGATTCAAGAAACTTGGATACAAGGAATACAGATTGTGAGGAAAGAGGCTTGGATTTGTCAACCGATGCAACTATCAAAAAACGTGGGTAGTTGTCAGGTTTAGGTGAGTTGATGGCAGGAAGAGGTGGAAAAAGATTCTTCGGTGCGGACCCTTTTCAAGGTCCGATCATGTTTGGGGGGGGGGATTTACGATTCACCATATGGCATGTAATAGAAGCATGTAATAGAAACCTTACCCTGATAGCCTGAGAGGTCCCGGAGCTCCCTGCCTGGTAGACAGACAGGGAGCCCATCCGCCGGAGCTTGACCTGGCTCCGACGGCCACCGTTTGAGGCTTCTACCCTTCACTTTTAAACACATCAGCACGGTAGGTTACAGTTTATGTTGGGGGCTCGGGGTACGCGGTGTCGCCAACACCGTCACCATGAATACTCATGGTGCCACGTGCGGGGTGTGTTGCATCAGGCAGATTGGCCTATTTCTGTGTTGGGCTTAGCGCGCGTGTGCGCCTACAGTAAAACGCGACTGTAACGAACCCGGATAGAGCGAAATATGGTATATATCGAACAAAAATAAATCATTTACAAAAAATACACGCGAGACATATTTTTTATAACGTACTTCACATCTGATATTGTCACGAAGCCACGGACGATGCAGCTGTCTTGATGGAGAAACAGGTTTATTGAAGCGAACTTGTGCTCCCCTAACAACTCAAAAGAATACAAAGGCGGCGAAGCAGTGGTCAAAGAAGTGACATGCGTCGGCGAGCGTCGCAGAATCGAATGCCGCCGCGTCTGCTGTGCAGTCTTTTATCTTTCGGCGCGAGAGTTTCTGGAACCATCGATTCACATCCAGAACATTGTAAATCACAGAAGATAAGGGCGAAACACTCTGCTTACCTGAATGAGATAGCCCGTGCGGCATAAAAATAAAAAAAATGAACACACGCTTCGCATGAGACACAGATAACAGATCCGGCCGTGACCGGGCATTAGAAACAAACGATAAATAAACAAACCCGAATATGGTTCGTGGCATTACCCCCCTCTAAGAGTGCACCGACCCGATGCTAAAATAAAACGACAGACTGAACAAACAGCAACAACCAAACAACAACGAAAAGTTCGTCATCTTGCGAAGTACGGATTAAGGCGAACCACGTGGACGACTTCGGGTCGTGTGCGTCGTCGTGATGTGCCGGAATCACCACTGCGGATCACTTCCTGGGTTAATTGGCCAACACGTCGTAGAATCTGGTAGGGTCCGAAATACCGTCACAGAAGCTTTTCACTGAGTCCGCGTCGTCGAATGGGAGTCCAAACCCACACACGATCCCCTGGTTGGTATTTGGCGTCTCGGCGTCGGAGGTTGTAGCGGCCGGCATCCACCAGCTGCTGGTCCGTTATAAGAACTTGAGCGATCTGGCGGGCCTCCACCGCACGTTGAAGGTATCCTTGGACGTCGGCGTTGAGGTCGTCGTCTTCTACATGCGGAAGCATGGCGTCGAGCATCGTAGTCGGCCGTCTTCAGTAAACAAGCTCGAACAGTGTCATCTGCGTAGTTTCCTGCGTCGCGGTATTGTACGGAAACGTGACATAAGGGAGGACTTCTTCCCAAGTCTTATGTTCATCGTCGACTTACATGGACAGCATATCCGCAATTGTCTTGTTCAGACGTTCCATTAGTCCGTTCGTTTGGGCGTGGTACGCCGTCGTTCTTGGGGGATCCGTGTTGCTGTAGCGTAATATTCCTTGCATAAGCTCCGCGGTAAAGGCCGTTCCGCGGTTCGTGATTAGGACTTGAGGGGCTTCATGTCGCAGCACAACTTTTTTTATAAAGAACTTGGCCACTTCTTGTGCAGTCCCCTCGGAAGAGCGGCGGTTTCTGGGTAGCGCGTCATGTAGTCTGTCGCTACGACACTCCACTTGTTCTATGGTCGTGACGTGGGGAACGGGCCTAGAAGGTCCCTCCCAATCTGTTGAAAGGGCCTCGACGGGACGGCGATCGGTTGCAAAAATCCGGCGGGTCTTGTCGGCGGCGTTTTTCGTCGCTAGCAGTCACGGCAACTCCGAACGTAGTGGGTGACGTCGGATCTAAGGCGTGTGCAGAAGTACTTCGCCCTAATTTTTGCAATAGTGCGAGCTGTGCAGAGATGTCCGGAAGACGGGTCGTCGTGGGCCACTTCCAAAATTTTGTCATGAAGGTCTGCGGGGATGAGAAGTAGATAATTTGTTCTCGTTCCGGGGCTGAAATTCTTCTCCAGGACGGAGGTTTTGAGGCTGAATGCTGGTAAGTTCCGCTTGAACGCTCTAGGCACGGCGACGTTTCGTCCTTCGAGGTAGTCGATCATTACGCGCAAGTCGGGGTCGGCACGCTGCTGGGCGGCTAGGTCACTCTCCGTAACAACCCCGAAGAACGCGCTGTCTTCATCGGAGTCTTGTGTAGCTGGGTTGACAGGGGGCGCGGGACAGGCAGTCGGCGTCGGAGTGTTTCCTGCCGGATTTGTAGACGATTGTAACGTCGAACTCTTGCAGGCGCAAACTCCACCGCCCAAGACGGCCAGAAGGGTCGTTCAAATTGGCAAGCCAACACAGCGCATTGTGGTATGTGACAACCTTCAACGGTCTACCATACACGTATAGGCGAAATTTTGAAATAGCCCCGTATGATTTCCCGGAACTCTTTTTTGGAGGCAGAGTAGTTTTTCTCCTCCTTCGACAGACCACGGCTTGCATAGGCGATTACGTTTTCGCACCTGCTTTGCTTTTGGACTAGGACGGCCCCCAAACCTATATCGCTATCGTCCGTGTGCATTTCCGTTTCTCAAAATTAGCGAGCACGGGCGGGTTTTGCAGGTGTTGTTTCATCTCGCAGATTGCTTTTTCTTGAGCGTTTTCTCAGGCGAAAGGGGTGCTATCTTTTGTCAGGCGCGTGAGTTGCTCTGCGATGCGTGCGAAGCTTGAGACGAAACGCCGCTAGTATGCGCACAGTCCGAGAAATCTTCGCACGCTCTTTTTGTCTCCCGGTCTTGGGAAGTTCGCAATGGCTGATGTTTTCGCCGGGTGAGGTGGGACTCCCGCGGCGTTGACGACGTGTCCCAAAAACTTGAGTTCCTCGTAAGCAAAGTTGCACTTTTCAAGCTTCAGCGTTAACCCCGACGAGCGATTAGCCTCGAGTACAGTCTCCAACCTTGCAAGGTGTTCATCGAAAGTCCGGGCAAATACCACAACGTCGTCGAGGTAGACGGGGCAGGTGTACCACTTTAGGCCAGCTAGCACAGTGTCCATGACTTTTTGAAACGTTGCTGGCGCCATGCACAGCCAAAACGGCATCACCTTGAACTGGTACATACCGTCCGAGGTTGTAAATGCAGTCTTCTATCGGTCTCTCTCGTCCACTTCAATTTGCAAGTAGCCGGTCTTCAGATCCATCGATGAGACGTACTTCGCGTGGCAGAGGTGGTCGAGGGTGTCGTTGATTCGTGGCTGGGGGTACACGTCCTTTTTGGTGATTTTGTTCAGTTTCCGGTAGTCAACGCAGAACCTTAAAGTGTCGTCATTTTTCTTCACGAGTACGACCGGCGCAGCCCATGGACTTTTCGATGGCTGTATCAGGTCGTAGCTGAGCATGTCGTCGACTTGAGTCCGGATGGCTTCCCGCTCGTGGGAAGAGACGCGCTACGGTGACTGTCGGGTAGGTCGGGCTGCATCTTCGGTTATTATTCGGTGCTTCGCTAGAGGTGTCTGCCGTAGTTTCGAGTTTGACGAAAAACACTCGCTGTTGCGACGCAGCAAAGCGAATAGTTTGTAGCGCTGTTCTTGCGATAGCGCAGGATTCACGTCGAAGGAATGCGGAAACTTGAAGGTCTCTTCGGGTGCGCGTTCAAAGTCGGCGACTGTGATCAAGTCACTTGCTTGTTGCGTTCCTTCGAGAAATGCAATTGCAGCGCTTTTGTTTAAATTCTGGTACTCCTTGGTGAAATTGGTGACCAAAACGTGGAATTTGCGTTGCTTAAACCACACATGCGTCTTGCGACAGACACACCGCGGTCGAGAAGCAACCTTTGGTCACTCTCCACGATAGCGTCGGCATCAGGAGCAGCACCTTCACAGTAGACAGTAATCATCAAGCTTGCGCTGGGTGGCAGGGTGACATGATCATCGGCGATACTTACAGTCATGGTGTTCGGGGTTCGGTTCTGGCGTCATAGACTGATCGGAGGAAAACGTTATCGACTTGGTCTGCAGATCAAATATTGCGCTCTTGTCTGTCAAAAAGTCCATTCCGAGAATCATGTCGCGGGAGCAGTTGGGCAAAACGACGAACACTGCAGGGTATGTCGCGCCGTGTATGGTGACGCGCGATGTCCACGTTCCACTTGGCGTCACGAGGTGGCCTCCTGCTGTGCGTATGTGCGTACCGTCCCATCCGGTCATAACTTTCTTCAGCTTAGACGCAAATGGTCCGCCCATTACGGAGAAGTAGGCTACCGTGTTTACGAGGGCGACTACATCAAAGCAGTCAATGGGTCAATGGACACCTTGACGTAGGATGCCGCCTTCCTTGAGTTCCGGGTTCGTCGGGGCGTCGCATCTCGGGTTATGCGTGTTGACAGGTCGGGCAGAGTGCGTCGTCATTGTCTTCGTCTTCTCAGCGGACGTCTCGGTCAGGTCGGCTACTCGTCGCGCCGTATAGCTGTCGTCGTGTTCGGGAGTCTCGTCAGGTTTATGTCGGGTCGTCGGCATGAGGGCAAATCGTGAATCACTACCTGGCGTGTCCTTTCATCTTTGGAGGGTTTCCGGTTTTTCGCCATAGAGCAACTTCACCTCCAGAAGTTTCTGCTTTTAGTTTCCCCCCGCGTGGGCTGCGGGACCTTCCACGGGCGATGTCAGAGTTGCTACGGCGGTTCGGCGATTGGTATGGGTAGGGCGACGGCGAACGGTTGAAACGCGCTGGGCCACGGCTGGTTTCAGATAGATACTCGTCGATCTCACGTGGTCGTTGGCCAGGGAGAGGGCAAGGTGCGTCGATGAAGAAACCACGCAGTCCGAGGCTCTTCTATGGGCAGCGACGGTAGATATGGTCGGCCTCTCCGCAGTGGTAGCACAGAGGACGATTATCGGGAGTTCGCCATACGCCCGTCTTCCTCGGCGTCTGGTTTCGGGCAACCGGGGGTCGGGTTGGTGAGAGTGGGCGGCGGTACGGCAGGGCCTCTTGACGGCGTGTTGGAGCAGGGCGGGGCCGACGCACAGCCGCTGAGTATGTCATAGCTTGTGGCTCTCGGGGTAGTTCGGATATCGTAGAAGATCCCAACGCTTGTTGCACTTCTTCTCTAATAACGTCGTTAAGGGTAGCGACTCGGAGCTGTGGCGGCGTGGGGAGAAATTCCGCTGCTCCTCTCTCACTACTGCGCGGATGATCTCGCGTAGGCTTTCAGCCGGAATCCGCCTGTTGTCGTTGTAGTTCGCATTAGCCGCGCCAACAATGTTCCGCTCGTACTGCTTAGCACGCATTTTGAGAGCCTTCTTAATTGTAGTGGCTTCGGTCACGAATTCGGCGACAGTTTTGGACGGGTTTCGGACAAGTCCAGAAAACAGTTTCTCCTTTACACCGCGCATTAAGAAGCGTAGCTTCTTTTCTTCCGTCATATCGGGTTCCGCGCGGCGAAATAGTTGCTTCATCTCCTCAACAAAGATCACAACCCCTTCGTTGGGGTGTTGCGTGTGCGTTTCCAACAAGAGGGCGGGTAGTTCTTTCCACACGACGGTAGCGAAGGCTTTGAGATTCGGTCTTAAAGAGAGTCCAGTTGGTTAGGGAGCTTTCATGGTTCTCAAACCATGTTCGGGCCGTATCTTCTAGATAGAAGAAAGCATGGTGGAAGGTTTCTTCTTCATCCCACCTGTTAAAGATGCAGACGCGCTCCACTTTCTTCAACCAGTCCTCAGGATCTTCTCCGGGGGATCCGAAGTATGATGGTGGTTACCGGGATGCTGCAGGACGATTGGCGATGCTCGTTTCAGCACCATGGTGTTGGTTGCAGCGTTCCTTCTCTTGGACCCTTTTGGCAGAAGACCGAGCTCGGGTGGCAATCCTTGCAGTCGGACGCTGGCTCTAGTTGGACTGGGCTGGCGGCTAGCAGAGGTCGTTATAAAGGGTGCGTACCCAGCACCTCTACCAGATGTCACGAAGCCAAGGACGACGCAGTTGCCTTGAAGGAGAAACAAGTTTATTAGAGTGAACTTGTGCTCCCCTAACAACTCAAAAGAATACACAGGCGGCAAAGCAGCGGTCAACAAAGTGGTTTGCGTCGGCGAGCGTCGCAGAATCGAATGCCGCGGCGTCTGCTGTGGAGGCTTTTATCTTTCGGCGCGAGAATTTCTGGTACCGTCGATTCACATCCAGAACATTGTAGATCACAGAAGATTATTCTGGGCTAGCAGCGCAAGGGCAAAACACTCTGCTTATCTGAATGAGATAGGCCGTGCAGCGTAAAAATAAAGAATGGAACACGCGCTTCGCATGGGACACACATAACAGATCCGGGCGCGGCCGGGCAATAAAAAAGTAAAAACATCCCCCTCGCGAGGGGCACGATCAAATGCAGAGCATTTCTGCGGGGGGGCGCGCCTGCAAGTCATATGGATTACGTATTGGTTGTTGTTGTAATTGTTGTCTTCCAGCGTAGACATTGTCGATGAAGTCGATGGTGAAACGTGCCGTGAACCCCCTGCCGCGGCTATGACGCAACGTGGCGCGGCTATGACGCAACACAGTCCAACACAATCCACTTTAATCCAATCCAATCCAAATCCAAGCCAATCCAATCGAATCCAATCCAATGCCCCTCGCGAGAGAGTGTTATAGCGCCGAAATCGCCACCACGCGAACGCGTGATGCTGACGTCACGATCACGCCACAGATGTTAGCGACCGCAGCGCGCGCGAACGACATTGTGGTTTAAGCGTGAACCGACCGCGGCGAGAGAGCGCGATGCGAGCGCCCCACCTGTTCTTGCGCGCGAACCTAACGCGGCGAGAGAGGGTGTTGCGCACGTCCCCACCTGTTGTGCGCCCGAACCGAACGCGGCGAGAGAGGGCGTTGCGAGCGGAGAGAAGGCGAGGAGGACGCGGGGGAGAGGGCGCACCTCTGGCCGACGGTTGAATGAGTCAAGGATATAAGGCACGTTCGTAACCTTCCGTTCTGTGTCGGCTTTGTGGCTCAGTTGGTAGAGTACCGTGCACCTTGCGTTCCGCCCGCAGAGTCGTAGGATCGAAACCTGGCGCCGGTAAGTATTGTTTTTTTATATAGTGTAGGGGGAGCGATGCGGACGCGGACTACGGACGCCAACGCGGGTGACATCGTGAGTTACTGAAATGCTCTGCATTTAAAACGCCCGTGTGTACGTGATTTCGGCGCATATTAAAGATCCACAGGTGGTAAAAATTAATCAGGAGAACCTCCACTACGGCGCGCCTCGTCGCCTGCGTTGCGTCGGCGCGTTAAACCCTACAATCAATCAATTATATATCCACGGCAGTGTACGGCGGGGGTATACAGAAGTGTACATAAATTTTAAATCGCGCGCCATCAGCCGCAAAGAGTTCGCACAACATCCGACAGATGGCGACGAGTGTACTGGCCAGTAGGAAACCGCAGTGAAACATGCACCTCGCGTGGGGCACGATCAAATGCAGAGCATTTCCGGGGGCGCACAACGTTAAGTAGTTTGCGTTACGTTAATGTTGTTGCAGTTGTGGCAACTGCTGACGAGAGAGCGCTCGTCAGCAGTAATTTGAATTAGTCAACGATATAAGGCGCGTTTATAGCGTCCGATTCGGTGTCGGCTTTGTGGCGCAGTTGTTACAGCGCAATGTACTTCCATAGCGTTCCGCCCGCAGGGTCGAGGGATCGAAACCTGGCGTCGGATAGCATTTTCTCTTTATGTAGTAGGGACAACGACGGTGCGGACTACGGACGCCAACGCGGGTGACATCGTGAGTTACTGAAATGCTCTGCATTTAAAACAAACGATAAATAAACAAACCCGTATATGGTTCGCGGCAATATATTGAACTTGGCGTGCCTAGAATGACCACCAAAATGCATTATCTCGGAGCAGCGACTGAGATGTTGATTGGCCGGTACCACTGAGAAATGGCCTTGATGGAGACATTGCTCCTGCTATGAAGTGACGTGGCGCTAGACACTTTTCGTAACTGTTGCCGACGCGTGGAACTCACGACGAAACCCGGCCAGTCAGTGAGTCCGGACCAAGACGACAGCTCGCAAACCTCCCCGATGCTTTGCTGAAAGGTGTGTTCATCGCAGATTTCCTTAGGGTCGACTACGACGTTGCTGTCACGGTAAGCCCTTCGAACGCGTGCACCTTTTACCATCAACGTCGTAATGCTGATGAAAAGCACCGAGGATCCCAAGGATGTCGCGAGCGAAAGCCGTCCGACGATTATAGACGTGTTTTCGGCAGTCGATGTCCTACGAAAACATTGCTTCGATATTGAGGAACATGGACTCGAACTGGGGCAAACAATTTCTCGTTTAGTACAGAAAAGAATGGCGTGCTAGTTGACGCTGCCAACACAACAGGGAAAACAAAAATCACCGTTTTTTTGGAAGTACGTAGTTAAGGTGTTAAGGGGGAAAGTAGCTTTTTTATTTGCAATGTACCGATTTTTTTGTGTATCGTAATGACATACTTTGTTTCATTCGTTTTTGCATGCATGGATGGCAAGCGGACTCCCGCGTATTGCAAACTCGTGACAATAAACATGTTAAAGGCGGGTTCGGCTATATCCAACTATTGGATATATCGAACTAATCGTTGCTCATATTGCAGTTCACTCTAACTGTGTGTGACTGTATCGCTTGGTGAGGTCTGAGTGCATTTTCATGGGGCCGTGACGCACAGTGAGGCAAAGCGCGCAGTAGATCAACCACCAGCTGACAGTCCAGACCCTGAGTCCGACGTCGTCGAAATGAACCAGGTACCGTTCACGCCTGTCACTTACAAGAAGAAACAAACCACCGGAGTCGCGAGCGACTTCTAGCCAACAGTAGCTGCATGAACCCTGTGGATAGTCAACCCACACGTCTTGGCTGTGGATGTCGTGGCGGTGGCACAGGTAAAAGTTTTAACGCACAGAATAAACAAGGACGGCCGTCTCACTGGCATAGTATTTTCTCTTGCCGCCATGAACCGCCTCCTCCAAAACTCTACTCTCGCTGGCATGGCTGTGAATGTTCGGGTTCCTCAGTCTTACATGTCCACCTACGGGAAAATCAAAGATATTGCCCTCGAGTATACGGACGAGGACAATTGGAAACTGTCTAGGCGACCATGGTGTGCTATTCGCCCGAAGGTAAGTTTCCTACCGGCCTAACAATGAAGGCATCGTTACAGAATCTTGACGGAAAGCTGTGAATATGGAGTTTAAATGAGGTTCACACCTGCCGGATTGTGTGTTTCTCTGCGTCTACAGTTTTCTGGGGACAGAATATGTGGCGTCAACAAAGAATTGCTTCAAATGCCAGGGACATAGTAACATCGCTAAAAACTGCACATGTCCTCTATGTTGTAAAATATGGTCCGGTGATAACTCGCACAAGTACTGCACCTCGCGGACCTCAATGTGCGAATGGCAGAGGCCCACATCCCGCGTCGTATAAAACTTGCCCGAAGAAAACGTCTGCTATTCCTGATCGCAGCGTCGAGAATAACCGGGGCAAAACTACTAATCGATGAACCTCCTTCGAACCCAGAAGTTGTTTTTACAACGGTTACTCCTCAACGTACAACGCACGGCTTCAAAGCCCACCACAGAACAAGTCAAATGCGGGATCACTCCAACAGCGGACACCGTTTATTCTGCTCAACCGTCACCGGCTGCTAAGGACACAACCTTGTCTTCACAGCGATGCCATCGGAAGAACCTCGGCGAGATGACACATCAATCCACACAGCCAGACGTTGTGAGTCTTTTTATTGCCATGCTGTCATGACTCTGAAGGCTCTACTGCACGATTAACCGGTCCGCACAATGTCTCCCGGAAGTCAATATGGCTGTTTCGGCATTAGAGCCCCTTGTGACGTCATCCTTCGAGCTGCCGCTGTGGTGTTTCGGAGGACAGCAATGACAACCAGGTTGACAATCACCTCTCCACAGGTGTCTTTCAACACTAACCTTAAGGATTGCACGATATTTCAAGGGGATGCCCGCGGACTGCGCTCCGTAATCCCGGAATCCCGCTTGAAGATCCCTTTCGGGTAAGAAATTAATATTTCCTTTACTCGCACCGCCTAACGGGAGTCAGTCGGCTGTTCATTGGTTTTCGGAAAGATGTGCAAGCAGCAGACATACCCGTCCAACCTCACAATACTGCTGAATATGGGTGTACAACCACTAAGCTCGATTTCAGCGATTTACATTTAATACTGCGTAGTTGACAGCGGGAGTTGCATTTCATGCTAGCAGGCTTGAAAATATAATTGCAGGCAAACGCCCACCTCACATCATATGCTGTGTTTTCAACGCTTCCAATGAAATATGGGGAAGTGAACATACCAATTCTCGTGGACCAAGGCTTGCTGATGTAAACATCAATTCCGGCATCGAGCGTCTTCATTATGGCAGCATGACCTACATAAAAACAGAACAATAAGCAGCCCCATTGAACCTTCCTTCGTGTTAAACACCTTCATCAAAAACATTTTCTTGGTGTACATATTTGGAAACGAGAGGCAGTGACCACTTTCTGATTTTAATATCTTATCAAGACTGAGCTTTCCGTCGAGGTGAAAGCAATCTCAAGTACACTGATTTTGAAGCCTTCAAAAACCGCACTGACGTGATAATAACCACAGGAACTAACGACAGTGACATAACACGAACTATGGGTAATTGACTCACAGAGTCATCGATCGTCGTGTGGAAGCATCTAGATATTAAGACAAATCCAGAATATGAAAGGCTGAGTGCCATCCGTAGATGCGCTGAGCGTAAGGCGAGACGTACCAAAAATTTGGAAGACTTGCGGCAGGCCCGCAAAGCGCAAAGACAAGTGAGGGGTTAACTACAATAGTTAAACCGGCAATACTTGCGTGATTTTTGCACAAGAGCAGATGTCGACAAACCACTATCGAGGATATGTCGCATTATAAAAGGTATGCGTAATGACGACCAGACTGTATCCTTTCAAGCAACTAGTATTACACGAAGGCATATAACAAAAAGAAGCTGCTAAGGAGTATTGCCGGCTCATATCGACAGGATCCATGCCTCAACTATCCCCACAATGTGTCCCTGACGTAACGCCACCAAACGATGTAGCCGCAATAGACCTTCCTTTTTCTATTCAAGAGCTCAAAACGGCCATCGCAAAAGTCAATAAATGTTCTTCTTCAGGTAATGATGACATACATTACGAACCGATTTCCCATCGTTCCCACCATGCCCGCCTAGGCCTTCTGGAATACTACAATTCAACCTACTCTTTGGTAGTGTTCGTGCAGAATGAAAAATCGCTAAAATGGCTGCAATCCTAAAACCTGGGAAGCAACCGACAAGATTCCACTCATTCCGGCCTGTCGCCTTACTAAGCTGCATTGGCAAAATCATGAAAAAAATATATTTAAGAGAATTACCTGCTACTTCTAAAGCATAAATCTTTACCCACATGAAAAGAATGGCTTCCGGGAAAAAAATCCGCGATTGACAACATAATTGCTCTTGTCGCTTCACTGGAGGAAGAACTACAATATTGCCGCGAACCATGCATTAGGTTTGTTTATTTGTTTTTTGCTTTAACCACCCGGCTGCGCCGGTCTGTGTTATCTCCGTGCCAAGGGAAGCGCGTGTTCCATTCTTTCTTTCTGGGCCGCATGTGTTATCTGTTCTGATAGGGATAGCATTCCGATCTAACGTGAACATCCCGGAATAATCTTCTTGCATCTACAATGTTCTCGATGCGAATCGACGGTTCCAGAACCACGCGCGCCGAAAGATAAAAAGCCTGCAGAGCAGACGCCGGGGCATTCGATTCTGCAACGCTCGCCGACGCAAGTCACTTTGTTGACCGCTGCTTCGCCGCCTCTGTATACTTTTGCGTTGTTAGGGGAGCACAAGTTCGCTCCAATAAACTTGTTTCTCCTGCAAGACAACTGCGTCGTCGTCCTTGCTTCGTGACATCTGGTGGAGGTGCTGGGTACGCACCCTTAATGCCCCCTACAACCTCGGGAAGCCGCCAAGCCAGTCCAACAAGAGCCAGCCTCCGCCTGCAAGATTTACCACCGGGGTTAGGTTTGATGCCAGAAGGGCCCAAGAGAAGGAACGCTGCAACCAACACCATGGTACAAGAAACAACGTCGCCAATCATGCTGCAGCAGCCCCGGGAACCGCCATCGTTCCGGGGAGCCCCCGCTGAAGGCCCAGAGGAATGGTTGGAGAAGCTGGAGCGCGTGCGGATCTTCAACAGGTGGGACGATGAAGAAACCTTCCGGCATGTTTTCTTTTACTTGGAGGATGCAGCTCGAACTTGATTTGAAAACCACGAGAGCGCCTTGACCGACTGGACGCAATTCAAAAGCGAGTTTCTTAAGACCTTCACGACCGTGGTGAGAAAAGAACGAGCTGTGATTTTACTGGAAACTCGAACGGAACACCCGAACGAAGGAGTCGTAATCTTCGTCGAGGAAATGAAGCGACTTTTCCGTCGTGCGGACATAGGAATGACGGAGGAAAAGAAACTACGGTTCCTGATGCGAGGTGTGAAGCAAGAGCTCTTCTCGTGCCTTGTTCGCAACCCCCCCCCCCAAGACCGTGTCCGAATTCGCGTCTGAGGCCGCCGCGATGGAGAAGACGCTCGAAATCCGAACGAGGCAATACGACCGCCCAATCAATGCGCTGGTTTCGGAGACGATTGGTGCCAGCGCTATTAACTCCGACTCGCTACGCGACACTATCCGCGCAGTGGTAAGGAAGGAGCTGCGGAAACTTTTCCCGATGACGACACCACCACCTCAAGTCACTTCACTGGCCGACGTAATCCGGGAAGAAGTACAGCAGGCTTTGGGAACTTCTGTGCCGTCCGAAGCACCCCGCGAGCCCGAGACAATGACCTACTCTGCGGCTGTTCGTGGACCCCGCCCTGCCCCAACACGCCGTCAAGAGGCCCCGCCGTACCGCCGCCCACGGTCACCCACCCGACCCCCGGTAGCCCGAAACCAGACGCTGAGGAAGACGGACGTATGGCGAACTCCCGATAATCGTCCTCTGTGCTACCACTGCGGAGAGGCCGACCACATCTACCGTCGCTGCCCATACAAGATGACTCGGACTGCGTGGTTTTCTCCGTCGACGCACCTCGCCCTCTCCCTGGCCAACGACCACGTGTGATCGACGAGTATCTATCTGAAACCAGCCGTGGCCCATCCCGTTTCAACCGCTCGCCATCGCCCTACCCGTACCAATCGCCGAACCGCCGTAGCAATGCTGACTTCGCCCGTGGAAGGTCCCCCAGCCCACGCGGGGGAAACTAAACGCAGCAACTTCTGGAGGTAAAGTTGCACGATCGCGGAAAAATGAAAACCCTCCAACGACGCAAACGACTCGCGGAAGACAGTGACTCACAAACATGCCCCTCATCCCGACGACCCGACCCAGACCTGACGAGACTCCCGTACACGACGACAGCTAAACGCCGCGACGCGTACCCCACCGGACCGAGACGTCCGCTGAGAAGACGATGACAACGACGAGGCACAGTGCCCGACCGTCAACACGCACAAGCCGAGATGCGACGCCCTGACGCACCCGGAACTCGAGGAAGGCGGCATCCGACGTCGAGGTGTCCATCGACGGCTTTGACGTAGTCGCCCTCGTAGACACGGGAGCCGACTACTCCGTAATGAGCGGAACATTTCCCGTCTAAGCTGAAGAAGGTTATGACCGGATGGGACGGTACGCACATACGCACAGCAGGAGGCCACCTCGTGACGCCAAGTGGAACGAGGACATCGCGCGTCACCATACACGGCGCGACATACCCTGCAGTGTTCGTCGTTTTTCCCAACTGCTCCCGCGACATGATTCTCGGAATGGACTTTTTGACAGACAAGAGCGCAATATTTGATCTGCAGACCAAGTCGATAACGTTTTCCTCCGATCAGTCTATGACGCCAGAACCGAACCCCGAACACCATGACTGTAAGTATCGCCGATGATCACGTCACCCTGCCACCCCGCGCAAGCTTGATGATCACCGTCTACTGTGAAGGTGCTGCTCCCGACGTCGACGCTATCGTAAAGAGTGACCGAAGGTTGCTTCTTGACCGCGGTGTGTCTGTCGCAAGACGCATGTGTGGTTTAAGCAACGCAAATCCCACGTTTTGGTCGCCAATTTCACCGAGGAGTACCAGCATTTAAACAAGGGAGCTGCATTTGCGTTCGTCGAAGAAACGCAACAAGCAAGTGACGTGATAGCAGTCGCCGACTTTGAACGCGCACCCGACGATACCTTGAAGCTTCCGCACACCTTCGACGTGAATCCGGCGCTACCGCAAGAAGAAAGGAACAAGTTCTTGGCTTTGCTGCGTCGTTACAGCGAGTGTTTTTCGTCGAAATCAAAGTTACGTCAAACACCTCTGGCGAAGCACCGGATAATAACCGAGGATGGAGCCCGACCTACCCGACAGTCACCGTACCGCTTCTGTTCCCACGAGCGCGAAGCCATCCGGACTCAAGTCGACGACATGCTCAACGACGACATTATACAGCCATCGAAAAGTCTGTGGGCTGCGCCGGTCGTAATCGTGAAGAAAAAATACGGCACACTGAGGTTCTGCGTTGACTACCGGCGATTGAACCAGATCACCAAAAAGGACGTGTACCCCCCGCCACGAATCGACGACGCCCTCGACCACCTCTGCCATGCGAGGTACTTCTGATCGATGGACCTGAAGACCGGCTACTGGCAAATTGAAGTGGACGAGAGAGATCGAGAGAAGACTGCATTCATAACCCCGGACGGCCTATACGAGTTCAAGGGAATGCCGTTTGGGCTATGCACGGCACCAGCAACGTTCCAAAGAGTCATGGACACTGTGCTAGCTGGCCTGAAGTGGCACACCTGCCTCGTATACCTCGACGACGTTGTGGTATTCACCCGGACTTTCGACGAACACCTCGCAAGGTTGCAGTCTGTACTCGAGGCCATCCGTACGTCGGGGTTAACGCTGAAGCCTGAAAAGTGCCGCTTCGCGTACGAGGAACTGAAGTTTTTGGGCCATGTCGTCAACGCCGCGGAAGTCCTGCCTGACCCGGCGAAAACTTCAGCCATAGCGAACTTCCCAAGGCCGAAAGATAAGAAGGGCGTGCGCAGATTTCTTGGACTGTGCGCATACTACCGGCGCTTCGTCGCAAACTTCGCACGCATTGCAGAGCCGCTCACGTGTTTGACGAAAGATAGCACCGCTTTCAGCTGGGAAGACGACCAAGAAAAGGCATTCTGCGAGCTGCAAAAACACCTGCAAAGCCCGCCCGTGCTCGCTCATTTCGACGAAAACGCCGAAACGGAAATACACACGGACGCCAGTGATATAGGCTTGGGTGCCGTCCTTGTCCAAAAACAAAGCGGGTGCGAAAACGTAATCGCCTATGCCAGCCGTGGTCTGTCGAAAGGAGGAGAAAAACTACTCTGCCTCCGAAAAAGAGTGCCTGGCTATTATATGGGCCATTTCAAAATTTCGCCCATACGTGTATGGCAGACCGTTCAAGGTTGTAACAGACCACCATGCGCTGTGTTGGCTCGCCAATTTGAAGGACCCCTCTGGCCGTCTTGGGCGGTGGAGTTTGCGCCTGCAAGAGTTCGACGTTGCACTCGTCTACAGATCCGGAAGGAAACACTCCGACGCCGACTGCCTATCCCGCGCCCCTGTCGACCCACCAGCACAAGACTCCGATGAAGACAGTGCGTTCTTCGGGGTTGTTACGGAGAGCGACCTAGCCGCCCAGCAGCGTGCCGACCCCGACTTGCGAGTAATGATCGACTACCTCGAAGGACGAAACGTCGCCGTGCCTAGAGCGTTCAAGCGTAACTTACCACCATTCAGCCTCAAAAACTCCGTCCTCGTGAAGAAGAATTTCAGCCCCTGAACAAGAACGAATTATCTACTTTTCATCCCCGCAGACCTTCGTGACGAAATTTTGGAAGCGTCCCACGACGACCCGTCTTCCGGACATCTCGGCACAGCTCGCACTATTGCAAATATTAAGGCGAAGTACTTCTGGCCCCGCCTTAAATCCCACGTCACCCACTACGTTCGGAGTTGCAGGGACTGCCAGCGACAAAAAACGCCGCCGACAAGACCCGCCGTACTTCTACAACCGATCACCGTCCCGTCGAGGCCCTTTCAACAGATTGGAATGGACCTTCTAGGCCCGTTCCCGACGTCACGATCGGAGAACAAGTGGATTGTCGTAGCGACAGACTACATGACGCGCTACGCAGAGACCGCCGCTCTTCCGCGGGGGACTGCACAAGAAGTCCCCAAGTTCTTTATAAACCAAGTTGTGCTGCCACATGGAGCCCCTGAAGGCCTAATCACGGACCGCGGAACGGCCTTTACCGCGGAGCTGATGCAAGGAATCTTACGCTACAGCAACACGGATCACCGAAGAATGACGGCGTGCCACCCCTAAACGAACGGACTAACAGAACGTCTGAACAAGACAATTGCGGATATGCTGTCCATGTTCGTCGACGTTGAACATAAGACTTGGGACGACGTCCTCCCGTATGTCACGTTTGCGTACAATACAGCGACGCAGGAAACTACGCAGATGACACCGTTCGAGCTTGTCTACGGAAGACGACCGACTACGATGCTCGACGCCATGCTTCCGCATGTAGAAGACGACGATCTCAACGCCGACGTCCAAGGATACCTTCAACGTGCGGAGGAGGCCCGCCAGCTCGCTGGAGTTCGTATAAGGGACCAGCAGCTGGTGGATGCCGGCCGCTACAACCTCCGACGCCGAGACGCCGAGTACGAACCAGGGGATCGTGTGTGGGTTTGGACTCCCATCCAACGACGCGGACTGAGCGAGAAACTTCTGCGACGGTATTTCGGACCCTACCAGATTCTGCGACGTCTTGGCCAACTTACCTACGAAGTGATCCCCAATGGTGACTCCGGCACATCACGACGACGTACGCAGCCCGAAGTCGTCCACGTGGTTCACTTAAAACCTTTCTACGAACGATGACGAACTTTTATTTTCATTTTCGTACTGTCGCTTATGTTAGCATCGGGTCGATGCACTCTTAGAGGGGGGGGTAATGCCGCGAACCATGCATTGGGTTTGTTTATTTGTGTTTTGCTTTAACCGCCCGGCTGCGCCGGTCTGTGTTATCTCCGTGCCAAGGGAAGCGCGTGTTTCATTCTTTCGTTCTGTGCCGCATGTGTTATCTGTTCTGATAGGGAGAGCATTCCGATCTAACGTGAACATCCCGGAATAATCTTCTTGCATCTACAATGTTCTCGATGCGAATCGACGGTTCTAGAACCACGCGCGCCGAAAGATAAAAAGCCTGCAGAGCAGACGCCGGGGCATTCGATTCTGCGACGCTCGCTGACGCAAGTCACTTTGTTGACCGCTGCTTCGCCGCCTCTGTATTTTTTTGAGTTGTTAGGGGAGCACAAGTTCGCTCCAATAAACTTGTTTCTCCTGCAAGACAACTGCTTCGTCGTCCTTGGCTTCGTGACAATATGACGCATAGCCGACGGTAGTATGTCTTGACATAAAGTCAGCATTTGTCTAGGTCTTGCACACTGCTATTCGAGCGTCGCGAGCTGTCTGTGGTCTTGGTGGAAGACTGTACTTCTTGATTCCGAGCTACCCCGATGGACGCGAAATTTCCATGTGCACCCCAGAAGGCCATACTTTCTTTCACAGTATACAGAAACGAGTGCCTCAAGGAGCCGTCCTAAGTTCTCGGTTATTCAACATTGAGCTTATCCACCCAAAGCGTGTGCTCCCTTCCGGCGTCAAGGTCACGCTTTATGCGGATGACATCTGCTTTTGTTGGGTGGAAAAGGCACGTCGTACAACGCAACAGCGACTAGAGAAAGCTTTGAGCAATGTGTCTGCGTACCTTGCATCCAAGGGTTTCCGCTTTTGTTCCGAGAAAAGCGTTGCCATGGCGTTCGCCCGTAAGCGGATGAGCCAATAGCCTCTCATTTTTGGGGTCGTTGTATGCAATACGTACACACCCAAAAATACCTTGGGATCATCGCGGATCGTAACCTATCCTGGACGCCGGAAGTCAAGCGATTATGTACTCGTATCGCTGCGGTGGCACAAGTTATCGGGTACCTTGCCAGACGTCGATGGGGCAGTGACTGTAGATTCATGGTGCTGCTCTGCAAAGCATATGTAGACGGCTTGCTGCGCTACAGCCTGCCTATTCTGCAACGCCTTTCCTAAGGGCTCATCGTGTGCTCGCACGGTCGCAGGGGCTGGTTGCGTATCTTTAAATATTGTTAAAATGCAGGAAAGATTTCCAATATAGTTGAGGCATACGCTGGACGCCCATTCCTAATTATTGGCCGGCATTGTAAAATGCAAGAAAATTTCCATCTTCGCCGAAACGACAATTACTATAAGCATCTTTGTGCCTTCCAAACGACAACTCAAGCCAACCAACTCATGCCAACCGTCGTAGCTGAACCACTTATCTCACTAATTCTTCCTAATATACCTGCTTTGGGTGGTGAAACATTTATTCAAGTAAGAGAGGCTCGCGCTTGAAAGCGGGAATAGCTCTTAGTACAGGGCCCCTGCGGCGGCTGCGGCCTTGCGTGCCTGGTAACTGGTCCTCAGGTTCCAAACTGCACAGCGCAGCCCCCGAATGATCGAGAGTGGCGGAGCGAATAAGGGGGGATGCTGGGGTATTCTGGCAAGCACACGTTTCAGGGCACAGTGTAGCATGTTCGATGTAGGGGTGGTCTTGTTGATGGATACATTGTGGGCTGTAATTTGTGCAGGAAGCTAAGGGGGTATGTGTTTGTCTGTAGTTGCCACCAGGCTACAACCTCCTCTCTGGTGAGCTTCTAGTGTGGTGGTGGGTAGGCACATCTGGCAAGTCGGCGGTGTTGCAGTAGTGCGGGGTACTACTGCTGTATCGGCTCTGGGTCACAGAGTGACTTGGCGGTGCCCGGAGGGTGCTTGTGCGGGCTGTAGCGTGTGGTCGCTCGTTTCTGTCGAGCTCTGCGTGGCCTGGCATCCATATTATTACAGTAGGGTTCGGGGTATCCTGGTACTTTTATAGTAATGAGAGGGTACATATTGAGATGCGGCAGTTTCCGTAGTTTCGGCATGCCTGTTGGCTATCTGTAATTATGTGAAGTGATTTATTCAAAGTTGGAGACGTCTTCTTCAGTGCGATGCCCGTTTCTTCGGCTTCAACGATGTTTTTGGTTTTTAAGGTCGCAGTGCGAACGACATCACCTGACCCGTCGAAGACGCTTACTGCTTGGGCTGGATTGGGTAAGTAGTAAGGGCGTCCGTGAATCGCACATGGGCATGGTCAGAGTACTTTCCTTTTAAGAAATGTATTTCAGCTTGTCTGCGCTGTGCGTGATGTTCGGAGTGCATGTTTCCCGGCAGTGGAGCAACCCTGGTGAGTGTATGGATGTCCTGTGGCACAGTTTCCGGTGGAGGTTGGCTGCCGTCCGCTAGCTGGTCACCTAGCTGCCCCAGCAGCGTGTGGCCAGTCGACGTTTGCTAGAGCCGCTCTAGTTGGCTGAAAAGGTAGGCATCAATGATCTCGTGCACCTTGTTCTGCACCCCGAGGGTTTCCAGCTTACTGGTGACGGTGTGAGGAGGAGGGCGTAGCTCTTGCATGTACACCTTTCGCAGTGGTATGTCGAGTTGGTTCATTTCCCTAGGTTTCAGCGGGAGGTAAGGCGTAGGGTACACCACGCAGCTGACAACCAGTGCTTGTAACCACTTGAATATGTTATGCTCCTTCATAACCTGGTGCCGGTTTGTGACTCCAGTCATCATCCGCATGATTTGAGAGTTAGCGTGTTCGAGGCATTGGATGGTTAGCGTTCCTCGTCCGTCTTGCGGGATGTAATGCCCCAGTATGCGGATGTTTGCGACTACAGGGATATCGCTACCTGGGAGCTCTATTGGTATTGTGGTGGCTTCCGGTGTCTTGCCGCGTGTCTTGCTCCTGAAAACGATAAGCTCGAGTTCTTGGGGGGTGGGTGGGGGGGGGGGGGCACAGTAGGCAGCGCAAATTTGCGTAGTGTTTGAATGCGTCAGAGGCTTTCTGGAGCGCAACCCCTGCATGTCACCTTCTGACCCACCAGTAGTCCAAATCATCATACCATCTGCATAGAGCGCAGGTTTATTCCCCGGGAGGTGTTAAGCTTTTGTGGGAGATTCAGCATAGCTATCTTAATGTTTGTCAATGCAACACTCCTTGTGGCGTTCATTTCTTCGGCATTATTTGACGGGATGTTCATAGTGACCCGATGCCCATAGTCGCCATGGGATCGGTGTGGAAGGCCTAATTATACTGGAACATTCGTTTTCCCCAGTTAGTGTCACTTAGGGTGTTGAGAATCGCGTACTTGGTCACATTGTCGAACGCTCTTTTAAAATCTAGAGCGAGGATAGCCATGATAGAGTGAGGAGTAATGTGCGCCAAAACGTATTCCTTTTTTTGAAGGAGGGTGTCATGAGTTGACAGGTGTGGTCGGAGCCCGAACATTGTGCGCTGATAAATGTCCTGGGCTTCAATGTATGGTTGAAGGGGGTCAAAGATCACTCGCTCAAAAAGCCTCCAAACGCACGATGTTAGAGATATCGGGAGCAATGTGTCCACCTTCATAGGTTTGCCGAGCCTTAAAATTAGCGCCGTTTTAGCGTGTTTTTATTCAGCCGGTATTGTGCGTCGTTCGCAGTGTTCATCGAAGTACTCGTTAAGGGTTGCGTGCTTGTGTCATGGAGAGTCCTGGGTAGCTTGGTAATGACCTTGTCTTCACATGGAGTGGTGCGGAGGGTCAGGGCTTGACGTACCTGCAAGATCTCCTGAGTAGTTATTCGCTTGTCTAGCTTCGGGTTGGAATGGCCAGCGTACGTGCGAGGGATCGGAGAAGCTAAACGTCCGCCAATGTACTTGTCTTTAGGCTTATCCAGTATCTCGTCGTCGCTGCGAGGATGAGAGTCTGTCAAGCGCTGGATTGGTTTCTTACTCCCCAGCTTAACCTGCGTGGGGTCCAGCAAATAGCGAAGGAGCTCCCGTGACTTTACCGTTTCCAGTGTTCTGTGTAAGCTGTCACAAAGCTGACATCGGTTTCGTCGCGTGAGCTCGGCTGCCTACCCTTTTGCACGCCTATTTGTCTCTGCTATCCTCCATTTCAGCTTTCTGGTATCTTTCGGCCTTTTCCATTTCTTTGGAAGCCTTTGCGTGCTTCCTGGAGATGGGAAAAGTGGGAGTCCACTGCTGGCGCATCTGTGGTAAGGGCGATCTCTTTCGAGTACTCGTTTATCTTGTGGTGTAGGTCCACGATCTATTCAAGATCTCAAGAGGTTATGAGGGTTGTGTCGCTTTGGACTCTGTGCGTGCTAAAAGTGGTCCAGTCAGTTGTACAGTCAGTTATTTTCTTCGACTTGACTGTCCCACGTAAAGGAGCAGTCGGGATGATAGTCTGGACAATATAGTGGTCACTGCCCAGCGAATCTTCCAGATTTTGCCACTCTGCTTGTGGAACGTTTTTGATCAGTGTAAGGTCAGGGCTGGTATCCCTTTTGATGATATTAGAGATAGGAGTTGGGTATGTTTGGTCAGTTAGGACTTTTGTACGCCGTTGCTGGATGGTAGTGTAGAGCTTGTTACCCTTTAGCGTGACGTACTTGGTTTCCTATACCGAATGCACCTCATTTATTTCTGCGGCTACTACCCAGATGTTTCTGCCCTCCACGCTATCTGCTTTCATTTTTAAGTATTCGAAGGTATAGGGTCAATGGTGTGGTGGGCTGTGGATGTTTACCACATATACATATATGGTAGATGGCGTGGTGGACTGTAGATGTTTACCACATATACACTCCGTAGACCTCTGGTACGAGGCAAGGCTTCTATGAGTACATGCTCAATGCTGCAGCCATCATTTTGCTGTTGTACGCCAGTGATGGTTCTTGACGTAAGAGTGGCTAGCCTAGCGGAAGGTTTTCAGAGAGGGGTGCGACGTAGCCTGCCAGGTGTGGTGTACATTCTGTATCCTGTAGTGCTGCAGGAGCGCTGGTTGTACTAAATAAGCGCGCGTTGTTTCTTTAAGACGTTTCGGCAATAGCACTGCCAAAGCGTGAGTGGAATCGTTGGTTGGTTTGGGCCCTAGCCATCCGGCTGCTAAACATTGTTGGCGGTGTTTATTGTGGGTCGTGCGTACGGCTTATCACATTTCTCGCTGCGCACTGGGGTAGAGGTCAGCGTTGTAATATGCATGTTCTGCATCCTTTCCACTGTCCTGCTTACCTCAGAATAGGTTTTCTGGATGACCAACATGTTTTGCGGTATACGCGCTTGAGTTTCACATAGTAAATTTATCTGCCCTTGCTTATCGATATTGCATGAAGGGATTTCGATTAGCTTCTCAGGTAAGATGCTGCTTAGTTGTTCTTTAACCTAGAGCGCTTTTCTCAGTTCCTGGTTTGTATACCTGAGATCCACATTTTGAGGTTGAAGTGTTTTGACCTCGGCCAGTAGATGTTAGAATATATGTGCGGTGTTGGGAGAAGTATATGGTGTCATGAGTTGAGTGGGCGTAATTTCGATCAGTGGGAGACAGCACTGCAAGCGCCGCCGACTTCACCTCGGGGACACCTGCGCCTCCTGCCTGCGGGTCGCCGGTATTCCAGGTCCACGTCAACAGCCTGGAACTGGATCTAGATCGGTTGCCGGAGCTAGGTCCAGGGCCAGATCTGGAGGCAGACCTGGAGCCTGGTCAGTAACGCCTCCAAGACTGCGAACGGTGCCGGGCCGGAAATGGCGTCTCAATTTGGAGCAGGCCTTGCTCTTGCATCCAGTATAACTTCGACGTGGAGTGATCCCTGCTCTGGGATCGGAAACGGGGACTGAGTTTGGGCGGCCCTTTATCCTGGATCGTGAATTACGCTTCACAGTGAAGTGAGCCCGCTTCTCAGATGGGGAACAGCGCCTCGATGTGGAATGTGCTCTGGAAGCAGACCTGGATGTGCAGTGTTGGTGCTCTTCTCCAGAAAATGGACGCTTTGACAATCGGTGGTGTCGCTAAATTCCGGCAGGCATATCTTTGTTCGCGTAGTGGTTCACACCTTGGCGGCACGTGCACTTTCGTAGTCGTGCCGGCCATATCTTGTCCGCCGTCGGGTGGTCGCCTTAACATAGTGCGCAGGTGTCCTTGCAATTCTGGTCTTCCTTTGGGCTTGCTTGTACTCACTGTTCGCAGCGCTTGGTTTCTGGATTTGAGCAGGCATCTGCAGGTTGCCCCACGCCAAGGTACAGACCTGTAGCGTCGACCGGTACTGGAGGCAGCGTGTTTCCGCACCGTAGTTGTAGGCATAGTGCAGCACACTTGTCCCCTCGAAGGTGATGCTAATCTACATTTGCACACTTTAGTCTACGCGCCCCAAATTTTTTGGGTTGATAATATTGAGGATCTCATAAAAACGCGGCCGCATCTACTTTAGATGTAGCTATCCAAAGGCCTCAAGGCTTTTTTTTTTCAATTTATTGCTCCCTTGAAGCAGTAAACAAGGAGCAAAATTTCACTGTACAAAAAAAACACCCTTGACGGAGAACACTGCGAGTGTTTGTATCTATAACTGCCCATACAAAGTCTTATAGGTGAAATTTATATTCATGGCTAATGGTGTCTCTGCAGGCCTTCATATGGGGTCAGGGATGCATTCGAACTAATGACGGATTGAATACTTTACACAAAATTAAACACCATGCAAATACAAACAATCAATATTGTTTATTCTAGCTTCAAATATTCAAAATGCAAAAGAAAATCTCGGTTGATACGCTAGTAGCTAAAAAGCTATGGCAAACTGATGGCATGTACAAACAACTTTACATTAAAAATAGGGTAATACTAAGAAAATTAACTCATAGGTGGTAGGAGTACCGACTATGCAAACGTGCTGTTGGGCGAGTGCTAAAAATATCTTCAGACGCGAGGCGGCGCACAATATTCTATTACTAGAAATCACAATATGAAATCCCCGAAACCAGTTCGAGACGGTTCTTTCAATTCGTTCCGGTGCGTGGTCAGTTCCGAAATTGTGGAAAATATAGGGTTTCAGTTTGGTTCTGGTTCAGGGGGAAAATTCGGGTTTGTGGCGGTATTCGGTTTGGTTCCGATATGGATCAACATCCTTCTCTTGATGCACTCCTATACACGTACAAAAATTTGGGTTTTTGGGGCACCCTTCAATCTCTTGGGAGGTGACCATGATATGAGTCTTTATTGAGAAGTGAAAAGAATCTTCGTTTCCAAACACTATCGTTCTATCACCCTTATCAGCTGCTTGGACAACTATATTGAGACCATGATTACCAAAAGACAAGTTCTTTTTAAAGTTCAGTTGTCTTCTCGGGAGCGGTCATGCAGGCTTTTATGCGAGGCCACCCAAACGTGATGAATTTGTTGCTTTAGAATCTTACATTAGGCATGTCTCCTAACTAAGCAGTATTACAGTATGATATTTTTTCTATTGAAAAGGCCTACCAAATCGCATGATTCTAGAGCGGCCTTACAGACATGAAGGTTTTGGTTTATAGGGAATGCTCGTTTTAAACGGAAATCCTAAAAAACATCGCTTGTGAGAGTTCTGCGGGCACAGTCACATGCTGAATAATACCTGCCTCAATGTTGCGTTTTTATCTGCAACTCGTTTCAGGTTGATCAATTCGCTTCAAATGGCTGTGCTGGCACCAATCTCCTACTAAAGGTGTCTGGACAAAGTACAAGTATCTGCCATGTCCTTTAACAGCTGCATATGACAACGACTGTTCTGGGTTAAAATAAGCAAACTGCCTCTTTCAGCGAATGAAAATGGGTTCAAACTATATCCTGTAATGAGGCTGCATGAGATTGTGAATTCACAACACAGACATGGGATTTCCGAAGGAAGGTGTACTTACAAATTATCCACTCTAGTCAGCGACCTAATGGCAAGTTCATGGCGCGCAGGCTTTACAGCCACAACTCGGACACTGTCTTCCATCTCTTCTTTTCGCCGCCCTTTTGTCAGCGTCCTTCAACAGCAGCACATATCCAACTTAGGAGAGATCGGTCATAGGTGTTCATTATGTGGTCTTAGTGTCGATTCCTAGTGAAGCTGGCCAAAATCTGTCATGCAACTCCCCAGCTGCAAATGCACCGGCTTGGTTCGCGTTATGAAGGAGGGGCGACATTTGGTGCATCTCGTGTGTGCAAGGCTTGAGGCGGGTCACGTGAACTAGCGTAGATTCCCAGTGCACAGCGATGATGGAGGCACCATAGGCACAACTTGATAGGTGATGCAGGGGACGGCACATTTGATGCGTTAAGGGCCATTGAGGGGCACATGTTCTTCTGAGACACTCCAACGCGGCGGCAAGGGGTCCTAAAAAACAAGGAGCCCGCAGCAAATTTGGAGGGCCCTGACACTGGTCATATTGGGACTTCTGGGATACTTGTGATGTCAAGAGCCGTTCGCGGGCAAACTGGCGAGTTGGGTCAGCATTGAAAAAAAGCAGTGTGGGGCTAGCGATGGGACCTAAGTCTCTGACAAATGGCGAATGTGGAAACACACAGTTTTGAGCTGCGCACATCGTGCACCAAAGGCAGGACAGAAACGTTTTGTGACAGCGCGAATCTTCTCGCAATCGGAGTGAACACCAGTGGCGTGAACCAGCTAATAAAGAATCTTGATTTGGGTGCATCGGAAATTGCAACTCTTGGAGTTTAGTTGCCAGCCTCTAGGCAAAACCCCCCATAATGTCTGAGAGACAGTGCGGGTGAGGCTGAAACTTGGGGAAATAGACAAGGATGTCATCCAGGTAACACCGGAAAATTGTCCACTTTATTCAGGAAAGAAGAGAGTTATTCGTTTTTCAGAATTTGGTGGGTGTACTACAAAGTCGGTATGACTTTTAATTGTTAGAAACCATCAGGTCTTACAAAAGCGCTTTATTAGCAGAGATGTTGGGTAAATCGTTCAAATTTTCTGCCCGCAGAAAGTGCCGAGTGGCCATGAGCCCCACCCTAGAGGAGGTGCTCTTTGTGATAACTCGGCGGATAAAAATCATTAAAATTCGAGTGCTCACGTGTTAGTGCAATTCGGCGACCACCCAAAGTCACCGTTGAACGTTTGTCAGTCACACCTACCCGCTTACTGAAATTGGCCACGACCGGCAAAAAAAATTCTATCGTTTCCCGTAATCATGGCAGCTCTTTCGTTATTGTAGTCACACTGCTACCGTCACTGAGTAGTTCGTCCGCCCATGAGATAGTTATGTGCTTTCGTCATTCGCAGCTCTAGGACTTAGTATGATAGTCTGTCTTAGAAGGGCGCCGGCTGAGTCGCAGGGATGGGTCATCCACGGGATGTTTGCACGGCCGGTAATATCGAGGCTCACCGTGTTGGGGATCAACAACGGAGACGAGCACAGAGAGCAGTCGTCATAGTCGTCAAGGTTGCGTACCGCTTAGCAACTTTCAATTGTTACCCCTTATTGTGATCTTCCTTCATTTGTTTATCGATTGTTTTTGTCAGCAGCTCTTTCGCAATATCCGAAGCGCAGATCAATGAATGGAAAATACATTGCACCATATGGGCAGTCGAAAGTGACATCAATTTAAGCCTTTGGGTATACATCTGTGTTGGTGATTTTTTTCCAACACCGTTAGTAGGCGCCACGATTGGTGACGCCCGTTGGCTAGGGATACCATTTTTACTGAGATTTTCTTCGATTTTCCGATGAAAGACACCCCGTTCTGTCTAAGACACGCGCTCTTGTCGCCGATGTATAGGGCTTGTATCGGCGGTGTTTATTTCATGCTTCATAACAGACGTCTCGCTTAAGGGCGCCTGCCGAAGTCAAAACTGTCCCGATGGCTCAAAATACCGCAGAGCTCCTGTGTTTGCTAGCGAGAAGGACCGTGAACATCATTGTCATAAACTACGCTGTTGTGGCGAGGTTTTCGTGGAATACTTTGTCATCCTTAGGGGTTGTAATGGCCATGGCAAAAATATCGCATTTGTGAATACGGAAAACAGTGCAAGGCAATTACTTGCAGAGAATGTTGTGTCCAAAGTCCCTAATTCTGCAACGCAAGTTTTATGCGACTGTGGGAAACCATTAAGAACATATCCGTGAAGGCCACATGGCGATTTCACAGCACGTAAGCAACCGGTGAAAGTATTTATTCACCATACCGCACTCACAGTGATTAGATCAACGGAAGGTAGGTCACTGCATTTGGGACCCGTCGAGTGTGAGAAGTATAAACACGCCGTGGCTGAAATATGACACCAGTTGTGAGGCTGTTTGCTGGGTTGTCCGGGAGAAAGTGAGGCCCGATATTCCTGTCATGAGGGCACGTTCTCTAGGCCGCAAACATACTAGGATTTTAGGGGTCGCGGGTTCGATTCCCGGCCGCGGCGGCCGCTTTTCTGATGGAGGCGAAAAGCAAAAACGCCCGTGTGTACGAGATTTCGGCGCACGATAAAGATCCACAGGTGGTCAAAATTAATCCGGAGCCCTCCACTACGGCGCGCCTCATCGCCTGCGTTGCGTCGGCGCGTTAAACCCCACAATCAATCAATCAACTAGGATTTTAGGGCCGGGAGTTCCAACACGAGCAGCACACATTCAAGTACGTAGGTTATTTCGCTATAGGCCCTGTCAGGACATGGGACGGCGTTGGCGTGTAAACGTTTAGTAGGCAGCGCTAAAGAGATGAGCTTATGGTGGACAAGTGCGCACCTGTATTGCCGAACGTTAAACCGGTACACCATCGCCATCAAAGGCTAATAAATTGCGCTTTCTCGAACGAGTAGAAACCAAGCCCTTACCTCGGCAGACAGGTACGGCGATCGACTCCCTGCTTCTGCACAAAACATTCATGGGACAATATTTTCAATGCGGAGGGGGATTTTGACGGACTCTTATAAAAACAAAAAGGTGATAGAAGCTTACCATAAATTGCCACAAATCTTTAGTTGTTCTGTGTGACGAGAAACACTCATTCACTACTCATGATAAACAGCTTAATATTAATTGCTTAAAACCATAAACATTCGAAAGCTAGTCTCACACCAGCATTATCGTGCAAAACGCCTCGTGTATGGTTTTACTTCATTGGTAGGATCTCGACTACAATATTTCATTGTCGTGTCAGGTTCGGCAACAAAAGTAGCACTAAGGATGCTTGACACAGCGCTGCATTTTGGTGCTCATGTTGTGTGTTCCACTTTCCCCAGAAGCCCACTATATATCCTTATTGTGGAGTCTGACAAACGGTACCTAGAGCTGCAGCGACTGTTTGTTAACCAGTTATATGCCCCTCAACCGTCAGTGAAGCTAAACATCCTTTCTAATAGTCTTTCGTAATGCATGTACATCCCAGCTATTTTTATATCGTCCATTCGTTTCTCTTCCTTTCTGCACGCCGTGCAATGCCGGTTGTCTTTTACAAAAATACGTAAAGTCATAGCTCAAACAACTGCAATTCGGAAGCATTTTTTTCTTTAGAAAAATGTTCTTGATCGAGATTTTACAGTGACGCATCGAGACATGCCGCCGATATGTTTTTTTGCAGCATAGTAATCGAACAATACAATAAATAGAACGATAGATGTGAGAAACCGCATTTTTATGGTGGTGGCGAAGGGTACTTTTGGTGCAAATCGTATGGTATAACAAACTATTTCTACGTAATTTTTTACCCGATTCTCTTATTGTGGTACTCGCGTTGCCACTCAAAGTCCCACAAAAAACTTCGTTATTATAGTTTGTACTCAAATTACGGACGCCGCTGCCTGAAATCTTCAATAGACTCTGTCCTGGGTACCTAGCATCTCGGGGCAATGCTGTAAACAAGGTGACAGATGATACGGTCACAGCTGACCCTGCTCCTTAACCGGGCAAGCCCTGCCGAGGCCGCGTGTGAATGGAACGATGCAGACATCCACGCAGAGGGCTGTGGTCATCGGTGCTGGGCCTAGCAACCAGCGACCACAGAAGACATTGCAGAGGCCAGCAGCAAGGAGCAGCAACAGCGAAAATGCTGCTGCTCCGAATACCACCAGCGGTGGTAGACTACTCAGGGGACTCGTGTCAGCAATGACTCACCACAGGGGTACGGCACAACAGTGCGCGATGAGGGAGCAGTTCGTCTCGAGGATTAGCAAATTCTAGAACGTAAACGTGAATATCACAATGGCTTCGGACATGGTGCTGTCAGTAGGGAATGCTATGGGGCTTATATTAGTTTGCGATGGCCGCCTACATTGACAATGCTTTCGTCACCTTTATTTTCTTTCCCGCCCGGCAGTTTTAGGTGGGGCATTTATGGCAGGAGAGGGTTGGTGCTTGACTTGAAAGTAGGACACTACCGTTTTTGGTGTGGTATGCCTGATAATAGCTTTTGAGAAAAGCAATTACATTCAAGGACAACGTTTTACTCAGCAGAAACCACTGAAAGATGCTGCGAGCGATTCGAAAACAATTTTTAAACAATTCCCAGGAAGACCCCACACTAAAGGGAGACTAGGAGCAGTATTGCAGATTTTTGCAGCCATGTCAACGGGAGCAAAGGAACTGCCTAAATTGCTGAACACCATCTTCAGGCTTGAGATTCACGGCCCCTCCGGTTCAACCACAGACCATGAGCGTCTACACCCAAGCACAGCTTAATGGCGCTCTACAGGTGGTGGTGAATACAAAATTGGTGAGGCCTTAACACAGCCCCTGGGTTTTTTTGGCAAAGAAATAATGATATCAACTATTTCTTTTCTGTTACAAGACGTTTCTTTGGAGTGTATGCAGAAAAACAGGCCCCATTGATTATTTGGTCCAAATAACATTAGCTGAGCTCCGTATCACATTGACAACAACAAGAGCATAGGTTCAAAACTTCATGCTGGCATAGTTTTTAGAGTTTAGGACTCGTATCTTACAAAAACGTCTGCTTAACGTTTCTGTAACATTGCCATTGATAATAACAAGTTTTCTGGCAAGATCATCATAGCTGGTGATTGTAACCTTTACGATCAGCTTGACTGATTGTAATGCTTTAGTGTACGCATCCCGAGTATTTTTTTGGCATTACACATTCTCATTACTTGCTAGAAACATTCATGGAACTAACGCGATTTTTTATTACCTACGTTTTCATCCTTCATATAATTTTGCTAGACCCCTAATCGAAGAATATACTGCATTCTTATACTATGGTACCACAGCTTGGGAGTTTAGCGAGCCGCAGTTACACTTGGGCTATGAGCAGAGACGCGGAGCGCGGCATCCAGCTTATTTTGTCCAGCTTCAGATGACTAACGTTCGCGAAACTGTCCACATTTTGTTGTTTTCGCTATTGGCGCCTATGAGAAAGCAGCCCCTCCACCCCGGATCGAACCCGCGTTTTTGGGCTCAGAAGCACAATGTTTCATCGTGTAAGTCACCGCTGCTGGGTGCTGTTTAGTACATGTGACCACAAAATGGTGTACTTTTCTGACATTTACTTGCATTTTGGGGTCTTCCATTTCTACAAAATGAGGGCAAAGAAATTTCTTTGCAACCAAAGAGAGACTGCTCAATTTCTTTACTGGTGTTTTGCAACATTATATGACAATTGAGTCACCAGCCTATGATAACCTCTCAAATACATTCTGAAAAAATTTATTGTTCAGTGTTCGTTCGTAGGTTACCAAGACGTTTTTCACCTTAAATACGTCTCACGGTGGCACTGGCAGTATGCAGTGGGCCGACAATCCCTTGACCTTCTTCACGCAGCTACTTGGCTTGCTCGAGCTTCTGAACATCAGAAATTCGGGACAGTTTCTTGGAAGCCCATCTGCGCATAATACCCATCCAAGGCGGCACGCATCTTGCCTGGCCCAATCATCAACGTTGGATGGCCTATCTCCCACACCATCCACATCATAGTTTGCAGCCGTAGATACCAACCTACCGGCGGCGCCAACGTGCAACTGGGCTACATATAAGAAACCTTCGTTCTTCACGCTCAGTGCGAACGGTGGCACTTGAAATATGCGGTGGGCTCAAAATTCCTTTATCTTGTCTACGCGGGTGAGACTACAAAACGATAAGTGTATTCGTTCTAGTGACTCTTACTTACTGGTCTTGCCATGCCCATGGTTGCGTCTTACGATGTCTGCCATTACTTCACTCTTGAAGAAATTGTTTATACTACTGGGCCCGAAGTCGCTCAAATAAAAAAAAACAGAAGAATTTGCCTGCGACATTAGGGAGACAAAGGAAACACGATTGGTAAGCATACAAAGCAAAATGAATGCCCTTACACGACTAGAATAATACGTTGAGACGTATCAAAAAGAATTGTCGTCCATTAGAGCTCATATTCAGTTTTTAAAGAATAGAATTCAAGAACTAGAAAACCATAGCAGGTGATCAAATTTATTCTTTTACGGAATACCTGAGCTTAAAAAAGAGATCGACGAAATGCTGGAGCATGCTGTGGACATTGAAATTATTGAAAAATACTTTCTAACTAAAGCAAGTTGCTATTAAACGCATACATCGTCTGGGAAGGCCGGACTCCAACAAGACAAGGCCTCTAATTTTAAAACTTCTTGACTGGAAGGACAAGAGCAGCGTAATGAAGAATGGTTATAAACTATAAGACACGAATTTGTCAATTGGAGAAACATTTTCCAAGAATATGCGTACGTAAAAAACACTGGTATAGTGCCTGACTAAATTGCAAAAAAAGGACAAAGTTGCATTATCATTCACCAATTTGTGTATAAACGACAAATCCTATGTCTAGAACAGCGATGAAAATGACAGAATACCACTATAAAAAAATGAAGCTATGAAATGAAGCCGCCCATGACACGACGTCATGCACAGGCAAACGCACACCATGGTAAACCAGAGCACACCCCCAACAAAACGTTCTGTTCCCATTGACAAACACTGCGGAGGGAATATTGCAAAAGTACTCAAGGAACAGTAACTAGAAAATATCAATTTAAATTCTCGAAGTAATATTAATAAAACAGAGCAGTGAGGGAATGATGTAACTTCAGCATGCCCATCACATTGCTGTGGTAACTGAAACCTAGCTTCACAGTTATGTTAGTGACGATCACATTTTTCCCCTGGTTACAATATAGACCGGAAATACAAGAAATCCAGGGGGGTGGGGTTGCTATTCTAATAAAGAAATCACTAGAAGCCGTTTTTATACATATTTCTAGCAAACACTCGCAGACTAACAAGGAAGCGGGAATCCCTTAACTGTGTCATTAACACCGTTAGGGCTGACATCGTAGCACTCACTAAAACATGGTTGCATGCACATATTCATGAAAATGAAATCTTCCACATGTCTTGTTGTAACATCTATCGCTGCGATAGCACCTTGCGTCAAGGCGGTGGCGTATTACTTGCTGTCAAAATGTCTTATCCATCTCACTCAATTCACATTCATACTGATTTATAGTCTGTGTGGTCTTTTCTTGACATTAGGCGCCGGAAATTTGGTATTGGCGTTTGTTACCGTCCACCTTCATATCCCCCAAAGTTTGTATCTCAGCTACACGATGCCCCGAATATTGTTTCTAACCGACATCCCACTGATCCTATATTCCTTATGGGTGATTTTACCTTCCCACATACTTGTTGGTCCTCGGAAACCCCCGCATCAAAACCACCTTAATCTCAAACAAGTGAATGTGCGAATTTTTGTTCATTATTTCCATTCTCCCAGGTCGTTTCAGAACCGACATTATTGTTTTCCCAGCCCATTTCGGAACCGACTATATCCAGGCAAGAGATCGCTAACATATTGTATTGAATATTAATTACGCACGCTAATTTCGCTTCCCCGATTTCATACTTCCCCGGTATGAGCGACCGGGGAAGTATACACGTTCATTTCATATAAACGTTCCACTAAGCAAGCCTACGACTTTAACAAACAAATTCGCGACTACCGAAGAGCTGACTTTGAAAATATTAACAACAAACTAGCCTGTTGCTGGACATTTTGTTGTTGCATTTTGAATCGCGTACCGTTCAAAAAAACTGGAACCTATTGAAAAATAAAGTCCACGAACTAACTTATAAATACATATCTCTGCCCACAATAAATTCTAACCCGGAGGTGCCTTGGTACAACAAGCAGTTAAAGAGGCAATGTAAACGGAAATAGCTTTGCTGTCATCTGACTTAAACATCCCCAAGTGATTACCGATTGAAAGCATACAAAGCCGCCAATAAAGCATACATTCCAGCAGTAAAACTTGCCAAGTCACACTTGCTTCACCACACCCTTCCTTCTATGCTTATTAACGACCCTAATAAATTTTGGGGTGTCATCTTTGCTTTTAAACCAAATAGCATTACACTGACTGGGCCAGATGGATCCATCATACCCAGTAGCGAATGCTCGTTTCTACTCAATAGTTTTTTTGCCAGAACTTTGTTGTTTTTTCTAAACCCTCACTACGTGAACTTCAGAACTATAATTATGTTTCCATGGACGCCATTGTTACTGACCCAGGTGGTTTAAGTAAAATATTCCAGCCATTGAAACCCTCCCCGATCCCCAGTGTTGACCTTATTATTAAGAAGTTCTAAGAAGTACGGTTGTGTATTCCTCTACAATTTTGTGCAACATATTCCAGCAGACCCTCGACACGAGCATCCTGCCTGTGGACTGGGAAGTCGAGAAGGTGGTGCCACTCTAGAAGTCCGGTAACAAACACACGCCTAACAATTTCCGACCCGTACAACTAACACGCATTCTATGCAAAACTCTTGAACATATCATTTTTTCTAATCTGGTGAAATTTCCTTTTTTAACTCTTTCTTCTCACCCGGGCAACATGATTTTCGCGAGATGTTCTCGTGTGAGACCCAATTGCTTTCATTAACCCACAAGCTACACTTAATTTTAGATCGCCGCTCATCCGCTGATCGTAATTTCCGCGACTTTTCGAAGGCTTTTGACAAAGTGTCTCACAAGCTTCTCGTTTACAAACTAAGCAAGTTAAATCTAGATCCTAAGTGGTTTGCATGGATTGAAAATTTCCTTTCTAATCGTTTCCAGTTCGTCACAGCCAATAACTAGAAATTTTCACGCAATTCTGTTCATTCCAGTAATCCCTTGGGCTGTGGGTAGGGACAACGTTTGATTTTATAATCGTTAATGATCTACCTAGCTGTGTTCTCTCTAATACTCACTTGTTTGCAGATGACTGTTACTTTTCGAGAAATTAACAACGATAATGACGATACGGCACTAAAATCAGACTTAATGCCATTTCTAACTGGTGTGAGCAATGGGTAATGGACCTTGATACTATAGGTGCAAAGTGTTACACCTTCCAAGAACAACCCCTCCGACTGCTTGCTAATATCTTAACGACACTCTTGTACCTGTGACGACGTACCGATACCTGGGAATTCACATAACAACTGATCTTACCTGGTCGCTTCATATTATTCCCCATTAGTAATATAGCCAAGAAATGTTTCTTCTGTTCGGCTCCACACGACGGAGCTTCTTGCTCTATTGCTCATCGATGCACAATAGAATTCTCATAAAAGCGCTGGAGATTCACTCCATCTGCAATTAGCCTATACCCAACTCAAACGAAGAGATTGGTGAGGGAACTTCGAAGTAGAGGCATCGACACTAAAAGCCCCTCAGTGAAAAGTAATGCTGATGATTCAATCACACTACTTATAGGGTAAGACGTTTACTGAGAAATTCTAACGGGGAAAGTAGTAACAGTACGCCAGAGGATGAGAGCCATCGACATGCAGCTGGGCTGGACACTACAAGGACCTACAGACTCACCGGTTGAAGTCATCTACTGCTCCAACATCATTGTTCTCAAAGCAAATACGTTGGAAATTACAGCTGCTTTGCGAAAGTTCTGGGAGCTAGTGAGCATTAGTATAACAGAACAAGCTTCACCGATAGACGATGCCAAAAGTGATTCGACAACAGCATTCAACATAAAAGAAGGAAGTACGAAGTTAGCCTACCTTGGAAGTCAGATGTAGGCCCCCTGACAACTTTTGGGTAGCTGAAAAGAGGTTTCATCATTTGTAAAGAAGCTGTCTTGCAGTGCTTATCTCTGCAAGCATACGGCGACGCAAGTCGTCAGTACATTTTAGACGGCACTGCTGAACGAGCTCCCCAGCCGAAACCAAGCGATGGACTGTACATGCACTAGCCTCCCCACCGGGCCATAATTTGAGAAGACCGACCGAGAACGAAAGTTCGAATCATGTTTGATGCGTCGTACGAAACCTAAATTCAGACACCGTTGCCAAGCTGCTTAGATTTAGGGAGGCAAGGTTGGCAAGACAGCAGACATGGAAACGCATTCGATCAGATGAGTCTGTGTGAACAAGACCGAGGTGCACTACGCTTCCTGTGGTTTGAAACACGACCCCACCCAGGTCAGCCACTGCTTCTTCAAGAAGTATGGAGAATGTCAAGGGTGGCAATCAGAGCACCTGGAAGCCCCTTCCTGCTGATTGCAACTTCAAGACACCGTTTTTGATTCCTCCAAAAAGAACATCCTATCACATTGCAGCGTTTGGTAAAGTCAGTGTACAGGAATGATCTGATTATTGGCGCTCACTCAACACAACTTGCAATCGAAAGTATCAACAAACAAGAAAGACGTCCAATAGTGCAACGATAAACATAAGGAAGTGGATTACCAATGACGGGGGAGTGGCTGCTGCCTTTTCTGATTCCGTTGCGGACAACCAAGAAGTTTCTGTTATCTCGACCTGAAATTTTAAATTAGTTAGATTTCGGTAGAAAATAATTAATGACACATTTGGCTTAAATTTAGCGTCTGTACCGACGACATCAAGCGGGCCTACCCTAACAAAAAGACGTATTCTCCTCTCCATTGTAAAGGAGTACGACCCACTTGGTTTCCTGAGTCATTTTGTGGTTACTGCAAAGATACTCCTACACGATTTGTGGAAGCAAAACCTCGACTGGGACGACGAAATTCTCGATGACTTATTGCCCGAGTAATTGAAATGGTGCGAGGAACTCCCGGCTCAGGGCCAAGGATCTGTTCCGAGGTTCCTGCGTGTAAAACTACAGTGACGCATAACGACGCCATCTTGCATATTTTCACCGATGCTAGTCCTCAATCGTACGGTGTCGTTGCTTACGCCTGTATCCAAAATACAGAGGGAAATACGACGCGACGCCTGTTATTAAGCAATAGTAAAGTCCCACACCTGAAGGCTGTTACGTTAGCCAAATGAAACACACAATGAACAGGCTTGCTGTGCTGATGCGGAGACGAACCCGTTGTCACTGACTCTTCCATTTCCCACTTCAGAAGGCAGGAATTTCACTCGCTTCAGCTCCCTTCTCTGCTTCAGCTCCCTTTTCTTCTCACCCTTCTCGCCGTGGGTACTCAGAGACGTCAACAATCTTCGAAACCGAGAGAAAATGTTTCGACCATTCCCATTCGACGACGCTGAGGACGTCCAGAGCCAATATATCCAGCGCACACAAGCCTGCCTCTTCAAAGGCCGCGCGTTTGTTTCTTGGTGAGAACAATCGCCTTCTGGTACAACGGATGGTACAGGTCAATTAGGAGAAATAAGACTCGAGACACCCTACTTAGATACCCAACCAGTCTTACTACGCAAAGCTTCTTTTTCTAGACCACACGCAAAGCTGGACTTTGCGACAGGCTTGTCCAGCTTCGTGAGTGTTACTGGATCGTTCGTGGACGTGAACACCATGCGCAATTTGCAAGCACTAAACTCAATACCACTTGCTCAAGGTTACGCGCCACTTCCTCAAGACCACCTAACAGCTACGTCTCTCTTTATCGTCTGTGGTGTAGACTTCGCTGAACCAGTGTATACAAGAGGTACATTCCAGGACAACCTTTGCTACGCGCTCGTTTCTCGTGTGCTTCAACTAGAGCGCTTCATCTCGATTTGGTGGAAAATATGACTGAAGAGAGCTTCATATGCACGATGCGTCGCTTTGTCTTATGGCGTGGATTGTGCAAGATCATCTACAGTGACAACGCGCGCGCATTCAAAAGGACCTGAAGGTAGCTCACCGACCTATGGATGGCGCCTTAACACCCGGCCGGGGAGGCCTATTTTCCGCTTCCACAATTTGCTGTAAGTTTACTGGTAAAAAGGGCTTGTTAGTGGGGGGATTTTATGAAAGGGTCATCCGCTCCGTCAGAAAAAGGCTAACGAAGATGCTTTGTCGACAGCCAGTGAATATTGTGGAGCTATCTACAGTCGTCATTGAAGTTGAGGCGATCATCAACTCTCACCCGCTGACGTTTGTATACAACGACATAGCGGAACCTAGCCCTCTTACCCCAGCTTTCTTCTTCGTCGGCAGAAAGTTGACAACGTAGCCTCCATCTTTTTTTAAACAGGACCGGACCGATGGGTCGACTTCCACAAACCTTGGAGTATGTAGCTCCGAAGGGGAGCAAACGATCAGTCAATACCCTAACACTAGTAGCTGGCGGTACTTGCCTAAAGAAACCTTCGTGTTAGGAGTACCAAATCACGACGGCTATTAGCATTCGCGGGTTTTGGTTTCTTAGGTTTCGCAAGGACGCATCACGCTCTTTTGTTCCTCTGCTCGCTACAGTGTGTTTTAAAACTATAGACAGCCCGCTAGCCATGAGTGCCAATGTTTGTTTCTAGCATCCGGCTGCTTGTGATAGACGTAATAAGGGTAACATAACTTTGTTATTAGCATTGCACCAAATAGGCTTACTGCTGATGTATGATAAGACATTTTATTTCTCGTTTATTTTTCCTGCTACCAAGAGACCTCTATAGAAGCCTGAACAGCACCGCAGTACGGTCCCTAAAAAGTGTAGTGTGGACCGTGCCTGCGCAATTCAGGCTAGCTGACAGATACCACAATTATCAGCCTTCCTTTGAATTACCCTAAAACTGCATTCATAAGTTTCTCCAGTGCGATTTCGTTTTTTGGTGTTCGTATACGAGTATATTACACTGATTTGAACGACGGAATGCAAGTCTTCCACGAAAGCGCATCTTGGTACCTTCCAGGTTAGTGTTGGGTAGAAAACAGCGACAGAATTAAATAAAGTCCTACTATAGTATTAAATATACAGTAGACTCCACGTAAGATGACCTAAAGGGAGCATCGATTGTTTCTTGTAATATGAAGCATTCTTTATGAGCGGAGGCTTTTTTGTGTTTTGGACGTTAGGCAAGACCAGGAATTCTATTTGTCCCACGAAGTTCGCCTTACCCGTGTTCGACTTTCATTTTTTCAGCTGAGTAGCGAGCCTAAAGGGACAAGAATAGAATGTGAGTAAGTTCCTTATTGGGGCTTTCTAGATCTGCGCGATGCGACATACGTGATGGGCGGAGCCGTTGCTGGGAGACATTGCAGTCAGCGAATTATTACCATATATCGTAGAAAGGGCACGAACTAACGTGACGCAGAGTAGAAGAAATACACAGACAGCGCTTAGTGGCAATAAATTTTGATTGTTTCCATGCGCCCTAAATGCACAAGCGCATGGCAATGTGACAGGAAAAAGAAGAGGAAAGTAACACAAAATAAACAAAACTCCCTGTTAGACACACGGGTATCATTGTAATAAAATAGTAAGGCCCAGTTATTCCTTTGAAAGATACGTTTATTTTTCTACAGTAATACAAAGTTTACTTGTTGAATTGTACGCTCTCTGACTCCTCCAAACACATTTATAAATTTGCGTGAGTATTTGTTGGTACATTGTAGAATGATATTGCACAAATTACATTTGAACCGTAGGACGAGTCTGTGATTGTAGGCTGACGCAGGACCGGTCTGTTGTATTGCGGAATTCGCAAACACGTCTCTCAGCTCTGCTGAATGCGCCAGCACTATGAGTGGTTGAGGCTACGGGCCCTTCTAACTATATGTTGACTACAACCACAGCACGCGACAACCTGTTTAACAGCCTCAAAACCACTGACCGTTGCCGAAGATATAAACCGACCGTTCGAGGACTGTGTTCCCCTAGACGCCGTTTCCTTTCCCCTATCGGTTGGTTCGTCTACAGGGGGAAAACCAGTTTCTGGGGTTTAACGAGAGGACACTACATTGTGTGAAGTGTCAAAAACTCTCCCTAGAACTTCTTACGGATACGCGTGGAGGTAATGTTTGCACAAAGGTTACTGCGCACTAAAGGCAGGATTTTCTTTATGTAGAGATAACTGTGGCACTTCATTATGTACTTCAAATGTAAATATCATACACTATGCCACCTTTGGTACAGCCCGTATCGTCATCGAAGGTGATTGTCGTGGGAGTAAGATAATGGTTTTGTTAGAGTGCGCTCATGCATTAGTGTTTCGGTTGGACTTGTGCTTGTTCGGTTTTCTTCTGTCGTCCTCCAGCAATGCATGTTTCGAAAAAAGACTCTTACCTTGCACCACAATCACGACAGAAGATTTTACCCTTGCGTACTGACTATGTTTTCGACATGATTGTGAAGAAGTTCTCATGTTGTCTAGGAGTGGCATTTTAACGGCGATGTAGTAGCGCCTTCATAGAGATGTTTGTTTTCTGGAAGAATTGCTATGTCCAGATTCTTAGTACATTTTCCACAAGGATCTGCAGCTGTGGGTGATATAAATACCGCCAGAGAGTCAATTTTGCTACCTAAAGCCATGGTCATCACTACTCCATTGATAGCCTATTTCTGTCTTCTACACAGCAACACCTTATTCACCTACGTGTAACTTTGCTCGTATGAGTGGTATGTCTAGTATCGGTGCAACAATCTGCCCCGAAATTAGATCAAAACAATCGCAACAGCTGCTGAAGGTACCTGTGAAGCAGTATTCAATCTTCGGATGGGGCTGTACCACTGTAAAACGGACGACTGTCGCTGCCCACCGAATTTAGACGGATAGGTTAACGACTGTTCCTCGGTAATTGTTTACGTGTCTTCACCGGAAAGAAAAGTTGTCGAAGTAATGTCGAATACATGTGTGAACGCAGCCAACATTTTGGGGCAGTTAGTGTGCCGTTGAAAACTCAGATGCTTTCGCCAAGGAGCCATCCTTGGCGACTCAGGGTGATGCGACGATGAGCGTGTAGTAATAGGTCTTGAGACGGTGAACGTGAACGATCTCGCGGTCACGGAAGCGGCGATCGGTACTAGGAGTGACCGGTTCGATGATGAAATTGACCGAAGGCGTTTATTAGATCCTCTTGGTAGGAAACCTGGTAATTATTCAGAAGTTTTCGTGAGAGCCCTTGGGCTGTGGATGGTATCCGTAGCCATACAAGAGAGGCAGTAGAGTAAGTCGCCGTTCCGCTACTGTCGTCGTGGTGAGATTGCTTGCGTCCTTGGTCCGCTGCTGTGATGGAGCATCACAGTTGGTGGCACTCTTTGACTCGCTTGACGATTTCCGAGACTGGAACACATTCCTAGCTGTCCGGGCGGTAGGGAAGGATGGTGTCATATAGTCGGGAATGGTCACGACCGTATAGCATAAAGAATGGTGGCAAGCCGGTGGTTGTCTGTGTGGCCGTATTATACGCCTACGTGACGAAATGAACAACCAAGTCCCAATTGGAATGGTCACAAGTTACATACATGGAGAGAATGTTGGCCAGGATAGGGTTAAATCGTTATTTCATCCTGTTGGTTTGTGGATGGTAGGAAGTAGTGTTTCTTTGAACAACGTGGCATTCAGTGTGCAGCGCCTCCACAATTTTAGAGAAGACGATTCGTCCCCGGTCACCCAACAGTTCCCCTGGCCGCTGCATGCCTCAGAATAAAATATAAAAGGGGGAAGCATACTACATCGCTAGAAGTGGCAGAGTAACGTGCTGCTGTTTCCGCAAACCAAGTCAAATGACCAACTGCCACAATATTCCAATGATTGCCTGCGGCCGTACTAGGAGTGGGCAGTAGACTTCTATTCTAACCCTCGTGCTGGACCCGGTAGCGGCTGCAATGTTCCTGCGGCATGTTGAGGAGGAGACCTACGTCGCTGACATCGATGGAGCATATGAAGTTTATCACAAATGTGTGCATCCCCCGCAGAACTAGCGCTAACGAATCCGCTGATATATTTTCAACTGTCAGGCATGGGCGCACTGTGCGTCAGCATGGTATTAAGAGGCAAAGTCGGAACGCAAATGGACAGGAATTACGAGTAGTCATTTCCTGCCTTAAGTTGAGTAGTTCCAGCGGTAGAGCAGGTTGCCATATATGGCGCAGTGTGAACACTGGCGCCGCTTTGCCCGGGACGCAGAACAGTTGATAGACTCGGCAGCTATTGCAAGATTGCTGCAATCCACGGATCCTTACTCTGTTGCGAGGCTATTTCTTTTATGGCTACTGACGCCACCGTGCAGTCTATTGTGAACAGCCAACCAGCGTCGGACCCGACGGGTCATCGAGACAGAGCATCAGCGTCACTGTGTTTGAATCCGGATCGGTATACGACTCGGATGTCGTACTCTTGAAGTCAAATAGCCCAATGACTGAGCCTAGGGTCTTTAAGTGAGGACAGACAGCCCAGAGCGAGGTGATTCGTGAGTCCCTGAAAGGGTGCCGGGACGGAGGTGCGCCGAGTGCCGACGAGTACTTGAGGCTGGTCTGACCACTCCAGACGACAGTACCAGCCAGCCGGCTGGCCGGAAGGTGACAGCACCGTCCACTTGGCCACCTCTTCGGTAGGTCGTGCCGGACGGGACGGCGGCGGGAACGGTCGGTGCCTAGAACGCTAGGGCGGAACCGAGCGTTCGGGTTGCCGACGGTGGTACGGGTGGGCCCGACTGCTGTTCCGGGACATCTTCGGCAGGCAAAAACAAGGAAAACAAAAATGACCTACTAGTTAGTGACGCGTACGCAGATTGTATTGTGGTGACGGGGAATACTGATGTGGCACGCGCTGCCCGCGGCAGCCTTCTCGCTGATCCCCGTGGGCTGCATCCTCCCATGAAAAATACCTCTTTAGTTCGGACACGTGCACCGGACCGTACGATTCACCTGTGGAAGAGTTCTTCAGCACATACTACCGGTTAGACTTACTGACAACGGTATACGGGCCATCCCACCTGTGTGCAAGTGAGGCGGTGAAGCCCTTCGATGCATCACTAAGTGGATACGTTCGCTTCAACACAAGATCACCCATGGAAAATTGTACATCCTGTCGGCGCTTGTCGTACTGGGACGTCTGGTCGAGTCGGGAGATGTCGAGATGTTACTGAGCCTCCCGGACGGAATCTGTCAGCCGCTTGCGGAGGTCAGCCGCGAATGTCGCGGGGGATTTATCCGTGCGATTCTGCGTGGGTTGGAGCGAACTGTCGAGAGGAAACTTCAGGTCTCTGCCGAAATTCAGTTGCGCTGCAGTGAAACCGATAGATCTGTTAATCGTTATCCGCGTTGCGAAGCCCATCTCGGAAAGCTTATTGTCCCAGTCCTTGTGACGGCCAGTGTGAGCAATGAGCATCGACTTAAGGTTTCGGTTGACCCGTCCCGTAATGTTCGCTTGCGGGTGGTAGGCAGAGGTGCGCGTGTGGCATATTCCCAAGGCGTGGCAAGAATCTCGGAAAACCTTGCTAGTGAAATACGTCGCGTTGTCCGTGATTGACTGTGAGGGAAATCCAAACCGCGTGAACACTTCCAGCAGGCATTCCCACACCTTTTGAGAGGTTAGCTTGCGCAAAAGAAACAACTCGACCCACTTTGAGAAGTGGTCTGTAATTACCAACAAGAACTGTTTGCCCCGAGGACTTCGAGGAAACGGCCCCATCACGTCGCATGCAACGATGTGCCACGGCGAGGTGTTGTGGACGGACGTCATTGTTCCAAGCGGCAGGCCTCCACGTGGTTTGGTTTTCTAGCATATGGGGCAGGAGCGAGCATACCGAAGTACATCTTGTCGCAATCCCGGCCATGTTGCTGTGCGACATAACTTTTCATAGGTTTTTTGCCCAGACGAGTGACCGGCCAGAGCGGAGTCATGGTAATAGCCGATGAACAACTTACGCAATTTGCGGGGAACGACAACTCTGAAAGTAGTTTGTGTTGAGTCGTCGTCTGCCTGGGGGATGTAGCTGTCAACCTCGTCGCCCCGGGGAGTTTGTGGAGAGTCTGTTGTCGAGAGCTTGTCGATGACTTTGCGAAATAGACCGTCACTCCACTGTGCCGCAACCAAGTCCTTCTCGCTCACCAACGATCCCCTCCGGTCGTCCGTGGGGGCCTCCACTGCTGCAACCACCATACTTCCCTTGTTTTCCCCATGTGTATCAGTAGAAAGGGGAGCGCGTGACAGCGCGTCTGCAACTGTATTAGTGGTGCCTTTCTTATATTCCATAGAGTAGTCATAACGCTGCAGCGAGAGTGCCCAACGAGCGAGTCGTCCTGCTTGGTTTTGAAGCCTCTGAAGCCAGTAGAGAGCTAAGGTGGTCAGTCTGAATGGTGAAGCAAGCTCCGTCTAGAAACATGTCAATTTTTTCCAGCGCGAACACAATCGCTAGGCATTCCTTTTCGGTGACGGAATAATTGCGTTCGGCTGGCGTCAGCCTGTGACTGGCGAAAGCCACTGGTCTCAACACTTGATCCCACTCTTGTAGAAGTACCGCCCCCAAACCGAATTAACTGGCGTCTGTTTGTACCACAAACGGCTTGTTTAGGTCAGGGATTTGCAAAGACGCATTTTCTGCTAATTCTGTCAGCAAGGTTTGGAAAGCGGTCTGTTGTTCGGACGCCCAACACCACTTCTTGCCTTTGCGAAGTAGGTCATTAAGCGGTAAAGAGATGTTCGCGCACTGGGGAATGAACTGGCGATAAAACGCAATCATGCCAAGAAACCGTTGCAAGCTTTTGACGTCGCCCGGTGGGGGTATTGGAGTATTGCTTGAAGTTTTTCTGGATTTGGTCCAAGAATGCCCTTGAAAACAACCAATCCGAGCAAGTTGATTTTTTCCCCGGCCAGCTGTACTTTGCCGGGATGTATAGTCAGCCCGGCCGCGCGCATGCGCTGTAGCACCCTCTGGAAATGTCCCACATGTTCCTCGAACGAGCGTGAAAAGACAGTGACGACGTAGAGATAGCACAGAGCGAATTCGTGTTTCGCGTCACCGAGAACAATATCCATCATTCTTTGATACGAACTGGGGCTATTGCTTAAACCGAAAGGCATACGCACAAATTCAAACAACCCCCTGTGACATGTAAACGCGGTCTTCGGTACATCGTCTGGGTGCATTTCTATTTGTAAATAGCCGCGTGAACGATCCAAGGTCGTGAAAAACTTCGCGGCTGCCACGGCATACGTTATTTCGTTCACCGACGGGAACGGATAGGCATCTCTTTGAGTCATGGCATTCAGTTTTCGGTAGTCAACACAGATTCGCATAGATCCGTCTTTCTTACCGAGTGGGACGATGGGAAACGACCAACGACTCTTTGATGGACAAATGACGCCCGTGTCGAGCATCTCGTCCAAGGCTTTGCCGAAAAGCGCTCTCTTGGGGGCGTTCATTGGTCGTGGGCTGCATCGCCATGGTTTCGCGTCCCCAGTGTCGATGCGATGCTGCAAGACATCCGTTTTCCCTGGTTTTTTCGTGAACATGTCTGCATACTGGCACAGAAGGGCTTCGGGATGTCTGCGCTGAAACGACGCTCCCTTGAAATTCTGCAGCTCCTGTAACAAGTCTGCCGGCAGGGCTTTCAGTCGGCAAAGCAGCGTGAGGCCTGCAGGGTAGTGGTGGGCCCGCTGAGGTCTCAAACGAGAAGAAACCTGGGTAATCGACAATGTAGTAACCGCCAGCCCTGATGTCCAACCGCATTGCAGCATCTGCGATAAAATCTGTGCCTAGAATCATGGCAACCGACAAGCCCTTGAGATACAAAAACATTTGTCTCTTAGCGCGGGAGCTAACCGATATGCGTAACCGAACGGCGTTTGTGCTCTCCGTGGCAGCGCCCGACGCCATCCTAAGCGTAACTTCGGTATGGCGAAATTTTACCCGCCTTGCCTTGCAGTGTTCGAAGAGCATATCGCCGATAAGGGAAACTGTGGAACCGGTATCAAGGAGTGCAGTGACGGTCTTACCGAGAAATTTGACACCCAGTGTGCTGGCCCGCTGCGACTCGCTCCCTGGCTTCAGCGACGCTGGGGCGTTAAGTTTCCCAACCCGGAAATCGATCCTCGGTGGCGGGCCCCTGCTGACGGGCCTGGTTGCGTCCGTACAAGATTCGTCCGCCGGATGGGTCGTCTTCGTGTGGGACCGGGTGGCCCGTGGCACCGTAGTCCACGTTGGCTAGAACCGGGTGGCCCACGGCCCCGTAGCCCACGTTAGCTGGGACCGGGTGGCCCACGGCCCCGTAGCCCGCGTTGGCTGGGACTAGGTGGCCCATGGCCCCGTAGCCCGCGTTGGCTGGGACCGGGTGGCCCACGGCCCTGTAGCCCGCGTTGGCTGGGACCGGGTGGCCCACGGCCCCGTAGTCCGCGTTGGCTGGAGTGCGGCCACGGTTTCGGTTCTGCGGCCGCCTTCTTGCTGCAAACTCGCCCGGATCCAAGGCCCGGTGTGTCGCGCACTGCGGCGCCCACGAGTAGAAAGCACCAGGCCCATTCCAGGCACAGCTGGGCTCCAAGGATTGGCTCGGCGTTGGCGGTGGTGCATACTGCAATTTGGCGAGCAGACACTCCTGAATAGCGCGTGCGTTCGAAGCAACTGCATTCAAATCCGTGTACGTTTGAGCATACAAATACGTCTGGAACCAAGGATGGCACTGCCGTAACACACGGGCAACTTGCGCAGCTGCAGTAGTCTCAGGGGCTGCTCTCTTGTATAGTTCCTGCATAGCGCGTACATACTCTAACAGGCTTTCGTTAGGGTGTTGCGTCCTGTTATCTAATTCACGCAGAATGCGAGTCTCGTATCCAGGCGGAAGGAACTAATCCCAAAAGCTTACCAGAAAGGTGGCCCACGACGCAAACGGAGACTGCAAACGCCACCAGCAGGCTCCAGGCCCTTGGAAAACCAGTGGCAATACCCTGGTTAGCATATGAGTGTCCGAAGCTCCGACGGCGGCCTTGTAGACATCGAGCTTGTCAAGGAAATCCGCGACGGACAGATGGTCGCCATAGCCGCGTCAGAACAAAGCCGCGACAGACGGTCGTCATAGACGGTCGACATAAGCCTGCCACTCTGGCGAGAGCTTCGCTGAAGGTGGTGTCGGGGAGCGTGGCACCAATGACTGTTCCCTAACGAAGTTTATTTCCATCGATAGCGGACTTAATTGCTGGACGCCTACGAAAACTTAGCGAAACAAAGAACTCGGACGAAAGAAAGGAACAGCAACAATATACATTTCGCTAAGCTGAAGTGCTCAGTTCCTAAAACATCTGCCACTTGCAAAAGAAATGCCCGAAAGGTTTACTCGCAACTTGCTCATGTGCGTAATTGCCCTGCTGAAAAAGGACTGTGCCAGCCTAAATACACGTTGGGCGCCACTGTAGGTACTTCTGCCTACTGAGGGGGGTTCAGGCAACAGCGTCGTCAAAACATTACAGCACAGAACATTGCGAAAGGAACAAGGGGCTTTACTGCAGCAGTGGAAACGAAATATAAATGGCGCAGAAGATACACTCAACAACGCACCTCACCAAAGCACTTCAAGGTCCGGAGGCTTACGCACGACGGGACGGACGGCTGACCGCTTGATGACGTGCGGGCTCCTTGGAAAGTGGCTGGTGGCGGTCGCTTGTCTCTTCCGGCTCGCGGCACTACAGGCCGGTGACTCCCCCCTCGTACCAAGCACCGCTGCCCTTATCTAGCGTGCCCAAAACGTTCCATGTCCCCCTCCATTGCACAGTCTTTCCGCCGTGTGTTCACAGATGGCAGGAGAGGTGGCGCGCGGCCATTTGCACCGAACAACGTCAGCGCTCACAGGGGAGAATCCCCACAATATATATATATATATAATATATATATCTATATATATATATATATATATATATATATATAGCGAATAGGAAAATGGGAAAAATGAAGGGCTCCGTGAAATAGGACAGAAAGTAAGGGTTGGCAGTCAAGAAAACCGCGGAAAGCATAGGGGAGGTTGTGGTGGGTCAGGGAAAAAGATGAAGACTATATTATATATATATATATATATATATATATATATATATATATATGGAGAAGCAGCAAGGCGAGGGGCAAGGTACAAGCGTTCAGACGATGGCCCAACACGCGCCAACCACATTCTGCCGTACTGCATCAACTGCTACCAGCGTGCACGCATACCGTCGTGCATAGATTGACCACGATTGCATGGCACTCTTTTTTGATGTGCCGCATACCCAGATAACCTGATGGCGTTACAAGAGCTGCTCATTATCCTTGCTACAATCGCCCACGGTGAAAAGAAGCCAACTTGGCGACTTAGGATGAGGACGACACCAGGGGGTCGTAGAGGGCTTCAGTCGTTGAACATAGACTGGTTCACGCACCCGGCGGCGAAGATCAGAGGAGGGGGTGACTGGTTCCACCATGTATTTTCTGGGCGAATTGCGGGCGATGACTTTGTAAGGGCCATGACATTTGTCAACAAGTTTTGAGGAGAGACCCGGTGTTTGGCAGGGCACCCAAAGCCAGACAAGTGAGCCCGGTTAAAATGTTGGAGGGGTGGTGAAATCGTCACGGCGATGCTTCTGGCGCGGTTTGATCTGCAGTTGTAAAGGAACGGGCGAGTTGGCGACACTCTTCGGCTTGCTGCGCTTGTTGCGAAACCGGTTTAAATTCTGTGGCGTCCGTGTTGTAAGGCAAAATAGTGTCCAGTGTACAGGTCGGCTCGCGTGCATAAAGTTGGAAATACGGGGAAAATCCTGTTGTTGTCTGCGCAGCCGTCTTGTATGCTAACATTATAAACGGAAGTACGTGGTCCCAATTGGAGTGATCAAACGACACGTACATGGATAGCATATATCCAAGGGTGCGGTTGAAGCGCTCTGTGGCCAATTGGTTAGGGGGAGGTACGAGGAGCTCGTGCGGGGATCAACGTGGCACTCGGCGAGTATAGCTTTCACAACGTCCGATAGGAAAACGCGCCCATGATCACTCAGAAGTTCCCGAAGCGCTCTCTGACGAAGTACAAAGTTCCGACGAAAGAAAACTGGCGACGTCACGACCCGTGGATGCCGGCAAGGCAGCTGTTTCCGTGTACCTTGTGAGGTGGTCGACCGCTAAAATTTTCCACCGGTTACCGGCAGCCATTAAAGGCATGGTCCCGTACAGATCGATTCCGACGTGACCAAAGGGTTTCGAAGAGCACGGTAGTGGTTGTAACGGGGCTGTAGAGCGAGTAGGCGGTGATTTGCGACGCTGACACTCTGGACATGAGCGCACGTACTTCCGCATGTATGTATACATGCCCCTCCTATAGTAACGTAAGCGTAGTCGCTCGTATGTTTTCAGGACGCCAGCGTGCGCGCAACTCGAGTAGGCGTGCAAGGCGGAGAAGATGTCTGCACGCAGATGGCTTGGGATAACCAAAACCCACTTGCTACCATCCGAGTTGTAATTCCGACGATAAAGGAGCTCTTCACGCAGTCGGTAGTGAGAGGCTTGTAGCCGCAGTGCTCTGGGTGCACCGGTAGCTGAAGGACCAGACAAGACGCCGATGATGGAAGCTATCCATGGGTCCTTACGCTGCTCGGCAGTCATGTTGGTTACACTGAGTGACGACAATCTACAGTCCGCTGAGGCAAGGTGAGACACTTTAGCCGGGATTGGAGAGCGGGAGAGTGCGTCAGCATCCGAACGCTTACGGCCGGAACGGTAAACCACGCGGATATCATATTCTTGGAGGCGAAGAGCCCACCGCCCAAGACGACCTGAAGAATCCTTCAGGGAGGCGAGCCAACAAAGGGCGTGGTGTTCGGTCACCACGTCAAATGGGCGGCCATACAAGTACGGACGGAACTTCCCAAGCGCCCATATTATGGCCAAACATTCCTTCTCCGTGACGGAGTAATTTGTTTCTGCTTTCGTCAGTGCCTGACTTGCGTACGCAAGAACACACACCTGACAGCCGGATTTCCTATGAGCTAGCACGGCACACGGCACCGAGGCCAATCCCAATCGCAACAGTGTGTGACAAGATAGGCTGCATTTGTCAGGTCCAACCAACAAATTATTTGGCGTTCCTACCATGTGTGCCCTGCCCTTCAACAATAGACTCTTCTACTCTTAGAACGAATGCCAACATCTTCCAACAATGCACAAGGTAGGCTGAATGCCACCAGATCTAGTCTGTCTGATTAGGTTATTGGACTGCCTGAAACTTTCAGCGACAAGCTCGAACGAGGGGACTGTGCCTCGCGGCAGTATAGATTTTTGTAATGACTGCTACCATAACTAGATGTTGTACAACATGATCTCATGTCGTTTTGTTCTCTTTACGTGTAATTTGTCGCGTTGTGCCTGAATAGTAGGAACCTTCCGCGCATGAGCTTGAAATTGTCTTGCAGCATTACGTGACCTGCAACCTTATTTCTCGTTGTTTGGTGATGTTATTTCATGTGAAACTGCTGGCAATGAAGTGTTGCCGAGGTGCTGAGGCAAAAACGACTTGTATAACCATCTCACTAAGCCCCTTTTCACCTTCAGGATTTGGAAGTAAGGTATAAGGAAAATAATTCCAGTGTTCTAAGTGGCATTGTATGCTACTTATGTGCTTCAATAGACTTCTCATGGCAGCGCCCACGTATGAGATTGGATGCACTTTCTAAGAAGGAAGCCCGTGAGGACAAGCTGGGAAAGTGTATTTCCAAGATTGAGTTTCAGGAGCCAGTAGCTGAAGACAATCTGCAACACAGTTATAAGCCGCTCCACTGCAAGACAGAATGCTCTGCATTACCTTGCAGGGTTACGTTGCCAAGAAGGCTCGCAAGTCCACTACCTGTGCGCACTGCCTTGCGGCACTTGTGTCAACAGATAACGTCCCCCCAGCAGCCAAGCTGACTGAAATGAGGTCATTTGTGCCGGGTGCCCTACAACATCCCATCAGATGCACTGACGTGTCTGGTCGATGGCATCGAACGCGTCATTGAGAAGAAGAGACAGAAAAAAGGAAGCTTTCGGTGACCTCTTTTGGGATATCCTGGAGGAGCTATCCCAGAACACTCTAGTCGGGGTTGGATGCAGTGTCCACTTTGAAGAGTTGAGTGCCCGCGTCTTGAAGTTTTACCTAGTGACACGGATGCACTTTTACACAAAGTTCCTGCACCAGCAAGATAATGCCAGCATTCAAGTGAAGGCGGCCCGAAAGCGTTGCAAAGTTGATTTAGAGACTGACGTCAACTGAGTGAAGTGTCTAAAAAGTATTGTGTTGTAAATGTCGAACAAGCCTTTGGGCAATACTATCATTTCATGTTGCAAGTGCATGGAATAAACTATGATAACTGCACATGAATTATTTGTTTTATTCTTCTTGAATTGTTTGTCCTGCTCATATACATAAAATGATATGTACAAGTTATTTACTTTATCCAATAATACTGCTTGGTGTGTAGTTAATGTCCAATAGCACCGACTGTCACGGAGAAATTGTGGGCTGTGGAAGGTTATGAAAAATAGCAATTATGTTCTTTCGCAGTCCCTTCATGAAATATTTTCGGTTTTTTTTTTTTTTTTTCGTGCGTCGTAATAACTTGAAATTTGTATGGAAGTGACAAGCCTCTCTTTCTTTAGGGGTCTTTTTCAGATGCTATTGAGTTCTGAAACTTGATTAGAAAAAAAAATGCTAAATTATGGATTGGCATTCACTGATGTACGTACCTGCTTCATAAGAAAGCACTTCGCGTTAGCCAAAAGGCCGAGAAGCGATTAGACATTTACCTGCAATCAAATGGCAGGTACCAATAACTTGTTTAAGTCTGAGAATCATCCTGCTCCTCATTAACGTCATTCTAACCTCGCGTCTTGGCGAGAGGTCTCACAAACCCTCCACGCAATGATATACCTGGCACCAGCTCCTCGCAAACGTCTCGGCGAAAGCTTCGCGGCAAAAAAAAATGTTCGGATTGATAAAGCACTTGTTGTGTGTTATGTACGAAACTGGCCGCAATTATTGCTAGATTACCGGTGAATATGTACAGTTGAATCAAAAATGTGACTGCCGCGGGTATTGCATGCGTTCAGTCCCTAGAAATTGCGGTTGGTTTTGGTCGTGGCCGAGAAGCAAAGAAAGGGCAAAAAACTGTGTTCTCTGCGTGTTTTTTACCGTGTGATATGGGCTGTCTTCTGGCACATAAGGCAAAAAATCGGTCATATTATAGTAAAAAAGCCTCTACACGACGTTTTAGTGCCCAATAAACGCGCGAAACAAGCCGCCTATGCTAGCAGACGACGTGGAGCAAAGTGGAGCCGGGTGGAACGCTACCGCCACCTGGTGACACGTTCAAGAAACGGTGCCATTTTCAATGCATGGGACGTATGGGGAGTTTGACAACTGAACCTATCTAGTAACGTTGGGCAGCGGTGCTTGTTACGAGGCGGGAGTCGCCAACCGGTAGTGCCGCGAGCCGGAAGAGACAAGCGACCACCGCCAGCCACCTTTCCAAGGAGCCCGCACGGCAGCAAGCGGTCAGCCGTCCGTCCCGTCGTGTGTAAGCATCCGGACCTTGAAATGCTTTGGTGATGTGCGTCATTGAGTATATCTTCTGTGCCATTTATATTTCGTTTCCACTGATGCAGTAAAGCCCCTTGTTCCTTTCGCAATGTTCTGTGCTGTAATGTTTTGACGAGGCTGTTTCCAGAACCCCCCTCGGTAGGCAGAAGTACCTACATATATACCATAAAAGTATCTGTATATATATATATAAAAGTAAAAAATGGGTATCGCTTCTAACAAAACTGTTTATTGTCGACGTTTCGATCGGATGCCGATCTTGCTCAAGACAACATTTCGTATTTCTGTGCACGTATTTATAAGCTCGTCGTCCAACGACGCCGAAAAAAGAGAGAGGGGGGATTTGGGGAGAAAAGTAGCAACAGACAGGCTCTCGGCGAGGTGAGGTGAAGGTATGCAAAAAAAAGAAAGAAAACGCAAAACAAAAACAAACCTAAACATGCAGAAAAGAGAGAGGAGCACACAACTATTTCAAAACGCTCTCCTCCATCGTTCGTCAACTTGTAGAACGAGTGACAGGTAGCGCCCGCTCCAGAGGGGGGCCGCTCTGCTTAGGAAACGAAAGCGCAAAGCAGTAACAGGGACGCTCTCACGTCATCACTGGGAGGCACAGAATTCTAATGGTCACTGACATTACGGGAAGAGTTGACAGGAAGCGGTCGCAGCCGCACACATTTCTCAGTGACGCCAACCCTACAAAACAAACAGGCAGGCTCGTTTAGAATGTAGGTACGATCTCCGCACTGTGGCTCAAAGCATGCACGATTCCGCCTACCGTCAGGACGCGCGAGTGCCATTCATCACTCTTAGCTCTATTCTTCTGCCCTGTACGGGCAGCCGACAGGGTCGTCCCTGACCATGAACCAGGGTAAAGGAGCTTAACTAATCCTCTAACCGCACGCGGGAGTCGCGCGGTCCTTTGTTGGAGTAAGCGGTGGCGGGAGCCTCGATGTTGTTTGTGGCATATGCCGCCTGTGCAGAAATTCCAGGAAGGGAAGAAATAAAATAAGGGTAGCTTGGTTACTTGTTTAAACAACCCAGAGACTTACTTAAATTTAGATAGGGGTTATTCTGCAACCAGATTATCAACAGCATGTATAGACGACATAATGCCCGGAGGCTAACATTCATTCCTGCCTTTACGATATGAATTTGTAAATAATGTAAGATTCACGTTGTTCGCGTTCTCTTGTAGTAGAAATCCACTCTGTAAAGTTGTGACCCTGATGGAGTCGAACGGGTGGTTTTCGGAGTAATATGTCGTGATAAGGGTAGATCCGGGAGTGAACGAACATGTGCGCGATGGTTGTTAAAGCGCATGCGGAATGCCGTGTTCGTCTGGCCAATGTATTGGATGCCTACAAAACACCGCACTCCAGAAGGTACACCACATTAGAAGAGTCGCAGTCGAGTGTCGCTGAATTAGATGCTTTAAACTTGAGTTGGTGCTTTCTTCCACCGTGGTTGTCTGCATGTGTTTACATACGCGGCACCGTGCCTTTCCGCATGGTCGACACCCACCCTTGGGTGCCCTCTCAGTTTTGGCGTGTACAAGGTAATCTTTAATATTTTCGGGGCGCCTGTATACGACCCGAGGAGGAGTGGGGAAGATTTTAGAAAGCCGTTCACTCTGTTGTAGCATGTTGAAGTGCTTTTTCAAGATTTTGTTTATGTTTGGGAAATTGCCCCCGAACGTCAAAACTAGGTTGTCTCTCCCATTCTGGTTTAGTTCTTTTTTATGGTGCAGCAACTCTTGGCGATCAAGGTTGACCGCTTTGCAAATAGCGTCGTTGACTATGGGTGGTGGGTATTGTTGCTTCGCGAGTACATTGCAAAAGTTTTCTGCGTTTGCCTCGAAGTCCTCGGTGCGGGAACAAATTCTCCTAAATCGGTGGGCCTGCGAGTATGGGATACTCGTTTTGCAGTGGCGCGGATGACAACTGTCGAAGTGCAGATACTGCTGCCTATCGGTAGGTTTTTTGTACACGGTAGTGATCAGTTCTCCTTTGTCTGTATTTATATGCATGTCAAGGAAATTGATTTCCGTGGTTGAATAGGTATAAGTGAATGATATGCTTGGATGGGCCTTGTTGAAACACTCGATGAAGTCGATTAAGTCTTCCTCCGTACCGGTCCAAATAAGGAATACATCGTCCAGAAAGCGTTTGTAAAAGAATGGCTTAATTTCACGGGTTGATAGAAATTTGGTTTCGAGATCGTTCATGAATATATTAGCGTAGTTCGGTGCCATTCGAGTACCCATCGCAGTGCCGTTTATTTGTAGGTAATACTGATTGTTGAATTCAAAGCTATTTATTCCAGCCCTAGCTTGGTCAAAGTTTCAATGACTTGTGGGTTTGGCGACTCCTGGTCCCGATGTATGCTATAGGACTCAACCAGGGCTTCAATCCCATCTCGGTGAGGTATATTTGTGTACAGAGAAGTACAGAGAAGGCGCCATCAGGGATTTTTATGTTGTCGATTTTCCGTAGGAAGTGGTTAGTATCGCGAAGATACGACGAATGGGAAGTGGGTATTTTCTTAATCAGGGAGTCTATGTAGCTGATATTGGTTCGGTGAGAGTGCCTCTTCCCGATATTATTGGCCTACCAGGGTTCCCTTCTTTATGAACTTTAGGCAGCATGTAAAACCTTCCTGGCGTTGCGTGTGCTGCTGTAAGTGCTTTACAGAGGCGTGGCTCTATTTCCCCAATTTTGACAAGATTGTTTAGTGTTGTTATTATTTCCTGACCTTCAACAGTTTGATCCGCGTAGATGTTTTTGGTAGAAAAATTCGTTATTTAACTGATTGTGGCCACCTTTATCGGCCGGTTTTATGACAATGTCTGTTCGATCACCCAGTGCCCTAAATGCCTCGCACTCCTCTTTAGAAAGGTTCTGGGTCCCTGGTTTGCGAGCGTTATAAGCCCGCAGGACGTCTCTTTGAGCGGCCTCAATGTACGAGTCCACGTGTTTTTCCCGCTCTGATTTCGGTGTCCACTGCCGCCCTACATTGACGGAGGTTGAGGCAGCGCGCTCTTTGTTCGGCTTATCGAAAAAATATTCTGCTAGGCGTAAATTTCGTGAAAAATTGTCCAGATCTTTCAGCAAGTGAAACTCATTGTATCGGCCGGTACTTGGGCAAAATGTCAGCCCGCGCGAGATTACTGACCGCTCATGAATAGTACGTTGTACCCCGGAGAGGTTAATTATGTTTTCATCTATGTTCATTTGAGTTTATTGGCATTTCCTTCGACTTGCAGTGTGGAATTGGGGGTAGTTTTGGGATTTCCAATGTCCGTGTGGTGCGGAGCTGAATTGATTTGAGAAAACTCGTTTGAGTATGGAACGTTATCCCTTGACAATTTTTTAATTTTGATTCTCATTATTTCATCTGTCTTCTTTTTCTCGAAACGTTCCAGTTCGCTGGCCTCCAGCGCAGAATGGACAATATTAATCCTAACACGAAGCTCCTCCGCCCTCAGAGACGCGAGTGTATTATCACAATGATCCACTACTATTTTAGTTAGCTGAAGTGATGCGGATTTAAGAGTTTCGTTCCAATTTTGTGTTTCACGTTTGTTAAACGTATGCATCGATGGTGTTAATGACAGAAGTAGGCCCTGGGGGGCGATCCCAGCCTTTAGATATATTTTGAGTGTACGCACATGTAGATCATGGCGCACCCGCTTGTCAATTGTTTTCCTTATCTTAAAAAAATTAGGCGTCAGCAGCTGATCACGCGTGTCTTCTGAGGGAGAGGAAGTCGGAACATTTGCGCGGCCAGAATGTCAATTCATGCAAATGCGACATGCAGAGCCACAGTGTTTTCGGAGATTCGTACATTTTGACGGCAGGGGTGGCAGGGCTTTTCTTGTTTTCTGGACTGGATTCCAGAATCTCGCAGTCTCTCGCGCTGGCGGGGCGTCAGAAGGTTGTGGGCTCGTTGAAGTTTGTGGGTTGAAGTCTAAGTTCCCGGGGTTGGGCTCGATCGTCTGCAGGTTTTTCCGAAGGAGATGCGCTTGTGGCTGAGAGCCCTGCTGAAGCAAGTTTCACTTGCTGAAAGATGTGGACAATGTTTCACGAAATTTACGCCTAGAAGAATTTTTTTTCGATAAGCCGAACAAAGAGCGCGCTGCCCCAACTTCCGTCAATGTAGGGCGGCAGTGGACACCGAAATCAGAGCGGGAAAAACACTTGGACTCATACATTGAGGCCGTTCAAAGAGACGTCCTGCAGGCTTATAACGGTCGCAAAACAGGGACCCAGAACCTTTCTAAAGAGGAGCGCGAGGCACTTAAGGCACTGGGTGATCGAACAGACCTTGTCATAAAACCGGCCGATAAAAGTGGAGGTATTGTATGACTTAGTAAACCAGACTACATCCAAGAAGGCCACCGTCAGTTAAATAACGAATTTTTCTACCAAACACTTGACGCGGATCCAACTGTTGAACATCAGGAAATAATAACAACAACACTAAATAATCTTGTCAAAATTAGGGAAATAGAGCCACGCCTCTGTCAAGCACTTACAGCAGCACACGCAACGCCAGGAAGGTTTTACATGCTGCCTAAAGTTCATAAAGAAGGGAACCCTGGTAGGCCAATAATTTCGGGAAGAGGCACTCTCACCGAACCAATATCAAGCTACATAGACTCCCTGATTAAGAAAATACCCGCTACCCATTCGTCGTATCTTCGCGATACTAACCACTTCCTACGGGAAATCGACAACATAAAAATCCCTGATGGCGCCTTCCTTGTAACTCTAGATGTAACTTCTCTGTACACAAATATACCGCACCGAGATGGGATCGAAGCCCTGGTTGAATCCTATAGCATACATCGGGACCAGAAGTCGCCAAACCCAAAAGTCATTGAAACTTTGACCAAGCTAGTGCTGGAATTAAATAAACGGCACTGCGATGGGTACTCAAATGGCACCCAACTACGCTAATATATTCATGAACGATCTCGAAACCAAATTTCTATCAACCCGTGAAATTAAGCCATTCTTTTACAAACGCTTTCTGGACGATCTATTCCTTATTGGGACCGGTACGGAGGAAGACTTAATCGACTTCATCGAGTGTTTCAACAAGGCCCATCCAAGCATCGCATTCAATTATACCTATTCAACCACGGAAATCAATTTCCTTGACGTCCATATAAATACAGACAAAAGAGAACTGATCACTACCGTGTACAAAAACCTACCGATAGGCAGCAGTATCTGCACTTCGACAGTTGTCATCCGCGCCACTGCAACACGAGTATCCCATACTCGCAGGCCCACCGATTTAGGAGAATTTCTTCCCGAACCGAGGACTTCGAGGCAAACGCAGAAAACTTGCGCAATGTACTTGCGAAGCAACAATACCCACCACCCATAGTCAACGACGCTATACGCAAAGCGGTCAACCTTGATCGCCAAGAGTTGCTGCACCATGAAAAAGAACTAAACCAGAAGGGGAGAGGCAACCTAGTTTTTGACGTTCGGGGGCAATTCCCCAAACATAAACAAAATCTTGATAAAGCACTTCAACTTGCTACAACAGAGTGAACGGCTTTCTAAAATCTTCCCCACCCCTCCTCGGGTCGTATACAGGCGCCCCAAAAATATTAAAGATTACCTTGTACACGCCAAAACTGAGAGGGCACCCAAGGGTGGGTGTCAAACATGCGGAAAGGCACGGTGCCGCGTATGTAAACACATGCAGACAACCACGGTGGCAGAAAGCACCAACCCAAATTTAAAGCATCTAATTCACGAGACACTCGACTGCGACTCTTCTAATGTGGTGTATCTTCTGGAGTGCGGTGTTTGTAGCATCCAATACATTGGCCAGACGGACACGGCATTCCGCATGCGCTTCAACAACCATCGCGCACATGTTCGTTCACTCCCGGATCTACCCTTATCACGACATATAAACTCCGAAAACCACCCGTAAGACTTCATCAGGGTCACACTTTTACAGAGTGGATTTTCTACTACAAGAGAACGCGAACAACGTGAATCTTACATTATTTACAAATTCAATACCGTAAAGGCAGGAATGAATGTTAGCTCGGGCATTGTGTCGTCTATACATGCTGTTGATAATCTGGCTGCAGAATATTCCCCTATCTAAATTTTAGTCTCTGTGTTGTTTAAACAAGTAATCAAGCTATTCTTATTTTATTTATTCCTTCCTGGGGTTTCCCCACAGGCGGCATATGTCACAAACAACATCGAGGCACCCGCCTACCGTTTACATCAACAAAAGACCCGCGCGACTCCCACCTGCCGGTAGAGGATTAGTTAAGCTCCTTTTCCCTGGTTTCATGGTCAGGGACGACCCTGTCGGCTGCCCGGACAGGGCAGAAGAATAGAGCCAAGAATGATGAAAGGCGCTCGCCCGTCCGCCGGTAGGCGGAATCGTGCATGCTTTGAGCCACAGTGCGAAGATCGTACCTACACTTTTAACGAGCCTCCCTGTTTGATTTGTAGGGTTGGCATCACTGAGAAATGTGTGCGGCTGCGACCGCTTCCTGTCAACTCTTCCCGTAATGTCAGTGACCATTGGAATTCTGTGCCCCCCCAGTGATGGTGTGAGAGCGTCCCTGTTACTGCTTTGCGCTTTCGTTTCTTAAGCAGAGCGGCCCCCTCTGAAGCGGGCGCTACCTGTCACTCGTTCTACAAGCTCACGAACGAGGGAGGACAGCGTTTTGAAAGAGTTCTGTACTCGTCCTCTCTTTTCTGCATGCTTAGGTTTGTTTTTGTTTTGCGTTTTCTTTCTTTTGCTTTTTTTTTTGCAAACCTTCACCTCACCTTATAAATACGTGCTTATAAATACGTGCACAGAAATACGAAATGATGTCTTAAGAAAGATCGGCATCCGATCGAAACGTCGACCAATAAACAGTTTTGAGAAATGCGGGCAGTCTTCCACGTCATAGAAAACATAGGGGAATTGTTAGACAATGTTTTTCCGTTAGTGACGTTACATTATATTTTTATTTTATTATTTACGTGAGAAAGAACGAAAGAAAAACGCGCTCCCAGAGTGGGGACCGAACCCACGCCTTTCGATATAGATATAGATATGGATATAGATATAGATATATATAAGGGTTATCAAATTAGGTCCTGTTTTATTTAAATTAGGTGCTTACATTTACATGAAGAACAACTCTACAGTAATGTTAGGCACACAGGGGGACACAATGTATTGTTAATCAGTGATGTGTTTGCCTTCATTACTTAAAAATAAATACCTCTTTAAGGTCTGCAGTAGGCAGACATGCTTGGGTGTAAATGTTTGTGGCAATCGTGTTCCTACACAGTTTCATTTGGCAAACATTTTCAAGTGCACCGTACTTCAAAATGACGAACTGCGAAATTTAATTTACATTCGGGTTATTAAGCATGCTAGACTGCGAATGGCGGACAAAATTCGTCCCCTTTGTTCCGTGTTTCGATAGTGCTTCCAACTACTGCACATTGCGACAACGCCAGGAAACACTGAAAATGTGCTGGTTATCACTTTGACCTATTACTCCAACCCGTTATCAAAGTAGACACCGTACGCAGCGGGCACGTAAAAAAGGGAGCAGCATTCGGCCGGACCTCACTGCCTTGGATGCGTAATCACGCGAACGACAATTAAACTTCGCAGTTCGATAACTCGCAGTTGGGATGCGCTAGGAGGATTCTGCTAACTGAACCTGCATATAAACACAATTTGACTAACGTTTCAATACAAACATGCCTACCTACTGCAGCCAATAAAAAGCTAATTATTCAAGTTTAGTTATTAAGCCAGCAAAATGCATAATTATCGCGGCATTTTTGTCCCCCTGGCCACATAATCTCACTGCAGAGGCAGCTTTTACATCCATCTAAGCCTCTAATTTAGAAAAACCTCACTCCTACCTGTAGCGATTCAGAATAGGAACTGAGGGCTACGGTGAATGGAGAGAGATGCAATTGTAGGCAGTCATGAAATCCAAGGAAAGTGAAGGGGCTAATGCTGTAGGACATTTTATTTTCCTTAAAACATGTACCGTTTTTAAAGTACAAAACTGGAGCGAAAAATTTCCAGAGCATTTGTCTGGTACGATTACCACTATCCTACCGATGGTGCGGTGTTCCCCTACACTTTCGCGGGTATATATCTGTACATTATACATATATATCAATACCTAAATCGTGGGTGCGGCAATAGAGCAGCAGTACATCATCTGCCTCGCGGTCAGATGAACCATTTTTAGAACATGCATCCACGCCATTCGTACCAGGTAAAAACGCCTGCGTGTTGATTGATAATTGGAAGGAAGCTTCGCGTACTGTCTCATCCCGCTGGCCATTGCCGGTAACGCACAGCCTTACCAGAGAATGATTCGCCACTCTGGTGTAGTAATTGCCACAACCTCCTGTGAATTCGTCAATTCACCCTCGGTCCTCTGTACTAAGCGGCTGCGAAGAAAGTAACCGCGGTGGTGGTCATATATGTGAAGCAAGAGAAGGTGCTAAGAATTGCAAAATTTGGACAGGCCACCATTAGGATCTGACCCTGGAAACGTTTACCGCAAGAACTTTAGCAAAGCAGATCCGAAGGTTGTTTTCAAGGAATTAGAGGAAAATAAATTGGACGTAATAGGGCTTAGTGAAGCTGGTACAGGGGCAGACTTTATTGTGCCTAAAAATGTTTACGTACTATGTTACCGTGGTGTAGCGGTGAGAAACGAATTGGAAGTCGGATTTATAGTGAAATAAAGCATATTCCACAAGAAAGAGAAATACTATCCCATTAACGATACGGTTTCGGTTTTGTAATTAGGCTTAATAAGAAGTACAAAAATAAAGGTAGTACAGTTCTATACGCCTACATCCAGCCATGACGACAAAAAAGTTGAACGCCTCTATGAAGTTGTGGAATCAGCAATGGGGGAAATAAAGACACCTCAATCTTCAGTGATGGGAAATTCAAAGCTAAAGTAAGCAAGGGGCATTCTGAATACAATGTAGTTGAGAACGGTGGTCTGTATTGTAAAAATATCAGAGAGAACTTTCTAGAAAAGTTCGTAAAACGGAATAATAGGCGCATAATAAATGCCTTCTTCCGCAAACAGGATAGCCGGATGGGTACGTGAAGGTTCTCGAATGGGGAGCTTAAAAATGAGATGGACTTCATATTATGCGATGACCCTGGCACCTTGCCAGATGTCTAAGTGCTCGGAAGGGTTAGGTGTTATGGCTGCAGGATGGTAAGATCTATAATTAGAGTATATTTCAGCACGGACCATAAGATGCTAGTTCAAAAGAAGCCGGTCAATGAGCTAACAGTAAGAGCTAATACTTGAATGAGAAAACAGTTGAAGAACTTAAGATCGCGGTGCAGAACCGATATTGAGCTTAACCCTGTTAGCAGAGTTACGGCACTAAAAGCGATCGACAATCGTGCATGCAATATAACGGAGTGTGCAATTGACAGCAATGTATGATGGCTGGACAGGAGGTTGGTCGCTCTTGTCAGGAGAGGGAAGAAATAATAAGGAAAATTCAAAGCACGACAGTCTCCACCCAGTTGAGAGGATAGAACTTGTGTAGCTTTGGAGTTGATCAATAGGTGAAAGACAGCTGAGATGCGGAAGCATAATATCAAGAGGATTGAGCATGCTATTAAGAACGGAGGCAGCGTGAAAGCACAGGAGAGATGTCTAGGCTTGGGGAAAATGAGATGTGTACACTTGAGGAGGAGCAAGTCAATGTCATAAATAGGAACAATTTAGTATAGTAGCCTAGTAGCCTAAGAGTTCTAGAGAGGTATGTAGTGTAGCCGGGACACCCAGGATACACCGAATGATAAAGTGGTCAGAGGTGGTACATAAACCCCCAGTAACGACAGAAGTATAGAAGGCTTTGTAAGAAATGCAAGGGGGCAAAGCACCTGATGAGGACCAAATAACAGCAGATCTCTTGAACAAGGGGGTGGGGCAAATTGCACAAAAAATAAAAAAAACTCGCCAACCTATATAAGCAATGTGTAGGGATGGCGAGTGTACGGAAATTTACAAGAACGTGAACGTTGCGTTATAGTGTAGAAAAGCTGTCCGGATGGACTTGAAAAAATACAGCCCGATCACCTTAATCTCAGCCGTCTACCAGGTCATCGATAACAACATTTCTGCCACCTTTGATTTCAGTCAACCTAATAAAAAAGCGGGGTTTTGTATAGCCCATCCAACAATTGACAATATACACACAAATTCCTCAGGTGATATAGAAATCCTTGGAAGTATAAAAAAACCCTTTATAAAGCCTTTATAGATTATGAGAAAGTGTTTAACTTGGCCGAACCTCAGCTGTCATGCGGGCATTGCAGAAACAGTGTGCAGACGAGCATTACGTAGGAATACTGAAGGATATTTACAACTGGTCAACCGCGACCATAGTTATCCTTGATAAGAGCAGTAAAATACGTCTAACGAAGGGTGTCAGACAAGAAGATAATCTCGCCAATGTTATTTACAACGTGTTTACAAGAGACATTCAGAACATTATTATGGACGCAAGGGTTAATTGAGAATACCTCACTAACCTCAGATTTGGTGATGACGTCGCCTTGCTAAATAACTGGCGGTACGAATATAAAGGAAGATCACCGCGCTGGACCAGCAGAGTAGAATCATCGGACTGAAATTTGATATGTCGAAAACTAAAGCATTGCACAATAACCTCGGGAGAGCACAGGGGCTCGAGATAGGTGGCGAGCAGTCCTAGGGGTAAGCGAATATTTCTAGTTAGGCGCAAGTGTGACGATGGATGTTAATTATGACACAGACATAATTACAAAGATTAGCATGTGGTGGAGTGCTTTCGGGCGGCTTTCGCGAAATATGAAAGGCAGACCAGCATTGTGCCTGATGCGGAAAGTGTATAACAGCTGCATCGTACCGGTCCTCGTCTATGAGGCAGAAACTTGGTGACTCATTAAAACGGTTTAGCCAAAATTTAGGACGACTCCGTGAGCAATAGAACGGAAGATGATAGCACTTACGTTACGGCACAAAAAGAGAGCGGAATGGGTCAGGACACAAACGCGTGTTAATGACATAATAGCAAAAATTAGGGAGACAAAATGTTGGAGGGGAGGGCACGTAATGCGAATGCACGACAAACAGTTGGTGAGTTAAAGTAACAGTATTGATATTAGGAGAAGCCAGGCGTGGCAGGAAGCGCCAGAATGTTAGGTTGGCGAAGGATATTAAGAATGATGATGATGATTGCATTTTAATGGCGTAAGGCCAGCTGGGGCAAAGAGCGCCAAAAACAGATGGTTAGCTTCAACAGAATAAATGTGTATACTAAAATTGAATAGCAACAGAGGTAAAAACAAAGACAATGGAGATTGCTGGTGTAGAGGGCCAGGTTGTGATTATGCATGATATGATATGAGTTTCAGAAATTGAACTTCTGATAGATACTTAAAACACGTTTGACAGTAAACATTGGTTCATCGCCTAAGAAGTACGATGGGTGGAGTGGGATTCGTTTTCTGTAGATTTCTGAAAAGTGTTTTCGTCGTGTGTTGTGGAGTGCCTTGCATGTGATTAGTATGCGAACTACGGATAGGCCCTCTCCACACCTGCTGCACACGGGTCTCTGAGACCCAGTGAGCAAGTTTGAATGTGTTACATAAGTGTGGCCTATCCGTAGCCTGGCTAAGGCTACTTCCATGTGTCGGTCTTGTTTGTCTGTTATGTATCTACCTAGGTGTGGCTTTATAGTGTAGAGTTTGTTCTCTGTTGGTGTGTCCATGTTTCCTGAAGATTTGCGCATGGCTGTCCGTACCAGTGGCTTCAGGGCGAGGTAGGGAACACACGGTACATTTATGCTACTGCGGAGAGCAGCCACAGCGGCACCCTGGTCAGCAATTTCGTTCCCCCGAATGCCACTGTGACCTGGAACCGAGCAAACAATTATTTTTAGTTTTGCGTGATCAGCAAATGTTAAAGCTTTAATTAGATGCTGGAGCACAATGTTTTTCGTAGGTCTGAAGCAATGCAAGGCTGTTGCCACACTTAGAGAGTCTGTAAAGATAATGGAGTGCTCTGTTCTGGTTTGTGTAATGTGTTGTACTGCTAATAAGATACCATGCGCTTCTGCCGTAAAAATGCTGCTATTTCTGTGTAATGTCTTCGTACTGGTAAAGTTGGGGCCATATGCAGCACATGAGACGGCCGAAGAAGACTTTGAAGCACCGGGGTAGTAGGCGGTGTGCGGGTAATTGTATTGTAACTGTAGGAAGTGGTGTAGTATAAGTTCTCTGGGCGCATTTCGTTTGTCGATATGTTTAAAAGAAATATCACACGAAATTGCTAACCTCTCCCAAGGCGAAACGAGGTCAGCAATGGAAGACTTTATGCTCTCCTCAAATGAAATCCCTAGTTCCTCAGCGAGGGCTCTCACTCGTATAGAGAAAGGAACGGGTATCGACGACCGTGCTGCAAACAACGGATCGGATGAAATGCTGTTTATACTAAAGATACAAGGGTGATTTTACAGAAGTCGCCTTAATAGCATACAGCAAGGAAGTGTAAGAACGCTGGTGTTCAAGGCTCCACCTATCACACTCTGCATACAGGCTTTCAATGGGACACGTCCGGAACGCTCCAGATGCAAGACGGAGACCCAAGTGCAGGACAGGGTCCAACATTTTCAGAGCAGTTTTACAGGCGGACCCGTAGACGACCACTCCCGTAGTCCAACCGTGAGCCAATAAGGCTGGTAAAAACGCGGAGGAGTATTTGTTTGTCCGCGCCGTAGGAGCAATGCGAGAGGACCTTCAGGATATTCTTGGTTTTCAGGCATTTCTGTTTCAGGTGTTTTATATGCGGAATGAATGTCAGTTTTTCATCAAGTACCACGCCTAAAAATTTTTGTTTCTTTTTTAAAGGGATTGAGACACCTTTAAGCCTATTATCAGGATCTGCATGAATCCCTCGCCTCCTTCAAAATAGAAGAGAAGTATACTTTTCTGGATTAAGCTTAAATCCATTCCTGTCTGCCCAGTCAGCGACTTTGTTGACACGAAGCCGGACTTCCCTCTCGCAAACCGACAGATTACAGAATTTTAAGAAGATTTGATCATCTACATAGAGAGAGTAAGAAATGGTTGGTGGCAATCCTTTCCCAGGAGAGTTCATTTTTATAATAAACAGCGTGCAGCTCAAAACACCCCCTTGAGGCACACCGTTTTCCTGAACTTGAGCTCGGGAATATGTATTGCCCACTCTCACACGAAAAGTTCTTTCTGACATGTAACTTGCAAGCGTATTGAACATGTTGCCTAAAAAACCCAAAGGCTTAAGTTCGCTGAGAACTCCATAGCGCCATGCAGTATCATACGCTTTTTCAATATCGAAAAATACTGTCATACAATACTGTTTAGGAATAAATGCATCTTTGATGTAAGATTCTAAGGCAACGAGAGTATCATTTGTTGATCGACCTGCCCTGAAGCCTGCCTGGCAGCTCTCGAGAAGTCCGTTGTACTCCAAAAAGTACACAAGCCTTCTGTTAATCATCTTGTCGAGGAGCTTACACAGGCAGCTTGTCAGGACGATAGGGCGATAACTGGCGGGAGAGGATGGGTCCTTCCCCTCCTTCAGAAAAGCAATAACTATAGCCTCCCTCCAAGACCTCGGTATGTGCCCCCCCGAGAGGCATATTTTGTTGTAAAGGCGAAGGAGTGTTACAAGAGTGTCTGTGTGCAGGTGTTGTATTATTGTATATGTTATGCTGTCTGGGCCCAGAACTGAACGCTAACAGCCGCTCAGAGCAGCCCTTAGTTCGTGAAGCAAGAACTCGGAGTTATATGACGTGGCTGATCTGTTGTTACCACATAATGGCTTCTTTTCAGCGGCCGTTTTATGTTTCAGGAAAGTGTTTGTGTAATGTGCGGAACTGGACACGTGTTGGAAATGTTGTGCGAGTGTGTTAGCCTGGTCTTCGAGCGTGTCTCCTGTTAGGCTAACCAGGGGCAGGCTGTGTGTCTGTTGCGCTTTAAGTTTCCGTATTCTTGTCCAGACTTTGTGGGTGTCAGTGTACGAGTTTATGCATGTGAGGAAGGCACGCCAACTCTCCCTCTTTGCCTCATGGCGCACGCGCTTCCCCCGGGCCTTCACTCGTTTGAAAGATATCAGGTTATCTGAAGTAGGGTATCGACGATGATACCCCAGGCCTTGGTCTGGGCCTCTCGTGCCTACCTACAGTCCTGGTTCCACCAGGGCCTCCTTTGGTTGCGTGGGGCACTGGAGACCTGGGGAATGGACTTTTCAGCGGCGTCAAGAATGTGCGCCGTGACCAGTTGGGTTGCTTCCTCTATGTGTAGGTGTGTTATGGATGTGTGGCGTAGTGTAGATTTTTCTGTGAACGTGTTCCAATTAGCTCTCACTTCATTGAACTTTTTGTGGGAAGGGGAACTGTTTCGGCCTATACATGACAGTGATGTAGGGAAGTGGTCACTACCGTACGGGTTGGTGTCCACCTCCCATTCTAGGGAAGGGAAGAGAACTGCTGAGCCGATACCTAAGTCTAGGTGTGAATAAGTGTTGTGTGCTATGTTATGGTATGTAGGCTGTTTCTTGTTAAATAGGCATGCTCCTGATGATGTTAAGGACCTTTCATTGAGGCGAATCCGCGCATCTGTTCGAGAAGAGCTCCAGAGTGGGTTGTGTGCATTCAGGTCACCTAATAGTATATAAGGTTTAGGTAACTGATCTATCAGAGTTTCGAAATCAGAACTTGTTAGCCGATGATAAGTAGAGATGTATATGGAGCATATTGTTACTAGCCTGTGAAAGATTATCGTTCGAATGGCAACAGCCTCGAGGTTAGTGCTCAGAATGACCGGATGACATGCTAAGGATTTTTGTGCGATTATAGCCAAACCAACAGAAGAGGTTGGGCACCCATCTCTGTCCTTTCTGAAAACCAGATAATTGTTGAGGAAGTTGGCATGTTTTCTGTTTAAATGTGTTTCTTGTATGCACATGACACTTGTTTGGTTGGCATGCAGTAACTCGTATACCTAATCAATATTTTTAAGAAGGCCTCTACAGTTCCATTGGATGATATTTTGTCTTCCATTATAGCCATTTACGAGCAACTGGAGTTGTGTAAGAGTGTGTATTCATCTGTTATCTCTCGGGGCTTGTACTCTTGGAAGGGACTTTTTGGGCCTGTCTATTGGCTTGGACGTCGAAGGCTGTTTTTTGCGCTGCGGTGCAGGCAGATATGGCCCGGCGTCCATCTCATCTCCAGATGTCCTGGGTGTGCCCGACAGAGTGGGCTCCCTGGACCTGGATATAGCACCCTTTTGGGCGTTTTTCTCTTCAACCATCACGGCCGAGGGCGTAGTAGGCGCCACGGGCAGGACAGGTGGTGGGGTGAGATTTGGAGAGGGTGTGGTTTCCTCGGTGTGCATTTCCACAGGGCTCTCGGGTGTGCTCGAGACCTGTGAGGCAGGAACAGGAGTGACTACGCTCCCATCAGCATGAGTGGCCACCTCAACCACTGCCGGTCCAGCAAGTGGCGTGGTGATCGGGGCGGCTGCCACATGCAGCCTCGTGGGGGGCGGAGACGGGAGCAAGTCAGCTGAGCTGTATTGCGTCGCCGCCGAAACCAGGCGCCGCTCCGCCCCCCGGCGATCAGCGTCGGCGTACCTTCCGGAGTTGAAGAGTGCAAACCTCTTCCGGGCCTCCGGAAAGCTGATGTTTTCATTGACATTCAATGGGATGATTTGTTTTTCTTGTTTGAATGTTTCACACGATCGTGAATATGCTGCGTGAGGTCCATGGCAGTTAGGGAAGGTGAAGTTGCTTGCGTCGCAGTTGTCTGTGAGATGGTCAGGTTGACCACACTTTGCACATTTTGGTCTCCCCCGGCAAGAGTTCGTACCGTGCTTATACCGCTGGCATTTCTAGCAGCGGCGTGGGTTTGGCACATAAGGGCGTGTGGGACATCGCAAGTAACCTGCCGTCACGAATTCTGGTAGTGGGGTTCTGTCAAAGGTCAAAATTACGTGCTTTGTTTTCATGTCTTTGCTATCTCGTCGTATTGTGATGCGCGGGACTGCTGTGACCCCTTGGTCACGCAGTCCTTCAAGGATGTCGGTTTCGGTTTCGTTGATTAGATCGAGTTCGGAGATGACGCCTTGAGAAGAGTTTAAGGTTCTGTGAGGTGTGATCGTAATTTCTAGACCATCGATGTTAGTTTGTTGAAGGAGCTTATTGGCCTGCTCTTTGCGGCTGACTTCAATGAGCACATCACTAGAAGTAAGTTTTTTTGCCTTGTAGTTTTTTCCAGCAATACGTTCAAGAAACTTTGCAACAAGGAAGACTGATTTTCCACTTACAGGGTTTTCTTTGTCAAGAGATTGCATAATGAGGAAGCGAGGAAAGATGTCATTGTTTCGGAGGTCAATGTTTAGAAGAGGTTTGGAAGTTACTTCGGTGCGGGCCCTTTTGAGGACCCGATCATTTGGTTTTGGGGGTTTAAATAATACCATAAGCGATAGTATAAAAGCAGGGGACGAGGGTACTTTCTTCACTCGGTTTACCCTGATGCGGAGAGAGGTCCCGGAGCTCCCTGCCTGGTAAACAGACAGGGAGCCCATCCGCCGGAGCTTGACCACGGCTCCGACGGCCACCGTTTGTGGTTTCTACCCTTCAACTTAAAACTGCTAGCCGCGGTAGGATACACAATGAGTATGGGGGCTCGGGGTCTGCGTTGTTGCCAATACCGTCACCAATATTATTCAAGGTGCCCCGTGCGGGGAGGAGATTAAGAAGTTTGCGAGAATAAATTTGACGTAGTTAGTAACTGAACGGGATACTTATAGATCTATGGGGAGGCCTTTGCACCGCAGTGTGCCTAGACAGGCAGATGATGACAATGGTGATGAAAACTGCGAGGTTTCGGGAGCAAAGGCTAGGGCGTTGAAGTGGCAAGGTGAGACAAGTTCGACTGATTAAAAAGAGAGCATTTATTTTCACATTGTTAAACACGACCTTCAGCATTCGAGGTACTAGCAAAGGGGCCCAATGTACTAGCGCGTCACAGACCTCGCTTGGACCGCTGGCTGCATTGGCATAATTTTACTTAACGTGACGCTAGTGAGTAGCTGGTGATTGCGGCAACATGTGGGCGCTCACACACCAGCCTGGCCTGTTTGGCAACGCCTTGTGGTGAAAGATATCAGTACATTGTCCACAACGGGCACCCCACTGACACACGTGGGGAAGCACTGAGGCACAGTTTATTCGAGCACAACGTCGCCTAGGTGGCTCGGCACGCATAGAGTGCGTTGTGAGTATAGGGATGGCTTCTGTACTGCAGAGATGACACGTACTTCCGAGGTGGGCGTGGTCTCTACGGCGAGTAGGCACGGTTGCTCATTGACTCGACAAACTGGAGGCACGTAGGTCTTGACCCATGCACATTTCGTAATTTTCCGCCCAATTGCACCATTCTTTGTTGATTGACCAAACGAGATATCATGCACGACAAATGTAATGCCCAAAATGTTGATGGCGTAAGCTGCGTGGTGAGTCTGTACACAACGCTTAAACGGAGTTTCATCATTTCATTTGGAACTGGAGCCTGTCGTCTCACCGTGACCAGATCAGAGACAGTAAGACTGTTAAAATGGTGGTTGCAATCAATATGCTTGCACGTAGTTTGAGCCGCTTTAGCTTTGGCTGTTGCTTGGAAGCGCTGCACAGTAGTGTCGAGGATCCGCTAGGTGAGTGAAGAATGTAGGAATGGGGACTTTGTTGGAGAGACATGTTAGGTATTGTGGTATCGGGGTTCTTGCACCCGGCTTCGGTTCCCCAGAAAGACACTACGCACCCTAAAACCACACCTTTACTGGGAGTCCTGTTCCGCCAGGGTCCGCTGCTCAGCCGATCTGGCTGCGCACAGCTAACCCAGCCGAGTCCGCCATGGCGCATCTCGCGCCACATCTTCTTCGTCACCTGGCACATGTCCATCCCGTGGGATTGTCTTCCGCCACTATTGCCAGGTTACCACACTCTCCCCCCCCCCTCCGGAGAAAAGGCCGACGCACAGTCCTCGAGCCAACCGAGAATGGACAAAGAGTAACTCGAAGGCATCGGCATCGGAGCCCTAAGATGGCGTCTCAGTCCACGAAACAGCTGTCAACAGCCAGCTTGAAACTCGAGACATCCTCTGTGACAGCAGCCACATGATCACTTCAGCCCAGGTACTGGCATGGATCCGCTGGATTGCTGGCACCACTGGAAGAATCCCACCAACCGATGACGGTCTGTGCAACAGCCCCAGATCGAGGAGATAGCACATCCCAGCCAGAAGCACGCAGCGCCCGAGGGCAGCAGAGAGCAACACTGAAAAGTTCATTTCAAGGCCAACAGCACGCAGGCCAGGGCAGCACATGGGAGTGGAGAGAGCAGTTACGGCCAGGCGAAAACGCCATGGCAGGAAGGTGAGCCCAGGCCAGGGAGCCAGGATCTCAGGATGCCACCGGGTCACGCATAACGCGCACGTTGATGCAGCAGTGTTGAAAGTCCTCCAAACGGTGCGACGGTGAATGCGGGCGCAGCCGGAGCGAATGCCGAAATGGATGCAAGACGCTAAAGAAGCAAAAAAGAACGCCCGGAAACAAACAATTCTAGCTGCGGAAAAAACACAAAGAAGCGCATCCCGTGAGACTGATCAAGCATCAAATTAAGGGTTCAATTCAAAAGGCGAACCAAAACAAAAAATACCTAAAAAGGGAGCAGTAGAAACATGCCAAAGAAAGTTAATATTATGAATGCGCAGACGCCATTCGCGATGGAATGGTGTAAAACAAATGGTCCCATTTCACAGATCTTGCGGAGAACCAAAAAAGAGCCACATTGCTTCTCTCAACACAGCCATTTATAAGGACAGTCAGTTCCCACCTGGACTATTCAAGTATGATGAAGCAGCAGGCCTCCATCATATATAGTTTATTCGCCCACACGTGATACTTCTGTTACCAGACCCTCCAATTTGCTTCGCCACTGTATCCGCAGTGTTGTGGCCGTGACGATTTCAAACGCGTCATTTGTAATTGTGTGCGGTTAATAAACAAAGTGTGTCTCTAGTAGTGTCTGTCGGCCGCCACTCCCCATAGAACAAGAACTCAGGGACGAATTTCGTCCTTCGTATTCTTCCAAGCGTTCCTCTCGTGCTACGAAAGCCCTATTTGCGTACCTAAAAGACACATGTCTGGATTGATCAGACTTTGTATATAGTTAAAATAAGATGTGTTTCTTTTTATCATTAGGCTTTAAGCTTCTCTTTAAGCTTTAGGAACCAAAAAATACGGTTTTATGCGCCTATCTTATGCACTCAAATGTGCCAATAAGGACTACAAAAGCACCAAATAATGTCATTTAGGGACATTTGGGCCTAATTATATTTACTTCAGCAGCATAAATAATGGGAAAATTTTGACTTGCAGCCAGAAGAGCAGACACTTCTTGTTCCGTGGAAGTAATTTTATATATTTGTGACAATGAGTCACAGAAGAGTTAAGTTTTTAACAGATTTACGTGAAATACAAAGGGATTCGACACCAAAAGAAAAGCCTAAAAGCAATCGCAAGCCAGATCCTCCTCTATGTTTTGCGGCCTGAAGTTGTACATGGTTTCGGTCGACTCTTGTATGCAGCAAAAAAGACTCAACGTACATTGAAGTTGGAGAAACGTGTTTGTACTTCGGACAGCTGCATGACCAGATTCTATGTTGAAATTCAGAATTTTTGGTGTCCACGACCTTCGGAATTTCTTTTAGCACAAGGAACCCAGTAATTTTATGTCACAGAGAATGGCAGATTGTCCGACAGGAATGGCTCTATCAGCAACCAGTCTTTCGGGGATTGTGGTAGGTCAGTCCTGTAATTTCGAAGTCAGCTCACCGTTTTTAGTCTGAGTAGTGCCAATGGTCTGAGCTACAGAAACGCTCTTTGCTATGAGTTTGAAATACACCTACGAATGTGCCAATACACGCTCAAAAGTTGCGTGGTGTAGACAACTTCGACTGTGACGCTTTTGTTGTCTGCCATGCTGTTAGTAGCACCGGAGAGTCTATTTGTTCTTGTTTTCTGCCCTTAGCCGCGTTTTTAAGTCGTAACAATGTGTTGCCGTGGAAGAGGCACAATCGGTAACTGCTGATTGCAGAAACCACTGCAAAATGAAAGAACGAACTTAACGGCAGGTATTCATTTGTGGACGGAGCCGAACGACATTTTAGCTCTTCACAAAAGAGTTTAATTTCATAGATTCATCAGTTCAGTGGTTTTTATTGCGTCAGCAATAGTTGGGACACAAGGGCAAAAACTATCGCTGTTGACCCGCGGACACGGTGCGTCAGAAGGACTAAGAACAAAGCAGCTCAAGTGGAAAGGGGTCAAGTCGGTTATGTTGGATGTGGTCACGCTGCGTACAGGCCTCTGGTGGCTCTGCCGATGTGAGGAGGTTGAAGTGATGGTGGCTCGTGCACGGTTTGGGTTTCTGGTTTTGTTTAGCCTGGCTCGCAGATTTTTCTCGCATACCGGGTTTGAGAAATACTTTGTTGTGGGCTTCCGACTCGCACCTTTGTCTGCCTCGTCTGACGTAGACGAAGAGGTACGAAATTTCCCGTTCTATGCTGTCACGACCTTTTGAAGTCATTTAACTGGTTCCTGATCTTTTCTGACCATTGCATCTGGAATATCAAAATCAGGAGGCATGAGGGTGAGCGTTTGCTAGTAGTTCTGGAGAACTGTTCACAATGGGCTGTGAGGCACAGTTCGGCTTAACAGCTGTAAATCGCCCATAGAGTATTGCTCCGCCCAATCATTTACAGTTGATTCTTTGTTGAGTATCTTCTCTGGACAATCCAACCTCTGTGACAGGACACGGTTCGATCAGTGCCATCCCGAATCTCTGGGAATTCTCAAGACAGTTATCATACGGTAGCTCCCGTCACTGGCCACGGCTCCAACCACATTTTACTGTTTCACATCCCAGTAATGATCCACATCAGGATACTGTGGAGACTCCCCGTCGGTTGACATCGAGCAGCCATCTTCTCGTGTTTCCTGCAATCAGCTTCTGGCGAGATAGGTGACCGATGGTGCCGAATTTTTCAGTGATCATTTCAACAAGATTACCGAAGAGGAAAAATTTTATTGAACATTGTGTCTGACTGTCAAAATAAGATCAACATCCCGCAACAAGAAAGTAATCCAAGTGTTTTTTTTATATGCAGAACTTAGTCACGGCTCTTTCTACACACCTCTCTCGTTCCGAGGTTAGAATTGAATATCTTCGTTCGGTGGTGGCAGACGGCAAACAAGGTGGGGGTGGGGCCGAGGGTTAACCTTTCCCAACACCGTCGCCCGTTTCATATGCGGACGTTTTCAGAAATGATCAAATGTCCTGGAGCGATGAATCTCGTGGTCCCATCTTTCCAGAGGCATATAGCACTCGTCAGTACAGCAAGATGCAGCAGACCCCCGCCTTCATGAACGATCCCAGTCATGATATTTTTCGTTCTCCGCTTCTCCCGTCTGCTCATCTCGAGCTTGATACAATATCACTCCTCAAATCTAGGTTTGGGAATGCCATCTGTGGAACTAGAGTAAAACGAGTAAAATTGATCCCTGCAAGATCAGGGTTGACCGTTCTCCCTGGCGGACGTACCTGCATAGATAATCTGAAAAAGTCAATGGAAAACCACTTGCAAATAAAAACCGTAATCAGAATTTCTCTCCCGCCAGGCCCTATGCCTTAGTATAATATTTCGATCCGAGTATAATTCCTGGAATTTAGCGAGCGAACATCAACGGTCGCAATGTTCTATACATACCTGAAGAAGGCTTTAAAACTTAACAACGGGAGAGTTCGAGCTAGTTGGTACTCCATAGTTTAAATTTAATGCTCAACAAATTTAAACCAAAGACGAAGCAGACAAGGACGAGGCTTTAGAAGTTGAACCTATTTCAAAGATTGTTTTGGCATTAATGTACACATTATCGAGGTTTCCCCATCTGTGTAGAAACTATTAAAAGACTGTAGCCATCTCCTTATTGGCTGGACATCCTGCTCTTTGAAAAAAACTTCTATGTTGCGGCTTCCAAGCGGTGCTGTTCCTATGGCTATGTAGATAACGCGGTTGTTTGTGTCTTGTCTGTTGCCCTTACTGCGTTGAAAACCATTCCGCACAAGAATACACACAAGACAATAAGGTGGTGTACCGTGAGTACCCCGCGCGAGTAGAGGCCACGATCACACGTTCAAACTTTTTGTAGTAGCAGAGCACTTGTAGTAGCAGTAGCATTTGTAATAGCAGAGCACAACAACTGGTACAGAAATTGTCTCCAGGACTCGAGCATGTGGGGGGGGGGGCACGACACCGCAAGAAAGAAAGGGTCGTCAGAACGAACACAATAAGCAGCGTGCTGTGGGTCACTAACCTGCGCCAAGAAAGGCGCTCTCATGTCTGCGTTCCTCGCGGTGACGTGCCCCGACTGACTCCGGTGCGAGAGCTCCTTAAGTAGGCATGGAGGAATGCCGGGGCGGGTGATTGTTCTCGGGAGAAGGAGGGGAGAACAGGCTGCGACGGGCACCGGCAGTTGTTCCGCAGGGCGCGTTGGTATGTCGCCGGCCAGGGTATGGTGGGTCTGCTCGCGACAGCAGTGTGGGTCCAGGCGGGCGGTGGTGAAAATCCCGAGACTCGACGTGATGTTCGCAAGCAGGACGACCTGTGTCAAGAAAGACGCTCTCATGTCTGCGTTCCTCACGGCGACGTGCCCCCAAGCTTACGATTATGCTTACGAGTGGGCGGATACGTGTATTTTCAATCTTTTTCGATCGTATTTATTTATAAATATTGTAATATCCGCACTTTTTAAAAATGTCTTTCAAATAATTATTTAAATTTGAAAATACCTGCTTACTCCATTTGTGATACATTTACACATCACGAAGAACGTTCCACGTCTAGTTCAGTAATACACTTGCGTATTTCAAACGTATTACTTTTTGCTAAGGGGTGCTGTGAGCAATTCATAGGTCTTGAAGGCCTTCAAGTTAGAGTTAAGTGGGCACAAGAGAGCATGAAGTGCATTCAATGCCGGGTCAGTATTATACACATTTAGGCACTGTTTTATGTTACATGTGCGTTATTTTTATGCAAAATTGATTCCAAAAGTATCACATCGGTGCAGTTGGATGCTCGCGGAAAAGTTGTGCACATATTACTCATGCTTTTTCAAAATGCTTTTAGGTACTCTTGTTTTTTTTTTTCATTCACCACACCATCATGGTAACAAGACGCGTTCACGTAACATCAGCCAGTCCATGCTATAACATACAAAATGTGCATCTCGAGCGTTCCATTTGCACACACTATTTTCACAGTCCTTGTATCTTCAAACAACGTGCGGCGACCTTGCACACACATTCACTTGTAAAGCTGTCTTGACCGAAATTGTTAAAATAAAATAATTTTCCCCTTACATCCTTGTAGGCAACATGACGCATGCACAAAGAAGCCTGCAACCTGTGCTTTAACATGCACAGTATTTGAATATAATAGCAGTTTTATGCTCTGTCTGTTTTTGAATTCTATAGACCATTGAAAAACGTGTGACACTCATGCAGACATGTGTAGGTAGCAAGGTTTCTACCAAACATTTGGCCGTAATTGTGGTTAACATAGTGTTTGTGCTTTTTGGTAACGTTCGTGTCCTCAAAAACTTCGGACAACACCGAGCCTGCTCGAAACCTTTAAAAAAACCAAACCTAAACAAATAGAGTTGCATATTGCAACATATTTTGTTCTGTTATAAATATGTTTGCAACAGCCCAATCCTTAACAAATGTGCCACATAACTGTTGACACATTCAAGCGGGTAGGGCTTTTGTCTGAATTTGCGGCATATTTGATTGTTTTTTGGCGTTGTGCTGAAAGAGCCGTTAGCACCAGACCATGCTGCTGCCAGCTCTAACCACTGCAAAATTCTTGCATATTTATATTTAAATGCTGTTTTCCTGGAATTGCTAGTTTTATGTACCCTGCCTCATTCGGAAACGTGTGACATTTTAGTGAGTCCCATGCACTACGCAACGCGTTTGTTTTACTTTTTTGAATAATTTTTTGTGATTTTGAGGCGTTGGTGTGTATTTTTACGTTCTGAAGTCTCTAGAGGCACGACACGTGTACAAGACTACTTGGAGCCTATGTATACGACTCGAAATATTTGCATCCTTGTTTTGCGGCACCGCTATTGTCAGATATGTTGTCTCCTCTACCCTTTTTCATACTATTTGCCCGTTTTGATGCTGTTTTTGTTTATTTCTATTTCTTTGTTTCGGTGATATTCTAGAAACGTGTAACGTTCCACATATGGATGCACGCGGCAGTCTCTAAAAACAAATTGTGGAATATTTTGATCCAATTTTAGGTGGTTGGTAATTTGTATTTACAGGAGGCCAGCCATGCACACTATTTCGTGCAGTATTCGGCGTGCTGGCGAAAGCTAAATGACGAAAAGTATTTGGAAATGGGAGTGCTGTTTTCACGTTATTGCTATTTTTTGATCCCGGAGATGGTGTAGGAATGAGCAACATTCATGCAGACGCATCCACGTGGTAATATCTTCATCAAATAGAGGTAAAATATTTTCGTGTACTTTTGTGGCGCTGGGAAAGTTTACAAGATGAAGGCCCTCTATGAACCGTGATGCGCGCACATGACATCATGCCGGTGCCAAAATATCCGGTATATTTTTTCAGATAAAGTTACTTTCACAATAGGGCCCTTGTGCGTTCGGCGATATTTTAGACACGTGCTAAATTCATGCATACGCATCCACGCAAGAGATATCTTCAGTAAAATTCGATCATATTTCAGAGCATTTTTAAGTACTGGGTTGGGTAATTATTCTTTTCTAACAACCTTAAATGTGAAATGCACGAGACAGCAGGCAGTATCCGCTAGAATGCGAACATTCTTTCTTATGTGAGCGCTTTTTTCATCTATAGCAACTATGAAGTTGCTAATATCCGCTGGAAATGTGCTACATTCATGAATTCCAAAGGGTTTGTCTGTCAATTTTGGGAATATTTTAGATGATTTTAACGTGTAGAAAATTTTTACCTTCAGACGAGTCCCAAGGCAACACGACATGCCGGGAATGCTTACACACGGAAGTGATTGGCATATTGAAGTTTCTTGATTTATTGAAAATTTTATGTGTCACAGAGCTTCTAAATACCTGCGACATTCTTAAGTGCTGTGCACGCGGCAATGTTACGTCACTTATATTTTGCCTTGTTTAGCGTAACGCAGAAGCGCTGTATTTTCATGGTATGAAGGCTCTCTAGCAATAAGGGCGTCCATCGGACGGCATTTATTACACATGCTAACACGTAAGCGCTTTCGTGTAATTCTCGTGTGTATGTGTGTGTGTGTGTCTGTGTGCACGTGCGTGGGTGCGTGGGTGCGTGCATGCGTGTTATACCCATTTTTAAAATCGGCAGATGCTCCCCAAACTTACGATATTTATGCATGTACAAGATCGAGGCAAGGTCTCTTCCCAAAAGTTGATGATATTTGAGCGTGATATTGTGGGGTTATGCGTAGTTTTTATGTTTTGAAGAACTTCTGGAAAGGAAATCGTGAACCTAACACCGCATGCTGGGCATGCTATGATATAAAAAAATATTGTATATTGGAGCGATATTTTTGCATTAGAGCTATTCTCACGTAGCCAAAGGTGACTCAAGTTTCTTAAGGAATAGAATTTTTTGGGGTGAACTTGTGCTTCTTTCAGAATTCAGAATACAAATACAGCGAGAAAGCAGTGTACACGATTTCAAGGACACACGTGTGTTAGCAAAGAGAATGCCGGGGTATTCGCTTGGCAAGCATTCATCTTTCGGCATCAATGTTTTGGCAGCCATGAAATATCATTTGGGAGTTTAACTATGTAATACGAACATTCTTTTCCAGTGAAGAAAGCCAATACACTCTTTATATGAGTGAACGTATTCTGCGCAGCGTACAGCAGCAAGAACAAAACTCGTGCTACTCTAATATACGACAGCTGGGTGCGACTAGATCATGTCAATACACACCTACCTATATAAACGGAATTGTAATATCCACTGTATAATCTCCCGTAAACGTTCATCCACTCAATCGTAAAAATACAACAGTAGTGAAACAAACAAGTTCATTACCTTCCGTAGGACCTACTGAGAACCACGAGGACGACTTCAGAACGATTGCGTCGGCGGGATATGCCGCCGTCACCGTCAGGAAGAATTACGAGACTAACTTCGGCGGCACGTCAATGAAATCTTTAGTGTGCGAAATATTGTTGCAGGAGATTCTCACTGAGTTTATGTCGTCATATTGGTGACCAAACCGATACAAAATCTCCTCGGCGTTACTCGGCGTCTCGTGGTGAGGTTAGAGCATCCCGTATCGACCAGCTCCTGGTTCGTTATAGAAACTGAAGCCGGCTGGAGGTCCTTTTTCACTATAAGCAGGTAGATTGCCCGTGGTCATTGTTGTCGTTAATTTGTACGTGCGGCAGCATGGTTGAGCATTCTAGTCGGCCATCAAGCGGGCAAAATGTCGAACAGCGTCATCTGCGTAGTCCTTGAATGACGGTGTTGTACGTAAACGTTACATAAAAGAGCACTTTGTCCTACGTCTTTTATTTTGTGTCAACAGATATTGAGACGTTATTAATATACGCCTCGTTCATTTGTTTTGTTTGTCCGTTCGCGTGAAGATGGCAGGCCGAAGTTTTTTTGATGATCCGAGTAGCTGTAGTGTAAGCATCCTTGCATGAGTTGCGTATTGAAGGCGGTCAGTGGTCTATGATGAGGACTTCAGGCGCTCCATATCGCAGCGGAAATTGGGGGCTGAAGAAGGGGTCGTGTTATGTGCACCACCGCTGGAAGAGCAGCCATCTCTACAAAGGGCGTAATGCAACCTGTCGCTAAGAGAATCCACTTGTTCTCTGCTGGTCACGCGCCCACAAGATAGATTCTGATATGTTCAAAGGGTCTTTGTAGGACTGCGAAGTGCGGCTGTAAAATTATATGCCGTAAACCTATAATCCGTAGAGCATGCGTTTACTTAGTTTTTTAGGCTCGTGCTGGAATTTCACGATCGCGAAAAACAATACTTCGTCTCTCACAGTGGGTGACAAGGACTTCGGTCACATTTATTAAACAGCACTATCAGTGTCACTTATTAACAGTACAACCGTAATTTTAAAGTAATAAATGATATCATTCCTTCAGAAACAGCAGCAATAACGTCTTAGTACAAGCAGTATTAGGAACGTTTAAAAACTGACACAGACCCTGCACAAACAAAGAAGCTATTCCGAGGAACGTACGCATATTCGTAATCGGTTACGTGCTGTATACAAGGAATTTTTATTTTCTCGCCATTGATAGACATAATATTTATGTCCGCTTATCAAACCTTTTGCTTGGACACGTTTTCTGGTCAATACAACGTAAACATGTATATTTCGTTATAAAAAATATGCTTAAAATGCACTTAATGGTGCTGGAACAGAAAAGACAAAAAGATTGTTTTATTACGAATACAAGGTTGTGCAAACTACATTTTTGTTTCAGCTGGCAATATGCATCATGTCTTTAAAATATCTAAAAGATTTTACGATAATTTCTTACAGCAAATAGTGATTTCTGACATAACAAATTGCGTGAGTAAAAATTTTTTAAGCTATTTTTGAAGTTTCCTTTCATTTATTAAACAAACATTCCGGAAAACGTTTGTCTCACGCGTGCGAAACATCAAATTAAGATACTCTAAAGTAAAAAACTTTCCGCCAAAATTCCTTTAAAGGCACCACACAATGAAGCAGGTCAGTGTACAGCAAACTGCCGCAGGACATTCTGGGCACTAGCAGTGTAGTTATAGAAAAACCGGTAATATTCACTCTGTGAAGGATAACCAGTGAGGAGTTCCGGCGATCCTTAAGTGGTGCTACAATAAATGCTCGTCATGGAATAGTACAAGGACCAGATAAAACAAAACACGTTTTTTTGTAATCTGAAACTCAGCCTGCTTTGTTGTTAGTTAATTTGATGAAACTTGCGCGGGCTAGCTATTCATACAAGCCTACAAAGGTGAGACACCCCATTTCCCTGTTGATAGGATGGTTTACGACTCAACATGGGGAATCAAGGTGGACTGGTAGCCGAAAACAAAAACCGCAGGAACAAAAAATCTGCGCCCTACTTCGTGAAGCCGGTTTGTGCATTCTTGAGCATCATACCGCTACGGGAAGATAAAGTATCACTGTATTTAGGGCTCAATTCTACATACGCACACAGAATGTCCTCTCCATGCAATACGCACGCACGCCTGCACGAGCACACTCATGCGGGCGCATATGGATTGATCCGCCCAACTTCAATCTACTCGAAATATAAAAATGAGCGTTTTAAATAATATTATATCAGCGGGCACATTCAACTAAAAAGTGTTTTGTTAGGTATATGCATACGCAATTTAGTGGTCATTTATTAGAAAACTGCTTATGCTTATTGACAAGACTTTAAGCGCAGTTAACAGATGTGGATAAGTTGAACACACAAGAAGTATATAACAAAAGGAATTCTCAACTTCAATCTTGGATTGTGTACATAAAAAATGCTACATGCAGAATTAAAAAATATTTTAAAAAATATACCGTTCGAGACATTAAAAAAAAATGAAACAAATTGGGGTCCAGCTCGGAACGACCAGACTTGAATTATTTAAGAAGAAATCGATCCCGATTAATACAAAAAAATATATTGGGTAAACAAATAATAATATAATCCCAGGTGAATTGGGTTAAAATAGCTCAGAAGAAGCTTGGAAGGTAATCATTCCTCTTCTGGAACCTCTGTGGGCAGAAACGGTAGACTATCAAAATATTCGCGTACCAAAGGATCTCTCCACAGAAAATGACTGTACCAGAACGCCCTGTGCTCAAACGTGTCGTACAAATATACCGTAGACGTCACTGAGGTGTTTAGAGCGCACGCGTGATTAGTTTTGTGTGACCGAAAAAAAATTAACAGGCGTAAACAGGCAAACACCTGACCAGTTCTTGATTGCCTAATTTATACCGTAAACGTTATTTGAAACTTACGTGAATCTCTGCGGCTTCTGTTAAGAACAAGTGGCTAGTGATCCCATCTTACTGAGAGGTGCAACAAGGACCCCGAGTCTTTATACTCGGCCTATGATATTCATCTTCTTTAAACCAGATTGGCATGCTTAGATTTTCTCAAAAAACACATTCCGATGGGGGACTTCTGACGATGGACTTTGGGCTACCGTCAGTTTCTGGTAAGTGCTGTTTTTAGCGTATATATTATCATTAGGTTTAGATGTAAATATACGAGAACTGTGTACGGCAAAACAAACGAAGGGATCGACAGAGCATGTGTTTTCGCAAACCGTTAAATGCCCGTGATTACAACGCAATGTATAGGCAGAGATTTAGCCATGGGAGTCCAAAGCTGCTGAGTAAAATACAGAAAGCCGTCACTCTTGAACCCAGCTGTTCTACAGATCTCTTCTATTACGTTCGTGATTTGACCGCCTTCGACATTTACGTGCTTCACTGTAAACATCAGACGAGTTTGTACCCACGGGAGCTATGACATAAAGTCAAGGGGTGTGACATCAGGCTCATCGTCAAACCAAAATCTAGCAAAACAGAATATTCAAAAAATAATCTGGTTTTCGTGATTTTTGGGTGCCGTGTCTTCATTTTCGGGGAAGTAACGCTTTCGACGTACGTTAATAAAATAATTATGAATAATAATTTCAATATTATAATATACAACAACACACTATGTTCTTCTGCGCTACTTTAGACTCAGTAAACTGTTCCAATATAATTTACAGCATTCTGTTTACGCAGACCTACCCTAACAGCGCCGCTTCAGTTATTGTTGCCTGGCTGGTTTCATTTCATCAAGAGAACATACTTTCCAGGTACCAATTTGCGAGTGCGCTACGATGTTTGTGACTGTTGTAAAACTAGGTGTTTACATTTTTTACCATATAACAATAAATTTATTGCAGAGTGCTCACTGAGTAAAACACCCATGAAAAAGTACTGGAAGGGTTGTGAACATGCGCTAGGGAAATTTTAACTACAATTTCAGCACCCTATAATCACCTTCACAAAAGCCCCATACCTGGAGGTGTTCAAAGCGCAAGTGGCCAAGTCGGTACGCCACCTTCCCTACGAAGGAGCGTGCCGACGCAAATTTTTCTACGGGATGGAGGGCATCCTTGCTGACCTCTTTTCAAGATGCTAATTCTACAAATTCAGCGGAGCAAAATGGGAGGGGCGGGTTTGCCTCTCCACTCCTTCCAGGAAAAAGGAGAGGCGAAACGTAGCGTCAGTTTCTCGAAGCTTGTAGCAATACACCTCACCCAAGGCATGAAATGTGTTGCAGAGAAGCTACGCAAGTAACGTTGCAAAAATGTACAGTAAATCGTTTGTAGCCTTCAACCTGAAGTTCTGAAACCCGAGAGTTTTTATTGTCTGTTTTTTTGTTGGGAGCCACAATTTTGTGTTAACCAATGCGGCACGGCCTGAAATATACCTTGTTCTCATAGGCAGCTTGAGGAAAAGTTAGGCGCTCTGAGAAGCGCGTGCGGTGGTCGTAAAAGACTAACATTTTCCCACAGCGTGCCCGTGGAGCCAGGTTAAGGATATCGCGCACTTGATTTCCCTAGCGGTTTTCGTTATCAAAGGGCGGCCGTTTGCTTTTTGCGCCACCCAGTTACGCCCGCACGAGCGAAGCGGCGGGAGAGGGCGTAATGAAGGTTCGCTGTCGCGTGTCCCTAAATCCTGGAGATGATGTCTATATAGGGCGACGAGACTCTGCGTATCAGAAGTGACTTCCAGTATGCCGTTCCTTCCATGGCGTGACTGCACAACATTCGACCTTTACGTGCCGTTTTAACAGGTGCAATTGGAATTGGTGGGATCTAAGTCGAGCACATTGTAAAGAAAACCATAGATATTTGAATAACATATGCGACTGACAGATTTTCACAAAAATCGGGTGATAACTGCTATAAAGAATAAAAAGAACTCAAATGAATATGACGGCATAAACAGACTTATGAATACTTCATAACCAGCTGTCAAATTAGTTTTTTAATATCAGACGCTGCTGAGCAAAGTTGTATATCACCGGCATAGATAAATGCATGAAAGCCCAAAGCCACAAAGACTGCCCAAACAATACAATACCCACATGAAGGAAGTGCCCTTTGCGGTGGCCGTTTGGTTTACCCCCTCTGACAGGAGCAGTTGCTTCCCCTTACACAACAGAATTGTCTTTAATGTAGAAGCCGCTGAAACAATGCGGTGATGTACCTTGTGAGTTTACGCTCTGTAATGAAAAGAGCAAGACAAGAAATTAGACATTGACGAGACCTTGGCATTATCTTACGTCACCAACGAAAACACTTGGCTCTAACGAGGGACAAGCCTAATACTGCTGTGAAGGTTCATATTTGCACTCTATCTGAGTGGTCAGGGTGAAACCAATTTTGGCATGGCCGACTATGTTAGCTTTGGACGAAAATCGAAGTATCCCCTGATTCAAAATCTCCAAATTTCTTTCGACGCATTCGCTGTTACACCTATAGGTGTTGTGTTGTCAACAAGATTCATTTGCTGGCATTCCAGCTTTCTGAAGTGTTGCCAATAATTCGTATGTACTCCACACTAATAAAACCCTGCATTTTATTCATATGATTTTGCATACTCAGAAATTTTATAGGCCCTTCGTGTCATAAAGCTTGAGAACAAAGGTGGTATGCATCCTAACCAGTTGCTACAGCAGTCAATTTTGACATGACACCTCACATGAAGTGCCTGAACAGAGTCATTTTCCTGAATTCGCCAGAGAAAAATGGTCCAGAAATAGGTAAAAACAGCACGCAGACCACCAGCAATATTTGATAGTCACTCAAAGTGTTCACAACTACGCCAAATCAATAGTGTGGATTTTCGGGAGAGTGCACTGTTTTCCATAAAGGGGAGAAGCAGAAGAACGCATGCTTTTAATTGTACCAGCATCAAAAAGATAAACGTTGGAAGTCGTAAACCTTTTGGCATTTGACACAGCTTTTTTGTTTGTCATTGATAAATACTAATTTTACAAAAGATAGGTGGCCGCAGGCTGCTGCTAAACTACTTGCGTGCCGGATTCTACGTCTAGAGCTGGGTCAACATTCTTTGTTAAATCAGAAGCTAGAAAATGCTCGCTTGTTGGACGAAGCGTGAAATCACGAAATTACGCTGTAGCGATCAGGAAAGCACATAGGTATGTGGACCTTCCAACTGTATTTATGTGACCATAGCTACAATGGCCTCTATATCAAATGTGTGGATCTTTTTCTAGTTAGCGGACCTGCTCCTGTGTCCGAACGGTAACTGTACAGGGCAGGCGACCTAAAAATAAGTGGGGCTTTATCAATACTATAACCAAGGACGTATTTGAACCCCCCTTTAAACACAGATTTTACAATTGCCTAAATGCAGGTCGGGGAATGGAAAGTTTTCTTACCGTATTGGCGTCTGCAATCAAGTTCAAAGGGCGAAATTAAGAGAATTCCGTCGTGAAGCACCGCTAGCAAGATGAAAAAAGAAAGCTACCGCGGAACATCACTAGTGGTGCTAATACTGAAGAGAGGGAATAAAAAGTCGATCGGTTTTATGCACTCCTATCAGAAACTAACCTCTTTCCCCCTGGGGAGGTACGCCGACACAGCTCGCCGAGGGGCGGAGCAGCATCTGGTTTCGGCTGGGACCCAGTACCGCGAGTCGGACTTGGTCCCGCCGCGGCCCCGCCCCTTGGGTTGCCTCATGCAGCCCAACCCGGCACCACGCCGGTTGCTGAGGCAGCAGCGGTTGTGGTGCCAACCGTCTCTGTTGGGACCGATGCCGCTCCCGCCCCTGCTCCTCGTCCTCCAGTGCGTTGGAGGGTGCCGAGGGGATGGACACCGAGGGCCCTGCATCGGCTCCCACCGCCACCGCACCGCCCGTGCCAACTCTGGTGCCCCGGACGCCCTCGGCGGTGGCGGCTCAAATGAAGGGCTCCCGAAAGGGGGCCAAGTCCGGGGGGCCTGGTCCGCCGGGCACCCTTCTGGCATCCAACGAGGAAATGGATGTCGCGCCGTTCCTGCCTGCAACGCAGTGCAAGGAGCGGCCTCCGAAGTCCAAGACGACAGAAAAGCCTAAAAATAATAGAATAACAGCCCCCAAAAAACGACACATCAACAAACAGACACACACACTCCAGTGATTCTTAAATTTAAATAATGGGAACAGAAAACATCATCCAATGGAACTGCAGAGACCTCCTTAAAAATCTTGACGATGTGTATGAGATTCTGCATGCCAGTCAGCCAAGTGTCTTGTGTCTCCAGGAAACCCACCTCAATTCTAAACAAACAAATTTCTTAAATAGGTACATGATATTCAGAAAGGACAGGGTTGGCTGCACACACTCTTCAGGAGGTGTGGCAATTGTCGCCCGGAAATCCTTAGCCTGCCACCCTGTCACTCTGAACACTGTCCTTGAGGCTGTAGCAATCCGTACGATAATATCTAATAGGTTAATAACGGTATGCTCCATTTACATTCCTCCTGATTTTGCACTTCTGAGCTCTGATTTCGAGGCACTGGTTGACCAGCTGCCCGAACCATACATACTTACAGGCGACCTTAATGCGCACAACTCTCTTTGGGGCTCCTCCAGAACGGATGCCCGAGGTCGCCTGATAGAGAAGTTTCATACATCCTCCGGAGCATGCCTTTTCAACAAAAAACAGCCTACATACCATAACTTAGGACACAATACATACTCGCATCTTGACTTGGCGATTGGTTCTGCAGTTCTCTTTCCATGTCTTGAGTGGGGTGTGGGCACAGACACATATGGTAGTGACCATTTCCCCACTTCCCTAACGTACATAGTTAAAGGCCCATGCAGTCCATCTTCCCATAACAGGTTTAATGAATCAAAAGCAAACTGGAGTACATTCACAGAAACATCTAAACTACACCACGCAACCATAAAACATCTACACGTGGAGGAAGCAGCCAACTCGTCATGGCACACATACTCGACGCCGCCGAAAAGTCCATGCCCCAGGCCTCCAGTGCGTCCCGCAACCCAAGGAGGCCCTGGTGGAACGAGAACTCGAAGCGGGCGCGAGAGGCCCAGAACAAGGCGTGGGGTGTCCTTCGCTAGTACCCCACGTCAGATAACCTCATTTCTTTTAAACGGACAAAGGCTTTTGGGAAGCGAGTGCGTCGTGAGGCGAAAGGGAGAGTTGGCACACCTTCCTCACATCCATCAACTCATACACTGACACACACAAAGTCTGGACACGAATGCGAAAACTAAAAGGACAACAGACACACAGCCTGCCCCTGGTTAGTACAACAGGGGACACACTGGAAGACCAGGCCAACACGCTTGCACAACACTTCGAACACGTGTCCGAGCTCAGCACACTACACAAACACTTTCATGAAACACAAAACATCTAAGGAGAAGAAGTCACTGCGTGATAGCAACAAGTCGCACACTTCTTACAATTTCTCCTTTTTCAATTTATGACCTGAAGGCTGCTTTGGCCACATGTAAACCTTCAGCTCCAGGTGCGGATAAGATTACTTACACAATGATACAATTTTTACACTCAGACACCCTTGAACCACTCTTACCCCTGTACAACAAAATATGGCTTTCGGGGCACATTCCACGCTCTTGGAGGGAGGCCATTGTAGTGGCTGTCCTAAAGGAAGGGAAGGACCCTTCCTCCCCTACCAGTTATCGTCCCATTGCCCTGACAAGCTGCCTGTGTAAGCTCTTTGAGAAGATAATAAACAGGAGATTCGTGTACTTCTTAGAGTACAATGGTCTTCTCGAGAGCTGCCAGGCAGGCTTTAGGGCGGGGCAATCTACCAACAATCAACTCGTTGCATTAGAGGCGTATATGAAAGATGCTTTCCTCCATAAGCAGTACGGTATGACAGTATTCTTTGATCTAGAAAAGGCGCATGATACTGCTTGGAGGTATGGTATCCTCATCGACCCGAAGTCCTTTGGCATAACGGGTAACATGATGAACACGCTTTCTAGTTACATGTCCGAAAGGGCGTTTCGCGTGCGACTTGGAACTGCACTCTCTAGGGTGCATGTGCAGGAAAATGGAGTGCCACAAGGCGGAGTTTTCAGTTGCACCATTGTTATTGTAAAAATGAATTCCCTCAAGAAGGCATTGCCACCGTCGATTTCCTGCTCCGTTTATGTAGACGACGTACAGTTGTCCTTTAAGTCTTGTAACCTGTCTTTCTGCGAGCGCCAAATCCAGCTTGGTGTTAAAAAGCTAGCTGGTTGGGCAGATAGCCACGGTTTCAAATTTAATCCAGGGAAGTGCACTTGTGCCTTGTTTTCCAAGAGGCATGGAATCCGGCCGGATCCAGACATTCAATTCCACGGTGTCTCGATTCCTGTCAAAAAGAAACACAAGTTTTTAGGTATAATTTTTGACGAAAAGCTCACATTCATCCCACACATAAAACAACTAAAAACATAAATGCTTAAAAACAATGAATATTCTGAAGGTTCTCTCGCACATCTCTTTTGGTGCTGACAAACAGCTTCTGTTGCGTGTTTTTACCGGCTTGATAGGTTCACGATTGGACTATGGCAGCATTGTCTGTGGGTCAGCCACTAAAACATCCCTCAGAATGCTGGAACCCTGTGCTTCATCTAGGGCTCCGCTTGTCATGTGGCGCCTTTCGGACTAGTCCAGTCGAAAGCCTGTATGTAGAGTGCAACCAATGGAACCTACAACGTCAGCGAGCATACAGAGACCTCCTTTATGCTTTTAAAATTTCATCCATGCCTCACCGTCCTTTTAAATCAGTTTTTTATGATACCTCCATGACTGAACTCCTTCTAAATCGACCATCGTTCTCTGCGCCCTTCTCTTACAAAGTTAGAGAGGGAGCGTCAGACCTTGCTGTCTCCTTTTTAGATACCATCCAAAGTTCTGTACAGATTTTATAGCACCATGGCATCTCCGCCCGGTCTCATGCGACAAATCATTCACACATGTAGATAAAAACCGAGCTCCCACTTGTGCAATTCTGCAGCATTTCTTGTATTGCAGCAGAAGTATGAGTGCTCTGAATTTTATACGGATGCCTCTAAGACTTCCACCTCTGTCCTGCGCGGCGCATGGGCCCGGTCTTAGTGTGACCAAAACTCTGAATATTTATACTAGTATCTTTACGGCAGAGGCTTACGGTGTACTTCTTGTTGTCAGTCATATTCTTCAAAGCCGCATCCCACAATTCATTATCTATACAGATTCCCTCAGTGTTGTGCGGGCACTGTCGTCAACAATGCCTTCGATAAACCACGTTGTCAATCTGGTCGTCAAGGGTATTATGTCTGTGTATGTACGCAAATTTGAACTGGTTCTTTACTGGGTCCCTGGCCACTGTGGTATAGCCGGGAATGAAGCAGCGGACCGAATGGCTGCTGCTGCTACACTCACGAATACAGTAGACATAACCACATTACCCTAGACCGACGTGAAACCACACATCAGACAGCAACTTCGCAAAACATGTCAAACACACTGGAGTGAACAAACAGACAACAAGTTACACGTAATAAAACCACACTTGGGACCAAACACCACCAACACACGTAATAGATACACTGAAGTCGCCTTGGCTAGATTACGGATAGGGCACACTCATGCAACGCACTCGCACCTTCTCACGGGGTCTCCAAGACCTCTGTGAAGCAGGTGCGGAGAGGCCCTATCCGTGATCCACACCCTTATACAATGTAAAGCACTTGACACAACACGACACAAATACTTCCCACAACTACACACGCGACATATTCCACCACACCCGTCATAATTCTTAGGAGATGAAGCCATGTTTTCAATCAAACGCGTTTTCGAGTTTCTTACTGACGTAAAATTTTTACATCTCATTTCTTATCATGCATGTTGACAACCTGGCCCTTTACACCAGTCATCTTCACTACGTTTTCTTTTACTTGCTTTATTCTTACTGAAATGTTCTACTTTTACTTCCATGCCACTTTCACTGTAATCACTATTGTTTGGGGCTCCTTGCCCTTAGTGGGCCTTGCGCCATTAAACTCCAAACATCATCAAACTAAACGTTCACCCCTACGAACCATTGCTGAACAGGAAACCCAATTATCACTACAGGTTTTTGTTTTGTACAGCGAAGCTTAAAATACAATTTAGCTATATCAGCAAATTTTTAAACCAAATTCAAGAACGCACGAACTCCAGCATCTTGACTCATTCCAAATGAGCTGAAGTTAGTCGAGTATATATTTCTCGTTGTACCAGTATTTCAGGTGCAAGAAAACAATGAGAAAAATGGATAATCGACGCAAGGTAATTTACAAAGCCGGAAAAAGAAAAAAATATTTTCATTGGACCAATTTAAGATGCCCAATAGATAGGAATCATCCTCTGCGTGAATTTCAAACTCCAATATCCGGTATGAAGTCATTCGCAGGGTTTCTGTTTTTCAACTGCGAGTCCATGCGTCCATCACCAGGGGATCTCGGGAGCGTAAATAATTGAGGGGCGGGAACGAGAGGCCTTGCATTCTAAGAACATGTTAAAGTTTAAAAAGGAGGAGTGCCGGGCCAAACACTAAGAATCTAACTCAGGCCATAAAACTGACGGGGCGCTGTGCAGGTTGTTGGAAAGCAAGCTTCAAACTACACCAACAGCGATTGCCCGTGCAGAAAACTTGCGTTCACACACGTGGCTCTACAAAGAGTGAAACCAGAGATTCTGTCAGCCGTTCCCAGTAATTCGTGTCAAAAAGCGTTACCCACCCACCTCCCTGCCCTCCGCCTCCTTTTCCAGCCGTTACCTGGGATTCGCGTGGGTGGCATCCCTAACAACTATGCGTCGGCAGAACAAAAAAGGCGACCAACGTTTTTCGAAGGCTGAGCGGAAGGGCTGCCCCAGAGCTAATGTTTCTTCTCCCTCACTGCCTCTCGTCACTCTTGTTGGATGTGTCGCTTTCAAGGCGTCATCCTACCACCCGGGCAATGAACAAAAGCCAGGCCCAAAGCAATAGTCGCTGAAGCATATGACCAATTCGCCCCACGCCGGCACACCCGTCGCTGTGAGCAATTACCAGCGCGGGGAACGCTGCCTAACCATTCGCTACGCCATCTACACTGTGCTCCATGAGTGAGCACCCCACCCCCCTCCTCCACCCGCATCAACGTGTTGACAGGTCCTTGTTCCGCATACCACGAAAGAACCGCCGGTTGGTACAGGCACATAGCTTTGCTTTAAAACAAAGCCCCCAAAGCAATCATAATGCACTCATGAGTAAGTCGCTCGATTGAGCAGAGAATACAATATTCCTAGCTAGATATTATACCTAACAATACTTGGGCACTACACGAAGCCGTAGATAGATGAAGTTTGATGAAGTTTGAACACTCCAGAGAAGACAAACGAAAACACCGGAAGCAAGCCTATTGTTCTTAAAGGCAATGCGCTTCCGTAAGTAGAGAATGCGCTCTGCCATTCTGAATATTTCCCTTCACCACACTCCACAAATTCACTAAGATGCAGGTTCTTGAATTTCGCTCATACAAATCCAGTGAACGCAGCAATTGTACTCTCAATGCGACGACACCATCTAGTTGCATTGCACACGCGATAAAAGGAAAACAAAGGCTCCTGAAGCAAGCTCAAAGTATTCACGAACAAGGCACACGCAAATATGCGGATTGTGTGTTATTCGAGGCCATATCTTATATTTCACACCACTCTATCACGTTACAAAGTTGCAGGTGTTTGAACTCCGCCTATCAGGAACGAATGAACTGAACAGTTGTACGCTGCATGCGACGACACATACTAGAACAAGCGCCTACGCGAGACAGGAAAGTGAAGCTATTAGAAGCAAGTTTAAAGTATCCGCGGGTTAACCGCGCGCGCTTTAGAAAACAGCGCAGTCTTCCTAGCTAATTATCTTCACTGACCACAGACCGCACCTTTAGGGAGCTCCACGTTCTCAAACGCTCCTATAGGGAACCAGCGAATGCAACACTTCCACTCTGGACGCGACGAAACAGACTAGTAGAAGCGCAGATACGAGGGAAGGAAAACAAAGGTAACAGATTGGAGCATATTGCGCTGACGGGCAAGGAGCGCGCGATTGATCAGAGAAAGCACAATCCTTTGGAACCATCACCTAGTTTAGTTAAGTGGAGATTCATCTACTCTGATTACAAAAAACCAGAGAAACCAAAAATTGTACCATGCATGCGATTACACACATTAGTAGCAGCGCCTACAACAGAGAAAACCGTAGTCCTAGAAGCAAGCATCATCTACCCACGGGAAGGCGGGAGCGAATGATAGAGAAATTTATCCTTCGTGGCTAGGGTAAATTTGTCACTCACAGTACTCCACCACTTTTCAAGCTTCAACTGGCTCATAGGAAACAAGAAAGCACTACATGTGTGTTCTGGACGCGAGAACCCACACCGGAAGCAGAGCAAACGCGATATAAGATAGGCAAATTCTCCAGGAGCAACATTATTTTACTAAAGAACAAGGAGAATGCGAATGAGCACAAAACGCTCTTTATGGGTAAATATCCCTTTAAATACCTCACTACCACACAAAGCAGCAAATACTGTATGGGAGGTTTTACTACAAGTGCTGATTCTTTGTATAGATCATCATCGAACGCAACAATTGTACACTAAACGCGAAGACACAGGCAAGCAGTAACGCATACGCGAGAAATGAAAAACCAAGGTCCTAGAAGCAAGCACACTGTACTCCCGGGCAAGGCCGGCGCATAATAGCACTGAATGAAATCATCTGTTCCTGGCCAAAGGTAATCCCTCACAACCTTCTGTCACTTTACTAAGCAGTATATGCTTGAATTCTGCTCATAAAATCCAGCGAACGCGACCATGGTATTCTGTGCGCGAAGACACACCCTATGAGTTGTGCTCATGCCAGAAACGAAAAAAAATAAGGCGTTAAAAGCAAACCACATACTCAATATCAAGGCGGCCGAGAATCAACACATAATGCACTTTTTATGGCAAAATATCATCTCCCACAATACTTCGTCAATTTTCCAAGATTCAGGTGCTCGATCTCCGCGTAGAGAAAACCAGCGAACGCGCTACCTTTATTGTAACCCTTCGAAAAAACTAGTATCAGCGCACGGGCAAGTTTCAAAGACCTTACGATACTACCACACTGCCTAAACATGTTATCTCTCAATACTTTACCATCTACCTAAGCTGCTGGTACTTCATGTCCGCCTATAATAAAGCATCAAACGCAACAGTTGTACTCGGAACACGAAAACCCACAGTTGCAGCCGCGCACGCCCCACAGAAGAGAAACTAAGGGTAAACAAGCAAGCATGACGGCCAAGCTGTGCGCAGATGAGCTGAGAATGCACCCCTGCAGAAATATTACTATCACTCGCCATACTCCGGGTCGTTACAAACGCTGCAGGTGCTTGTACTGCGCCTCTAGGAAACAAGCGAGTGCAGCAATTGTGCTCTGGAGGTGTTGACACGCACAAGTATCAGCATATACGGTTTTTAGAAAAAACAAAGTCTCTTGGAGGAACCATAATCTAGTTTATGGACGACGCGTGCACGAATGAGCAGGTACTGCAGTCTTGCCAGCTAAACGTTCCATCAATATATTCAACAAATTTACTAAAATGCCGGCGGCTGAACTGCTTATAAATGCCAGCGAACAGAACAATTGTGCTGTGGACGCCACGAGAGACTTTTACGATAGCACACCCGAGAGAAAAAAACGAAATCACTCCAGCCAGCATAATTCACTAACGGGCAAGTCGTTGACAAATGAGCAGAGATGCACTCGTTCTGGCTAAATATTATCCCCTCTGCCTCTTCACTCAGCTGCAAGTGCTTGTACTCCGCTTATACAAAACAAACGAACGTAATCAACTTCCCTGCGAACGCTTCAACACCTGCCAGTAGCAGAGAAAACACGAAACAAAAAAGCGGTATGGGTGAGCTGCGGTTGAGCATAGTTGAAAGCAAAAGGTCCACTGTCGCTGTGTGAGCGACCACCATCACAGGATTTTTGTATTCCTCTATCGCATACGGCCCTGCCTGCACCTGGCCCCCTGGTGTTTGTTCATGGCGCGCGCTTGTCGCAGTGGCAGCGGCCTCCTGGACTACCTCCTCAAGGTGGCGACACGGACCCTGCGCACGTGCCTGTTGCCTCATCCTTCTTTTCTTCCTTGGCGCCTATTTTTCCCTGCCAACTGTCCCTGCTCCGCGCCGGGCGCTTGCGGAAGGTGGTGTGGTTTGAATTGTAGCTATCAAGGTCAAAACTGGGCACTCCGCAAAGACTGCCAGAGGTAGCGTTGTGTAGCTTTCGCGACCAAACAAAAGCCTCCGAAGCCACCCTATTACACACAATGGCAAGGCGCGCACATAGGAGATAAGAAAGCACTTTTATTCGCTACCTACTTACCTCACAATACTCCGCCGCTTTGTTAAGCTGCAGATGCATTCAGTGTACTAATAGGAAGGAAGGCAACGAAATTATTTTACTCCGGCCACGATGACGCAAGCATCAGCCCATTCGCTGGTGAAAATATTGAGTTGCCGAGAAGAAAGCAAATATTATTCTTGGGCAAGGCGAACGCGAATGAGCTCACAAGGCCCACTTCCAGTGTAAATATAACATATCTTATCATACTTCTCCACTTCCCGCAAGCTGCCGGTGTTTGAACTCCCTTAAAAATCACCAAAAGCAACAATTCTGCTCTAGGTGCGAACACACCCTTTCAGAGTCGGACACCCGACGGGCAAAAAACAAACATTTCAGACGCAGGCATAATGTACTGACGAGCAACGCGGGAGCAAATGAGCATGGAATGATCTTTTACTAGCTTTATTAATAACCTCACAGTACTTAGCCACCTCACTTAGCTGCATTGGATTGAACTCCGCTTATAAAAAACCAGTGTATGCAACAATTGCACAGGAGCGGTTTGACACACAGTCGTTGTTGTACGCACGCGACAAAAGAATAACTAATGCCCCAGAAGAAAGCCTCATATTCTAACGGGCAAGCCCTTTGAATGACCTCAAAATGCCCTCCACCTGGCTAAATATTAACCCCACAATTCTGCCGCACTTCATTATGCTTCGGGAACTTGAACTCCCCTTATAGGAAACCTGCCAATCCAACAACTTTACTCTGAACAAGGACAACCCGCCGCGGTGGCTCAGTGGCTAAGGCGCTGCGCTGCTGAGCACGAGGTCGCGGGTTCGATTCCCGGCTGCGGCGGCCGCTTTTCTGATGGAGGCTAAAAGCAAAAACGCCCGTGTGTACGAGGTTTCGGCGCATGATAAAGATCCCCAGGTGGTCAAAATTAATCCGGAGTCCTCCACAACGGCGCGCCTTATCGCCTGCGTGCGTCGGCGCGTTAAACCCCACAATCAATCAAAGCAAGCATACTGCTGCGAACCGTGCATTCGGTTTGTTTATTTATGTTTTGCTTTTACCCCTGGCTGCTGTTGTCTATGTTATCCGTGTGCGAAGGGAAGCGCGTGTTTCATTCTTTCTTTTTGTGCCGGCCGGGTTATCTCATTCAGATAAGGAGAGCTGTTTGCCCTCGCGTCAACTGGCCTAGAATAATCCTTTTCCATCTACAATGTTCTGGATTTCAATGGGCGGTTCGAGAAACACTCGCGCCGAACGATAAAAGTGTGCAGAGCAGGCGCTGCGCCATTCCACTCTCGACGCTCGCCTACGCACGTCACTTTCTTGACTGCTGTCTCGCCGCTTGTACATTCTTTGAGTTGTTAGGGGACCAAAAGTTTGCTGTAATAAACTTGTATTTTTTGAAGACAACTGCATCGTCTTTGACTTCGTGACATCTGGTAGAGGTGCTGGGTACGCATCCTTCATGCTGCCTGCGACTTCTGGAAGCCGCCAAGCCGGTGAAACAAGAGCCAGCCTCCGCTGCAAGGTTTACCACCCGAGTTGGTCTACAACCGGAGAAAGACAAGAGGGAAGACAACGCAACCAGCACTATAATGAACGCAGGCACCATGACCAGCACTTACAATCCTGCCCTCGTTCTTCAGCAACCCAGGGAGCCTCAACATTCCATGGGTCGCCTGTGGAGGACACCGAAGACTGTTTGAATCAAGTCGAACGGGTCAGGCTGTTTAACCGATAGGACGACGCAGAGACACTATGGCAACTGTTCTGCTTTGAAGACTCAGCATGGATCTCGTTCAAAAACCAAGAGTGGTCCATAGCGTCTCCGAACAATTTCAGAACACAATTTTAACGACGTAAATCACGCCGAAGAGCGCGCCGAAGTGTTTCTGCAGACGCGGACACAAAAACCTAACGAAGGCATTGGTGTGTTCGTCGAGGATATAAGGAGGCTTTTCAGGCGTGCTGACTGCAACGAGCGCCGTAAGACGGCAGTTATACCGTATTTGCACGGTATCGCACATCGGCTAAAGAAAATAGGGCAGAGGGCTGGGGTTTGCGTTGTAACTTCCACACCAATCAAGCTCGAGAGGCTGTGCAGAGATACTTGTCGAGTACAAAATGAACAGACTGGTGGTAACGTTGGACACCAGAACAAGTACGTGAAATGCGATAGAGGGGTTATGTACCGTGTTCCGTTAGCCTGCGGAAGGGTATATGTAGGGAAGACGGCATGGTGCGTTAACTCCAGGTTGCGTGAGCATCAAAATAACGTACAAAAATGAAAGGATGGTAACCTGTCGACTCACTCCGGTGAATGCATCAAGTGAGAACCATACTTTAAAAACTCGGTGATATTGTTTCACGACGCTGATAAGCGCACGCGTGAGATAGTGGAGCAGCTGAAATGCAACTAGGTGATTTTGAGTGTGTCAGCACGACATCAGTAGCCTTGCCCGATGAGGAGTCAGCTTTCTAAAAAAGAACTGGTCGTGGTAATGACTACCTGACACGTGTGGGACAGCCGCAAGCAATTCCGTTATTTTATTCTGTGATTAAAGGTTACCTTTTCTCGTATCTCTTATAATTTTGCTGCTATATAATTCACCTTGATTCAATAAAATTCAGTCGGAAGTAGCGCTTGTCCTTGCCTACGGTGTCCCTGTTTTTATTCTGCGCTTAAGATGAACGTTATGGAATACCAACTAGCCCGAATGCAAGCCCTTGTCCAACGATACCTTCACCGTGCGGAGGAGGCCCGCCAGCTCGTTCGAGTTGGTATAACGGACCGGCAGCTGGTGGATGCCGGACGCTACTATCTCTGACACCGAGACGCCGAGTACCATCTTGGGGATAGTGTTTCTTCTTGGACTGCGATCCGACGACGCGGACTGAGTGAGGAACTTCTGCGATGGTATTTCGAACCCTACCGGAATCTACGACGTGTTGGCCAACGTACAGTCGGCCAAATCTTCAACCTACGTGCACGAGCGGCGACTTTTTGTGCATCAGCACCATTTGACGGAGCCAAGTTTCAAACTGTTTGAAGCTAAACGCATTGCCAGAAAGCCGCGCTCAGTTCTACCCATCCTCTGCTAGGCTGTTGCATCCTTAGCGCGTCCCCTCTTATGAGCGCACTGCAAACGATCCAGGCCGCGTGATAAAGCGAATGGCTTTCTCTTATTTTATTCCATAAGATCGACGTTGCAGCAATCAATCAAGTAAACTTCAAGATATGCCGAGCACTTTATGACGTAAACGCTTTCTTGAGTGTATTAAGGGCAGTTATCAGTCGTATGCGCGCTTGATATCTTCAACGTGGCTACGAAACTATAAGGCCGCTCAGTGAAGCTGCTCTGATCAGTGAACTGATCAGTGATCTGATATGATCAGTGAAGCTGCTCTGCAGATTGTGCTTGCCACACTTTTCGGCAGTGACCAAAATGCAACCTCGAGTACCTCAAGCGAAAAGACTCCAAATTATAGGAATGTCAATGAGTGGCTTAGCACAGAAGAAAATCGCCCAAGCAACTGGAGTGGCTGAGGCTTCAGTCGGAAGAATAATACGTGCCTACGGGACGAAGGCCGAATCGAAGATGCTCCTCGCTGCCTAACCAAAAAAAAAAACAACCGAGGAAGAGCACTTAGAGATTGTTTCCTGTGTGAGTGACAATCCGTTCATATTGTTACGACAAAGGCGCAAGGGATACTGGTGTATTCGCAGGTATTTGCACAAAATCAGTCCCAGTAGAAATAGTCACCAGTCCGGCAAGATGGCTGCAATACGAGCGAGAGACAAATCCTCGTCTTCCTCTTCGTTCCCTGTCAGCGATAGGCACATAGCCCCATGGTATCTCAGGTGGCAGCCATGAGGTTTCACCACATCATCCTCGGAACACAACCCCCGGGACGAAAAGCACCGTCCCGGTGCTAGGTAGCAGGTAGAGGTGTGGGCGCGTGGTAGGGCTTGAGTCGTGTCACATGGACGATATCTGATGGACGGCCACTTGGTGAACCCGTTGGAAGTACTGGCGAAATCTCGTAGGTCACGTCTGTTACCTGGCGCAAAACACGGTACGGACCGTTGTAGCACCACAGAAGTTTCTGGGACAGGCCCAAACGACGACTCGGTGACCACAACAAAACGAGTGTTCCAGGGGATTAGCTAACACTCCTGTGGCTGCGATCATACCGAATCTTTTGTGACGTTTGAGACGCTGAGAGTTTTGCACGAGCCACTTCGCGTGCGAGATGTGCCCGTGTGATTGCTTCGTTTGCGTATTCCGTAGCAACCGGGCAGGAAGGAAGCAATGTGTCCATCGGTAATGTCGGCTCACGTCCTTAAAGAAGATAAAAGGGCGAAAATCCAGTCGTGTCATGCCGGGAAGAGTTGTAGGCAAATGTTACATACGGTAACGCACTGTCCCAGTCTCGATGGTCAGCTGACACGTACATCAAAAGCATGTCCGTGAGTGTTCGGTTAAGGCGTTCCTGTAAGACCATTTGTTTGAGGATGGTAGGCGGTCGAAATCTTGTGGGCGGTGGAACAGGAACGAAGAATGTCGCTGACAACTCGGGACAGAAAGTACCGACCTCGGTCGGTAAGAAGCGGTCGAGGGGCGCCATGCTGGAGAATGACGTCACGGAGTAGAAAATCTGCAACGTCAGTCGCACAGCTTGTCGGAAGGGCACGTGTAATGGCAAAACGCGTGGTGTAGTCCGTTGCAACCGCAACCCATTTGTTGCCCGAGGTAGATTCAGGAAAGGGACCTAGTAAGTCCACGCCAACCCGATGGAACGGTTCATTGGGAACGTCTATCGGTTGTAGCAGCCCGGCTGGCGGCACAGGCGGGGTCTTGCGCCGTTGACAGGAGTCACATGCTTGGACGTAGCGGCGCACTGACTTGTACAGGCCAGGCCAGTAGAAGCGCCGGCGTGTGCGGTCATAGGTGCGAGTTAAACCAAGGTGACCAGCTGTGGGAACGTCATGGAGCTGCTGTAGTACCGACAACTGCATGTGCTCGGGAACAGCAAGGAGCAAGGCGGGACCATCAGAGCGAAAGTTCCGGCGGTACAGCACGCCATCCTGGAGTAAGAAGGCGTGAAGCGACGGGTCGGCATTTGCAGACTCAATCTGTTCAATTATGCGTAGCAATGAAGGGTCGCGGCGTTGCTCCTGCCCTATGTGCAGGAAATCAGATAAGGCCATGACACACGCGTCGTAATCAAATGTGCACGTATCAGGTGGGTCGACGGGGAGGCGGGAGAGACAGTCGGCATCTTGGTGTAGACGGCCAGACTTGTACGCGTCGGAGAAGGTGTATTCTTGAAGGCTTAAAGCCCAGCGGCCCAGACGTCCTGTCGGATCCTTCAACGAGGAAAGCCAGCATAGTGCGTGGTGGTCCGTTACAACAGAGAAAGGTCGGCCGTAGAGGTAGGCGCGAAATTTGGCAACTGCCCATACCAAGGCGAGACACTCGCGCTCTGTGATCGAGTAATTTTTCTCGGATGTGGACAGGAGACGACTCGCATATGCAATAACGCGCCCGCGACCATGTTGTTTTTGTGCTAGAAAGGCACCTATGCCGTGGCCACTGGCGTCTGTCCGGACCTCCGTTTCTGCGGATGGGTCAAAGTGCCCCAATATAGGGGATGCTGTAAGCAGAGAAACCAAGGTTGAGAATGCTTCCGCTTGATCGGGGCCCCAAGAAAAAGTCACGTTTTTTCGGAGAAGCTCGGTGAGGGGACGGGCGATAGTGGCGAAGTCCGCTATAAAGCGGCGAAAGTATGAGCACAGGCCGACAAAGCTGCGCACATCTTTGGTTGACTGCGGCTTAGTAAAGTGCTGGACGGCGCGAATTTTCTCAGGATCAGGTCTGACTCCATTGGCGTCAACAAGGTGGCCAAGAATGGTTATTTCGCGGTGCGCAAAGCGACATTTCTTCGAGTTTAACTGAAGACCCGCCCGTCGGAACACGTCAAGTACGTCGGCAAGTCGGTGAAGGTGAGTGTCGAAATCGGGGGAAAATACCACGACATCATCTAGGTAACAGAGGCATGTGGACCACTTTAAGCCATGTAATAGAGAGTCCTTCATGCGTTCGAATGTGGCGGGCGCATTGCAGAGGCCGATCGGCATGACTTTGAATTGATAGAGGCCATCTGGTGTTACAAAGGCTGTCTTCTCTCGGTCAAGGTCGTCAATCGCAATCTGCCAGTATCCAGATCGGAGGTCGATGGAGGAGAAGTATTTGGCACCATGGAGACAATCAAGGGCATCATCTATACGAGGCAGAGGGTACACGTCTTTCTTGGTAATCTTGTTTAGGTGCCGGTAATCGACACAAAAACGCCAGCTGCCATCTTTCTTCTTTACTAAGACGACGGGGGAAGCCCAAGGACTCGAAGAAGGCTCTACTATATCTTTGCTGAGCATGGTTTCCACTTCCTCCTGGATGATTTTACGCTCAGTGTGGGATACGCGGTAAGGCCTTCGGTGAATAGGGCTGGCATCGCCGCTGTTGATGCGATGCTTCACAGCGGTTGCCTTGCCGAGTGGACGGTTGTCAAGGTCAAAAATGTCTCGGTAAGAGTATAGGAGATTGAGGAGCACATCGGCGTGTGCAGGTGGTAGGTCGGTGGAAATCATCGCAGCGTAATGGTGGTCGGGTTTTGGAGTTCGTGATTTATCGTTGGAATGATCAAGGTTATCATCGACGGTCAGGGCGGCAGCGTGGTAGTCTCCGAGAAGGGAAATCGTTGCGAGAGACATTGCCCTCCGGTAGGAGCTGCGCAGAGGGGCCGAAGTTGATGAACGGTAGTTCAACGTGGTTGTCAGTTATAGTGACCAGGGTGTGAGGCAGCGCCACATTCCGCGTGAGGAGCACCTCAACAATGGGCGAAACCTCGTATACGCCGTCTTCAACAGGAGGGCTCGGCGTCAATGGGACATAAGCGGCAGTATACGGTAATAACCGGGTGTGGTCTGCGGATACGAACCGTGCCTTCTGCTGAATTTCGTCAATCGCGGCGGTCGGAAACACGGTAGCTCAAGATGGAGTAGGCCTTCGGAAACAGTCAATTAGGGACAGAGTGGGCGGAAAGGAAATCAAGACCGAGTATAAGGTCATATGGGCATTGGTCCAACACTGTGAAAAGAACAACAGTTTGTTGGTCAGCGATGTTGACACGGGCAGCACATACTCCGGCAACCAAAGGCGTACCTCCGTCAGCGACACGCACAGCACAAGAAGGGGCAGCGGTCAGTACTTTACGAAGACGACGACGAAGGGCAGCACTTATAATAGAAATTTTGCGCACCAGTGTCAATGAGGGCCTTGACGGGCATACCGTTCTACCTGTACTTCCAGTAAGCTATGTTGAGCCGGTATCGTAAGAAGAGGATTTCGGTCAGGGGTCGAAAATGCAGCGTCACCTCCGGGAGCTGCATTTCTCAGTTTGCCGAGGAGGTGCGTCCGCCCGGAACCGGTGACTGGAATCGGCAAGGCTGCGGCGAGCGGGACTGGCGGCGCTGCGGAGATGGAGAACGGCTGAGTCGGGGAGCGTGGACGGAAGTTTCGGCATACGGCGACCGAATCGGGATTCATGAAGCGGCGAGGTCTGGCGTCGGCGGGAGAAGAATCAACAGGGCGCGACGAAAACCAGCGGGACCGGCAGTAACGGGCCACATGACCGACCCGACGGCAGTTAAAGCAAATGGGCCTATCATCTGCTGTGCGCCATTCAGCGAGGTTTCTTGTCCGAGAGCGAGGAAAGCCAAAATCAGCCCGCGGTTCGGAGAAGGCGGAGTTGGGGCAGACATTGCGGCAATTCGCGGCGCAGGTGGTAGGAATGCCCATGGTCGCAATTTCTTGGCGCACGACGGCACTGAATGAGGGGCAGCATATGCATGCCGCTATCAGGCGCTTGGTTGGAAAGTGCTGGGGCATTGCCTCCAGCTCCCGACGTACGACCTGAGTTATACTTGCAGTCGGGTAGGACTAACCTCAGCTGCCGAAGCAGGGCGTGGGGGTAAGGTCCTCACACGACGAAGTCGCGGCAGTGTTGGGGAGGCGGGCGTACTGCGGTGCGATGCGGCGACTTTTTGCCTGCTCGAAGCGACGGCCCACTCTTAGTTATGCGTCGACACTCGTGCAGTCCTTGCAGACAAGCAGGTGGAAAGCGTCGTCGGCGATGCCCTTCAACACATTCGCTACTTTGTCGTCTCAGACATCTGGTTGTCGACCTTTTGACACAGTGCGAGAACGTCCTGAATGTACGCCACATACGATTCAGTAGACGTTTGCGCACGGGAGGCCAACTTTTTTTTTGGCAGCAAGGCGGTTAGCTTCGGGCTGGCCGAAAATGGCGCGGAGCTTCTGCTTGAAGTCGTCCCAGCTTGTTTACCGTGGCCTCATTGGTGTCGAACCAAGTCTCTGCTGCGCCCCTCAAAGAATAGGAGACGTTCGCCAGCATCAAAGTGTCGTCCCAGTGGTTGTGAGAACTAACTCGCTCATACCGGCGGAGCCAGTCTTCAACGTCGAGGCCATCTGTTCCATTGAACGTACCGGGTTCTCTTGGATGGGAAACGATGACGACCGGTGCCGTGCCAACCGGCGCTTGAGTCGATGACATGGTCTGTAGACCGATGTGGCGACCGCTACGCAACCCCGTGTCGGGTGAATTTGACTCATAGGGATCAGACCGCAACCTCCACCATAAGATGTTACGAGGAAGGCGCAAGGGATACTGGTGTATTCGCAGGTATTTGCACAAAATCAGTCCCAGTAGAAATAGTCACCAGTCCGGCAAGATGGCTGCAATACGAGCGAAAGACAAATCCTCGTCTTCCTCTTCGTTCTCTGTCAGCGATAGGCACATAGCCCCATGGTCTCTCAGGCGGCAGCCATGAGGTTTCACCACATCATCCTCGGAACAATATCAGCGGGGGTTAGATAAGGGCTTTCCTTGGCCTAAATGTTTCTTATGAACTTATTAGGCAACGACTAAGAGAAGCAGGCATTAGAAACAGGATTTCTGCGCAAAAACCCCTACTCTCTGACAATGCCTGAGCAAAAAAACTCGCCTATGCTCAAGAGCATCCCCATTGGACAGTTGATGACTGGCATGACGTCGCGTTCACAGACGAAAGCAGCTTCTGCACCCAGGGGGAGTAGAAACAAAAAGTATACCAGGCAGTCGCTCAAAGGTAAATCATTTTACTTTTGGCTTTCCACCCAGTGCCTTGTTGTCTTACATACCGTATTATTAGTTTTGCTAGTGACGCTGAATAATTTGCACTTATCACTGTTTCTTAGGTATGATCCTCGTTACGTCCAGGACGTCAAGGCGACTGGCAGAAGATATGTGAACGTGTGGGGGGTTGTCACCAAAGATGGTCTCGGGACCCTCCACCGCATTCATGGTCGGGTGTTCTCCGAAGATTAAATAGCAATCATAGATCATCAGCTGCTTCCTCATGTGCTGGATAGACCATACAGATACGGAGAGTTTCTGCTAATGCATGACCTTTCCCCAATCCATACTGCACACACAGTGACAGCGCACCTCGAATCCTAGGTTTGATGACGCTTGATTGGACGCCAAGCGCGCGGACATGACTGTGCTAGAGAACGTTTGGGAAGTTTTGAAAGCGAACTTGTCAAAAATGGGCCTCCAAACAGCAACTTCTGAAGAGTTGTGGGAAGCCATTAAAAGCCAGTGGGAAGTGCCGAAGGCCGACACCAACCTCGTACCCGTACAGTACGACTCAGTTCCACGCCGCATGTCTTCCGTGGTAGAGCTTGGCGGCGACTTCACCCGCTACTGAAAGGCCTGTGCAAGCCGCATAATGCTATACACCTTCACTGTTATTTTTTGCGTATCAGCCAGTATGCAGCGCATGATCATTAAATGCTTTCAGAACGCATTTCGTGCTGTTTCATTCAGATGCAAACAACGTGATTCAATATTTGTGATCGTAACCAAGAATATTCATTGCAACCCTGGCATTAAATGTCTGAGTAAAGAAACGTTTGCTAAATATCTACCCTTTTCGATAACATCGCGATGTCTGTCTTGCCTTTTGAGTTATCCCGGGTTGCATTTCGGCGACTCTTGCGAATTCCCGCGAGCCCAACCAGAAGATCAGCTTCAGAAGATCAGAAGATGTTCTTCGGCTTATCTCATGATTAGTCGTGTTAGGCGTATCTTGAAATAAACTCGATTGATTGCTGCAATGTTAATCTTGGGAAAATAAAACAGGAACAAACAAATTCGCTTTATCACGCTGCCTGGATCATTTCCAGTGCGCTCATAAGGGGTGACGCGCTAAGGAAATAACAGCCTATCAGACGATGGGCACAACTGAGCGCGGCTTTCTGGGCATGCGCTTAGCCTCAAACAGCTTGAAACTTGGCTGAGTCATATGGCGCTGACGCACAGAAACGTCGCCGCTCGCGCACGCCAGTTATACATGTGGGCGACTGTACCTACGAAGTGGTTCCCGATGGTGACTCCGGCTCATCACGACGACGCACGCGGCCAGCAATCGTCCACGTTGTTCGCTAAAAAACTTTCTATGGACGATGACCAACTCTTATTTTATTTGTTCGGGGAGTTGCTTCTGTTAGTATCGGGTCGACGTACTCTTAGAGGTGGGGACGAGATTGCCGCGAACCATGCATTGGGGTTTATTTATGTTTTGGTTTTAGAACCGGGTGCTCCGGTCTGTGTTATCTCTGGGTGAAGGGAAGCGCGTGTTTCAATTTTTTTATGCCGCCCGGGTTATCTCATTCGGACAAGGAGAGCGTTTGACCCTAGCGTCAACTGGCCTAGAATAATCGCCTTTGATATACAATGTTCTGGACTTCAACGGACGGTTCGAGAAACACCCGCGCCGAAGGATAAAAGCGTGCAGAGGAGACGCCGCGGCACTCGACTCTCAACGCTCGTGCACGCACGTCACTTTTTTAACTGCTGTCTCACCGCCTGTGTATTCTTCGAGTTAGGGGAGCACAAGTTCGCTCCAGTAAAGTCATTTTCTTTGTTGACAACTGCGTCGTCTTTGACTTCATTACAATATAGTACTTACGGACAAGGCGCGCACAAATGAGCGGAAACTGTACTCTTTGTGGTTAAGTGTTATACAGCACAATACTCCGGCTATTTACCCAGCTGCAGTTGCTTCAACTCCGCTTACAGAAAACAAGCAAGCGGATCAATTGTATTTTTTGAAGCGATGACACACACAGGGAGCAGCAGGTATGCTTTTGAAGGAAGTCCCTTGAAGTCCCTTGAAGGAAGCGTAATCTACTTCCGATCAAGGTGTTCACAATTGAGCAGATAACGCACTCTATCGGGATGTAGATTATCCATCACTACCTCCACCAATTTACTAGTTCCAGCTGCTTCAACTACGCCCATACAACAAGAGCGCATGCAACAATCCTGATGTGGACGCACCACGCACACTGTAAGAACAGTACACCCGACAAAATAAAAAGATATACCAGACGCAAGTATAATGTATTGATGGCAAGCCGTGCGTAATGAGCAGAGAAAGCACTCTATCTTGCTAAATATTGCTACCTCCACCAATTGTGCTACATTCGATTGGCTTAGTGGCTTACTCAATCCGGCTTTGCTCAGATGAAGAAAACATAGAGAATGCGGTAGAAGAGCTCTCTCTGGAAGAGAGAGAAAAGACCGGATACCGCCCGCGTTTGGCTCATCCTTGCTTCACTTTTTTCCTACCCGCGCCTCCTTATTGAGACAGCCGTCTCCACTACTCACCACGAATTGCCAGCTTGTATACTCCCAACGACAACTACGAACATTGTCTTGAAACGCTGAGGAAGACGTACAAGCTTCGCTCGCACTATACACGGGAAAGAGCCGATACAACAGATGGGATGCCCATGTTTAGCTCACCAGCTTCAGCGAGCACAAAATCCAGGTGAAACAAGCACAACCTACTTCGAGGATATACTGAAGCTTTGCAGAGTTGCCAATCCGCTGATATCGGAGGAAGACAAGACAGGCCACTTGTGGAAAGGAATAGCAGAAGACGTCTATGATTTTCCCATAAGACGAGATAAACTGGAGTCGGCAGCGAACGTTATTATGAGTGCGGCACATTCGAGGCATTGAAAATCCGGAGCATTACGCCAAACTTCGGCCGTAAATACGAACACTGCTTAAAAGTAGAGGGTCAAACAAAAACTTTTTAGACCTCCAGCGCTTTCATCATTTACCGAATCTTTCTCTCCCGGTTGGAGGGTACTCGGCGGGGTTGTAACCTCGATTTAGAGGGATATAGTCCTGAGAATTTTCATTCCCTTCCCAACAGTTCGAATATGCTCCACTTTTTGGGGGCCAATGACGAATACCTAACTGGCCACGCCCGCGAGTACCCTGTTTCCTACTTCAGTGGCAGCACCGGCCAAATCTCCCGCTGCTGCCATCGCTGACGCAAAGCGACAACGTACGAGCGGGCACGCACGAGGTTTGTGATTCAGGCTACAATCGCCACTGCCCGAGAAGCTCTTTAGCTGGAGGGCAGCCGATCGTAAGCCATAATTACGGGCTTCGCACCACAGTCTTACGCCAACGAGGTTCCGCCAGCGATGTCTGGCTTCCTCTTGCGGCAGGTCGCCGTGGAAGAAAACTAGATGGCGCGAACAATAGAGGTGACGTCAATTCGGAAACCACGTCTAGTCTGCGGCTAACCAGACTGCCTTCACGGATTTACCTTCGCCGGCTTTCATGCTCAAAACAAAGTTAAAATTATGGTTCATGGTGTTCGAACAATAGGCGTAGTAGAAATAGGTGCCACAGTGTCCTTGATGACCAGCGATTTTTAAAACCCGTCTTGGACCAACCGAGATGTTTACGTTGGATAGGGTAGTTACGTTTGGTGGTGTGGGCAGGAAGTTGCTGCACCCTGTTGTATTCTGCTCGGTAAATCTCTTGTCTGGCGGCCATTTATTTTCAACAGAGTTTTCCGTGCTTCTGCTGTCGTCATATGATGTTATTTTAGGAAGCGACTTTTTGAAGCAGTGTGTGCTACGGTCGACTGGAGAAGTGGAGAATTTTTTATAGATCGCACTACCTTATCTGTACTTGTGGAAGACTCTACTGCCCAGGAGGACTCATTGGACACATTTGGAGTGTTGGAAGACACCATCATGCCTGTGCGATGTGCCGAAAATGTTCCAGACGTGTCTTCCGCAGCGCCCCTATCTGAATTTGATGCTTTAATCGAGGTCATTGCCCACAACTGTGCCAAGAAAGACATCGTCATTCCCCGCGCTGCAATTTGCGTTGTCATGTCACTCTACATTGCCGGCTGTAAACTACAGAAGTGAGTCTCACGTGAGTCTCAAATTTGCCCACGGGATTTCGTATGCGTCTATTTGAATAGCAGTTTTGGAAGGATAGCTGCATCCATATATTATTTCTTGCCAGTGGACTCCTCCAAGGTCCTACAGCTGATCACAAGTCACTTATTATTTCTTGCCAGTGGACTCCTTCAAGCTCCTACAGCTTATTAGCAAGTCACTTCAACGGGATGAACGCAGTGGCTGAATCGATCTTCTCTGCAAGCATGCAAGATTTTTCGACTTATGTCACAAGCAACAGTGTTTTTCAATTCCGCCGAATCCCACTCACCATTCGGTCAATACTGTAGGAGCACGAGCAATTCAGCATAATTTATAACGCTTTTCTCTACCAGAGCGTAGGCTAATCAATGACCAAGTCCACGAGATGAAAAGAAATGGGGTATTTAAAGAATACGCAGTCCATGGCCAGCGCCTCTCTTATTCTTCAAGAAAAAGAACGGTTCACGTAGAGTCCGCTTCGACTATCGGCGCCTCAATGCTATAACTGAGAAATATTTCTACCCGTTACCCTGGCATGGACAACCCCAATGGTTGTCTTAATTCAGCTTCCTATCTTTTCCTGTTCACTTGGGATCAAAATTTGGCAAATTGCCATTGAGCCAGAGGTTAAGAAACAAACTACTTTTGTAACGCCTAACAAATTTTTTGAATTTCGCGTAATTCGATTTGCACTTTGCAAAGCTCCGGGCATCTTCGAGCATTTTATGAACGGTGTCTTCGCGGCGTCAAGTGGGTCTTATGCATGTACTACCTCGACGATGTTGTAATTTTCGAATCAACCTTCAGTGAGCACAACAGTCGCTTGGCCACTGGCCTTGACGGAATAGAAAAGCCGGCGTCCCGGTGCATGCGACCAGACCTGTAGACCAACGAATAGTCATACTCCTGTAGTCTTAACGCCCAGCGGCCGAGTCGTCGTGACGGATCTTTTAGCGAAGAAACCCAACATAGGGCATGATGGTCGGTAATGACCGCGAAAGATTTGCCGTACAAATATGGGCGAGACTTGCTGACTGCCCAGACGAGTGCGAGGCATTCACGTTCCGTTATGGAATAGCTACGTTCAGCCGGGGACAGAAGTCGGCTGGCGTAGGCTATCACCCGGTCATGACCAGTCTGTTTCTTAACCAATACTGCCACTATCCCGTGGCCACTCGCGTCCGTGCGCTCTTCTGTGGGAGCCAACGGATCGAAATTAGCTAAACCTGGGGAACGAGTCAGGCGGTCAACGAGAGTGGCAAACGCTGCGCTTTGCGCGTGCTCCAGGAGAATGAGGTATCGGCCTTAAGGAGATCCGTCAATCGCCGGGCGATCTCAGAAAAATTCTCGATAAAGCGACGAAAGTAGGATCATGGACCTACAAAGCAGCGAAAATCCTTTGCTGAACGCGGGATTGGAAATTCTTGGACGGCGCGTACCTTATCGGGCTCAGGTCGGACGTCAGCAGCATCGACTACGTGGCCGAGGATCTTGAGTTGCCGGCCACCGAAACGGCATTTTGATAAATTGACCTCAAGACCGGCGCGACGGAAAACCTCTAGGATGTCTGCAGGACGATGGAGATGAGTTTCAAATGTCGGGGAAAAACTGGTGACGTCGTCCAAGTAGCAGATGCAGGTCACCCAGCCATGCAAGGGGAAGTCGATCATTCTTTCGAAGGTAGCCGGGGCGTTGCACAGACCAAAGGGGATGACGTTTAATTGGTACAGCACGACGGGCATCAAAAAGGCGGTCTTTTCGCGGTCCTGGGCATCAACAGCAATTTGCCAATACCCAGACCGAAGGTCAAATATAAGAAAAGCACGTTGCACCATGGAGGGAATCGAGGGCGTCATCAATCCGAGGAAGCGGATAAACGTCCCTTTTGGTGACTTTGTTCAAGTTGCGGTAATCAATGCAGAAGCGCCAGGACCCATTCTTCTTTTTCACTAAAACGACTGGTGACGCCCATGGACTGGAAGAAGGCTAAATTACATTCTTTTTCAACAATTTAACGACTTCATCATGAATGATTTTGCGTTCGCCGTGGGAGACCTGGTATGGTCGCCGATGGATCGGGCTCGCATCCGAGGCGTTGATGCGGTGGGTTATCGTCGATGTCTGTCCCAAAGGGCGATCGTCCAAGTAAAAAATGTCTCTGTACGATGAAAGCAGGCGTTGTAACTTACGAGCTTGCGACGAAGGAAGGTCCGACGCTATTATCTTTGCGATGGCACCAGGGATGGACCAACGATCCTTGGAATCATTCGGGGCAACCATGAAGGCGTTAGTGGACACGGCAGAAATTTGGCATTCCTCCAGAGGAAAAAGCATGGCCAGCGACATCCGCTCGGGGAGAACTTGGGAAAAGACCGAAAATTAAGGAAAGGCAGGCTGATTTGGTTGTTGGCGAGGGTGACGACAGTGTAAGGAAGAGCAACGTTGTTTCGGAGGAGGACGTCGGTTATAGGGGAAACGACGTAGTCGCCGTCCGGAAGTGGCGGGCATGGTGACAAAGGGACGTAGGACATTGTGTCAGGGAAGCAAGCGGACATGTCTTGTGGAGCAGAGGTGGTTGGGGAGCTGAGTGTTGGCGACAGGACCGGTCGGCAGGCCCAGACGAAGAATACCCGTGGCACAGTCAATAAGCGCTGAGTTGTCGGTTAGAAAGTCAAGGCCGAGAACGATTTCATGGGGGCATGCGTCGAATACGGTGAACACTACAGGAATGTGATGGTCACCAACACCAACCCAAGCGGTGCACAGACCTTCGACTGTGGGCGTAGTACCGTCAGCCACCCTGACAACAGTAGATGGGCAGGCGTCAGGACCTTACGAAGGTGGCGGCGAAGGTTGGAGCTCATTATGGAGATACTGGCACCGGTGTCTATTAGAGCGCTCACACGAACACCGTCAACATCAACGTCAAGGAAAGTGCGTCTCGTCGTCTTTGTAAACAGAGGATTTTCAGGCCGTGTCGGACATGCAGGATCACCTCCGGGAGCTGCATTGGCAAGGTTCCTGGAGAGGTGCATGCGTACGAAGTCGGCGGCGAAGGGCGGCGATGCTGTGGCAAACGACTTTGGCGACATTGTGGGGACGGGGAGCGGCCAAGGCGGTTGCTGTGGGAGCCATCGGGAACATACTGGGGTTGAGTACCAGGGGGAAGTGGATAGGCCGATCGTCAGAAGAGTAGGTGGTGGGCCAAAACCGTGAACGTGCAGGGGACGTCCAACGTTGTCGGCAATAACGGGCGACGTGACCAACGCGAGAGCACTCGAAGGTAATAGGCCGGTCGTCAGGAGTTCTCCATTCTGCAGGGTTCCGGCGGCGGTAACGAGGTGGTGCGTTGCTGGCTGAAGCTATTGCTGGCAAATGAAGGCGGAACGTTCTGCCGGATGTCCCGACAAGCTATAGCGCACACAGGGTGGATACCGAGGTTGGCGACTTCCTCACGAACAGCTGCCTGTATAAGTGATATAGTGGGCAGGGTATGGTCGTGCCCATGGCGGTGTTACAGGAGCCAAGGCCATGGCCTCGATTTCGCGGCGCACGATCTTAGTCAAAGTGTCCGAATGTGGCATCGGACCTGGTTGCCGTCGGTAAACTGGGAGGCGCTGTCAGATCCGCACACGATGAGGTTTCTGCGGTGTGAGGCAGCTGGGTGAACTGCTGCGCTATGCGGCGGCATTTTGCCTGTTCAAATCGGCGACATTCCTTCAGTACAGAGTCAATTGTGGCACACTGTTTACACATGAGCAGATTGAAGGCATCATCTGCTATGCCATTAGGGACATGCCCAATCTTGTCGGACTCCGTCATCTTGGGATCCACCTTGGCGCAAAGAGCCAACACGTCCTGGATGTAGGCGACATAGGACTCCATACAGGACTGCCTGCGTTTGTTCTTTGCGGCTAGGTGACGGGCAGCGGAGTCACTGAACGTAATCCAGGAAACTCCTTTTTGAAGGCGTCCCAGCTTGTGAGCCTCGCTTCGTTGTTTAGGAACCAAGTCCCGGACGTCTTCTTGAGATGGTAGGCAACATTCGCCAGCATGATTGTGTCGTCCCACCGGTTGTGAACACTGACGCGTGCGTTCATACATGCGGAGCCATTCATCCGCGTCGACGTTATCAGTGCCAATAAAATCTCTGGGATCACGGGGGTGACACACGATGACCATCGGCGGAGTAGATAAGGCTCACCGGGGGGCGGCATCATGCAGCAGTGAACGTGACGCCCGCTTCGAAGCTCCGTATTTTCTCAAAGTGGCCCGGCGAGCGGTAGGGAGACGAGAAGTACCACCTCCACCACAAGATGTGACGTGGCAAGAAGGAGATGTATTCAGATATGCAATTACGAAAATAGACGGGACAGTGAAGGCAGACATAGAAGCCGCGATGTCCCAGAAACTGAACGCACACCAACATCAGCGAGCGCCGTCTTCTTCTGGTAGGGGCGGCAGGCAGAAATCAAGTAGATGGGCAGATGAGATCAAGTAGGTTTGCGGGGGTAAATTGATCGCAGTTAGCGCCGTACCGGGGTATTTGACGATCTATGGTAGAGGCCTTTGCCCTCCAGTGGGCGTACATTGGCTGGTGATGATGATGAGTCACTTTCAGTCCTTGAGCATTTTAAGCATAAGCAGCTTAAGAGAATGCAATTGTTACATTTCTAATATCAGCACACCGGTCTGCTGAATATGCCATCCTTGTTTTCGCACAAGGTGGTGTCTCTTTTATGTTTAGTGCTGAACTGCTAATGTAACACCAAACACGTAACAAGACTGACTGCCAAACTTTTACTTGGGGAAGACCCTTACCCCGAATAACAAGCTATACTGAAAAATCACCCCACCTATGCAATAAAACAAAGCCTGCTGTATGCCGTAAAATTAATCCAGTATCAATTGCAGATTGCCTGTATCATATTTTACTTGACATGCATCTTGTTTGCGTGCAGATTATTCCGTCTGCCAGTCATGCTTGTTGCCTGAATGCCACCCAAGTACTTATATTTTGCATGTCCTTCATTGCTGAGGCAAATATTTCTTAACTGTTTTCCCATGTAGCTCCTCGTGCAAGCCAATGTCGTCTCATGCCCCACCCAGCACTGGATTGTTGGAATGGTGCGGTAGGTGTTCTTATGTGGCCTCATTAACTGTGCCTTGATGCAATGTTGAATTGCAAAAATATCAGCTTGCTTGGGATCAGGGTATAGTAGGTGCAGTAGTAGCCCAAGTGAGTGGGGGGATCTACTATTTTGGTTTCATACCCACCCCGGTTTTCAAGCAATGCCGAAGCCACCACCGTCGTAAACCCGTTGTTTTAAACGCTAAGGCCCTTGAAAGAACACAAGCAAAATGCACTTATATAATGAAGGCTGCCTAAAGAGCTCACTACAAACGAATTGTAACCTCGGCAGTTCGAATACACTGGCCCCTGGAAATGTGAAAGAGTTTAAGTTAAGGAAAGTATGTTTTAATGTGATTGAACAGTAAACATTTTTAGCACTACTTTGATGCTTCTTGCTGTACAACGTATACCTCAACTAAAAATGTAGGCCTAACAGGAGAAGCGAACGGGACAACAGGACGAGGTTTTTTCTGGGATGTGCCTTTTGAAGGTTTTGTATGCATATATAACAATTATCCCACCTGGCCATTCTGCTGCAGGATGTAGACGTCCATGGCAGTGAAGCTGTTCGGATTTGTGCATGTTTACTTTTGTTACATTTTGTAGACGTGGCTTCATCTGTGTATATTGTAACATCAATCAACCATGCGGTAAGGATTGACACAGACAAATATTTTGAAAGTTCAGATGGGACCTGTAGAAGGGATAAAATGTGCTCCGAGACCCCATTCACGAAATATAGTTGTTATAAATAGTGGTCCCTCACATTAGCAGTCATAGATAGTGTTAGGGTTGCCTTACTAGTGCCTATTCTGACAATATAATTATATCCACTTCGCTCTCTTCCTCTCCATTATTCTTACACCCATTATCTAGCGCTTGTATTGCCGGCAAGGTGGTCCTTAATTTTAGTTCGACCCTTTATGACCCTGGAACTTACTGCGCCGTTGGTGAATACCGGTAAGATGCAGCTGTCATACACTGCCTTTTTTTGAGAAAGTGCTAGACGGCCATTCTGTAATATACCAGTCTTACAATTTGTATTATTAACACACATTTTCCTGTACCCATGTCTAGATTGAAGACCTGGCTTTGCAAGGGAGGTGCTACTGCAACAGTCTGCACAAAGCGCCTGCTCAAGCTACTCTTCATGGTCAACTTGGCTAGGAGACCTCCTGGTTAGGGAAAAGAAAAGCACGGTTTTTTTTTCACCTGTGAGTGGCATCCTGCATTGTGTGTAACGAGATATCTTCGTGTTGTTACAGACATCAAATTCTTTCACCAGACAATATATAGGGCGCAGCTTTTATTGTCAGTCACATCCTACGCAAATATCAGCTTTGTTGACAACATGCAGCTTCTTAGTTTTTATTGCTACAAGAGGTATTACTTTCTTTCAGCCTTTGGACCGTGAAAGTTTACTCAATTTCCAAGCAATCCGGTCTGCAAATATTTTGGCAGTTTTCGCACCATAACGCAGAACGCAAACTGTTCAAAAATCCCTACCATAACTGATGGTGCAAGCATGTGCCATTGAGCCACCATTCAATCATTTCCGTGCTTCTACTCGTTTTTATTTTGTGTTATTGTTCTTTGAGCATATCACTTGGTGTGAATCATGAGGTCGTGTAAATCTGATTTGTAACTATTATTCTACCCTTGTCGTGTTCCCCGTTTTTTCGTTTGTTCCCAAAGCATATCACTTTTTTTGTGAAATATTGAAATAGTTGTAACTTTGTGTTGATTTCCTAACCAGAATTCATTAAGTTGTATGTAAAGTTTTTTTGTGTTTTATTGTTGTCCAGCCATTTCCATAAGTGGGAATGATTTAATCGAGTAAATTTTTGCTGCTCTTTTAACAGCCGTACAGTCATTCCTGTATACACACCTTTTCTAGTGTCTATAACCATTTAACTAGATGTTGGTTTGTTTGAAGTAGCTTAAATTTGTATGGTACTCACAACCACCACTCAACACCACTTTCTGTGTTTGCAAGGTGCGTTTGTTTTATGTTCCCCAAACTTTTCACTAGATTGTGAACTACTTATTTTCGAAAATTATTTTTTTTCTAAGCACCATTCAGTCATTTTTTTGCTTCCACACTTCTTGCATTGTTTGCCACCCATTTTACTTATGTGAGATATTTCAAGTTGCCAGACTCTCTTGTGCTTGTACCCTGGGTTTACATGTTTGTATTTTTCCTATTTTTTGGTCAACCTTTTTGCTTTGTGTGACTCATTTATAGTCATGAATATATCTACAATTCCTTTAATAATACAATTCGCACCCTGTGGGACAGGGTAGGCAGGAATCAAAATTAAAATGGTTGTTTGCCAAACCATATTACATAATTTGGAAGTCAATATCAACTGTTTTTTCTGAACTCGTTTGTGTTTTTTGTGTATTTTGAAAGCTTTCTACTACCCAGCTGCACTTACAGCTTTTTTTCAAGATGGTCCATTTATTCATATTTAATTTTTCAATTGTTTCTTTGATAGTGTATTTGCAGAATGCCTGTTACAGCCGTGCTGTGGGGTATAATTAGATGATGCTACTGTGGATGCCTTTCTGTCAAGGGCGCTTGGGCTTATCATGACTGGTCTGGTGTTACTTAGTGGCACTTGTTTTCCATGCGACATTTCTTGTTAAGAGCTGTGCTTCGTGTGCTTCTGCAAGAAGGTGTGATCAGCTTGCCACTTTACACGTGAGACTTCATGCAGTATGCAGCACTTCAAAAATTGAAACACAACAATCTAGAACCCATGTGCCAAGTAACAGCAAACAGTGCTGAATAGCAAGCAAGACATGTATTTGAAGTATAAATGCTTACAACACGTAAGCAACTTGGCAAGGGGACTGGCCAAACTCCCAAATAATGTATAAAGAATGCAAATTTCAAGCATACAGGTTTATCTCAACAGTATACTAATGTACACTAGTCATTATTATAACAACCTAATGCTTGTACCAAACACAAAAAAAGTAGAACAGACATCTATATACGTCTTGCATGCGTACCACTACAATATCCATAACATGTACCACTAAGGTACCGTTGCGTAGACAGCATATTAAAGTATGTTATGCTATCCTTCTATGCTATCTTTTGTACGCTATGCGATCCTTCGTTTGATTTGGGTGGGTTTTTTGAGTTGTAGCAACGTGGAGTATAGGTAATTTCGACCCCAACGGTACGTCTTCTGGACATCTGCAATGTCAGTTGCTGACATCTCAAGGATATCTGCACGATGTTATGTGGTTTCCTGGTGTGCTCATGAGCAAGGCGCTTGGAAGAGCTCAGAATGCCCCCGCTTTATTGAAATGTATTTTTCTCGCGAACTCTGCAAGTTAACAAGGGTGCAGGTACGTAACCTCAACTTGTAGCAAATCAGCGAACGGAATATTTGTACGGTGAACGCTACGGCACAGACTAGTAGCAGCACACACGTGAGAGAAACACGAATGCTCTAGAAGCAAGCGTAATCCACTCACGAAGCGGTACCGGTGAATGAAGAGAGAATGCAGTGTTACAGTATAAATATATGTTCTCCCCATACTCGGCGCCATTACTAAGCTGCAGCTGCTTGAACAACGCTAACAGAAAACCAGTGAACGCTAATATTGTACTGCGAACGCTACGCAACACATTAGAAGGAGCGCACAGGTGAAGGAACACGAACGAAATCCCAGAAGCAATCATATGTACTCACGGGTAATGCGCGCGCGAGCAAGCACGGAATAGACTCGTTCTGTCTAAATATAGTCGCTCGCAATACTGCTGTGCTTCACGAGGTTGCTTATCAGAATCTCGGCTGATAGAAACCCATCGAACTCAACAATTCTACTCTGAAGGTGACGACACACAAGTAGCAGCGCAGATTCAAGAGGAGAAACACCAAGGCCGGAGAAACAAGGTTTGCGTACTCACGGCCAAGGCGCACGTGTTTGAGCCGAGAATGCACTTTTCAAGGATGGATAATATCCCTCACAACAATGCGCCCCATTACCAACGAGCAGATGCTTGAACTTCGCCTATAAAAAACCACCGAACCGGAAGTTCTACTCTGGACGCGACGACACGCAGTAGTAGCTGTGCTTTGCCCCCCAAAAAAATAAAAACATCAGAATGAAACACAATGCATTCAAGAGCAATGCCCCCATCAAATGAGCAGAAAATGCGCTCTTCTTCTGTAAATTTTAACCCTCTCAATTTACCGACAATTAACTAATCTCCAGGCCCTTTACCTCAGCTTATAAGAAGCTAGCCAGCGCGACATTCCTAATCTGTATCCTACGAAATGCATACGTAGCAGCACATACGCTAATGTAGGAGAACAAAGTCGCTAGAAGCAAGCATATTATACTCACGGTCAAAGTTATCACGAACTGGCATAGAATGCACCCTTCCTTGCAGAATACTTTCCGTCACTATACTCCACCAATTTACAAAAGTGCAGAGGTTTGACCTAAGCTCATAACATTCAGCGGAAACATCATTGGTATTCTTATGATAATCACACGCACTTGTAAGACCGCACATACGAGCGAAGAAAACAGGGCGCCCCCGAAGCGAACATATTTAACTCACGGGCAACGCACTTGATTGATCAGACATTGGATTCGTTCTTTCTAAATATTTTCTCACAAAGCGCTGCAACTTCACTAATCTGCACGTGCTAGAACTACGCTCAGAGAAAAGCCGCGAGTGCTACAGTTGTATATTGAAAGTTACGACACAGTAGTAGCAGCGCACACTCGACAGATGAAAAACGAAAGCCCCAGAAGCAATGATATTGTACATGCTGGCAAAACGAGCGCAAGGAGCAGAGACTCCACAACGACAGAACAAAAACAAAATACCAAGAAGCATCCGTGGTTTACTCAGTCAGAGCGGGCTAATAAACAGAGAATGCACACTTTTGGCTAAACATTGTGCCTCGCAATACTTCGCAACTTCACTCATCTGCTTATAGAAACGGTGCTTACTGAGCACTAACGAACGCAACATTTGTATTGTGAAGGCGAAGACACGTTATAGTGGCAGTGCATAGGCGGCAGAGGAAATAAGAATGTCCCAGAAGCAAGCACTATATAATCATGGTCCAGACATGCAGCAATAAGCACAAAAGATTCTCTTCTAGGCTGAATATTATATCTCACTGTGTACAACCGATTTACAAAGCTGCAGGTGCTTGAACTTCACTGCTTGAAGTCCACTCATAAGAAACTCAGCGAACATAATAGTACTGTGAGAGCAACCCCACACATGTTTAGGAGCGCACAGCCGAGGGAAGAAAAACGGAAGCACCAGAAGCAAGCATAATGTACTCATGCGCGACGCGCCTACATTATTTGAGATAGCACTCGTTCTGCCTATATTTATCAAAATAGTATCCTACTTCCACAAAAGACACGTGCCTTAACTCCGCCTAGAGAAACCCAGCGAATGCAAATATTGTGCCATGCACCCTACTCCAAACAATATATTAGCGCACACGCGACATGTGAAAAACGAAAGGCCCAGATGAAATCTCAATTTACGTACGGGGAAACCGCGTGCTAAGGAGCAGAGATCGCACTCGAGTGGCTGAATATTTTCTCTCACAATTATCTATCATTTCCATACGCTGCAGGTGCTTGAACGCTGATGATAGAAAACAAGCCAAGCAACAATTGTACCATGAGCGCTACGACGCGCACTAGTAGCAGCGGACTAGTAGCAGCTGCAGGTCGTTGATCTGTCCTTATAGGAATCAAGCAAGTGCAACAATTGTACTCTGAACCCGATGACACACACAGGTAACAGCACATACAATTGTAAAAAGAGAAGTCCTAAAAGAAAGCTAATCTACATCTTGCAATGCGCACGCAAATGCGCAGAGATTGCGCTCTACCTAGGTAAGTATTATTCCTCCCAATACTTGGACACAATACAAAACTGCAGGATCTTGGACTCCGCTAATAGCAAAACAGCGAACGCAATAATTGTTCTCTGGACAGCACGCCAAACAGTAGTAAGCTGTGTAGGGGCTAGACAACAAAAACGAAGGTGCCAATGGCAACCATAATGATCTGACGTGCAGTGTGCGCACGATTGGCCAGAGAATACTCTTGTTCTGGCTAAATATATTCTACACAAAATACCGCCACTTTACTAAGCTCTAGATGCTTGTACTCTAAAACGAGCATACACAACCATTCTACTTGGAACGTTATGACACGCACTAGTAGCAAAGCACACGCTAACGAAAAAAAACCGAAAGCTCCCGAAATATTCTCAATGTACTCGCGGAATAAGCGCGTGCGAATGAGCTGATAATAGCCGTGTTCTCTCCAGAAAGTATCCCCCACCATACTCCGCAACCTCCCAAATCCGCTTCTTAGTAAACTCTGTTTATAGAAAACCAATAAAGGCAAACGCATTCTGAAGGTTACGACGCACACTAGTAGCAGCGCACACGCGAAAGAACAAATACGGAGTCCCCATAAGCAAGGATATTACACTGAAATTTTTCTGGCAAAATATTGCTCTAAATGCTTGGCCACATCACTAAGCTGTAGACGATTTAACTCGGCTTACAAAAATCCAGCGACCGAAACAATTGCACTCTAGAGGGGACGACACATACTAGTAGCAGCAAACGTGACAGAATAAAAACGCAGGTACCACAAGCAAGCTTAGTGTACTCACGGCAAGTCTCACGCGAATCAATAGAAAATGCACCTACCAGGATGAATGTTAACGCTCGCAATACTTGGCCACTCCACTACACTTCAGGTGTTTTATCTACCCCTCGTGAAAACCTGCACACTCAACGATGGCGCGGTGAACGCTCCCACACACACTACTACCAACGCTTACGTGATGGAAGAACAACTAAGGCCCCAGAAGCAACCCTAATAAACCAATTGGCACAACTCTTGAATGAGAAAAAAATCATTCTGCCTAGAAGTATTTCCCGACACTAGACTCCGCAATTTTACAAAGCTGCGGTTGAATAAACTGCACTTACAGAACACAAGTAAGGAAACATTTCTTTTTAGAAGCAATGACAACGTTACAAACCCTATTGTTGCGAAAAAACAGTGTCTAGGAGCAAGCTCATTATATTCATAGCAAGGCATGCGCGAATTACTAAACTAGGCAATCTTCAAGGCTGAATACTATCCCTCACCATACTCGCCCTTCTTATAGGCTGCAGATATTTAAACCCCGCTTAAGGTGAAACATTGAACCTAAAAATTGTACTCACAACGCTACCACACACATAGTAGCAGCCCACACGCGAAAGAATAAATACGACGGCGGCAGGCAATTGGGAACACTCTTGAATGAGCTAAAATCACACTCCTCCTAGCCTATTATTATCGGTCAATTTTACAATTTTACCGCATATTAACTAAGGTGCAGGTGCTTGAACGCCGCTAATAGAAAACTAGCGAGAGCAACAATTTTACTCCGAACGAGACTACCCAAACTAGTAGCAACATACACGAGACAGAACAAAACCGATGGCCCCAGAACCAAGCCTAATGTACTCGCAGGCAAGGAGCGCGCGGATGACCTGAGAATGCACTCGTCCTCGCAAAACATTATTCCAATACTCCGCAGTTTACTAAGATGAGGTGCTTGAACACCCCGTATAGGAAACCAGGAACCAGAGTGCAGTACTCTATATGTAATGACACACACTAGTTGCAGCGCATGGGCTACAGAAAAGGAAGAATCGAGTAGCAAGCATAATATACTAACGAGAAAAGAGAGCAATATTCAGCTTAGAGTGCACACGGCGTGGCTAAATATTATCCCCCACAATACTTGCCCACTTCACTAAGGTGCAAATCTTGAACTCCGCCTATAGGAGACCTGCGAATGCAACAATTGACCATTGAAACGGACGGAACACACTAGTACCAGCGCCCATGTTACAAAAGAAAAGCGAAGGCACCAGAATGAAACATAATGTACTAACGGGCATGTCAATTGAGTGAGCTGAGAATGCACTCTTCGTGGGTAAATATTTTCCTTCATAATACTTCGGCCCTTTACATTATGCGAATGCCTTTACTGCACCTGTAGGGAAGCAATCAGTGCACAGTTGTACTCTAGGTGCCACGACACACCCCTATTATCAGTGCAAAGGACAAGAAAACGAAGGCCCAGGAAGCAAGTGTAATATACTCACGAGCAAGGCGCTTGTGAATGAGCTGAGAATGCAGTCGTCATTGCTAAATATGCTTGAACTGGGCCTATGGAAACCTACCCACCACAACCATTGTACAGTTAGCACAACGACATACATTAGTAGCTCGGCACATGCTATGGAAGAAAACCAAAGGCCACAGAATGCAGCGTAGTGTACCGATGGGACCGGGTCACGTGAATAGGCACTTTTCAAGGCTGAACATAACACCTCACAACACTTGACCACTCCACTGCACATTATCTGCATGAACGCCGCTCAGAGAAAAACTCGCGAACGGAACCATGGTACCGTTGGTGCGACGATGCACACTAGTAGAAGCGCACACCGGTGCGAAGAAAAACAAAATCCCCACATGCACGCATGCATAATGGATCAAGAAAAAAGCAAGCGCGAATGAACAGAGAATGCCCAATTAGTGGCTAAATCTTATCCTTCACTATACTTGCCCCACTCATTAGGACGCAAGCGCTTGAACGTCACTTGTGAAAATCCAGAAAACCAAAAGCTGTATTTTTAACGCAATGAGACACAGAAGTAGCGGCGTACAAGCGAGACAAAACCTTCCCCCGCACCTCCCCGAGGGGGATTGTGAGGATGCAGAAATGCGAACGTCGAACGCAACGTCCTCGGGTACCATGCGAGGAAGGCACCGCACAACCTTCGATACGTCGATGGGCACGTTCACCGCCTGTCCCTTGTTTCCCAAAAACTGCCCGTTGCCTCGAGTCAGCCGCCTGATGCTCATGAAGGGGAGTCGAGGCGCGATGAGCCGCTCTTCGACCGGGTTCAGATCGGGAAGATGCGCTGGCCGAGGAGGATAACGGTAGCCAAAACACACGCAGCCTCCTCTTCGCAGCTTTGCCTTCTTCTCCTTCTTCTTCTTCAGCGGTTCCCGTACGGGAAGATGACGATGGTTGTTGAACGCGAAGCTGTCTCGTCATGGATTTTTTGGGTTGGCCAATCCCTAGGAGCATCATGCAACAATCATCATCAGACGCGCTGCGGACGACGGTCAAGGGACGCACGACAACCCCCGACTTTAATGCATTTCTGCATAAAAATCGAAGGCCTCGGAAGTAAGGCTAAAGAACTCACAGACATGGCATGCGCACAGCGCAGGAAATGCACTCTTCCTGACTAAACGTAATCAATAACAACATTCTGGCATTTTTTACAGCTGCACATGCTTTAACGCCGCTTCAAAGAAACTGAGGAGGGCAACAACTTTACCGTGGAAGCAACGACACGCACTAGTAGCCGCGGACCCCGATAGAACAACAACGAAAAGTGTCCGAAGGAGTTATAATGTACTGAAGGTCAAAGTGCGCGATAATAAGCAGGGAATGCACTGGTTCTAGATAAATACTATTCTTAGCAATATTCCGGCACTTTACTAAGCTGTGTATTTATAATATGCTGCTTATAGAAATCTATGCCGATAGAAAACTAGTGAACGCAACAGTTGTACTGTGAAGCCAATGACACACACTAATAGCAGCGTACAAGCAATACAAGAGAAACGGTGGTCTCAGAATGAATCATATTCCACTAACTGTCAAGGTGTGCACGAATAACCATAAAATGCACTCTTTCAAACAGGATATTATCCCTCAGCATACTACACCGATTTACCAAGCTGCAGGTGCTTTAACTCCGCTGAAAAAAAAACAACCATGGAATGCCAGAATAGCCCTGTGATAGCAACCGCAAACACTTGTAGGATCGCACTGTTATTAATGGGCCAAGGACACGCAGGCAGAGAGGCGAACGCTGTTTAACACGCTAACGGCTATATTTAACAGGATGAAGAACAGGAACTGAACGTCAGAATATCGGGCGACGGGACGTTACAGAGGATGCGGTTTTGGACAGCCAAGCTACTAGTTCAAAGGTCACAACACAGTTTGGCAGTTTGGAATGTTCGAGAGCAATGACAAATAATCAAGTGGGCTCACGTTCTTTTGCAATGGTTCTAGCAGCCTCATCATCAGTAATGGTAGCACCCAAGAACCACAGTGGAGCCGCAGCAACTGGCGCAGCCGCGCCACGATGAGGGTGTCGGGATGCACTAATGAGCCTTGCCGGAGGGTAGCGACGGCCATGTTCAAGATGGATTGTGGACCTGGCATACCACGGGGTGGCTTCCCCGTAATCACGCCCGGTTCTGCCGCTTGGCCTAAAGCCGTCGACGTTCCCGCTTCAGTGAATATGCTACGTGCGCAGCCTGTCTCCCTTGTCATCGCCGCTGAAGTTCCCACTGGCTCAAATGCACGGTCAATCGCTAGCGTGGTCATTCATGACACGCACACTCTAGGGACGAAAAACAAAAACAACAGAATCAAGAATACTCTACTCATGGGCACGACGTTTGAATGATCTGTAAATCCACTTGTTACATTTATATTTCCCTCAAAATACTCCTGCCCCTTACAAAGCTGCCGGTATTTCAATTCTACATATAGGAGACATGCGAGTGCAACAATGCTACTCTGGAAGCGATTCCACACACAAGTAGCAGCAGACAGGCATGGGAAAGAAAACGAAGGCTCAAGAAAACAGCATAATTAACTCACGGGCAAGGTTTGCGGGAATGTGCAGGTAAGACCCCTTTCCTGGCTGAATATTATCCTTCCCAATACTTCACCGCTTAACTAAGCTGCTAAAAGGAAACTCTGGTTATACAAAAAAAGCGAACGCAACAGTTGTGATCTGAAGGCGACGACACGCACTGGTACAGCCGCATACGTGCCAGAAGAAAAACCAAGACACCTGAATCAAACCTAAGACCTCTCCCACAAGGCGCTTTTATGAACTAAGAATGCACTGTTCATGACTACATATTTTCCCTTACAATACTACAGTGCTTTACAAAGATGCAGGTTCTTCAATTGCGAAAAAAAACTATCTAACGCACCAATTCTACTCTGAACACAACCACACACTTGCAGGAGTGCACTCTTGAGAGAAGAAAAACGGAAGTCGTGGAAGCAAGGATGTTTTATCTCGGGCAAGGTGTCCTAATGAGTTGAGAATGCGCTCATTCTGGCTAAGTATTATCCCTCAAGATAGCCCGCCACTTCACTAGGCTGCCTATAAAAAAATCTGGTTACAGAAACTTGCTAACGCAATGATTGTACACTCAAGGCTACGAAACACACTACTTGCAGCCCTAAGGGCGACAGAAGAGAAACGGAGGTCCCAGAAGGAAAAAATACGTACTCCAGGGCAAGAAGAACGAAAATGAGCTCAGAATACAGTCTTCCTAATGTAATATTATATCCCACAATGGACCGGCACTTTTCTAACCCGTGCGTACTTCAACAAAGCTTATAAGAAACAATGGAGCGCACCAATTGTACTTTGCCGCATAATGTACTGTGCCCAAGGCATGCAAGAATGAGGAGAGAATGGCATCGAACGCCATACCTGTTCTCTTGGCGCAACAACAAAAAGAGGTTCAGCGTACGCGCGAGATAAAAATTCCCCCGCACCTCCCCGAGGGGGATTGTGAGGATGCAGAAATGCATTGCTTCGTTATAGAGAAGCGTCTTCGAGAACGCGTTGAGCGCAACCGCCAACTGCAGAGGATCGTTCACGTCAAAGTCGTCGGGAATCGTTTCTGAACTAACCGTCCGCATCATCGACGTCATTTTCCTGCGGTTCCTCTCGTTCGCCGCCGTCATCGAAGTGATCGAGCCGACTCCAATCGACACGAACGTTGACGGCGCGATACAGCGGGGTGTGTTCCAGGTGCTTGAGCCAAGCCAGGATGTTGCCGCGCTTCACCAACCCGCGCTTGTACGTTGCCGGACTCATCAGCCTCCGCTTGATATGAGCGTCGAACGCAACGTCCTCGGGTACCATGCGAGGAAGGCACCGCACAACCTTCCATACGTCGATGGGCACGTTCACTGCCTGTCCCTTGATTCAAAACTGCCCGTTGCCTCGAGTCAGCTGCCTGATGCTCATGCAGGGGACTCGAGGCGCGATGAGCCGCTCTTCGACCGGGTTCAGATCGGGAAGATGCGCCGGCCGAGGAGGATAACGATAGCCAAAACTCACGCAGCCCTCCTCTTCGCAGCTTTCTCTTCTCCTTCTTCTTCTTCAGTGGTTCCCCTACGGGAAGACGATGGCGGTTGAACGCGAAGCTGTCTCGTCATGGATTGTTTGGTTGGCCAATCCCTAGGAGCATCATGCAACAATCATCATCAGACGCGCTGCGGACGACGGTCAAGGGACGCACGACAACCCCCGGCCCTAATGCATTTCTGCATAAAACAAAAGCCCCAGACAGAATCCTTATAAACTGACTGGCGAAGCGTGCGAAAATGACGAATAAATTATCCCTCACAACACTCTGCCACTTCACCGAGCTGCAGTTTCTTTAACTGAAAAAGTGTGTTGGTGCCCTCTTGTTGGTAAATAACTGAATATGGAGAAACAGCGCTAAAACGGGACAAACGTTCTTTGTCCCGTTTTAGCGCTGTTTTTCCATATCCAGTTTCTTTAACCTCGCTTTCCGAAAAATCGGTACTATGAACACTGCGACACGCACTAGTAGGAGAGCACTTGAGAGCGAAAAAACGAATGCCCCCCAAAGCAATGTAAAGTACTCAAGGGCAAGATGATTGCTACAAGCAGAGAATGCACTCGTTCTGCCCAAATATTATCCTCTACTGGACAGCCTAACAGCATTTAGTTGCCCTTACGAAACTCTGCTTATAGAAAACCAACGAATGCCATAATTGTACTCTGAACGTGATGGCACCCACTAGAATCAGCACCCAAGCGAAAAAAAATTACACCATCTTGCCGTGGGGAACCCTATTGAGGATGCGAAGCATCGTGGCGGTTCCGTGTGGTTCCATTGTGTTGCGTTATGTTGAGTGATCTGGTTTTTCCTAGCGCCAGAGAGAATTCCGCGTCCGGGTCCACACCGGTGGCCAAGGCCAGCAAGTGCTGTTGTGTTACGGTGAGTAGGCGGTGGTTCTCAAGGCGCCGAAACTCGTCCATCATGTTCTTGTCGATGTTGTCTCTGTGGTAGAATCGGTAGTCTCCGTCAGCTTTGGTGAGGTAAAGGTTGTTGGCATTGGTGCACCGGATGAGAGCAATGTACACGCCCTCCTCTTCGCAGCTCTGTCTTCTCGTTCTTCTTCTTCGGCGGTTCCCCTACGGGAAGATGACGACGGTGGTTGAATGCGAAACTATCTCGTGATGGATTCTTTGGTTGGCCAATCCCTAGGGGCATCCTGCCACAATTAAAATTAGAGGCGCTGCGGGCGGGGCTGGTTGAGCTGCAAGGCGCGTGGCGCTTTCCGCCACAGCTTTCTCACGGGAAATTCAGCATCCCCCTCTAGGATTTTCAGTTCGTCGTTTCCGTTGACGTTCAGCTTCGCGTGCCTTCGTTGTATCAGTAGCTTCTTGACGTAGTTTCAATGAGTCAAGGACATAAGGTGCGTTCGTAACACTTGCTCGTGTCCCGGATTAGTAGCGTAGAGGGAAGAGCACTGCGTACCTCCCGTTGCGGCCAGAGAGTCATGGGATTGAAACCAGGCTCCGCTAACTATTTTTTTATAGTTTAGTATCGCGGAGCTGTGGGTGTAACGAGGAGAGTTGCGCATGTCCAGTGAGCGTGTGGACAGTGCCGCCATCAACGACGGAGGACCAGGCCAGCCTAAGAAATGCTCCTCATTTAAAAAATGAAAGCCCAAGAGGCAAGCGCGTTATACACAAATGAAGACGCGCGCGAATCAGCTGAGAATGCACTTTTTCAGGCAAATATTATACTTCACAACAGTCCAGCACTTTACTAACCTGCATACACTTTCGCTGCGCCTATGAGAAATACGCGAGAGCAACAATTTTACATTAGACATGATAACACACGTAGCAGCACATACGCTTCCGAAAAACAAAAACCATCTAGAAACAAACCTAATTACTCACGGCAACACGCGCACGAATGAGCCGCGCAGGCACTCTCCGAGCTGAATATTATATTTCGCCATACTCCGCCATATTACTAAGCTTCAGGTTCTTGAACTCCACTTATAGAAAAAACCTACAGCAGCAATTGTATGGTGAACGCTACGACATACACTAATTACAGCAGTCACGCGATAAAAGATATGCGGAAGACGCAGAAGCAGCGTAATTTACTCGTTTGCAAGGCCTTGATTTAGCGGAGAACGCCCTCTTCTAGGCCGAATAATACCCCTTACCATACTCCACCAACTTACTAATCTGCAACTGCTTGAACTCCCGTCACAGAAAAGCAGACCAGCCAAAGCAACATTTGTACTGTGTACGCGACTGACACTTAAAAAACTTACTTCAAAAACTTGAAAAACCAGCACTTGAAACGAAAGCCCCAGAACCAAGCATAATGTACTTACGTGGAAGGCGAGCGTGAATGAGCAGAGAATGGGCTCACCTTACGTAACACTAACGCGCAATGTACTTGGCCCCTTCACTAAGCTGCAAAGCTTGAACTCCACTTGTACAACACCGCCGAGCGCAACAATTCTTCTCGAACACTAATACGCAGACAAGTAGCTGCGCTAATGCAAAAGAAATAAAGCCGCAGAAGCAACTTCACTGGCAGGGCGATTGAACACGCCCAAAACATGCACTACCTGGGTAAACATTATCCCAAACAATTCTCGGATACTTTACTAAGTTGTAGTTAAATGAACTATCCTTAATAAAAACTACTGAAGGCAACAATTGTACCCGTAACGCAGCCACACGTAGCAGTAAAAGCGCACAATCTATAGAAGAAAAACGAAAGCCACAGATGCAAGCATATTGTTTTACGGGCAAGAAACTTGAATGTGCACAGTATGCACCCCATCAGGCTAAATGTTTCCCTCACACTACTCAACCATTCACTAATCGGCGGGTGCTTTAACTCTGCGTATAGAAAGTGAGCGAATCTAATAATTGTACTCTGAAAGAGACCACACACACTAATCGCAACGCACATGCGAAAGAAAAAAAAACATCTCTGAAGCACACATAATGTACTCATGGGCAAGGCAAGCACAAATGCAATTTTCCTGGCAACATATTATCCAACACAGTACTCCGGCCACTTACTAAGCTGCAAGTCTATCAAGTCCGCTTATAAGAAACAACCGAGCGCAACAATTGTACTCTGGAAGCGATAACACGCCCAAGTACCAGCAGGTATGCTTGTGGGGAAAATTGAAGAACCTGGAAGCAATAATAATCAACTCACGGGTATGGCGGCACAACTGAGAGAAGACACTCTTCCTGGCTGCATATTATCTCTCGCCATACGCCGCCACTTTAGTAAGCTGCAGGTTCGTGAACTCCGCTTATAAAAAAGAGCGAACACAAGAATTGTACTCTGCACAGTACGATGCACACTGTAAGAACCGAACATTCTATAGGAGATAAAAGAAATCCAGAATCAAGCGTAATGTAGTGATGGTCAAGCCGTTCGTGAATGAGCAGAGAATGCATACATTCTGGATAAATAGGATTCCTTGCAATACTTGCTCGTTTCTCTCGGTGCAGGTGGTTAAACACCACCTATCGAGCACCAGCGAACGCAACAAAGTACTCGGTGCGGGACAACCCACACTTGCAGGTGCGCACACCTGAGAGGGAGAACAAAAGCTCCAGAAGCAAGCATAATGTACTCAGTGGTAAGGCGCTTGATTGAGTAGAGAATGCACTCGGCATGTCTATATATTTTGCCTCGCAACACTCTGCCAGTTTACTAGGCTGCGAGATAGTGTAGTCCTCTAATTAAAAACCGGCGAATAGAACAATTTTTTTGTGAACGCTACCACATACAGTAGCAGCTCATACGGGATATAACAAAATCGAAAAACCACAGAAGAAACCCCAGTGTACTCAAGAGCAAAGCGGGCATAATTAAGCACGGAATGCACTCGTTCTGGCGAAATATGATCCCTCGAAATACGCCGCCCCTTCAGTAAGCTGCTTATACGACACTCTGCTTATAGATCAGTTTCGAGCCAACAATTGTACTTTTACAGCGAGGACACAGACTAGTAAGCAGCGTGCTGGCGACATAACAGGAACGAGGGCCCTAGAAGCAATGTATAAAGTACTCACGGGCAAGGCACACAAATCAGCAGAGAATGCAATCTTCCAGGATGAATATTGTCATTTTCAATACTCCGCCTATTATCAAGAAGAGGTCATTGAACTTCGCCTGTAGATAACCAGTGAACCGAGAGGTGCAGTGTTGGTGCAATGACACACACTAGTAGCTGCGGAAACGCTACGAGAAAGGCGGAGGCCCCTAAAGCTCGCATAATGTACTGACAGGAAAGGCGTGCGCAAATTTTCAGAGAATGCACTTTTCTTGGCTAAATCTTTCCTCTCACAAACTTCGGCCGCTTCATTAGGCAGCAAGTGCTTGAATTACGCTTATAGACAATCATGCAACACAATAATTATACTCTGAACGCGACCACACTCATAGGAGCTGCGCACAAGTGACAGAAGTAACACCAAGGCCACACACACTATTAGCAGCACGTGTACTACACAAAAAGCCAATGCTACGGAACCAAGCATAATATACTCAAGGGCAAATCGCGCACGAATGTGCTGAGAATGAACTCTTCCTGGCAGAATAATCCCTCAGAATATCTTGAAAATTCACTAAGCTGAATAATCTTGAAGGCTCCTTATAGAAATCGAGCGAATGCAACAATTGTTCTCTCAAAACGACGACACAAAGTTTTAGCAAGGCACGCACCACAAAAGAAAATCGAAGGCTCCAGAAGCAAGCATATTAAACTTCGTTGCAAGGCGCTGTCGATAAGCTGAGAATGCGCTCTTTCTGGTTATATATTATCCCTCACAAAACTATGCCACATTACTAAGCCACAGATGGGTGATCTGCGCTTATCGGACAGTAGAAAGCGCACAACTGTACCTTGGAATTGATTGCACAAACAATCAGCAGCACATACACTTTTGAAGAACAATGAAGTTCCTAAAAGTAAGCATAATCTACTCATGGTCAAGGCGTCCACGAATAAGCATAGAATGCTCTATTCCATGCTAAATATTATCGCTTACAACACTCCGGATATTACACAACTGCAGGTGCTTGAGCTGAGAATGCACTTTTCTGGGCGGATTTTTCACCCTCACAATATTCCGGCACAATAATGAGCTCGAACGTGCTTGAACACCCCTTACAGCAAGCGAACGAACGCAAAATGTATTCTGAGAG